>FWPY01000106.1:5147500-6483793 GCA_900174645.1 Sonneratia alba
TTAAGGGATTATATCAAGTTTAATGGTGTGCCCACTAATGATTTTAGGAGACAAACCTTAGTGCCTAGAATGAGGCTCTATGGCTGCAAAAAGGGGGGAGAACAGGGACAGAAAGGCAACATCAGATAGGTGAGTAAGAGAGAGACAAGGAGTAAGTAACAAAGCAAAAATGCAGGAACAATCAGTATAGTTCCAACAGGACAGATCTCTCATGTTTTCCCGTCTTCCATTCTTTAACGGTACATTGAAATTTTCGGAAAGTATTTTGACTCACAGCTCACTTCGGTTTGACAAAAAGATGGGCAAGCTGACATTGTTTAAGCTTATCAAATGAAAAGATAAATGGACACAGCAGAATGGAGGCTGTTAATAGAATATGATGAGAATGAGATGATGAACAGAGAAGTAGCTTTCTCCCCGGTAAATATTTTGATAAAACAATACTGTGACAAGGATACATGGGCACCAAGAATATAAACAGGCCTACTATACAAATCGATTATATATAATACATATGAGAGAGGAAGAACACAAACATGGCCAGGGATGCAGCATCCAATCTCAGAGAACAGGACTTCTGCGTCACAAGTGCTCACCGGTACCTTCAGATGCAGTACAGAAAGCAGCGGGACCCACTTTCTGTCGTTATCTGGCTTTCAGAAGCTGCACAAAGAATGGGATTATGGCAGCTCATCATTGTCTATGATGCCTAATTTTACAACTTTTGAGGAGAGGAAGGGATTCCATGCTTTTGGAACCATTCAGGCATGCGGAATCTCTCGTAAAGTACAGATCTCACATCTCTCTGCCGAGAGAGGTGCTTGAGTAGTGGGAGTAAGACAGTCAAGAGCTGTTTTATCAAAAAGGAAAAACCATCAGACATTCATCGAGACTCTCCTTTTCTTTTCCTTAATATTCATAAAAAAAAAACAATTAGCGATACAAAAATTGCCAGTTTTGATTTTTACATGGATGACGATTATATACCTGGTCATCGGGTGGCTGTCCAACAGAAAAAGGAATGCACGGAATCCCATTCACTGGCTGCAGCAGGAAACTAAATGGGTTGTTGTCAACTATCACAATTCGGCATAGATCCTTGGATATGCAGGAAAGATCCTTCACATGGTCCCGGTATTCCCTGTACATGTATAATCACATGCAGGTCATTAATTGGCCTGTCGATGAATAGCGCCCTTTTTCTGAGCAGAATTTATCACTCAATAAATGTCTCCTGCGAAAAGTACCTCGAATATTGGCATTGCAAAATTTCAAGCCAAAATAATGGTGAATTTTCTCTTGCACAAATATAATAAGCTAGATTTATCTCGTAGGGCCTCTCAGAGGCTTCCAGATTAACGATCTAGCTAATACAGTTCAATGTTCATCCAAGGCTAGCAGCTTTAGGCTCTTCCGAGTTAAGGTGGTTATGGAGGTGCTGCGAATGATATGTGATGACCCTCACGATTCTGAATGTAAATTTCATGATTCCAGCCATTTTACTATGTTATATCTGTATGAGAATCAAAAGAATTTGTCAAAAGCGAAAGAATACAATAGTTAGATATCACAGTAGATAAAAACCTGAGGTCTATAATTCATCTATTAAGTTACTGTCAATAATATCAGCTGTTGACCAACTAATATAATTAAAGAGTTTCATCACTACTGATGACGCATAATTAAAGCAGAGTTCATATCATTTATGAAGCAGATATTATTATCATTCAATTCCCTTTCAAATATTTATGAAAAGAATGATCAAGGGTGGCTGAACTTACGTGCTGATGGTTGAAGGACGATAGAGACGCTGGCTAAATAGGTTTTCTACATCTATTTGATCAACAAGAGGTCTTGCATATCCTGAGCCAGAGAAGAGAAAACAGATTAAGATACTGAACTAAGGATAGAAATAACATCATCCAGAAGGATAGGAGGGAGAAAAATGAAGAAGCAAGAGACTAACCTTCCAGGCCAGCCGTAAAAAGCACAAGATCTGCAAATTCACTGAGCTGTTTCAGGAATTCTCGCAGTCCTGGGCGCTCAAACACTGTCACGTAGTTGATTTTAGGTTTTCCTTCGCATTCCTTTCAATTATAACACACAAACACATTACAAATACTTATTCAGGCATAATTAGCTACATCATTTTAATGCGAGAAAATGCCTTGAATATAAAGCACCTTATCAGAAGATACACATTCCAACTCAAACCACGGCAGCCCAGCTTCTATTGCCTGGTCGCGAAGAGCAGCTGGCAGACTCGATGTCTCATATGCACATACAAGAGTTTCATCCAAGTCAAGCACTACCTGCAATTCATCAGTCAAACTCAAAACTTCAGCGAAATCATGGTTTAAGCATGCAATCCAAATGGACCAAAAGAATATTCAACTACACTTCCTGAAAGCGACTCTATTTTCCTCTCTCTTCCACATAATATCCAATTTGATCGCTTTCCATTGCATAAAAATGCAATTCAGATTGACGGATTCAGAAGGGTCAAGCTTGATCAACAGCACTGTGCTTTCAGCTGGAAAACCTATTTAAAATTCTAATTTGATGAAATGCCTTTCTGATAAATTTCATGAGACTTAATAAGTGCATTACTTTCTCTATTAACATTCATGAAAAGTCGCAACTAATTAATCTCAGAAACTTTGCACCACCAAATGTAGCATTGATTGTCTATGAGGAAGAGACTGAACATCTTCCATTGAAGAAATGACGAGATTTGAAACAGATCTCAGGGAACTATTGCGACTGAGAGCTGCAAGCCAGCGCATTTCAGTCAACTATTAGCTCTAAAAAGTTGAACCGATATCAGGATCACTTTTTTGGAGGGTTCTCTCAGCTAGAATTCTAATATAAACATCCAACTGACGGAAGTTAATTTAGACGTCAGTAGCGATCATATCCGAATAGAAGTTCTCTATATTGATAGAGCTATAAGAACGTAATCGCAAATCTATGACATACGACATCAACTAAAAACGGAGTGACAGAACAAGGGCCGTGGCAGAAGAGCCAACAGTAAGCCAGCCAGTCTGACTGGACTATTCTAAGCGTCAAGCCTAAAATAAAAATGAAGAATGCTTCTGAAATGTACCGTCAGCCTCTCGAGGCGGCCAGCGGAGTCCTCGGCTGTATCGGCGACAGAGGAGATATCGACGGAGGCTGTGACCGTGGGATCGAGGTCCGGAAGCTCAACGACGGGGAGGGTTTTGAAGGAGGGGGAGGAGCCGGAGAGGAGAGGGTGGTGGCCCAAGTCCCGGAGGATCTGGAAGAAGAAGGCGAACCAATTCCAGAGCGCCCTCCACACTTGGAGCGTCCACCGCGGGGAGTACACCTCGGCATGAGTCAACTCGGCCATTTGAAGGACGATTCCGGCGGCTAACCTGTTTCAACGGACGGAGGAAGTCCGTTCAGCGGATCCAGCCCGTGCTTGCTAGGTCCGTCAACGGAGTGAAGGTTTTTCTACGACGACGACAAGATAGTAGGATGAGGAGGAAGTGGGGCCAATCTTGTTCTTCTCCGAGTTGTGGTCGTCGGTTTTGCTTCGACGAAGTCTAGAGAGAGAAAGCGAAGTAAGAGAGAGAGTGTGCGAGCATCAGAGAGGGTGAGGAACACGCACCGGCGAGGCTGGAGTGGCGGGAGTTTGCGATCTGCCTCGTGGATTAGTTATGAAGGAGAATGGCGGACAGCGAAGTGTAGGACCCACACTGGACAGGCGAACGGACGAATCATTCCGTGAACCGGGTGAGGCGTTCCGGTTCGAATTTTCAATTTTAGATACCTTGTTGGAATTGTAACTATTTTATCTAAATATATTTGAATTGTACATAAGTGATTCACGATTTGATTGACTGGTCAATGTTTCTATTGTAAAAATGTATTAAATTGCTAATTTATTAATAGTAATTGGTTCGACCTGCTATACACTTATGAATTGTCAATTTTACTCAATTAATTTGATGACCAACCAAATGGACCATATTAAATAATTGATAGAACCGCTCCTTTTTATTTCAGTTTGACTGATTTGTATTAGCAGAGTATCCTCCTAAAAAGAACATTGATGATTTCTCGTGCATACCAGCCCGTGTTTTCATGGATGGGTCCTCCTAAGACAACAACTTTGAATTTGGATGTTGTGTCCCCTCATAGTGTAGTCATTGTAACATCATCCCCCTTACATGGGATTTTCAGGATTAGATGGCAGGCCAAGCTCATGACTTTTCTCTAAATATAAAGGAAATACTCATATCTATCTATAATTCCCATCATTATATATTTAATATTAAAAATTTTAGCAGGACATCAAGTAATTTATATTTTAAATAAATTCATTTCCACAAAAAGTACGTAAACCTCGATATTAGCATGATGACTCAGTGAAAAAGAGACATGTCTTGAGGTAGGCAAGTCGTGGTCGTGGCCATGAATGGCAACGCACAGGCGAAGAGAACAGCGGGCGCGGCCCACTTAATAAGAAGGAAGAAGAGGCCAGGCCGCCCTTTTGGACGCCCGCTTCGCTTCTAAGGAGACGACCGGCGATATGGAAGGTGGCCTCACGCGCGAAATGAACCAATCGGGGATTGATGTTTCTGCGAATTGAGTTCCTGTCAAAACAGGATGATAGCATTTCTTTCTGACAGTTACAGCAAGGTCGTTGTAGTATAGTGGTGAGTATCCCCGCCTGTCACGCGGGAGACCCGGGTTCGATCCCCGGCAACGGCGACTGTGTTCATTTTGCCACGTGTCCATATGAGGATAGTGCAAAGGACGACGGAGGAACAGCGGCGTTATCTATTTATTCTTGGGCCATTCCGCCGCCTAATTGACCTGCTGAAGAAAAAGTCAACCCATCTTATTTTATGTTTTATTTTGTATTTTATGATTTTCTCTATTATAACAAAATTATGAACGCACATAAATGATAATCTTCTTCTTCTCCTTCTCAAGCGCACACACACATATATGCCCAGCTTGGTTTACTTCACGATAATATAATAAAATTCCAAATATATATATAATATAAAGTTATAAGGATAAGAGAATATCTCACAAAATTTTTAAAAAATTATCTTAATAAAAATACCCAATATATATATATATAAACATATGTATATATTGGTCATTAACTAACAAATCCAATGATGTCAGCCACCATGGCCTGGACATTCTAATAGAGTGTTACCAAGATTTTATAAATACGATAAATCATATAATTATTTTTTTTAATGAAAAATTAGATATATCAGTACTGGGATTCCTTCTTATTTATGTTGTGTAACGTGTTCTAAAGGGTTTCTTTTAACTGCTGCGAAACTCTTTATGTTCCGAATGCGGTGGCCTAGAAGGCGGAGAAGGAAAATTACCAGGCCTAAAATGAGGGCTGTAATTTTAAGAAGGAGCAAAGTATCGGGGCTGAAAGTTGAAAATACATATATTTGAGGATCGGATCGAACATGAGACTTCGGGGGGCAAAGCGAAAATACAGGAACTTATATATTTCCTCCAATTGTTGAGGCAGGAGCAGGGGGAGGGACAGATTTGGTGCATGCGACCGTACACCACCTTAAGCTCAGCTAAAGAGAGACGACGACGACGAGGTGGGGGAGGAGGAGAGACGAGAGAGGGGATTTCTGCGGCCTCTGGTGATGATGGCTTCGTCGACCCCTCGGACGGTGGAGCAGATCTTCAAGGACTTCACGAATCGGCGCTCCGCTCTCGTCCGCGCCCTCACCTCCGGTAGTCTATCATCTCCCGCCTGCATGCTTGTTTTATGCCTCCGTTTCACCGTCCTCGTTTTCTCTGTTTGATCCCTGGCATGGTTTTCTCCTGATTTCTGTGTCAGATGTCGATGAGTTCTACTCGCTCTGCGATCCAGGTCAGTTCGATGTGATTTGACTCTGTCTTTGAAAGATAAGAAGAAGAAGTAGTTGAAAATTTTTTAGATTTCGTTCTTTCCTTCGATGGTATTGGTGGAGAGAGAGTAAAATTTTCAGGTGGAACGCTTATCCGAGAATTTATCATTGGCCACCTTACGTCACTGCATATCAAAACCAACCACTCTGAACGTCTTTGTTGGTTCTGTGAGAGCTGATGTATTAAGAGCCATAGTTAAGATACTGTGGGAGATATTTGAGAATATATTAGGAAAGGGAAGAGAAGTTCAAAATTGTCAATTTTGATTGCAGGATTTTCCCATATCCTACAAAATTTGAGTAGCTAACCTGAATCATCACTTTTCTCTAACTTCTGCCGGGTACTTTGAGAGTATGGTTCTTTAGAGACTCTGAAATTTGCAGTTCTCACTGATAGTAAATTTGTTTTAGCTCCAATGATGGGTTTTATGCTAAATATATGATCTTGTTACTACATACTTTTCCCTCAGAGAAGGAGAATTTGTGTTTGTATGGACAACCAAATGGGTCGTGGGAAGTCGTTCTGCCAGCAGAAGAAGTTCCTCCTGAGCTTCCTGAGCCCGTGCTGGGAATCAATTTTGCCAGAGATGGAATGAAGCAGAAAGACTGGCTTTCCTTGGTCGCTGTGCACAGTGATTGCTGGTTGCTCTCTGTGGCCTTCTACTTTGGTGCTGGGCTTAATGCCAATGAGAGGTATGGCTTTTCATCCTGCAATCATTTGTCGAACATTTTGAATGGTGACCCTGAGCAGTTGACCTTGATGGAACATCTCGTATTGATAAAAGGATGTTTCACTTAATTGTCCATCTGGAGTCCAGAACTTGACCTTTGTCCTTCACCATGTAAAATCTAGATAAGACATTCACTCATTTGTCACTTTTCAGAAGCAAATCTTCCTTTCTGCAATAAGATAGGCTCAGGAGAAGTTCAAGTTTTTTATTGTGGGGGTGGGTGGTGGTTTGAGGGGGAGGGGGGATTAACAGAAATTGAAATTGTAGAAATTTCTTCACTCTAGCATTGACATATCCTTGTATTCTTTCAGAACTTCCCTAGGCCTCGCTTAATGTTGAAGCATATTTTGAAAATTTTTCTTCTGAAATATGACTACTTCTCCTGATTCAATCTTGCACATGTTAACAACTTCTCAGATCTATTTATATATGTAAATTATGTTGTGAAGATAAAATGGTACTTCTTTACTATGTTATACCTCCTGTTCATTAACTTCATTCCATCACTATCATACTCGTCATCTTCAATTTTGTTGTATTGGACAGTTTGCTCCAAGCACCTTTGAAGTTTAGAAGTTCTAATGTGTTTCTGCTTTGTTTCCTGGATTTTCTTGTACTAACACTTGCTGAAAGACGAAGGTTACATTATCACCTGCTGAGCTGAGTTGAGTTTAGATAGTTGTCGAGGGAGGACACCTCAGTTTCCGAATCTTCTTGCCTATTGAACCACCAAGCTAAAGTAATCTTCTTGTCTCCACTTATCCAACAGTGGCATGCATGTGTCTATGTGCTCTCTCATGTGTGTATATTCTAGTTCCATGCTGGACTTTGGTTTACGTGGTAGTGTAATCCCCTTTTTGTGCATGCCTTGTTGGGTATCTGATCGTGCTTTATCTGCGATCTTAGTTTGATTTTTTTTTCAGAGCTTCTATGCTACTTTCTTTACAGGAATCGTCTGTTTAACATTATAAATGAGCTGTCCACTCTGTTCGAAGCTGTGACTGAAGCAAAGCCCAACAAAGACAAGCCCAATATGGATATTGGAAGCAAATCAAGAAACGGCACAAAGGTGAAAAATCTCTCCGTCTGTCCAAATGTTTTCTTAAATGATGCATCATGAAACATAAAACCATCGAGGACTCCGTCGCTCCATCCCTTATAAATCCTAATGTTCGACTTGCAGAGGCCCTCCGAAGGACCGGGAAGAAGCATGCCTAAGTTGTATAAACAACAGCTATGGAGGAGGAGGAGGAGAGGAAGAAGTGCATGGCAAGACGCGGTGCGGAAGCTGCGGACAGAACTATAACGAAGACGAGTTTTGGATCGGATGTGATATTTGCGAGAGGTGGTACCACGGGAAATGTGTCAAGATAACACCAGCCAAGGCCGAGAGCATCGAGCAGTACAAGTGCCCATCCTGCAACTCGAAGCGGAGCAGACAGTGACCTTGTGGAGGGTGCCTTAGGGACAGGTTAGTGACACAGAATTCCGTCATGTTATGGTTTTGGCTTTAACTTTCCTTCTGGTCGACAGGTGAAAAGGTGAATCTCAAACTTAGGTTGGTGGGCCCCCTTTTCCCTCTGTCTGAGCATACGAATAATTAATTAATCTAAAAACACATCAATGTCTCTCATTTCAACCGACATAATCAATGATTGAGCCCAGCACATAAATCACTATAATCAATTAATTTATTAAACAAACAATATATTACTATTTTTTATCCATGTGTTTGGCCTGAGCTGGCGTGGTCGGTGTCTGACCCTGTGCACCACACCGTCTACAGTCCTCCTGCCCAATTTGCTCAACTTGTCTTGACCTAAGAAATAAAATTACTCCCGCCCACTCATTAGCACGATGAGAAGCCTCTCTTTACACTTCGTGGATGACGCTACACAGCAAAACTCTGGTGCCCCGATGAGTTGCAGACCCGATCAATAAACGTAGACACGACATCAAGCCTCCTCCCCAACCGTCACCACGGTTTATCGCTTTTATTAATTCCGTCTCACTCATCCATCATATCACGGTGAGACCGACATTAAACAACCATTCACATGATCAAACCAACCAAACTAACTTCTGGACACGGTTGCATCACCTGTACGTATCGTCTCACGGCTTTCTCCCGGTACGTATGTCCGACTAAGAAAAACAAGGTCGTGATACCCTCCAAACGACAGCGTGGAGGGAGATGAATGGTCAGCATGGTCAAGAGGCAAATCGAATGATTTTAATATTATCTTGGTTGCTCAACGCGTGCGATTTACCGTTTGGGAAGGGGCCAAAGTTGTGGTCGTCGTCTTCCCGAATGGGGAACGATATTTTAAGTGGCTGATTAGGCATACATACTATCGCGAGGCAGACGTCGGCGGTGGGGGTGTGGTGGTCATTAATGCGGAATTAAGCACGTGACGGATTACTGAATTTAATATGATGTCTTTATATCTAGAAGGGGGTTAAGGTTTTTCTTTACGTATAAATGTAGAACGGGATTAGTTGACATGTTGACTCTGCAACGTGATTGATAGTTGTTGATACCCACAAGAATCCAAAGTTTGGATTACCGTTCATTGACGGAATCATTCAGAATCTCTCTCCCACGTTGGATCGGAAAACGAGCCCTAAGTTGTCTATCTACTAATCTGTCGTTCCCCTATTTAACGATGAAACGGAGCATGAATTGCCCCTCCAGGGAATGCTATGAGCTCCCTCCTCCTCTAAATCAATCGGGATTCATTGCATTTTTTATAATATTAAATGGTATATATATATATATATGTGGTAGATGAGTTCTTTCCATTTTCAAGATTAGGAATGATTATTTAGGGATAATGCCACCATTAACTATATTAAAGGTAGAGCATTAACATAAAAATATTACCAGTTATGAGAAAATATTTTTTATCGTGTCAGTTACAAATTTCTTACTGAACTATTATATCTTATTAACCTGTCACGTGGACTAATCATTGCACGTAATGCCTTCTTCTCCAGTAATAGACCAGGCTTGCGCAGGTGAACCCACAATGTAAATTATATATATATATATATATAAACAGGCTTAGTGAACACATATACAACGTTTTACTGCGAGTCCGGTCGCACTATCAACAGAGTCCCGTCTCTGCGTGCTATGATTGCCCATGTGAAGGGTTTTTCCAAAGGACTCTTATGGCCGGGAGGAGTTGGGTTAAAATGGTGTATGAAATTGTGAGAAATGAATCATAATTCTTAAATATATGAGATGGGATTGGATTGTTGGTCTTGTAAATACATGTAAATTTATTTATTTTTTTACCAATAAGTGCCGGAAAACTTATTATAAAATCAGTATGAAGTTTGGGATTTCACATATTTCGGATATAAAAACTTCATGATCAATTAAAGAAAAATAATGAGTTTTAGGTGAATATAAAATTTTACCATAAACTTCCAACTTTGGATAAAATAGTCATAAACTTATGTTTTGATAAATCATCTATCGCCGGTTTAATATTTCGTCAAAAACATTGACGGATTTCGTCCTAACAGCCATCACTCCTATCTTAAATAGCATAAATGCCCTCTCCTCCTTCTTCATGTAAGGGCTTGCAGAGGTTGATGGAGGCGAGGCCGGACATTTAAAAATTAGGGCACAGAAGAGAAGTGGTCGAGTGTGGAAATTCGGACCGTAATTGAAGATATTAGTTTCATGAAGGCCTTCTATGGAGAGTCGGCAGAGGTGAGAGAATGTGCTTGGAGGCCACAGATGAAGGCCTTTTACTTCAACCTCCGACCCTTCCACACTAAGATCTCAACTCGCCAACACCCAATAGCACTCTTCGCACTAATGATCTTCTGCTCAGTTGATCAGAACAGCTCTATGTTGACCAATTTTTCTCCCAAACTCTTTAGATAAGAGAAGGGATATTTTTTGTCTTTCAATCCCTAACCGGTCTTTGCAGTTATTTTTAACGCCGTTAAACCTTCCGTTGAAATCTTATACGGAATGTTAAATAGGTGATAGATGATTTATCAAAATAAAAAATTTGTGATTATTTTATTTAGAATTAAAAGTTTATGGTAAAATTTTAAATTGATCCTAATTTTATGATTTTTTTGGTTAATTATCCCAAAACTTTATCTTAATTTTAACTCTTCCACTAAGTTGTACAACCAAATAATGCTTTTATACTGTTTGTTATACGGCACATTAGGCTGTAGGGATAGCAGCGTTCTCCGATTGATTGATTATCGTATAGCAATATCGAATTTCCGGTTATCATCTGAAGTTTCTCTTCCTTATTCCACTTGCTGTTGGGACCAAGGCAGATACAGATGAACCTAGCCATCTTGCTCCGTTCTCTGATTCTGTATTCTATGGCACACTGATCCACTAGTTGCCTCAATCAGCGGCCTCCCCAAGTGGGGGAATTTCAATCCCAACGTGACAAAATACGATAATTTAGAACCAGAAACATTCACGGGACGACCAATAAGATGGAATGGGACATGCAAATTGCCACATTATTCAACTAATTTAATTGTTCCAAAAAAGTGATCTGATCTGATCTCGAATTGTTTGAATCTGATCTAGCTAGGCAAACTGCTTAGTTGTCAGCCACCCTTGCACCCTTTGTCAGACATCAACGATTCGACCTGAGACTTCCCCGAGGGCCCCTTGTTCGCATGTAGAGCCGGTACTGGTCGAACGTCATGGGGGTGTACAAGGTGGGGCGCTCTGGCGTCACGAGCTCCTTCGCTGGCTTGATCGGTACGTCGCTCTTCGGGTTGTAGAAGAACGCCAGCGACACCCGCTCGTCAGATGAGTTCACGATCACCCTGTGCTCGACGCTCTTGTAGATTGCATTGCTCAAAACCTTCAATGCAAAGAAAATGTAAATATAAACCAGTCAAGTGGCAATGGCAGTGCTTAATCGATGTAACCATTAATTAATGTGATTATCTGTTCCTTATCCAATTTCAGTCATTATTTATTTTTATAATTTGTTTTCCGTTTTGTAAATATTATTTGTGCGATTTGTTTACTGTTTTTGTCTAAACAGGCAGCTCCTTCAACTGTAGTTGTTGGGTCTGATTCATGCAGAATTCCCGACCAAACATGTGTTAGTATTTAAAGATAATTCTTGTACGATCGAGGATGCAGAAGGATCGGATTGAATCACCTGAATTTGATCCCCGATGTTGATGATGAACGCATGAGGAGCGGGCTTCACGGTGATCCAGCACCCGTCCTTCCGGACCTGAAGGCCCGCCACGTCGCTGTCCGGGAGGAGGAGGGTCATGCCGCCTGGGTCGGAGTGCGGCGAGAGACCGAGGGTCAAGTCGGGCTGCGGGCACTTGGGGTAGAAATTGACCCTCAGGCAAGCTCCGGCGTTGTCCTCTCCTCCGAACGCTCTCTGCAGGTAGCCTTCTTCCAGTCCGAGGTTCAGCGAGAGGATCTTCATCACCTTCCCAGCGAGCGTGACCGCCTGCTTCCCGTACTCGTCAATCACTTCCCTGGTATCGGTTTCGAAATCCAGTGAATGGATAAGGTTTTCCACCGTTAAACTGTAAACTTCTTCAAAAAAGGCAAAGAGGCAGTTAATTCGGTTCAGTCAGTTTGATTAGTTACCTGCACGAAGCGGGAAGAGCCGGCCATTTGTTGTAGTCCTTGAGGGAAGTGGGGAGATAGTGAAGGAAGTAGTAATCGCTCCAGTCAAGAATGGCGCCCTTTTCGATCCCGAGCCGGCTCCCGTAACCCTCGTAGGTGCTCGGGGAGTTCGCATAAGCCTGCTTGAGCTCCATCGGCAGGTGGAAGAACTCTCGCCACACCTCACGAGCCCGGTCCATCAGCTCGGGGCTCACCCCGTGGTTCACCACCTGAAAGAAGCCCCATTCCCGGCAGGCCTCTGAGACCCGGGCCAGGGTCTCGGCCCAGCCTCCACAGAGGTCGATGATGGGGATGTTCGCCTCACTGTGGAAGGTGGAACCCGCCGAGGGCCGGTCCGTGGAGGGCTTGACGTAGCGGTCCGGGATCCTCGATATCCCGCTGTCAGAGAGGGACTGGACGCGGACCACCGGCTCGGGCCAGCCTTGCTGGAGGCTGCTCATGGCTCTAGGAAGCTTTAGGGCTCCGATCCCAAGGCTGATCCTATGCTTTCAGTCCGATGAAACAAAACAGAATCTTCCCTTCAGAGTGGGGAGGGAGGATGACGATGTTAAGATGAACAGATGAGTGGCAGTTAAAAGAGAGGATTTCAGGGAACCGGTGGGAACAGTTGAACGTCGAAAGGGACGTGAATGAAAACGTGAAACTAGTGCAGGGATTCAAAATATAATTTTTAAAAAAATTTTATCTCTTCGTGATGTTTAATGTTTCCCTGTGCTCCTTCCGGTCCATTCCATCTCTGCTCCCCCGTCGTCTTCGTGAAGAAACGAAAGGGCCCCCCGTGACGTACCGACAAAATACACATGCAATATAATCCATCACGACAGGACTCAAGACCAAATGCAAAATTTATGGATGATACGGCTCCCGAAAGTGACAGAGTGAATAGTATATATATATATATTATATAAATCGGCGCCGTGATCGATTTCACTTGCTCGGGGTCGTGCCCCGCAAGACGATAAGGTCGACTACTCGTTTGCTCTAAAAAAGAAAGGGACGGTGACGGCACAAAATGAACCGTTCGTTAGAGGATAGAGCTCCAAACGGGGGGCTTACGATGACTTGGTCTTCCCACGATCTGGATCCAAAGATACAATCACAATTGGCCCCAGAGAAACTGTCTCCTTTTGGGTGCACTACTCATACATGTACGGGCACGGGAAAGTTTAGAAGATACGAATCATGTGCTTGCTTCATTTCATATATAAAAGGAGCAAACGAAGAAGGGAATGTTGATTGGTTTGGCATGTTTAATCCCACACTATAAAATAAAAATTCCCTCATCAACATACAAATATATATATATATTTCATTTACGAAAGGTTGAAATCAAAAACTAATTTTGTATCATATAACTTTGAAATTTCAGAGGAAAATCTAAATACTCTGTCGATTGCATGTCATTTTGGAAGGATATATCCTTTTAAATAAGGAAATTCTCCATAGCACTAATGGCTATATATCGATATGATTTTCGATAAGGAGCACGCAGGAGGAGACAAATTCTAATGGGAAAGGAGGGGCAAAAAAAAAAAAGACAGAAAATCGAAATTCGATGAATCTATGCGTTGAAATATGGACGGAGTCGAGGAATTCAAAGAGGGTTTGCAGACAAAGGCCATACCTTGGCTTTCCTGGAACAAAGTCGAAGGAATTTCTGAGATTTCTCGAAGGGCCAGCAGAGGAGGCACATAAGATGATGTCCTCACTGCATATAACACACACACACAGACATGCTTCATTGTGTCTCTAACATGCAATAAAAATAAATCTAGCAAATCCTCATGTCCAGGGAGAGGCAATTAATCGCCCAAATCTAGGCAGACTGCGTATCTCATAATTCTATTCCTTTGTTCATCAAGTTATCAACCTCCCCCCACAAAAAAAAAAAAAAAAAGAAAAGCAACTTGGTTAATGCTGCTATAGGTAAGTGTGTGTGCACATCAATCTTCAAGAAAAATCATGTGTAATCTCATGTACGAACGCTGTTGTGTAGGAACATACTTACAACAACAGCAACAGAAGCAACAACAATATCAAAGGGTCGCAACTTCTTTACCTGCTTCGAGCCTCTCTCCACTCCCTAATTGGTTTTTGTAAGAACAATTTTCTTCGCTTGCTGGAAGGGACATGGAACGGAGTTATCTTTTCTTGATAAATAAACTCAGTTATCTCCTCTGTTCATATATAGAAATCGATCCGACGACACGCAGAAGCAAAAGTTCGCGCGTGCATGGCGGCAGTCCATCGGTGGAAGAAACAAAAAAAGAGCACGTGAAAAACAAGGCAGGGGGCGCAGGAAAGTGGTGCAATTAATCAACCTGAAGAGCCGCATGCATCGTGGCAGGGTTGCCACGTTATTCATGCAACCCGGCACGTCGTCGCATGCATGCAGGGTCACGATAAATTTCCGTGGCCATACCTACATATTATAATTACATCCTACGAGGAAATCGCTTTGTCGTAAAACCCAAAAGAAAAAAAAAAGTATTATCGATGTGGCACGTACTCGCTTTGTCGTAAGCCCTTTTTTTTTTTTGGGGTCTGAAATATATAAAATAATTACTCGACGCTCCGGATCCCCGTCCAGGAGGCCAATTGTCCTATTTAGCATGCTCCAATAGTCCATACCAAAGTCCGAAATGGCTCAGTTGAGGTCTGGTTTTGGCCCATGGGGCCGAGTCCATTACCTAGCTATTGGGCCCAGATGTGGCATCACCGGGCCCGCGGAGCCCGTCAAGTCGCGGATTCATGTCGGTCACTCCTACGATGATTCCGAGGGATTCCTAAAACGCTAAAACTAACGGCCATTTAGGGTTTTTAGAGTCATTTGAACTCTCACATCCCACTAACCAAAAAAAAAATCATAGTTTTAAAAACTGAACTGGATCGACTGGTTCGATTAAAAACGGCCACTCACTCGGTCCAATTTCTAAAATTAACTCCAATTGCAATTAAAATACGGTTAACTCCAATTAAATTGGTCAATTCTCAATGGACAGATGAACCTAATTAAACAAATAAGAAAATCGATCTATTTAAATTAAAAAAATAAAACTTATTATAATGCACTTAGCTTATTTTATCATATTTATATTTATATTTTATGTTGAACTTGTGTTAATATAATAACTATATCATTAGTTTTTGTCATAAATTATTATTAAATTATGATATTATATTAATTTATTAATAATATTATTTATTAAATATATTATTCGACTCATTAAACTTTTAATCAAATTCATAAATACTTGAACTCATGTCTTAATAGATTTTTGGTCCGATTTAGTTTTAAAAACTATAAATAAAAAAAAAAAAAAAAAAAACACCTTATAGAAGGGCGTGTAGAACAACAAGGAAAGGAAAAGGGAGAGAAGATGTGGGATGTGCACCATCAATTCCAGCACGTTGCAATATTGGGATTCACGCGTGTCTCTGTTTATTCATGATTTGATAATTATAAAACTAATTATTTTACTACAAACTAACACTAAATTAAAAAAATTATGCATATTATTATTTAAAAATTAATAATAACTTCGTTATAATAAATTATATAATTGAATTTACTGTACCCTTATTAAATATCCTTATTTTCTCATATCTTCTTCTACACTCTATCTACCAAAACTGGATATGATTTATTGTAATAATTATAAAAAATAAATACAATAAGATTCTTTAATCTGATCGAGGAGGTGGGTCGAATTAATCATTTTATTTATTTATTTATGATTATTCATATTACGTAAAATATAACACATTTTAATATAGATAAATAAACAAATAAATAGTGAAGGACAGTGGAAGGATGAATCAGGCACATCCTGTCCCCCACCACGCTGAAAAAGTCTCCGGGAACGCGCTTGGCGCGTGATTGTGACAGGTCGGACAGTAATTCTGCCTCGTTCCTTCCTTGGTGGGTCCCACTCCCTTCATTACGAATCTTAACTCCTTGAACCACTTTCGCTGCCCCGAGCGTGTGCTGCGTTCTTCTTCATCCTCCGGAAAACTGCTTCTATTTTTGGGCACAATAATTCTTTAATTAATTATATTAACAATTTAGTGCGGATCATCAATTCCGGGGATATCAAAGTGACAAACTAATCAGTTCGTCATGGCTCATCAATAAAATTTCTACCTAGCTTAGCCGCAACATCAACTAGTAATGCTAATACTTGAATATCTCTCTTCTCCTGTAATATTGTTGATCAATTGACGATGTTATTAATGCGAATCTCTACTAATGGCATCTTTGGATAGACATGAAAATGGGATAAAATAACTCTCTTTACTATACTAATTCATAATTAAATCGGATGATTTAATTTAGATATAATCACGGTTTGAATTTAATCATCACGCAAACTTATGAAACCGTGTTGTTGGTCGATCTCATTGCCCTTGCCAAAATTGAGATGGCATATGGCCATGGAGATGCTTCTTTGGTTGCACCGTTATTTATTTATTTTCGGATATTAACTAACAAAAAAGTGAGAGGAAAGTAAAATTTTGAATTTTAATATTATTAATTAAAAAATTCATAAAAAAAATTTTAAGTGCCAATTCTTCAATCAATTTATATTATTATATTTTGGAATATATTATTAGAGTAAAGGCACGCGCAACATGGCGCGTGGGCCTGATTTCCATTAATATCACGCGTGATCAACCTACCCGTGAGAGGGGGTTACATACGTAGCGGGGAGCGGGGCCCACTTCTCTGCAATTTCCCGTGCATTTGTATTTCATGTGAATTTCATCCCGATGAAAGCGACAAAGGATCCCACCCTGATTAGCCCTTCTTAGCTCTGCCTTCGAAGCTTTGACTTTTGACCGGGGAGAAGGGAGGTCGAAGAGAATTCGCACTTTCCTTCCGCCTTCTTCTTCTTCTTCCTCCCCATCATCACCACTCCCCCCCCCAAACCACCAAAAGGAAAGATCTCCCACAATATAAAGGTAGCCAATCTCCCTCCTTATTCCTTCAGCTTGAGGTCTACCTCTCTCCTTCATTTTTCCCTTGTGCTCACTCTTATCGGAAAAATCCTGCAACCAAGGTCTTTTTGGGTTTCTAACCCACAAAATACTAGCCGAAAGGTGAGTTTCTGATTCCTTTTGCAGCGTCATCGTGAGTCTCCGCTGAGTTTCAGTGATTTCTTGATGGGTTTTGTGGCGAGGCTTAGTGGGTTTTCAGTTTCTTGGATTCAAGTTTTGATTTTCGCTCATGCCCCGGGGGGGTGGTTGGGGAATTTTTGTTCTTGTTTGTGGGTTGATTCTTTGAATCACCCCTGCTGGTGGGTTGCTCTTGTTTCCGTCGGATGAAAGGTTTGTATTAAGAAGAAGTCCTCTTCACACCCACAAACCATTCCACACAAACCCACACCCCCAACACCACCCCCCCTCCCCCCCTCCCGGGCGGAACAGCTTGTCTTCTCTTTCGGGCCCTTCTTTTATTTGTGGGATGTTTTCTTGTTCTTGGTTTCAAAGGTAGCCTGTGAAACGAATCTGCTTAGGGAAATTTTGGAATAACATGCTTTGTATTTTCTTAGTTGCTAGATGTGGAATGTCTTAATTAGGTCGGTTCCTCTTTGTATGTATTTCATGAGCAATTCTGTCTTAAATCCGACAACCAAAATTTGGTCCTTTCAGTCTGTTATTGATTGATCTTACTTATATAGTAAAGTAAATAGAGTTCTTCGCATCTATGCAGGATTTTGGCGCCTGGATTGGTTGTAGGACTAGATTTTGTTCTTCAATATTGCTCATGGACGGTGAATTCCACAAGAAGAAAGACGGAGCATCCTCCAAATGCTCTCTTTTGCTTGAACTAGCGGCCTCTGATGATCTCCTGGGATTCAAGGCCGAGGTCGAAGAGAAGAGGTGTGATATCGATGAGGCTGGGTTGTGGTACTGCCGAAAAATTGGCTCAAGGAAGATGGGGTTGGAGGAGAGGACTCCTCTCATGATTGCTTCCATGTTTGGGAGTGCTAGGGTCTTGAATTACATTCTGGGGACACAGAGAGTTGATGTGAATCGAGCTTGTGGGTCTGATAAGGTGACTGCCCTTCACTGTGCGGTTGCTGGTGGGTCAGGCACTTCGCTCAAGGTTGTGAAGCTGTTGATCAGGGCATCTGCAGATGTTGATTGCATCGACAGGAATGGAAAAAAGCCAGTCGATGTAATTACTCCTTCCTTCAAGTCAAACTGCTGTTCTTCTCAGAGGAAGGCAGTGGAATCACTGCTGAGAGGTCACAGGAGTCTTGATGAGGAAGATGGGGATTTGAGCTTCGAATCCAATGCAGAAGAGAAAGTGACCTTGAAAAAGGAATACCCAGTTGACATCTCTCTTCCTGACATAAACAATGCGATGTTCAGCTCAGATGAGTTTAGGATGTACGCATTCAAGGTGAAGCCCTGCTCAAGGGCCTATTCCCATGATTGGACTGAGTGTCCATTCGTGCACCCGGGGGAGAATGCAAGGAGGAGGGACCCAAGGAAGTATCCTTACACTTGTGTCCCATGCCCCGAGTTCCGAAAGGGAGGATCATGCCCAAAGGGAGACTCGTGTGAGTATGCCCATGGGGTGTTTGAGTCGTGGCTCCACCCTGCGCAGTACCGAACTCGCCTATGCAAGGATGAGACTGGCTGCTCCCGGAAGGTTTGCTTCTTTGCCCACAGACCAGAGGAGCTGAGGCCCGTTTATGCCTCCACAGGTTCGGCCTTGCCTTCTCCAAACTCCTACCCTGCTACTACCCTCGACATGGGCCCCATCGCCCCAGTATCTCTTGGATCAACGGCTGCAACATCAACCACATCCATGTCTCCTCTGGCGGCCCCATCTCAATCCCTAAAGAGTGTGAACCTGTGGCAGAACAAGGTGAAACTGACCCCACCAGCAGCACTGCAGCTCCCTGGAAGCCGATTGAAGACCACTCTGAGTGCTAGAGACATGGACCTTGAGATGGAGTTGAGGGAAGAGATATCTCGCCTCTCCTCCTCACCTTCAAGCTTTGCTCGGACAGGAGATTTGAAGCCCACTAACCTCGATGACATCTTCAGGTCCACTGATTCTCCGATGCTGTCTCAGTTGCAAGGGATGTCCCTGAAACCTTCTACTCCAACCCGGTTGCAGTCTCCTACTGCAGTTCAAATCTGCCGCTCGAACTACCCAAGTAATAACATTCCTTCATCACCTGTAAGGAATTCCTCTCCCCCTCCTGGATTTGACTCCTCCAGCGCTGTTGCAACTGCGGTAATGAATTCCCGATCTGCTGCCATGACCAAGCGGAGCCAGAGTTTCATTGATCGAGGAGCAATGACTCAGAATTCACGCTCTGCCCCTATCAGGCCTTCTAATCTCTCAGACTGGGCCTCACCTGATGGCAAGTTGGACTGGGGGGTTCACGGAGATGAGCTGAACAAACTCAGGAAGTCAGCATCCTTCGGTTTCAGGAGCAACAGCAACACTACAGCTGCTTCCATGGGTTCTGCTGCATTCAACGAGCCTGACGTTTCCTGGGTCAACACACTGGTCAAGGATGTCCCTCCTGCTGAGGTTGGAGTGTTCAGAGCTCAGAGCCAACGATACATGAACCACAGTAAAGGGGCTCGGGACATGTTCTCGCCGTGGGTGGAACAACTGTACATAGAACCTGAGCAGATGGTGGCATAGACTATTCACAGCCGAAGTGTGAGGAAATTGCTGACCGATTCGATATTCTTTATTCTTGTTGAAGTGTTTGGTAATCTTATATAATAGAAAGAAGCAGCCAGAACCAGAGATCAAAATGGAGAAAAGGAGACAGATCGCAACTCCAAAAAGATATTGTTGCTAATTAGATTTTCGTCCTGCGCAAGGAAGGATGACAATTGCCCCATGTAGTGAATGAGGGTTTGCTGTAGCTGTGTTCTATTTATTCTTTTCCTCCGAAGTGTAATCTCCATTGAGAACTGGAAATTGTAGGAGAACTCCTCCTCCCATGACAAACAACCTTTCAGAATCCATACTAGTTTCCTCGGAGCCTCTAAATGTCCTTTGCACCCTGATTTTCTTGGAATGGTTGGAATTTTATGCTCACATAAGAAAATGTTTGATATACAATTTATGTTCCGACTGGATATCATCCTTACCTTCTCGATATCCTCTGTTATCATCTTCAAAGTATGATATCGTCACATGGGTGTGGAATTTTTGGCGTGCCTAGTTGCCATTATCTCTTAAAAATTTTGAGAAATTTCCTTGGATTTATTCGTCAATGTCTATACTAAATAATTAATGGAAGTGAGGGATTCGAATCCCTCCAACCGACCATGACCAAGATTAGGTGTTGAATGAGTATTATGAATCTTAATTATGTGTTATTCATCCATAACAAAGACTCGGCATGCGCTGGCCGGACAGAGAAATACGAAAGGGAAATGTGGGGTCTCCCCCTGTTTCAATTAACAATCCTCTGTTTTTCCGAAGTCCTAAACCTGTGTCTCATTCCGAATCTTTCAGCCTTGAGCAGCTTTCTGTTCATGTTTTTCTTAATTGCAACACTACATTATTTTATACGCCACTTTTGACTATTAGACGACAAATCGCAGAATCTGATGAACCCCGGCAAGGAATTGAAGGTGAGGAATTGCTGAACAGAATCGACGAATCCGGGAGATGATGATCCAATTGACTCCAATCCAAGAAGACTTCGGATTTCAATTTTTTAAATCCCTTATTTATTTATTTTTGAAAATTTATGGCCTGAGAGAAGGACGTTGACTCGGTCAAATTTAAAACTTCTTCATGATATGGGAAGCATTTGGTCAATCCGGGAGCGGTTGACTGGGGTCACCGTGGCACGGAGCGAGGAGTAAGTTGCAATTGTTCCGGAAGAATAGGGACTTTTTTGCAATTTTCAACTTTATCACTAACGGGGCCCACGGCGACCTCGCCTGGATCGGATCGACGAGAATGAAATGGGATACCGGCCGGCCATCAATGCCCGCCGGGAAACCAGATTTGGGTTTATCCGTTGATTCCTCTTCCCAGGTTATTCATCTGACCTCTCTCGATGTTCGTCTTCTGCAATCCGAGAAGGGGTCTTGATCTCGGGGTTTCTTGTCCTGTATTTGATGGGTTCATTGTTAACTTTTGATTTCGATTTCTATTTTTGCTAGTTCTTTCGGCTTCTCTCCCCGATCGGGTGTCCAGCTGCACGGTGATGGATTGTTCTGAGGACCCTTCGATCGATACAGCCTTTTAATCCTGCGCAGGCTCTAGGGTATCGCAGCTCGATCGAGGGGCTGGGGCTGGGGCTTGGGAGAGGAGCCGGCCGGCGGGAACTTCATGCACAGGGTGGTGTCAGATCTCGTCAATGAGACTAGTCGTAAATGGGTCGCCAATAGGTGATGCTCGAATCGCTCTCAGAAAGCTACTTGCATATTCTTGATTACGTTAAATGTCATCCAAGATCGCTCTCAGTTCTTTCAATCGATTGCTTTCAAGATTGGATTATCCTAGTTGCAAAGCCGACATTGTTCCTCTCTTGGATCCCTATTAGGTAGGGTCAACATCTTGCAAATATGTTAGGCACTAATTGAGCAATCCATGAGAAGGACGGAAGAAATCGTCCGATTGAGGGAAAAGGAGGAGAAGAACTAGGGTTCCGGGGAGGAGAGGAAGAAGAGAGAAACTCACAGGGGGAGAGAGAGGCAAAACCGCAACTGATTTTCAAAACTGCCTCCTCCTGGTTTCCTTGCCCGGTTTATCCTTCCCTCCTCCACGCCACTTCCTAAACCGCCTCTTTGGAATTAGCTCCCTCCCCTCTTGCTGTTCTGCACTTAGCCCCCTCAACCAATTGGTGTCTAACAATTCTCCCCCCTTATGAGAACCTTGTCCTCAAGGTTGCTTTCAGGGAAACAGAGTTTTATGTCATGGAGGAACTCCCAGGTAGCCCCTTCCGGTGTTCCATTAGACCATTGCACTAGCACTTGAGTTGCTGGCATTCGGCCCCTTCGGACCATCCTCCTGTCTACAATAGCAACTGGGTGTGGGGCTAAGTCAGAACTGAAGGCTGCTGGGATAGGCATTTCTTCGGTGGCTGGTCCTGGAGCTTGTTTAAGCATGGAGACATGGAACACTGGGTGGACTCGAGCTGCGGCTGGCAATTCCAGATGGTAAGCCACCTTTCCCACCTTCTCTAGGATCAAGTATGGTCCGAAATATCGGGGGCTGAGTTTGTGGAACCTTCGGGCCGCCAACGTCTGCTGTCTGTATGGTTGCAGTCTCAGGAACACCCAGGTGCCTAGCTCAAATTCCCTTTCAGACCGTTTCTTGTCAGCTTGCCTTCTCATCCTCTGTTGTGCCTTGCTTAGCTGGTGTTGCAGCTCCTTGATTGCATATTCCCTTTCTGAGAGCTAGGCATCCACTGTTGCTACTGATGAATCCCCTGGTATATAAGGTATGTGTGTGAGAGGGGGGAATCCATAGAGGGCTTCAAATGGAGAACGGTTGATAGCAGTGTGATGTGTGGTATTGTACCACCACTCTGCAAGCGGTAGCCACTTGTGCCACTGCGTGGGCCGCCTACTGCACATGCACCGCAAGTAGCACTCAATCCCTCAGTTAACCACCTCTATCTGGCCGTCACTTTGGGGGTGATATGCTAAAGACAGGCATAGCGAGACCCCTTGGTTCCTGAAGAGTTCTTGCCAAAAGACACTCAAGAAGATGGGATCTCAGTCACTTACAATAGTGTCTGGTACTCCGTGTAGCTTCAGCACATTGTCGGCATATGCTCTAGCCACCTGCGAGGCTTGGTAAGGATGGGTCAGACCTATGAGGTGGGCGTACTTAGTCAGCCGATCCACTATTACCATGATCATATCCTTGCCTTCGGACCTTGGCAACCCTTCAATGAAATCCATGCTCACATCTGTAAAAACTTGCTTGGGAATTGGGAGGGGTTGCAGCAGTCCGGGGTAGGCCACTGTCTCGGTTTTATTACGCAAGCACACCTCACAACCTCTTATGTATGCACGAATATCCTTTCTTAGTCCCTTCCAGTAAAACAGTGCAGCTACCCTTTGAGTGGTTGCTCGAACCCCAGAGTGACCCCCGAGAGAGCGTGCGTGATACAGCTGGATGATAGCAGTGTGTAATTCCGGTACTCTGCCTACCACCAATTTCCCCTTCCTCCGCAGTTGTCCATTGACCCACTGGTACCGTGCGTGGGCTGTGGGATGATCTTGTAATTGGCGGACAACCTCTTTCAGCACTGGATCTTGATCCCAACTCTCGACCACTTGTTGGTATAAGTTTGTTGTCAGCTGTGAGATGGCATACAAGGCCACATCTCCAGAGGTTACTCGTGACAGGGCATCAGCTGCCTTGTTTTTGCTCCCTCTTCGGTACTGGATCTTGAAATTATATCCAGCAAGCTTGGCCAACCAGGTATGTTGTAGGGGAGTTGAGAGCTTCTGTTCCAGAAGAAATTTCAAGCTGCGATGGTCGGTCCGGATGATGAATGTCCGCCCCACCAAGTATTGGTTCCATTTCTTCACCGCTAGGAGTATGGCTAGAAGCTCCCTATCATAAACTGACCTAGCTCGTTGAGTGGGGTTAAATGCCTTGCTGAGATAAGCAATGGGGCGCCCCTTCTGCATCAACACCGCTCCCATTCCATTCCCGGAAGCATCTATTTCAATCTCAAAGGGCTGTGAAAAATCTGGCAATGCTAGCAGTGAAGCTGCCGTCAGAGCCTCCTTCGATTCATTATATGCATTCTCGGCATCCTAGCTCCACTGGAATGAGTCCTTCTTAAGCAAGTTGGTCAGCAGTCGACTGATTTGTCCATATGACTTGACAAATCTCCGATAATACCCCGCCAAGCCTAGGAATCCCCTGAGCTGCTTCACATTTTGGGGGAGTGGCCAATCTCGCACTGCTGCTACCTTGGCCGGGTTTGTTGATACACCCTCAGCTGTGATGAAGTGCCCCAGATACTCAATGCGCCTTGCTGCGAAAGAGCATTTGCTATACTTGGCATACAACGTGTTGTCTCACAGTAGCTGGAGGGTAGTTCGCAGGTGTGCTATGTGTTCATCAATGCCCCGGTTGTACACAAGTATGTCGTCAAAAAATACTAGTATGAATTTACGCAAATGAGAGTGGAACACCTGGTTCATCAAGCTTTGAAACGTCGAGGGCGCATTGGTCAGACCGAAAGGCATCACCAAAAACTCATAGTGCCTTTCGTGCGTCTTGAAGGCTGTCTTCTGTATGTCCCCTTCATACATCCTGATCTGGTGATACCCCGAGCACAGGTCGAGTTTGGAGAAGACTGTGGCCCCATGAAGCTCATCTAACAACTCTTCAATGACCGGTATGAGAAACTTGTCCTTGATGGTTTGTTGGTTCAATGCCCTGTAATCAATACATAGCCTCCAGGAGTTATCTTTTTTCTTGGCCAAGATAACAGGGGATGAGTAGGGACTCCCACTGGGTCGTATCACTCCTGTGGACAGCATCTCTTGAGTAAGCCGCTCAATCATGGCCTTTTGTATCATTGGGAACCGATAGGGTCGGATGTTCACGGGTTGGCTCCCCTCCTTGAGTGGTATTCTATGGTCCTGGGTCCTGTGAGGTGGAAGCCCCTTTGGTTCGGAGAATACATCCCCAAACTCTGCTATCACCTTCTCGACTTGGGAGCTTCCTTCCAGACTGGCCTTCCCCTCTGTTCTCAGCCCTTCTTGACCTTGAAAGCTACATAGCTGCAGCATCGCAGCCTGCCCTTTCTTTTGAAGGAGTTTATCCAGCTTCCCCCTAGAGATCAACTGAAGATTGGTCTCCCATTGCCCCTTGAGCACTCGTGTCTCGCCGTCACATTGGAAGCTCACCTCCAACATCTCAAAATCCCATGTCGTTTTACCCAGGGTCTTGAGCCATTGTACCCCCAGGATCATATCATAGCTGTTCAAAGGTAAGAGGTACACGTCTGTGGTATAACAATGGCCCTGCATTTTCCATTCGAAGCCATGACACATAGCTTCACTCGTGAGTACCATCCCATTAGCCAAGGACACCTTCAGGGGGTTTATCTGTTTGGTCCCCTCACACACCTTCCTCCCCAGTTCCGAGTCCAGGAAATTGTGAGTGCTCCCTGGATCCACCAAAATCTGTAGCTTCCTGGCCCCCACCAGTCCTTCCACCTTCATGGTTTGGAAGCTAGGGGCCCCGGACAGAGCATGTACCGATATTTCAGGCAGCACCTCCTCGTCCTGTTCCTCCTCGTCATCCTCCACTTCTTCCACTTGGAGGGAGTAGATTTGCCTCTTAGCACATCTGTGCCCCGGCACGAACTTCTCATCACACCCGAAACATAACCCTTTAGCTCTTCTCTCATCCATCTCCTTGCTGGTCATGGTCCGGACCTGCCTTTGTGGGAATGGCCTGGCATTCGCTGGTAGCGGTAGGATGCCCGCCGTGGGTCTCGGTTCAGGCTTGGGCGTTTTCACTATGGTTGTACTGGCAGGAGGTCCCCTACTTGCATTAGCCATGGGAAGCTTGGCTGAACTCAGGGCCAGCTTGACTACATAATTCCGGTAGTCACTGCGTTTGGTCGTGGTCAGAGTAGCTTCTTGCAGCTTGGCCAACGAATAGCATTGGCGTAGGGTGGTGGGGTTGAACATCCTAACCGGATTCCTAACTGCGGGTTCTAAGCCAGCTAGGAAGAAACTAACAGCATGTTCCTCCGGTATTTCCACATGATTGAGCAAGAATTCAAACTGTGTGATATAGTCTCGGAGGTTACCTTCCTGGTAGAGGTTCTTGAGGTCCCCCAGCGGGTCTTCGTGCTCCGACCGGCTGAATCGCGCAGCTATGGTATCAATATAGTCGTTCCAGGTAATCTGCCCTCGAGCAGCTCGTCGCCCCTTCATGTAGGACTGGTGCCATTGTAGGGCTTCTCCATCCAAGTGGATGGCCGCCAGACGGACTCTCTCCTCGTTCGGCGTTGCATCGAACTCAAAGAACTGGTTGACCTTATACAACCATCCTTCGAAGTTATCCCCGCTAAACTTCGGAAAATCAATCCGCCCAATCCGCCGTAGTGCCCCAAAGCCATCGTTCCGGTGGTTCGGACGCTGTTTCTGGGACGTCGTTCCCCCCGACCGTGCTTCATCGGAGCGGTTTCCCGTATGCAGACTCTGTATCTGGAAGCTTAATCCAGTGATGAACTCACGCAACTCGTTATACTGTTGATCGCCCTTCAACTCTTATGTTCTCAGTTGTTCCATCACCAAGTCGTTCTGGTGCTTCAGTTCGTCCATCCGCTGCTCGTGTTCCCGAATGGTGGCATCAACTCTTCGGGTCTCTTGGGCTCGTGTTTCCATCGCTTCGTGGCCGAGAATTGGAGGCTCTGATACCAATGTTAGGCATTAATTGAGCAATCCGTGAGAAGGACGGAAGAAATCGTCCGATTGAGGGAAAAGGAGGAGAAGAACTAGGGTTCCGGGGAGGAGAGGAAGAAGAGAGAAACTCACAGGGGGAGAGAGAGGCAAAACCGCAACTGATTTTCAAAACTGCCTCCTCCTGGTTTCCTTGCCCGGTTTATCCTTCCCTCCTCCACGCCACTTCCTGAACCGCCTCTTTGCAATTAGCTCCCTCCCCTCTTGCTGTTCTCCACTTAGCCCCCTCAACCAATTGGTGCCTAACAAAATATGCCGCAATTCTCACTTCATCAATTTCTTCCTCTTCCTCATCACCCATCTGTTTGCCACAAACATCGTGCGACTTCTTTTCTAGAGAGGAGGCTATCTCATTTCTTCTCTCCATGCCCACGCTTGCAGCCCTGCCTTCAGGAGATTTGCCGTGAGAACATCAAGGAGACTTGAAGAAGTGGCGTACATGGGTGAATGCATCATCTCGATTCTTTTGCTTTGCTATACGGTTGGTCGTATATAGGCTGATACCAGATCGTTCTCAGTACTCTCCTGCTTCAGCTGCTAGAAAGAAAGGAGAGATTGCTGAGGAGGTGGAGGACTTGTGTGAAGAATTTGAGGTGGTCGAGCACAATCAGTTTTTGTTCTCCGTTTTCCCCACTCTCACATCTTCAGCTGGATTAATTCCTCAGATGATTTCGGACATGATTTTTGCAGTCTCCCCCGAGGTCACTAGAAGGCATTATCACAGTGATGCAACTTGTCTACATGGTCTACATTCTTTCTCCTCTTGCCGTGAAAGGTCCATAAAGATGAAATGGCCGATCTGGAAAAATTCTGATGTTCTTCGTGCTTTGGCATTATGGTCAGATTCCTTTCGGCCATGTTAGGATTCTTACCTGCACCTCTGGGATAGTTCCATTACGACCCTCAAATGATAGGGAAGATTAAAAGAATAATACATCAACTAAATCCTCTCACTGCCATTGTCCTCTTAATATGGTCCTGCAGAGTTTGGGGATTTGGTCATCACTCCTATTATTAGCCCTCTGAAGCTGCTACATGTAGGAGTTGCCATTGTATGCATCAAATCCTTCGCAGCCACTCAAGCAAACATGGAGAAGCTCCGCGGCTGAGAATTAAGTTTTATCGGCTCTGGATTTGCCCATCATGCTGTTAGCAAAGGTGTAGTAATATGTTCAAATTGCTGATGGGGTAGTCGGTGATGCAGGAACACAAAGTGAAATGGATCGGAACATGTGAATTGAGATTCACGATTTTACTACAGCTTACAGGTTGGACTCCTCCCCACGAAGACATCCCGATGCATAAATTTTTATGGGAGAACTTACTGCATGTCTTATAATCCAATGTTACAAAAACTTAGTTCCTGCACAGCTACTTGCAGAAACTAAGCACTCACTGATGCCCGGTTTGCCCGCTTGGCCATCTTTGCTTGTACCGAGAACTGAAGCAGAGGATCATCTGAAATTTGCTTCGAAGCAGGCAGCATCTATCCCAGGGTCCAAGCAATGAGACATCAAAACCTTTGGCATTTTCTTGTCAGCAGGAATATAATAGCTTGCCCATTTCCTTGATCACACTGATATGAGTCGTTGGCAATAATAATCTCAACAATGCAACTGAAGATGGTGAGACCTTCAGCAGAGGCTCAATTTTCTCAGCAACTCTCCTTATAACTGATGGAGGGGGAACACCATGCCACTGCAGGTACATGGAAAGGATGACT
Organism: Sonneratia alba; assembly: GCA_900174645.1. NCBI lineage: Eukaryota > Viridiplantae > Streptophyta > Magnoliopsida > Myrtales > Lythraceae > Sonneratia > Sonneratia alba. Next base: position 5,175,992 of record FWPY01000106.1, read on the forward strand.
GACCTCCTCTCCATGGAAGGCCACCTTCCTGATATAAGATATGTAGCAAGATCATCCCTTAGGCTTTTCGAATGGAGAAAAAGATCCTCTATGCGTTTTCGGAGGGATCCGACAAAGACAGATTGAATGATGCCACCTTTCAGAGTTGGCAGGCTTCCACTCAAGAGAGCCTCATTGTATGTCAAAGCAAGCTGCAGATTTGATGAAGAAAATGGTTAGACAAGTAAGAATTAGTTCCTCCCAGGCTTGTCCAATGGAGTGATACGATCTCCAAGCGATACCTTCAAACTTGAGACAGATAATGTATCGCAAGAAACAGGACCATCCCCAGTAATTAGATCAGCCACAGACCTGATAGCTGTATAAAGTGATAAATACACCTGCAGAGTATTCCCAAATAGAACTTGAGAGATGAAAATCAACTCGAGAATGCAAAAGAAGAGTGATAGCAGTGGTTAGCACAGCCTTGAATGAATTTCCTCCATTGATGTCAGAACATTGTTCAAGGGAACTATTGATTACCAATTTGAACTAAGTCTTTCCTTTTCCTATACAAGTACTTTAGTACCTGCAAAAGAGCTGGTCTGTCCTTGCTCACACACTCGAACAAGACTTGCAAACAAAATTCCTGGAAATCAGTATCAGATCTGCAGAACACCGGAAAAGAAACTTTATTACATGTCAGGAATCAAATAAAAACAAAAACAATCTAAGAGGAAACATCTCTTAAAATGTTTGCTCCTATTGACGTGCACAACTCATAAAAAACACTTTGCCTGCTATTCCATGAGGGGTCACAGCACAGTTGAGCAAAGGCAATTAAACTTGGATCTGAGGAAAATGTGCTGACCAGATGATCAATAAAAACATGTCCATCATCCGTGTTAAAAACCTGCAACGTTGGAGATGAAATCAGAACTGATAGGTATATAGAATTAGGAAGAGAAGATCACTGTAAAGGCTAATAAACCTTGTGCATTGCTCTTGACAGGAGGGACTGGCAGCCTATGGGATCATCAATGTATGAACAAGCCCCAACCTTCCGCTTAATATAAAGCACGCCCGAATTGAAAGGATCGTCCCTGGACCCAGGGCGCCACCACGGATTCTCTGACAATTTTAAAAATCAATTATGTCAGAAATGTTTGACTGAACAATATATTAGAAGATAAAAACTTAAAAGGGAAAGACAGATTTCAATTCCAGATTCAACGAACCTTCAGGTATAAGGTTTATAACTTGAGGCCAGTATCGGGGACCACAGACACGAACAGACTTCAACTAAATGGAAAACTTCAGTTTAGAGATTGCAAGAGTGTATCACATTTCTAACGAAAAAGCTACAGTGAAGTATGAGATACAGAGTTCACCAGCTTTATTGTTCATTCTACTTACAATAGCTCGTTCTGGCAGAATGCATGGGGTGACCTCACAGAAGCTTGTCTCAGAGTAATGATCAGTTTCCTTTACTGTAACTTCAAGAGGACCAAAAACTGGCAAACCAGTGTCAACATCAACTGTTTGAATCCACCGAGCTTCTGCAGCGAGAACATACAAATGCCTGAATGCCTGCAAGAGGAAGATCATTTATAAGGCAAGTATGCCCTATTAAATTAAGGTCAAAAGATAACCTCACAGAACTGTCAACAGAGGCAAACCTGCTATTCAATTTAAATACAATGCATAACTGTTGATTCTTGGCCAAAATGGTCTTATTAAAAAATCTTCAAAGAGTTAGATTGTAATTTTGAATTATTAATGTCATGTGACTAGGAACTGGATAGCATTGTTTATCGGAATAAATATAATACAAATTGATTTACTAATCATTTGCTATTACCTGAAGGTGGCATCGGTTATCATTTGGACCAGTAGGCAGATGTGGATACAAGGTGATCAATAGAGCGGCAATTGAACTATTGCTAGTGGAGAATGTGCGCATTCCTCCACCAAGAAATAGAAAACCAATAGCTAAGCTTATCTGGGGTAAAAAAGAAAGGAAAAAACCAGCAAATGTATGAGGATGAAAAAATTTTGTCTTTGCAAATGAATTACATGAGAATCGAAGAATTTCCTGAGCATGTTTCCCACCTAGGTTAAGTGAAGTATCAGAAAAAAAAAAATACAACATTGATCTTGCAAACAGATGGGTAGTATTAGGTCATTCAGATTCATCAATCTAACATTAACCCTAGAAGTATCCTGTAAAAGATTAAGCATTTAGCAGCTTGGGCATGGCATGCACTTGGAAAAATATAAAGATCAATGGACCAAGTTTCCCAGGAAAAAGAGTCCCATCAACTGATCTAAAAACTTTTAGGCTTGTTCAGGTAAAAAAAACAACATATATGTGCACAACCCCAATATAAATGGACTTATATCTTAACTGATATAGTAATAGCTCCTAGGATAATAGTACTCCCAAAAAAAAACACTCCTAGGATAATCATAATTTTTGTGGTTTCATGTAATTCTAGTTAAATTTGTCAATCAACTTACAGCCATTTGCGTTCCATAGTTAGGAGGACCATCTGCAGAATGTCTGCCCCGCAAGAATCTCAAAAAGCGCAGTGTTCGTAGATGTCCTGAACCAGCCATAACCTGTCAGTTCCCCACATAAGCGTAAGATTCTTGATATAATGTGCTAAAAAAGAAAAAGGAGAGTGAGTTGATGCACAACTTACCATGGACAGTGAGAGAACGATAAGGTGAAGGCAAATTTCTAATGTACCCCGATCAATATAACGCGAGATCCCTTTTGGGAAAGTAATTGCACTAGTAGAACAGACTGTCTTGATCTGCTTAAACTCTGATATAGTCATTTAAAATATCAATAAGCATATGCATGAATTAGCAGTATCACAATCTTATACCTCATTCAAGAAGTAGACAGCGTATTCATAAAGTAGCTCCTCTGCTTGCCCATCCATTGTACCAGCAAACTTCAGTCCTGCACATGTTCAAGCAAAAGAGTGTTTAGAAAATAAAAGCACATATATGTTGCAGTAAGCTGCTAAAAGTTGCACTTAATTATGTCAGATTTTCTTTCCATTGTGTAAGACATCCAACAGACAGTCTCTTACCAACAGAAATACAAGCCCCTGTAACTATATTAACATAAGCTTGGACTAATGCATCTAAATCCATGTCCTGGAGATCCTCATTGTCATCTCCAAGGACTTTAACACCATTTTTCACTATCGGTGGAATTTGTGACTGAACCCACTCCTTAGAAGGGTGAACCCTGCCAACAAAATTAAAAGGACAAAAACAAACATTTATAACAAGGATTTGTCTACATAGAGAGAGAGAGAGAGTGTGTGAGATTCATATTCAAAGAGCAATACCTGCTCCACATTATCATATTCCTGGCAATTACTCGTAGCATTATGAAATCGGGCCTCACATATTGTAGATCATAAGATGTACAGGGAATTGAGAGCATCGATAAGATTGTCTCTGATTCAGTCTGCAATTGAAGCCATAGGTGGGTTTTCTACAAGAATGCATTGAAATGAAAGAGAACTATGATAATGTTACTACAAAATAGTTGACAACTTACCTTTAAAAACATTAAAGCTAGAGCAATTATAGCCCCAGGTGCTGTGACATCAACATTTACAGCTGCTGCATCCATTATCTACGACAGAAAAATTCATATTAGCTGATATGTCAAGTATCAAGAAATAAAAGGACATCAGATGGCATTATTGTCACAAAGATAGGGGCGTCTCAATGCGCTTAAAGAGGAGAAAAGCTGACCTGCCCAACTACACGATTGTGCTCTTCATTTGATAGTGCTGATGAAAAAGATTTTTCCTTACAACAGATGAAAAAAAGAGATTGATTAATGGAGAAAAGATATATCAATTTTAAATTGGTCCAAAGATTACATCATATGCCTATAGAGAATTCAAATTCTGATGATAAATATGAGAACCAGGCAGAACAGAAACACTATGATTTCAAAACATCTAAAATTTTATACATTATGAGCTTCTTTGCCTCCGATGTAGTAAAACAAGCAATCAAGCAAACTGTCCAGAAATCCAAGCATTTCCTTCCCCCGTCCTTCAATTGAAGGGCAAAAACATCAGCACAAAACCAAAACTTATTGATCAAACATATGCATATATACATCAGTATGAAGATATCATCAACTACCCAATGCCACAAGACCCAGCGAAAATCCAGCAGAAACAGCATAGCCCTCTCTCTCAAGCACATTATCACCTGCACTTCTACGGCCAATTTCACCCTGTGCAAATAAACAATATAATAAAAAAAGCAGGCCATACGATGGTAATTGCAAATGCAAAGATCCAAGCTGCTGATACTTCAATTAATGTGCATTTACCAATTAAAGCACCACCTGTGATCAAGGGTGTAATCCCACAACAATGAATACAGTCAGTGAATGATCTCTAATAGAGTGATTAGGTGTTAAAAGAATATATATTCTCTTACTCCAGCACACTGGGAAAAAGTTTACAACTGGGGAAAAAAAAAGGGCAAGGATGGCAAATTAAAAGTATCTTAATAATAACTAAGATAACTTTATTGTAGCATCTCAAAAATGATAAAATTATAGTCAACCTGGCATATATTTATTTTGTCACTACAAAAACTAAGCAAATTTGAAATTTCCAGAAACTAATCACAACTTCGAAGTTGGCCCAGCATAACTGCATACCTAATATGATTACTGTAAGCCCAGAAGAGTCACTGCATACATAACTCAATGTACCAGATCAGTTCTTGTCCTTACACTAGATGAATGTGTACTGGCATAAGAAAAATATGCAGACAGATGGAAGATACATTGGATAGGCATCCTTTCTAATGAAGTCTATCAAAAACGCACCGAAAGAATTTGCATAGTTTGTGGATGTGCTGATCCTTCATAAAGCAGTCCCACTGACATGAGTGCCGCTGACTGAAAGAATCAGCCAAGAAATCAGAGGCAGCTCCATCACAGAATGTGGAACATGCAAAACCACTCCACAGAATAAAGCAAGGAAAGAAACAAAGGGCCAGGGACAATAAATCCAAAGTGCCTGCTTATTTTTCAAAAGAACAAATCCCAAGCACCATACTTAAGCATTCATACATAAATATGACATAGATACATGCCTCTAAATGCAAATCGGGAGAGCCAATGGAGAGACATGCATCAGTAGTTACCTGCAAGAGAGTCGGCAACTCCAGTTCAGGAAAAGATGAAGGGTGCCTAGCAGGTATATGAACAAAAAGAGCCTGCCACAAAATTGTTCAAAATGTCAACTCACACATAAGTGCAGTTATATTAGTCTTCAGCAGCCTTGATCACAAAAAGGTCTGCCCTCTCAGTTACATAAGAGGTCTCATAGCAATATGAACTGAAATACAATTCTAATCGCTGAGCAAAGAAATCTGTTTAATGCACTTGTACTATCCCTTGGTCATCCAAAATTCGAATTTCTCAAGAGTAAATAAAAAAAGATGCATGTCCTCACCTTTGATATTGCAGGTTGCATGGATCCTCTATAAGAAGCAGCTAGGCCAAGCATCAATCCCACAGTGGTGCTCTCATGTTCCTGCAAGTACAAAACACAATATAAAAAGCAAAATACAGGGCGCCATAGAAATATAATACAGCAATCACTTAAACAGCACTGCAATCCATATTGTTTATTTTTACATTCTTATGCATAGTATAGTCCATGGCGTCATTCTACAGTTGTAATTCTCAGATTAGCAGTCTCCAAGAGAATAATCAAGTGGCCAGAAAATAGAAACCTGTGAAAAATATTGGTATATGTCAGTGATACTTAACACACGAAGGTACCCATGCAATCCCAAAGCAAGTAGTAGTCCAGCATGTACAGCATTTGGTTCTTCAGGTTTGTTATAGATAATCCATGTCCTTGACATTTTCCCCTGCAATATTCATTTGAATATTAAACAAGCCAACGATATTATTGCATCAAAGGCACTCAGTATAATAATGCTTTATGGTGGTAGAAGCACATAAGTAAATCATTGCACCTGCAAATTAAGTAGCCCTGCTTGTGGTTTTTACATAATTTCAGTATGCACCTTAAAATAAGTACTTGACATAATCATGATAGATGCTCAAGCAAAAACTAGTAAAGGAATATCACAACAGATACACATAATGACATACAGGTAATAAAGGCAAAAACTTTTGTAGGACCAAGAAGTAAAGGGATCAAATCAATGAAGTTCTTACGAATGTTGTTGCAGATGATCATCACAAAGAAACATCACTCTTAAATAAAATATACTTTGTTGTAATATATTGCCATACCCATACACAATGTATAAATATATACTTTATTGGGACGGAACATAGTCAAGGAGTCCAAAGATTAGATAAGAGAGAGTAATTGAGAAAATGAATGCTAATGTGCTGGATCTCCGACGAGGTTCTCTACTTCAAAGTGTCATTAAGGTTTAAGATACACGTCTATAAGAACTCTTTCTAACTTATCTACATAGATTGTAATAGATTTTAATGTATATTCCATAGTTTCAACTTATGTGGACAAACATGTGAAGTATATGAAAATTCTTCAACTTATAGGAAATAGATTACAAAGGTCATCTCAACATTTTTTTGGTGAAAAATTAGTGATTTTATTTGTACTCACCAAGATGGCACAGAATAGGTCATTGCAACATGGAGCTCAAGATTTACATATTTGGCTTCCACAGCAAGTTTTAACGTCTCCAAGTTTGCCTTAAACATAAATACATGCACATTCTGAAACACACAGAACAAACTAGCACCAACGAATAAAAGATACCTGAAGAGGGGCCAACCTTAGCCCAGCAGCTACAGCATTGTGGAATTCAGGCCAAAACTTGAGCTCTTGTATGTTCCTTATGTTGGGATCTAAATTAACCTAAAATCTCAGGTTATGTCAAGAAAGCGAAATAAAGATCGTTAAGAAAGGACAGAAGAAGAAATGCAAAGGAGAAAATAGAAGCATAGAATAGGCTAAGAAAGTTACTGGATAATTTCTCAGAGAAATTTCCATAAAGCAAAAAAATAAAAAGATGTTACTCAATAAAGTAAAAATATCTATGGGAAAAGTTCAATTTTAATAAGGAGACTTGGAGACACCAATGCATAAAATTATAATATGACTAGTGTACTGCCAGCGAATGCATTGCACATGTTAGTAGTTGTAAAGTCATCAAGGATCTATCTGCTGTTAATAATGACGTTAGACTAAAATAATCATTGACAAAGAATGATGAAAAGATAAAATATAAGGTTTCCAAGAGTTGATATTTTTTGAGCATGAGATTAGGAAGGTGGGTTAGTAGGCCTGAATTCTAGAAGTTATCAGTATTATCGATTTGATGAACAATTATCCTTAATTTCCATTAGATTTCACAAGGGTGACAAAGAGAAGGTCTGAATTAAAGAAGTTATCACTTTTCTTTTTCATCCTTCACTTCTTTTTATCCCATTGGAAGGTAAATTCTCCAAGAATAATTTTTTCAAATTATATAAAAAAAGTACCTAGCTATATTGATTTAGTATAGATGAGACAAATATAAAGCTTAATAACAAAGCAGGAAATATTACAAGGACATAATATGACATACAGTTGCATTTTGCTGGGCAGGTAATCGACCCGCCAAAACAAGCTTTGGCACAGTAAAGTCCTGCAGGATAATAGCAAGAGGTACTTCAATTCTTTTAAATGCTTATCACAGAGAGATGGGGGGTGGGGGGTGGGGAAGGGGGGTGGAGATATGACTGGAAGACATGGCACCTCTGTTAAGAGAGTGAATATTGTTGCAAGAGTAAATGCACCACGGCCAATAGGAAGTGCAGTGGTCCTCTGCGCTAGTTGCCAGAGCTGAGCCTATAAAAAGGAGGGGAGAGAAGAAAATATATCAGACAAATTATTCTTTGGAGATTGATGAGTAACCAAATATGAGAAGACTGTCCAACTGAAACTACAGCACCATGAAGCAGAATGGAAGAAAGAGCACCTGCTGGAGATCCTGATCAGAGGCACTAGGGTTAGCAGATGTTTGAATAGCAACAGGTCTCGCAGAGCACAACAGACGCCTTACCTGAAATGAAACTGTGCTCATCAATCTCCATGTACTAAAAACCTACTTTAATTAGGAAAATGACCAAGATCTCACCTCATTTAAGCGCAAATCTCGACCATATCGCAGCTGTGTGGTGGAATTGAATATATGCTCCATACCATCTGTGATAGACCCATCAAAGGAGTCTGCATCCTCAAACTTTGTACTGTCAGGCCCAGTCGGATCGGAAACTGTTGATGGGATCGTAACAGGATGCAAATGAAGCATATAAGGTGTAGACATAGAGATCAGATTCACATTGTTCTGGGTTTCGAGTTGGTTATTGTGTGCCAAACATGAAAAGGCCAGATCTTCTCGACTCAGAAGATAATACGCAGCCGCAGGCCAGTCAGTTGGAGGAGATTCTCGGCATTTGTCCAATGCCTGTCAAGATCAAAACAGAAATAATGATAATGAAATAAATAAGATGTATGTAACGGAAGACACCCAGCAGAACCTTAATGTTGTTTTTGGTTTTAAAAGCCCTTCACTCGAAATCCCTTGTTTGAATAGCAGGATCTAACAGAGGTATGGCCCCATAAAGAATTTACAAGGCAGTGATTGCCCTTGTCCAGCCATGTCCAGAATTTTAGTAGGGGCTTTACATGCTACTCCAGTGCTTTCAAGGAATGGGGACTATGGCCAGCAGTTTTTGGGGCCAGCAGAGGCCTGACACAATAAAACCGTGCCATGGCCGAATGTTATCTGGCGCAACTGGCACAGCCCAAAAATATATGGGAACGTGCCAGGCCATGTATATTTGGCCTGCACATCCCAATAGCACAATAAAATGCCAAAAAAAAAAACAGAAACATCAAAATAATAACTGGCACAGTAATGAAGCTGGAAACAAAGATATCCTGCTTTCTGACTTAGCCAGCCAAGCCTGGCATTTAGTTTGTGTTGACAGAGGCTGGCCAGCTCTGCCCAAATTTCCTCTGGTGTTGGGATGTCCAGCCTATCAATCATGGTCCCAACATTATTCCCACCCCTAACTAGCACCCAGGATTCCATACACCATTCGGTACTCCAAAGATCAACAACCATGAACGCTGGTTATCCTTGACACTAAGGATGGACCAAAACCTCAAGACATACAAAAGACCTGGCACATAGATCCCTGATAACTCCAACAAATCTCTCCTGAAGATTTGCCCAACGAGATATTATCCTTTTGGAATTCTAATCTGATGCAGAAGTTTCAATAGAATTCCTTATTCAGAGTACTATTCTAGAAAATGTCCAGCCTATCTTTCAAGAGGATTCCTGTGTAAAAGGGCAGTAATATGAATTCTACTCACAATTAAGGCAGCATATCCTAAATAGGTCACTGGATACATGATTTCAAACTCACATGACGCAGAGGAAGGGATATCCCAGAAGGCAGGGTGTCCAGTTGTTGCAGCCCAAAATTTTCCCCAACCATTGCCAAGACCATATGCTCCTCACTGGTGGAATATGAGCCTGAAGCAATATTACAGAAAACTCCAGAGGAGAGTTTTCTTTCAACTTGTTCAGCACCTGATAACAAACTGTAAAACGAAACTATCTTTCTGGCCGGACTCACAACAGAACTTCCATCATTACGAACCAGAGATGGCAAATCATTCATGTCCGCAGAATTACAACCACATTGCATAGAGAACTCAAGCCATCTGAACAAGCTGGGAGGAGTTTTCCAGGATAAAGAGTCTGGACAATTTCCAACCTTCTTGACAAGAGCAGGAAAATCACGAACATAATGATCTATGTAGCTTCCTTCACCTAGAGATTTTGCAACATTGCATAAAAGACCAGACAAAAGCTCCACATCCCTGTAAACAACAAAAACCACGAAGCTAACAGATATTCATAATAAGAGTTGAGATTCTGTGAATCGATCAAGTCACACATGCAACTTGATATTAAAGATTAAGACTACATCTTGACAAACATTCGTTATAGGTCAATCAAAGTTCCACACAGAACTGACGCCAGTTTATGAATTAATTTTCTTCCATTCTTAATGCTGACTTCACCCTAGAGCTCCTAAATGGTAATTTCCAGTGTCTAAACAGTCCACAACATCATATTTGTCTTGCCTTTTTTTGCAACAATTTCTAAACTGGAAATGACACAAAATAACAAAAGCAGCAAGAGAGAGTGAACACAAAGAAATAGAAACCTTTTGAATACACAATTTTATGGGAAAAATTGAGGCAAGAATCAAGTTGGCGAATTTACCATTTCCGAAGATTATTCAGTTTGAGGCATTCATATACTGCATGCAGAGACTCTAAACTCTCTGTCAATAGCTCAGAATAAAATGAGGATTCTCCACTAAGTTTAGCTTCCAGGCTTGATAGCGTATAATCTAATTCCTGATTCTCCAGAGAATACATAGAGGAAATACTGGAAAAGGAGTTTGTTTTGCAGTAATTTTTGTGGAATTGGCTATTCACGAGGAACTCCCATGATGATGAAGTCTCTGAGACTGAATGTTCAGTTAAGCTGCCTTTAGACCTTCTACACAGTTGCATCAATATGCTACAGAAAGAGCTCCACTCCGAATCATCACTATAGTCACACTTTGAGTCAACATTGCCCCAGAGAAGCATGAGAAAATGATTATAGGAACTGGAGCTGAGGCCTTCAGCCATTGCTGTTATGCAATCATTGACCAAAGAGGAAGAAGGTCTTTGATGCAATGAACATCTGAATATCTGACACAAAAACAATAGATAAACATAATTATTTCATTAAGCAACAAATTACTAAAGTGCCAGATGCATCAGTTAATTCACCTTTCCACTGTTGACAATCACATTGATGCGCCCTTCAATGGAGTCTGCTAACCCAATAATCTTAACATCAGATGCAAATGCCATATTTTCTGAGAATTTCAGATTATGCAGAAGTTGAGATTCACCCAAAGAAGAAGGTAGCAAATACCTGCACAGGCATTGCTTCCCTGACTGCAAATTTTCAGAACAATATTTCGACTCAGGAAGAAACCACATTAAAATTGGAAAAAGAGAAAGCAAAATGGGATGTTCACTCAATAAAACTATCAATAAACAACTTCAAAATTCCGCCCGGTGACTCAATTTCCTGTTATTACCTTAATACCTGGTTCTTGGTTAAATGAAAAATCAGCTTCTGGTCCCTATTCTGTCAATTTAAAATTAAGCCCCCTAGGACTCTACTTGTGCCAACAATTTGTTATCAAATTGCATGTTGTGCCATCAAAACAAGAGTTCATTCATAAAACTAGGTCCGCAAAGAGGACATACGAAGCATCTGCAACATATCCAGAAGAGAGAAGCTAATTATTTATGTTGCTTACATAGAGAAGGACAGAGTTCTCAGGAGCCAAAACAATGATATCTCTATGAGGCAGAAGTCCCACTTTGGCCCTGCAGAGGTAAAAAAGGAAATCGCATTAAAGGCACACTGCATTATATTCAGCTAAAAGGGATTTGACTTCCTGAGTATAGAAGCCATTGGGGTAATGAAAATATAGACCCCAAATAATATGGTCTCTTCTTTTATGATGATCTGATGATACAAGCAGCAGCTTTCTCATTTACAGGTGATAAATCACCGATCATATCATGCAAGGCTCTGGAAAGCTCATCTTTCACAAAGCTCCTTAGCTTGATCAGAGTCATACATGTAGAACAGTAAGAGAAAAACAAAAGCATCAGAAAGTTTACCCTGGGCGTGTTACTGTCACAGGTGCAGCTGAAACAGCTGGAATCCAGCTCATGTCGTGTTTGGCATCAACAAGAATCTCATTGTTAAGCCTCACCAATAACAACTTCTTCTGCCCTTGAAGAAGGAAACAAACTAACGGCGCTTCATCATCATCTGTTGCCAGAAAAACCTGATCGAATTAACGTAAAACAGTCAGAAAAAGGGAGGGATCAATTAATTTCAAAGCTGCTATTCTTTTTCCATAGGCCAAAACTTTCAATTCCCTTAAATTGTATTTCATTTGGATGTTTCTAAATCTCTTTCACCCTTGAATATTGCTTTTAGTGCAGACATTGGCTCTGAAATTGAGACTGTCTAGATGATCCACTTCACGTGAACATCATCAAATTACTTTGAAGCCAAGTACATAGCATAATCCCCTCAAAAAAGTGGTTACTTAAAGGCTCATACCAATAATGAGGTATAACCTTTAATATCTGCAATCAAGGAACTATCCTAACCACCAGCATGTATGCATACAACAGTAATTAATATGTACATATTTTCCCACTCAAACATTTCTCAGGGAATGATGAATGCAGTAAAATGGAACTGGCACCTTAGAAGCAGCTGTTGGGCCGAGTTTTCCCTGCCAAATCCGGCGGAACAAAAACTGCTTGGGCAGAACACCAGCTGGAATTACATCCAGGGGAGAGGTTTTCTCATCAAAGTTTGAAGTAAGGATTTTAGCAACCCATAAGGAATGTTGCATCTTTCCTTCAGAGAAGTTGCAATTGATGAGTAAGAGGTTGAAGGGCTTAGCTTTGACAGACTTCAAATGAATAATGCACATTTAACTATTAGTAGAAACCTTACTTTTATTATATGAAGCCATAAGATGAACTTGATCACTAGTCCATATAGTCCTTTCATCAAAGTCCTTCATTATGTTGACTTTTCCCCTCTCTTCAATATAAATCAACTTTGGCAATGCAATTTAAAGGTTTGTTAGCAAGAATACATCCAAACCACAGATAGATGGAGTTACCATTTGAAAGAAACCTAAAGTTTAATTATCATTAGTACCTCTGGTTGTTCCATTGGACCCTTTAGAATCATATGAGATGACAAAAGGGCTGTTTCTCCCTTGACTATATTATCAAACCCACTCAGAAAATTATTACTCTGTGGACTCTGTCCTATTTCTCTTCTAGAGCGAGATATGTCAGAAACACCAAACAAATGACTTGAAGATATGTTAGGAACACTTGAAGAGAAATCTCCTTCAGCAGCTTGCTGTAGAAGCAAACCATGTGGAAGAGGCCAGATAGATGTGATGCTACAAGGGAGTGGGATCTCCACAACTTCACCTGTAAAAAGTCTAAAAAATAATTAGAAAAATTGAATATACATTGCAGAACCAAAAAAAAAAAGCTCTAGTACATATCCTTCCAGACTCCAGATCGGCTTCACTTCAGAAAATGAAACAGAACTGTTAACTGAAAGAAATATGACCTTTTTCTTCATACCTGAACTATTATAGATTGCCAAGGAATCAATATGCAAGATACAAAGAAGAGCCTTTGACGTTTCACTGAAGCGAGCCCAGCATGCCTTTAATCCAAATCAAAAGGGTCAAAATGCATTTAGGTGATCTCTTCATTCTTTTTGTACAAAGGACAGTAATAATATTACAATTAAGATTGTCATGAAATCAATGGAAACAAACTTCAAGGTGTAGATTGTTAGAGTTAATTAGAAACTAAAGCAATGCATAATGATAAGAGATTTGTTTGCGTGTCACCAAAAGAAAAGAAAGAAACAGCTTGATGAGAGATTAAAGGAGTGCAGAATCCCCACTAAATGACTGCCAGCTACAGTATAATCTGCTAAAAGTATGAGACAGTTGACATTACTTTATCTTTGAAACTATGAATAAATTGATATCAATCTTTATTCTACAAACATAGCATACCATGATGACAGGAGACGATAAGGTGAATCTTCTATATACACGCGCCCCAATTGTCCATATAATCCTAGCACAGGCAGAAAAAGATAAGCTTTGAAAAATAAATAACATCAACTGAAAAAAAAAAGCAGTTATCTGCATGAAGCAAGGCTCCTTGCTCCTCATTATAGGAAAAAAAAAAAAAAAAAGAGGCCCCTTGCTCCTCTCAATGATGTTTACAGATGTTATGATCTCACAGCCGAAAAAAATGCCATGATCTTCTCCGATTGAAAAATATTTTCATGAATGTAATAAGATGCTCATTTACACTGTAGGAATAACCAAGTAAGTCTGCGGATTCTCTAGCTCTCGTGCATATCCCAGGACAGTCACACACTTCCCAGTAAAATTTGCTGTAAGCTAACTATTCAAGTCGAACTTAGCAACCCGATCAAAAACTAAGCACAAAACTGGGAGAACAAATCGAACTGGAGAAATAGACGCCATGAACTTGAAGTGCCTGTTTATTCAAGGGCTCGGGAGTCTCCTCGTTGTATAAAAAATGGGGAAAAAACTTGAATTGCCAAGCGGCCCTTTGTTCAAACAAAATCAAAATTTCCCAAAAAAAACTTTTTTGCTTTCTCACACATTTCGCAAAAGAAAACGGGTGAGGGAAAAATAATTCAGCACACACAATGCAAGAGAGCTCACCTGTTCCCCCTGATGAAGAGCTCGTATTCACAGTGACCACTCGTGGATGCATCGGGATAGGAATCGGGATCCTCTCGGATTGTCCGAGGATCAAAGAGGAAGTAATCGTACTTGTCGGCAACCTCGTCCAGGGGCTTGCCGTCAAGAGCTTCGGCAATCAATCCGAAGGGCTTGAACTCGCCGAGCACTTTGAGCTCCCGGACACCCGGCGGCATTGTCGCAGCTCAGTCCCGTCGCACGACTCGGTATAGTGAGCAGTGCAGAGCCAGTGAGGTTATGGGTGTGGAGGTAGGCCTCTTTAGTCTACCGCGGACAAGCCGAGCCCTGTCCCGCCTTCCCTTTTTCTTTTCCTTTTTTAGTGGCATAATTAGGGTGGGAATTGGAACATTGAAACGCGGATTTTTGTGTTTTTTTTTTTTTGAGAAATTCCAGCCAATAAATTTTTTAAAAAATGGAGGAGGGTTCGAATTTCTAAAACCCTAGTTGAGAGGTGTTTTTTGCATATGCTTGGACGCAGGGTAAGAGCCGTTCCGCCCCTGGGATAGGGTAAACTTCACCCGGGCAACGTCAGTCAACCTGGGCCCCCAATTCTCCCTGGACGATATGCACAGTTCAGTTCGGTCCGGTCCGGTTCATAAACCAATCCGGAACAAGTAGACCTGTCAAAAATGGGCCTAGCCCGGACACAACATGGAAAAGCCGTACATGGGCGGGGACTTTCGGGCCGTCCGAAATATCGGATCGGGCTCAGTAAAGGCAAAAAATAATATTTATAATAAAAAAGAATGAGAAATTTTATTGAAATTTTGATTAATTACATTTTAATGATTTTTAAATTAATATAAAATTTAAATTAATGGATTACTTATATCTTCTGATCTATAAAATTACTTAAATATTTCTTTTTTTTTTAGATGCAACTAACTGCAATGTAAGTCGATGGATCAACCTTCGGCGAGGCACTCCTGGGGCTTGAGGCTCTTGCCGTTGCTGCCAGTCCCGCCAGGGACGACGGTCTCCCCCTTTCGGGCCCGTCCGGTCGAGCTCCTTCCTCTCCCGCTGGAAGCACATCTTCAAAATAGGAACGGTCGCATCTGCACCAGTGGAAACCACGATCAACTCGTACAACTCCCCCACGTGCTCCAGCTCCACGGCGCATCTCTGAGTCGCGACGGAAGCTGCAATTCATGAAGTGCGGGGGAGTTTACTGACACGTGTAAGGTGATGTTTGACATTTGGCGAAACGGGGAGCCCGGAAAGTGGAAGCTAATGTTGGCGATGGGCAGACACTAAATCCTCTGATCTTCCACCGCTAGAGACGGAAAGCAAAAAAAAAAAAAAAAGCATCCGTTCATGACACGGTTGGGAAGAGATCATGTTCCAGTCTTTGATGGATCAATTCACGATGAAGAAGACATCACGTTGGTGTTAAATTAGTAGAAGCTTTTTCGATCATCCTTCGGATTTTTGCGTTCTTCATGTGCCTATCTATGGTAGAAACTCAGACAGATAATATCGTCATGCTGCCAAATATTCCAAACAAAGGCTAGTGTTAAGACTCTCACCATTTACGTTGCAATGCTCCATTACTTCTCCTAACAATACGACACTCTTGCTACTCATAACAACTAAAAAGAGACGAGACAAGATAGTACATGTGTAGTTCAAGTTGAAAGATTTGGCACTCCGAACATTGATTTTGCTAGTTTGTGATACCTCAGAGCTGTATCTTTCAAGTGGATTGCTATCTTTTTTAAGGAAAAGAAGAACAATGTTAACTACAGAAATATCGAGAGATCTTAAAAGATGCTGGTACAGGAATATCTGAGAACTTATCGGTCGAAACAGGACAGGATCTTGGGCTGTTACAGTTTTGGTTGGGTTCTATCTGGTAGCGCTTTGGCAATGTTCAGCCAGGGGCATCACATGTAACAGGATCTGGAAAGTTGACTTGAGGAATTGAAAACCATGTGTCATTACCCAGAAGGCATGATAAGGAGGGTTTTGCTTGCACCAACATCAGTTTCCCTCTATTTGAGGGATTTTCACCCAAAGGCAGCACATTAAGACTTTCAAAGATGCTCTCTGTAAATTGAACTTCAACCTTTTTTCAGGAAAATTCATGCAAAAGAACCAAATGCCAAATACAAATCATTATTAACACCACAGGGAGATACTCTTCCAATTTTGGAACCAAAACAGTACATTGAGAAGCTAACAATAACCTACACCACCTATTCTGTGATTATCATGATGATAGCTTTCACAAATTTAATTTGACCTGAAATCTTTCTCAGCAATCAGATTTAGGTGCAGATTATGTCATGTTTGGTGTCTTACCTCCAAAATGTAATTTATTAACACCGCAGGGAGATACCCTTCCAATTTTGGAACTGAAACAGTACATTGAGAAGCTAACAATAACCTACACCACCTATCCTGTGATTATCATGATGATAGCTTTCACAAATTTAATTTAACCCGAAATCTTTCTCAGCAATCAGATTTAGGTGCAGATTATGTCATGTTCAGTGTCTTACCTCCAACACGTAATTTATGATCGTTGAGGTAAGTATTGTATAGCATCATGAAAGGTGAAGATGAGGTGCCCTGGATTCACCATGCTCAAATTAGACCGTCCTATAATAGTTCCTTCCTCAGCCATGAGAAGATAGCTTCAGCACCTTTCTCCCAGGAACAGTCTAACATCAAGTCATGGGCAACCCCTTCAATGCAGATTGGTGAGACTCCATAGAAATTCCCAATCTCCTCGAGTCCTTTTGCGTCCTGAAAGAATCAAAATCATGATAAACAGTATGGATGAACTTCTAAAATTTAGGAGCCAGGCTCATAGTAAAATGATGAAGCTCTGTCTACTATACATCTTCCTTGTTTCAGCTTATCTTCTAGTCAATGCACTAATGCTGCATCATCTCTGTTACTAAACATTCCCATTTATCTGATAACACCTGCCAAGTGGGAATTAGGCAAAATTTCCCAAAAGGAAACAGGGGCAACTAAGAGGTAGTCATCAGAACCAAGAGCAGAATTTACAACAATATTAAGCACCAGCCATAAATCTAACTAGTCATTAGTAAAGCAAATAAGATAGAAAATGAGTCAACCCAGGAGCATAAAGCATGATCTCAACAGAAATCACCTTCCTTGCTTTGATAAATCCAATGCATAGGGATGGGCACATGTTCAGATTAAAAATGATTTACAACCTTAAGTTCTTGTTTTTCTCATTCAAAAAAAATTTACAACCCAAAGTTAAAACTGAAAATAGATGAGATTGCAGATGAAGAGCTAGGAATTGAAAACTAGCCACCATAATGGCACCTGAGAAATAGAAAGAATTGAGTCTTGGTAAACTAACATGGTCTGGAAAGAGATTGTACCACTATAAAATCATCTTCAGCACCAAGCACAAGAATCTGAGTCGAGGATTTTGGAATTGATGGAACTGGAAGGGATGAATTTAGCTTCCTCAGGTCAAACAGGGGCATCTGTGAACTTTCTTTCATCAGCACCTGGTAACTGAAAGAACGGGAAAATATATTTAGTTCTGTGGAGCACTAAATGTGCAAACAAAATTGAATTCTTTATATATCAAGATATGTGTATATAATTAAAGTTCCTTTTCTTTTCATTTAACTAAATTAATTTTTAGTTCACTCTATCCTTTTTCTGCTCATAAGCACTCAAATGCCGACTTCTAAAAGGTATAGTTCCTTCAACCTCATACAAATCAAAGGTGATGAGATTGTAATTGAATATTAGCAAGCTAATGAACCAACCATTTTACTAGCTGATCCTTCATCTCTGAAGAGAAGAATGTTTCTTTGCAGAGAGGAACGGAAGTCTGAAAAGCTTTGGCAGCCAAGCTACGGGTGACCTAAACATTTCAAAAGGAACATAGGCATAGGAATAAGCACGTTTCACCGCATTAATATTCGAGTAGCAAAATGGACAACATCCATGATGAAAGTGATATAAAGTTAATATCTGGAAAAAGATGACCAATAACTTTCGCAGAGATACCCACTAAAAAATCTACTGATAGAAGCCTTCTGTTTTTAAGACACAGAGGCTAAGACAGCAATTTACTGCATGTCAGATGCTTCATTAAGTTGATAATTATCTATTTTCCACCATATGTTTGCAATCTACCTTTGACGAGTGTTCGAAACAATTAAAAGCCAAATATCAAGACAATCAAACCATTTGAATTTATCTTTTTTCAAGGTAAGCATCCAGTTCATTCCTTGTCCAACTCCTATTCTCTGCCCTTCCTCAGATACCAGATATTCCATGCTACTTCCAAGTAAATGCAGCAATCAATCCAGTTCTATTCACATGTCAGAGACAAATACCTTGAAAGCAGCAATAGGTTTGGTAAAGAGATATCGCCACACTAAGCCACTGAGGAAAAGAACATGAAATATGAGACAAGAACAGTGGAAAGGCAAGGGAAAAGGAAATTCTATTATAGAAGCGTCTGAAAGAAATGGAATTGGAGGTCACCTATTACCAGAAGGAGGAACGGAGCAAACAAGGACAGCTCCTGCTAGTTCTGGGAACAGGCCATGCATTTCTGAAATTATAGCATATACAACAGACACAAAGTGACAGGCGAGTCAGGCGATCTATTGCTGCCTGTGATACAACCTTTCTAATCATGATATAAGCCACCTCAATTGTAAGCTATAGTAAAAGCTTAAGAGACTAGAGGTCTGGCAGTTTTTTGTTACTTGAAAACTCAAGCAAAACTTAGGCATCTGATTAGGAATAAGTAGCTCCGGGTCAGCAAACTGAGAGACCATTACAGCCAAGAAGTAACACGGGCATAAGGTTATGAGTTAATGCAGAAAAAAGAGCCTCTTGGGAGGCATTATAACAAAGCCAAATTAATTCCATATCGAACAGGACCTTGACTTAACACTATCGGTGAATAGAAGATTTGATTCAAAAAAGCACTGAATACCCACAGACTCGAGCACTGACCCGTATTCTGTCTGCTCTTAATATTTGCGAGATAGTATTGTACAATGAGCCCTCCAAAAGAATGACCGATCAAGACCGGGGGCACGTTGAGGTTTCTGCTGATAAAATCAGCAACATCAGCGGCATGTGTCTAAGGCATGATAAAAAGAGGATTCAATCCCTTTCTGAACTTTCAGGAGTATAGTACTGCAAAGTTTAGCCATTGAAGGAACACACGGATAACTTATCAATGTACCTGCAGAGAACCAGCGACTGAACCAGGAGGAACATCACTCTCACCCTGAAAAATGAACCCCAACGATCAATCAGTTATTTTCATCTACAATACGAAATCTTTTCCGATAGAAATCGAATCCGAATCACCTGGCCAAGCAAGCTCAGAGCATAGCAGTCGAAGCCACGGCTCGAGAAGAAAGGCAGCCAGTGCTCGGCCCAGCACCAGGCAGCATGGTAGCTTCCATGAACGAAAACCAGAGGTGGGTCCCCCGTAATTCCCTCAGTTTCAGCACCCTTCTGCTCGATGAACTCCATAGACAGGCCGGAGGGAAGCTCGTGGAAGAGGCGGTTCTGCCCCCGTCTCAGCTCGTAGGGGACCCTCATTTTCCGGTCGCTGCTAGGGACAGCGAGAGGCCTGCTCGTCGCTGTGAGAGCAGGATGAGGAGGGAACTTGGGGATGGAACTAGGAAGGAAGGACATGAGAGTCGCCATTGAGGAGAAAATCTTGATGGAGAGAGAACCGAGCTGAATTGAGCTTCCACGAGAAATTCTTATGTGAGTTCAGTGTCCAGGTCAATATGGAATGGTCCAATAGAAGGTTGACATGTGTGTCGGTACCTCGCATCAACTTGTCTTCCTCCCACTCCCACCTTCCCACACCGATCCACGTCCATGGCCGTCCTCACCTTCGTATCCTTCCTTGCTCTTCATCCCTGTCGCCTCTCCTCGTAGTCGTTCTACCCACCTTCAATGAGAATTTGATTTGATTTGTTGTTTGTCTTCTCGTTCCTCTCTCTGGTCTCTATGCAAGCTGGGCATTTTTTAGACCCCCAATTTGGTGATTCACAGTCCTTATCTCTCCGATCAGCTTCTCTCAGCCCCTGTTCTTGGCACTCTGAAGTGCAGATCGGGAAGTAACGTCAGGCTTCCTCTTTTCATTTTTTATTTGGCGAAATTCAAGTTCTCGACCGGTTCCCCTCCTCCTCCCAAAAACCTCTATTGCTGCATCTCCTTCGTTCGATCATGTCGTGGAACTTACTTACCGACATCCTCTGGTACTTGGCCATCTTGTTCTTCCTGGAGATCATCAGGAGCGTATTCCACGGGCGTAGGAGCAGAAAGAAGGCGGTCGGCTTCTTCCACCCCTACACCAACGACGGCGGCGGCGGAGAGAGGGTCCTCTGGTGCGCCGTCAAGGCCATCCAGGAGGAGCGTCCCGATCTCGACTGTGTCGTCTACACTGGCGACCATGACGCCTCCCCTGCCAGCCTCAGGGCCCGAGCCACCGATCGCTTCGGAGTTGAGCTCCTTTCCGCTCCTCAGGTAACGGATCGACCGCCTGAAGCAGAGAATTTTGGTTTTCTCATGAATTGCTGCTAATTAATGCGATTGCTTAGCTTATCTAACAGTTGAAGCTCTGCCTGTACTTTCTTTCTATTTAATACTTCCTTCACTCTCTCGTAACGGATAACCCAATAGAGAACTTCTCTCCCTTTCTTGGCCGAAGCATGTAGAAGAAATGTTGCTTACATTCAGTTAATAGTCTCGGGATATTCAGCACAAGTGTTGAAATTTTGGTGGAAGATGTTGCTTGTTTTAGGCTGCTGTATTATTATTAATAATATGAAGCAGTAGGTCGAGGTTGAAGCTCTGATCAGCTATGAAACACAAAGCTAGCATACTCCCTGTTCATAGCGTCTCTTGTTGGAATTACATGACTTGGTTTCTTCCCTTAACTTGGGATTCAATTCAATGTTAGTCATGGTGGTTCTAGAGAAGAAACTTTTTATACCCACGTGATTTCCTTTTTGCTTCTGTGTGAATCTCAGGCTGTGCATCTTTCCACACGAAAGTTGGTTGAAGCATCAACTTATCCGTATTTCACGATGATTGGTCAAAGTCTTGGTTCCATATTGCTTTCATGGGAAGCACTGCGCCAGTTAACTCCAATTTTCTACTTCGACACAAGTGGATATGCTTTCACATATCCAGTTGCTCGAATGTTTGGATGCAAAGTGATTTGCTATACACATTACCCCACTATCAGTTTGGATATGCTGTCTCGAGTTCGTGGACGGAGTTCTATGTATAACAACAAGGCTAGAATTGCTGATAGGTATTATCTATCATTCACTTGTTGCCATCCCTCTCCATCTCTCATCAAGCTTCAAAATTTCTCTCCATGTTTTTAGTCAGTTTTAGGATTGCTCAGATGAAGTAGGTATAGTGTTCTTGATATGCAGCATCGGAGTGTACAATGTCACTCTATTATGTTAAGGTTTTCCAATACTTATAGACTGCTTTTTTATTCTAGATCAATAAAAGTTTGCTAAAGTTTACTGGTGTGGAATGTCTTGTAGAACCATGTATAAAGTTTGTATCTGTCCTTTCCTGAATCCTCATGGTTTTCTCTTGTCTGCAGTATTTGGCTATCTCGATGTAAAATCATCTATTATGTACTCTTTAGCTGGATGTATGGGTTTGTGGGCTCATTCACTAACCTTGCTATGGTGAATTCTTCATGGACACGGGAACACATTCTAAAGCTTTGGGGAGTTCCGGGTCGTACAAAATGTGTGTATCCTCCATGTGACACATCTGGACTTCAGGTTTGTGCTATTTTATGCTCTATCATTATATCTAAATGCTCAATTACCATGTCGAGATTGGGCTTGGTTCATGGCCCCGTTGAAATGTTTCACCTTTTATCTTTTCCCTTGATCGTGGCGCTACTTTGGCAACTGTATATTTATCTTAACAAATTCTGTCTAAACAGGCACTTCCCCTTGAAAGAGCTCTTGAAACTCCAATATTCATATCGGTTGCACAATTTCGTCCAGAGAAGGTGAGGTATACTTGCATAAACTGTGATTTTGATTTGCCTTAATATGGGACTTTCATGTTGAGTTTCCTACTCCATATCTTTCTTTGTTGGGTTAATAGCGTTGTGAACTTGCTTCTTGTATCTCAGGCACATGGTCTTCAACTCAAGGCCTTTTCTCTTGCTATAAAGAAATTAGATCACAACTTGCCTAGGCCTAAGCTCCAATTTGTGGGTAGTTGTCGCAATAATTTGGATGAGGATAGACTTAAGAATCTGAAAGAGAGAGCTGCAGATTTGGGGATGGGCAGTGATGTGGAGTTCTACAAGAATATAAAGTACAGGTGACTATCGCTCTGTTGAAAAATCTTTGTACCCCAAATGAAAATCCTACGTATGGTTTTGCATGAGATTTATCATCTTCTTTTTGGTTGCTATTGAGCTTTGCTCTAATATGTAGCATAACTTGAATTTGACTTACTCTTTAACAATCAGAGACTTGGTGGAACTTCTGGGACATGCCACCGCCGGGCTACACTCTATGATTGATGAGCATTTTGGTATAAGTGTTGTGGAGTACATGGCAGCTGGAGCCATCCCAATTGGTGCTTAATCTTTGCAAAAAGAGTTCTCTGTTGTTTTACATTAGGAGGCTGCTTACAGACGACTCCTTTTTTGCAGCTCATAATTCTGCTGGGCCAAAGATGGACATCGTTTTGGAAGAAGATGATCAGCAAACCGGATTTCTCGCTCAAGACATTGGAGAATATGCCGAAGCCATCCTCAAGGTCATAAAAATGCCTGAATCTGAGAGGCTTAAGATGGCCGCCGCTGCGAGAAAACGTGCTGGCAGATTCTCAGAGGAAAGATTCTACCACGACTTTAAAGCTGCAGTTCGCCCCGTACTTTGCTGACTAAGGTATCAGTAGTTTGTCAATAGTAGGGAAACGAGTTAGGAAGCGGAACAAGTGAAGAAATGCCGAGTTTGGTTTCACTGTGGTGAAGGAAAACTGGAGATTTTCTGACCCATTAACTGAACAAACACCATTTTTTGTAGGAAACTCCTTTTAGCCTTTAGGAATCAGACACTACTTTCTTCTGGCTGAGAGAACCGACTTTGTAGCTTCCCGGGAAAGTCGAGATTGAATTTTGAATCGATGGATGCATGTCACACACCCAAGCGATGGTCTTAAGCTTGTATTTCGATTACTTGGACAAATTCCTTTCTATAAATGCAAAATCTATTTAACCTCATTTTCCATTAGGCCATGAGCCACCTGCGTCTGGTGCTCTTCGACAGTCGGAGCAAATCCGTCACCTGACTTAAAATAGCGTGTGGTCTCATCCGGTTACTAACCATGAGTTGAATGCACTGATCCAAGATCAAGCTTTTCAGACTCTGATTGATTAATGAAATCATCTTCCTTTTAGATCTTGGTAATTAGCCATCTTATCTTATGCGAATTTCACCATTCACCCTTACTGATCCCCCTTCCAGGGGAAGAACCGTAGTCTCTCCATTGGACCCTGTCCTTCACGGTATCCGGGGAAGTTGATTGATCCTTTCACAGTATCTTCTTCGAATCAGACTTACCGAGGATGGACCAAGAACCTCCTCCATAGGTTCCAGCCGTGTCAAAGATAACCAGACCGAGTATAATAATCCCCAAACCATAGCCCGAGCCATCACTCGACACAGAGGTCTGCATGAGAGGAATGACCACTACTCTCCTCCGTGGCTGCGCCTACATTTAGTCCATGTTGATCCGATAGGATCAGTCTTACCTTGCCGAAAGGCCATTGCGGTGACACAGTTGGAGAGTGATGGTGGTGGCAAAGGCAATCTTAAAACATGCAACAACACGAGCAGCTGCCGGTAATGCTGTAAATCTAATAAAAACACCAACACAGTAACATGTTGACAAAGGTTCAGCAGAGTTGTTTTCAGCACAGTAACACAAACACGTTGACACTTCGAAAGCGATTCATTGACGAGATCGATCGCAACAGAGTCAAGATTCAGCAGGAGTGTTTCCACTATCACATCAAAGGTTAAATCTACCGAATTTTGTAGGAGAAAAAGACCCAGAAGAAAAATCAACAGGGAAGCGGCAACGACATCGACCGTGTTTCACCGGAGTCGGAGACAGGAGGAGAAGACCGACGACTACTTGGATCTCTGCCTCATCTTTCTGCGCTTCCTCTTCAACCTCCTCATCCTCTTCTTCTTCCACTACAGCAAAACAAACAAAAACAGGAAAGAGCAATTCAGAGCTAGTAAGAAAGACCACACTGAAGTGCCCGTGAGACAAAACGGACGTCCGAAGGACGCAGATTGCCGCATCTGAACTCGAGCCTACCTTAGCCCTCATGGCGACAGATTAGCAGTAACAAGGTCTCTACTCCGGTCGCTTCTTTGCCGTCAAAACCCTAGCTCAGCTCCAGACTCGTAAGGCTGATCTGA
Source organism: Sonneratia alba (assembly GCA_900174645.1). NCBI lineage: Eukaryota > Viridiplantae > Streptophyta > Magnoliopsida > Myrtales > Lythraceae > Sonneratia > Sonneratia alba. The sequence goes on from FWPY01000106.1 coordinate 5,200,955, forward strand.
TGTTTGTGGTGGGAGGAGGACGACGACGCAGACTACTTATGGCGGAAAGCCGCACTTATTGGGCTGAGCCCATTCAAAGGTGGTGTCTCAGGCCCACACTAATCCCTCGGCCCATTTGGCAGTTCCTCGATATGAGAACAGGGCCCATCATTAGGCTGATGTTTCCGGCCCAATAAAGAGGGGCTTCATTTTCTCAGAGGCGGTTCGAAGAGATCATTCCTCTTCCAAAACCAACCACCGCAATAAGGTCTTGGTTCCATGATGACTTACCTCGGACCCACATTGATAAGACACAATGACTTTTCCGGATACATATCACTCGGTATTCAATACCCTAATGGAATCTTGACTAAGAATAATCGGTCCATAGTGAATTTCTCTTGATTATCATTATTTTTATTTATAAGCATCAAATTTGAGATAAAACATATCACCTATCTTTAGGGTTTTAGAAAACAACTGTTAAAGTGTTTCTTTGCAAAAAACCGAAGGTGGTTTTAGAATGAATGTTTTCCCCCTCTTTGATCATAATGGCTCGACCTAATGTATTCTCTTATATTGCATGTCATACTGATGAATGAATGGAGAATAACATAATGGAATGGATTTCATTGAATAGAACGTTAATAGCGTATTGAGAAAATATGTCAAATTCGAGATTACCTTGATGACGTGAGGGAATGCGAGATATCCCATCCGACGATACGATTTAATTAAAAACTAGATAAGACGGTTGACATATAAGTGATGTTTTCGCACGTGTTTACGAGTCCAAGAGAGCACGGCAGTCTCGCGATTCTTTAGATCCATCCGTAGACTTGTTTTACATTTCATGGATCGAGAAATAGTAAAGAGGAGGGAAAGAAAAAAGCGGGGGGTAGGGGGGCATGACTTAGAAAGACTTGAAGATGTTGACTGAACGCATGGTGTTGCTCATTGGATCCAAATCGCATCAAAATAAAGCAAGTTGAATTATCATGTCGTGTGTGGTGTATGGGTGTAGTGGTTCTTCGAGATGATAAAAGGGGAAGTGCGCTTCGGGGTGGATTTCAAGGGACAGCATTAAGTGCCTCACTTTTCTTTTTTCTAGCGCATTCGCTTCGTGCTCCCCCCCGACTACCGCTTCATCGCCCTCCCCCCCACGAAGTTTCCGAAGCCTGCACTGCCGATGCTTGGGCGCAGAGAGAACGGATACGGTTGAAAATGGGATCGATCCTACTACCACCATTCATCGAACCTATTCCATTGTCATCGATTCTCTCCTGTCAGGATAACAGTTTCATACCCATGAGCGTGTTTATTATGCCCTCTTGAATGGTCAGTCGGCTCAAGACTCGACCGGTTAATAATGAATGTATCGATGAGCTTTACCAAACCGAGGCCAGATGGTTATCGGGGGAGAAGAGGGTTTCTCCACGAGAAGTAGGGGGTAGCAAAGCATGGCGACATATAATGGGTTTAACTTTTGTACGTAGTTGTCGGGATTACTTCGGAAGATCTTATCTTGGAGTCAGAAACTAATTCGAAATCTACTAAATTTTGATTTATTCCAGGTCTTGGAACTTCTTCAAGCACTGCCTACCCTTCACACCAGGTGACTTCGACTGCCTGGGCATGGAGATCCCACTTAAAAGCTACTCCAATAGTTACCCGTGTGCATGTGCTGCTCATCTGCTGGCGAGCAGCAAGGCTTACATATGGTTCAGATGAAGAGGATGATCTGAACGAATATTCCCGTTATCCAAAATCGAAAGATTTTTCCGGAGCTTTTTTAGTGTAATAAAATATAACTATGACATGATTCATGATCTTTCATTCACACCTCCAATCAAATTTACATCCCCAGATAAGCGAGAAGGCTGCCTCTTGATTCCCACAACACACTTATACATATCTCATGGGAAGATTTACAGAGGGCAGTCCATTTGGTCATGTCTATTTTTCTGTTTTTTTCCCATTGGCTTGCAATCACAGTACAAGTAAGCGGTAATTAATCACAACATGAAGGGGCCGTGGCCAAAATAGTCGCTCACGCCGCCTCCGAAATCCTGGTTCCATCCCGACGAGACCTGGCCAAAGCTCTCGATGTTCGGCCCGACACCGCCGCCGCCGCCGCAGCAAGGGTAGTACCCATCGTTCACGAATGCTCCTCCGACATTGTTCATCAGGTGGGGACTCTCGTATTCAAGCCCACCGATGGCGTTGCTCGAGCTGGCTGCTGCTGCGGCTGCGGCTGCGGCTGCCCGGGCGAGGCGAGCACGGGCGATGGCGAGGTCGTGCTGGAGCTCGGCCATCTTCCTCTGGAGGATGGCGATGGCGCCGATGCAGCCGTAGACGGGGTCCCGGAGCCTCGCCTCGGCCTCATAGGCGAGGGAGTTGACGGTGTCCTCCCGCTGCTCCTCGGGGACCTCGCCGAGTATCTTGCTTACGTTGCTGGCGCCGAACACCTTGTGCACCTTGGCAAACTTCTTGGGCTCGTCCGAGCGGAAGTAGGGCGCGAAGATGCAGCCGGGGCCGCACCGCCTCTTGAGCAGCTTGCACGCCGCGCAAGACGAGCTCGACCGCGCCTCGTGGCTCCTCTGTGGCATTATCAGTATAGTATCTCCCCCCCTCGCCCCCCACCTAATTCACCACCAAGCCAAGGGCTCTCCCTATAGCCCAATCCCCATGAAAATGAAGGGTTAAATATAAGTAGGAACTTTGTCTCAGAAAAGGGGTAACTCACATGGGTCAAGTTAACGCACCTCTTCACTCCTTTCTCCTCAGACAAATTTTCGAGTTCACCAATCTTAAACTAGGGAAAAACTTATAATCTCGACAGTTTTATATCCATAAAAGATCAATTCGACTAAGCATAAACAGATTTTCATATTCAAATCTTCTCTGGTAATAATTATGAAGATTTATTTACCCATAGTAAACCATTCCGACTCGATCCAAATTAGCCGGCACACACCGGAGGAAAAAGTGGCTAAGGGCACTTAAGAGAGGGCACCAATATATGTGGTGGCCTATTAAGTTAAGCTCTGGAGTTGGTGACAGCCATTTGTTGTTTTTCGTGATGTGCTTGTCCTCCACTCTCTTCCGTCTCCTCCTCTTCTCAGTGGCCCCAACCCAACTCCCCTCCACACTAACGCCTAAGTTTCATCTGATTTTTTTTCTTTCCCCTCTCCATAGACATCTCTGAGTTAGACGTCCAACTGAGCTGAGGAATAGACACATCTCACATCACGCAAATAAATACTTCTGTATATAAATCGCACTATTAGCTCCATTATCCATCTGGGAAAATTCCAAAAATTATGTCTATTCATCTATTTACATGTAACAATTGTATGTGTGTGTGTCGATTATTAAAAAGTATCCCATGATAAGGTAAGGGTTAAATTGATAGTTATACGGGTCTGGGTAATCCTCAGTCGACATATTGGTAGATATCGGTGACACAGGAGACTGAAAGAGGAGTTGCATTAGCTAGCGAGGGGATAATCCATTAACGACTCTGCTTGGATGGAGTATTATCATATCGTAGTAAATATTATTAATTAAAATTCCAAAAATACATCAAAATTCTCACATATATATATATATACACATATTGGGTTCATTTGTATTGTTGAAGAATGTAACATTAGATGACATTTATTTACTTAAAAATGATTGATTCGTGTGTGTATTATTATACTAGTAATAGATTTTAAGCTAGATACTGTCAATCCAACTAATGAAAATGGAGGAGGAGGAGGAGGAGGAGGAGGAGAGGGGGCAAGATGGGGCCAAATAATTGAGGGCAGGGTAACATCACATGGACTGTGATAAGCTTGATGGGACTTGATAGTTAGAGGAAACAGAGAGATATTTCATTTTCATGAAATTTTTTAAAAAAATAAATTCATGTAAAAAAAAAGAAATTAGACAGGAGAGAGAGAGAGAGAGGAGATGGTTTTTATTAAATGGTGGGGAGGGTTTATCCATTGGAGGTGGGGAGCTTTGGAGGCTGCAAGGTTGATATTTAATCATATGGAATACGCACACAGTGCATGGGTGGAGCCAACATGGCTAAGGGGAGTGATGACAATTCAGTGCACTCGAATCGACCTCGACTCTTATTACCATTATTATTATTATTATTTTGGAGTTAAATTTTTAATTAACCTAGATTTAGTCGAGATATCAGTGATTTTAATAAATAATGATGATGAGATAAAATCGGAATTATTCCAAGATCGATCAATCTGCCGTTGGTGCGACGAGCTGACGTGAACATGGTTGGGTTCGTTTGGCACCTCATCCACCCAAGTAGGGATGTGAATGGAGGAAAACATGTTATAGGAGAATTTTATCTTCTAAGTATGTCGATGTAATTTAAATTTAAATTAATTATAATATGATATAAAATGATTGTCACGCAATAAAAATAGCTTTGACTCTTGAAGGACGTCAAGGGTTTTTTTCAGGCGGGAAAAGCAGTTGAAGTCCTTAAATGTTTATGTGAAAAAAACAATTTTAAAAAAGAGAATACCTTATCTTTCATCCTAAAAAAATAAAAAAAAATATCGATGGTTTAAACTCGACATATGCTTATTTCTCTATTGGGGAAAACACTTGTAAACTTACTGTCAAAGCAATCGATCGGAGAGTGAATTTCGTATCGGACCAGGCAATTCTATGGATGAGGCTCCGTGTACACAATTCGAGCCTAATAATGTTCGGTAAAAGGGAGAAGGGAGAAATTGAATTCGTATTTATGGCTCGGCGAGTACGGTAATAAAAATTAAAAATTGGAGGCAATGGAAACGGGGGAGAGAGAGAAAAATGGTCATTTCAGCACAATCGGTGATAAGACGGGTGGAAATGGGACCGAAATGATAAAACACACACACACACACAGAGACTCCTCTCTCCCCCCTCAGGTCGAGCCCCCACCCACTGCAAATTGGCCCCCCTCGTCTTTATCTATCCCCAGTTAACGGAGGCCCCACCCCCACCCCGACCGACCAATCACGGCGTCCGGTTAGCATAGGGTGGGACCCCGAACCCCAACAGGGTACCGATGGGCGCGTGCTTCCATATCTTCCTCATCGAGCTGTGGGTGTGGATGTGACGATTGATTCAGTCGGCAACCTAAGCCCGATCCGCCTCCGGAGTGGACACCTCCTCCTTGCTGTCGTCGCCGACGACGCGACGGGAGTGAGTGAGTGAGTGAGTGATACCCCGCACGTGACGACGATGGATGAGTCTCTCGCGAGATTCGCTCTCGTCCAGGTCCCAAGATCACAGGGCGATGGATCCGACACGGACTGTTCCATTTCATGTCCGGTCTCAATTCTCTCGGGGAACGAGTCGGGTTCTGCTGATGGTTGGGCTTAGATTAAAGCCCGTCTACGTTTTGTCCTCATCGACGGGCTTCGATCTGCCATCGTTATTTTCAGGGGCCCAGCCCAATACTGTTTAATCGGATGAGATGGTGCATAAATTGGATTCAACGCAGTAGCAGCAGCATTCCCCCCGACCGTTGCCTGCCTAAGTGTATTTATTATATATACAACAACTTCATGCAACTTATACAGTCCAAACGCGCACCCGGCTTGAGTTTGCTGCCCTCGCGGCAAGCCAAGCAACTGACAGGACATACAGGCGGAAGTTCGAAGCTGTAGCTTACGGACTAACGCTGCCTTCCTTAATTATACTGTTTTGCGCCTCTAGTTGGAGGAGATCTCGAGCTCCGACCAACAGAGAGGGGATATTCTCGGGGCTGCCCTGCCGGGTGGGATCCCCGTCACGGCCCTCAGTCTAGACGAGACCTCTCCCATGGACGGTCTACACTTCGTGTCGGGGTTGACGCAGGATCTCATGATTTCACCAATCTTCTCTGCTTGGTCGGCATCGAAAGAACTCAGAGATGGATCCACAATCCTTACAAGGGGCGTATCCCTTCTCACGTAGTCCGAGGCCCAGTCCCCGGTCGAGCCGGTGTCTGCAGAGTGAGGGATCCTACCTGTGACCATCTCGAACAGGATCACCCCGAAGTCGTAGACGTTGGTCTCTAGTCCTGCAGAAGAGTTCTCCGCAAGATCTGCGCCGGCAGATTCGATCTCAGACGCAGCTATGTGGTTCCGAAGGGTGAAGTCGGAGATCTTCGCCGCATAATCTTGCGTGAGGGCGACCGCCGAGGAAGTTAAGTTTTTGTGGGGTATAGGTGGGTCGAGTTGGTGCATATGTTCGAGGCAGTACACCATTCCCATCGCGATTCTTACCCGCGTTCCCCAGTCCAAGTGCTCGGCCTCTTTTACTGCCAAAACAGAAAGAACACCAACATATTTCAGAACGTCGTTCCCTTTCACATGAACAAACAGAAGGTCGGAGATGTCTCCCGAAGCCAAACGGATGCAAGACTCGAAAATATTCCCGATTTTCCGATGCATTTGCTTCATATAGTAAGGTGTGCGCAGTAGGATTTCAAAATCTAGATACTCGGTTGAATTTGTCTGACTCCGGAACTTACTGTGCAAATGCTCGAATAGTGTTCCATTTGGCGCATACTCGAAGACCATCATCCTGGTAAAGGGGCTCTCCTCGTGACTATACCCGATGAGGTTCAAGGAGTTCATGTGATTCATTCTCGCCAACATGTCGATCTGCAATCATCGCAGAGAGCACAAGATTAACTGCGAAACGGTTGCCACCCTTCTCACGAGAACCAAGCACGAGCATACCTTCGTTCTGAATTGTGTTTCGAGATTCCTTGACCATTCACTGGCAGATTCCACTTCAATGGAGGCCACAGCTATTTCAACCGCACTGGACAGGGTGCCTTTGTATACTATGCCGATGGAGGAATTCCCGACAACGTTGCTGAATTCCTCGCATGCTATTTCGAGCTCTGATCTCTTTAATTTCGGTACACCTGAAATGTGGATAGGAATCGCATCGTTGACAAATAAGAAATCAGAACTCGTGGCGTAACTTAAGCTCTAGGCACATCTAGTTCAACATGCTGACTCTTTCTTTTTCTGCTCTATCAGAGTCTTAGATGCAATGCATATTTTGAGCCAAGAATCATGGAGATCAAGCGGATTTAGAATGGAGAAAAGAACAACTTACCAGAAACAAATGCTTTCCGGTGCTGTCCGCTTAAGCCTGTGGCCCAAGGTCTGACCAAGGTAACCTTGCTCCGCCTGTAAAGGCATACGCCAAGAATGATGAATAAGAGAAGTGCAGATACCCCAACAGAGGCACCGAGGAGTACCCCGCTTTTTGTTCCCCGCCTCCTTCCTCCGGTGGCCTCATATGGAGGTAGAGGTTCGTTTGGGGATGCTGATGGTATCGGTGAGTTAGCCACTGGAGGCGGAGAAGTTTGAGGATTTTTGCTAGGGCTATGGCCGGATTCATCTGTCTTATTTCCATCCGAACTATTGGATCCAGGTTTTGTCTTCCCTCCTACTGGAGTTAAATTATTTCCTGAATCAGTTTTGGGGTCGCGTGCCGGTGCAAGCACTCTCCTGTGAATGGAATCCTGAGTTCCGGTGCAACAGTCACACCTGTACTCAGAAAAGCAAGTGGTATTAGAATCACTTACCCAACTGCCAAAAACATAAATCGTACATCATTTCACTGGGTGGCGATCATGCAAAAGTGATGTATTACTGCTAACCAACAAAGTTGAGCCGATTGGGATGAACTCAAGTTCTAAAAGAGGCTGAAGAAAGAAAGAAAGAAAGAAAGAAAGAAAGAATCATATCTTTTCTGAGGTGCCGAGGAAACTAAATTCCACGTACTCTGCAGTTGGTCTTGTCCCGCAACGCAGTTTGCCTGCAGAAGCCGATAGCAGGCTCTTTTCAGCTTGAGCTTCAGAAATGATCTTCAACTCGTAAAGTTCAGGCGGTGTGGCAGTGAGTAGCTCATTGTTGTCAAGTAAGCTGCATAACAGACAAGAAACCAAGCACATGTAAGTTCAGCAGAAAGTTCAATGGACATAAATCTTAGGATGACCATGGCAGCAATTCATATATTTCTCCGATATCCGGGTTCGCTCGAGAGAGATTGCTTCCATGCTGGTAGGGTACCGTGCCGCTGAGATTATTGTATCCTAGATCCAACGCCTCCAGCTCCTCGAGGTCTCGGATCTCTTCGGGAATGATCCTGGAGAAAGTATTGTTGCGCAAGATACTACAAAGCAAAGCAACAAATGGATTTCCCCGAGGGACATCGACATAATAACACAAAAGCAACAAGAACTAAGACAGAATGAACAAATTTCAGGAGCTTACGTGCACTTAATGTGAACGAGGTTCCCAATCGCAGGTGCCAGAGTTCCTCCAAGACAGAGATCTTTCATGTTCCTGTCGATACGAGGAGAAACCAGTTAAATGTAGAGACTAACAGATACTCGTGGTTGGTGTTTCGCCCATTTTATCCCTGCTCTGATGGCCTCTATTCGACCACAGTTTTATGCAATTTCTCATGCAAATGTTCATACGGGATTCGATCGATACGGTTCAGATCAGAGTCAGGAAAACATAAATCATTACCAACTGTTCTTGCAATACTGTCGTATATCTATAGAAAGAATCAGATCTCCATATCTAGCTACAGTGGAAGCCATCATCTCTTCAATCTAATTGACGGTACATAATTTGAAAAGCAAAACTCGAAAAAGTTCATTCTCAACCCGAAAATGGGGGGTGGTGGTGGGTGGGGAATATATCGACTAGAGTATGAAATTGAGCCGCTGGATCACTTACAGAACAACTACTCTTCCATTGGAACACTCGACCCCGAACCACAAGCAAGGATCGGTTTCTCCATCATACTCGTGCCAACCTCTCAGAGCTCCAAAAGGGTCACTCTCTATCCTTTCCCTTACCCTCAAGAGAGCCAGACCTGCAAACACACACACACACAGCAAAAAAAAAAAAAAAAAAAAAAGAACCTCAGCAAGCACACGAAGATACAGCAAAGATCAAGAGCCAAACTGCAGAACTCGAAGCAAAATGGGGTCGAAGAGTTAATAACAGGAAAAACAAGGGGAAAAAAAAACTACACGTTGGACAAGCTCACCTTCTTCATTGAGGCACCAGCATGAGCTCAGATTCTGATAGACCATCACAAAGATGAGCATCAACAGCAAGTCCTCACCATGACCCCTCAGTCCACAGATGTTCCAGTTCTTCTGCATTCTCCTGACTCGACGGACGACGTACCGAAGTTCACCGAAACAAATATATATATATATATAAATCTTTCAGAGTCTGCGACTACGTTATCGTTCAGCAAATTGTATGAAACATATTTTGAGATTAAAAAATGAAATGGAAGACCCCCTTCCGTATGCTAAAATGGACACTTGCACTCCTTGGACTTCGGGCTAGAATTGTCTTTCATGTACATGGCCTGTCGCCGGGTCTCCAGTTGGGACCGAGGAAGTTGGTGGTTCTTTAAGTTCCAATTTCAAATCGCAAGAAAATGAAATATTATTAATAGAAGAGTATACATAAGGAAAGACTTTTCGAAAAAAATGTCTAATAAAAAATTTACATATTTAAATTTTATTATAAAATTACTTATTTCCTCATCTTTTACTATTTTACTTTACAGTTGTGAATTTTATATATAATTAAAAAAAAAGTCAAATCCCACAAAATTCAAAAAAGCATCTCCGGTTAGCTTGTCCTAGCAAAATTTATAATAGAAAAATTCTATCACGTATTGAGTCAATTAGACTCCGGCTTAAAATCGGCCGGACAGAGAATTTCCCTGGAAGCTCGCTTAGGGCGAGAAATTATTAGTGTCATGAAATAAGAAACCAGCCTACCTATAAAACAAGTTGGGAATTTATTGTTCCTTCAATCTGTCTCTCTGTCGTATTTGCGCGTTATTAACGAGACGGTGCCGTTCCATGCCAATGACATCCGCTACAATCATAAGCATTATTATGAGTAGTATATACCGATGAAATCGGCGAGATATTCGTTTTTCTCATCAATAACAGGTATTGTGCCGTGTTGAATTTTCTCGAGAGGGCATTTATCCATTTGGCGGGCCAGCTCGACCCGAGCCGTGATCAGTCGGGATGCATTAGACTCTTTGGATACCACAACGTGTGCACGCCGGCTAAGATGTATGGGCATCGATGGATGAGGAGATCGGACTGTTTCAAAGTCTACCCAGTCAACACCACGAGATGACAGGACACCGGTATTTACAATGACATATGTGGTTAAACGCGAGATGAGTACTATTTATATCGATTGTGACAGGTTTGAGTGGAGCTGTACTCGGATGGCTTTCTCGGTTTAAGCCAATCTTAATCGGTTGTCACCTGGCCACGGCGACCGAGTGGTACTAAACCGATGACGCAGGCTACGCTGTGCTCATTCGCATTTAAGGCACACGCAAGAGGGGGAGACGCAGACAGAGGACTCGGAAAGGTCCCAAGAGTCGCTTTAGATAGAAGAATGGACAGTTAGTTCTAGGTCAACAACCGAAGTCAACACCCCGGTCCAGACTCTAGGTGGTGGAGGGGGGGGGGGTTGGGTGTACTTCATACTTGGGCTCCTCGCTGGGCTTCCCCTAGTATCTATTCGGGCCTACCACCATGGGCCTCATCGGCCCACCGAGAGCAATAACGCTCTCCTTCCTATTCTATTCTTCGTCTCTAAAACACAGCAGCTTCTTTTGTATGTAAGGTCGGCGACTCTGGTGAGCTCGCTCCCCTTCTGAATTCTGCGAATGGTGAGAATGTATGGCATGAAAGAATTTGCCCTTAAGGCGACCGACCTGCTCGGCTTCAGATGAGATCGCCGTTGAGGTAGAGTGATATGGGAGCACCATGTCACGGTTTCTCCCGGTGGACGGAACGGACTGGACAACACCGGGCCGGTCCGAAGCCCAATCAAGAGAGTCAATTATTGGAAAAGGGGGGAAGGTCAACATGATGCCATTGTACCGATCCTACCGCAGTTGATGTGAAGGCCAAGATGTGGTGGGTGCAGGACCACGGAAGGGGAGCAAGAACGGCACCTGATCAGACCGTTCACATTGCAGACCTCGCACGATCTGAACCCAGACAGTTGATTCACATAGATCCGACGGCTCCCGTCGCACTGGTCACACACAACATATCTCAGCCCTCCACACTGGCGGCAGTCCCCGGAGCCCACCGACGAGGAACTGATCCTCCCGCCACCGCCAACGCCAACGCCGCCGACCAGATCCCACAGCTCCCCGCCCTCGTGCAGCCGCTGCAACTCCTCGGCCCCGCCGATGAGCCTCCCGCCGATGAACACGCAGGGGATGGCCAGTTTCCGGCGGCCGGTGATGCGCTGGAGCTCGTCGATGAGGCTCGCGTCCATGGAGAGGTCACGCTCATCGATCGGGACGTGGAGTCCGCGGAGGATCGAGCGGACGGCATTGCAGTCCTCGAAGGTCTTCCGGACCACGCGGAGGCTGGTCATGTAGACCACGACATTGGGAAGGGGCGGCGGCGGCTGCCGTAGGGGTGAGAAGGCGCAGCGGAGGGCGGAGCCGATGGATTGGGCGCGGTGGAAGACGGAGGGGCTGCGGGGGGAGTCGGGCGCCGTGTCTTCCCTGCACAGGTCTTGAACGTCTTTGAACGTTGAACAGGAGAAGCTCCTCGATCGGTGCGATCCCGGCAGCGTGCTGAACCGACCCGACAGCCAGTTCGGCCACATCACAGCCTCAGAGAGTTCAATTCGGTGGGTAAATGTTACCAGTGAATAAATAAAATGGGAGGACGAGGCCTATAAAGAAGGCAAAATAAGCAGGTGAGGCTGGACTGAATTAATGGTAATTATTGTCCATGCCAATTTGGTTATTTCTTCTTTTGGGATGGGAAAATGTAATGTCTAGGTGCGGCTCGGATCCGGACTCAAATGCTGTGTACCGAGAAAAAAAAAAAAAGAGAGCATTTTGGCCTGTCAACCTGTACAGGCACTTTTGTTATCTACCAACCGGAGGCCCGTCCGAATCACGGGACAGCCATCGATCCAAACAAACATCAGCAGCCTTAGCGGTTCGTATCCCACGATGGGATCAGGAATGAAGCACATTTCAGGTGCAGTTCGTAGCATGGCAAGGAACAATGAAGACGCTGGGCAGACTCTTGTCGGGTAACTCTTAACAAAACATGGCAAGTACTGTCCAATTCTAAGCTGCTGAGGTTGCCATCTTTGACAGGAGAATGATGTATGTGTACTTTAGTCTTCTTACCTGTTTTCCGGGATGGTGAAAGCTGCAATTAGGTCACCATATCGTTGTCTCATCTGATATTTACAGCACGCATGTATACTTTTTCATAGACAAGGCATCCATAAATCAAGTCTTTCCTATAGAGATTCAGAATGATAGCATTAGGACATTGAATGGTAGTGTTGTGTATAAAAAAAAGCAGTATTTGGCATAAGGGTAATAAACATAACCATAGTTATTTACGCCCGCTGTGAGCTGTAAAAAGAAGTTTCTTTCATGTAGAAGAGACACTGATGTTCGCCGTTCGGCCTGAAATTAACGCGAGGAAAACTCACGAGGGGCAGTTGGGGAGAAATCGGAGGTGTTGATGGATAAATGAATCACATCCTTGCTCCTTTAGAGATGAGAATATCGCTGTAAGGTAACTTTTGTTCAACTTTGAGGATGTCCCGGGTAGCAAGGACTGCACATCGAGAGTAGGCTAGTTGGTTTCCAGCCTCACAAATCGGATTATCAATTCAAAAGTCAGGTAAAATGAAACCGAACTAGATTTAGCATAGATATTTTGCAAGCTTACCACATGTCTGATAGAAGAGCATAGCAGCTCCTTTCCTGCTCATTCCACTAGCAAGGTGGTTCAGGGATTCTAAGCGAGGAGCCCCGGGAGTGTCAAAATGCGCCTTCATCTGCCTGCAACAGACTCAAAGAACAATCACGGTTTGGTTCATTACATGGAATTCCTGCTGAGGAAGTTCTAGATGCTCTAGAAATATTACGTTCGAATAGTATCAGTAAGCTTGTCAATAGCAGGACTGATGATCGGGTGTTGGGTTTGGGTTGGCCCAGTCTCAACCAAGAGTTCTGCAGAGTGGGAATTTATCAGAGATGGGGGAAGACGATACGGAGATAGGAGAAGATGATACTTTAATAGTAATGAGTAGATAATGCTGCGCTCTCTGTATTTGCAGTGGCATATATACCTTGATCAGGTGTTGGGCCATTCTCCGACAACCTTGATAGCCTGAAATTCGGGTCTGGATTTAACCAGGAATGCTCCTCCGCTACTGGTTCCAGGCCACTGCTGCTATTTATTGATGAAGTATAGGGTCGCTTTCGGTTTGATCTGAAGGGAGTGAGTACACACAAAATTCAGTAGATAATTTCAACCGGGACAACTTTGATCAGCAGTCGGTTGAAGTGGTCCTCATTCGCAAGTCCATATCAAATTCCAAGACACTGAGTACTTCTTCCGTTGTGCGCAGATCCAGTAGGTAATGCCCTTACCTTCCAGAGTTGACTTCAGAGCTCTGTGATGCAAAACCGTGCGCAGATCCAGAACTTGGGATGGATCTTACTTCATCTGTAGTGGACAATAAAGAAACACAATTCATCATAATTCTGGCATGTCATATATTCCGTGTTGTAAATGATGAACTCCAATCGTTCAACAATGTACCAGAGTTTCTAGGAGTAGCCAGCAAGTGAGGATCAGGAAACTGTGATGAATTATAGTTGATGCGCTCAGTTCTTAGTCCTTCCAAGATTATTTCTGATGGCATTCCATTGGCTTCATGAGTGGTACGTTGTTTCTCAATGGGAAGACCAGGAGACATGGACCTTACTCCAGTTTTAAAATTTCCCAAAGGCTTCGAGGATGCACAGTATTTCATCACATGGCCAGAAAATATCTCAAGAATTTCCTATGTAATCAGGATAGTGAGTGGCTTACAAATGCCATGAAATCTTGATAGCCTACTCTGTCTTCAGCTGATGAAGATGACGGTTCAGGTGGAGGTGGTGCTGAATTCCTTCCTGTACAAGGCAACATTATAACGGAATAATTCCGTTGATACAATTCAGCGAGAAAAAAAATCTGTCTATTCATGTATTTAACCATCAAATGCTAAAGAGAGATTTCCAAAATCTAACCAGAAGGTGAGTCTTGTTGAGGCTGGCTACTTCTTGTCCATAGCTCCAGGAGAGGTTCTGGATAATGGGTATTCCTGCTTGGACCAATTAAACCACAGGATAGAACTACAGGTGGAAGCTCCATTAGGTGGGCAATCTTCATAGTGGACATGACATTCGGTCGCTGCAATCAGACACATTTTAAGTAGTAAGTTAACTGGGTGAGAGTTTAATAGTCTGAAATTTGCATCTCACAACTTGTTTGCCTGTTTTCTACTATTAAGTACTGGAACTCGGTTGAATCTTTAAGATGTAGAATTGCCTCTGCAGAAATTTTTCACGGAGGACATGAACATACCTTTCTCTTTCTTCCTCTTCTCGAGACAATGTTTGATGAGTCCTGTAGCCACGACTGGTATATGTGGCCAGGAATTATTATTTGATCATAATCCATGACAAAAGTTGGCAACCTTCTAGCTCTCCTTTGTGCCGGTACTTGCCTTTGTTTGTCCTGTTTCATTAGCTGATCCTGGATTAGCAGACGTTGTTTGTTCCCAACACTGTAAAAATTATAGAAACTTTTAAGAGTTTCTGACCTCACTAACCTCTTTGCATTCCTCAGACGGCTGACTAGTTCGACCATCTGGGTGTTTGTCATTGATCTCATCTGTTGCCAGGAGATATATGTTACTAAGATGATCTCTCGATTATTTTGCAATGCAGGACATATTCCTTTGTTTAGATTAGTCAAAAGCTTCATGCCAATTCGGAATCTTTGGGAAAGAAAAAGGAGCATTAGAATTTACTCCTTTTAAACTCAAACTCCAGCAAGCAGATTCAAAATTATTGGTTATGAATTCTAAAGTAATTATAGCTATGCAAACCTCTTGGAGGTTCATGGGATCGTGCTGGAGAGGGTACGAGAGTGGTAGGGATATTTGTGTGCCCTCCCGAAGGGAAATTAATTTGTGTATCATCATCTCCTTCAGTATCAAATCTGCAAAACAATCCAATAGTATACCGCAGTAGTTGCGTGTTAAAGACCAAGAACAGATCTATGTCAAATCGATGAGTCGGGATTGTTGTTAGTTAAGACCCTGAAAGAGTATAGAAGGGGAAGGACATGGGCAGTCCACGGAATCTAGGACTCTTGGTCCCAAGTTGAGTGTGCAGGGATTTCTTGAACATGATTATGTTTGCAGATGGTACATCAGATAATAAAAATCATCTGCTTAAGCAAATCGGTGAGGAATGAATTGATGAGAGTACACCAAGAGAATAATACATCATGCATGCGTTTAATCGTAGAATGGATAAGTACCTTTCAAAGTGATTAAATAGGTCTCTATCAGTGTGGAACGAGTCAAAACGATCACATAAAGTGATATTCGCAGCATCAGCTGAAAAGAAGACGGATGAACTGTAATTACCTGGTAGTGGCAAGGTTGCATAAGCCTCAATCTGCTGAAGAGTTTAATGCAAACCTTGGTGAAAGTGCTGGGACTCAACTTCTTCTCCATGATTCCCATTCATGCACGTTTCATCAACACTGTCCAGCCTCTGCAGATGAGGAGCATTCGGCAGGGAATAGCCAGAAGCACACAAACTATTTTTTCTTTTTTGTTTTTGGCAAGCAATACATCAACTATTATATATATATATATATATATATATCAGAGTTTCCTACTTAATAATTTGTTTACAAGAAAATGATATAGTCCTGTGCCAACAATATCTACACCTGCCAACTGTTCAATGTCAAGTAATGCAAACACAACGGAACTCGAGGTGAAGCTCAAAATCGAGAACGATATT
The DNA here is from genome assembly GCA_900174645.1 of Sonneratia alba. Taxonomy (NCBI): domain Eukaryota; kingdom Viridiplantae; phylum Streptophyta; class Magnoliopsida; order Myrtales; family Lythraceae; genus Sonneratia; species Sonneratia alba. The sequence goes on from FWPY01000106.1 coordinate 5,216,888, forward strand.
ATGCATTGGAAAGAGAGAGTAGAATACGCCGCTTACCATGGCAAAATAGGCGGTTTGCTGAAACCCCGTAGTGGTGTTTGCATCAGAATAATTAAGGGTTCTTGCGACATCTTCGACATCTACCTCCAGGCCACCTGGCAGTGTAACAGCTTCTTTCCTGGAATCATGAAAAACGCCGAGACAGTTTTTCTCTGTAAGGCGTAATTTGACCATCGCACGCTTCTTTTAGTTTTCGATCTATGGGCTAATTCGGTGTTCCTGTCTAGCAGCTGAAGTTGTACAGCATTTACCGGGAAAGATGTTTCCATACAATATATAAGAACAATTGCCGATAAGAAGTGTCAACTCACTTCGCCTGCAACTTTCCTTTCGACAGCATTTTCCTATCAGGGGTAGACTTAACCTTCCACGCCTCGTTAATTTCCACCTAAATATTACAGTACAGTGCAAGCAGGTGATCCCATGGATTTGAGTGAAACTCAGAAGGCAAGGCACAGATACGAAGAAATGGGGAGATTCTGTCAATCGAGAGGGATGATTACAAATTACCAGAAGACGCGAGACATCATCTGCAGAAAGGACAACAGGAAAAAAAAAAAAAGCAAATCCAATGCGAACACCTATTAGATGAATAATTCAAACTTACTTCACAGTAGGAGATAGTGGAAGGAAAAAATAAACCAGTTGGAACGTGTACCATATAGGAGCTTTACTTTTCTCTCGTAGACAATCACGACTCCACCTGAGAGATTTTGAACGGAGGCTCTGTTACAGAGAGTTCATTACAGCGAAAAATATGTGAAAGTCAAACCCGCAAAAAGAACAGAGGCCAGAGAAACATGTACCCATTAGTATCCCCGAGAGCCTCAGAGCCATGGGAATTGATGGGTTCAAGATCTCTTCGCTGAGAAAGTACAGGAAAAAATGCCCATAAGAAGATTGAGTTAGCTCAGCTAGAATGTCAAATGGGTTTGAGCTAATTGAATCGACAAAAACAATCACCATATCTTTATGATGTTGAGCTTGCTCAGCTTCCTCCGGTTGATCTTTGCATGCAAAGTTGCTGCCATCCTTCATTTGCATGATAGGCCACACAGAAGACGGAGGTTACATTCTCCAAGTGGGGAAATCACATTGAAAATAGAAACGGATCTTTCCGCTCAGATTGACAGAGGCTACAAATTGGAGGGACAAAACAGAGAGGTGTCCACAGTTTCGGGACGGTATCGATACATCAAATAGACCAGCATATCCATTATGGGTCTAAGTCAGCAGATAGAATTTAATAGATACTTGAGAAAACGGTCTCGTATAATTGAACTTTAATCTGAGTAAAGACAGCGTTAAAACTATTCACTGACCGCAGACCAAGCAGACACTACAGAACGAGGAAACTGAACAGCCTCGTTCAAATCTAAAGTTCACACGACTCAAGAGTGAGGAATTTCAGAAGGGACAGAGTCGTAGGGAGAATGTTGATCCTCAAAGAAGCAGGGCAACCACAGCAGAGAGTAATACAAAGCTCTCGATAACACAACCCAAAGCATCCTCCATTTGAAACCACCATATATGATACTACATTTCGCATTGACTTCATACAAGCAACAGTGAGATGTGTTGGGAAATTTTAAGTTGAAGCCATACAGAGGCATAATCAGAGTAAGTAGAACGGATAAATTCATGATCTGACTGTGATGTACGCTGAGACCGCAACGAGAGGTGTGTTAGGACTTTAGAAAACAGAGGCATTGTGGGGTTCGCCTACACAAACTGAGCAACATCGAGTAACTTGCAGGATATGCCATGGAAACCGGGGAATCACCATATCTGGCCCAGAGAAGCTTTGCGAGCAAGAAGCTGGTGAGAGTAGAACATTGCTCGGCCAGTAGAACCTCCACCGTCGCCGCAGGAGCACCAATTAGAGAGGTAGAGTGAGTGAGCGAGCGAGACTGGGAGCTTCCGAAGGTGAAAGCGTCAACAAAGAAGAGCAATATAGCTATATAGCAAATACCCGCCACTGCAGTGATCGTTAAGGGAGGGCAACGTGAGCGACGGTGTGAACCCGGGAGGAACGATACGGTCACCCGCAGCAGCATGCAGATATTCGTGCAGCGGCCAGGTGGCATTGTTTCATTTGTCAGACGATAATGGAGAATATTTTACAGCTTTATTATAAAAGAAGAAGAAGAAAAATCCATGGCTCCACGGGCACAGGTAAAATCGAAGTCAATAAGGATACCAAAGAATTATCACAGTTTCTGGAGTACTGGAAATGGCAATACTCTCTGTACCTCAAAACCTTAGTATTTCCGAGAATGGGATATGGCTATCTTTTACAAAAGTTGGAAGTGCAGTATACGAAAATTGCAACTGACTCGCCCGACCGTAAAATTTTCGTTGGGATAATGGCAGACGTCATTAGGTGTCGATGTTTAACGAAGGCTCATAGCTAAGAAATACAGTGACTCAGTATGAATTTTTCCCCACCTCTTAAAAACTGTCTTACGTAAGACACAGCAAGATGGACCGGTGCCTTGCAGGTGACACTAAACTGCAGTTGTCTTTTGTAGTGTCAGCCCACTGCATGGGGTCACATAGGATATCAAAAGAATGGATGTCTCGCAGCCGTACGTTCCTGCCACGGGCCCAGACGAGAGGGTATAGAAAACAACTCTATTTGCTACACCTGATTGCAGTGAGGTGGAAATTGTATGGCCGGCCAAATTCCCCCGTCTGTTGCACCAGCCTGTGAGAATTATGAAGGGGGAGAGCTCAAGGGTGTCCCCCATTCACCGCCGGACGGTTCCACCTTCCGGGCGCCAGAAACCTTTGATGCCGAGGAGAAACTGTTCTTGGGGAATGGTCACTCTCCAGAACAGCGAGAGTAAGATCGGCCGAAGCTTCTTGATCGTATCGCCCGTGTCTTGCACCAGAAGGTACCCGCCCGGTCTCAATATCCGATCTATCTCCGCTGCTACTTCTACAATGTCACACCTGAGAGGATACGAAACAAGAAATCAGTTTTCAGCAGGAAAACTTTAGTTCATTGAACAAGTTGGTGAAGAGTGAAGAACAGACCTTCGAGCAAGATTGTTGAAGAGAAAACTCGAATGAAGCAGATCGAATGTTCGGGGGTACGTGTTGAAAGACTCGCACCAATCGTGGTAGACTCCCATCAATCCCCGGTCATATATAACGGATAGAGTGTCTTGCATGTCGATGGGCACCACGTTCATGACCCATATTGGCGTATTGATAAGTGCAGCTGCGAATCTGTCGAAAGAAGCACTCAGTAGGAAATCAGGAAGAGAATTGAAATCCCCTCAGCTATTGAAGTATTTGCCCGTTCCCAGTGAAAGAAAAATAGAACCTGGACTATTCTTAACAATCGAAAAGATCCTCAGTAATCACAGCGGTTAACAGGAAAGAGTGCAATTAACGCATGATGATAAACCAAACCAACTGAACATGAACAGGCTGACAATCTCTATTCTTACCCTCCGTAACCAGCATTCATATCCATTACGTTTCTCACGTTTGTCCAGTTTATAGCAACACCCCCGGAGTACACATCCGCAATGAGGGCAGACCAATGCCTTGTGTCCTCTTGAAATGACTCATCGGCTTCTGATCCACTTGACAGGCCGAGAGGTCTACTCTTGAGCCTATCTGGCCATGGAGCAGGCCAATTGGTTGAGACTGGAAGCCTTGAGATACAGCCACTCAGAGGCACATACCTACACATGGATAAGAGTGGTCAGCTTCACACTGTGACCTGAAAAATCAAGTCCAGGTGAAGGCAACTTGCAGCATTAAAGAGTACCATGAACTGTTAGGTTGTCCCTGATTTTCACAGAGAGGCGGATTAGCATCCTCTCGGGTTTCATAGCAGGAAGAGGACATGGGTTTCTGAAATATGACGAGCCCAACACCAGAAGAATCGACTGTCCTAGCCACTATATCCCAGCACATGGACTTAGTTACTCCACGTGTTGCTGCAAAAATATGAGGAGGAACCAAATGGATTACATGAGGAACCAGAAATATTTCAACGTTATTATTGATTCATATTGCCAAACTAAATAGGGGAGTTTTGGGTCAGTGATCACGCACAATTCCAGACATTCCGGTGCCGCTCGTCGTCCTTATATACTGGTGTAGCAGACCAAATGAAGAACCCACCGGGCCTGAGAATCCTGTTGAGCTCCAACAAGGGCTTGCCACCTATGAAATTTTGACACAGATTTTCCAAAATTCTTGAAACTTCCAGTGAAGCTCTTATAAGGAAAAAGGAGAAACAGAAAGATTGAGAATTCACCACTTGCATCCCAGTGGACCCTGCACCTCGCACAGTGAATCAGATCGAATGCGTTGTCAGGGAAAGCAAGCTTCTGGGTACCAATAACTGAGAGAGTAGCGGGGATTCCTCGTTCAAGTGCAAACTGAATCTGAGCTTCGTGCTCATCCTTTGGGGCAAAGGACATTGTGATAACATTCCTATCAAGCAGTGAACCCCCGAAGCTGGCAACTCCACACCCAACATCTAAGACAACTCTCACGTGCTTTCCCCATTCTATGACGGGTAGAGTCTGCAATTGAAACAGTTTCAGAACAAGGTTAGCAAAGGAAAGAAATTGGATGGCAACAAGTACTAGGACATGGGGGGAATTTTTCGGCGTACCTTCTCTATTAGCTCGATGTACTTGGAAACTCCATGTTTGAACTGAGTTCCTCCTCCAGGAAAGATGAAATAGTCGCCACTTTTTTTAACCCAATTCTGGTCCTTCTTGTACTCCACGAGCTTCGGGTGAGGCACGTTGTCGTACCAGATCTGCAAATGAGATGCAGAAGAATCTAATCTCACCGCTAAACGCTAGCGTTCACCCCACGATATCTCAGACGTGGCAATGAATCGTGTTCATCAAGATTCCAAGATGATCATCACACAACCAATGGCAATGAATGCAACACGCGAATTGACACCCATCAAGAGCTAAGGGGAGACGGGTTTATCTAAGAAAAAGACGATCGAACAACTCAAGCTTACCAAAGATCTGTTACGAAGCTCACCATGTCCCTGCTCTTAGGCCACGGAACGGGAACCTTGTACCCTGTCGGGATCGGGACCAGGCAGCGCGGGGCCGGGCTGGGGCAGTGCCGCTCCCTGTGCTCCATGTGCCGCCTGCTCTTGAGCGCCTTGATGGCCTTGTAGTTGTCCAGGCAGGGAATGTAATCGACCGCGACGGGGCCCTTGCAGAGAGCCCACTTGTACCGGGCGGCCTCGGGTCGATCTCGATCCCAGTCATCGGATGGAGGAACTGTGGCATGGACTCCTTCAGGAGGGGGGCCAATTGAAGAAGCAACCGGGGGCAGCGTGGGGGAGGAGGGGGACGAAGATTGGGAGAAGCGGAGGTCGGAGGAGAAGAGAAGGGGGCGAGAGTAGAGGGGCCCACCAGCGCCGGAGAAAGAGAGGAGGAAAGTCAGGATTATGAGGAGGAGAGTGGCGGATAGGAAGATGAATGGGTACTTCCTCTCCTTGAGGAGGGCTTGGACCGACGATGGCGAAGATGATGGGACTGCCATTTTTGTTGCTGCTCTGAGCTTTCCCTGTCCAAATCGAGAAGAAATGTCGGGAAGACGAATTATGCATCCGTAGAAGACGGACGGAGCTGACTTTACAGAGTTTCAAAATTACCGACTCTTACTCTTTCAATATCTAAAATTTTAACAATTTTTAAAATTTTTAAGATAAATTTTATCTACTAATAGTGGCTAAACTTGGTAATTATAGAATCACCAAATCCGGTAAATGACGTCATGGCGGTGGATCGAAGATGCAGGGTGGGGGGCCCGCCGCCCGCGGGGTAACTCTGACACCCCCCACCCCCAACCCCCAACCCCCCGGGAGGGCAAGTACATGTACTGTTGTTAAATATCTTTGTGGGCGGCAGCCGGGCCGAAGCCGAAAAGACTAAAATGACCTCGGTTTCCCGTGGTGAACGGGGGGCAGGGAGGTCAAAGATGACCAGGTCGAGTTAAACTTGCCTCCGCCAAACTTTAAATGCGCACTTCAACAAACACCGAGGAATAGTAAAAACAGGCAACATCCCAACAAGGAGTAATAAATCTCGGATTCAAACTTCAAAATTATTAAAAATTCATAATTCTCAAAAATTTTATTAAATTTAAATTAATTTTATAAAATTATTAAAATTTTAAATATCAATATAAGCCACTGAAAATATGAACAGCGGGGACCTGTGCCAAGACCATGTAAATATGAATTGCGATCTCCCACCACCTCCTATCAAACCGGGACTCTTGAAGAAGCACTGGGGCAGGAACACCAAGGTCGGTTTCTCAATCTCCGATTCCTCTAAATTCATGTCGTTGCAAATGAAACTAACTCAAGACTCGGAAGACGAGAACCGACAATACAGCTGCTCGTCCTGCGATGTCTCGATGTAGTAAGCGTCGCATAAACTGCGGAGGACCCTCGATTCACTTCAAGAAAGCAAGAAAGGAGAATTATGGAAAAAAGTTTTGGTAAAGACGTAAAATCCTATTGAGGTTGCGAGGTTCGTTCCCTTCACCCTGTGATTCCAGCACCGGAATCCCCCAAATCGACTTCGCCCTCACCTGTGTCCTCCTCTTCCTCACTGTCTTCACCGCCGCTGAGGTCCGAGGTCGGAGCCTCACCGTGTGTTCAGCAAGCAACTTATCATCCCCCCGTTCACTCACCCCAAAACCAATCTGAACTAGAGAACCACAAAGCAATCAGGTGCACGTAGAATACCGAAATTTATCTCGAACACAATCTTGCGGGGCTCGAGGAATGACTACTGAACAGAGGGGCTCAACTCACCGCTCTTGGACTTTGGAGCTTCCTTCCTTCTCCGCATTGTGTTCTTCAATAGTTTCACTGCAAGCTGCAATCGCTTTGTTCAAAACTGCCAACCCTTGCTCCTGCCCAGAAAAAAAGGAGGGGGGAAAATCTTTGATGGTGCAGCAAGGGGCACAAGAATTTTCTTAAGCTCTAGAAGTTCCAGGGAAAAAAAAAAAGAAGACTAATGGAACTCAACCAGACGATTGCCACAGTTCAACACAATTTCGTGGTAAAATCCAATCTAGAGGAAACATTTATCAAAATGAGGGATCACGTATGGATTTAAGTATGAATTGGTCAAGCACTGCAATGGAAATGGATGGCACAATAAACGAATATGAACGTTCCCGATAAACACAATGCAGGGATAGGATGCAATATAGGCAGAGGTAATTAGGCATGGAAATGCAATAACCTTACCGAGAGTTCGAGTTGTAAGGACATATAGTGGAGAAGCAACCAATTTATATATCTTCGAAGGACCTTGATGTGAAGAACGCCGTCAAGCTGGAAACAGTTCAATTCAACGTCGGCCCTAATCTTCAATGGTTGCGGAGTCATCCTTCGCCTTATATATGTATTTTTTTTCACCAATGCATCTTTCAATTCACTTTCTCTGACAGAGCTGGTGCCGCTTTCGTTGCCTAATGAACAAAGTTACGAGGGTAAGCAATCATTAGACAGAGAGACCTGGAATGTATACAGTACAGGATGATCAACCTCCTGTATCATCACCGCCTCGTCCACCCCCGGGTACTTCGCCCCGTACCTGCGGCACTCGAGGTTCGGGGAGCGAGTCGCCATGGTCGCGAAGGTTGCCTTCTCCACAGGGAAGGTACGGTACGTTTCCAATAGCACGGATAGGGCTTTCCAGCAGACTAGTAGAGGAGGGTTTCTGGAGAAGTTGTTCTCTTTGCTTGCTTCATTTCTTGTTAAAAAAAAAAAAAAGGAAAAGCCAAATGCAATTTAGTCCTTGGACTTATCCTGAAAATAACATCTGGCCCCTGAACATGCTGGGTCTGGTATTCTCCAGCGTTGTTGATTGTTAGATGAAAATCGGACCTCACCTATGGCCGCAGGCCGAGAGCTCCAGGCTGCAGTCTCAACGTCGGAGGATTATCAATTGGAGTCACTGGGGCTGCTGTTGATGATGGGCCGAGGCCCAGCAGGAAGTTAAGGAGGCTCCCGAAGAATGATCTTGGGTTTGCGATAGTGAGCAGTTCAAGATTATCGAGGTTTAAGCTTCCAACTAAGAATTAAGATCGATTTAGTCTAAATCATCTAAATTCAGAGTTTCGGATTTTTCTTTACTGTTGCCATTACCATGAATGAAGGCTTGATAGGGAAGGTTATGGAAGCTCGTGGAGGAGATTAATGGTGGGTCTATGTTCTTGACTGGTGCATTGAGCCCTGTGTGCGTATGTAAGGTCAATTTCTCAATAACAAATCCATTGACAGCTGCCGAGTACCACATAGTATGCATGTTCTCCCGAAAGCAGTAGTCAGGTCAGTGCGGCGGAAGGGTAAGCTTTCCCAATATCGACCGTCCCGAGTTCATGATTCTCAGCACAATTCCTTCATCACAAAATTCCTTGGAGCTCAAGAAGCAACAAAAACTGCCCTTGAGCTCGGTAAATGCTGTTATCCGTGAGTCAGATCAAAGTCAAGACAGTACCCCGACAACCCTGACAGTCTGAAAGTTCTCGTTTTCGTTTTAAGTTAATTGGCAAACTACAGCTCAACTCTTTGAGACTCTGCATCATCACCCCACAGCAGCCAACGGAAAAATGCCAATAACTTACTATGACCCCTCGCAGGCCTATGCTCTATTGCCTCGGGCTTCGCATTGCATATAAAGTGATAATCATGTTTCAGATGAGGAGCAGCTACCATTTCCTGAAAAAGAAAAGCAGGATACTCAATGAGGATGTTTTCCCCTTTTAGGGAGGAAATCCAATGATTCTGAAAATCTGTACCTTGAAAACTTCAAATGGACAAAAATCAGCCCCACCACAACCCTGTAACAGACGTAGAGATTACATAATAAAGGTCGGGCGAACAAGAAAGGAAAGTAATGCTGCACAGCTCTAGATAACACTTTATATTATAACCACATTCGCAGGAGAAAAAAGGTTAATATAGTAACTTAATTCTTACCGGCACTGGAATTGGATGTTCATTATGCAGTACTTGGACGAAATAGGGGCTTGAAGAATTTGAGGGACAGTCATAGAGAACCAGCATGTTGTTCCCACCAAAAGGTGCCACAGTGCTGCCCCTCCAATTTCTTGTTTGAGGAGGCTTTGGAGGAAGGTTCAAGGGCTGTTCCCTCTGTATTTGCTGGAACCCTGAATAGTAATCACCATAAAGAAGAACGTCAAACCATGCGCATGAAAACGTAAAAATAGATCCCTATAACCAAAAATCAAAGAGACATGAAGAAAATTTAGCATGTTGATTGTAGTAAAAATAGCAACTTCAAAGGGTGTAGAGTGCTCACCAGATCTTTCAAGAAAGAGACCAAGAAGGCACGAAAATGGAACTACTGTTTCTGCATGAGCAAATCGAAGCCTTGCCTTCTCATAACTTCCTGGAGGAAGTTTTTCTTCAAAAATTTTAAAAAGAGGATGTCAAGAAGCTAGACTTAAGTTACTAAACAGAAGAGTGCTCAAGTGACATAAGAGGCAACCTAGCACTGTGAGTTCAGGATTGCCAATTGTATGACCCCTCTAGTGCTCAGCCACCACCCGTATAAAGCAAAACAGGAAAAGTAAAACTAATTGCTTAAACATTTCAGAATAAGTTCTCATGCAAATTAAGAAAATAAGTTTTCAAGTGGGCACTAAGGACTTGACAGTCAAACTTAGTAACTCAAGCAGCAGACAAGTTTCTACACCCGAAAAAGCAGTCACCAATGAGTGATGAAACATAAATGAGGCTTTGCAGCACAAATAACTGCAATACCTTCCACTATTCTTGAGTTATCAAAAGTTCAGGACCATGGGCAGTTTTCAGTTGTACATACTAACGAAATACTGACAAACTAAGTTCTATAGGTATCTGCAGCATCCATGATAAGGTTACGTGCGGTACCAACAAAATGAGAACTCAAATGAAATCATAGGCAGAGGTGGAGACATCCTAATTCAAGAGTGACTCAGGATGTTTAAAGTCACCTTCTCTAGCCTTAATAGCTTCATCCATTGACTCCAGCACATCTTTCAGCAGTGGAACTCCCATTCTATAGTTAAGTGATTTGCCATAACCCTTCAGAATGAACACCTCTATATCATCTGTCCACTCCAACAGAGCAACCTTTGCAAGTTGAAAGAGCATTGTAAGTTCTAACCAACGAACAGAAGATAATTGAAGCGAAGGACAAACTCTCATTTCAGAAAGCTGCATGGTTATTAGAAACGTATTTCTAACACAATTCCTCAAACATAAGGTGTATTCACTTATCATATTTGAAAGTAAGCTTTCCCAATCTCAAAGCAGCCACATAGCTAAATTGCTGTCCACAATGAATCTAAGCATACTTCGTTGTGCAAGATTATCTACCTAATGGTCCAAGAGGAGTGTTTAAAACAAATTAGAGTTAAACAAATATAGAATTTAAAAAATGGCATCTGAATGAAACTAGAATCCATGAAATCATTGATCAGAATATATATTGATACATAAAGCTCCTGTACCTCATTAGCATCGAAAAGGCCACAGGCTTGATCAGTTATATCCAACAAGGATGCTTCCTGCAAACAAGAAAAAAACGAAATAAGAGAACTATGATCAAATTCAGGTAGTACTGGAAAGCTGACAAGATTTCTCACATATTCATGAAAATATGATTACCACAAACCTAACTCTCGGAAGAGACAGGACAAGGATTTGTCACCTGTTTGCACAGGAACCAGAGAGAAGCAGTATCCTGCCTTGTGAAATTCAATCCAAAGCGGTTCACCAGGGAGACAGTTATTTCATCCAGAATCGGTTCTTTCAGCTTATCAACAGCAGGCTCTTGCTTTTTCCTGAAATCCTGTAAATAAATGAAAACTACTCAGGGTTTAGAAAGAACTCAGAGACTATTGGCATATTATGCTGCCAACAGCCAAACAACCAAAACCCTGATAGTTTACTCCTGCATCTATAATAAACGAGTTCAACCCTACTTTGAAAATTTAACTCGCATATTGCAAAAGATAACAGCAAAATGATGGAACTCTATGAGGGAAACTTCCTCATCAACATAAGAAAATTTGTTGTGTACTTGTTCCAGTAATACTTTCACATATCCTTTTTTTCTCCCAGAAAACTTTCATACAATGATTGATGAAAATACCCCACATATCGTAATTAACAACTGGAGGGGATGAAAACAATTACCTTATAGTTTTCACAGCAGTCATAAAACCTTAGCATTATATCACTTGCACGACTTTCGCTGGTGACAGCAAAGGCACGGTGATTTCCTGGTCCAAGAGTTCCTTTCCCACTAAATAGGCCCATACCAAAGGCCACTGCACTAGATGATGCCCGAGGAACCTATCTCAAATCTTTTTCACAGTCAGAAAATAAAGTCACACATAGATAAAGTAGATTGGCAATGTCACAAACAAGTGAGACAAGAGAAAAAGTAATTATAAGAGATAATATATGGAACAAATAAGGCCAAATATGTTAGTAGAAATAGATCTACACCCAGTTACAGTAATATGTCAACCTTTAGTTTCTTTTCACTAGTAGTCAGTAAAGGCAAAAACCATAAGCATGGCTTTAACATAAGGTGCAGCAATAGTATGCTTTCTGATTAGCAATACAAAGCATAATAAACTGCACACCTGTGTTGCTTTCAGGACATAAATATCAGGGTGGTACTCCTCATTGAACAGTTGAGGAAATCTTCCTCGAACCCTAATTCCAAGATCATACAACTCATCTTCTCCCTTAGTAATTAGCTCTCCCCCCTTTAACTTCCCTCTCCAAGGAGAATTCCATCCTTGCAACCAAACAGGGACTCGTTCAAGAGATAAATTCTGTTCTTCAGCATCTCTTATAAGTTCTCCTATATGGGCAGCCAAACGGTCCAACTCTCTCATTCGCTTCTTGGTAGGAGATCGGGTTCCATGCCGTGCCTGACGTTCAAAGAAAAATTCAGAAAATCCTTCTAATTTCCTCACAAGTCTTAGGTACTGATTTGACACATGGATTGGTGAGTACCGCTAGTCTTGAAAAATATATACGCATAAGTGCATCTCCATTATGCAAGACATTGATGACATTGTATTACTGACAAGAGAAAAATGAGTTCTCCCAGAGTAGTAACATAAATCACCAGCATTGGCACCACCGTCTCTTTTGACCGAAAAGCAAGAAAAAATTTGCTAAGGCAAATATTAGTATGGATGAAGATAGTGAGCAATATTACCACTAAATTTACATGAATAGCGTTACACCCATTCAGTACTTCAGAAGGCACAAATCCATTGCTCGCCACATCTTTCACCAAACCATATCTGCATCAACATATGCACCAACCAATTTTATTTCGTGTAGTAGACACAGAGAGTGACTGCCCCAGGCACAAAACAAGAAAGTGCTGCTCAGATATGCAACGGAGAAGAACAGAGTTACACGACCACATTAATACAGTTGCAACGGTTAGATCGAAACTGAAACTACTCTCCTCTATGTTAGGCTCAATTAATTTACACATGTTGATTGAACGAGAAAAGGTGATATTGTCCGAGCACATTCCATTTGCTCCCATTTCACGTGCTTCAGCTAAGTTGGAACTAAGAGAAAGAAAAGGTGAATTCAGCAAAGAATGGACCACAAACTACATCAATACACATGCAGCAGCTGACTGTCTAACTCATAACTAGTCCGAAACAGAGAATTAGTCCAAAGGAAATTTCTCCCGCAGAAATAACTACCTCAGCAATCAATAGATCGCGATAGTACGATAATCTGTAAGTTCATACCATGCTGAAAACAGCCAGAGCCATGAAAACCGTCTTTCTAACTATACAAGCATATGCAGAGAGATTTCGGTTCGAGATCGAAGACCTGGTAACAGTAGAGAGATGCCTCCGCACATCAAAAGCTACTTCTTCAGCATTCGCATGAAGGAAAAGGAAAGAAGAAACCAGCAACAGCCAGTGAACCGCCGTAAGCATTGTTCTTCTGATGAACGAATTCGAGGACGGTGGATCGATTTGGAACCTAATAGGATTTTGGCCCCGAAATTTTTTTAAAAAAAAAAAATCAAATTTCTGAAAACAGGAAGAATAATTCTTCGGAACTTTTCTTCCGGAACCGATCCGAACCGGAGAGTCCAGAAATCGAACCAGACCGAGCGGCTCGGAGAATTCAATTTGGGCCTCAAAGCCCAATCAGTCTGCGCCCCAGCCCAGCATTTCGACGGTGAAACCGATATCTACAGTGAATGGATTTTCAAAAATGTAACGGTCGGTGCCCCCGTAGAATACGATCGGGTCCTGCATATCGTATTACTCTACAAGTGAGTCGTTTTCAAAAATGGGTGCCTGCACCAGTTGGAGACCAGCGTCCTTGGATCGTGGGGCCAGAAAGTGCGCTGCCTAATCCACATGGGTCGGAGCACAGACATGGTGCGGATGGAGGGCTTACGATTCAGAGGTTCGGCCGGTCCCCTGCAGCCTCCCCCATCCAGATATGCCGTCGAGTTCGGCTAGTCCCTGTACATATGGATCGATCAGACTTTAAGAAAGGCGGCAAGAGACGGATAAGGATCGAGGGAGAGAGGATGAGAAGAGAGGGGTGTTGCCCATGAACACTCGGTCGTACGAGTCCGTTCAATCCGTGACACATGATTAACAAGGGATAATACATATACGTGGACTGGGACGAGCGATCGGAGGATGGAGTTGCCGTGATTCCCAGAGTTCGAGCGAGTGAAGATGAAACGCTCGGCCATGGCTTAGTGATCAGATTCAAGATGAGCACGTGTAGTGTGTGATCCAATTAGCTAGGCTGGTCCCCGCAGTTACATGTCGAGCTCAAAACAAGTGTCGAGGCTTCAACCAAGACTCCTCCTATTGAGCAGTACATTGGCATTAGAAATATAACTCTATATATGTATCCAAGAAAACAAGAAATGATTTTTAAATAGGAGATTTGTAAAGTAATTATTTCATTTAATAAATTTGCATTATAGTATTGCTACCCCTTTTGACCTGGTCCCAAGAGCTAGGGTTTCGCCTACAGATAAAATGTTGCAGCTTTTATCATATTGGAATCATTAAAATTTAACACATCTTCCACTTTAATAATAATAATAATGCAAGTGAATAAAAGTTTAATATAAAAATTATTAATGACTTAACTTGACTCGAATATAGATTAATTGACACTTATTGAATCTCTAATGAGTATTAGCATGTATTAAACATCGAAAATATATAAATATACACACGTAGTAGTGAGAGAGACAATTAGATTATTGGTATACATATATATTATCAAATTGATTTGATTAATAATGTCATAGTAAATGGAGCCATATGCATGCAGGGAGCATCTCTATTCTTCTCGAAGCCTCGGTCAAGTGGGAAAGTAATGTGTTCATTTTTTGGGTTTGTGACAACGATGTAATTCGTCTCCCTTCACCTCCCATCTCTTGCGTTTCGAAGAATCTAACTCCCTCTGCAGTCTGCAGCGTTGCCCGGCCAGTAATCATTATATAAGTATATCGCATATTGTATTTACTGCATATCTGACCTGACTGTACTGCGCCGGCACACACACACACGTTATCTCCTAAAATACGATCCTCTCAATTATTTACATTAATCAGAAGGATATGATTGCCTGCTCCATATACAAAGCATTATTACATAAAATTTTTACATAATATCGTAATAAATTGAGAGATTTATGGTGTCTTTTATATATATATATATATATATGTCTTTAAAGTACTGGGCTAATGTGGATGGCACTGCAGCTCCTCGCAGATCTGAGCCATGGAGGGGCGAGAGTCTCCGAAGGAAAGACAAAATCTTAACGGCGCCATTATCGAGGCTTCCATGATTAAATTAATCCTGACCACATACATACGAACACATAATATTATATATCTATGCATACGTACGTGACTTATGCACATGTACATATGTGTGTGTGTATCATGATGATAGGAACAATTTAAAAAAAAAAAAACCATGCTCGATGCATCTCGAAAATGAATCTATATCCCTCGACACGTACGAAGCTCATTTAATGCAAATCGCATCGGAGGTCTCATGTGTTTTTCCTTCCCACGTAACTAGGTTGTGGGTGAAAGATGTCTGTTTCACCTTGATAATCTATTATACATTAAACTAATCCATCATATAATGACAATAATAATAATAAATTCTCACGAAGATCAAACGCATAAATATCTATGAACAACGGTAACTAGGGTTGGTTGAAGTTGTTTGAAACCCCTTTATTATCGAAATTTTGTAAATAAATAAGAATTATCATATGTTATGAGAGGTTATCATAATGGACTAACATCATTGAAATATTAAATTTTCTTAACTCGTAGGAATCGTGGATAATGTACGATGTACACTAAACAAATATTTATATGTCTAATTAGTTAATTAATTAATTTTGAGTCCCATTGAAAGAAGAAATGTATGATTACCGACATGCTTGCAATTTAAACCTACCTAAATTGGTTAAGACTCATTACATTCTCTTTTATAATATTATGTAGCTATTCAAAATAATATCTGTAGATCAATCTATGTATGTATGTTTATCTCCCTTTACATAATATGGTTAGTTTAATTTCAATCAATTTCATTTTCCTAGAGGGAGCTTAGGGTTGTGAAACAACATGGTGACAAAGCTCATTAATGGTGGGGCTCTACTTCCCAATCTTCTTGTCAGGAAAACGGAACCTTTCTAGCTAGTTGAAAGTTTCGAACACCCC
This sequence comes from Sonneratia alba, assembly GCA_900174645.1. Taxonomy (NCBI): domain Eukaryota; kingdom Viridiplantae; phylum Streptophyta; class Magnoliopsida; order Myrtales; family Lythraceae; genus Sonneratia; species Sonneratia alba. The sequence goes on from FWPY01000106.1 coordinate 5,232,739, forward strand.
GATGGATTGTTTTTTTTCTTTCTTTATTTCTTTTCTTAATTAATAAAACCCTAGATCAGACATTTGCCTTTGAAATTGCCGAAAGATGCAATATTGCCCTAGCTCAAATGTCGGAGCATGGATTTGCTTCACATGATTAACTAATAATCCATCGCTCTACGGGTTTCACGATTAGCCATGTCTGTCGCTCTAGATCTCGGTGCCGAGACCGCTGAAAGCTCGGTTCGAAGGTCCGTTGGCTTGCGTATACGTACGCACGTTTGATAAAAAAGGCACTCGCTTTCATCCAATTCCTTCGACCCATTTTTACATGCTTTATTACTTGTTAGCTAGCTGCCTTACTCGACTTGTATTTTGACGAATCTACTGAGGGATAAGACTTTTCAAACCGCGAATTTTCTCCATCCACATCCGAACCCGAGACATTATTATTGAATGAGGACTGAAAGCATTCCAACTGACTCGAGCTGGGTACTGGGTTTGTGTTGATTCCTTCAAATTTTTCGTGCACGTAGAGGGAACCAAATCAAATTTGTTGGACGGGAATCCACATACATATGTATATCATGTTGGTCCTTGAAAGTGTAGATTAATCAATGAAATTTGATTTATTTGTGAAGAAACATGAAATTAATTGATCTAGAAATTATATTAAAAAAAACTAAACTTGTAAGATGTGAGAGACCAACATTACAGCGAAAGAAGGGCTGTCTTATTTTGAAAGACTAGAAACACTGGCTTGGAATCATGTGATGTGCATTAAATGCAAGGTGTGGATGTGGGTGGTGTCGAGTAGGGTTATCTTCAACCTCCTACGAATTTTTATCGATCTTAATTGATTAATTAATCAACTAATCTTGCCCCATGGAAATGAACTTTTACAATACTCAGAATAATATATCATGTCAGGACCCCATTAATGCATTGCTGATTATTTTGGTTTCTTTTTATCATATGGTAAGGCAGACGTACGATCGATTGTTTTTGTGCATCGAGCTAGCTAGGAGCTCTTCGATTGTTTGTCTTGCCGGTCGATCGCTACTTGTGAAACTGCAACCTATATTTTTAAAAAAATAATAAATATAATATAATTTTACGAATAAATTAATTAATATGCAAGACGTTATAGGGCAAGAAGAAAGTTAGGAAGAATGGGAACAAAATTATATGCATGTGTTTCTCCACCAGTTTTCTTTTTGGGAGGTCATTTTATGAAATTAGATAAAATATAATAAATGTAAGGTGGGAAAAATATTCAAATTTGAAGGATACGGACGGTGATTAGAACAAGAAAATATTATTATTATATATGCAGTGATTAGAACATGCTTAATTATATGAAAGTTAGAATAATTAGTTTTTTAAAAAATATTTTTATAGTTGATTTTTTAGGGTCCATTAGGGTTTTTAGGGTTTTAGACTTTTAAAATATTAAATTTGGACTCTATGCTTTTTAGTTTTTCTAGACTTGAAAATATAACTATAATATATTTTTATAATTGAATTTTTTTTCTAGATTGGAATAAAAATGTATTATTACAATTATAATTACCTATTAATTAATAGTAAATAATATGTATATTTATAATGATATCATTACTTATTATTTGTTTTAAGACAGAGAATAGACAAACCCTTTTTGATATAAGTTTTGATGAATTGATTGATAGAACCAAAAAATTTTCCAAAATTATATGGATTCTCGGGTGCAATTAGTTGATTCCCATCAATCAATGAGTCTGGTCAAACCGTGCATTAACTCCTCCCACTAAGCTACTACACCAACATTACGCACGAATTGAGATAGGCAGAGAGAGGGTCACGTGTGAATGTCTGTCCAACAAACATTCATGTATCGAGCTCCCCCTCACTAGTAATTAAACCTTAAGATCTTCGTTTCGATCGAAACCCTAGCTAGTTAGTTTATCACATCGAAAACCCTAACTAACGGACCTCTACCCTTCAACTTCGAGAGTGAGTAATGCGGTCCGTCCATGACCTGAAAGTCATCGTATCAGATGGCATGCCCTCGACACAAATTCGATCATCGTGGATTATGCGCACTGCCGGTCGCAAGTATAGTTTCGGTCGATTCCCATGTGAACGGAAGTAATTATATTCTCTCATCGCGTGATACATTACTCACCCACCTGAAGAGAAACTCGTAGTTTTCTACCATTAAACTAAAATTTCCAACTATATATTTATGAGATGAATTGATCGAGGAACTTACATGAAAACAGCCGGAAGGAACCAACAACAGACGTGGAGACCACACACAGCTGAAGTTACTTAAGAAGACAGGGTGGGGGGCCGGCGGGCCATCAGAATCGAAACCCTATCGCGGCGGTCAACGGGAAGCCCTTCATCGCTTGTCTTTCATTACTTTAACGGTCGAGCTGATTACGCTTCACACGTTGCCACCACTGAAGAGCGGTCCATCTTGAGTGGGAAGATCGAGCTATCTCTACCCGGGAAGGAGCGGCTCATGACGTTAAATGTGAATAGCCCGATACACCAAGATTACACATAGGGCAATTCTGAGTGCATATGATCGAGTGTTTGGGGCGGTCAATCTCGATCAGTACAAACTAAGATGCCATATGTTTACTTGCCATATGTGTGATTCTCATACTTTCTCAATCCATCCTCTTTCTTTTTATGAAATTCCGAGTTTATTTCCAACTACGAATATTTCTTACCCTAATTAAGTTATGTATATTAATATGATAATTTTACTAATATTAGCTATAAAATCACTTGACTAAAACTTCAAGCGAATGTCTGTACAGTTGGGGGGGGATAAATATCAAATAATTACTTTATACACTGCTTCTAAAACTTCCTCTATTCTCTATTCGGTCAAAACTCAATAGAGCCAGACTAAAAGATGCTAATGAAGTTTTTTTTATTTTCAACATAAAAAATAAATAGAATGAGAAATTATATGATGAGAATCAAATTTTATTTCTCTAAATTTTATTTTTTTAAAAATTAAAAATCATATAATCTTGTGTGAATGTTACGTGTCGTGGTGAAGTATTGTATGCGATTAGGTGTACTATGCAGAGTGGGTAGCCAAGTGACCGCACCGGCGAACAGTGCTGGAAGCCAATTATAAATACCAACAGACGCGCACGCACTCTCCCCACCCTCACATCCTTCCACTTTCTGACCGACTCGATCCCTCTCGTTTCAGTTTTTTCTCCTCCTGTCACTTCCCTTACCCTCCGACTTCCTCTTTGAATTTAGAGCACACTCTGTCGGTGATCTTCCCCCATAGGAACAGGCAAGGTACGAGCTAATTAGGAAACCGATCAAGGACATATCACCGATAATGGGAGGGAACTCGCCCTGTGCGTCGTGCAAGCTGCTGAGGCGCCGGTGCGCCAAGGACTGCATCTTTGCCCCTTACTTCCCCTCCGACGATCCTCACCGCTTCGCCATCGTCCACAAGGTCTTCGGCGCCAGCAACGTCAGCAAAATGTTGCAGGTCTCCTCTCTCTCTCTCTCACACACACACACACAGAAGATCCTTCTTGTCACCGAGGACACAGATTTTGAGCGTTCTCAACACAGTGATGTCTTAATATTCCAGAGAAATGTCTACGCCAGACATTTCTTTGCATGTTAGGGTTTGGTCACTGATCATATTATTGTTGCCCTGATCGTAAGAGGATGCAGCAAAGCTGACTCTTGATTTCAAATGTTCGTCGCTTTACGACGTCGTCTCACTGTTCTCCATCACATGAAAATCGCCAGGAGCTCCCAGCTCACCAGAGGGCGGATGCGGTGAACAGCCTGGTGTACGAGGCGAATGCGAGAGTGAGGGACCCGGTGTACGGTTGCGTCGGGGCGATATCGTACTTGCAGAACCAGGTGGCTCAGCTCCAGATGCAGCTGGCGGTGGCGCAGGCCGAGATCCTGTGCATCCAGGTGCAGCAGGAGGAGCCGATGATCGCGCCGTCACAGCCGCCGCCGGCAGTCGGGATGATTGACGGCACGGACGACAGGTCGGGGTTCGGCCACCTGCACAACAATAACCTCCCATCTCAGTACCTCGACTTTCCCTCTTCCAGCAATGTAACCCATGTCGAGTCTCTCAAGAGGGAGTCCTTTCTTGGCCATGATATGGTCTCTTAATTAATAAAAATTAATTGAGCCGCCATGTTCAACCAATAGTCTACTGATCAGCTCGCATCACTATTGGTGTCCACTGCAAAGATATCTCAGAATCAATCGATGGAGTCGGATGTTCGAGTCCGGTCAGACTACTGAGCGACAAGATTCTCCACATAATAGCCTCGGCATCTAAACGGGCCCGTATCAGGAAATCTTCCCAGTGACATGAATCCAACTCCCAACTTGTTTCTCATGTCTTTGCACGTATCTCCAACTATTTGCACGACATCTTCAACATCACCCAACTATTCATTCTGTGTCGATAGCGACAGAGAGAGGGATCAGAGACCGAATTTAATTTATACTTAACTAACCCACGAGATCCATGATTAATTTACTATGAGATGAGTACTTAATCTTAAATTATTGGACACTAATCTCTCCTTACCACTGATCAAAACATGTCGGATCTATATGCACTTGTTTAATAGAATATTGTGCAAGAGTACATACGTACATATATATATATAGTTTTAAATTTCTCTTCCGTCAGTAAGATTAATACTAATTATATATATATGTCTGCTAGTGGATTATTTAATCAGTTGGGGTTATAGGACAAAGATTAATGTTAATTAAGTAATTTGGGTCAACGTTAACATGTGAGACAGTAATCTCAATTCCCTCTGTCGGACTAGAAGGGAAGATGGTTCTAATTTTTCGTTCCAAATTACGTCTGACAATTTTTGTTGTTTGTCCATGTCATGTCCTAATTACTAGAAATGAGAAGTAAAAAAACGAAGCCTAAAATGAAAGAAGTGACCAACGCCCGAGGATGAAGTCGTCGGTGGGTCCAAAACATCCATTTCTCAGACACACCATTCACCTCAAATGCCTTTTTGACCATAGGAAAGAACATTGGGTTGTTTGTTTTTTTTGGTAATTATATTAAATTACTTTGAAAAAAAATAAAATTGGTCATAAAATTTAATTAAGATGTGTGGAGTGATTCTAAAATTGATTATATTATAAAATTTTCACTCATTCTAAACTCGAGTCGATGTAATATCATACGGTTTTAATTCCATCAGCATCTTACCGTAAGGTAAAGTTTTATCTAATGCGATATCGGATAACGACAGAGTTCAGTAACCCGGAGTCGTAATGTACGGCAAAAAATAAGGACTTAAATGGGAAAAGATTTGGGTTCTAGGACGAGACGGGCAGGGCAGCGAAGAACACTAATGTTATGCTCCACGGACGCGGGGGTGTGTGTGGGGGATGATAAAAGAGTTAATTAATGACGATTATCACTAATTAATCTTAATCTTAAATTTCGAAAGCGAGGATCTGTTCATGAGAAAAGCATATGGTTGTCGTATTCCAAGAGACGGTCGAATTAGTTTCTTCTAGTTCGTTCACGTGAACCGCCAGTACAAGGAAACTGATACTAGGGTTCGTGGGGCAGGAGAAGGAAGGTACACGAAGACACTGACTCAGCAAAACCCCCCCACCTAGAAATTCTTAACTTAATTTACTTTATTATTATTATTATCATTAAGCTCTTGATACAATGATATGTCGAATCAAATTTAAGTACTCTAGAATGTAGGAAAAGACAAACCCGTAATTGTATGCACCGTCCTGTGATAGTATGAGGAATCGAATGATCACATATGATATCTCTGATACAACCCTTTTTTCCACACCAAAGATTTTAGTTACTAACCTCATAGGTTCCTAATTCACCGACTAGTCATTTCCTCTGGATCTCATTGGCCCACGTCGTGTCTCGTTCATGTCATGCGCCGGAGAAGCGTCGCGAGGATCGGGATCTTTCTTTCTTTCTTTCTTTCTTTCTTTCTTTCTTCCAATATGGACCAAGAGACACACCTGTGTTCGTGGTGCCAGTGGGGAGTGGTATATGAGAGAGAGAGAGAGAGAGAGAGAGAGGTGCTTATGAGTAGGGGCATGATTGGACTGCTTTTGGTGTGTAGGGAAATTCACGAGCGTGCCAATGCTGCTTCTTCCATTGAGCAACAAGTAAAAAGTGGTTACCTACATTGGGTGTAGTAGAGTAGTTCGATACTCATCATTCTAATGAGAAGATTCGAGTTCGAGTCTCACCTACGGCGAGAAGCTCTTAACCCCTTAAATGAGCCGATCTGGAGCGATCCGGATTAGTTAACTTGACAAAATTCAACTGAATACTGACGATTTAAAAAAAAAAAAACAAGGAAAAGGAGGTTGCAACTTGGCAACACATCCAATGAGGAGATGGACAACTTGGGAGAATCTCAATTTTGGAGGGTTTGACCTAAGTTGGTTGAGTACATTTAACTCTCTGAGTGGGACATTTCACACTGGGGAGCCAACACGCGTGAATGAATTAAAGGGTACGTGCCCCCAAAAAAATAAAGAAATTATATGAGAATAATGCGCTTAAAAATTTTTATTTATTGAATTAAGAGAGGAGAAAAAAAAGAGCCTAGTTTATATGATTCATTTACTCTCTATGTTCGACAGTTAATCCGCAATGTCTCTGATCAAAATTTCGGACTCCCGGCTGTCGATTAGGGACGGAAGAGAAATTGACTTTCGGGGCACATTTTATATGACGACCGTGGCTTCTTAGTGGTTTTTCATCACTAAAGGTCTCGTGAACCTAAAAGCGAACCGCACGTTCTTCTTCCTTTTCCCCTTTTCGGATTTTCAGGACAACCGATTTGATCTTGGAAGGGATTGACATGAAATGGTCAACTTTCACAATGGTTATTACTTTTGTAGCCTCCAAGAAGCATAAAAAAAAGGAGAAATTACCTTTTACTCGTATTTAAAAATAATTTATTAATTTTATATATTTTATTTCGTAATATATTTGAATTATAATTATAACGACTCGCTACGTATTTGCTATCTATTGACGTGACATATTAGTATGGTGATAAATTATTAACATGACACGTTGATGTGATAAAATTTAATTAACATTGTAAAATCAGCATCCTATTACGTAACATCATAAAATATAACATCAATAAATTACTAAAATTATGAATCAATCATATTACCAATTTAAACATATAAAACTGAAATATATATTTTAAAGCAAACACGACTCAAAGTGCAGAAAACAGTGAACGAATGGGATTTCAGCCGTAATTCTGCCATTGGAAAAGGTTACGAGGAAATAATGATACACGAGGCCCTTCTTTGGATCGATGGGCATGTTTTCGGTACGACCTCGATGCTCAAATTCCGGGATATCCTCTGGGACCAGGAGCACATCTAAAGTCTATGCGAGATGGATCAGAGATACAGCTCACCGAAGAGATCGATGTGCAGGAATTTCTGTATCCAATTTAGATCTCGCAGTGTTGTTGGAAGCGCCGAACCTGTCTCGAGCACATGGGGAGGCTGAGCCTGGACGGTTTCGTGAGCTCGTCCTGGAGCCAATGTCGCAGTTGGTATGCCTCTCTTCTTCAACACATCGAGTGCAGCATCTGACCTGTCCGTGAAAAGCGTATACATCTCGCTTTCGTATGATATCAACAGAACTTGTCTCGAGCTCGTTGGAGAATCACGCCGAGAAAATTCGAGCCAGAAATGACCTTCTGGTACTACGCACATGTAGGCTTCATAGTTTCTGTCACCTGCGACAGCAGCTTATCGGAGCTTCGCGTAATTCCCCTGCATATATTTCGTGAGCAGATAGATTCTTTTTGTAGAGATGAGTTACCATGGATACCCGGATCTGCCGTGCGTACGGCAGCACACTAGGGCTCATCTCCGGTTCTGGGAGGGTCCCAGATCCCCCGGTTAGGGGTATGGAGGACAGACACATTGAGGGGGTAGTGGAACGAGGTGGAAGTGCGAGTTGGAAGCGAGCCGAGTTCTTCACAGCTTGAGATGGGCAGCAGCCAGCGGCTGATGGTCAAACGGCGATTTTAGATCCGAGCAGACTGTTTGCTTGGGGGCTGCGAGGTTGATGCTTCCACTTACTCTGAATTCTTTGATTTCAATCTCTTCATCAGAGTTAGCCCTTCATCTCAATTTCCCGACTGTAATTCCGACTAATTCATCTCAATTTCCCTACCGTAATTCTGACTAATCTCAGGTCCTCTTATAACGTTTAAAAACCTCGATCACCAGTTTCATTGAATTTATTACCATAGCTATAATTTTGACAAATATAGTCACCATCATAGATGATGCGATTCTCAATTCGTAGATCTGAATACAAATTGGCCACAGCCTCCTTCACTCAGTGGCAAACGCCTCGGTACATATGTTCACGACCCCAAAATGAAATCTTGGTATTATCAAAGCATCAACAGATTCGTTGCTTTATAATGACAAGTGAATTAATTCAAATCCTTTTCCCATCGATCTATCTATAGATCCTTACACCTCCTTTGCAATCCTATAAAAGATCGGCATGGAAATGAAACCACACCTTCAGATGAAGAGACTGGCCAAAACTGCAGCTGACCGCCCATCACTTGACCTGCAGATAAGCTCTCCTGCCAGCTTCTCTCTCCATGATGCACTTGCTTTGATTCTTCTGAAAGCTTAGCATTCAGGGGTAGAGGGAGGGAGCAGAGAGTCGGGCACTTCCATAGTTGAGATGAGTTAACCTTGGAACAGAAGTACGGACAATTCTCTCCCAGACCTTTGCAGAGGGTTATATACTGATATTAGCCAATTTCTTAGCTCTCCATTGCTCTCAATAATCTTGGTGACATGGATAACTAACTAATCAAGTTTCAGATCTTAGAGCAAATCCTCCGTTCCCGTTAACTTAGCAAACTCGTCTTCATCAATAGTCCCCCGCTTCAGCTTCTTGAGAAGCCGATACTCCCGGGCCAACTCATCTTCATCTTCAATGGTCTGAGCAGCACGCCTTTGTTTTGCTGTCTTCTTCTTCATGGTAGCTGGTGCAGTAGTTGCGTTCTTGTTGGGCTTCTGAGGCTTTGGAGCTTTCTGCTGCACTTCTTTCTTAGCTTGCAAGTTCTTTTGTCTTTGCTTCTCCCGAGACTTATCCCTGAGTGGGGTGAAATGATAAGCTAACAAATAGACTCTAATTAAAGCAGACCAGGGTTTCATTGTTCTCTTATCTGAAGCAACTGGGAAGGAGTTTACCATCAGAACTACTATCAATAGTACGGGAGAGAGAGGGAGGGAGGGAGGGAGGGAGAGGGGGAGAGTGAGTTCATGAAGAAGTGATCGCATATTGAAAACAGTAGAAAGATTTGGAGAGACAGTAGCAGCAACAGAAGGAAAAACAAGATCCAGATAGGTTCTTACTTATACTTTATATCCTCCAAGTTAATGTCTTGAACTGGAGAAAAACCCTCGGTGGAAAGAGAGTGGAGCTTCACCTCTGGCATACCAGGAAGCTGCAATAGGCCATACCCCATGGCTAACTTCCCAATCTCAAGTTCTTTCCACCTGCCAAAGTTGAATTTCATTGCGATTGAGGACTCCACGTTTCATGTCTTGAACATTAGAATGAAAGTCATTTTGATTGAGAAAATTTTAAAAATTAACTAGAATGAATTTTTCATCAATAATTACCTGAAGATATAAGAGCAATGATGCTCCTTATATGCTCTAATGAATGAGACAAATGCCCTAACTCCTTTCTCCATAACATCTCGGTCCTTTCTGGCAGCAGACCGTACCTGACCATAGCACCAAAATTGTCAAAGGAACGCAGTTGTTTTCTTATATGAGAGTGCCATAATATTTTTAGACTATTTAATTACAAAGATAAATGAACGGCAAGCAGCAAAGTTGATAAACAACGACTCCCCAGAGGAAGTAAAGAATGCTGCTATGCTCTATTTGACAGTTGATATCATTTTCTCTTTCATTGAGAAAAATAAAGATAACACATAAGCCGTAGAAGCAAATTTTATTTGGAAGACAGAAGAAGAGAAAATGACTAAATTGAGATTGCAAGCATCATTTCCAAAATCCATAATATTCTTATCCTACATACCTGAGGAACAACATCAGGAGAATCATTGGAGCATTTCCTCTCTTGAAGTGGAACCCTTCTTATGCGCAAGAAATCAACATAAGCTTCCTCCTATGTAGAAGAGAAAAGAACAAATCGACTTTTATTCATCATGGATATACATTTAATGCTATAAAAATGATAGGACATATGTGCCACCTAAAGAACCTTAGGACACAGAAAAACAATGGCATTTCCTTGTCTGCCCATTCTAGCAGTTCGCCCAACTCTGTGTATAAAAACATTTGGATCTTGAGGGGGATCATACTGCACAAGTCAAATAGAAGATGGAATTATTACTTCACCAGCCTTAGCTGCTCAAAATGGATAAGCATGATCTCCATCGCCTTCAATCATAATGATGCCACTTTAAATATATTAAAATGAAAAGTAGTGTCACAGTTATTAACTGAAAAGAATGTGCCTGCAAAGCAATTACACAGCAAAGAATTAAACAATGACTTAGTGCATTTTAATGATGAACAAGCTACTCTCTCCTTAGTCTAAACTAACTTGGGACAAGCTATCACCATTAGATAGTGAGCTAATAATAATAGAGAATGACAATAACAGCATCCTCTATTTTGAGCAAATAATGGACATACCTGAACTATGCAATCAACACCTGGTATGTCCAGACCACGTGCTGCCACATCGGTACATAGGAGAACACCACTTGACAGAGATGTAAATGAGGATAAGGCTTTCTCTCTTACACTCTACAGTATGAAAAGATGATATTAGAAAGATGAGATAACTGACCCTGACAATTACAGACAACATCTTAGTTTGCATGCACCTGTTTCATCTTTCCATGGAGAGGAATCAGTGACAAACTCTTCAATGCAGAAAGGCGAGGAAGAACTACTCCCCAGTAATCAACACAAGCACAGGTCATGAAGTAACTGCAAAAGTGAGGACATACTTTTCAAATTGATGGAACTAGGTCAACTTCAGTGTCTCCATTGTAGCCAAATAAAAAAGAAGAAACTGTTACTCACACTATAATCTTCTTTGACTTATCTTTCATAAGAATATCAACGAGTTGCGAAGGCTTCTTGTCAGCTTCACACTCCAAATACTACGAAGGTAAAACATATCAACCAGTTAACAGACGAAATTACAGGGCATGTTTACCTAGCAATGGATTCTATATTAGTTTCCAGTCTAATATATTTTAATACTAGAAGCAAGGAAAACTGTTCCTTTTTATTTCCAGTTCACCACTGACCTCGATATGAAGACCCAAAGGAGTCTTTGAAGAACCTGATTCCTGAAATGAATCATCAAGAGCTTTGGTTTCTGCCCGCACTTCAACCCTCACAGGATTCCTCAGACCTGCTTTAGATAGCTCCTCAACAGCCTCAGTCTGAGTAGCCGAGAAAAGACCAGTTCTCCGAAGCTTTGGTAATTGAGAGATGATAGAAGTAATCTGCTTCTGGAACCCCATATCCAAGAGCCTATCAGCCTCATCTAAAATTAGTATCTGTTCCAACAAACAAACAACACCTGAGCTAAAATTATAATCAGTCTTGCCCTTAAAATATTGCAATGGCCAGTATTCTCCATAAATCAGAGTCCTAAACTCAACCCAGTCCAGATGATAGTTTTTGTAGTACTGGAGTCCAGTCATCTTGACAAAAACTTCAGACACAAATTATAGTAGAAAAAGAAGCTTCATGGAATTAGAGCACCGTGAAAATAATACCTCAAAATTTCGGAAATCCAAAACATCCACGCGCTCCATAATGTCATAGAGCCTCCCAGGAGTACCTATCAACAAATTTGCCCCTTCTTCCTCAATTTTCTTCACATCAGCTTTAACCTCGACTCCACCAACGAGAAGTGCTGATTTTAGTTTCGGCAGTGTTGCAATGAAAGGTTGTGCAACATTGTATATCTGTGAAGAAAGCTCCCTGGTCGGGGAAATAATAATCCCCATTACCTGCAGCCAATTGTACAAAAGGGTTGAATTCAACGAATAACTGCAAGGAGAAATCAAACTTCTTCATTGCTCTCGAAGATGATACAAACATAACTACAACTCGCCTGAGATTTCAATACTATAAATTAAAGAACATCAGTTTTCGAGGATGGACAATTTTCTATGAGACGCTGGGGTGCTAAAACTATTGAAAAACACAATTCGGCGAAACAGAAACATGAAAGATCACATATTCGGTCGATTCAGCACGAAAACAATACAGAGGATTGATGCGAGTTAGGACCTGGTGGGGCTTCACAGGTGCGGAGGAGCGGCGCAGAATCTCCACGAGAGGGACGACAAAGGACAGTGTTTTTCCGGAGCCGGTGGCAGCGTCGACGGCGACGTCCTTGAAGCCGCAGAGCAAGGGGATCGTGGCCGCCTGAACCGGAGTGCAGAACTCGAATCCGCCCTCGCGCAGGGCCTCCAGCACGGGATCTGACAGCGCTGGCTCGAGCTCGGAGAAGCGCGTGCCAGTTAAAGCGCCGCCTGGGTAGGGTGTGCTAGCGGCCATGGTGCCGCTTTGTGGTGGCACTTTGGACTTTTTTCGCGGGTCCGAAGGGTTTAGGGTTTGCCTGTCGGCCCTGTCTAGCTTTGGAATGGTTCGGCGTTCTCATTTATGTTTCCTACCCTCCATTTTCTACAACATTAAAAATTCCCCCAAAACTTTCCAGAATTATCCTTTTTGTCATCCCATGGACCCCATGCAGCATGCTATCCATAGAACGAATTGACGAGGTGAATAAACTGTCAATGACAGGATTTATCATTATACTTGGGAATGGACGAGCTTCTTACACGCCTAAGCTTTTCTATCCACAGCCACAACCGTCGGATTTGAACAGGGGAAAGTTAATCTTAGATGACGAATCGAACGGGTATATGGGCCTGCAATTGGGCTGCACTTATGGGCTTCCCCTTCCATTTATGCGTCGGGCCGCGCAAAAAGGGTAATTTAAATTAAAAAGAGAGAGAGAGAGCTCAGCATGTGCGGACTCATCCCAATATCAGCGGATGGTGCTTGGCCTTTCAAGCACAGTCGCAAATCCTCACGGCTCTCCCACTATCATTCGCACCAGCTGGGAATCGAACACACGCCCTCCCATATCAGAGCATGTGACTTACCAACTGAGGTGCTGATGCTGTTGCCAATGCTCTTTCTTATTTGTATTAATCACTTGGCTCTTGGAGTTCAGCTTGCTCGTTCTTATCCTCTCCGAGAGAGCATGAATCGGGAACAAAAAGTAGCAATTTTTTTTCCGCTCCTCTGCTAGCTAGCAATCATAAATGGACAAATCCGGGAAGTTTTAGTCTACCTTCATTCTCTGGGACCAGTGAGTTCCTCAGTCGGGGTGGTTCGAATGGAAAAAAAACTAGTGGCCCCTCACTAGGGAATCCAGCCGGAACCCTCGGAATTGGAGGTGTTCTTCGCAATTCGGCTGGGAAACTCGATCCGCCTCTCTTCTCTACTGCTCCATCCACCCGGTGCCCTCGAATCCAATCTTGCTGAGTTGCTTTCAACCAAAACAATATATATATATATATATATATATACACATAAATGTTCTCCAAGGCTTTACAACAGAATATCATTCCCCGAGCTTTACATATGAGCTCCAATGGCCGCCATCAGAGTGACATCGACACTACCCGGAGACAGGAAATGAATCCTGCAGGTGACTGGCTTTTGCTGAATCCAAATGAGACACGAGATCCAACGCAATGCTGTCATCCTGATTCGAACCTCATAGGTACAATCGTGTGCTGTTTCTTTTATTAATCATCCATTTGAGTTATATATAACATGCATGCGTAATCTATGATTATTCCGATGGACGCATACCATTTAATTTTATAACTAGAAAGATAAATTTTAAAAAATAATAATAAGACCAACTTGCGATTTCCGATTTATGCTTATGCGTATTACGTACCACTGCAAATTGCAGTTGATTGTGATTATTAAAATTTGATCAAGTTGCATGCATGGCAGCTGTGTTGTGATCCATCCATTATTAAAATGGGTAGCTCAATGCAACTATATGTCATCGACATGCCGGGCATATATCCCCCCACCAATGATAAATTCCTACCGATCACAAGTTTGTCCAAAAATGAAATAATGTACCGACTAGATCAGAGTGAATGTCGATTGATTATGCCTAATAAGTATTACAATAATTGATTATGTCTTGAACATTATCGATTCTACTTGTCTAGTCTTTGGAACTCAAATCCAGTTTTGTAAAGGAGAAAACACCGGTGTTGAATCCGTGAAAGAGGAGAATTTTCATTAGATCATTCGACTGGATCATGATACATCATCGCGCTTTGACTATTCTTGACCATGTTCTCGGCGATGTGAGCGAGAGACTGCAGGTTGCACCCGACGATCGTGTCCACGAACAGCCGGGTCTCCTCCTCGGTGTTCCCGGGAGGCACGTCGACCACGTAGGACTCCACAACCACGGTGCCAGTCCCGTCGGTGGACTGGTGGAGGGTTGTCACGGACCTGTAGTTGGCGAGCCGGTGGTCGCCGCCCACGACGCTGAAGCTGATGATGTGCCGTTCGTCGTCAAGGATCTCGAGCCGCTCCCTGCTCATAGCGGCGGGAAGGCCCGAGACCACGTGGACCTCCCTCACAGTCCCGACCCGGCAGTCCCCGTCGACGACCTGGCAGCTCTTGACGAAGTGCTTGTAGGCCTGAGGGCTGTCGAAGCGGCGCACCACCGACCAGACGACCGCCACTGGGGCCGCGATGGACCGGGATGTGGCCGAGCAGCACTGGTTCGGTTTTACTGCATGGGCATGGTACTGCACCACCGAGTCCGGCACGGGGAGAGTAGCCGAGCCGGGTGGTGGTGCCTTGTGGCAGCTAGAGACGGAGGTGATTCTATGGAGTTGCAGGGATGGAGGCATGGTCTCTCCTTCTTCGATCACTCTCTCCGGTCACAGAGTGCTTGTGTGTATCTATGAACAAGGAGAAAAGGAAGTTTGCATTTTTCGTTCTTATCATTAGAAACAATTATTGATGCCCACTTGCAAATATTAATTTCCAGGAATCTTGTACGTTAGGATTCCTTTTTTTTGAAAGGCAAATTTGGCCTCTGGTTCATGCTGCCTTGAATATAAAAATGTATATTTAATCAAGATTTATACCAAATCAATTTATGAGCCCAGAAAAAAAGCAAATCCATTTATTAGGGAATATTGTATTTTTCCAGTAATAATATTTCATTATAAAATTTAGATATAATATTTTATTTATAAAAATAAAATATATAATCAAGATTTTCACCATAGTTTTAAAAATTAAATTGGGCCAGCCGATTCAATCAATTCAATAGGAAATTGACCACTCATTCGGTTCGATTCCTAGAAAAGATCTAATTGTATTTTAAATGAGGTTAACTTTGGTTAAAATGACCGGTTTTTAGTCGGATCGGTAAACCCAATTGAATCAGTAAAAAAACTAATGAATTTAAAATTAAAAAATAAAAATATATTATAGTATATTTATTTTATTTTACTATATTTATACTAAATATGTTAAAATTTTATTTAATATAATAGTTATATTAATAATTTTTTATTATAAATTATATTTAAATTATAATATTATATATTTATTAATAATATTATTTATTAAATATGTGATTTGAGTCATTAAACCTTAATCTGATCTATTAACTCATGCCTATACCTATTCTTGGTCCAATTTAGTTTTAAAAACTATTATTTCGACCAATTAAATTAGTAGTAAATTTTGGGTTTTTTTTTTCCCGGCAAGGTTTTGGCTTTTGATCGCCGGGGAGGGTGACTGCCGCGCAGCTCCGGGGTCGGACATGCAAGTGGGTCGTCAACTTGCAACCTCTGTTTTTAGCTGATGATCGGGAAAACCCCTATATATGTATATCCATACGTACACACCTACATAGGTACATATATATATATATTTCTTTTCCCTTATTTCAAAATACGAGATTGTCTCTTTTTAGGTTTTCCTTCTCGTGTTTTTCTTTCTGTTCTGTTTGGACGTTCGTCTTTCTCCTCTCTTTGAACCACCACGCGTCATATTGCAAGCTTAAAAATGATGAACTGGGGTTCAAGGGAAAACCAGATTAATTAATTACTCGATAATCGTAAATTAATGCAGCTTGGAGAGCTCATCATTGTCTTCTGTTGTTTGCTAATAAATAATCCATGGATACGATGTGTAAGCTGGAATGACAAAAAGGTTGTGCTCGGGAACGAGCCCCCTACCTAAAGCCAGCCAGGAACGAGGAAAGAACAACATACATTTTGAGCTTCTCTCTTTGCAGGCGGTAGATTGCATCAGGGTCAACCGGCTAACCTTTGCCGGATAATCTCACACTGCGAATGTAATTAAACAACTATCAATTATATCTGCATCGATTGGCTGAAACGGTTGGGTGCTTATTCTCCCTTGAGAATCGAATTCGAACCAGGAAAAGATAGAAAATTCTCTGACGGGAAGCCTGTCACCAAGGCTGTCACACTTCATGGTTCAGTCTGCATCGAAGAAATCGTGTGATTGACATCGCGGGCTGGCTCCCAAACCACCAAGCCTCTTAAGTTATCATGCCCTACGACTGTCGCCAGCTCTGCCTATTGCAGCATGGAATGTCGATGTGTGCTGTATCAACAATGTCTACTTCGATTAAGGGTTAGAGATCAAGGACATCTCTATCACGCACCGACAAAATGGGAGCCGAAAGTTAGTACTGAGGCGAACCAGTCAACAAGGACGAATGGGCCTTTCGGCTCAAAAGAAGGATAGAATAGGCCCATCTCACCCACTCCCTCTCCCCGGCCCACTAGGGCCTGTTTGTACACAGGAGAAGCGCCCACGGTCCTATCAAGGAGAGTTAACACTCACCCGTACAAAGAGATGCTTCACTTGATCCGTTGATCTTCGACGGTACGAGGATGCAACGAAGAGCATTCACTTGCATCCATCCCCCGACAGAAGGAAGAGAAGCAAGTCCTAAGCAAGCTTCCACTCTGGAACCATGTCGACCATTGAGGTTCCTCGCAACCCATCAGCAAATCTCCTTCAACGTCTCGCGAACATCAGCTTGGAAGATCGAAGAACATGGTCATTATCAGAAATTGACTGATCCAGAAACAGCCATCCTCTTGCAAGTTTTATGGGCTCTCTCTATCTACGACATTGTCACATCACCTGAGAACTGGAGATCATTATCCAATGCCTGCAACAGCTTGTCCGCATCAAACAGCTCCTCGATCGTGTAGTCATTCAACCAATCGAACTCCCCGCTATCACCATGACCTCCACCATCCTGCTGCTTCGCCTGCCCATTACGCTCATTATTTGCTTCCGTCCAGATAGCTAATCCACCTGGGGTGGTCCCTTGTACAGACGTGCTAGGCTCCAGACTGCAGCCCAGAGTCGAGGACGAGATCGTCTCATTAGGCATCTCCTCCGTGGAGACAGTCACCATGGCCGAGGAAGATTCCTCCAATGAACTGGCAGCAGTGGTGGCAGCATTGCTCAGGAAGTTCAGCCTCGCAAACGGACCGTACATGGCCTGGGCGGCCGCGTCGTAGGCGAAGGCTGCCTCAGTTGCAGTGCGGAACGTCCCCAGCCAGAGTCTGCTGCCCCCGATTCGGCTCCCGTATCTCAGCCACCCACTTCCCCCAAGTCCTCTGCCTTACCCCCCTGTACTGGCAGGTCGAGTTTTCGGGGCCACCTTTGCCCTTCATGCACCCCTTCTTCGAGCCCTTTGCAGGGACCTTCCCCACCGGCTTGTTCGCATTTGTCAGAGAGTCGAGCTGCTCGTTATTGTGCTTCCACTTAATGAGGGTCAAGGCCACAGTCCCATCACGCCCGCGTCGAGATTTCCTCTTCCTGACGGGACCCGGTTGCGGCGAAGCCATTCTAATAACCTCTGCAAGAACAGGCAGATGAATATTTAGCCAGGACTAAAGAAGAAACAGGCAGCGATCACTGCAGTTGCAACCTCAAACGACAATCAATAACAATAAAAGATTCCGAAACAAATTTCCGGTAAGTATTGATTTATATTCCTTCGGATATCTTTTTTATGCAAGAGAACAGAGAAGACATGCCTAATCTGAAACTCCCGAGACGCGGAAATGATCACTCTCTTCTCAGATTTATTACTTGCAAATGAAGAAATGAAGGAAGAAAGGAAGAGGAAGAAATCCAACCAAAAATGAATTTCGTGCCAAAAAAATCCAGAGAAAAGAAAATTTCATCGAACCGTAAAGAGAAATCAAATCAAAACAGATCCTGGACCCAGTAAAATCTCTCGAGACCATTTTCCTATCGATCAGAACGCAGAGTCTCTCTGTATAGAATCAATCGTTCCGAAGAATTGAGAAAACGCAGAGGTAAAAGGACAAACCTTTGGGCTATCTCCAGCGACATGCGAGAGGGCACTATCGGCAGTAAAAACTATAAATCGTACACTTCTCGTTCACCGAACGGACTTCCTTCAGGGATCGACTCCTGCGCTCCCCTACAGAGTCTCATGAGCTCTAGTACTAGTGATCGGTAAAACCTTTTTGGTTTTGCCTCCTGGCTTTGTTATTCGATACGGAATCGATACAGAAGAAGAAGCTTCTTGGAAATCTTCGGATGCAATTACCCTAACTGGAAGGAGAGGAGCTGGCCATTTATAGACCCTTCTCTGGATATTTCTTAGTAGGGTAGTTAAACTCTTTTTCCTTAATTCAAAATCGTGAAACTCAAAATTTGGAATTGTTCTTTAAATAACAATTCGAGTGAGGGTTCGTGAGACAAGTGGTGACGTGGCAAGCACTGAGCCGCGTCGCGGCGTGTCGGTCGCCGCATGTTCCCGCGCGTGTCGCACGAAGCACATCCTTTTCTTCGTAGCTAAGCATATCCCAACGCACGTCATCTGACACTTTTAGCCCCCGTCCTGTCAGTTATTCACCGGTTTTGCCATTGCCAACAGGGCCCACGTCTCCCCCGTGCGTACGATGGTCCATCGTGGATTCGTGATGGAGACTGGAACGTCAATACGAAAGGGCATGATTGTAAATTAGCCTACGGAAGCTCTCGGGCAGCTTCCCGAAAGGGTAGGTCATAGGTGTCTTCATGAGACGCTTGACGGTTTGACTGGTCAACGCTGTTAAGAAACAGAGTAAACTGCACTACCTGCGATGCAGTGACGTCACTGAAAACGTCCTCTGCTCAAAATAAGTCAGACGACCTCGGAAATTTATTCTTAAATAGGTACCGATAATTTCCTTACTTTTTATTATAATTTTTAAAATTAAATTAAATTAAAAATTAATTAAAAAAATTATATGTTAAATTAAAAATTTAATAATTAAATTGTATGTTTAATAAATAATATTATTAATAAATATATATAATATTATAATTTATAATAAAAATTATTATTATAACTATTATATTAGTTATCAATTCAATATAAAATATAAATATAAGTTTAATAAAATAAAATAAGTATATTATAATATTTTTTATTTTTATTTTTATTTTAAGTTGACCGATTCAACTGAATTTAACTTAATTTAAAGTATAATTTAATTATTTATAAAAATCGGACTGGATGAGTGGTCGGTCCCAGTTGAATTGGCTGGCCTGTTCCGATTTTTAAAAACTATGCTTTGTATGTTATATTCCAAATTTTATAATTAAGAAATTCAGTAATTTGAAGGGTTTTATTAATTAATATATTAATTTTAATCAAATCTCAATTGGTGAAATTTATTAAATCTTCATAGAGGAAGACACATGTGAAAATTAGTGATTTTTTCCTTTTTTTCACTCATTAATATTTCGCATGTAGATTCATCTTTTCCGCATAGTACAACTAGATTATTTTTTATGACGGATCAATGAAAATATATTTATTAAAAGGAGTATAAGAAGATTCATAAATATAGAAACCATCTTCCATAACCAAACACCTATTCCACACAGAGGCAAGATCATGTGCGGCCTGATTTTGGCTCCTGCTAGTCCACTTGATATCAGAATTAACAGAGTTTGTACTAAGATGATGAATATCCACCAAGACAGTTTCAATTTCCCATGAATAATCTAATCTATTATAAATAAAAAAAAACTCCACAATCAACATGCAATTGGTGAGAATGAGCAAATTCTTCCATTCCCTATCTCGGGCAATGCATATGGTACGAAGAACAGCTTCGGCTTCAGCTTGGAGGGCGGAAGATGCAATCTTTGAGTGAAACCATTGCAATAGCATGCCTACTTTTATGATTTGCAATACCGATGCGGTAGGTCCAGCCAAGCCATTAGAGTAATCCAATTATTTGCTAAAAAATGGAGGAATGCTCCGTTCCATGGCCGGTTGTGAGGGTTTCTATGGAGGGTTAGGGGTTGCTTCCATACATGCTTTAGCTACTGGATGCTTTTTTAACAAACAAAAGATTCAGTCTATGAAGGAAATCATTAAGTTGTATGCTCAGATTTGAAATGTTTTTTTTTATCTGTTCCTAGGATCCCAAATGTGATATAAAATGAGGGATGCATGCGACTAAAAGAGAAGTAGATCCTTGGTTTTTGGGATGACGAGAGTATGAAAGAAATTACAGATTTGAGATGAATTCCAAGGAAGGAATGTAGCAAC
The DNA here is from genome assembly GCA_900174645.1 of Sonneratia alba. Taxonomy (NCBI): domain Eukaryota; kingdom Viridiplantae; phylum Streptophyta; class Magnoliopsida; order Myrtales; family Lythraceae; genus Sonneratia; species Sonneratia alba. Next base: position 5,253,524 of record FWPY01000106.1, read on the forward strand.
TCAAAACTCCCATGGGGATTGTCTCTGGGTACCATGACAGAAGGGGCAATCACCCCAAGGGTGTGTTTCTCTACGGGAGCATAGGAGACATGGTTCCTCCTCTCGTACAAATTGGGGGAGGCATTGATTGGCACATCTCTATAGGAAGATTTTAAAATGTTCATGTATTTACTTTTCCGAAGTTTTTTTTTGGCCATATTGTACCATTGTCTGTTTGGTTTTCCAGTTCATAAAGTCTGTTCCATCGATTGAAGAGACAGAAGCTTTTCATAGAGAATTCGCCTGTAGGATGGGGCAACTAGACAAGAGTATCTGACTGACTTACCTGTCTCAAGTGCAATCTTGTAATGTTGAGCATGAAGAGGGAGTGAAATATTGCGATCATGAAGAATCAGGCTTGCCCACTTTCATATCATAATCAATATTGCGATCATGAATCTGGATTACGTGAGATGAGATCCAGGGATCAGTCCATGTCCTAGTGCCCAGCACATCCCCGATTTTAATTGCCACTCCTTTTCCTAGTGTTTCTTTGCAGTTTTAGAGAGACCTTTCCAGACCACAGAAGTTGCGGAACTGTTCTACGTGATTCTAGAAGACTCCCACATTTGGTTAATAATATTTTAGATCCAGTCATGTTCTTCGGTTCGGTGGCCATAGTCCGAACCGTTTTTCAGAATAATAGGCCTTCATTCATGTTAGTGGATCTTCGAAAACCTAATCCACCGTAAGATTTTGGTCTACACAACTTAGACAAGCTTATTAGTTCAAAATAAGAAGATGCATCCCATAGTTTTTAGAACTGGACCGAACCGGAAACCGGTGTAGGCATGGGTTCATGGATCAGACAGAAGATTTATTGGGTTGAACCGCATATTTAATAAATTATATTGCTAATAAATTTATATAATATCATAATTTGAATATGATTTATAACAAAAAAATATTAATATAATCATTATATTAAATAAAAGTTTAATGTAAAATATAAATATATGTTTAGTAAAATAAAATACATTATAATATATTTTTATTTTAAAAAATTTTAAGTCAACTGATTTTTTCACTTGTTCAATTGAGTTCACCAGTCGGACCGGAGAACTAGCCAATTCAATCAAAATTGACATTATTGAAAGTACAATTGAGTCTTTTATAGGAACCATACCAGGTAAGTGGCCAATTTTCGGTTAAACTAGTTGAACTGGCCAGCTCGGTTTAATTTTTAAAATTATGATATATCCTACCGTTTGCCCCAAAAAAATTCTTACTGATACTATCCATTTTGCACGTAATTTTTTTTCAGAAATTGAAATAATTACTTTTTTTTTCTTTTTGCAAATGGAAAGAGGAATTTAGAGAGACTAGGAATGATCTACAGCTGCTTGGGTCCCCGAAGGTTGGGTGGATGCAGTTGTGCTATATTGTTCGATCCCGGATTCTATCTGACTAGACGTGGGAAAATAAATTTTTCGTTCAATGAGTTTTCCCAGAAAATGTTTTCCCCCTTTTCCCTAACGCTTCCGTTGGGGGGAAGGAAATGGCTCCCTAGAGATGTTGATTGCGACTGTTAATGATGGGAATAAGCGATCATCTTTCCAAGAATCGGGAATCGAGATATAAATCAATCTTAAAACATCGTTCTCCGATCTTGTCTACCCGTGAGAAGAACATGTTGGGGGTTTTTTTTTTTGGTTCATCTACCTTGGTCGAGCGTTTGGGCTGTCTCTGTGTTCATCATTTTCCATGCTTAGGTCCATCTGAAACCTAGAAACCATTTGTCCTCTACTGGAGAAGAAGATTGGGAAAACACTCGTGAATTTAAAGAAATGTGAGAAAAAAAAAAAAAGAGACAAGGGTTTCATTAATTATAATTAAATTTAACATTTTTAATGTTTTACATAGAAAACAATATTATTGCACGGCATTTTTTATTTCGTTTAAGTGGATTTAGCTTTTTTTTTTTTCTGCATCAACTAAATTATGTAATGGATAAGTCAAAGATTGTTGGCCATAAACCAAAGATAGAGATGAAGCTTGCAAATCTGTGCGTCATGCTCTTGATTTTGTGAGGATACTTGGTCTTCTGTATTAGAGAATACGTTATTCCTAGAAGAGTTTACCATGAGCCATAGCTAATCCAGGAAGTCGGACCTCTAACTCCCTTTCCGGATTCTAGTTTTTGCCTGTTATTGGCATTGTTTCGTGATAAGATCTGGAGAATAACGCAAGGATGCGGAACTGATTTATCTTACAGGATCAAGTGCAGAAGGAAATATACATCAAGAGCTGTGTCTTGTGTCAAACTCAATCCGATGTTGAGAACAATTTCATTTGCATCTGTTGGATCATTATAATGACGGGAGAAAAAAAATGAAGTAGGACACAACTGATCCCGAATTCAGGGAAAACAATACCGGTCGAAACCGAACTCAGAAGAAACAGAATGCGAACCATTTTATGGGCCATGTGAGTATTGACTACCGGGCGGCATATGTTACTTTCCTTGCTGATTCTAACACGGGGGCAAATCTGCAGGAGGTGGCTCGATCGACTGCAACTCCCCGACTCCGTCCTCCACCAGTAAGACCATTGCCAGTCCCCATGTGAGATGAACATCCAAGTGACAGTGCATAAGCCAGGCGCCTGTTTTTGTTTCCAAGTCGGGATGTTCTGGTCAGTTTTTGTTCATGTAATCGAATTGGGTTGGTGTTGATCAGAAAAGGAATGGATTCAGATTCATATCATCCCCTTACCCGGGTTATCAGCAACGAATCTAATGACTGCCCATCCATTGACAGGAACTCCGACGGTGTTCCTCATGGGCGGGTCGACGAGGTTGAACTTGGCAGAGTCTCTCTTGGGATCGAAGTTCCCAAAACCTATAGCAAGGACGTAGAAGTCGTACCCATGGATGTGGATCGGGTGATTCTCGGCGGACACAATGCTGGTCCCCTGCAGCACGAGCTGCACTCTAGAGCCGTATTTCATCTTGTAGACCTCGGTCCCGGGGATGGGCTGCCACAGCGAACGGCTCACATTGCCGGTGTAATCGAACTGCACCGGCGGGGTGGCCGGGAAGTCGGTGGTGTACACTCCGGGGATGCCTTGCTTGTAGGCCTGGAGGATGGAGAAGTTGGAGGGGAGGGCGAAGGACACATTGTTCATGCTCGCGGTGAAGCGGGTCCCGTTGGGGCCTTGGCACCGCCGAGCGCTGAAGTTCGGGGGGCAGTTGAACAGCCCCAGCCCGACCGTGAAGAGGAGGCTCTCGTCGATCTCGATCGGGACGGAGACCTTCCGGGGGCTCCGGAGGGTCTGGGCGAAGGCCGTGGCAGTCGGGGTGTCGTTGAACGCTGGCAGAGACGGCATTGCGGGCTGGGTCGGGACTCCCTTGGCCGGGCAGGGGGCGGACTTGTACTCCAGAATGGCGGTGGTCGTCGTGTTGTCGAAAGGTGCGCCCTGGGCGCTCTGGTAGGCTCGGGCCGCCATGTAGTACCGGCCCGGGGGCATGTCGCCGCTGATGAGGACGTCGGTGGTCTGTCCTGGGCCCACCATGATCACCGAGGTGGCGAAGGGCTTCACGTACGAGGCGTCAGTGCCGACGACCGTGAGCTTGTGGTTGGCGACGGAGAAGAAGAGCTCCTGGTTGAGTGCGGCGTTGATGACCCGGAGGAGGTGCGTCTCGCCCGAGTCGATTGGAACGATGACAGTATCTACAGCGCAGGCAGCCAAAATCGAAATCAGAATTTTCCTGTTTCGTACTATTTATTTTAATAATTCAAATTGAAATAATTATTTTCTTTCTGCCGCCCTGATTGCGGAATTACGCTGTCCATCTATTAGCCAACACCAGCCCAACATTGCCTTCAGGGTATTGATTAGGTTTCTCAGCGGGAACATGACCGGACATGAGGGCGCATGAAACCCACGTCAATCTTTCATGATTGAATGAATTCCGGTAAATCTGATGATATGAGATTAGGAGTAACACATGGCAATTGTTGATACCATCTTTATTATTTATCTATTTTTGTTGGGCTGATATACCTTTGCTAGAGCAATTGTAGAGATCTCCCGGCTGTCCGTTGATTGTGAAAGCATCGGAGATGTTGGGAGTACCGCCGGTCCTGATCGCCTCGTCTACCACATCGATCGGGTTTGCATCCCACCATTCGCCTATGAATCACAGCAAGAATCAACAACTCATGAATTTCACATAATTAATTATCCATCTCTAATTAGTTATTAGTTTATTCGTCTAGATTTCGTCTTTGAATTTTTTTTTCTTTTTCCTCTTTTGGGTGTCAGACGTGAACCGACTAAATCATTGATCATAATTACCGAGAAGGATAGGGGTTTCACGCCTGGGCTTTGGGAATGGGTAGGACGATCCTTCCTTTGGGTGAATGATGATAGCACCGTACACAGCTGCCCTGAGCCACGAGCTGTGAGCGTGCCACCACAAGGTTCCCTCCTGCCCTTGGATGGTGAACCGTTGCAAGAATCTCCCTCCGGGTCTTATCGGACACTGGGTCACATACTCCGGACCGTCAGCCCATCCGGTCCGCATCTGCCTGATCCCGTGCCTGCACGAGAAAACCACATGCATCGAAAAGAGGAATCCTCTATATATATTCATCTACGTTCTGCTACGTTCAAACTCAATTACGTCATATAGAAAAAGCCAATACAACATGAGTACAATCTGTTTCAATCATGATCGGGAACATCCTCCTGCCAGCTAGTTATCTCAAGTCCGCCACGAAAAATAACCCTGTTGGCCAATCGTTTGGTGCTTGTAACATTGAGCGGATGTACGCACGCATATTTACCAGTGGACAGTGACGTTGTAGCGAGCTCGATTGACGACGTTGACCACGACGGTGTCCCCGTCATTGACTTCGATGGTTGGACCGGGATACTGACCATTGACCGTGATGATATTGTGGGTCTTGCACAGCCTCTTCACCTTGGTTGCTTGTACCTAGTGATCAGTATGCTCAATATTAATATATAATCGCACCATACGACCTAGCTAAACCGGCTGTAATCCAAGTGTATATCAGTCACATATATATATGTATGTATATACATATATCAAAGTGGACGAGAAAGCATACGACGAAGTCATAGTAGTGAGCCCTAGCATTCGCCAAGGAAAATGCGGCTGAGATGAGCAGGAGGAGGCCGAGGAGAAGACGGACATGTGTGGCCGCAGCCATTTTCTTCATGCTCTGTGCGAGCGAAACCTTTGTGCCAGATAGTGCTGTGAGGATCAAAAGGTGACAGAGAAAATGCAAGTTAATGGTCTGTGGCGATGGAGAAAGGATCTTTTATAGACTAAGGACGGGCACAGAGAGAGAGAGAGAGAGAGAGAGAGTTGTTTGAGGGTTGGCAGATTAGGTTTTGATTAAGGGGATGGGCAGGCTCAGTTCAACACTGGAGAGCAGTTGTTGCACCCACTGGCACTGGCCTATCCATAGTCGGGGGGTAGTAACGTTTGACAACAGGGATCGAGAGAGAAAGGTGCCTTGCTTCACAAGCCTCGGTTCTTCTCCCACTTATATTTTTTTTTCGTTCGAATCTCTTTGTCCGATTTGGGATCAGCAAATACATATGTTTTCTTACTCTCTCACGTACTACCATTTGCAACGAGGAGACGATAACTTGAAGGTCGAATACTGCCGTAAGGCATAGAGCTCCATGCCCAGTTTCCCCATATATCAGTCTGATTCAACTCTCTCTTATGCTGAACAAACAGTGTCCTATTCCATAACGATAATATGTGTAAACCAATTCCATTAATCAAAAAGATAAAAAGAAAAGAAAAAAGAGCAAAGGTTGTAGCCAACTCGGAACGGAATATCGAAAACTTAAGAATCTTAGCAAAACTGCCCTGATTAGAAAATTTGAAGCTTTGTACACTGTGGGCAAGGACAAGGAGAAGACACAGAGATTCTCAACGACAATCTAGTCACTCATGCTTAAAAGGTAACCTCAAGCTCGACAAATTAATGTATTTCGATGTACCCAGTTAGGTTGTCCATGATTGAACACTGAAATCATGAGATATATCAATATACTAATAAACCATAGGTAATTAATTTAAGAACCAAAAAATTAAAAAAAAAAAACGATATACTCGTTCTCTGGGATTTCCTCGTCGGTCGCCCCACGTGTTGTTTTATATTGTTTAATTGGTTGGTGAGTGAATGGTTTCAACTCTCACACTGAGATCCACAAATTGCACAAGCAATTCATGTCTAAGTACAAATCACCTTTTTTCATGCTCTCTCCAATGTTCGACTCATAGTAATTCTAGTGGTAATATTTGATCAACTGGTTTAATCAATACTAATTAATAGGACTAATCTTACTTGTCTATATCACATCAAAAGCATTTGGTTATAGAGGAAAGGAAATCTCGTGATTACATTATTATTATTATTTTTTAAAAATATTTGCAATTGTATTGAAACACAATATGTACACGACAAGACACTACGTATAATTTAAGTTTGGTTTGAAATTTTATGTGCACGCGGGATTAGAAATTCACCATATGATTCATTAGAAAGATCGATCTCTGATTGATTGTTTTGTGTTGGCAATAAATAAATCAACCCCTGTTAAACTAAATGCTCAAGGAATTTTAAAGAGGCGAGAAGGGTGAAGTGGGCTAAGGAAATGAGGCAGGTCAACACTTAACAAGAACGATTGAATGAGTGTAACATTTAAGCACGAAGGAACACAATCACGTACATGACACAGTTGATGAAGATTGAATTAATGAAACTAACAGTTTGGTCTATGATGTTTTCATACCACAAATTTGACCTAAAAGTCGATTTTTTTTACTATCACGTCAGTTTTCTGTTGAAAAAAAAAAGCTTAGGGGCTGCTTAGCTGTTTCAGAGAACATGTTAGAAAAATTATGGACTAAATTGATGGTAAATAATTGAATGTCCGAGTCATAGTGATGATAAGAGAATCAATAGGGATTAGAGCATTGGCTGCATCGAATATAAGGGACGAATATGTGTGCTTGTGAAGATTGTTATCGGCTTCGGTGAAAGCCTTAAAGCCTTACTTAGCAGGGAACAAAGGGGATTGAAATCGAGGAGCTCACCATCGATTACTTCTCTCCTTGTCGAAGTCTTCCGACTCCACGAGATCGGATTGATGTATCGTCATATAATTGATAGTTACTTAATTCGGCCGGTTCGTCCATTTGAATTCCCCATAAAGTGCTCTCCTCTAAAGATTCGCCCCTCTTGAATCAACGTTCTAGAACATAGCTGTTCGTTTACGGCCGCCGGCAAAGGCTGTATCTCACTCGGGCATTAATCTTCTCTCCTGTTTGTATATTAGGAAGAACAAAAGGATATTCCGAGGCCATATATTAATTTTGTGCTACGCACACCTTCGATTAATTGCCGAAAGATGTTCTTGTTCGCTCGCTGGGTTCGTCGGCGGGTGGGTGGGAATCTTTCAGCACATCAATTTTTTTCGCGTGTTCTCTTGTAGTTTTCCTCTTAAATTCGCGATCAGTTTATTTATTAGCTATATATCATTATGGTGTCTCTCTTTATATATGTATATGTATATGTATATGCATGATTGGTCTTTTCTATTAAGAATATTTAATCGAATGGGATTCATAATTATGGCAGAACTATGAGAATGCAGCAATAATTTTGACCCTAAGCAGCATATGCATGCCATGGAACAAGAACAGCACATGTGATCAACCGAAATCTCGTGTAATCATTCAACCGGCCTCCTTGTCAGGAACAGCATGCAAACCCGTGACCCGAAGTTCGGGGATTGACCTTGAATTGGAGACATGAAGCCTCTGAATACTGAAAAGCCTCGATCGGCCGGTGTGTACTTGCTGCTTCGAGACTGCACGCACGACAGGTTCGCAATCGCAAGGTAAAGCGCAGAGACAGTGAAAATCAAACTAGCGACTAGATCGTGGAGAGGAGTCGTGTTGTGTGTGTATACCAATTAATTACCTCCAACATCAATGGGATATTAGTGAACATACAAGTCGACCCGTGAATCGTGACCTTCGGATGGACGGCTGTCGACTCTTCAAGTCCTGTCCAACTTTCTGTGCGGACCACATCCCTACCTTCTCCCATGGCAAAATTCAAATTGGGCGATAGTCACAGATCTCTGATTCAATGTCTACATGGGATTGAACATCAAGACATGCGCATGTGATCACCTTACGTTTTAATTTTATAGTTACACACGTATATATATTTTGGGTAGCGATCCTGCTGTAATGATGTTAAGTGACATGTAAAATATGGATATATTCATCATGCTCGCCGAAAGCTTTCTAGGAAATTCATCAATCATTTCCGAGGCGTCCATGGTATACTAAGTTGTCACAGACAAGATCAGAATTGAAAAAAATGGTAAAACTCCACTGGGGAGCTGTTGGCATAGTTATACGTGATGTTGCGCCCATACATATACATGGAATTTGTATAAAAGGGATTTGGACGATTTTTCTCGATGGTTCCGTACCAGCCCTGTCTTTCAGAAGAGGGTCGTCATCATGGGGCTACTTTGACGATGATCCTGATATGACATGGAGGAGACAGTCCAGGTCGGACGACTCAGATCAGGCTGCTCCTGACACATAAAACTAACTCGATGTAGTGAATTCATTGCAGTTGTCGGCGGACGAAGGATTCAAGTGGATCATCCTCCAGAGCTCCCAGGCGTTGAACTATATATATGTAGATTGGGTCTTAGTTTCATGAGCATTCTCTGAGATCAATAGTCGACTCCTCAGACAGACTTGTAGTGTCGATGTAATAAATTGACGTATGCGCTCACCCATGTGGGAATCGTGCACCGGTATGGCGCTCTCAGAGACCGAGGGACTTGAATATGCAGCCTACCGGACCACGTATTTGGAGATCATAAGAAGATCAAACCGTGGCATCAATAAATCGTCCAAAAAGAACCGAGCAGCGTGACAGAATCCGGCAAACAGAAGTATCAAGTAACTACATAATATAGTAGACCTGACTAGAAGCATCTCAGCAACAGAAAAAAATGACAAAACCAGCACATTGGTGAACAAATTATAGAGATAGCAAATGACCTTATCGGGACTCCACTAGAATGAAGACCATTAGAAGGTGAACTCGAGCGATCCTGACGCAACAAACATGCCCAACATTTCCCATTATCTTGCTTTAACTGATCAAGTATCACATCGTGGGCCTAATTACCTGCAACCCGACAAATACGGCTTCATGGAGGTGGAGAAGATTTCGAGGATGTCCATAGATGCAGCACCATAAATTAGTCGAAAGTTCAGCACAGACCTAATGGCAATTGAGTATGTACATATGATAGCATTGGGTCTAGTGGGGATGAATGTAAGGCAATAATAGATTCTTCACACCACTCAGCATTGCCAGACTAGACACTGACTACCAACTTTTCGCAGACTAAACAATCAACCTCAGCTGACTGAGCGTTCAAGGAACCCAACAAATTATAAACCCACGTCTGACACCACATAAGGTAGGGGGTTCTCAATCAAAAACAGGCAATTCTGTTTAATCAACACACGAATCTCCTAGAGACAGCAAATAAGCTGCAGATTGATCAAATCATGTGGGGAAGAAATAGACTTATCTGAGACAACATTGAGAGCATAACGGCAGCAAAACCACACAGAACATGGCAGTAATCGCTTCCCCAAAATAAGCAAACCGGTTGCATGAACCACATCTCATAATTCTAAAACCAGCCAAGACTAGAGTTTAACACACCTTAATGCACTTCTGCGCAAGACATGAATAGGTTTTTCAATGCAAACCATCCAAAAGAAGCAGTTCTACTAAAGACACAGATTTGGCAACTAAAGATTTGCATATAGAATGCCTGACATATTCAATCCCCAAATGCAATAAAGTTACAGATTCAACACAAATTCTAGATTGAATACAAAGCACGTCGAGACCCTAACAACAAAAAAGAACGCTCCTTTCCTGCTACCGAGAGATGAGGAGATCAGATTACCCTGACCAGCTGCAACTCTCAATGAATCGATCTTACGTGTTTAGTATCTAAATTCGATCTACACCCTTGCTGCAACAGCAGGAGCGGCTGCAGCGGCAGCAGAGGAGGCAGCGCCACCAAGGAAGGAGAGGAATCCAGCGTTGGCAGGCTCTTGATCGTCCAGGAAAAGGTCCTCAGGCACCCGAAATGCACCGTGCGCGCAAACCAGCGCCAGCCCGATCATCAAAGCAGAGATCAGCACAGATCCGACTGTAGTCAAGAAAACAACCACGATGGTCATGACCACCAGCAACCCTAAGATCTCACGGTCCGAGAACGTCCGTCCGAAGACCACAAGAGGCTGATCAGAAGGCCGGAAGAGGTAGAGGAAGAGCCAGGCAGCGAGCAATGACAGGAGGACGAGGAGAGAGAAAGGATGCGTGGCGAGCGATAGGGCGAGGACAAGCGCGAGGAAGGCGACGTAATTGACCTTGAAGTAGGAGAAGTTGCGGCGGATCCGAGAGACGGCCTCGGTGAGGTTGTCGGGGCGGGCCATGGAGGAGCGGTCGACGAGCTCATACCAAGGCCGGCGCTGCGAGAGGCCATGACGGATGGAGGTGGAGAGGCGGGATAGGAAGACGCGGAAGGCGGGGGTGGCGATAGGGGGCTGGGACTGAGATCCGCCGCCTGCAGACTGGTTAGAAATCGGGAGGGTCGCAGGCGAGGCCATCAGCGGTGGGGACGCAAGGGTGGCGACGGCAATAGCCCAGCCCGAGGCGGAAATCTCGGGATGAGACGGCCGAGAGAGAGAGAGAGAGGAGATCGGAGGAGCTGCCCGCGGAGAGTGATCTGGCGGAGGCGTGGAATGTGATATGGAATCCTGCAAATAGACCCAATCAAGGAATGCCCAATGCCGAGATTCGACGCCGTTTCTTAACGGCGTGAACCGACAAATCGGTCTCCGTTTTTTGGCTTGTTAAAATTGTTAGTGAAATTTAAGATTCGATAATTTCTACTCTTTTGTCTGCAGTAACGACGATTTCATCCGTTGTTTTCAAAGAGCACGTGACAAAATACTCAAGTAACCAGAAAAATTACATGAACCGAACAAGGGGAAGAATCCTCCTAGGCCAACTGCAAAGGTGGAAAATATAATCGTAGCTAACCAGTCGAAATCCCGACCAAAACCTGCTGCTAATCCGTGTAAATCCCAGTAAACATCATGAACGATGGTCTCCCAAATTGGATCGAATTAGAAACCAGTTAACACATGGGTTTATAAATCAGATCAGAGTTAAATAAATTAAATCGTATGTTTAATAAATAATATTACTAATAAATTAATATAATATTATAATTTAACAAAAATTTATAATAAAAACTCATAATATAATCATTATATTAATCTAAATTTAATATAAAATATAAATATAAGTATAAAAAATAAAATAAATATATTATAATACATTTTTATTTTTAAATTTTAAGTATATTGATTTAGTTATTTTTATCGATCCAACTAATAATCAGTTGATTCAATTAGAGCTAACTGTATTTTAATTATAATTTGATTAATTCTAAAAATCAGACTAGATAAATAACCGATTTCTTATTAAACTGGTCCAACCAAATATTCCAATCCAATTTTTAAAACCATACATCCACCATTAATCTACACATACTCCAGCCTTCTAATGAAAGGAAACATTTCCAATAATCAAGCGAGCGTTTCCCGGAGACTTAGTAGCATCCGCGTGTGCCTAATCTACTGGGCTGAAAATGGGCCTTCCCAGATCTACAGTACCTTGTTAGAGTAGAGAAAGAGTACTAGACGGCCAATTCAAAACAAGTTTAAAACTGTTCAATCTAATTACGGTTTAACTTATTAAGTATAATTGATCAGTCTAATTATATGATATAGCTTATGAAAATATGGTGGGTTTATAGTTCAGACCGGTTTAAATCATGAACTATTACCATTTTCTTTTTTTACTTTTTTTTTTAAATTATTTTAAATGAATTTATATTTTTTAAAATTTAAATTGACCCAATAAAATTTGAATGTTAAATGCATAATTTTTAGTGTCTGGGCTAGTTTTATAATGGTTATAGGCTGGTTGAATAGGCTTATTTTCTAGATTCGATTCATAATTAGCTGTTAACCCAATAAAAACTGTTACATATAGGATTAAAAGCAGTCGGGCCAATTTCGAGCTTTAATGATTTGGTTTTGAACCAAAATCGACCAATTTAATATCTCTAACTAAAAATTAAATGAACCATTAGGACACCTTTTTCCTCTTTATTTCCTCAGAAAATTGCTCCACATTTTTTTACTCCTCAAATTTATCACACTACCTTCTAAGAAATTGGAGTCACCGTACATCAGACGCTGGTAGCAATCATCTGGCCCACACTCATTTGGTCCCAATCGGGTTCTCGAGTTCCATCGTAAATATATACATATACATGTGTGTGTGTGTTGAGTTCGACATGAGCGCAGAAAGTGATCCTGAGTTAACACATCGAATTTACTGGACTGTCCTTGGAATGAATTTTAGGCCAGTTTTTTTTTTTATAAACTGCCGGTATTCAGTTAGATTTTGTCAAACTGATTAATTCGAATTATCCCGGTCGACTCATTTAGGGATTAAGAATTTTTCATCGCATGTGGAACTTAAACTTGAGTCCTACCATGTGTCGAACTATTTTACTATATTCACGGCGGGTGACTATTTTCATTAAGCTACGGTCTAGATCAGAAATTTTTAGATTTATCCACGTGTACGGTTTCCTCTAGCGTGTGTGTACATATATGTATGTATATATAGAGAGAGAAAAGCGCGGTGGGGGCAGAAGAAGATTAGAACGATGACGTGTTTTTGGATTGAAGTTGACGCGTCCCTATAGCTTTTTCCAATATTAATTTATCTATATTTTTTATTCAATAATGTCAGGCACTAAAATTAATTATCCGAATTTAATTTTATAATTAATTTTCATAAAATTTGATAATTCTTGTAAATTATTATAAAATGGGACCGCAGAGGCTTTTTCTCTGTGCGTGGGACGGTGGGATTGGATGGGAGGATGAAAACAGGTTGCAGGTGCAGTTGAATTTCTGTGGACTCGCTCACAGATTCCAACAGCTATCCGTGTTTTCAGGCTTTTGGAGGTCGGGCCTTTGGGCCCCACTCTTTCCGTCCTGTACATCGCCCTTTCTTCCGTGGGTCTTCTTCCCATATTGCCCTCAATCATTTTCCACTCTGCATCATTCGTGACGGGCGGTGGCATTTCCGCAATTATAAGCCGCAGGAGGACCTTTTTGTTTTACTGACTGTCTATATAGGAGGCCTAAATATCCTAGCTTTTCATCAGCAGGAAACGGATAACACCATCAGCAGTGGCAATGGGTGTAGTTACAGCGACTTTACCTGCACCGGCGCTGGCGTCAAGCCTGAACCCGAATGCACCTCCGTTCGTGCCGGCGGCGTACCGGGCTGTGGAGGACTTCTCCGAGCAGTGGTGGTCTCTCGTCCAGGCGTCGCCGTGGTTCCGGGACTACTGGCTCCAGGAGCGTTTCTCCGATCCCCAAGAAGATGACTTCAGCTCCGACTACCAGGACATGCTTCTCCTCCCAGATGATCTCGATGTCCTCTTCGATGATTACGACTGCGTGAATGGTAAGCTCTAGATCCATTTCAGCTTCTCACTTTACGCTTCTGTAACTTATCGGCTCGCAAGATCAGATTTTCCGAACGTGGGGTCTCTCTGTTCCCGCAGAGGTGAATGAGAAGAAGGGCAATTGCATGGATTTGGTCCCGATTGGGGGATCCAAGTGGAGGAAAACGCGGGCTGAGAAGCCCAGATTTGCCGAGAAGGCGCCGAAGATCATGAATCTGAAGGTGAGCCCGAGGATGATTCAGCAGCCCCGTTAGATTGAGTCTCTGATCGGGTTTAAGGAATGCTCCGAGCTGATATTTCTCAGCTAGTTGTTGAGCGTTTTCTTTGTTGTACATAGGCAACTTCTGACTCTCGTCGTGTCTGTTTCCTTGTAGAGTTTGGTTATTGATGAGAGATGAATAAAATGGAAATACCAAAAAAAAAATGTAAAATTTCTGCTCAGCTCATTCTTCTTGCTGCCACTTCATTTTCACGCTTGCTAAAAATGATTTAATCCATGAGTTCTGAGAAGCCCAGTGGTGTAGAGGCTTCTTCCTGATTTGATGTAGACTGGGTTTTGCTATTGTCCTCAACAATGGAGGGAGCCATCTACTACGCAGGGTCCTCATGTACGAACATGTTACATCTTGCAAGTTACAACCCATTTGATTAGTGAAATAGTACATTTGTTCATCAGTCTGATCTGTACATACAATCACTTAAGTCGACTACAGACTCAGGAGGTTGCATATTTTCGGATCTTGTGAAGAACTCTAATGATCCCTGATGTTACGGCACTGATCATCTTGACCTTGTCAAGCTGACTATCCACATTGTACCTGTCGGGTATCCCAATCCACCGAGACCTTCAGAGCCCCGGTAATGATACTCGTCGCCGGTGATCGGAAGCCCCTGTCCTGATACTCATTGTCGACGATCGGAAAACGGGTATCTTAGCTTCCATCTTCTTGATTGCCTGAGGATCTCTTTTATGCACGTACTGGCAACGGAGAGTCATTTTAAGCTTCCACCACCTGAAGTGGAAAAAGCTCTTCGGAGCAAAAGGGGATGGACCGGCGGATGAAAGATCAGTAATATCACTTGTGTTGACCATTATTGGAGTTGCTGCTGAGTAAGGCCGCACCGAGCAGACTCTCATGGAGCATGCTGGTGATAATGTCCGAAGCTTGTCGCTCGACTGTGATTGATAGAGGTGACGCATGGCATTTCGATTACCTGAAAAGTTCTTTTCAATATGGTCTAGAAAGCTCGTTTGAAATTTACCTATGAACTACAGTCTTAGCAGCTTTATTTCGATCCCCGTGTATATCTGTTCCATATTTGACCTACTTCTTCCTATCTTCTTATATGTCAATGCGTCTTTTTTTTTAAATAATAAAAATAATTATGAATAATATGTCAGTGCTATTGCATGTTCATAAACCTTGAGCTGGGCTGGTCCAGTGCCAAAAACAGGTGGGTCCTGTAGATTTTCTTCAGTAAATGGGCCAATCTTTGGGGTTCTTCTTCGGGAGCTTCTTCACTCAGAAAAAAAGAGGGATTTTTCCGAAATTACAATTTCCAACATTCTCGATGGGTATAGCTCAGGAATATCATCATCACATGTCTATTTCATTGTCCTGATTTTGGGTAACCAAAGAGCGATCTGAGTCTAACGAGGGTGGGTTTGAATAAGAGAAATTAAAAAAAAAAAGCATATGGCATCCTTATGACAAATATAAAGTCAAATATCTTGGTTTGAAGTCTGAAATGCATCGCATATTTCTTCTCTAGTTTCTCTGTTCTTCTTAGGTTTGATGATGTGATCCCTCTCCTTAGAACTGACCTTGGTATTGTGCAGAGATAGGTTAAAGGAGGGGGGGGGGGTAGGAGAACCCGACTTCCAGTGATAGTAACCCTTGGGAACATTCCTGCAGATGCTACAGGCAAGGCAACTATGTTCATCGGAATCAGATTATCTCCAAGCTCGATGAGTTCGAAAAAGAGATAAGTTCTCGCCTGAGTGTCGAAAATGGGCATTTCCTCAACTCGTAGAATAGCAAGTGGGAGTTGGTGGGCTCTCTTACCATCACCATGACCACAATTGACAATGAGATTCCGAGCATATTGCGGGTATCCTTCTAAAGCTTTCACCCGTCTTGTGTCACGAGATAAGCTTCCAGATGGGGCGCTGAAACATGAAACAAAAGACAGGATGGTCCTGGTCACGATGTGCTGTTTTATCTCTCATTCCTCATTCGTGCAGTCTTAATCGACTATCACCCATCTATTATTTTAGTGTCAGTAAGTAAGATTTCATTCATTAATGAGCCTGGGTGTAGTACAAAATGTAAATCACAGTCACTCGGTCTCCTAGCAGAAGCACACAAATCATGAGCAAGGACATCCAGCCATTGAAGAAACTAACAGAAGACAGGAAATCTGCAGAGACGGCCGGGGGAGGGCATTCCCATGGTGGCAGACTGAGCTTGTTGGTGGCAAGGACCACGGCACGAGCATCCGAAGGGAGGATCGCCCTTCTCCATGCCTAAGTTTTGTGGTATCTTGGCTCCCACCAGCAGAGCACGGGGCTTCCGCAACTGCCGAGGAAAAAGCTGATATGTCATGATGCAAGGCCTCTATGATCTTCACCCATATCTATTATGAACGCGTAATCTACATGTACTTGACCAAATCAGCAGAAAGAAAGAAAGAAAGAAAGTAAGAGAGGGTCGCCCTCATAGTCATTCAACGATTTCACATTTGTCTTCTCCTCGGAAGACTTTCACGATAGTGGGTGAGAGATTTTACGTTCCGAGGGTGTAGAAATTTCAATAAAGATTTCAATGATGAATAATTGTTTCAGATTATCTTATCATGATAGTATGAAATCAAAATATCTCCCACTTTCATCAAACCCGATGCATTCTTTCCACAGAATTGTTGAACTGATTGTGATCTATCCTCCTTTTCAAAGCATGTCCAAACCCGAACTATAACTTATTGGCATATGGGCAGGTCCCCATTGAACTATGTCTGTCAATTGACTTCTCTAGCACCAATCTCCAATTTTATCACAATCCGGATGCCTATCTGTTTTACCAATTCAAAAGCTCAACATACCAAGCGTGATCCATGACCTTGTATAGACAAACTGGTCTAACATATATATATATAATGGTGTAAACTATAAAATTATACCCCTCACACATGAGGAATATAGCAAATAGGCATATGTTGATATACATGAAGGCTTTTATGCTTATTCTTGGGAAGAATATAAGCATGAGCGGGTATCTTAGATGCCTTGTTGATTCCTCCTCAGTTGTTCCCAAGAATAAGTCCCACGTTTGCCCACCAAGCTTCCCCACTTTTTCATGAGTTTATATCAGGAAAGGAAATAAAAAGAAGGAAATGAAGATATACCAAAAATAAATTAAATTTATAATCTCTCCATTTGTGTCACCAAACTAAACCCTAATTTTCCATTATGGACAATATTTATCTTCTAATGTCTTAGGCTCAGCAATTTAAATGCTGTCGATAAATTTGATTTTAGCAGGCGCACGTCAGTCAACCATCAGAAGCAACAGCAAGAAACTGTAGAATTTCATTAATTTTAACAAAAAAAATTATTAAATTGTTATGTACAGCTGATTTTAATTCCAACATCTTCTAGATTTTTACTTTTAAGTTTCTAGCTAGTTCGATTCCCACTAAGAAGCCAATCGATTGCCAATCCATTATTAATGTTAAGGTTGATAATTTTTTATATGACATGATAATTAAAATCAGATTAAATCATAATAAATATTTTAATTAAATTTATATTATTATTGTATCAAATATATGAATTTATGTATATTATTAATTTATGTAAATTAAATGAATAGTTTGAGAATCATTTTTCCTGCACCATTTATGTACGAACAGATTAAATACCCATAATACAAGTTGTCAGCCTTAATTAAAGTCATTTCGATAAAGAAAGATTTCACCCACTGAAAAAAGGAAAAGTAATTATTGAATACGGACAGAAATTCGTGGGAGTTGGTAAAAATTAAATACATCAACGTCCGAGGCTGGCTATCGTAATCAATCAATTGATTGATTAATATACCAAAAGAGGCTAAAATCCGGCTCGTCTACGCAACCTGCTAGCTGGCAGAAAAAAAAAAACAATATAGTAATTTGGCGACTGAGTCTCCATCTCGGATTTCGACTCATCACTGCCATTAATCAAAGCTTATGTGTGTTCTAACAATATATCCTTAAAGCAATTAATAATTATAATCCCTCCGTCTTTGTGTTTAATACCAAATCCAAAATGTCTGGTTAGTTAATGTCGCACAACGTGAGATTGAGTTGTTAAACAGGGTGGGCTGACCCGGAATCGGATAGTCCAAATTTAGAACCAGCCCGTAACTACTCTTATTAGGTTGAGGGGCAGTTACGAGCCGGACCAACAATATAGGCACGTTAAACTGTAACCGGCACGGACTATTAACTTACTGAACCGTTCCGGAACCGTTACGAAATCGGACTACACCAGTTCGAACCGTGAACTATATCTCTGTATTTACCAAGTATTGCAATATCCTACCATTTATTGAAAAATTAATGGCCACAAATGTGCGAAACACCCAAGCAAATACCGTTCATCCAATCTAATAAAAAATATGTTCATGTGATACAATCAAAATACTATTTACCAATACTATTTATCAATAAAAATAATGTGCACTATGGAATAGTGTTAAAAAAATCTATCTATTTATAAAATAATTTTTTAAAAAAAATTAAAAAGATAGATAATTCACGGGTTAAATCAACCCGGACTATTATCAACCTGTTTATAAACAGTTTTAAACCAGTTTATATTCGTATAAACCGTGATCCATAACCTGAGAAGCTTATTAAGTAATCAGATCAAACCGTAATTAGATTTAACAATTTTATATCTATACTTTTAACAACACTAACATGATAATATTTTTATATGCCAATCCCATCTAAACAGCTTTATTGATGTATGGTGATAATTATTGGACACGACCGACCCATTAACGTACGGATTACGGGGTCTACACATCTTGACTCGTAACCTGGACGTCCGAAACGCGGAAACCATTGCGAAAATACGGCAGACTCGATCAAACCGACGAAACCAGACACGACCATACGCAGCTCGGTCCACCTGCTCACATCCTGTAACGCAGGAAGTGATCAGGGAAGGACCGGACAAAACTCAAGCGGAGCACAACAGCCACTGGGCGCTCGCCACGTGTGCGAGCTTTGATTATCTGTGCCTTCTATTTATATGGCGAGGACCAGCCCCGGCACGGACTTCCCGGCCTGACCGGAGAGGCTGCTCTCCCAGATGGACGGGCAATGTGGCTGGGACGATGAAGGGGCGGAGATGCCGGAGAGGTTGCTGCCGACTCCGAGGCGGGTGACGGTGAGGGAAGTGTTGAAGTACTCCCGGACCTGGGTGATCACCCCATCGGTGACGGTGCAGGCGTGGACCCAGTGGATGGAGCGGGCCTGGTCGCGGCCCTCGGCGAGGACGATGGGCCCCAGGGAGGTGACGGAGTCGGGGACGAATTCGAAGCGGTCGTCGTCGTATGTGGTGGAGCCGGTGAGGATGCGCATCAAAAACTGGTGGGTGGGCGGACCGTGGAACCACCACTCCAGGTCGGGGGCGACGATCCGGTGCACGGTGTCGACGTCGCGAGTTCTCAGAGCCTCGTAGAGGGCACGTACGACCCCGCAACTGCTGGAATCCGAATCTTCCTCCAGGCTTCCCTGAGCGTACGCCAGTTCTGCAGATACTCGCGCCGAGCAAAGAGATCGAAGTTCAGAGAAAAGAAGACAAGCGTAGCAGAGAGAGGGCGGGAGAGACTCTGGTTCCAGATGGAGGCATTATATAGGCGAGGCGATCAGGCCGTGCTGGGGGTGTGTCCAATCATATGCATCCGGGCCTTCGTGAGCGGATCGTGGCTACTGGCCCTTCCAGCGCCACGTGGCGATCAGTGAAATTCTGGAGAAAGTTTGGGGGCACCATTGTCAATCTGAGCTGCAGACTTTTCGTTCGGAGAATCGGGAATGGGCCATGTATGACGTGGCGCAATCTGATTAGGTGGGTCATTACAGAATTTCAACATTTCCGGATAATAATTGGCATCTTGCAAATGGAGTCGTGTGATGTTGCAGCCTTAGACTCGGAACCTCGAGCATATGAGAGCCATGGCATGCACATAGATTTTGCTTAAAAGTGCCATTTTATGAGATAAAGATCATTTAAGATTTTTAAACATCATATAATGATCCATTAAAATACTACCCAAAGTAGTTATTTGGTAATGTCCTGAATTAGCAAGAAACCCCAATCTTAAGGATTCGTGCACACAATAATAATACTCTGTGATCCTTTGTCCTCATTCAAGCAATTACATACGTTCAGTTATGGATATCCGATGGAGGAGATGGACTCAATTATGTTGTGATGTGATCTTAAGAAACGTGCCCAACATGCAATTAGAGTTAGGTTTTCTCCCTTGATTATTGTTTCCCTCGAAAAAAAAATTCTTTTTTTTGAATCCTTCTCACCATGATTGTCCTTTCATAATAATAATAATAATAATAATAATAATAATAATAAACCATATGACATTACATTAAATTAATATATTATCGGATAAAAGAGATTCAGATGATTAACTCCGCATAAATCCTTCTATTATACGTATGCTTATCACAACCTTTACAAGTATGGTGAGTTAACCGTTGTCATTTAACCGAATAGATTAGACAAATAAAAGGATGGACAAGCCTGGGACACGGATATCCGATGAGGGTGCGCTGGACAGAGAGTGAATTTTGATAGCAACTTGTAATGTGGAGGGGGGCAAGGGGCAATGTTCTTTCTTGTACAGGAGCAATGACAGCAGTTGCTCGAGTGGTGGGAGACCATCTTCTGACAGTGATGTACGGGAGGCATCGTTATATCTATCACTCATGCCTTGCCCCCCGCCGATGTCCCGAAGGCCGTCTCATCGTGTCCTTGATCGATTGATTTGATTGTACGAGGCGGACCCGTAGTGGAGTTCATTGCAGAGCATTCTAGAAAATTATAGAACCGATCTGCTCTTCGTAGAGTGAATTCTCACCCCTCCCTGTGTGTTTTGTGTGTATGTGTGTGTCTATATATATATATATATATATGCATTTTTGTTCCTTTATTCTAAATTTTAATTATTGATAGGAAAAAATATATAAAAATGTGCTTAAGAATGTGTCGCGTTAGACGATTGCCTCATACGCCGCTTCAAAGGTGAACTGTGAATCACAAGTGTTGAAAAGAAAATGTACTCAAATTATCGGACCCATAAAAACATAGGAACTAATAAATCATTTCTTTTCTTTCTTTCTATTTTTGGGTATGGAGGAGCAATGTAATTTGATTAAATGGTTAATATATGAATTAAGTACAAATTTTGCTTATTAATTTTAGCATAATATCAATTTTTCGTCAAATTACCATACGTATCATGTTAATTTACTGACGTAGCACTATGTCATGTATGATAACTTAACCAAAAAATAAACGGTATGCTAAATTTGATAAACGACGCACAGTTTGTGCCTAATTAGGATGCGAAAAAAAAAGTTCGTGTTAAATTTGAAAAAATACCAAAGTTCATGCTTAATTAAGATTTTAATCCATGATCAAAAACAGCGATTAGGTTATGATGTTCATAGCCACTAGAGTCATATTGTCTTTATGCTATAGAGTTATTGCAATTCCTAATCATCCATAATTGCGTTGCTTATCCTCGATAAGGGGATCAGTATAGCACCAAATGCCGCTTGTGGTTGTAGTTTAAAATAAATAAATAAAATAATTCAACAAATTCCACTAATGATGGGGAGATATTATCCCAATTACTTCGCCAAATCATAGATTTTGTTTTTCTTTTACAAAAAAAAAAAAAGAACATGAGTCTAAAATGATATAAGATAAGAGATAAATTACACTCCATTTGACAAAAATATAGCCCGAATTATCTTAATTTAGAGTCGAGATAATACATTTGTACCAGATTTTCTAATTATTGCAAATTTTATTAATTAAAAAGACGGAAAAAGAAAATCTTGTAATGGCCTGATTGTCATACGATCAAAGAAAAGAACCCACTAACACTCCCCACCTCCACCGCCCACAAGCTAGCGAGTGAGTGGGCCACGCATCCTCAGGCTGGTCAGCTAAGTTCACGCACACAAGGACTTGGTGCAGTGGATTGCGACATCAAGCAAACCTAATAGTCTTCATGATGTGCTTCAGTTGATATAAGAAAAAAATGAAAGTAAAGTGTAGGCTCGATTACGAATTTATACGTCCAATGGGATCAAGATTAGTTGGAAGACTCTAGTAAGTGGAGAGGTCACTCGCTAAACAGCTTCAGGGATCGATCCAAGACCAAGAGCCAGACATGATGCCTTTCCTTCTTCATTAAAAGTTGCTTTAACAAAAAAACAAATATACATTTTCTGCGGGATAGTCGAAAGTTACATTATTGTGGTCGCAATTTCGCTTTAGATGTTCTCTCGCGGTCATATGATGTGCCCCAAGAACTGTACGTGAATCAAGAATCATGATCTCGGACCAACAATCAAATACAGATTAAATCCGGTTTATCGCAACAAGGTACCGGGAATGCTGATAGAAGTTGCATTGACAGACCAACAGCTATATAGACACATCAATCCAAGCAAAGCCAAACCCAAGAAGTTGCAGGTGAGACATTAAGAGGTAGAGAGCTCAGCGGTAACGTGAAGAAAAGAAACCAAAGACTCTTTTTTAAGTGAGATCATCTTCCTCCAGTTCCTTGGCCTTCAGCTTCTCCTTGACCCTCAGAAGAAGGGTAGTCTTCCAAGAATCCTGTGCATAGGGGGGCCAAATATCGGATTGAGTAGAATAAAAAAAGTCACCAGCTGAATCAATCATCATGGTTTTCTTTACGGGGCAACTGTGAAAGGTTGCTTTTTGGAGACGTTTGAAGAGGGAACAAATTGATTGTGTAACAGAACAGAAGAACAGACTGGACTACAGAGATACGAGGGATTGACAGTTTTCTAGGTTCAGAAAAATTTACCAGGGGTGTCATGCTATCAAATTCCTTCACGACATCAGTAAACTTTACAACATCTTCCTCATCGATAGCAGCAGCAATATCCTGACATAGCAAGGTTAGCTTTTCCTGTCTAGTTCTCTGGTACCAAGTACAGCAGGGACCAACATATAGGAAAATCATGTATAGCATAAAAATAGGGATTTCTACTAACTGGGAACAGGATCGACGAGATAGTGCTTGAAATTATTTGGAATTCAAACAATGGATGATGCAAAATATATTAAATAGAATAAAATAAAACAACCGGAGGAATTTATGAGATGACAGCTTATGCCCAAACAACCCTAATTATCTGGCAAGGTGGAACTCAAGTTCAGGGAAAGGAATATTCTAAGAGCCCGACAAGGATGAGTTCCAAGAAATCAAGTACCTTCAACAATCTGCATTCACGTGTTCCTGCAAACGTTGGGTCAAGATCCTGCAAGAGCATAAGCAGTGACTGGTGTCATTTTCCAATATAGAGAGTAATACAGTGGGCTGCTGAAGAAGTTCAGAAGGAGACCTGATAACGGTCCAATGCATTGGTAATTGCAACAACATCGCCCTTGCACAGCTGGCAAATTCCAGCATTCAGTAAATGCCCTTTGACCCCATACTTCAGCAGGTTATTGTTAAGAGAATGCTTTGCTATGGCCTCATATATCTCAACAGCTTTCTGATACCTGGAGAGATGAACAAACAAGAATATACAATTCCATCACTGAATCATGAGCAAATACCCTTCTAATCATTAAGTTCAGTTGAGCAGCTCTGTATCCTTTCTACAAAGCTGTCAATCTTCATAAGCCAACCAACCCACTCAGATAAACATAACTCAGTTTGTACACGAAAATGCAAATCCCAACAAAAGAACAGAACAAGATGCTATCGAGTCTTAAAGCAAAAACAACATTTATACATTGGTAGATATTTGTAGCAAAACAAATGTACAGATAAAACATCAGATTATTCTGCTCTATAGAATTATGGCATTCATCATGAACAAGACACAAAAAGAGAGAGACTTACTGTTCTAGCTGTGCTGCAAACTGAGCAACCTTCTGCTTGCACTGATTGGCAGAAGTAGTTACTTCCTCACTTTCAAAGAGCTCAGCTGCTCTTTCAAAGTTGTCAATGGCTCCTTCCATGTTCTGCTCAGATTCATATAGTTCAGCAATTTCCTGAAAGAAGGAACCAAATTCAGCCAGATGTCCTTTTCTACAAATGGAGAATATTAAATCAAGAGAGTGAATTCCAGATAAAATTGCCTTATAATATCTCGCAGCCATATTGAGTCTTCCAATCTCCATAAAGAGGTTAACTGCCCTCTCCAAGCAACTTATGGACTCTGTAAAAATAAAATTTTGAATAAAAAGGGTCAAATCTTCCTAAAAACAGATGGAAATGCGTCAATTGACACTTGGAATCTTACTGTACTTGAAGAAATGATTTGTAATTTATTTAATTACCATTTAAGAAAATCTCCCTGAGATTTGTATAATTATTCTTGTGTAAATGAAGGGTCATGAAATAATATGAATCGGAATTATACTTTGAAAGCATTCAACAGAAGACAGCCACCAGACTCTCCCAAAGGAGATCAATTTGATAACCCAACGATCAATCAGTACCATAGCAAACCACATATAAATTGAATAACTTTATAGTTCTAAAGACCATGGGAATGAATAATGTCACCCATAGACTTTCAGCATAAGACATTCTTGCATTATGAGAAACTAAAAGTACACCAAGGAACATAACAGGACGTGCTCAACATACATCTTGTAGAAATGCAGACAAGATCAGGATAGTCAGAATAAGAAAATAACACATCTAAAACCAAAGACACTATATACATGTAAATTTCAAGATGTGGAAAATGTCTTTTCTAATATCAGCAAATATGGGCCAGGACATAGAAATACACCTAAGTGGAACATGATGCAGTAGCCTGCAAGGATTATCCCAATCCCACAACTGCTATGGATACAGGCATACCTTTAGGAGAGGTTTTCTTGTAGCAATTGGCAGCATCAACATAAGACGAAGCAGCTTCATGTTTGCTTTCACTCTGTGGACAAGGCAAACAATATGTATCATCTTAGAAGGTATTGCACCAGCATGCTAATTGCTTATACTACCCAACCATCAAAACAGTAGCACTTGCCTTCAAATGACAGTCAGCCAACTTGATATATGTCGTTCCAGCCCTATCCCCTGAAACACAAATATCAATTCAAAGATTAGCAGGCCATAAAAAGAGAGCTTGTCATCCAGAACTTAGATCTAAACATTCAACAAACTATATGAATCATTAGCTGTCAAAACCAACAAATCACATCTTGATACTATTGGAGGTCAGCCCAAAAAGGATTCTCTCTACGGAAATGCTAAACCTAGAAATTTCCTGACAGTCAGAATATAGCTCCCAAGAGATATTAAGTCCTGAAAATATACAACTGTCACTGCCACAAGTTCAATGTTGTCTAAAGCGAGAGTAGCTTGCAAGAACCAGGGAAACAGTCCGCATCGTTCCAGGTTTTAAACTTCTTCAATGGCTTATATTAATGCCATCATTTTTTGTAACCAACATTTTTTGCACTTTCACAGAACCGCATGAAATATATTAAAACCCAAAAACATTAACCAAACATG
Organism: Sonneratia alba; assembly: GCA_900174645.1. Classification (NCBI taxonomy): domain Eukaryota; kingdom Viridiplantae; phylum Streptophyta; class Magnoliopsida; order Myrtales; family Lythraceae; genus Sonneratia; species Sonneratia alba. The sequence continues at coordinate 5,279,050 of FWPY01000106.1, forward strand.
AGCCCGAAAAGTTTTTTTTTTTTTTTGCTGAATAGAAAATTGTGCTATAGCAATGAAGAAAAAAAGCAAAATTATAATGCTTACTTTCATTCTTAAGATTGCACAGCTGAAATTGATTCGAACTTGAGGACAAAAATGGACGAACGACCACGACTATCTAAAAGACAGCCGAAATCCGATCAAAACCCTACGCGTTTCAACTTTACTAAATATCGCAATTCACAGGACCCAAACTAGCCAGCTGATTGCACCAATGCCCCGAGACCACACTTCCTATACCAAGAAATGATTTGCGGCAAAGGTAATAACATTTGACGGACAGATGAACAAATAGAGGAAATGACGGAGGAAGGTGAAGTACAAGCTTTGGCGAGCTTAAAGCAGTTGGCAGCTTTATCGAACAGATCGGCGGCGTCCTCATACTTGGAACCTAGAAAGCTCCAGCTGTTGAGTTTCTTCTCAGCTTTCTTCTCGTACTCCTCTCCCCTGGCAAGCTGATCCCCCATTTGTCGATCCACAGGGCTCGATTCTATACACCGGGAAGCATGCAATCAGGCGATATATCACAGAAAATGACGACGACGATGCCGGCGAAGACGGTGGTGAGGGTGGTGGAGGTAAAGAATAGACAGGTCAGGTCTTCGATGGCTCTGTTACTCGAGAACAGAATTCCATTTTTCTTCTTTTTCTTCAAATCTTTTGAAAAGTCCTTTTCTGTTTTTCTTTTACAATTCTTCTCAGAAGGCCTAATGGGCCGAAAAGTTCCTACAAAAGGAAAGGATGCCCATTAATCAAGGCCCATGGACTTGTAGTAAAGGGGCCCATGTAAATCCAAATTGCCAATATATATATATATATATTAAACTGGGAGACCTCTTTGAAATCGAGGACCCAACTCTGGCCACTTAATAGTATTTTCGATGATATGCGCTCGGTTTCCAAAACGCAATTTCTAGGTGTGTATACATACCCCTTGCATTAACGGGAGAATCCCATGTTGCTTCTTCTTGTTGGCTCGAGTCAAAGTGGAAAACAAGCTTTATACCTCCAATGACTAGTTCAAACGAATAGTACTTAAGTTTGATATAGTTCACTATTAAAAAAGGAAATGATGATGCCACATGTCAGCATGCTAATTGGTTGTTGTTCAATCTTATCATGCTTTTTGCCTGAAAAATGATTAAATTCTTAGGAATGGTTGGATTCGAAAATTTAAGTAAATGAATCATATTATTGAGACTAACCCTCTTGTTTTCTTTTTTTTAGATAAACGTAAAATTGTATGTACGTGCGCGGGATACAAAATGAGTACTATTGTGCGAGATAGATTCGTTGGTTTTAGACTTGGACTGCTCGTAGTACACTGGAAGATTTGACTGGTGACTAAGCCGTTCGAGCACGCCTCTTTTAGACACGTGCGTCATTTCATATAACACATTCTCCACAATGTTTTAATTCCGCCCGCATTAGTCATGTCGACTAAGCAATATGATTAGACTCGTTTCCTTCTAAAAGTCTAGAACTACTCCATTTCTTCCCAGGTTCGGTCATGTGAGACACGAGCAGTGGAAGAGGGGACAAGAGTCCGAGAGAAGTTTGTAATATTGTCTCGATGAGTCTATGCACCATTTGACCAGCTTCTTCATCTCGAGTTAATGAATCAACTTACACACGAGGAGACGATGAATTCTTTTTCAATGTACATTACCTAGTACATAAAAGTTTTGGATAGCTTTATATTTAAAATTTTAATAAATTCTAGATAATTCAACATTAGCTATCATCATTTTACTAAAGCATAGAAATATATTAATTATAAACTTTCAACGGAGATTGGGTTCACCACTAGAAAGAAATGAACATTATAGCTCATTGGTTGCTGCCAATACGTTTTGTACGTGCCCACCTTTTTCGTCCACATGCATTGCCCTGTCTGTTTGCGTGCAATGTTCACCCACGGCTCCCACCAACAAGCCTCCAATAATTGCCCCGGTCCACCCTGCCAAATAATTACCTTTCAATAGCCACCAAGTGAATGTACCTTCTTACCCCCGATTTCACTGAGCCGGCTTAGTCAAAGCCCGCTACGAAATCGGCCTTCCATATAAAATCTTAGCAGCTCGATTCCGGTGTGGTTTTCATAAAACAAACGCTGGGACACAGCCGATTTCCATTCATGGAAATCTTTATCTTGAGAATCTTAGTATAGCTGTGCCAATTGATCAACACATATCCCGAGCTTGATGTGGTCGGTCCAGCCTTTCTGGGATATGAATGAATAGGCACGGAAGCTTGAAGTCTATGCCTCCAGTGGCATTTTGGTAGTTCGGGCAGCCTCACTGGTCCAAAAAGGACATTTCGGGCTCAACGAGTTGACCAATCAGACCGTACATGTTAAACACCCAAATCGTGTATATAGACATATGCATACCCAGCATTTATTCTTCATCATGCACGACCCGACAAACCCAGGGGGGATCCACTGACGTGAGGAGGAGATCTTTCTTCCCCAGAGCTCTCCTGATGTCGCCGGCGCCTGAAATGCAAGCGCCGCTCCTTCCATCGGACACAAAGCACGCCGCCGCCGATGACAGGCGCGCTTCGGTCTCGGGGGCGGTGTTCAACGTGTCGACAAGCATAATCGGCGCGGGGATCATGTCGATCCCAGCGACGCTGAAGGTGCTCGGCGTGGCCCCGGCGCTCGGGCTGATAGCGGTGATCGCCTGGCTCGCGGACGTGTCAGTGGAGTTCCTCTTGAGGTTCACCAACGCTGGGCAGTCGGTGACTTATGCAGGCGTCATGAGGGAGTCTTTCGGGACGGCCGGCTCGGTGGCCGTGCAGGTTTCCGTCATGATCACCAACCTCGGCTGCCTGATCATCTACCAGATCATCATCGGTAATGAATCGGATTTTGATTGCGACTCTTCTGATGAGTAGAAGATCGGTGATAGAGAGATATTACTGAATCCGTTCACGTGGTTGTGTGTTGCAGGGGATGTGTTATCCGGGAATAACCCCAATGATGGATCGATACACATGGGAGTTCTGCAGGAATGGTTCGGTTTCTACTGGTGGAACTCGCGGGAGCTCGCCCTGCTCTTCATCCTCGTCTTCGTCCTGCTTCCATTAGTCCTACTTCGCCGCGTTGGTCTGAGAATTTTCCCGTTTTTTATTCTTCCTTTAATTTTCATCTTCGTATGGAAAGATAGCATAGCATGTTTTGTAATGTCAATTTTCAGAGTCTCTGAAGTTCAGTTCAGCCGTGGCGGTGCTTCTAGCAGTGGTGTTCGTTGGAATCAGCTTGGCGTTGGCAATAGCTGCGCTCGTCGAAGGGAAGACAAAGAGCCCAAGATTGCTGCCGGAGGTGGACGACCAAGCCAGCTTCTTCAACCTCTTCACCGCCGTCCCGGTCATAGTGACGGCCTTCACATTCCATTTCAATGGTGAGAACAGCAAAAAAAGATGTACCATACGGAACATATGGAAAATGTTCATTAGCCATTTTCTTTTTTCTGAAGCATGTGTTTTTCAAAAAGTTTTCGTTCGAGATACTCAAATCCGGTGGAGGAGCGATGCTCAAAGCAGTCTCCAACTCGATGATTGCTCAGTTGATGATGTCTTCGAACTTTCCTGCAGTCCACCCGATCAGCTTCGAGCTCGGGAAGCCCTCCAACATGATATCAGCGGTGAGAATATCGCTGCTGCTCTGCGCTGTCATCTACTTCGCGATTGGAATCTTCAGCTACCTTCTTTTCGGGGACTCGATCATGCCCGACATCCTGGTCAATTTTGACCGAAGCTCGGGCTCCGGAGCAGTGGGTCCCCTCCTCAACGACGCTGTCCGGCTTAGCTATGCCCTGCACCTGATGCTCGTCTTCCCGCTCCTCAACTTTTCCCTCCGGTCGAACATAGACGAGTTCCTCTTCTCCAAATGGCCTCCCCTTCCAACAGACTCCACCCGGTTCGTCTCCCTGACGATTGCCCTGCTTGTGATAAGTTACATAGCGGCAATCGCATTCCCGAACATATGGTACTTTTTCCAGTTCGTGGGATCGACTTCCGTCGTGTGCCTCGCTTTCATTTTCCCCGGTGCGATCGTCCTGAGGTCCTCATCTCTTCTCAAACTCTGCCCACTTGCTGAAATTCATTCAGGGTTTTACGCTGTTTTTACCAGTTAATAATCTGGTTTTTCTGATAACGGGTTTACGGTTGCAGGGATGTGCATGGAATATCGACATCAAGAGACAAGATTGTTGCAGTGACTATGATAGGATTGGCTGTAATAACAAGTGTGATCGCCATCTCAAAGAATATATACAATTTGACAGAGAACGGTTCATAGATTTTCATCTCTGCTCCTCCAGTCTTTTTCCATGTATTTTTTTTTTTCTGGTTTGAGAAGAGATACGGTGATTCTGTGTAGTTTCTTCGTGTTTTTCTGCTGCAGTTTCAGCTGTAAACTTAGATGGGTTTTTACCCATTTAAAGCGAGTTTCTTGATGGGAGTTCCAAAACAGGCATTGATCCACGGCAACCTCTAAGGTTTCTTGTCCGCAAGTTCAGAACTCCTAAGGTTTCGATTCCCTATATCTAGAAAAATGAATAGCGAGGTAAACCATCTCAGATTTAGCTCAACAAAGCATTCCACGACAACAACAACAACAACGTTACCCCAATGTGTAAATACGTATTCTTCTTGTCCCTACATCTTAGCAAATGGAAAACCGGAAAACAGATAATGACACAGCCAAACAGTAACGAAGACCTTTTTATCATGACATGAAACATATGAACAAGCATGATGCTTCTTCCACCTTCCTTCATGGGGAGCTAATCATATTTCAACTCTCAAAACCTCTTTAGCAAGTTTGATTTGTATTTATGCACCTCAGCATCCTTGAGTAAGAGGGCCGTAGACCTCACAAGGGGAACTGCCCCAGCTTCTCCTGCGATATGATCAAGTGGGTCGAGAGATTAAGAAAGTTTGCAGTAGAGGTAGGCTTAGTCATGACCGACACCAGAAATGTGAAAAAAGGGGGGACAAATTCTAACTGACAAAAAAGCAGGAACCTGAACTCGAGAGAGCAGCAAGTGCCTTCAGAGCTTCCTTCTTCGTCTGGTCATCTTTCGCATCAGCCAACATATTCAAGAGCTCTTCCGCTCCACCCATCTCCACTATTTTCATCCTCCTCTCATCTGCAGATCAAAAGAAATGTAAACCAGATAGTTTCTAAAACATCAAGATTCCCTTGATGGAGAAATCGACTACATGTTCAGTAATTAATTTGATTTAATGGGAAAATGAGAAGGCAATCATTCGTATCAAGTGCATAGGCTCTTTCTTTTTAATTTCTTTATTTTTGTTATTGAGTTCAAGTCCCAAAAGAGTGGGAGCAGACACTAAAAAGACTTAAGCCTAAAGGTTTCGAGTGAGTCAAGTCAGAGGACTGCAGGACAAACAGGGATTTGGTATCTAGATATAGTATACACAAACAGGTAAATAAGTAGCAAACTTCCTGCTCATGAAAAAGATAATGCATATATGATTAGGGGAGATACCGTCCGTCTATTGCAAAACACGCCAATCGGGATGCTCCCATCCTCTTAAACAAAGGATCCTTTCCATGCAAAAGTGAGACAGACTGCTGCATCAGATTATCTCCAGGAAAGAAATTAAAAGATTCTTTTGCCTTCCGTCAAGAGCTCCTAAAGCAATAACTATGAGGAAAACAAAGATTCAGCTCCTAGCTTATCAGCATACCAATGAATGGAAAAACAAATTGGTAAGCAACAGCTTTAAGAACCATCCTATCTTCCGCTCAGCTTCCTCTTCAAGGGAAAGCTCATCTATGAGGCAATTATGCAACAAAGAAAAAGGAGGAAGGGGAATCTTTAGAAGCAGAAACTTCAACAGATTCCGTGGCATGCTTTGGCAACAAATGAACGGTCAGAACTTGTGGGGTAGGTACTTCAGTATAAGACCAAACCTTGAACTTCAAAGTGAGATATATTTTGATTTCACCGCTACTGTTCAATCAATACACATTCTAATGGACCGCGAGAAAACTATTTTCTTTTCAGAGTTCTGAAGATTCCATCAATCGACAAAGAAATGAGCTGCAGAATATGCATGAGTTAACGAGAAGAGTGAAGGGACCTTTCCCACTATATGAAGAGAAATTCCAATTTACTAACTGCCTGAACTTTCTTTTGCGGAGGTGCTGCATACAAGAAGTGAAAGTTTCATTACGTCAGGAGGCATAAGATTAATAACATCCTTGTTTCAACTCGACAAATATTTAGTTCTAAAACTGCCATAAGGAAAAAAGGTGAAAATTACACTGGCGAGCTGTCCAGTAAAAGTTCTCAAAATTGAGAGGTCCGATCCTAAATGTGACAGTAGTTCATAACGAAAGACAAGTTAATCCAGCAGTTACCGTTGAATTCGCGTTATAAGTGGATGAACAAGTTTACCATGCGGATGAATTTATACAAATGGCATGGTACACAGTCATCTCAATTACTATTAAGAAAAATGCAGCAATAATAATATGGAAGCAACATGAAGGAATTGAAGATTCCTATTTAAAGTTCTTGCATACTATAAAGATCCGCAGCACCAGAAGATTGTTCATCACTTTTGGAATGACTCCCCTCAACATCAATTTTTAGCAGCAAAGAAGAGCTAAACATCTGTACCCAAAAAAATGAAGGAAAATGGGAAATCTCATAGCACACTAATGCCAATAAGAAATTAAGAGCATTAGGGGCCTTCTAAAGATTCTTAGTTCACCCACTAATGACTGGCAACTCCACCCGCTTAAAGTTACCGTTTTGACAACAAATACATTGTCATCGGGCATGCTTCTGCAAAAATTGTAGAATACATGGAGCAGTGACAGGAATCAGCATGACCAGCTGTGACGAGTGCATCCAGCAATCTGCCATAACGCGAGCTTAAATAAACCGTGTGAGGCAAATTTCGAACGACCCTTAAGCAATGGAAAGAGGACCATCATCTTAGATGATTGATTTCATACAAAAATCCCAACTTAAACCAAACAAATAAGCCCCAATAAAAGAAATGGATCCCTGAAGAAGATGGTGACAAAAAGTGGAGAGAAAAGTCTTACTGATTCCCCCTGTCCGCTCGGGCTTGCTTCCGACGCTCTCCGAGTCTCCGCCATCTTCTTCCTCCTCGTCTTCGGGTTGAGCCCTCATCGGCCCATCGCTGTCCTCTTCATGGGCCTGGGCTGACCGTTCATCGTCTCTCGCGTTCCATTATTGTCTGAAAGTGAAACGGAATCATCTCAAAAACCCAGATCAGGGAATTGTAAGAATTTCACAGTTCTCATTCATTTGCTAGAGGAGAGCGCCGGCCAAGATTTCTCACCACTCAGAAATTCGGCCTCGGCCTGCAAAGTTTAATCCTTTCGTTATCTCTCCCTATCTCATATCAAATGAGAAAGCAAATGTGCAGTCACGGACGCTTTTCATGGTCTATGCTGTTCTATTTCTAGTTTCCTTCAGGAACATTTTGTCTTCCAGGCGGGAACCTTTATGTTCCTTTCACTAATGTACGGGGATTGATTTCCTGTGGGATTGGGATGGTAAATTTGTGCCATGCTTCCATCGTACTGAGGGACATCCTCAGAACATGAATGTAATGGGTTTCTCTTGATGCTGAGAGTATCGGCGTTCTTGCATGATAAGGGCCTAAAATGGCTAGTAGAGATGAGTTCTCCTTTGAATCAGACATTTACAAAATTGTTTGAACGAGTTTCTGCTGCTTCGAGCGAAAGATTTGAGTCTCCTTCTCCAGCTGGACCTTGTTAATGTCACTGGTTTTTTATTCTGTGGAGGTCAATCGAAGATGCGGAGAAGGTTTTCAACTCGACAGAGGATAAAGATTGATTTCATGGATGACTATGCTACTGCTTGCTGTCCGTCTTCCAAGAAGGGCGAAGGGCTCCCAGTTTGCTGGCAGATGGGGGAAAGTTTTTTTGCCTAAAGAACATGCCTATTCTTTTGAGCTCACGGCCTGTTCAAGATACTTTTTTTTCCAAATGAGTTTCGTGGGCTTCTCTACTAGGCAATGATGGACGATGGATGCATAACAGACGTGTATGCCAAGTATGGAAGTATAACTGATACATGTGGAGTGTCTGCAAGGATACATGTGCTAGATGTTGTTTCTCTGACCAATATTATTTCAGTTGTGCTCTGGATTGATTATGAGAACAGGCCCTCATACTGTTCCAGGAGATGGAGAAGCGGGGGATTTAGTCCATTCTGTTACTTTCCTGCTTGTAGCCATGGAGGCCCTGTGGAAGAAGTGCTGTGCTATTTTCACACAATGGACACTTATGGTGTAACACCTAGAATGAAGCACTATGCTTCTAGTTCAGATCTTCTAGGCCGTGCGAGCTGTCCAGATGATGCTGCATGGATTTATGAAGAAAATACCCATCGAATTGACAAATTGATCTGTAAGAGTTTTGTTGGAGCCACCAGGATCCGTGGAAATATTGAGCTGGGTAAGACTGCAGCTGAGAAGTTGATCTCTGTAACTCTGTTAGACTGGAGGATCCTGCTACTTATGTCCTTCTGTCTAATTACATACATGCTGAGTGGGAAGCTAGAATGTGGACTTGTCCTTGGAAATGTGATGAAGGGTCAGGACGTGAAGGAGGGACCGGGATTTAGATTCTATGCCAGAGATCAGGAACATCCTTAAATAGATCTATAGCATAGAAGAATCCATGCCCAAAACTTTGTGGACTCACAGTGTGATCGATGAGATTGGGATAAACCTAGAGCCTAGAGGTCATTTACAATTGACTAGATCTATAATATGTACTGTTTTGACCCGTGTTCCATTTTTCTGGGGAGCTACGATCAAAAAAAGGAAGAAATGGGTGTTGCCGTAACCCTACCACTCGGTCAATTCTTGCACTGATCTGTTCTCATAGTTCAAAAGCAGGACCCACTTCAATGGTACGCAGAGCCATCTTTCTTGAGAAATAAAGGCGGGATCTTTACCAATGGTTTGTTTCCTTACTCCATAAACAGGAGCACACTAACCAACTGATTCTATTAACAAGAAACCTATCTCCTCATCCATTGGTCTTGCTGTGCCGGTTTCCTTGTTTGCTCGGAAAAATCCGTGCCTTTGCACTAAATTAACTTCACCAAAGATAGGATGAATGTGAGTTTCTTGGTGATGCTTTGTTCCTCTTTTTGTTTTTTCTTTATCATGGGAAAACTTTCTTGCAAATTATTACAGCAGATTTAAGAAAAACACAGCAGTGCCCTGTCACTGTTCAACCCAAAAATCGACAGAGCAATATATACCCTACAACTGAGAGCATCTCCTCTCTTTTGAAATGTCCCGTATTCAAGGTATGGCTAAGTTTTCAGTTTGCTTGGTCTTTTCCCACTGGTGGCATCTTAATTGGTTCCTCAACATGTGAAGGGGGAAGAAGATAGGACAAGGAAACACAGGTTGAACTGATTTATATGCTCCACAAGTTCTTCTCTCTCTCCTCCTGTCTTTTACGCACATATATTTCTATACTGTTTTCATCATGATCTTGTGAATGGAGCTCGCCTCGTGCTAGCGTCCCCGTGACAGGGAAACGCGACAATTCTTTTCGTTTCTTTCAATAGGATGCATGGCAGAAGACAGTGATAGACCGAATGAAGGGCGGGTGCGGGTAAAGCAAACCTTTGGCTCTCCCAGAATTTTAACTTTCTCAGTTGCTTGTTATGAAACACGGACAGAGAATCTGGGTAGGTGGAAACGAGAAGGGAAGAAAGGATTGAACAATTGTACAACGCAGTGTCTGCAATGGATCCATGAGGTTAAGATTCAGACTATGTCTGTCCTCTCTGAGTTCAAGTCGGAACCATGCAGGTTGAGTCAGTCAGGCTCGAATCCATGACGGGGTTCACCTAGAGGGCTCTCTCATTTAAGATGGAATCCGTCACATCCGATGGCCAAGTTCAGCTCTTCCCTGATCCAGTTCGATATTTCACCGGCTGGCTTTTGTTGCCGCATCGAACTGTCAAACGGGCACTCGATTCATGCTCCTTCCTCAGAGAACATTCGCCAGAGGATAAATTTAATGTTGCTGTAAAATCGGTGTGGCCCTCGTTTGTTCTCACGGATGACTGACTTTTCAATTCAAATGGTATGCTAATGGTGACATGGACTGTTAATTATTTTGACGGAAGACGAAGCCTCTTTATCTTTATTTCTTTCCCCTTTTTTCTAAATGCTTTCCCTCTTAAGTTTTTGTTTTCTATTGTCGCCTTGGCTTTGCATGTGAATGAACTTTCCGGAAGTGCCAGTCACGTGTACCTTCTGCGAGCAGCCCACAATAACCCTACAGTACACCAATACACGCATAATTCAAAGTCCAGATGATTATATCCTTCCAAACATTTATCTCTTTTTAAAAAGGAAAATTCTGGAATCATATTTTATTGCATTACTCATAGAAAAAAAAAACCATAGTATAAGGAATATGCTGATTTTTTTATATCATTTTTTTATGATTACAAATTCATGTTGGAGAATCATGCTACTGCACTTTCATTTTTTTGGGTCGTAATCCTGGATTTAGCCATGCTCACAGTTGCATGATTGTACCCAAAAACATACTCCTTTCCTTGGATTTTCCTTTCTGTCACCTTGCTTAATTAAATTAGAAAAGAATAAAAAAAGAGAAAGTATTTTATGTAATAGTCATATATCACATCACTATTTTTCTACATTATCTATCTGTTATCTTTATTTTTTTAGTAAACTAAAATATTTAGGGTCTATTTGATTTTTTTAAATTTTTTTTAATGATTTAAAAATTGAACGGTCGTACTACTACGTTGGCATGTCACGAGTACATGTCAGCAATGCATTTACACCACAGCTCATATTCTAACTATAGGACACTGATTTTATCTACTACTTTGTGGCGATGTTGAGTTGCAAATTGAATAGACTCCGCCCCCAACAACACGTCGAATTACTGTAGGACCTGAGGGAACCTTGTCGAAAAGCTTACGGCAGGTAAGGGCAATTAGAGCCGACAAGTCGAGGAGGAGAGGAGGCAGGGAGAGTGCATGAGGGTCGATCCGCGGGAGACGCAAAATTCTTGTGCGGTGCTGATGTGATGATTAATTAAGTGCACGCACGTGATCGAATAGACGTGCACGTGATATTTGTCCCTGCGGAATGTAGACAGCGACATATATCAGATACATTCGGTTCCACTCGAAGCGTGTACGTATATATATATATATATATATATATATACACACACACCAACATGTCTAAATTGACGGGATATCCCCCAAAATTTTCAAATATACCAACAAAAAAAATTGTCAATGATAGAGTGGCAAGTAATTATATGAAATTAAAAGAGAAAAAAAGGTCAAGTGAACGTGACCACTTATTTTTGGCGACAATTGAGCGTGGAATTTCTTAATTTCGGATTGCGTGTGATCCGAAAATTTGAAGGAGTCGGGTAATTGGATCCAAGTGGTAGATGGGTAGAAGAAAAGAACAACGAAATGGACACTCTTTTTCCCCCCCTCCTGCTTTAGCTTCTTCCGGATTTTCCAGCCCGTGAAAGGCTGGATCGTGAATCTGAAAAGTATAGTAAGGTACAACAGCAGGTGATGGCACAGGTAATTCCAGCATGGAATGCGAGATCAGTACACGGGTAAATTTATGTAATTTGAGAGGTTAACTTTTAATGGACGGACGCAGTAGAGATACTGAACATTAGCTAGTAAGAAAAATTGTAGCTCTCTATATATCATTCTCTATTTAAACCCCATAGAGCTATCACACACACACACACACACAGAATGGTGTCAAGGGAGCAAGATGGAGCATCAACGCTGCATGAGAAGCTTCAAGTCCTTCGTTCTATCACTCACTCTCATGCGGTAATCACTTCTGTGTTCTCTTCGATCTCCTCCTACAATAGTTGATTGATTTCCCTATCACTTAATCGGCAGCAGTTGGTTGCCTTTCTTGCATCCAAGAAGGAACTCTTTTCCCCGACAGTCTCTGCAACAAGATCGGTGTCTGTTGTAAATTTTATTTCGCCGATCTGCTTTTCTCTTCTTCTTCTTTTTTTCCCCTCCTTTTTGATGTTATTTACACTATAAAAGATGTGTTCTCCCTATGGCTGTATAGCTTGTGTTTCTCTAATTGATGATGGCCGGCATTGCCTTCCAGCTAAGGGAAGAAATCAATAATCAGATTGCTGTTTTCTGGAGGATTCTGAATTTCCTCTCCTTTGGCAGCTGAACAAGACTGCGATCATCGTAGATGCGTCCAGGTACATCGAAGGGTTGAAACAAACAGTGGAAACGCTGAATCAAGATGTAGAAGAGTTTGCCGGATGTTCCAGCGGGCATTCCCGGTGGTCACCGATTGTACACGTATAGAATAAGCTCCTGTACCTACATACATTTACTGTACATTTGGACACAGATTATAAATCTACGTTCGATGTCGATCATATATATGTACGTGAGTTTCTTACGAACTTCTCCCTGATTCCGTGCTCACTGGTGACAGGTAACAGTAGAAGCCCTAGAAAAAGGTTTCCTGATTGACGTGTTCTCGCACAAGAGCTGCCCGGGTCTGCTTGTCTCGATACTCGAAGCCCTTGAAGAGCTCGGCCTCGATGTCCTTGAGGCTAGGGTTTCGTGTACAGACGGCTTTCGACTTCAAGCAGTCGGAGGAGAAGTAAGATACGCGCATAAGCACAGTGTATACATACACAAAATTGAACAACGCACAGACGTACAGAACATCTAAATGTCTTCGAATCACATGAATAACCTATCTAAATATGCAAACGGCCATCTCTCTTGTATATATCTTGTCGGTAAAAGTGACTAGCTACCATTGACAACTCACATCCTCGAGAACATATGGAACTATCTATCTGCGTCGTAATCAAAAGCCAATCAGAGAGCAATTATTTGTGTGTATAATGATGATTTTGCAGAGTGAAGAACAAGGCGGGATAATTGGTTCCCAGGTGGTCAGACGAGCAGTTCTCCAGGCCATCAAGAAATGGAAAGAGGGCAGTGATGATTAATCGAAGAGATAGCAAGCTCTGATTAAGTTAGTATGATACATATCATTAGTTCCTCTCTTAGATCGAGCTTCGTATGTAAAAATATCTTATCCTCTTATTTGTTTTACCATTTAGTGTTCGAGTTGGCAATGTTACAAAACCGCGACATTGTGAAAATGTTGTTATGGGCATCATTCGTCTGTTGAAAATTTGGAAAACTTAAAGCGTTTAAGCAAAGCCAAGCATGTCAGAACAATCTCGATTATGCGTTTTCTGTAACTTGGAGGTGGAAGCCCGGATTCACCTTTTGCCCGAAATCTGAATGCCATAGGTGTATGGGATGTTTGGAGAGCTGTAATGGACAGGACGCAAGTCAAGGAACCCATTCCTCATGGGAGGCGGAGCTGGATCGATCGAGCCTTCTCGCTGGAAATGGAATGAAGATCAACGAGCATGCAGCCTGATGGACATGGTCACAAGTGTCGATGGGCCCAGTGGGCCTGTGTGCCTCAAACTTTCCCATCAGAATGCATTAGAGCCCATTATAATCAAACCGGGCCCATACCAATTTCCGACATTGATTGCCGACTTGTAGTTGTCTAAGCTGCAAGACTCGCAACCACCAGCTTCGAAGAGCTATTTTTCTGGAATTTTTTTTTTCAGAATATATTATATAAAATGCTAAGGGAAAGCATCTGAGTATATATATATTAAATTTAAAAAAAAAAATTCTGAGGCATCCATATGATGAATCTCTTAATGTAGCATGTGCACGAGCTCGAACACATCTGGATTCAGGGAGATCTGCCCAACTCTGATTGGTATAAACAAGAATTATTTCAATTAAAAATTTTTAATTTAAAATATAATGCTAGCATGTCACATATATATTACCATAATTTCTTTATTTCTTGTCAATGCAAAATTAATCACATGAAAAAAATAATATCATCTTAATTATGAATTTTTACTCTTAACAATACTTGAAATTTAAAATATTTTTAAAACAAAATAAAAATATCCAACTACCTCATCAAACAATGTCATGTAACCCTGGTAGTTGTTCTTCTAACCACAAGAGTCTTCGGACAAGACATGTCTGTTGTAATTATACGTATGTGTTACTATAATTGTACATTAAATATATACCGTTTGCCGGTTGGTCATTCATCCTCAAGTCAAAATCGAACGCGTTGTGGCCGAAGGGATCTACTGACGGCCGGTATCTTGGAAGCTGAAACCATCCCTACTCTACTTGATGATCTGCCTAATAATTTTTCATTCTCAGCTTCCCGTTCCCTGGAGATCATTAATCTTGCGGCTGAAGCTTGGCTGGAATCTCTCGGGGATGAGCACAAAATTGTTCCTTTCTCTGTCTTCATCCGCAATGCTTACAGTATTTGACCTGCCCAGCTTGGACTTTTGAGCTGTGTCTTCTTGCCCCCAGTCGAGGATGAGGTCGACGAACAAGAAGCAATCTAGCCTGTAGTTAACAAGTTTCTGTCTAACACTTGCTCTGGGTCTGCGACATAGGAAATAGTGGATTTGTGAAAGCAAGAAGATCTTGATTCCGGATCTCGGAATTGCGTGGTCTCTGTTAAGTTCCGTTTCTTGCCCTGCTGACTGCTCGAGTTATTCGGATAGAACAGCTCGTTGATGATCATTTACTGCTAAAAAGGTTGCGTCGGAGAAATTCTTGGCATGGTGGAGCAGGAAAATGAAAAAACCGAATCCTCTGCGGAGGAGGAGGAAGTTATGGTTGAGGGGGAAAATGGGATCGGGCCTCACAAGGGAGGCAGGCTTGGGGAGTTCTTCTGGGCCCCGTTTCTCTGGTTCAGAATGCTTGCAGATGAGATGCACTGGAGCTTCGTGCTGGGAGTTGTGATTGTTTATGGCATAAATCAGGGGCTAGGTGGGGCTCTTGCGAGGGTTGGAACGGAGTATTATATGAAGGATGTCCAAAAGGTACAGCCTTCTGAGGCTCAGATTTACTCGGGGATTACTTCTATTCCTTGGATTATTAAGCCCCTCTGGGGACTTCTCACGGATGTGGTTCCTATTGCCGGATACAGGAGGCGGCCTTATTTCATTCTTGCAGGTACCTGAATCCTAGTCTCTTCTGTTGTCTCTTACTTTGTTCAATTGCCGGACTGAGGTGGCATTGCCTCCTGGATGCCCGTTGTGTGTTCGTATAATTGCAGTCTTGACTTGAAGTAGTAATTAATGTTTAGATCGGATATCAAGGTCGTGCTTTTTAAATGATGTTTGCAGGAAGTATTTTACATACTTGTGAGTTCCATGTAGCAATCTAACAGACATGATATTACAATGCCTGATGAGCGCTTAACCACAAAGATAGGATGCACCTTACAGCTATTGCTGCTTGGCATTGTTATAGGTAGGATGGATAAGTATCTCCCATGATCGTGGGGTTCTCAACTGAACAATAAAATGTTTTACACATCCAGTGACCCCTTTGATGGTTGTGCCACATAGAGGGCTCCTTAGGTAATCGATGAATAGACTACTCTCTCATTTAAGGGAGGGCAAAGAGCCAAAACCTGATGTTTAAACTCTACAAAGGGCAGTAGAGATATCAAAAGGCCAAGATTGTAGCTTTTAAGACTTCTGGTTTTTTTATTACACTATTATCAAGTAGTTTGAGCATTTAATATTCCATTATGACTCTGTGATTTGGTGAAATGGAATGGACTAGTGTGGAGCTGACTATTTATGTGTTTGATAAATTCATTGGACGATGAGAAAAGCAGAACAGCAGAGTGGATGAAATAATATCTACTTCATTCTGTGATAATCTGCTTTAAAGGTGAACCAGCAGAGAAACCCGGAAAATGGTTCAATGAACATGCATTCAGGTGATATCATAGGGATGGAGAGTGGCTGGAATAACTTGATTCAATGGGGAATAGTGTCTGTGCAGTCTTTTTTTTTTTTTTAAACTCATCTTGGACTGTCACTGACTTCACATCTTAACATAATCCAATCATTATATTGTTCTTTTGTTATTTTCAGGTTCACTAGGGGTGGTTGCAATGCTTGTCTTGTCACTCCATAAGGTTCACCTAGTCCTTGCACTAGCTCTTTTAACGGCAGGAAGTACTGGAGTTGCAATAGCAGATGTGACTATAGACGCATGTGTTGCACAGAACAGCATTAGTCACCCTTCTCTCGCTGCTGATATGCAAAGTCTCTGTGCTTTAAGTTCATCTGTTGGAGCACTAGTTGGTTTCTTCATCAGTGGAATACTTGTTCACCTAATTGGTCCCAGGGTTAGTACCGAGTAACGAAAATCGATTTTCTAGAAATGAGATTAACTTCATCATTTTTTTTTTTTTACTTTTCTTTTGAGTTAGGTAGACACTCCTAGTATTGATGCGGTATCTTGCCACATTTCCATGGTTCTACTATTATTTATTGCTCCCATTTTGGTTTTAAATAACGTTCTATAAAAAAAAGAAAATTGCAATCTCGGATATCCTGATCTGTTGTTGTTGCCTTCGTTCATGCAAGGATGTCATAAATTCTTACATGTCAATTCCATTTCCTTGGTAGGGTGTGTATATTTTGCTGATAATCCCATATTTGCTAATACTCGTGGTGGGCATTATGCTGAATGAACCTCACATTGGCAACTTCAACTACCAGCAGGTTTATCTTATCTGGAACTCTTGCTTGTTTCTGGCTCCTCTTGACATTACACTGTCAAACTGATCCCAGCTCTCTGTACTCTCAGATAAATCAGAAGTTTCTCGATGCAGGGAAAGCCATGCTGAGAACTCTCAAGTTCGCGAATGTGTGGAGGCCATGTGTGTATATGTATGCTTCCCTTGCTCTGAGCTTGAATGTCTTTGAAGGCATGTTCTACTGGTACACTGATGCGAAGGGCCCGAATTTCTCTCAGGTGGATGAGCTCTCCCTCATAGGCTTCTACTCTGTGAAATGAATTAGGTCTTCATACAAGTTAATGAGAAACAAGTAATTCCATCACATATCATGTGGCCGAAACGTTCAAACAGAAGAATTCCCCTTCTCTCGCCTTGCGTAGTCTTGCGTGGTGAGAGAAGGCAGACAGCGATAGCCGCTAGCTAGCTTCTAGTTTTCTCGCTTGTTCCCATCATTGATGGTTGAGTGTGGGACTGAGCCTTCCGAAAGACAAAAAAGTGTGGTACTATGCTTAGAGATGTTTCATATCAAGGAACAACATTTTGTCATGATTGGAAGAATATTTATTCTGTCTCGGGCTCTATTTGGTTGGAATGACAACGTTTTGTTTGCTAATAGCAAAATGCAGAAACAGTAATGTGTCGTTCATGTACTGTATTTACTAAAGAAAGTCCTCCTTTTTTTTTTTTTTTTTAATTTTGCAGGAGACAGTGGGTTATCTATTTTCAATCGGTTCGATCGGATCCCTCCTGGGAGCTATACTCTACCAGCAATCCCTCAAAGGCCATCCTTTCCGAGCCCTCCTCCTCTGGACCCAGCTCTTTTTTGGAGTGTCGGGGATGCTTGACCTCATCCTTGTCCTGCGCATAAACTTGAAGTTCGGGATACCCGACCAGTTCTTCGCTGTCATCGACGAATGCGTGTCTCAGATGATCGGGAGGCTGAAGTGGATGCCTTTGCTCGTTCTCAGCTCGAAGCTTTGTCCCCCGGGGATCGAGGGCACTTTCTTCGCACTCCTAATGTCAATCGACAACGTGGGCCTCCTGTCGTCGTCGTGGGGAGGGGGCCTCCTGCTACACGTACTGGGGGTAACGAGAACACGATTCGATCACCTATGGCTGGCGATTTTGATCCGGAACCTGTTGAGGATCTCCCCTCTGTGCCTGCTGTTCTTGGTGCCCCGGGTGGATCCAGACTCCTCCATCCTCCCGGATGAAATGCTGAGCACAAGCGAGGAGATCGAAGACCGGATTCCTGAGTCTGAGAACATCGAGTTGGTCTCACTTGTTAGTCGTGTGGATGAACGGTAGTCAGTAAAACCAGGAGTTCTTGTTCATCATAACGTATATTATTTTGTAATTCAATTTGATACTTACGTGTAAGTTTTTCTGGACCATGTGATTTACACCTAAAAAAAGGAAAAAAATGTGGATGAGCTCCATGTTCTATTGTGCCATCTCCACTGAATTTTCTTTTAAAAAAGAAATCCCAATGGCTAAATTTTATTTTCAATGCATAGTTATATTCAATAAAAAATTTATTTCATATTTGACTTGAATTAGTCATTAAGAACCAAAATTCTCCAAAATAATTCATTGTCTACATTATGAGCGAACGCCCAACAAGAAAACACTGACAGAGACATGGTAAGCGAGAAAAGCAAATCAATGAAGAAGGAATTTGCATCTTCTTCTTTTATTCCTATGGAAAATCCGTGATAAATAACTATTTTTTTTCTTTGGTTAAAAGTCCAGAAGCTCCCACCGACAGGAAAATATTTAGGGATGCTTATGGATCGGTTTATCAAATCATTAAATTATTTTAGATCAGTTTATATATCTATTGAATCGAATTATTTACAACAAGTTTTATGGATTCTCAACTAGTTCAAACAACTTTTTTTTAAAATAATAAAATGTTAATAAATTGAATATGAACTAAACCGAAATCAATATAAAAAATACAAGTAAACGGGAAAATATATGAAACAACAAAAAGAACATGTAAAAATTATAGAAATTTTAATTAAAGACAACCAAATGTGTAAAGATTAAGACTAAATGACAGATGAAGTTTAGAATAAATTGATGTAAAGCATATTACTTAACCTATATCTAAAATATTTTTTAATTTATTTATACAATTCTAAATAAAATTTTAAAAAAATTAGTTTGATAATTTAAAATAATTAATTAAATTATTTAAACTTGATAACTAATTACACTGTTTCACCAAAAAACCCATACTACATGATAACCGCTTTATCCAAAACTAATTTTTTAGATTTAATTTCGTTTCTTTAGTTATTTTTGTGCATCCATATAGGAAACAACATATATTGTCCTGATTTTAGGCACAAATTTTACTGCGTCCAAGTCCATTATCTACGACACTTTTCACTCTTGCTCGGGTTGCTGATCACGGGGACTGAGCAGGTACATACTGAACATCATTTTCTCCATCTCTCTTCAGATCCAACGGCTCACGGTTTATGAGTAGACAGACTCTCACCCTCCACCAGCAAAACCAGCAGCATCGTCGCCTGTGGTTTATGGCTGTGTCCTTCCCAGCTCCCAACCCATCATTGCACCGTTCAAGCAAGAGACGCCAACACACAGATCAAAGAGGGATGACTTCACTAAACCAAGGGGCTACTACATCTGGGAATCGGAAAAGCGTGTAAGGTATATTATACTACTAGTTTTCTGTACTTTTTTTTTTCTACTTTTGAATCCTTCTCTCTACCCTCCCGTCATCTCATTTCCCTCGAGTTTCATACATCTTCTGGATCTCTCGCTCATCACCAACCCTCTCACTTGTTGCCTATAAATACCTCTTCTTCTCCATCAGCTCAACTCCCACTCAGAAGGTGAGCATCCATTCTTGGTTCACGGTACAGCAAATAGAGAAAAACTAGCCAGGAAGGAACAGCTGAGAGGGAGAGATGGAGGCGATTCAGTCCTGGGTTTCCGAGCACAAGCTCACCAGCGTCGGTCAGTTCCCGATGCACCACGGCCTTGTTCGGTCCCATGGCTCTTAGTTTCATCCATCGCTTATTATTCTAGAAGAAAGATTCTATATATAGCACAGAATATGTGTATATACATACGTTCTAGGGGGATGTCTATACATCTCCGGCCGCGTTCGAATCGATATTGGTTCATCCTGATGTGTTACATTGGGCTGTTGATGACACGTTAAAACGAATGCACTTACTTGCAGGAGCATTATGGGCATCGGCCATAGGAGCATCACTGGCTTATTCACGTGCCAAGTCCCCGCTTAAGCCGAGCCTCCGCCTCATCCACGCTAGGTGGCCAATTAACCACCCATTTTCTCATGCTTGCCCCCCCACCTGATCAGCACCGCGTTGGCAGCTAATTCTAATTGTCGTTCGGTTTCTGCGTTTTTGGTTGTAGGATGCACGCGCAGGCGCTGACACTGGCCGTGCTGTCGGGTGCGGCGGCCTACCACTACTACGAGCAGCGGGCCGGGGAGCGTGACAACAATTAAGGGATAAAAAGATTTACGCTAATGACGATGATTGGAGCCCCCACGATTAAGTCCCTGTCAGGACTAATTTCTCGGTACACGGCGCTCCATATATTAAGTAATTGATGTTCACGACTACTACGTAAGATTTATGCATTAGTCAGTCACCGTATTAGATTTTCCTCGCAATTTTCACGTGTATTTTATATGCGGACCTGGTACTAAGTCGTCTATCTATCATGTTCCTACATTGCTATGGGGCAATTTATAATAAACGACAGTCGTTATCACCATAAATTGATTAGTAACATCTGATATTTCTTCCACCTAAATAAGTTTCTACTTCAAAATTTATTAATAAAAATAATTTATATTAGAAGGAATTTATAATTTTAGTGGATCTATATAGATTTACACATATACATACATCATATATTAATTTAGACAAAATTTTGGATCAATATTACCTGATCCTCAATAAACTCATAATAAATCTAAATATGATGATTATGCCAAGCCCCTAAGATACCGTAACATCCCTATTTTATGTTCACATAAGTACGTTTCTCCATGTGCTTAGCTTCGCATAAAAAATGAGTAACTTAACTTCAAGTTTTCTTTAGGCACGTGCACGATAAATCTGACGTTTTATGCTTTTAGAATCTCTGAGCACCGATCGAAAGCATTAACGGGCTTCGTCGAGACCGTCGAAACGTGTGGAAAATGATGCAAAACTGACAGGATTGTCTAAGTTCAGACCTGCAGAATCTTCCGAGTTTAATAACAGTAACATCGTGGCTGTTTAGTACTAGAAAAAGGGGAAACAGAAGGGCAAGCAAGCAATGCCGACTGAACCAAGGAAGCCGTCGGATTTGTCAGAGGGACGCGAGACTCACCGGCTTCGATACTGTACTTTCCCATTAATTATAAATTTTTCTCATTATTATTATTATTATTTCTCGGAATTCACAGAGGAATACTGTTTGCTAAAAAATGGATTGGTCGGGGAGTCGGCCCGTCAATCCGAGTCAGCTAAAGCCGATTGTCGGGTGAATGAATCGATCGAGAATCTTGAAAATTGAAGTTCTGCACTGTAGCACTGTTCCCAAATGCGAATTCAAGGCACTCACGTTCAACTTTCGTCCATTAAAATTATTTTTTTATTACCTTTTAACTATATAAATCTCCTTATATAAAGAAAAAAAATCAAATAAGAATGTCACGGATGAGGTGGCAGAGGACAGGAGTCCAGTGACGAGTTTAGATAATTCAAATTATTATCTTAGTGGGGTCATATTCAATTTTAATTTTTCAAATGGATAATTTAAAAATCGAATTTAGATTGAGAGAATCGACGAAATTTTTTTTAGGGATTCTGGGTTAATTGTAAATTAGTTTTGATGTGCGATTTAGTTGACTCAAGAATACTGCATGATATAAAAATAAAAAATATATTATTCAATTGAGTTAATACTGAGATTAGTATAATCATTTAACACTGGCCTACGTGGCTCTTCTCGAAACAGGGGGTTTCTGGGTTGAAGCCCAAAGTGGGCCGGATGATATTTGTTTAAGTAATTTGGGCCGAATGTTAATGGGTGGGGCCCAAGAATGTAGTTTAAGCTCCTTATGCGGTGCGCGTAAAGTTTCAACTTCTCAAAAATTGGTTCATGTAGTTTAATCTCTTTCATGTGTAGTCCTCTGAAGTTTGGGAAATCACCTCCACTTTCCCAAACCCGAATTCTCGTCATGACGAGGGATCTCGGTTGGAAAGAAATGTAAGAGCAGTTACCGACATGCATTTCTTCTTGTCCGAACTTCGAAACTGAAGGCCAGCCGACCCGCAACTGGTCCCTGTTCAAGTCAATCATTTGATTCCAAACTCTCCCGTAAAGTTGACTCACTGAGGCTGATCGAGTTCCCTTTATGTCATTCTGGTGTTGCAGATGCAACGGGATGGACGTGAAATGAGCATTTTCCAAAGATTTCGGAGTGAGCTGATGCAAATTAAACTTCAGAGTGCATTCTGAGGACAAATCAAAATTGCTGGGGCATATTGAAATTATAATAAACCAAAGAAAATGTAACGGAGGGAAATTGCTGTAATCTCTGTAACCTGAAACGGAGTCGGGAAGCAGGAGCAGAACCCTTGTCACCAGTACCGGCGATGGTCGCAGTAGAAGAAGCAGAGGGAGAAGAAGGCCTTTTTCAGACTGCACCAATACCTTCCCCTCCCCTCCCCAAGCTCTTCCTCCACGTCCACTCCCAAGGCTCTTCTGAAGTTCACTCCCTCATCTGCCCGTGAAAGCGCGAGAGTCAGCATCGGGGCGCCAAAAACTGTAGCTCCGATCATGTCCATGTCGCCTCTACGCGTTGTTCCTCACCTCCAAAATCTCGTGGTAGTTGGATATCAACTGCACCTCGAGGTTTCTTTCTGTGGTGATTGAGCTGGTTGACTGCTGCTAGTCGGTTCTTGGAACCGAGGACGAGTAATCATCTTACGTTCATGAGATTCGTGTTTGTTGCAGTATTTATTGCTGAAGGTTCAGTTTCTGTAACTTTTCAGAACTGCCCGTCAGTTTTCTGGACGATCTTCGTCGGTAATTTGTCCGTTATCTCATGCAGGATTGGATTTCTGAAATCACAGTTGCAACTGATATCTGTGAAAGACCTTGTTGGTGATCCCAATGTCCTTTCTTTGTATGTAGATGCGACTGATGCATGAGAAGTTGAGCCTCGGACAAGGACAGTACGTTAAAGGGAGGCAGTTGCTGTTTTTGCCTAGGTCATTTTGATATGTGTATAATCTAAATATTAAAAAATATATATATATGATTTTTACTATAATTATTTCTCTTTAAATATGTGGAATTCTTAAATCACAACCAATTTTGTGGTCCTACTTATCTGTGCATTTCGACCGGCCAATGTGCTTGGTAACAGAACTGCCTGACAAATTTACCTGCAGCCAAAGAAAACTTTATCATGATTGAAATTCTTGCCGTAATCCTAGTATTTCCTGTAATTTAATCAAAAAATAATATTTGAATTCTATGCCTGGCTTGATGACATAAGAGATGCTCGTGCATCCACCATCCATTGTGCTTGCGGGTTTCGTCGAGCCATATAATTACAGTTAATATCTCACTTGAATATAGTTATGGTATCCATGACTCTTTGGGATACTTCCCCTACTCCACTCCTCTCCTTTCCATTAACTAAATGTTCCCCAGAACAGTGCCAGCGTCTCTTCGAGTGACGCACATCAAGTAGGCGACCGGAGTGCTCGTGATCTCTCGACCTCTTCTTCATCGGTGCGCAGCGGTGTAGGGCTTGTGGGACAGTATCCGTGAGGTCCCCGTCCGAAAAACTTCGATCATCAATCACTGGGGGGGATTAGTGCTGGCTTGAGGGACGAACAGCCTTCTATCGTTTCGCCTTCGCACAGGGAATAGTCGTCTTATATCTGTCTCCGATGGTCGTCATGTTTGTTCCCCTCGTAGGTTCTCATGGACTGAAAGAAATGAAAATTCCTCAGATAGGCCCTGGTCCGGGTCGCTGCAAAGGAAATTCATCGAATTATTAGGGAATTATTGGAATTTATTTTCTCAATTAATTACTTTCACATATAATTTATATCTTCAAGATGGGGGAAGCTTAGTAGTATTGAAATTAGATCTCACTGGGTGTTCGGATAGTTGATTGAATTCAGTTTTACCTAAAATTATTAAGGGTTAAATACGTGAATATATATATACACACAAGCATAAGTATGTAATGTCAGCCATTTCAATATATACTAAGGCCGATAAAAATTCTATATGTTTTAGTATTTAAATATATTATATTTGAAAACAAATTTTTAATCCATATATTTTGTATTATAATACACTTAAATTATAATTTTAACGGCATATTAATATGGTTATTATCTGCTGATGTGTTACAATGATATAGTGGTAAGTTGCAACATGACATATTAATGTGGCAAGAAGTTTATTGACGTGCCATGCCATGCCACGCCACGTGGCGTTGTTTAAATGCCACAATAATAAACTATTAAAATTACAATTCAAATATGTTACGAATTTAAATATACATAATTAAAAATTTTATTTTGAAATATATAATATTCAAGTATACAAAACTATAATTCTACCTATATTAACATTATGATTTATAAAGAAAATGCTATGAATATCATCTAGCTTATAATTAGACAACTATTTCTCCAATTACAGTGCGATAAGAAACAGTTAATAAAGAAAAACGGTAAAAATAATTATTTCTCCAAAAACTGTATGGACAGAATGGTTGGAGCTGGACACACTAAGTCTAAGCTAAGACAGAGTTTTGATTATAATAATTACGAGGTATTATTCTGTTAATAATATAATCGTATTATCACATGGTGGTGATGATGATAATAACCATAGACTTATTGTCACTCTTTTCTATCAAATTTATATTAATTTTAAGATGTTTTATGGTTGTAATGCAATAATACGATCGCTTTGAAAACTGTTTTCTTCTTTTAAGCGTGTGAGAATGTTATATACCTTCCGTCCCGTGCAATCTCATGCGACCATTTATTCTTTTTATTGGGGCTAATTATGCGACCATTTTATTCATTTAAAGCAGTTTGTAATCACCCTAAACATTATTAGATTGGAACATAGTGACTTTGATGTTTTACCAGCTAGAACTTCATGCGTGGGTTCCGATTGATTGGTATCTGAATCCTATAGGCAAAAAGTTTTATCATAAATATTTGCTATTCATAAAACATGAATTGTAATCGAGATAATACTGAAGGAAAAAAATACTTATGGCTTGTAAGGGATAGAAGGGATGGGTGAATAAATGGGAAGAAGACCTATGTCGATAAGAATCTCATAATTTTTTAATCTTATATTAAGAATGAGGTCATTATATCATACTAATCTTGTCAAAAATAATAATTTTTTTAGTGGTTTAAGGTTTTTCATTGAGGCTTTGAATTTATGAGCCAATTAAATATTAAGATAAGAGGAAATTGAACATTAACTGGATGCCACGACCCTGAGTTATTTATAAGGAAATTTGTAAAGAGTCCAAGTTGGTCCATTAGACATGCAAATCTTGAAGTGGGAAGGAATCTGATTTAATTTGAGAGACTGCATTTGCTCAGTGGGAAATTACTATGGAAGTTGATAGGGATGTCAATCAAATGATCTTGATTGGACAAGAAAAAAAAAGGGAAAAAAAAACAGCTCTTATCAATCTACCTCCGCTCCGCATCGGTTTTCTCACAATATTAGTCGGCTCGCCGTTCTCGTATCGGCGTTATGAGGTGTTAATACTGGACTTGGACCGCAACATATTGAGGTGACAGGTTTTCGGTGAGTCGTTTTAGATCTCGATTCAGAGATCGTCTGCAGCATGATTCGAAACGCAAACTCCACGTACATCTCACGCCTCATCATTGATCGTGGACATCCAATTCGTTCCTGAAACGATTGAGACTAGTTATACCTGCATATTTGCGGAGGCGATCGCCTTCCTTTAATTGTGCATCTCATAT
This sequence comes from Sonneratia alba, assembly GCA_900174645.1. Taxonomy (NCBI): domain Eukaryota; kingdom Viridiplantae; phylum Streptophyta; class Magnoliopsida; order Myrtales; family Lythraceae; genus Sonneratia; species Sonneratia alba. The sequence goes on from FWPY01000106.1 coordinate 5,304,894, forward strand.
TCGGGTCACTCACCATTGGCAGTACCGGTTGGGAGCACTACGAATTCCGAATCTCATCTCTTATAATGCCTAATTTTTCTCCTTTTTGACTAGGTTTCAGTCTCCACTCTATGGAAAGAAAAATAAACAGAACTATCACCGCGTAATTGACTACACCCTCAATTTTGCCTCATAATATACGCCGTTCATGTCACGAACTCTTTGCCTCCTTGTTTCCTACTTTGGGCAATATCGCATCGACTTGGGACCTGACCTCCACAAGAAGGTTCGGGTACTCGTTACCTCACTAAGTGGAGATTCAGGAAAGAGCGACATCGGACAACGAAAAGGCAGGATCGATTCTTCCATGTCTAAGGAGTCCCTATGGCCCTAGAATTTTCAACACTGGTAATTGAAGCAAGATCTCCTCCAACCTCCAGGTGACCCTTCACTCCGTGGAGATTCCACAGGGAAACCTCCACCAAGTCGAGGTCGGGTACGTCATCATTTCGATGCTCCCATTGAAAGGAAGCCAATGGAAGTGACACCTCTTCTTTCCGACGTGCCCAATGAGGAAGAAGCGATCGAGGTGAGGCTGGGAGCAACCCATTCCGCCTTTCTTCTTCCTATTTATTTCCACGGAGCACTCATCTAGATATGTAGGAAGGCCTAATAATCACGGATCACTAATCTCATCATAACACAAAAGGAAAATTTCTATCAGCCGACGTCTCCACGGGAGGCTGTCTGGTCACTATTTGCAGAGCTTCTGCTCTCATCGGCTCTCAAAAGCGTGGTGTCTGTGGCCTGACCGGGCAAAGTACGACTGTGACTTCACATGAGGTGGAGTGACAAACTTGTGCACGGTATCTCCATCGATCGGCCTTGCCATGTATATATATCTCTTTCTCTCTACTATATCAATTGGGTTTCTGGGATTGGGAGATATTCTAAAACGCTGATGACGTAAAGTCAAAGGAGCCAAGGCATCTCCAGGGGAAAGAGAGGAAACGAAAACAGCAGAAGTCTAATGGTATCATCGAGCAAGATTCTGCATCTACATATACAAGATTGGATCTAGAAAATTGATATAAGAGGTGAATAAAATTTTCAAATAAGTAATATACGATAATTAAACGAAAAAAATTGACTAAGTTGATGAAATCTATGTAATATCTCATAAATTTTTTTCGATTAGAGGGGGCGATTGCCCCTCCCCTAAATCGATCCCTTGTATAGGTAGGCATATAGTCCAAAGAGTGATCGGATATGGCTCATTATAGACTATTGTAACAACAACAAATTCAAAGAATCTTCCTCCAAAATAATTCTATCCATCTCTATATGTACATGTGAGTAAATGATGAATACATTTTTTTTAAAGAAAAGGTAAAGAATTTATTCTTTTATTAAGTCATCACTTCACATGAATCAGATTCTAGATGATATGGTCCATAGCAAACCCATCTAGAAGAGAGCTACATATATAGTGGGAGAAAAATGCGGTAAACATTTTTTCCGGGAAAATTGGTCGTGCCTGCCCGAACCTTTTTTCCCATGACCTCCCGAAAGGTCAACACCACCTTTGGATTTCGATAGAGAGGAATCTTCTCCTAGCCTTGGGCCTATAGGCAACTATCCTTATCAGATAATTCAACTATATCTCCAAACCCAAAATGCCATGGTTCACACGGTACAATTGGTGGAGGAGGAGGAGGAGGAGGCTATCATGTGATGTTGACCCCCACTCCCCGACTATCTCTTTAGCACATTTCACCCACAAAACTAATTTAAGGTTCTCCGAAATAGCCCGCCCTTCTTCTCTTTCGATAGAACGGCCTCTCAATTGTCTCCATTAATGTTTGATTATATGAAATTTAATTTCATAAAAAAACTTTAATTATTTCAATCAAATGATATTATCGAGATAAATTTTTAGAATAATCAAATTTCCTTTTTTTTCACACTTTTTTTTAATAATCTCGTTTCTTTCTGCCACGAGCAAAAAGACGAACAAAAAGAGAATTATAGAAATGGGCGCGCCCAGCTGGCTAGTGCGGTCAGTGTAAAGTTTTTGGTTGACAGCGACCATACTGGTTATATACCGAACCGGTCCGGTCCATAAAGTGTATGCTCTGCTCAGTGTATTGTCTTTCATTACATACGGTTCTTCTTCAACCACGTCTTGGTAGGCAAGTTGGTGGAAGAGATGAAGAATTCATCATATTCAGTGCCCACAACGTCAAACGGCGACCCACATCAGTTATATCTTTTTTTTTTACGGAATTATCCTATCCCATCCTATCAAATTGATTGTATTGCGTTTTTTTTTACTTCGAAACAATTGCTATTTTGGATATGATAAAGTGTGATGTTTCATATGCCTAGTTGCCAGATTCACTGCATCACCTTAAAGCATGGCTTCAAGTACCTGGAAAAGGCCAGCGGCAATTTTCTTTTGCTTGTAATTCAATGAGCAACAAGAATCCAGTCTCTCTCTCGAGCTAATGGGTATCTCACATCTGCTTAGATCCATAACAAACTAATAATCTCACGGATGAGAGAAGTGTACTTCTGAGAGGAAGTCGAGCGCATGATCTCGTGGATCATTTATAATGCGTACGCATATTATACATACTTATTAGGTTGATATTTCGGATTGGTATCATTACTAAGTTCTTTCTTGAAAAACAACATATGTAGAGAAGAGGGCTTTGAGAAAGGAGGTGGAAAAAGGAAACTGAGATATGCATAGCCATCGCGGTCTGTTTGGCAACTTGCTGCTTCCATTGATGCGCCAGAAAGTCTCCTCGTTTCTCTCTAGCTATCAACTTGAATATTGTCATGATTTCTTTCCTTCTTTTTTGCCCCAGTGAACTGCGTTACATTAATTCGATTAACCTCTGACATATAAGACAAAGAGAGACCAAAAATCGAATCTAAAGTCCGGCTGTGTAAATCATGTGCGTGAAAAATTACTCGACCTTGGAGTCCACGTACACATCCATACCATAAAAAGAAGAAAAGACTTCAATAATATCTAGCCGAAAGCACTCGTGGGATAAAGTCAACTTGCCCATCATAGATTCCCACTTTTCTCCTCTAATCTCGCACAGCGTTACTTCAATTATTTGTGCTTAGGATTTCAACTTAACACGAATTTATTTTCGAGAAACGGACAAATTTTTAGAAAATACAAATTTATCGATCCCACGTCAGGCTAGTGAAATCTGACGAGGCACGAGATACACCGAATTATTTGGCCGCCCATGATCGATGCCCTTGACTAGATCACTTAACAGGTGCAGGCAATTCAAGAGAAACAGTTTGAGCAACTAAGTTGGCGCAGCGCTTGTGAGCCACAAGTTCACCTGTGCTAGTACACTGATCACGTGCGATGCACGTGAAGGCAGTATTGCTCCACTCCGCTGAATGCGCATTCTTAACAATACATCATCTGAATATAAAATGATATGATCGTTCTGTTGAAAGATGCATACATTTTCAAGTAAGAAAAATTATTCCATAAATTCTACATGTTTAAGTCTAGTCTATTCACCGATACAACTTGATTAACATGGTATGATATATCTTTTTCTTATACAAGAAACATTATATGAATGTAAAATTTTATATTATTAGGAGCTTATTTTTTAATAAAACAATCAAATCTACAATATCAATAAGGAAAAAACAGAACTAGCAAACTGATCAGTGCATGGGGGAGTATAAATAATTATTATTGTTATTCTGGGTGGAACGTGTATGTACGCCCGCGCCACCGTTTGTGTTCAAGGCCCGTGCTCTGTGTTTTTTGCTCTTTAGATTTACGACAGCAGAAAATACCAGTTATGCCGAAAAAGGAATTAAAGGGAAAGGAGAAATAAATAAATAAATATATATATATATACACGTCAAAAAATCTAATAAATGAGTTCCGAGCCTCTAGAACCTTCTGGTTATGGGTTAAAACGGTGCTAACAGCATCGAATCCCACTTTTGATTAGAGATGTTTAAGGGGTTGGTTTGACCCAAAATTGGCCCAAATGATTTGTCTTATTGGGCTGGAGGGTACTTACGAGACGAGTTCAAGAAATAGGTATATTGAATCGGGACTAGTAATATATGTTTTCTCATTGAGCTGATCTGAAATCGTTTAAAAACTAACTTGAAACCATTACGAAACTAGCTCAAACTGTCATGAAACCGGCCCAAACTACTAAAAGCCCTTGGTCAATTTATTGCATTCATATATCGCCAGGGCTTGTTCGTGATTTTATGACCCATAACCCCTAACTAGATCGGAATGTTAAACCTAATAGTCCGAACTGGACTGTACATATTACATCTCCACTTCTGATTATGCTTTATTATTATTTTTTAACTTCCAACACGATCGTGGTCGAGGTCGAGGTCTCCTCTTGGCCGTGTTTGGTGGCTTTTTATTTTATTTTATTTTTTCCTCTGGTGCTAGTCTTGCGCAGCCCATTCGTATGTTCTATCTTTATATAATTAAATTATAATAATTTTCTACGATGCATCCATAAATTCCTTTGCGGTGGATTCAGAAAGTGAATGTTAGAAGCACGTTGATGAATTTAAGGGGAGCAGTTGATGGTCGATTCCATGAACTCGCCGAAGTTTGCATAATATTGTATAAGTTTTATCGATTTTATTCTTTGTGAAGTATCTTATTTCGCATCCTTAAACTTTTTTTTTTTTTTTGCATTCTGATTTGGTCTTCCCTTAAATTTCATCTACTCGGATAAAATTTATGTCTTCCATCAGGTGGGTGGGTGCTTACTTATGTATGTTATGAATAAGTCAGTCAGTCAGTCAGACAGACGCAAGTGGCAAGGAATGGATTTTATATGCACGAATAAGTAGCCCATAAGAAGACAAGAGGCTTTGAGGAATTAGTGGCGTGCAATGGAAAGCCTAAGGCACGGGATTGCCTTGTGGTCATATCATTTATTTCGTGCATCCGGGACCAAGAAAAGCCTCCAGAAGAATATATGGATATGTACATACATATATATATATATATATATACGGGTATACATGGCTACACACACACACACACACACAGAAGCAGCTCAGCCGATACAGAAAGAACAAGTTGGCCTACTTATTACTCGTCTCCCCCAGTAAGACGGAGTCCCTCACCAGTCACCTTCTCCTCTCCCTCCGTGTCTCTGTTACTCCGTCTTCTGCTTTGTTGTTATTATTATTCGGAGAAGATAACAGGAGGGTAAGAGATCATATAAAGTAACAGGAAAGTATCTCTTCTTCCATGGAAGCAAAGGGTTACACGAGAGATGGCACCGTCGACCTCCGTGGCCGCCCTGTCCTCTCCTTCAAAACCGGCAAGTGGAAAGCTTGCTCCTTCCTCGTCGGTGAGTATCCTGACTCAGATCATCGATAGCCGATCGATACCGTGAGCAAGAGGATTCTCAGAACTTTCACTGGAATGAACTCGGGCGACCGAGCAACGCCTTTAAGAAACGACACTTTTTTTGGATAAGTTTGACCTTGCGGGTCGACCCCGTTTTGTCTTCTTGATTCGAATAGGCTTGTATAATTTGTGTCGTGCAGGCTACGAGGCATTTGAGAGGATGGCTTTCCACGGGATCGCGTCGAACCTCGTGAACTACTTGACCACCCAGCTTCACGAGGACACCGTGTCATCGGTCAGGAACGTGAATAACTGGTCAGGTGCGGTCTGGATCACCCCGATTCTCGGCGCCTATGTGGCCGATGCTTACTTGGGTCGGTTCTGGACGTTCACAATCTCATCCCTCATTTATGTCACGGTAATTAACCCCTCTCTTTCTCACCCTACTACACGATACGACTCAGTACTGACATTGACATTCATAAAAGATCACAAATCAATCATTAAATTTGTAGACATGGTCAGGTTTACACAAATTTTGTCGTCTTTTTTTCTTTTTCCGACTACAGAGAAACAGATAGAAGAAATAAATAAATGAGTAGATTCAAAATAAAATCTATTAATTTTATATCGAGATAAGAATTGATATTGTTACGGTGAACATATTTTTATCGCTCATTTTAACTTCCATAAAGAGGAGACCAACTGTTTGGACAATACCTAAGGCCACCTACTCCCACTGGCCAATTAATGTTACTAATCACTGCCAGCGGGACCAATGTTCATTGGCTATTAGTGCCGAAACCAACTGGAAATAAAAAGGAATTTTAAGGAAAAATGAATTTGACTACATCCATATTCTTTTGGTTGTCCAGTCCACAAGTTTCTTCCCTTCATGATCGCCATGTGCAAATATCAAGAGATATCATCTATTTTAACTAATGCGAATTCGAGTTAAGACGATTTATTAAAGGATAAAATCTCATAATCAAGAATTATTTCTGTTCATAGATATTTGAATACAATATCTTTTATAAGAGAAAAAAAAAAAGAGTCATTGAGTCCATTGGTCCAATGGTTGACATTCGAATGCTGTTTCATTTAGGCCCACGGCATATACGATACAAGCCTCTGGTCCATATGCATGTTCCAATATGTTGTCTTTTTATCGGCCACACATATAAACTTCCATCAATGCTCGATAACGATGGGAGTGAGTGGTGCTTCTGTATGATCGACACGGACATCAAATTCTGTAACCTTCGCAAGCTCACGGATATTTTTCAGGGCACCGCCTCGAAACTAATTTGAGTTTCTGGATCCGATCGATCTGTAACCATGGTCGCCTTTTTTTTTTTTTTTTTGACGTGCAACATTGGACAGGGGATGATTCTTCTGACAATGGCAGCTTCCCTAAAGCTCATGAGGCCAACGTGTGAGAATGGAGTGTGCAGCAAAGCCACAGGGTCGCAGATTGCTTTCTTCTACTCGGCCCTCTACATCATAGCCATCGGTGCAGGAGGGACCAAGCCCAACATCTCGACCTTCGGCGCCGACCAATTCGATGACTTCAACCCACAAGAGAAAAGGCTCAAGGTGTCCTTTTGTCGTGTAAATGTGAAATTATATATATTTTTCAATACCATATTCATTTTCGATCAATTATGTTTTTTTTTTGGGTGAATTGAAGGTGTCATTCTTCAACTGGTGGATGTTCAGCTCCTTCCTGGGGGGCCTCTTTGCAACTCTTGGGCTCGTCTACATCCAAGAGAACTTGGGCTGGGGTTTAGGCTACGGCGTCCCCACGGTTGGGCTCATCCTCTCCCTGCTCGTTTTCTACTTGGGCACCCCGATGTATCGGCACAAGGTCACGACCACGAGCCCCACGAGCGATCTCATCCGCGTCCCTGTCACGGCGTTCAAGAACCGGAAGCTTCCAATCCCCAGTGACCCCTCAGAGCTCCATGAGCTCGACAGGCAGTATTATGTTGCCACTGGAAGGCGCCAGGTCCACCACACGCCCCTCTTCAAGTTCGTTCCCGAAAATCTCTCCACCACCTGTTGATGCCATTCTTTATATTTTGGTCAATCCACTGAGATGGCTCCTTATACAGCTACCACACATGACTGTAGGAAAAGTCTCGTTCCCCAGCAGTGGTAGTGATAAGATACATATGTAGATGCTACCTCCAATTTGATTTCATCTTTGATTTTCAAGGGGGGCCGAAACGCGATATAGGTATATAACTATGACTGGGAATTCATGCATAGATTCAATTTTTGACAAGGGAAAGATTCCATATCAATAAGTGGTCCTTCAATATGGAATGCAGCCATGGCAGGTTAAATGGGTGGTCCTCCCATTCCATTCGCTAGCTGCAGAACTAGTTCTAGAACGTCCTGCATTACATTCATCATCTGCTAAAAGTGTCCGTTGTCCTTCCTTAAGACCATGTTTTGCTGGTACTTCCTCCTGTAACTCATTCTACTAAATCGTCTTTTTCATGTGCCCAAAGTGTTGTGCTCTTTTGCTATTGCTCCACGACCGCACTATTTGTAGTGCGCAACACGAAATGTGGTGGAAACGGGACCAGGTGCTGCCCGAGCACTCAGAGAATGGAGCAAATGCAAAGTTGCTATTGCCTTTCCCAGATAAATTATAATGCATATGAGAGGGTCTGATGCATAATATTACCGGAGACGTGGTTTAGGCACACAAAAGAATAATAAGGCTTCAATTCACAGCTCCGTTGTAATGGGAGGTCCAATTTGATAAGTTCGTGAATTGGAGCAGTTTCTGGGCCTTGTTATCTGAGATTTAATCGTTTGCAGGTGTAATGGACATTTGCCTGCTCTTCTTTCAGGTTCTTGGACAAGGCTGCAACAAAAGAAAATGCGAATTCCTCAACGAGAGAGCTGTGCACGGTGACGCAGGTGGAAGGAGTGAAGCTCATACTCGGGATGTTCCTGATATGGCTCGTGGTCCTGATCCCAAGTACCATCTGGGCCCAGATCAACACCCTCTTTGTCAAGCAGGGCACCACCCTGGACCGGAGCCTTGGGCCCAGCTTCCAGATCCCAGCAGCTTCCCTGAGTAGCTTTGTGATCCTGTCAATGCTCACCTCGGTACCAGTATACGACCGGTACTTTGTGCCCTTCATGCGAGCCAGGACCGGGAACCCAAGGGGGATCACCCTCCTCCAGAGGATCGGCATTGGGTTCATTATCCAAGTCGTAGCAATCGCCGTTGCCTATGCAGTGGAGGTCAAGAGGATGCATGTGATAAGCGTCCACGGATCCTCCCACCCCAAGGACGTTGTCCCAATGAGCATACTGTGGCTACTTCCACAGTACGTGCTCATTGGGATAGCAGATGTGTTCAATGCGATTGGGTTGTTGGAGTTCTTCTACGACCAGGCCCCCGGGGAGATGCAGAGCCTCGGGACGACTTTCTTTACCAGCGGGATCGGTGTCGGCAGCTTCCTCAACAGCTTGCTGGTCACAGTGGTGGACAGGATCACAAGGAAATACGGAGGGAGGAGCTGGATTGGGAACAACCTGAACGACTCCCACTTGAACTATTACTACGGGTTCCTCTTGGTCATTTCTACCCTAAACATGGGAGCATTCTTGTGGGCATCAAGCAGGTACATCTACAAGAGGGAAGTTGCAGAGGTGGAGCCAGAAGTTAAGCAAGGATCTGTGCTCCCAGTTGACAGCAAAGCCTTGGAACTACCTCCTCTGGGTTTACAAGTATAGAAAGACTGAAAAAATCGAATAATAACAAGACCTCAATCGACTTGTTACGAGATTAAACACCACCCCCACCCCACCATCACACAATCCCTCTTCAGCGGGGGACGAATGTTCGGACCGTTCCAGCAACCTATATTCTAGGATTATAATGAATTTCTAGCAATTTCAGTTCATGAAAACCAGAGTGTCGTACGAAGTCTGCCTTATTTTACGCACCTTTCTTATTCTCAGTGGTAACAAATCGACGGTTTGTCGATGATTGGTGCTTACTCCTGTCTTGTTGTAGGCTCTCTCATCCCCCGTGGACGGGTAAGAGACACACTGTTTGTTGCTTGTTCTAGCACGGAAGCACGGTACGGTGTCCTAGCCGGTCGATGCCGCCGCTTCCAAAATTTTGCGGCTACGAACGCGCTTTTTAACTAAAGATTCATTATCTTGGTGGAGCCGTTAACTTAAACCCCACTTTAGGTAGAGCCGAATCAAAATGTTGAAGAAACCTATCTGCCTCTCTAGATCATATGGTCTAAAGCATTTAATTTGACGTGCGAGGAAAAAAGGGCGGTTTGAACGGTCCACCCCCACCCAGAGTTTCTGAAGTTGTTTAACCACTCAAAGATACGTTCGGGAGCCTAGCTGAAGCGTCCACTGGAAGTGAATAAATTGGGCCTTCCTTTGACAATTTCTCACCATTCGACTCCTTCGCATGCGTCCTCAAAACCCCCCACGCCCAATTAATAGATAATGCAAAAATAGGATGAAATTGAACTTCATATTATATTAAATCCATTACATTACGTTGTACCCAAACACGAGCTCATCACATAAATAAAACCATGCTTTCGAATCGTTGACCCCTGTAATTTGTTGTGGGTCAACCGAATACGTCCACTAGAACCCTCAATAATTAGTTCAAATTGTTAGAGTATGTATATAACTGATAAGTAATGCACGAAATTGTGGTCTTGATTCTCCCCCTTAAAGCACGTAACCCTTTTTTGAAGCTATTTGTATGTGTACTTGTACATGAAATTACTGTAAGTTTGTTGAATATTTGTGAAATTGAAAAGAATAAACTCTTGTTATAAAAGGGAAGACAGAGAATAGAACACTGGGTCCGTCCGTCCTAGTCGGGCAAGTGGGTGCCACACGCGAGTCAGTGTTCGTTAATACTTTAATGGACCCTTTGACAATTTTAACCAAAATTGCACTTTGCTAGGCCTCGATTTTCAAAATTTGTAACTTAAAATAATGGATACAGTTGAGGGTATGCAGAAGGCAAATCAACCTTCTCGTTGTCGTCGTAATCAGAGGGGGAAAAAAAAAAAAAGAAGAAAAGAAAAGGAATAAAGGGGCGACAAAGGGGGAGCTCACGTCAATCAACAAATGGTATGAACTAACGGCAACTGCAGCATCTTTTGACTTTGCCGGTTTACAAGAATATTTATAAATTTAATAAATTTTACCTAATCTTGTTCATTAAGAATGAATTAATAACAATCACAAATTATCTAAATTTATAATTTGAATTCCAAGGCCTTATTCAAAGAAAATGAACTGCTAACCGTACCTTAAAAAATACATATACATATATATTTGTATATGCCTATGTGATTGTCCAAGACATTAACGGCATTCCCCAATTCAACAGTGCTCCGTGAAATAGAAGTTGGGTTGGGGCTACCGAAAACAAAATAATCAGAGGAGCAATTTCCCAGAATGATTACTTGTCAGAGTTCATCAGTTCTGGTAATTTGTCGGTGAAGATGCGATGAATCTTTCAAAATCTTCCGGAAATCACTGCAGTGCTCGAAAGAAACCAAATCGATGGATGTGGAAGTATGGGACCATATTCAAAATTTTAATAATTGTTAACCGGTCCATTTTCAAGGTTGACCGGTCTAACATATAATATTTCCTTAACATAAATTTGATACATTTAAAGATTCAAACAAAATACTATATTGGGGTAAAATATCCAACCAAATCAATCCACCGATATTGGTCAAATGAGAGGTACATTGGAAGGTGTCAATGCTGTTAAAAATGATATATTATTAACTGTCCAGTGATTTAATCTAAACAATCAACTTAATTCTATGCGGGAAAAGCATAATAATTAGACCGACCAAAAAACATTTTGCTGAAGAACAAGTCCTTCGTCAAAATCAAGTATTCATTACTTGTTTGTTAAGCATAGCCAGGATTATTGACATAAAAAAACATCCACAACTTAAAAGTACGAGAGGAAATGCATTATTTACGTTAAGGTATCTTATACAACAGTTATATCATGTAGTATGATGATGTAGAGTAATTATTTAATAATACATTGATAAATATTAATTACTTAATTATTTAAAAACTTAAATGATATTAAATAAATCTTAAAAATTGTAATGGTTGGATAAAAATAATAATAATAATATGTCGACGTATTTTAATTATATATTAAATATATAATTCATTTTTCACTTACAATGTGAAACCAAAAGCATATGGCATAATTTTCTTCAAATCCCGGTGTATTTCCAATATCATAGAATCTCCTTTTCCAGCTAACTAAAGCACCGTTTACCAAACAAAAGGAAAAAACGAATGTCCTAGAATCCCTTAGACAGTAAGGGTTAAGAATTGACTTTCGATTTTGGCAAGATGGACAAGCGATTAAAGATTCCAGTGGATGGATGGCGACATCCAAGAGACCTCGCGTTACATCCCCGTCCACGGCCCCTGGGTGTATGTGTTCTTCCTATGCTGCCGCTTCCTCGTCTCGTTCGATGGTGTCCACGATTCGCATCCTACTTGGAAATTTTATGACTGATTACCAATTTCCTGATTGGTGGTGCAAACATTTCTTAGGATTCTTTCTTTCCATGTGTAGAATATTGACTGAGATTTTCCTTCAAGGACATATTCAATTCGTCGCAGCTTAATCGGGAACGTGGCACTGGAATCCCCGAGCTCGTCTTCTCCCCGATGACTTTGTAGCACCGTGTGATTGATCATCTTTGTCCACTTTTCGTTTGTGCATGAAGTTTTCGCCCTTCCCGGCCGAATCTCTTTTCCTCTCTTATGTTTATATATACATATATGGGCGGTGCAGCTTTGACGCGGACAAATTCAGGAGAATTGACCTGCGTGCAACTCTCTCGTTCGTGGGTGAATTCTTCCATTGCATTACAGAGGGGACAACGTAGATTTGTCATCGTTATGTTCTAGAAGCACCCGAGAGCTGTCGGGCTCTCAAACTTTCGTTTCCTTTTGCAATTTCTGGACAAAAGATTAGGGGGACCCAAATTAAGACGTTTACCTAAAGGAAAATAAGAGAGATTCCTGTATCTGTTGCGGTAATTGGGTGAATCGGTCAATGAGGCTCTCGATAACGTGTAAATACGAAAACTAGAGAGAGGCTGCGATTGACTCTTCTCTCGAAAGAGTGTGCGAACAATGACTAATGCCCCAGTGGATCGTCTGTATATATATTGCAACCACTGACATTGCCAAGTCCCTTTTGTTACATTTGGTGTGACGGAACCAACACGAATGGAATGGAATGAGAATTATAATATTTCATTTCACATTTTTTGATCAATTGCACTTTAAAAAGGGTTCATATTTACATTATATTATATCATATTCATTTTCTTCGACCCCACTTCACCCTATGCAACCTCTGTTCTTTCTTGCATGCATATCTTTAAACGCGTTTTTCTTGATTGCTTTTGAGATTACGGAGTCATCATCACGAAAAGTAATAAGGTTACATAATGAGAGACGTGGGCTCTAAGGATGGGCTCATTGCATTGACATGTGTCCCATATTCGGATTGCAGATGTCTGGAGTCTCATCCTTTTCCAGTGAAACTCATGTACCTTTACTCACCTGTCCCCCGTCTCCTCTACCATACATAGATCGGCCCCTCTGGTAAATGGAATAATAGATATTACATAAGTCAGTTCTTTTTTTTTTTTTGGTTCTGTAACTCATTTTCCTACATAATATCTCTATGAATTCATGTATTAAAAATAGGTAAAACTTTTGATAAAATGGTAAATCTTTATCTTTTTATAAATCAATTTAACTCGAGTTACGATGTATACGTGAACTAAAAGAAAAATAAAGAAAAAGATAACAAAGTGGTCGTGGGCCCTCATAATGAGAAGATAAGGAAGAGGTAAAAGCCATTTCGATGGTTTAGTCAAAACCGTTGTTGTTGGCCTTCTCGAACTTCCATTTTTACTTTTTTTCCCTTTTTCTTTTTGGTATTTCCTTCTCTATTTTTCCCCCAGATGGGCGCGTATACAATATAATATCGCACGATGATAATACATTGATTCTAGAAGCATGTTAATTAAGAGAGAAATAGATAGCACCTAAAATTATGTTAACGTGAAACAGGATAAAATTGCTTTTTATATATTATTGTTATTGGTCGTTACTGGAAAGTTGAACACAAATTAATACGAGAGTTGACGCAGACACACTCCGACACATCCTCAGTGTGGCGCTGCACTTTCTCTGCAAATTGTCACAAAGTTCATTGGCATTTGACACCGTAAGCCACTCGGCGGGCTTTTGAGCTTCCTACTAACATCAGTCAGAATTTCCGTACAAGAATGATCCGATAAGGCTTGAAATCGAGCCGAGCAAACTCAGATAACGCCTGCATCCATGCACGCAATACATCCAGTTAGTTTGACTATTCGGATGAGGTTTGCACTCAATAATTAATCTCGTGAATCCCATCCTCGAGTTCATTTCGATCGTCAAAAGGAAAGGCGAATAGAGGAAGGAAAAGCTACGTTTGAACGTAGAAAATTTGCTCGGCATTAATATGTCCTCCGACCATATGGAATCCGTAGTCTACGTGTTAGGTAACCTGCCGACCCTCGTCGCCTTGAGGGATCCCTCCTGTGTCTGTCGTCTCCCCCACCGTCGTCTCCTATAAAATCCTACACTCTGTTCCGCCATTTTGCAGAGCACAAGCACACTTCAAATCATTCGTGTTTTGTGCGATTCTATTAGCTTCAAGATCACTAGCCATGGCTTCTTCTAACTCATTGGCCGTCGCCGGTTTCGCTTTGACGGTGCTCTTGATCGTGGGCGTTCCCTCCACGAACGGTCAGCTCTCGACCGAGTACTACTCCAAGTCGTGCCCGAAGGTCTTCGAGACCGTGAAGTCAACGGTCCACTCCGCCATCGCTAAGGAGACCCGGATGGGCGCATCTCTCCTCCGGCTCTTCTTCCACGACTGCTTCGTAAATGTAAGTAAAAGCAGTCGATCTCTACTTGCTAACATGTTCGTGATTCTTGTTTGGACAATGTTCTCGACCATACTAATCTATACAATGAACCGTGTTCTCATTTCTCTCTTTGACAGGGATGTGATGGCTCGCTTCTTCTGGACGACACATCGAGCTTCACGGGAGAGAAGAATGCTGCCCCAAACAGAAACTCTGCCCGGGGATTTGACGTCGTCGACAACATCAAGTCTGCCGTGGAGAAGGTGTGCCCCGGCGTGGTCTCCTGTGCTGATATACTGGCCATCACGGCTCGCGACTCTGTCGTAAGAGTAAGCTCTCTTCTGGCAATCAAATATTAATTAATTAGCTCTAACGTTTTGCTGGTAAGACACCCACCAACCAACAATCAAAGTACACATTCAAACGGGAAAGGAGCACCCCAAATAGCAATAGTATGCTTTCTTTTGATCAATGGTGTTATTCACACATCAAGCGTACACTTTCTATATCAAACAAATTAGAGGACCATATGTCTTAGCTAACCGATTTGTTGATTTCGTCCATCGTATTTAACCGGTTCAATTGCCTAACTTGGGCAGCTCGGAGGGCCAAGTTGGAAGGTGAAGCTAGGAAGGAGGGACGCGAGGACCGCGAGCCAGGCTGCTGCGAACAACAGCATCCCTCCCCCGACCTCGAACCTCAACAACCTTATCTCTTTCTTCAGCAATGTCGGCCTCTCGACTCGGGACATGGTCGCTCTCTCTGGTCAGAGATGTCCCTTTCTCTTCTTTTCCTTCGCTCTTTTAATCAATTACGTCGATCAGGAATCGAAACCCGCAAGCAGTAACTTACTTTCTGCCCACCGCATTAGTCATGATCTCACGGTAATAAGTTTTCCAGGGGCACACACGATCGGACAGGCGAGGTGCACGAACTTCAGGGCGAGGATCTACAACGAGACCAACATCGACGCCTCCCTGGCCCAGACCCGGAAGAAGAACTGCCCTGGGACCTCTGGCGTCGGGGACAACAACCTCGCCCCGCTCGACCTCCAGTCACCGACCTACTTCGACAACAACTACTACAAGAACCTCGTCCAGAAGCGTGGCCTCCTTCACTCGGACCAGCAGCTCTTCAACGGCGGCTCCACGGACTCTCTCGTCCGCACCTACAGCAGCCGCCCCTCCACCTTCAGCTCTGACTTCATAGCCGCGATGATCAGGATGGGCGACATCAAGCCCCTCACCGGGTCCAGCGGAGAGATCAGGAAGAACTGCAGGAGGGTCAATTAATGAATTGAAGTGACACTGAACATTGAACTTCTCAATTATGTTTTGCCATAGCATTGCCAAGTGGAATTCGTCTGTGTTTTCCTGTGTGTCGGGAATAAAGGTTTTGCGATATGTACCGAGTCTTGCGTCTTTCTTCGTGTGCAACTTCCTGGGTTTGCTGCTTCTTTTTTTTTTTTTTTTGGGTATCACTAGGTTGTCTGGCAATTTCAGTTGTTAAATTTGTACTGTCACTTCCATTCATAGGAGTGAATCGTAATCATCAATTCCAGTTATAGAAGTGAATCGTAATCATGATGTTCGACTTATAAGATATTGCATCTGTTTCTTTGATCTGCTTCTTCATAACTCGGATCCGGTGTTGAATTGCTCATCATTTTGGATGCCAGATGCTGCGACCTCTCCTCTCCAGACGAACTTAAGTATACGGTGCCCTGGAAGGAGATTCTCTTCGGTGAGGCATAACCAGTGCAGCAGAGCAGAGGACCTTGAGATTGCTAGATACATCTTCCCCACAAATGAGATGTTGCTTCAATCTTGTAAATAGAGAAAATAAATAGACGTGACAGTCTTCACGAGCTAATATGATTCGAATATGAATTAACAAAGAGCCATCGAATTTTTCACATCTGCAAGAGGAATACTGACTCCACCAAAGCCTTTTTTCTTTAGACAGTTTGTGCGTGTGTAGTAGTGTGGAAACTAGAAACATACATATGGGAACATCTCTGACCTAGAGGGAGTAGTTTGGAATTAAACCTAAAATATACTTGAAATTGTTTCGGCCCAAAAAGTAAAAAGCCCATATTAAATAGAAGACGGCCCAAATTGAAATTGTCATGTGGGCCTAAAAAGGCTCCGGCTTGTGGCCCATAATCTCTTGGGCTTCATAAAAAATGGAGGGAATCCAAGAATACCGAGATCGAACCTGTATGTCTGGATTTCCTAGTCTCCTTGCAGTCGAGCTCAGGTGATATGGGGATGGGATGGGCACGATTCCATGTCCTTACATTTGTACATATTCTTTTGCTCAACATATGGTATATGTTTAGATAATTAAAATAGAACGTAAATAAAAAGGATAAGAGAAGGTGTGTGCGTGCATAGTATAGATAGGGAGGACAAAGTAGAGGATGCCAACATTTGAATCAACCATCCACAACATAAGACCAGTCTGACCAGATACAATCACATCCCTATACGGTTTTCTACACATTGAGATGATAGATATACACTTTTAATTAATTAGTGCACTGTTGACAGCTCGTTGCTACTCGATAAAGTTTGACTATTCGATATAAATATTAATCAAGGGCTTAAGAAAACTCAATTTTGCATTAATATGATTTGACTTATACTTATTATTTTGAATTCGAAACCTCTTGAATCCGATTCTTATGTCTATCCCTGCATTATGCAGATACCTTATCTTCTGCGCACCTCCTATATATGCTGATAATCATATATATATATATATATCATTATACCCGAAAGCCTAGAACCAAACAATATGATTGTGTCGCTGAGATTCGAACTGTTCAGAGAAAAAAAAGGGGTGTATTGATGAGTAGCTTTCCCTTGCTTCGCATAAAGGGAACGATGATGATGATATTTGTCACTGTCCCCCAATGATTTCCACTCAACTGGTTGATGTCCACACGCTAAGGAAACCCCAACCGTCCAATGAATCAAAAGGGTATCGCTGTCATAACTATTGACAATCCAACAAGAAATATGTATACTTAAAGTCTCTCACACAACACACACACACACCCAACAAATACCTAGAATATTTTTCACCAAATCTTGAAATTAATTTGCGCTAGGAAGTATACCGTTTTATTTTTTTTAATAGGCAATGTCAGTATAGAACTAATCGGAGAGCTAGTGCTTGTACAATAGATTGGCTCTAGTGATTTTATATGATCTATTTCTCATGAATGAATTAACGAAATTTACAATATAAATCTTGTGAATGAGGAAAAACATTCACGAGATTGAGAATTTTACAATTTTCTTGGGTCAACATGGTGGAACTTAGATAACTCGATATCAATGGACTCTCAGATATAACAAGTTGAATAAGACCGTAGAAGTTTGCACACGACACAAACATGAAATCAGGCAAGATAACGAGAAGTATAGAAGGACTTCCGGTGTCTTTCCATTTGTCTTTGGAAAGTTGTGGTCATCTGGATAAAATACACCGGAATACCTTTTTGATAAGTAATTGAAATTCATTTATCACATTGTTATATTTGAAAGAGGGTTATATTTGAAAAAGGGTTTGGTGTAATAGCACCGTCATCAGTCTAATAATCAAGAAATTGTAGATTTGATTTTCATCGTGAGACTCTTGTGTTAATTTATTTTCTCTCCGCTTTTACAATTTCATTTTAGATATATAAGTCTTCAATGTAATTGAAAAAATAAATAGAGAAAAAAAATGCAAGACATAAACATGGCCACCCCAAAAATGTTTTTGTAATGTGGACACATGAAAAAAAATTGTATATTAAAAGGATGCATTTGGATCCAATATCTGAAATCTCTCAGTAGAGGAATTAATCAAGTTTAGACTGGACTAAGTTTAGAAGTGTAACCAAAGTAGGGATTGTTTTCGCTTGAAATGGAGCCGAAGTCAGCGGTACGGTTGGCGGTCGGTTGAGCGAGGACAGAAGAACTTGGGGTAGCATGTGGCAGAAGAGACGGCTGCGGTGTGGGTGGAGGCTGAGGTTGCAGTATCGGTGGCGGTGCAGCGACCGAGACAACATTGACACCGGGGCCTGAAGGAAGCGAGGTCGCACTAGAAGATGGAAGCATGCACGCCTCTCTGTAATTGTATTTTAGAATTTCAGCCCTCACTGCATTGAGTTCAGCCTGTAGAGATTGAATTTGCTGCTGCAAAGTCGATATCACACCGACACAGCCATAAACTGGATCTTGCAGCCTCAGATTCGCCTCGTAAACAAGACTGTCAGCTGCATCGCCCCTCTGTCTCTCAGGTACCTCCTGAGTATGAAAAATCATATCGCCATCAATCATGGACAAGGGAAAATGACGCATTCGCACACATTTTTTTCAATGTGGACCACATGACATAGACACCCGTGACAGGGTGAATAACCCTAGATTAAATCAACAAAGGCGGCTGTAAAAGCAACATCTCCAGAAAAAAAAGGTGGACACATGCTGAATTTGATCTTTTGACAATTAGAAAACCTCAATATATGATAACTCTCCTTCTGCCATCATAAGGAGTCGATATCTAGCACTCTCCCAAACAGGCGTAAGTTTGATTACAGGGTCTTGCCCTCTCTAAGTGAATGTCAAATACGTCTGTTATTGCACTGAAAGAGATTGAAGCAATAACACATTTTTTTTCTTAATTATGAGGATTAGGGCTTTACCATTAGCATCTTGGAGACGTTGCTGGCGCCGAAAACCTTGTGAACGGACGCAAACTTCTGGGGTTCATGAGGGGAGAAATATGGAGAGAAGGGGCATTCCTGGGCACACCTTCTCCTCAAGAGCTTACAGGCCGCACATGGAGTAGCGGTATTTAGGGTTCCAGGAGAAGTCAACATGTGTCTTCTTCCCGCTGGATGAGAAGAAACACCATCAGCTTCTCTCTTGATCTTCTTCCCTATTTCATCCAATCTCTCACTATAACAGCACAAGCCAAATTTGCAGTCAGAGAAAACCCGTCAGCCTCGAACAGTTATTCTCGGATGGCATATTCAACTAGATACTAGCTAATTCTTCAGGATGGCCTTTGAGAAATAAGACGAAGAAAAAACGACCAAGTTTTCCAAATGATTTATTGGCTAATTTGCCAGAAAATTTGAGAAGCACTAAGGATTTGCATTAAGACTGTCCGAGTCTTCCAGCTTACAGCAAAACAGAAAGGACAGCGTGATCCAGATGAGCTTGAGATAAAGAATCTCGAGGCAGGAGAAACCGAGCTCAGAAGAAACAAAACATCGTTTGACAGATCGATGTCTGGCTGCAAAATCAGCGCTCTTCTCCCTTTTTTTTTTTTAATGGTGGGGGGTGGGCGACCTTTCTCTTGTTGTTGCACGGGGAGAGAAAAGAGAGAGATGTGGACACCTTACCTTCCCATGGACATTCAGGCATGCTCTCTCAGGAATACAGGCACCGGAGATGGGAGTTTACACAGAGAGAGAGAGAGAGAGGTGGAACAGATAAAGAAGAGAAAAACTAATGTAAATGAAGGGAGAAAAGATTGCTTAAAAGGCAAGCTAATTGAGGGCTAACACAAATGGAAAGGGGGCAAAAGGGGGTTTGTCAGCCATGTTTCTCCGATATTTATTAGGATTTGAAGATTTGGCCTCCCTTTTCTCCTCTCGCCATT
This sequence comes from Sonneratia alba, assembly GCA_900174645.1. Taxonomy (NCBI): domain Eukaryota; kingdom Viridiplantae; phylum Streptophyta; class Magnoliopsida; order Myrtales; family Lythraceae; genus Sonneratia; species Sonneratia alba. The sequence goes on from FWPY01000106.1 coordinate 5,324,931, forward strand.
GATGGCGCACCTGACCTTCGAGTGTCTGATAGTGAATATCTCTGCTGTCCGTGGCTATGCAGTTGCTTCTGATCATGCATATGCTGCTTCCTCAGACTTTCCCCTGAGATCAGAAACCAAACCAACTGATGGATCAAGGATCACTCGCTTATTTTTTATTTTTCTTTTTTCTAACGGGGATGCAGACAATATGAATGATAGAAAGAGGTCAGATCATTACTGCACAGCCGCAGACTAGGAAGCAAGAGAACGACAGGAGATGAAGAGAGTGTGTCTGTGTCTACTAAGTATTCGTTTTGTGTACATATTTAATCCCAGCTCTTTTTCTGTGATCCCTCACGTGTGAGTCCTTAAATGTTATTTGACTTTTTCCATAAATCATCCCACCGTCCCTCTCGCACTACTTCTTAAAGATGGATTATTGCTTTTAATCCCATTCTAATTAGATATTCGATATTTGTTTCTCATTAGTTAAATTTTATAAACTTTTTTCTCTTATATTTTTAGACGCATAAGGGTCTTTGTCTGTAGATGACCTACTGATAAAGTTGTTACTTCCATGGTCCTGCTTCTGCTGCATGCTTTTGAATTTGCTCCCTCTCCCTCTCTCTCTCTCTGTGCATGTGGGTCCTTGATTCTTCCTTAGGAGCTGACCTTAACGCAGTTTAGATGTGGAAAGATACGTTAAGTTTTCCAAAAATTTTGTTCACTTAGTGCAACGGGATTCAATTGTCGGCGATACTCTGTCATGTAATCCGAAATTAAGAGATATTTTGAATTTCATTTTTATGAATCTTATCTCACTTTCTAAAGTTTACAAAAAGAGACCTAACAAACTTTGAGAGACACAATATATGCGAACTTATTTCCTCCATGGGACTTCTTTCACATTGGTGTAAAGTGGACTATCCAGAAATCATGTACTTGAATTGATTAATCCTAAGAACTATATGACTCAGTTAGCTACCGACGTCAAGCCTCTAAAAGCTTTCGATAAATGTTTTCATACGGATATGCGCGTACCCAGTATTGCTTGTCATCAATATCTATGAAGTACTCAACACGATTGACGATGATCAATCTTCACCCCTTTCCAGCACTAGTCGATCAGGGGAGAGTTATGACAGAAGTTGGTTGATGAGAGGGGAGGGAGAAGATGAAGATTATACATCACTTGGTTGGGAGAACTTAAAAGTATACTAACTAGCACTAAAGAGAGAGGGGTTTCAATATAATTGGCTTCGCACTTGACCTCGGGAATAAGAGAACTTTGATTTCATTACCGTCAGTGGAACTCCTTGTTCGAAAACACCACTACTATATCAACATTGACTAATACATCCAAGCATATGTGTAGTTTAATTAAGAAAACAATAGATTAGCTAGATTTGCTTAGATTGCAATCCAATTCTTCTTGTTTGACCCTTCTTTTATGCCTTAAAGGTCGCCCATCTGTTCTCTTCTCTTCTCCTCTTGTCTGCATACTACCCTTTCACCCGTCTTCTTTTATGTTTCTTCTTCGACCAAAAGCTCCAAGAAGAACCCATATGCCATATGCCCCCATCTGTAAAGTGGGCAGTCCGGTCAACAACTTGGCTTTAATCTCGTCTCTCTTTTGTGGACTCCCAATAATGGGAGACTTTTGATTCTCTTCTCTCACATTGGAGGACTTTTTGTGCATATCGATGGAGCTACTCGATTAACACACGCTTGGTAGGTATATCAACGAAATGCGTTATACATACATATTTTCTCGATCAATTTTTCATATTTAATGATTTACATTTTTTAAAATATTCAATATATCCGAATCTACAAGTAACCCGACGAACGGGCAAAGAAAGCCGTCTCTCCGATAGTCCGCTGCACGGCGGACCTGCTCTTTGTCGGTCGAACCCTTGACTCACCACGTGTCGTCTCTACAAACTTATTTGCTGACTAACCATACTACGTCAGCTTTCACATATGTATCCACCACTCTCTTTCTTCTCTTCCTCTCCTTGGTCAGCCACTTCACTTAATCATTGGAAGATTCATTTTGGGCCATCGGTATTGGATTCAACTTTCTTGCTGGTTTTCCGAGCCATTAGACCCATCAAAAGCTTCGAAGTCATGCAGCTAGCACATGCTATTATGCCCAGGCGAGCAAGCCAACCCGAGGAACTACTTAGAGGGGTCTACCCTGAGGACCCATAAAGAAATAAGAAACTGTACGAGTCCATAAGATCTATTATCTATAGGGAGTATTGGTATCCTCGTGAAATCGTCCTTTGGAATGTCCATCCGTGTAGGTTTGGTCACTGGGAGAGTTCATATCGGCCTGTGCGCTTTGCTGGGATGATGATGGGCCAATTTGAAGCCTAGCTGAATATTTAATCAATCAACCTTAACTTAACAACAAGAGATCCAAACCTTCATTTTCATCACAAAGAACATATATCTCTTTATTTTACTGTTTCTTTTATTTCCTGCTTAGATTTGCCGGTCTCCTTTGTGTGTATACTATGTGCATGTATATAGATTTTGGAATTTTCCAGCAGAGAACTGGTACAAAGAAGAAGGGAATCATACAATTTTGCATACGAGAGATGCGATTACAGGAATGTCATGCAAACACAAAAGACATCGCTTTAGATGCAGATGGAAAAGCTGAAGAACCAAAACCGAATCTTTGGCAAAAATGGGCGGAATGGCTGACTAGCATTCCAGTCACCAGAGAATTAACGAGAAGATAAAAAGGGATTTCCAGGCTAAGAAACATATATGGCAAGAGCGCTCGTACAGTGGTCTTGTGATAATGGATTGATCATCGCAACTTAATGAACAGCACCCTGACGAGAGGTCGAACAGCATCTTATGATGGATAAGAACTTCCGCTTTCGCAACAGGGCCGTGAGCCAAGGACCTGTTCTTCTCTTTGTTTCAGCCAAATTCTAAAGTCACACTGAGACTGATTTTCCATCGAAATCAATTAGAACTTAGTCTTCGAGGTTTTGAACATTGGAAAATGACAAGAGAACCAAAGGCAGAAAACAGAAGAGAGAGCGCGGGAAACAAAGAGCGACACCGACGAGGTTCCCCCACAACCCACACCACCCTCCCCCCCGGAATCCCCGTCATAAAGCAAGAGGCCGTCTCTTGCCGGTAAGCAGAAAAGCAAAAGCTCGCTCGACTACTTTCCTCTTTAACCCTCCTTCCTTCTTTTCCTTCGTCTTCCTCTCTACCTCTCCCTCTAAATTGCTTTTGGGAATCCAATCTCAGAGATTTATTAAAGCTTTCACACTCTCCTCAATCTCAGAAATTTCCCATTGGGCACAAAATGGCACGCTCTAGCTGCCATCTCCGACTTTCTCCCTCCCACCCGAAGAGCTTCCCTTCTCATCACCATCATTATCATCATCATCAACAACAACAACCCTCTGTCCCTCTGAAATTTTTTTCAGCAAAAGCTCTGCCCTTTAAGGTATAAGAAAGATAAATTTCCCATAAAGCAGATCGCTTTATCTTCCTTGATCTTGCTTTTCCCCTGTTTCCCACATGCTTTATTCTCCCAGTAAAAATTAATTGCATCAGTACCTTTGCGCGCTTCATCTCAACAAACGCTGGGAGGACCGTACAGCAATCGTGATTCCCTCCATCGACATAATCATGACCCTTCATCACTGCTCATTCCCCCAGCAATGTTCTTCCTTGAATCGCTTTTCACATTATTTGTTACTCTTTAAAGGCCGAGTCTACCCTTCAAAAGCGAGCATTCCCTCGTCTATTTTGTTCTGCCCATGGCGGATACTCCCCATTCGGGTATCAGGAACGGGTCCAATCCCTTCGACCGCAGCCCCAATTCCGTTTGTGGGCTGCTGCTAGATGGCTCCAGCAAGGTGAACCGCCGCGCTGAGATAGATACCTCGCTGCCTTTTGGTTCGGTGAAGGAGGCTGTTACCCATTTTGAGAGAAGCGGGGCTTGGATTCACCTCAACAAGCTCAGGGCTGGAGATGCCTACGTAAGTTGCTGAGGTTTTGATTGATCACTTGTATCAGGGTTCTGTTTTTTTTTTCTCGCAGTTGTTAATGCTCATTTATTTGGTCCATCTAGAATGCATTTCACTTCGATCGTTTCAGGTCGATAGAATCTTTATTTCTCGGGTGGATGAATTCTACGAAGCATCTATCTCACAAGTTGCTTGAAACTTCGGGACACTGTGAGGCTTGTCGAAATGGGAGTCTATGACACCGCACATTATACTTACTGAGATCTTGGAAGTGAACTGACAATCATTGCGAGGACCGTGTTGTTTGTCCCCTTTCACCTGCAATTATGTTCTGAGCAAAATTGAATTCATTGAAAGCCTCGAAAATTAAGACAGATAGATTTTGGCTTTGGACACAATATTTCATCTAAATTCTTGTAACACAATCACAGTGCTTTCATAGCAAAACCTTTGCATTTATCACCTACATTTTTTACCTCCATGATGAACACCTGGAATCCGTGTTCATATGTTTGGTTTCTATCATGTAGATTGTAGAGCCTTGCGGAGCTGTTTGTATATTCTTTCTTGCATAAAATAATTTGTGATGAAGTGTATCTTAAATAGTGCCTGACAGATAGATATATGTGAGCCGCTGTTCGGAGTTGGGCAGATTCAATTGTATTTTAGATGTGTTTGGGTAATAGCTAGCTCACATTCATACAAGTGAATTTTCCACATTTTTAAAGCTAAAGCACATGTGAGAAAGGATGCTTGAGAATGAAAGCTAAGCGAACTATAATATGATAACTTTCTGGCTGAGCACTTTTGTGTGGATATTTAATCATTTGTTGCTAAAATAAGTGAAATTATTGCTGATTATTAATAATTCTCGACTTCATGCTTCCTTTTGTTAGCTTCACAATATTGGAGATGTTGACATAAAGAAGGTGGAGGAACTGACGCTTGAGTTAGAGAAAGATCTGATCGTGAAAGAATTGGAAACACTAGATGTCTTAGAAGAGCTTGGGACAACTAAAAGGATGGTGGAAGATCTTAAATGGCAGCTTCAGAAGGAAGCCTTGAAATGCATGGCAGTTCCAAACCCGAACAAGCAGGTGCAGAGTCCTGATATTGGTGAAGTGAACAAGGAAAATTGCATGCTCTTTCCTAGTGGTGCTCAAGATACATTAGCAGTGGGAAGCTCGAGCCTATGTCCTATTGCATCTCCTGATCTAATCATAACAGAGCTGAATCAGGCAAAGTTGAACCTCGGTAGGACGATTAATGACCTTACTTCTATTCAAACCTCTGTTGAATCTCTCAATAAGAAGATTAGAAAAGAAAAGCCCTTGCTTGAGAAAACTCAGCAGAGGATGACATTGAAATCATCTACAACATCAGATCTAAATGTACAGCAGAGGAATCACCCACAATATGCTGATAATGAAGATGTAACAATCTTGGAGATGTCTGCTGATGATGCTAGGGAGGTCCAAGAAATGAACTTCAAGTTGGATCAGTTTGAGAAAGAAATGCCTGTAGTTGAGCAGGTGAATATGAATGTCTTGAAGACTGCTGAGATGAGGTTAGCTGCAGCAAAAAGGATGGAAGCAGCAGCCAGGGCTGCTGAGGCCGTTGCTATTGCTGAGATCAAAGCATTATCAAGGAACAATGAGGGCACCTTGAGTTTTGCCCTGCCAGAGCCCGATATTTCAAGCTTCTCCAAAGCTCTATCTCCTCTCAGTTCCAAGGTTCCGAAAATGCAGAAAAAGAATGCAAGAGAGGCCCGTCTCAAAAATGATGATGGGGTCAGTGTTTCTAGACTTGGCATCCTGAAGAAGTTAGAGGATGCAATGGAGGAAGTCAAACTCAGCAAGATAGCCCTGGAAGAGGCTCTGCATAGAGTTGATGTAGCAAACAGGAAACAACTCGCAGCTGGAGAGGCACTGAGGAAATGGGCTCCTGAAAATTGCTTAGGAGTTGGGACCACCACCACCACTCAACTGAACCATTTCAGTCCCTCCAATAACCCACTGGGCTCCCCACATTTGAATCTTCCCATATCAAATGTGGAAAATGACAGCAAGCCGAAGCCTGTCTTAAGGTCTGCTGTTTCAATGCGGGATGTACTGAGAAGGAAAGTTCTTCCGGAGGATTACACGCCCAGAAGACATACTGAGGGCAGAAAGGTTGCACCGAGTCAAATGCTCAATGAACTGAGAGAGGATATCAAATTTCCCAGCAGGTCCCAGGGGAACCATCAGAAGCAGTTCATGGCACGGAGGAAGAAGTTTGGTCTTATTCATATATCTCTCCCGCTAATGAGGCCTAGTCGTAAAAATGCACATAATCCAGATCTAAGGTGATATGATTAAAAGTTTCATAAGTAATGTCACTTCTCTGTGTTTAGATGGTTCATCTGTTCTCTGGCGATGGTTTTGATTGTTCCAGTGTGAATGCTTTCCAGTTCCTTCACTGTACTGAGTTATCATTTCATTTTTCGTTCAGAGTACAAGAATTGCTAGGTATCATCACATTGTGTCAGTAAGAAGGCAGTTTATCATTTTACATCCCCTCATGCCCTTGCCTATCTTCCAGAAGAAAGATCATCAGACTTGACTTTGAGAATATGCTTAGTACTTGGAATTGCAATTTTTGCAGGGAGCTTGTTGTTTTTGCTGGGCTCGTCGCAGAGTCCAGCATGTATGTACTTCTAACTGAAATTCTGATTAACCGATTTTATCATACCGATCCATCTTTTTTGACAGAATTTATACATGTACGATCGCTTGAATCCAACTTATCCAAACATTTTAACTCCCCGATGGCAAAAGTTACCCAAGTTGAAGCTTGAAAAATCTAGTGATTTGATTGAAACCCAATGATATTTTTTGCCGGTTGACTGAAAATGAAGGATAAGCAGTTCACTCTTTGATCTCTTCATCCCAAGTGAAAAGCAATACTGCTATAACAAAATCGCTTTCTCGAATTGTTCACCCTTTTTAATGCCATATGAACTTCAAGGTACGAAATCTGTCCAGTTCAAACTTTGGGGTGCAAAATGAAAATTTTCCCTTCTTTCATCGCTTTGCGCAATTCCAGCAGTTCCCGCCAGCGGATGAGAAGAATAAATTTGACAGAAAGAGCATTTTTAGAGGGAAAGTACCAAATTTTGCCATAAACGGGGGAAGTTGAAAAGGCTGAAGAAAAAGTAAAGGAAAAAGAGCTTCTAAGCGGGGCTTCAATGGCGAACCCGTCAAGAGCCCGGAAAAGGGTTCACGCTCTTCGCCGAGCTGCTGATGGTAGCGCCTTCGAGAAGTGGTACGTAATGAGCATTCACATCACCTGTCACGCGGTTGTCAATCAAATGTATTCATTGATTTAAGAAATTATTTTGCCGTTCTCGTTATGGTTTAGCGATCAATGTGGGATGTTGGTGGCGATTGCTTTAGCGGACATGCATGAGTGCGAACCCAATAAGAAGGAAGTGAAGAGATTCAGAGGGCTCTGTGCGAGTAAGGGCTTTAACGGAGCCAGGGAACGGAGCTTTGCTGATCAGCCCAGATCGGCCTTTTGCTTCTTCATGTGAGGTTTTCGCTCTGTAGTTTTTGCTGCTGTGGCTTTGTTGTTTCTGAAATTTAATGCTGCTTGGCTACCAAAATAGATTTGATCGACCAAAATTGGCATCTGTTATTGTGAATAAGATGTTCTATTATTAGCAATTGTTGGTGGTCTTGTTCTCATTCCTGGAGTTAGCGTCTCTCCTACTGGATGACTCAACAGGGAAACCCTCAGAGAGACCAGAAGGGAAGAGAGTTCCATGGACATTGACAGGAAGGGATTTGAAACCTGGAAGAACATGTCGAACGAGGTAATGCTGAGGATGTCCCCCATCCTTTGGTACTTTCATTGTAGCGTGTGATAAGATCTGTATCCGATGAAGCAATTCTTTCTCGGGCCACTGTTCTAGGAGAGGCGACCGTATCTAACCCAGGCCATAAAGGTCAATGCAGCTCACTATGCCGCTTTGCTAGATGAAGTAAAGGAGATGGCAAAGGTGATTCACGATTGTAGAGTTAGGCTGATCTCTAAATCTGCCAAGATCAGACATGCTTAGTTGTGTTAATTTTATTGGAAAGAGCTTTGCTTCTTGTACTCTTATTTGATCATTTCTCCCTTCATACTATATCTATCATCTAAACAGTCCAAGTTTGAGGATGAAGCCGATTCTCTGATGCTTGGGAAATTCGACATGGTGAGGCTTTCTATCTTCCCTACTCTCCTCTGCAACCCAGTGTCACTATGCTTAACACAAGAGGCATTCATTTTTCATTTCGTTACTTGGATAGTTTCTTGATGAATATGAGGACCACGATGACTCTGAGAGCTGCAAAGCATCCCGGAGCTCTGGCTTATATGAGTGGTAAGTTTGAAAGCTCCTGAATTACCGGGGGTTTGGGGGGAACCTTCTGTCCAGTAACTTTACATCAAAGTGATCTTCATCTAATCTTCAATGGCTTGCCTGCGTTTGAATTGCTGGTTCGCCCAATAAAAGCAGGGGATGGTCCTATTCTGATTCTTGAGAAGACATAAGCTGAAGATTAGATGCATGCTCGAAGAATTCGCGTATCCCTTTTTGGAATGATTTGGCTATCCTAGTGTGGCATCAGGAGTTCTAGCACACTGGAGTTGCTTTCTGGGAAGATCTCAGACACCATTTGCACATGCGGTCCAACTATACTCTGCACTCGGGGCATCAGTTCAACATGAAGCGATTAAGCGCGGTTTTGTGCACATGCACTTCCTCTTGTTCAATGTGCGTACACGGAGTTTTACTATTTGCCACGTCGCACCTCATGTTATTCTTCAGAAACTCTTGGATGTCACCTTATTCGATTGGAAAGAGGGCCATCTGTTAGATAGCCATTTGGAGCCTCCAAGACCACATCAAGTGTATATCGGGCCTTGGATTAGGCCTCAAGGCTTGGGCTCGTATACTGTTTCAACCAATATCAGCTCACCCCAGCCTATGCAAATCCCATTTGGGCTCGATCTAAGTGGTGGCTCTGTTCAGGCCCATATTTAGCTTAATATGAAACCTGACTTAGTCGTGGGCCCAATTAAGGCCCACATATGACCTTCTAGGGCTTCTATTGGATCTAGAGTACGCTTATATTTGAGCATCTTTTTGGGCCAGTTTCGCGTTTGGGCCTCATCGCCTGGCTCAGTCAACTTGGGCCCAAACGTGAACGGGCTAATGTTGGGCCTCATTGGCAGCCATGATAATCCAGGGGCCCATCAAGGTCCATACCAGTGTCGCCTCATAAAGACTAGCTGAGGCCCAAGCGGATGCAATTCTTCCTCACCTCGTTCCACGGGTTAATGCAAGTCTTTTGTCCAACCACCTCTAATGAGGCAGGTCTCAAAGGAACCTTCGCCGCGGGAGATCGCTGAGCTCTTAGGGAAGGGGATGTCATGCCTCCAGAGCTGCCCCAGGAACTTCCGCCACGCCGGGCAGTGGACTATAAGAGAGAGTTGGAACTTGGAGCCCCGGTGAAGCTGCCAGCGCAAGCTAGGATGGTTTGGCGGATGGCCGGACGGGGGCGCCGTCGACCTCTTTGACGACTTCCTCTACGACAAGGGCGCGCTCTCTCAGGTGCGTTAGGGATTCTCACCTTCTTCCTCTCATTCTAATGAGTGCTTTATGTCACTCGTATGCGCACTAGAAGATCTCGCTCTCTCGATGCCCTAATCGTTAGTCTTTTGCTCGCATGCGGTTCTCTCCTAATATGAATAATCGACCTATTGTTCACTTCGTAAAAGTAAATATGATTTTAATCATCTTCTAGGCTGAACTGTAGATCCATTGTGTTTATCAGTGCGTGCTACTCGCGGTTGACTGTCTATTGACATATCGTGCTGTCATTTAGATAATTTTGATCTAGCGTAGGTCCCAATCTTCCATGCAAATACCGTCCATTATCTTCAACCAAAAACTCAAAACGGTTCCGTGGAATGATACAGGACATGTTGGGAAATGAACTCTCCGCTGGTGCTTATAAGATGCATGTTCTAGTCCTTGTTTTATGATATCCAATAGACATGATAGGAGCTACTGATATGATCTTTGATTATGTGCTTAGGATGGTTCTGTATGGATAATAAACAAGTATAGAGATGCCTTTTCAATATTCAGTGGGTACTTCACCTGATATGAGGATTTGGGAACGCTGACTCTTCTGTTGTGTTCCAGCAAGTTTCTTTAATCAGAAGCTATTAGGGAGGTTCCGTTACTCAAGCAGACTTTATCATGCTCCCAGTTTCCTATTTGTTGGTTTCAAGTTATCGTAATTATTCAGGTTCCTACATGATTATTGTGTCCTTCCATTGAAAAGTTTCTGCTCTGATTTTTCAGTTGATTTGCTATCTTTAATTTTGCTTTCTTCCCCTCCTTTCCAGGTGCCAAGGCAGAATGCTTGGGCTGATGATCACATTGATGCTGTTGTTAGACAGGTCATGGATCTTTGAGAAAAAAGCAGAGGAGAGTTGATGATGAAGATGATGTTGAAATGGATATGCAGGTGAATGCAACCTCTCAGGCTCAGCTCACTTTTTATTTTTATACTTGTGCATGCATATTGTGCTAGTAATGAGGTATGCGGACTTCTCAAGGACTCTAGAACAAATCTATGACTTCAGTGTTGTCATCTCATAATGTTTTAAGCTCTGCATGTTAAAATCTTCATCTTTTAACTTGGGATAGTTGACCATGATTATTAATCTAATGCACTCCTATAAGACAGATCCCAGAAAATGGTGCTAGAGGTTCTCCTGGTGCCAAGAAGATGGTAAATAATCTCTAGAATCTATACTAGCAAAGAAGTAGCTTTAGCATGATAAGCACAATATTGGGGTTTGCTCTTTGTTGGTTTCTATATTGCCTTTATCATCAATCATGAGTTGGCTGGTGCTTTGTTAATTTGTGTTTGTTTGAAAGAGGCATGCTGTATATGTATTGGGAATTTTGAATCTCAGCAGGTTTTTTGTTTCACAATTCAAGTAATGCTTCCTATAATAGTTTTTTAATGTGGAAGTATCTGAAAGCAACTTATCTTAAATGATTTGGGGATTGGGATTTCCAGAAATGAATCGCATCAGTTTACTTAGAATACTGTCCTACATTTTGCAACTAGTGACAATCATAATACATATGATCCTGCTATTTCATTGATTCTGTGTGAGCTGAAAGTAATTCAAATCAAACCCACAAACCACCTCTATGGGTACAAATATCACATGAACGCTGTCATCCTATTATGAACATGGGAATGTCAAATCTATCTTCCTGAGTCCAGACAGCTGTCTATGTCTATAAAACAATGATATCTTTCTTTTAGTTGGCTGAGTTGGATGAATTAACATCTGCATCTTGCGTTTTAGTTCAAAAAATGCTCTCTTCTTGAGTAGAGTGTGCTTGTCTCTGGTAAGGTTGAATTTTAGTTAAAAAAAATGTATGCTTATCTATACTCCCTACAGATGGGTGAATTGTCCCAATAGCCTAACCTTCCTTTCCAATGAAATCTCTAAATTCTACTAAAACGTGTAGCCATTCGAAAAATTATTAATATTATTAATTGACCTCCTTGCACTTCTTAACACCCAATATTTTCTCCAATAATCTCCTCCTTTCACTCCTTTTTTTTTCTGCCAATAAACTATCCACTCCATTGGGTTTTTTTTTTTCAGTAACTTAATTTGTTAATTTAATTTACTTGTCCTTTCAGGTTAATTTTCTAAATTCTTATGGTTGCTGACGTTTGTTAGGTATTCATTTTGGCTTATCTTTATTTAATTTTGATTCACTGATCCTCTTTTCTAAAGTTTGTGGGATTTTGGATTTTTTTATTCTTTGTATTAATATTGGAGATTTTTATATGAATGTCCATAATAAAATATTACTTATAGCAAACTAAAAATTCGATGCATACCACAAGCTGCATCTAGTTTTTGCTAGATTGTTGTTGTGATAATTTTTTCAGTAAAACAAGGTGCAGCCCGTGCTATGCTTTGCTGTTTTTACTCTTATTTGATCCTTTCTCGCTGATTTACTGTATCTATCGTCAAAGTGATGCTTTGACAGTCCAAGTTTGAAGATGGAACCGGATCTCTGATCCTTGGGATGTTTGACATGGTAGGGCGTTCTATTTTCCCTACTTTCCTCTGCAATTTGGTCTCACAGCGCTTAACACAACCCATTGTTTTTATGTTGGTTACTTGGACAGTTTCTTGATGAATAGTACGAAGACTTGACTCCAAGAGCTACAAAGCATCCCGAAGTGCTGGAGCTCTGGCTTATATGAGTGGTAAGTTTGACAGTTCCGGAGTTACCCAAAAAAAAAGGGTCCATTAACTTTTCGTGTCTCAGGGTGGCATCAGGAATTCTATTACACTGGAGCTACTTATCGGACGTAGATAGCAATGTGATCTAACTAGAGTACCTCCGCACTCAGAGCATCAGTTCTACACGAAGTGGATAGGTGCGGATAATTTTGTGCGTGTACTTCATTTTCTACGGTGTCAAGTAATTTGCTGCTGTCGCACCTCGCGTTATTCTCGTCTGTAAATGCGGAACATAATAAAAAAATTCGCATTCTTATTAGTTTTTCTGTTTTTGGTTTTTGGTTTTTAATTTTTTTGGCTGATTGGTGCTTTATTAGATTAGAAACAGGACCACTGTCCATTAACAGGATAGCCATTTGGAGCCTAGGCCGAGGCTCAAGGCGTGGGCTTGCATACAGTTCAACCGAAGATCAGTTCAACATATTACAGGTAAATGTAATTTGAGCTCGATAGTCGGCCTTGATATAGCCCAATATTAAACATGACTCAGGAGGCCGAGCGGATTTTTCGAGGCCCACATCCGACCTACTAGGGTCTTCTTTTTAACTCCAAGTGGGCCTGCATTATGGTCATAATTGTGCGCCAGTTTAGGCCTGGACTGAGTGTTGCATCTAATTTTAAGCCTTTTATACTTGTATGCGGCCACTGTGTGACTCCTTTGGGCCTAATTTTCAGTGGGCCTAGGCTTAATCATATCGGGCCTCCATAACAGCTATTTGGAGTCTCTGAGACCAGATTTAGTGTTTGTTGGGCCTAGGATTAGGCTTCAAGGCTCGGGCTAATATACAGCCTATGAAAATCCCATCTGGGCTAGATCTAAGGTGTGGTCCTGTCTAGGCCCAGATGTAGCCCAATGTGAAACCTAATTCACGTTGAGGGCCCATTTCAAGGCCCATTGGTGGCCCATTATGGCCTTTTATTGGACCTGAAGTGAGCATTATTTTGGACTAGCTCGGACCTCGACAGGGTTTGGCTAGACCCAGTGCAGCTTCTAATGTTAGGCCTTTTGAACAAGGGTGGGGCAGACACTGATACCTTAGGCCCTAAAGGCATGAGGCCTGTCTTTGGGCCACTTTTGCGGCCTTGGTAAAGCAAGCGGACCCATGATGCTCAAACCGCGTAAAGCCTTATAAATACTAGCTCAGAGCTGGACGAGCAAGAACTTAATTCATGGCCCACGTCTTACTGTTGGGCTCAAAGTGGCCCAGTATTACGCCTCCTACGGGGCATATCAGGCCTGTCTCGCACCGAATTCTAGACTAGAGGACCCTGTGAACATACCGATGGCCACGTAAGACCACGCTTAAGAGCCCGGATCAGAAGGGACAACGCCAGACCAGAGCTGACAAGATTCCGGGTAAGTTTCTCAACAACGCACTTCCCGAGTTCCACTTCATTTCACCCTTTCAATCCATTTCGTTTTATGCCGAGACAAGGCCTATTTTGCAACCAAGAAAAGGTGCCAGGTACAAATGCGTAGATTAACAAATACATATGTAACTCGACCCAAAAAATGGAAGAAAAAAAAAAAAGGTCCCATTTTGAGTTGGGAATTTGAAGATGCTACAGATTGCTGACACTCTGAAAAATGAGAATTATTGACATGACATGTAAGGGGCGAGGATAGAGGGACATCCGATTCATGTACTGTTCTCACAGCACTCTCTCGAGTCTTAGCCTCTCCAGCTCTTTAACCATTTGCCAGTGTTCCAAAGACAGAGAGGTCTCACCGTAGCTCAGCGACATGAGGCGTCCCATAGTCAGCAGCCTGCAAGAAGCAGAGCAGATAGTTATGCTAATGTTCAAAATAATAGTTGTGATGCTAGAAACTTAAGTCACCAGGCTGTTACTTTACCTGCTAAACTCTTGGCTGCCCAAGTTTCTATTTGATTGTCTTGCTGCGACTAAATCGCTTTCCACCACCTAGTCATAAATGTTATTCAAAATGAACGATAAGCATGGCGGAAGTACACGTTCCCCCTTGAAAGCAAAGTTCAGACTGCAAGGTGCCAAATCAAACCCTTAAAATGTCCTTTTCCCGAGTTTGAAACCGCAAGAGATATGAGCCACATATCCATTAAACAAAACTTGATCATACCACTAATAAACATTAGTAGTCCACCACCTATAGGCTGTATTTATAGATCCACCAATCAGAATTGTGAACGCTTAATTGACATCAGATTTTTATGATTAAAACACCAGCCCGGTAGTATTTTGGAAAATTCCCACTGCGTGTTTGTTTTACTTTCTAAAGGAGAAAAGCATGCCCACATAGTGATCTAATGAACGAGCAGCACAGTTCCCATTAAATAATAAGGCATACCTTCTGCATTTCTGGATCAATAGAATGTGGCAATGCTCTAAGAGAGGCTAAATACCATCTCCAAGCTTCCAGTGCTTCATTAGGAACAGCTTGGTTGCAGGCTACCGAGGATGGTCGGAAAGGTACCACTAAATCTGCTGGCAAAATGTTCGACTTTCCCCCAGAAAGTATAAGCAGCTGTATATCAGCAGCCACCTCCATTTTATAATACTTGAAGTCATATGCAACCTGAAATAAAGTGGTTCAAGTGACTGCAAGTGCTTTCAAAGACCAGCCTACTTAAAATTTTCCACCTCTACCAAGGAGTAATGCAGAATGAACTGGCGATAAGCAAGATGATTCAAGTAATCACCTTCTGCGACTCGATTAAATCCTTCAAAACTCTGGCATTATCAATGCCAACAGAGTTGAGAGTTCCCACATCCAGTTGAGTCTCATCAATAATCAAGTGTGAGCAATCAGGCGCTTGGAGAACTCCTGTTATTAATCTGAAACCGACAATACCATCACCAGAATTGGTGATAGTGGTTATTGGAATTTAATAGATCATTTAATCTGCCAAGGCAGCATATTTATTTGCAGTGTTAATAATTCTAAACCTGTTTGTTTCGTAATCCTTTCTTGGGGCAAGTGAAGCTGCATTGAGATTCCCCACAGTCAGAGGTATACATTGTGTAAATGGTAGTAGGTCCTTAATAGCAACGGTTAGCTGTCTAACAAAAATAGAAGCCCTTTCTTTGTTGAAACAGGTGAGATTAAGTGAAAGCTTCCCCACGGCCAAGGAATCAACTCGAGCATGCACCTGTCAAGTGATAATCTAACTCCTTGAATCCATCATCAGAAAAGTGGGGGAAATTTGCAAATACAGAAGGATAAGAATAAAAAATTGACAATCAGTTATAACTTGAATAAACAAATTAACTGAAGGTGAAATTTTGAAAATGAGACCTGAACTGCGTATTATGGAAAAACCTCAGTGGGGAAAAGGAGAAAAAAAGTCGTTTACCTTTGACAGAAGATGCAACAGCAAGAACTGAGAAGCTAATCCATCATTTCCAAGAATACCTGAAAGATAGCCTAGCAAACCTTCCCTCACATTTTTCACATGTGGTGTCAGCTGTATATTGAGAAGGCAGATAGAATTTCAAGAGAATCAAGCAAAAGCGGCAGAAAAAGTGTAAAGAAACAAAATTCACTGGTCCTGAAGCAAGAGGGGGAATAATGACACAGTCAGATTTCAGGAAATCACCTCCATTTGAGGGGGACTGCGAAGAAAATCATGAATTGCAAGTTTCCTATGCACTAGACAGTGCAGACGTGGCACCTGAATTAAAAGAAAATGAAAATTTTTAATGGCTTTTCTTTCTTATTTTCCCAACCAATAGATCAAGTAAAATGTGCATCATGTAATCAAGTAGAGTTCCATTGTTACAGGACCAGGATGAACTAAATTTAAAAAGATTTCTAATGAATATCCTATACTGACAAAAAAAAGATAAATAGACTAGATGCACAAATCCAGTTTATGGTACAGACGAGGAAGACCCTTCGTAGGACAGCACAAAGTATTAGAGTGCCAGCATGAGATCATTACCTTGTTTGTGGGAAATTGAGCTGCGACATCTTCACAAAAGTCATCAGCCAGTTCATCCTTCTCAGAGACGTTCACTTGATCGTCATTGTCAAAAGTGAACACACCAACAAACTCAAAAACATCATTCAGTTTTACTTCAGAGTCGGAAGAATCATATATCTGCAAAAATGAAATTTTGGGTAAGAATTTCAAGCCATTTTGAGAAACTAAACTACTAAATTGGAAGTTCAGGAAAATTAAAACTGACCAAAGAATCACCTTGACAAGACAAGACAGATTGTGGCTTTGCACCTTGGGTTCTTTGGAAGGGCTGAAACAACAGCTCTCAGTCATAGACCCCTTGAACGGTGAGAAGTTAGAAGTCTGCCCTGACTCCCTCTACCATCATTAGGGAAAATATTTAAAAAATGAATCACATAAGATAAGTAAATTTCAGATGCCTTCACTTTAAAAAATTATTGCAGGAAACCACCCTTTGCAGTGCATAAGTACAAGCTTGCACTATGCTGAAGAAGCATTACTTGAATTGTGAAACAGAAAAATCTGCAAAACTTGAAAACTCCCAATACATATACAGCACATATCTTTCAAACAAAAACACAAATTGACAGACTAATAGCCAACTTATGATATTGGTCATAAAGAGCAACACAGAAACCTACAAAAAGAATCCCCAATATAGTGCTTATCATGCTAAAGCTACTTTTTTGCTAGTATAGATTCCAGAGATCATTTACCATCTTCTTGGCACCAGGGGAACCTCCAACACCATTTTCTGGGATCTGTCATATGACAGTGCATTAGATTGATAATCATGGTTGACTATCCCAAGTTAAAATATCAAGATTTTGACATGCAGAGCTTACAAAATATAATGAGAATGATGCAATCATGGACTAGGTCTAGAATCCTTGAGAAGTCCACATACCTCAATAAGTGCACAAGTACAAACAGATCATGTGAGCTGAGCCTGACAGGCTGAGTTTACCTGCACATCCATTTCAACGTCAGCTTCATCCTCCACTCTCCTCCGCTTCTCTCTCTGTCGGAGTGTCAGATCCATGACCTGTGTAACAACAGCATCATCAAGATCATCAGCCCAAGCATTTTTCCCTGGCACCTGAGAAGGAGGGAAAGAAAACAAAATTAAATGATCGCAAGTCAATTGAAAAACCGGACCAGAAAATTGTCAATAGAAGAGCAAAATAGTCATGTCAGAACCTCAGTAACTAAGATAACTTGAAACCAAACATAGGAAATACTGCAATCACGATAGAGTCTGTTCAAGTAATGAGTTCTTTCTGGTGGTTTCTGATAATAGAAACTTACCGGAACACAGTAGAAGAGCCGGCGCTCCCAAATCCGCATGTCAGGTGAAGTGCCCACCGGATATTGAAAGGCGTCTCTATACTTGTTTGTTCTCCATACAGCACCATCCTAAGCACATTATTAAAGACTATATCATTACCTCCCATCATGTCTATTGGATATCATAATAACCAGGACTAGACTATGCACCTTATAAGCACCAGCATAGAATTCATTTCCCAACATGTCCTGTATCATTCCACGGAACCGTACAAGCGTATTTGGTTGAAGATAATGGACGGTTTTTGCACTAAGGATAGGGACCTACATTTGATCGAAATTATATAAATGGCAGCATGCCAAAGAGTCAACAAAACAGTCAAATGACAAGCAGCAAGCGATGATAAACATAATGAATCTACAATTCAGCCTAGCAAATAAGCAAACTCATATTTACTTTTACGAGATGAATAATAGGCCGATTGTTCATGTTAGTAAAACTGCATGCGAGCAAACGATTAACGATTAGGGCATGGAGGAAGTGAGATCATGTAGTGCGTATGCCGGGGCCATAAAGCAATCATTAGAGTGAGAAGAAGAAGGTGAGAATCCCTAGCACACCTGAGAGAGCGCGCCCTGGTCGAAGAGGAAGTCGCGGAAGAGGTCGACGGCTCCCCAGTCCTTGCCGTCCAACGAGGTGGGATCAGAGCCTGATGCAACCGCCTTCTCGAACGTCAATCGAACGGCACCGAGTGGGTTTGCCAAGCAATCGTACGGCGGCCCACCCATCTTCGATCCTCTTAACACTTTCGTTTCGTCTCCCACTCAGTAGCTTGTCGCTCCGCTCTCTCTCTCTCTCTCTCTCTCCGTGGCTCTGCGAGTCTGGCTGAGCGATTGGTTGGGAAATGATAAATACGCGAGACTTTCCCCGCCAAAAGCGGGAGCAAGTTCCCGCCACTTTCAGCTGCAGTTGCCCTACTGGGGAAATGGGCGCGGAGGCCCATGGGCCCTTCCATTGGACTTGAAAGACGTGGGCTCGCTAGAAGTGGCGTTGACGCGCCGTCGACGACGATTCTTGCCGGACATGTCGGAGTGGAGGGGAGCTCCACGGTGTTAAACTCACCGACGTCAGCCACCCCAGTCGGCCGTACCCCCACCGTCGCAGGCAGCTCTCACCGGACGATTCCCACACTCCCATCTTCGATACATCCGGGAAGTAATTTTCACCTGAAACGATTTTATTAACGCCAAATCAGATCCATCTCCCAGAGTTTTGACCTGACCAAATTTGGCCCATCCATACACATCAATTCACTCTAATAATATTAATAGCTGCCCCCCAAACACTACCTAGGAATCTGACCTCCAAAAGAGATGAATATCCAATCTCTATCCCCCAATTAGAGGGGAAATAAATATAATATTCAGATCCATACTCACATTCGATTATTAGTAATGATTTGGGACTTACCCATTTAAGGTATAGCAATAACAGGCTCACTTACTTGAGATCATCATATTAACCAAAAAACTTTAAACGCCCAAATAAAATAAAAAAGAAGAAGAAGAGGTTTGAGGTGCTTCCATCTTCACCCACTCGCCTATTTAAAACGCCTCTCCAATTTCTTAGCCAACTGATCATAACAAGGAAAGGAAACACTCCTCCTCTCAACTCCCTCGTCCAAGTCTTCCTTCACCAAAACCTTCTTCACAGATCTCCTCCTTCCCCACTCTCATGGCGATCCTCTATAAGCTTGGCATCGCATTCCTCCTCCTCCTCCTCCTTGTCACCTCGTCGGAATCACCCCGGCTGCTGATCAAAGAACGTGCCTCGCTGGAGCATACGCCCATTGACCTCGCCCTCCTGGGAGATGTCGATTTCTCCCAGCCGGCAAAACCCAGGTCATCACAGGATCACAGCTGGACTTCGCCCGGCAGGAAAGCCGGGGCTGTTCTCTTGAAGTGGCATGCACCGCCTTCCGGTCCCAGCAGAGGGACCAACAACGTAAAGTATGTGCCGTCTTCCGCACCCAGCAGCGGGACCAATGGCATTAAGTCCTAGTAGCCGAGGACTTGGAAGGCAGAGAGATTCGACCAAACTAGTGAATCAAGCTTCCGGTTTCTTTCGGTTAAGCCAAATTCATCCATAGTTAGCATGCGCATTCTCATTATTACGTTAATATAGCTAGGCTTGTCCAATTTTGTACTGTACATCTGTAAATAGATCACTCATGTGCCAATTTTGAGAGAGATGAGTGTTTCTTCTTCTTCTTCTTTTGTCGGTCGTAAGAGATGTGCTCATCAGCTAATTGAACATGGCAAGATTTAGGATTGCATACCTGTATTCCTGTCTCAATCAACATAAGAAGCTGCTACAGGTATAAAAAATTTATGTTCGATTAATTGTGGGGTTTCCATCACTTCATCATTTCATTTTCGTTCCCATTATATGGTTGATTACCATCATGTTGCCGCCGGGGTTATTAATATCCATTTCTATTTTACGTACATACATATATATTATGTATATATATATATTTCAGAATTCCCTTACTAACTTTTAAATTTAGAGTTTTCTCACAAAACATAATTTATACTTTGAACACTTATTATATTTGATTTTTTTAACTATAAAAAAACGTATACATTCGAAATTGATAAGGTGTGGATATGTAATCGACTATAAATAATACATGTATATCCAAACATCTTCCTCTTCTAAGTATCAATAGAATACCTATTACCTGACAAATTCCGATGGAGTAAACTATTCTGTTGGGAGAAAGGGTTCATGAAATCTTGGAATTAATTCTCTGTTAGTGTGGCATTCGTGCCCTCTCTATTTCCACCATCAGTATATCCACTTACAAATCAGAGAGTCCCGTACCCATCCTGATCCCCCAGACTGCCGCATGGTTGTCAATGTCGCATCGTGCGATGTGGATCGTGTGTGAGGGTTCAAAATTCATTTAAAACATTTCACTGCTCACGTCAGGGTGGGCGGGGTCGCCCTTCCCGTCTGTCGATTGTTAGTTTGGGGCTGGTCGAGACTTGACAGCTCGGCTCAATTCTTGCTTGTTGGCACGAGGAGAAGTGAATCCTACGACGGCGACAGACGCAGCGAGCCCACTCTTCTTCGAGTACAGATGTGTGTACACCAGTTAACAACTCCCGTGTGAATGTTCTTCTTACTTCCTTGGACGACCAAAATCTCCTTGCTGTCAAACAATTTCGAGACCCATTTACAGCTACCGAGCTAGTTTCAATATCGGTAGACTAGATTGAAATCGCAGGAATACGTTTGGTTGAATTTCTTCAATCACCGCAGCAATCAACATGGCCGTGGGATGGAACCCGGAAACCCATCTTCGTCCATGCACCAGCCACCAACGTTCGGCCCTAGACCTGCTCCACTGTTCAGGAGATCGTCGCAAATTAATAGACAATCCTTTGATGGCACAGAGTGCGAACAATCTGATCGGCTTGGCGAACAGCCTCGATCGGTTACTCTCACGATCCCAGGAACCGGGATTGGAATGGCCTTTTGGGATGCGAGGTCACTCTCCGCTCCCCCCAGCTAGTGCTATCCATTTATTGCACACAGCGGAAGCAGTAGTAGCAGTCGTATGACCTGTGATGATTGTAACATCGAAAGCTCACGTGATTTAGTTGTCCCCAACATATATCGCTGGTTTTTTTAAGGGAGAGTGGATCCAAACACCCATGTACTTATTATAGTGCTTAAACTATGCATTATGTAAAATGGATTTCTACGTGTACTGTTAGAACTTCCTCAGAATCTGTACCCATAATAAATCTAAAACAACATAAATATCGAATCAGATGAAAGCACATAACTACCCAATTTGCTCACTGGGCATCGATCCACGTGCTTTGCAACCCAACCCTGAAATCAATTGATTTCGATTTGCACACTCACTCGCACGATCCTTTTCCTTGTCCTGGGGGACAACTGTTGGGTGTTCTTTTCAACTACGATCACGCATCGAGGAAAAATGCCAAACGATTTCAGCATTTGAGCACACGAGCTCACTAAAAAAAGGGACAGACCACGCCACCCAGATAGCGATGTACCCGATCTGTGATCGTGAGCCCATAAACGTCCCTTCTCTTTCCGATTTAGGATCGTCGATGCTGTTATAGCCACTCGGGATTCTGGCTGCTCGCCGCCAGAGATTGCATAACGTCCGACAGATACTAGTCATTTCAGGTGCGATTCCGACTCCCTTATTCAAAGACTCATCTCGAGAAATAAAAGAACACTAAAATACCGCAAATCCGATCTGAAAAATCTGATTTTGTGGGAGGTACATAAATTTCAGATAGCTTTTAAGACAGAAGGATACAATTGGTAGCGATGTTTTATTATTACGAATTTTATTTTATTTTTTATTTGATTCATTCTTATATTAAAATTTGGGGCCCAAAAATCATAGAAGAAAATCGAGGATTCTTAATCTTCAGTTTTTAATTATCATAAATGGATCTCAGTATGCCCTTTTTAGCCTTGAAAAGATCGTCCGAAGGAGGAGTGAAGATGATATCACTCTGTAGTTTGTCCAGTCTTTTCTTGCCAAAAGAGTTGCGCTCTCCCGTTACTGGTTCTTCTCCTTTGCTCTCTCTCAGAGCTTAAATGGCGAAGCGGGGCATTCCATCACCGCATCTTCCGGTCCACTCTCTGTCGGTGATCGGTGTTGCCAGCAGCGCACGGAGAGCAGGGGACCTCTTGCAGAGCTATGAGGAGCGTGGCTTCAGCGGACCATTTGTTTAATCGAAACTTTGGCACGACTAGCAACCTGTAAAGATCCATGGAACAGGAAGATTACTACTGACAGCTCATCCCAAGAACTTATCTGACTAAGCTACCTCACCGAGTGTGGTGACCAATGAAATCGTAATACTACAGAGAGGATCAAGGAAAGCAGACGGGCTTTGACAAGCAAATAGGTCGATTGATAATATTCAGAAGTCCATAGAGACAGTCCATAACGTGTTGTCTGGATGGAGTCTTCCCTCCATTTGTTTCCGCGCATGATTCGAAAGAATGTCCAGTGATACGGATGAACAAGAATAGGGCAGAGGAGTCGCATAATAGCCAAGCATGGGAGCTTCGAGAACGGCCGAATCTACAAGTTTTTGGACACCAATTTCATGCGAACATGGTGATCCGGTGAACATATGACCCATGTGCAGGTAACAAAATAGACAGTAAAATCATCAAAGATCGAAATCAAACTGCTGTGATTGCCATTCACATCATCGGCCTTGCCCAGCACGAAATGAGCCCCAGCCTCAGAGACGTGGCAGACGGACAGACCCCACAACTGCGTGTTGCATCGAGGCCCACAATCTGCCAATGGAGTTCCTGTAAAGAGAGGCCACAAGTAAGCACACCAAAGTTGTTGGTCGGTACCACTCGTGGCAGAAGTAGGCGTCAGCAGTGTCGAACTTGAGGCCACTATCAGTCTGGTGTCGGGAGTTGCAGCTCTTGGGCCTCGATACCACGGCTAGACAGC
Source organism: Sonneratia alba (assembly GCA_900174645.1). Taxonomy (NCBI): domain Eukaryota; kingdom Viridiplantae; phylum Streptophyta; class Magnoliopsida; order Myrtales; family Lythraceae; genus Sonneratia; species Sonneratia alba. The sequence continues at coordinate 5,348,067 of FWPY01000106.1, forward strand.
AGAGAAATTGGCCACTGACGTAGCATCTAGGGATAGGGTTTTGGACCTTTTGGTGACCGGACAAGAGTGGAGAAGGTGATAAGCTTTTCATGGGAGGGAGAGCTTGTATAGTATAGTATGCTACAATACGAGTCTATCGTTCATCTGTTCCATTCCTAAATGGGTCGAGCTGTCGCCCATGCAATGAAAATGCACATGACATCAGATTTTCTTCATTTTCAATTGAATGCTCCTCACAACTTGATCTTGTGCGCAAATAGTGCATTGAGAAATCGAATATTTCAACCAAAAAAAAATACATTGGAGCAGAGAAGATGCCCAGGTACTGAAGGTCACATGCCTGATCATAACGTTCATATGTATGAAATGACGACCATTAAAGGCCAGAAAACAGAAAAAACAGAGAGAGAGAGGATTCTCACAATTGTAACCCGAAATTCAGTGGAAAACAATGTATTTCTTAATAGGTTCGATATTCAAATGCTAAGGAATCAGTCATGGCAATCAGCGATCAGATCTAGACATCCAGGATGAGAGGCATTCAAAGTTGAGAACACTTTCCATCATTGGAGATGTTTTAGGGGGTTAAGTTCTCAGGGACGAGCTGACGCACCACCACCAACACGGGGAGGGACCCTGACCAGGCTGACCAGGCTTTGGCATATCATCCTGAAAAGAAAAATTACGGAACTCCCATCACAATATGACCCTTAAAAATGAAAATCGGCGAACCAAGAAGACGACCCAAGTTACATTCTTGTGGTAGCCAAATATCCTTTCGCACGGTGATTGGATAAGGCAGACCAAAAAATGGTAGGTGGGGGAATATTAAAATTTTGAAAGAAAAAGCCCTTGACATAATTGATGTTATCATTCAAAAGGAAGAGAGATTAGGCAAGCTAACGAGTTTGAAGAGATCTGAAGAGATTTAGGCAACAGAAATTTCTAATATAATTCAAGCTAATCTTTCATTAGATTTCCACTGGGAACATAATTTCAATTAATGCCTTCAGATGTAGAAAGCACCTTCAAAAATCAACCGCAAAGTGAAATGCTGGCATTCATCAAACAGAAAACGCTAATATCCACTGTGTTCTTCTGCGTCTGTACAACTTAGACATGGAAAATTTCCAGGCATTCTTATAAGTGCGTTCATGAAAGTGATAACAACTTCACTACCTAGACCCACTGTGACAATAACAACACCACAGGAAAAAAAAGAAACTGGCAAGCAAGACAATGCAATAAAACTGAGTTCAGAGTGATTATTAAAAGAGGAGACGTACACGACGCCTCATGAAGCGCTGTGGGGGCTCACGGCACAGGAGACACAGTACTGCATCTTTGTGTACAGCTTCGGGAGTGTATAAAGCTGCACGCAGAGAAAAATGTGAATTTTCACACACCCGTCTGTTTTCACAGTGACATAAAAGGCACAGCAGACTAAAGAAAATGCTGTGGAGTAGGAAGTGAAAAAAGGCATTACTGTCATAGACGCAGGCTTCCTGGACATCTCTGACCGCCGCTTGCTCCACAATGTTCCTCAAGACAAACCTCTTGATTGCCTTATCCTACAACACAAATGAAGATCCCTACATCACCCCCATGAACAAGACGGGTTCTAGGCATACATTTCCGTCTAAATAGATCGATCCGCCAGAGAATTGTTCATCAACATCCAACATGCAATAAGAATGTGACGAAATAGGAAGTAATTGCGATGCATTATGACGATCCGGGACAGCCGTAGGCATACCAAAATAGACTATCCCCTTCAGTATTCGTGAAGAATGAGAAAGTTACCTTAGGGCAGCACTTTCCGCAGTTGGAACAGCGGATGAACTTCACATGACCACGGCCGTGCTTGTTGCGGCCTCCGTTCCGGCGCTTGAAAGTCTACCAATTCAGGGACAGTGAGCACAACCGGCAGGAGCATGAAACTGATCGGAATTGGACACCAACAGAAAAAATGGAGTGAATACTCGCCATGATCACTCGTTAGTACTTTCTCAGAGGGAGAAGATTGAAAGCGTTTGCTACTCTAGAGATGTTAAACCGGTCGTTCTGGCCCGTAACCGGCCCGGACAGCTCCTAGCCCCTTCCCATAACCATTCTTAGTGGGTTTGGGACGGTTATGTGCCTATTCTGAAATATATACCCGTTGAACAATAACCATCTCAGACCGTTACCATGCTGAACTGACTTGAACCGCCAATAATCCTACAAATAAATCGTCAGATTTTATCGGGTCAATTTAATATTTAAAAAAATTAAAAAGATAAACGGTTCATGGACCAAATCGACCAGTTTATAAAAGATTTCAAACCGGTTCATATTTGCTTAAATTACGACACATAACCAGACCGACTCATTAAGTAAACAGTAAAACCACAACCTGGTCAAACAATTTCAGACCCATTTTGAACCGATTTAGACTGCACTTTTAACAACCTTACCTTTACCCCCCTCCCAAAAGGGGTGAATTGGTTTACTGCCCGGCCCGACCTGGCCCGGAATGAAGAAGTGCCGTTAGCCCTTTTCTGCCTGAGATAGAATTCTTTTGGATTGATGATGTTGTCCGAGGCAAACATGACTAGCTCACACATTTTAAGTCCACTTGACGTGCCAATCCAAACATACCCAGGCAGGCTGTTGCGAAAGGAGCTTCAAATGGGACGATCCATTTTTCTTTTGATCAAATTTTTATGAATAAAGAAAATCCGGCCACCATCATCCTAAAATAACCACAAGTGGATCCCCATTGTAAAATAGTGAGCACACTCTTCTTACTACTTCTCAAGATGAAGATGTCAGTCCAATACTCTGATCTCGGGGACATGAAGCCAGGGCAAAAGCAGGATACCTTACTTCAGCTGAATACATACGAGGTTCACGACAGTGGCTTCGGTCCAGTCAGAAGTTATTCCAGATTGTCTTACATCTGACTCATGTTGACATACAAGGGCAAAACACAGTCCCAAAGATCTGCCTGTACATACCATACATAGAGACACGCCTCCTTATATTCACAGCATCATTTTCAGTTGTTGATCATCAGATTTGATCAGCGGCATTCACTTTCAAAGATGTCGCTGGCACACTTCCAGTTAATGACTTTCCATATGTTGTTCAGGTATTTTGCTTTTGCGTTCTTGTACTGCATTCAGAACAATACAGCGAGGATCAGTGACAGAAACAGAGATCGAAACTCTGATACTGAAATATAAAGATACGGTAACAATACGCCTTCCATCTTCATGGAGAGTACATTCGTTTCATGTTCTTAGGCACTCAAATGACAGACAGATGGTATATCCTCGATCCGATGGAGAATTACTGATTAAAATGGTCGCACATCACTCATCCACCAACCATGCATGAGTAACAACTCGTCAGAATTGATTTAAGGAGGAAACCAATCCAATTATAGCCCCACACATCTCTACTCAGATCATTTTCTGACTAGCTTGTCAAAGTTGTCGAAGTAGAAGTCGATTGAAAGCACTGCACAATGATGACAACAGCATTTCAGATTCAAAATGGATGGACAGTGTACCTGCAGGTAGTAAGCATGCTCCCAAACATCTAGGCCGATCAGAGGAACCAAACTATGGCCTTTTGCTATCAGAGGGTCCTGGGGAGCAAAATACAATGCAATGATCCAACTAGGAAACTTTTGCACGACAAAATCTCACTCATATGATGGATTGAAATTACAGGCAATTGACCTGATTAGCAGTGGTTTCAATGACAAGTCGCTTCAGCTCCTTGTCGACACCAAGCCACTGTAAACACCAATCCATGGTGAGATAAACCTATGCTGGCCAAAAGGGAGCAATAAACCAAATGAGGAATCCATAGCCGAAGGCTTACCACCCATCCCGAACCCTCCAGAGCTGCACCTTCCTTGTTCATCTTCTGCTGCAAGGACTCCAAAGAGCCGAACTGTGTATCAATAGCCCCACCGAGAGAACCTCTTGGGGGCTCACCGCCCCCTTCCTGTAATTATTGAACCAATACTTACATTCCCAAAATCATCTAAATGAAGACATTTGGAGTGATCTGAAGTTAAATGAACTCACGCTGACAGGAGCCAGATTTTTCCAGAAGACCGAGTGGTTGATGTGACCTGTAGATTCCAGCTCCAGAAATTTTGAACAAGGACAAGAATTTTGAAGTCAACCGCAAACCAAACCAGGACATGAAGCACATGCGCGAGCACGAAGAGGCTCGAATAAACTACAATCAAAGGTCGCGGACCTCCGCCATTGAACTTAATGGCGCTCTGCAGCTTAACGACAGTGGAAGGATCGGCCCGGTAGATGGCATCATTGAGCTGCTCGAGGGCCTTGTTGTAGTTGCTGACGTAACTCTGGTGGTGCACCACCATGATCTCACCGCTGATGACGGGCTCCAGCGCTTCGTAGCCTTACGGGAGTTCAGGGAGAGAGAAGGCCTTCAGGTTGTGCACCGCCATCTCTCTCTCTGAGGGTCTGTGCGAAGCGAATCGGAATAAGAAGGCGACGACGGCGAACAATACGTAAGCATGCGGGGGGTGGGGGTGGTGGGACTTGAGATGCGTCTCCGAGATGAGTAAGTATTCGGTTTGACGGTGTGGACCTCGTCCGGCTGGAGAACACCGGTTGCCGGGGTTGCGAGGGTGGGGGTGGGGGTGGTGGAGGCACAACCTGCCACGTAGTGCTAATGATTCCCGTGTTCTGTATATTTATGGACAATTCCCCTTTCAGGACTCCAGCTTTCCTTTATTTGTCAGTTGAGCCCTCGGGTATTTGCTACAGTTCCATGTTAGCCCACTTCCTCGAGGGTCCATGGCGCTCTCCTTTCCTGCGGGCGTGTTTCCGGTTACCCCTTGTGACTGAGGATAGTATACATGAAGAAGAAGAAGAAGAAGAAGAAAAATTGGCCCAGAAGGATTTCATATTGGCCGTGAAGGTTACCATGTACATCTTCAATGTACACATACTGAAAAGTATATGAAATCGTTCCATGCTACTCTGAATAATGATCCTATGAAAGATGGAAAGCTGTTGTTTTAGATACTCTGAAGCTCAAAGTGTAGGCCAGCTTGGCCTCAACCCAGACGTTTTAGCCTTCTACAGCTTAGAAATCCATTTTCCGGCTTTGACCACTTGTATCGAGCCTACAGAGACGCTTTCATTAGTAATGAAGTGTTTCATTCATCCAAAAACGAAGCAGAAAGTAGAGTCAGCAACCGGGATCAAGAAATGAAGTACTACCATAGTCTTCATAAGGGACACACGAGTCCCTATCAGTCCATAGCCTCTGTCCCAAGCTAAGATACCAATATGACTATCGAATCCATGACCTATTAGTCCCAAGTAGCCATTTACTATTAACTGAGTTCCCTCTCCTTAATACTTTATAATGTGAAGAAGATGCCATACCAATATTCCGATCTCATCTCAGGGACACTAGGCCAGGGCAAAAGTAGGAATGCTTAGTTCAGCCGGATACATGCAAAAGGTTCACGATAGAGATTCATCTACTCAAACGTGTTCCACCCTATCCTAGATTGACACGTTTGATGTACATGTGAAGGACATTGTCCGAAGGGGCCCAGCCATAACTACGCTGCATATAGACAAGACTTCTTTATGTTCACAACACCATTTTCAGTTGTTGACCATCAGATTTTTTCAGGGGCATTCGCTTCCATAGACATCGCCCGCATATTTCCAGTTAATTACTTTCCATATGCTGTTCAGGTAATCAGATTTCATGCTCTTGTACTGCACTTGAAGCAATACAACGAGGATCAATAACAGAGACAGAGATCAAAACTCTCAACACTAGAAATATGAAGATTGGCTACCAATATCAAAGGGTGCAATGATGAGAACACTGCAACATCTCATTTCAAAAATGGATGGACAGTATACCTGCAAGCAGTATGCGTGCTCCCAAACATCCAGGCCAGTCAGAGAAACCAAACTCGCTCCTTTTGTCACCAGAGGGTCCTGAAAAGAAACAGACAATGCAATGAACTAGGAAACTTTTGCACGACCAAACTCTCGCAAATATGGAGGATGAAGTACAGACAACTTACCTGATTAGCACTGGTTTCAACCACGAGTTGCTCTGGCTCTTTGTCAACGCCAAGCCACCATATACACAAATCAAGAGTAAGATTAACAGTCAGCTTCTATGCAGGCAAAAGGGGTGCAGAGCTGCACCTTCCATGTTCATCTTCTGCTTCAAAGACCACAAAGACCCGAACTGTGTGTCAATAGCCCAACTGAGAGAACCTCTCGGGGGCTCACCACCCCATCCTGTGACCCTTGGATCAATATATAAATTCCCGAATCATCTAATGATACACTAAGAGTGATCTGAACTGTATGAACTTACATTGACAGGAGCCAGATGGAAGAAGTATACCCTTGTAATTATTGCTCTTCAACTCACGGACTATTGATCCAACTAAAACAACTGGAACACAGAGTTTGCTTTCAGTCCTGTCTCCTCAAGGGATAGGATCAGAAGCATCAAGACATTACTATAATCTATACAAGAAACTCAGCAAGGAATTAGGAAATGCGTCATCCTGAGAGCAGATGATGGAAACTGTTTATCAGCTAAAGATACTACTACGGTATGATAAAAGGTCTAAAGGAAGCCACGCATAGTCATGATGTTGTGCAATCACCAAAGGTTTTTTTCACCTATAAGGGAGATAGTGATAAAAATTGATATATTAACCATATCAAACATATCTTTTATGTTTTACATACACCGGACTAAGATTTTTCGAACAGTAAAGCTTATGAAGAAAGGAACCACTTAAGACCCTTTTTATACAAAAATTAATTATTTTAAGCATGATATTTCTGGTGCTGAAATTGTACCAGTAACTGGGCTAATGAAGAGTAAAGCCAATAAGGCCAGAGCTTCATAACTCTCAGTTTTCTTCCCATGTCTCTTTTTCCTGTTGAAGAGGAAATGGTCAGGCAGCCTATGATTCATCTAAATCAAGTGGAAGGAAGAGAAGGGACTAAGAAACAAATTTATGGGAAATGTGAATGGTAATTTGAGATGAAGCTATGGCATGATTTGTAGAATCATCCACTACGCAGTATCACGTACTAAAGTGAATAAAAGAACTCTGTAGATCTTGTTGAGGATTCGAAAGACCTACTAGCTTCTCAATGGAATGAATGTACCTCGCTGTTCTTACATAGAATAAAGACCATCAAGATGGTTACAGCCTATCAATTATATCGCAGGGTTAATAGGAAGACCCTTTATGCCGGCACATCGAACAGAACGTAATTATGAAATCTTCAAAATAATGGTGAAGCCTACACAGTGGGGAATATTTAACAAAGCCAGAAAACCTGATAGAAAAACTAAAAAGAAAAACAAGGCACTCAAATTTAGTGAACATAATTGGGGGAATCCGAGAGTCTCGATTCACGGCATTTCTCGAGTGCCAATTGCCCTGTGGGAAATTGCAGATACGCACAATCCATCAACTATACCAAACCTTGATCTTGGAACACGCGGTATATCCATCAACCAATCAAACTCACGAATTCCTTGATGCATAAGGAGCCCTTGACATCACCCTCTGACATGCAATTGTCCAGTATGGAGCAGAAGGAGAAATCAAATACATCACGCACACCTGAAATCCGGAGCGGCAGTAAAAAGCAGTAACCTACGCCTACCTTTTGGATTGAGACAAAACAAGAATCTGAACAATCAGCTGGCATCACAAATTACAGAGCTAACGAGCAAACAGTTAATCAGAGGTGGCGGAAAATACAGCGTAGGAGATTCATTCTAGCTCGAGAGACCCGTCGGAACTCGCAGGCTTCGGTTTTGGACGGACCAGATTAATGAGAAAGGAGCGAAGAGGACAAAACAAAACTTTAGACGGGACGCCATCGTCACGGGGGAGGGCGGACAGGACGGTTCCAACGGTGAAAGTGAAGAGTGTCGGCCCAACCCCGCCATCCTTCTTAATTCCGTCACTTTTCTTTTTGTTTAAATTTCCACTAATTAATACAAATGGGCTGGGCCTAGTTAAAATCGGGCTATACTCAATCAGGGAAGTTGGGCCTAGTAGGCCCATTCGTTAATAATAAATTTTCTTGTAGAGCTGGTCATGAGTAGATTACACGTACGTATCAACATGGCAGGCTGACATGCCTTGATTTTCAAGTACATTCTTGAATGGGAGTATCGTAAATGATATAAAATCCACTACATAAATAGAACATTTTTCATTATCTATAATTGCTTAGCGGGTGCCCGAGGAGCACCTCAGCAATAGCGCAAGACGCGAGTTGAATCCTTCCCCTACCCTACATATTCACCGCCCATCGTCCGTGGGCCCAGGAACGTGTTCACCCTCAGGGTGCCGGGTCGAGTGGAACCGCTCTGCCGGTGTCCTAGAACTGTTCCCCTTGGAACGTCTGCCCGAACTGCCAGTTGGAAGGTGCGACGTTGTAGCTGGTCACGGTTCTCCCGTCGCTGGTGGTCACCTGGAACGACAGGCTCTGGCCGTCGAGGTAGGAGTTGCTCTGCCAGTTCTGACCCCAGTTGCGGGACATGGTCTGCCATCCGGTCTTGGAGCCCTTGATCGACACGGCGTGGACGTCTCCCGCCCCCGCGACGTTAGTGATCAGCACCAGGTTGAAGTAGGAGTGGCCATTGACGGTGAACCTTATCCCTCCTTTCTTCACACAGGGCACCCTGTTAGAGGAAGAGATCAGCAATTTCATGCCAATGTTAATTGCATCAATTTTGGCGTTTTGTTCCCATCTTGTGATCGACGGGGCTCTAGAGTTAAGTGGCTGGGAAGGAGGATTTAGTCCATTTGATTTCTCAGGTACCTTCTGAATGAGATGGGGACGATTCCGGCTCGGTACTGGGCAATCTGCAAGAACGCGGGCTCAGCGAGGTCGAAGTGCTGGAGGGGAGGGTTGCACCACCCGCCATTGTCATTGGCCAATGCATTGTTCGGAGGGCAGAAGTTGGTGGCGGTGACGGTGAGGGTCCCGGGCAGGCACCACTTCGGGTCGCCGGCGCACCTCATCTCATAGCAGGCCCCGCAGCTTAGGCCGTTGTTGAACAGGGCAGTGCTAAGAGCCGCAGTGTTGGTCCCGTATCCCTGACCGTATAAATTCCCGTATCCACAAGCTCCTCCTGAAGGTGTGCAAATTTCACATCGGTTTTATTTCTCGGCTACAAAATTGGGTATTGTTCCGGGCATATTAATAGTCAATTCTCAGTCACATCAAACCTTCCACACGTACCCATTGTACCGGACGCATCCCCGCCACCATAGAATGTAGCATGACCACCCTGCCATCCTCCATCGTCACCACCGAAAGCACTACGAAGGCATGAGCCGAGCACGAAGAGCAAAACCGAGCTCGCTGGAATCCTAGACATGGCAGTTGATTCGGGGGCGCTCTCCCCTACGGCCTGGGACCAGACTTGAGATCGAGAGAGACAGAGAGAGATAGAGAGACGTATGGTATTCGAGTGTGTTTCAGGCTGAGGATGGAAGGGGCTCATCGTGAGCTTCTGCTTATATAGGAAAATGGGGAAGACACCGTCGTCGAGCGGAGAATGCCACAAAAATTATATAAAAGAAATAATAATAAAAGAGATAAATCATTTTATAATATACTGCCGAGGAATTAAAAGCATTTGGATTTTTTTAGAGTATTAATGCTGTTTTCAGAGGATCGAAGCGCACATGCAAATGTTCCAACTGCGCTACCAACTGCTAAACCCAGTGGCCCCTACTTGCACATGCATTCTCCAATCGTCGTTACCCCTGTTCTTCTGTTTCTTTTTCTTTTTTTATAAATATTTCTGTTAATTTGTCGGGATATTGCAGCAAATTGGCAGGAATTCGAGGCGATCAATTTGGGTGGAGAATGTACACTGTATTTTCTTTTGCCTTTTTCCTTTTTACACACTTGTACGTATGTGAGCTAACCGAGAGCATGTGACTGGTTGAGGAAGGAATGAGAGTGTGCTAGAAACTCTACCAGAAAGAATCGGGAGAAAATACCTTAAATATCGTGGTGGTGGAGGTTATGTCATAGCATGCGATTGGTACACGTCCGCTTCCGTCAGCCGCTAACAGGACATCTTCATGTGGCCTGACATGCTACAGTTTAAACAAAGTCTTATGTATATAAGATATGTCAGATCATTATTATCATTTTAGCAACAGAGTTTTTTTTTTTTGACGACGGTCCACATAACAACGTACCTGTTGTGAACGTAATTGGCGATAAAACATGAAAAAATAAAGAAATAATTGTCGGCAGCTGTACCTTTGTCAACCGCCCTGCATTTCCTAAGGTTAAATATACAAATTTTGAAAAAGAAATAAACTGATAAAAATAATTTTTTGTGTTCGTTGATATAAAAATGTTTTAAATGTGTTTTTTATTAATATAAATTATCAAAATTATAATGTGAACGCTAGTTTTTGAATGGTAAAAAATGGGAAAATATTTTAAATGAGTAAACAAAATTGGAGTAGTGTTGATATGAAATATTGTATGAAAATGAATTTTAATATAAAAATAATTTTATTTTAATTATTAATATTTATTTGTTACATTCAGATAAAATCGATCGTGGTACCCTTTATACTCATTAAAAAAAGTCAAACTGAATTTGCATCCACCGTGAGCCCGAGTTGATAGGGTATAGCAATAAATTTAAAATATTTTGTATTGATTGGCACAACCACTAGGTCTTAAGTGGTAGGTCGGCTAGTTACATGTGCAGTTGTAATCTATTCTTCTAAATACAATCTCCGACTGGTCAGCAGGAAGGTATAATCGCGACGCCTTCCTAAAAAAGCATAAAGTGAGAGGCATGGATATGCTTTTCCCTTCGGGAGAGCTGCATAGCATTTTTAAACCGCCTTTGACCCCCCCAACCCAACCCTAGGGCTCAAATTCAATGCACTACGACCGTGTAGTAAAGCCATCGCACTAGGCTGCTTCTCCCCTTGCCTGCCTCTCGTTGTCCGACTCGTGTATCAGCGTATAAGAAGATTCCTTGAGTTGAGAGATGAGGTCGCCGACCCGGCGGCAATCTTACACAAGAAAGACGGGAGCCTTACACGGCGAGGCTTCAAGCGCACCGGGGAGAGTTGGCGCAGGGAGGGTCACTGACCACTACCTTGCCTCCGGGATCGAGCGGTCGGGAATGACAGACAACCTATCCCTTACGGGAATCGAACCACCCGTGTGCTTCGACATGAAAAGACGATGTCCTAGCGACCAAGGTGGGTCGGACCCTACACTGTCAAGACCCTTACAAGGGCCAGCGCAGCCTGGTCGATGGATCTGGATGGGAACCGTTTTGTCTACTGATCCAAGGTTTATGCAATTAACTAACTTCTCCCACCAAAACTTGACCGGCAAAAGCCGACTGAATCTATAACAACCACGCCACTAGGTACCTAAGTAGAAGCCTCGAGTCCCACAGTCCTGTGTTGACCCTCGGGACAAATGATTGTGGAAAAAGTCCAACGTAAACCTGCCATCTTGATCTGGCAAATCTCTGGCCCGCCACGATAATTTGGGCGGGCATGCCGGGCCAAAATTTATCGGGCGACAGCTCAAATGTTAATTTTAATTTTTTAAAAAATTATTTATATTAAAATAAAAAGTAGCACCCTTCAACTAAATCTAATATGTTTTTACTGTGTCAATGGGATGTAGATGGTAGGAAGAGCAAAAGAAAAGTGTGGATTAACTTAAATATAGTTTTTATAATTATTTGAATTATTTTTTAAAATTTCACAATGAGAATCTTTAGTGGGTTGGACAGGTGGCATAATCAACATTTGGGCCGTGTCTATTAAGCTGACCTAATAAGATCGGACTCACACGGTTTGCCAACTCTATTCTCAACCACGTTGAAAATGGAGCGCTCCATCCCTGAAAAGGAAAATGTTTCGCATTGATCACCTACACCGGATTTCCTCAAGGACGGTGAGATGGATGGGCTCAGCTGGTCGGAAGCGCTGTCGCCGGTGGAAAACAGTGAGATGGAATTGTTGATGAAAGAGTGGGGGCAAAAAAATTGACATCGCTGTCACATAATGATAAACTAACGACCTGCCACAACACTTCACCGATCGGATCAGCTCGATTGACATCTTGATATCACTATGATTAATAGACCATGTTGCTGTTAATTCCGGACGAGACCTGCGAGGGCAGCACAGACAAAAAGCCAATATCCAAGATCAAACTGTGGGCCTTGGCTTTGTCTTGTGAACATTAATAGCTGTCTGCTTAACAGTTTTGATAATTAATTGGGAGACAGCTGAGAGATTGTCGATCATCGAATCTGAACAATATTAGCCGTTTAATCAGAATTTCCACCGATGTGTACTTTTCCTTTTACGATATTTTACGATGTAATCAATCATATAAAGGAGGCATGGAAAATGTGCATAATGCCAACTGTCTACCAACCAACCTGTCCACCCATCACTCCTTGAAGCCCGATATTGTCCGTAGAGAGAGAAAGTGACATCTTTTGATAGTCATAAGGCATCGGTTTTAAGATACCTTTTTATTAACGATGAGTCGTACGCGTGGAGGCATTTGAGAAGACCGCATGTGTGGCGGCCAACAGAAGTTTGATTAGCATAGGTTGCGTGCCCCCGCGCGCTCAGTACTCTTATTAAAGTTAATCTAGACATAATCTCTCTCCCCTAATCCGAACAACATTATCAATTTGTTTAATATTTCCTGTCCCCTTTTCCGGTATACGAATCAAGGGTCCGAGAAGAGGTCCGCCGAGCTCTGCCTAATACAGTTTCGAGCCGGATTAGATTCCTTCAAACCTTCATAAGACCGGTACCTGGAATATCAATGAAAGAGAAAAAATGACGGTCCACCTCGGCTGAACAAATTAATCTTTTTGGGTCCGGCTTGGTGTCTTAGGTGTAGGAGGATCCGAACTCTGGTGGGGCCCCGCCCATCAAGAAAAGAGATCGGGGAGAATCTAAACACGGGCCCACCCATGTGAGCAGCAGCACATGCAGCCGCCGTGCATCGCGGTTCCTCAGTTCGTACATCGCTTCCGTGACCAAATACAATTTATTTTCCTCTAAAAAAAATATTTTCTTATGATTTTTTTTAAAACAATTCAATAAATTCTGACTCAGTTTGGAAAAGTGAAAATTTTCATTAGCTTAAATATATTCGTTATTTTTTTGATAATAAAATTAAAAAATTGGACGAATGCGTTCATTTTCAGCTTTCCTTTTTTTTTTTTTCCCACAGACTAAAGTCATCTTCATTTTCATTAATGCAAAAAAAGGGGGAGAAATTAAAGGATTACGACCAGTGAGACCCACAGTGAAGTCCATGGGGACAAAACTGTCCAGGGGCTGAGAATATTGAATAAGATCCACCGGAGGCATGAGGATCCTATCCAAATGTCGCTGGCTTTGCCACCAGCAGGAACTGCCCTCCCACAAGGGATTGTTCCCCCACCCCCAGCCCCAAGCCCCACTTGTAAACAGACACCACCCCCCCCCCCAACATCAACATGGAATATCGAATCAAAAGTTATGATCCACGAATTTAGATCTCAGTTCTGATATGACATCTATGATTGAATCTCGCCCTCTTAAGAAATCGGGCAACTATTATCGTTCATCATCATTTCAGTGTATGAAACCCGAGCTTCAAGCACCAACAGTCTTGGAAAACCGGGACACTACTCCACTGATTCCATGGCTTGTGGATTGTGCTTCATTTCGCCGATTGAGCGGCTTATAGTTCACACCGACATGGTCGGGCAGGTTGGAGAAAATCGCGGTCGTAGATAACAACTATTGAATGCAACAGGGGGACATGAGGTCGTCTTCCATGTGCATTCAAGAGGGTAGTCCCGAGAAATGCAGGCCACATTGAATTTAGAGGGCAGCGACAGGGTGATTTTTGTCTGGGCGCGACATGAGTTTCAAGTCTCTGCTCCCAGTAAAGGCACGAGTGGAGAATAATCGCGATCACATCCTTGCGTTCTCATTCTCAGTCAAAGATGGAGTCTGGTGAACTTCAGTTACCATTGCACTGCTAGTAAACTACTGTTAGTTGTTACGGTTACATGCCACTAACTGTCAGCGTAGAAGACTACGGGAAATTGCATTGGTGGGGAGCAGAAAGCCACGAAAGCAAGCCATTTCAAACTCAAAGAAGCAGCTGTTGAAACCTGGTTAGTGCAGAACTAAACCAGAGTAAGAGATGGAACTCAAAACTTGGCAATGAATAATGACTCTGCTTTTGGATATAATTGCAGTTGCTCAAGAGTCTCGGATCAGGTTCAAAGAAACAGAGCCAAACTGAAATGTGGGCCAGTCCTGACTCAATCAGATGGAAGAAACACACAGAGCAGAAGCCAGAAAGGGCTGAGACACCTGGACAGAACAATACAATCACTCTAGTTGTTTCAATTCTAGTCCCCTGATAAAACATCATTAACAGCTTCCCAACAAATTAATATAATTTAAAGCAAGATGAGACCCACAATTTCGGACACCAAAACTGATGTAGAAGAAAGCTAGATGGGACTGACAACCAAAAACTCCACCCAAAATCCCCACAAGGGATTGAATCTTGACAAATAAATGCCCCGAATTCCAGACTGGTCAACGAGTTTTGTTAGTCTATGAACAATTTAATGAAATAACGGGTTCGACTCAGGACTTAAATTATAATGTGCTGCTACTCTCACTGGCAGAGATCGATGGGCCCTCAGCCTTCATGAGGGGAGAAGCCCTGCTGCTGATATCGAGCCCCTGTAAGCGGCCAAGAGGGTCCTGCTGCATCATCTCGGAGAAGGCCACATGGGAGTTGCCAGGAACCATGAGGTAGGGCTGTTGTGAGGGCCCATTCACAAGGCTGTTGGGTTGGGGCATCTGGAACTGCTGCATTTGTGTGTGCTGTGGCGGCTGAGGGAAGAAAGCAGGCTTCGCATATGGAATATGGTGCATCCCAAGATTGTAAGAGTCAGTGGGTGTGATTGCTTCCCCAGTGGCTATCTTCAGCCTCTCCACTTCTTTCTTCAATGCTTCATTGAGTGCTGATCGTGTAATTATATGCCAATATAAATCAGTTACAGAAGGAATAAGGTCAGATGAATTTCGGAAAGCAAGTAAAACATTTGAATTTTCAAACATAGGTTGCAAGGGAAAAGACGGGCATTAAGAATAGTAGAACCTCATTGCCACATCCAATGCAAATAAAAGGAAACAAGAATTCAATCACAAACCATTCTTTTCAAGAAGTGGCTACTA
The DNA here is from genome assembly GCA_900174645.1 of Sonneratia alba. NCBI lineage: Eukaryota > Viridiplantae > Streptophyta > Magnoliopsida > Myrtales > Lythraceae > Sonneratia > Sonneratia alba. The sequence continues at coordinate 5,363,410 of FWPY01000106.1, forward strand.
GATGGAAAAATGCGTGCCATCAATATACTGATTACCACTGAATCATAATGCAGAAAGCATACCATCACGTAGCTGTGCTTGTTGTTCCATAGCCTGTAGTCGAAGCTTAAGATCAGTGTTTTCTGCTGTCAGACCAGTAGTGTCTCTCTGAAATGCAAGGCAGGAAAAGTAGCCAGTTACTTTAACAGGGGAAAAAAATCCTTAGAAAAGCAGGTGAACTTCAACCAGTGATTTCATAATCACATTCATCAAATTGCTCTGCCATGTAGTGCAACAGAAGATGATTACTAGGGCAAGCATCATTCTGAAATAAAATTCACTCTGTCATATGACCAACCAATTCACTGACATCAAAACATATACTAGGGACAAATTAAGGAGGGGAACTGGAGTTCAGTGGATTTAAAGTAATGAAACTAATTAAATGCGAGAGCAACTAAAGCTTTATGTATGAAATTCATCAAATGCTCATGTTGCACGCCGCTATCCAGTTTCCATAAAAAGGATACAAGAACCAAATTAGAATGAATTTGTCCGTTCTTAGCATTCCTTTCAGCTAGGAATATGAACATAAAAGGAAAAACCTGGAACAGTGTGAGCTGTGCAGAGAGAGTTGTTGCTTCCGTTTGAAGAGTCTGGACTTTTCTTTCAAGCTCTGAAATATACCGAGCTTTTCTCTCCTTTGAGCGAGCAGCAGACTGCCGATTTGCAAGAATCCTTCAGGAAATGATGAACCATATCAGAGAAGGACAGAAAGAAGAGAAGAAACAGCTTTTATTCATTTCAATTAGAACTAGTCGAGCTTATCGAACTCAAGGGAAAGACTATATAAACATCCAAGCTCACATAGAGCATGTAGCAAATAAGAACAACAAATGAAGCACACCATAAGTCAATTACCATTTACAGTACGATTACTAGTATCTCCTTCTGAAGCACGAAAACAAACAGTCACCAGTACCGGTTGACCATGAGCTTAAGCATATGAGGAACATGAGCAACAAGGCTCAATTTCGTGCTAGCAAGCTATAATCAAGCCGAAGTTGCATTCAATGCGATGTCAATTTTACATATCAGATGGTCCATTGGTAGTTTTTGACGATATATTTTATTGCAGAAACGGCTCATTTTAGTATCAGTCTCAGGCACTCTCTATCATATAGCGTGTTGTCGAACATCTCAAAGTCCTCACATCACAGTCAGGTCAGTTCATTGGTTTATGTCAAACACGGACAGCCTTGCCCAGGTTTGCAGGATCAATGCTTGATTTCCATTGAATGCGAAAGAAAATTTGCCCACCTCCGGTCGTCCCAACGCAAAAGTTCATTTTTTTGATTGATAGCTTAGCAGTTGAAAATTACTCCGGTCCAACGTAATGTTCTTTTTTAAGTAGAAATGGTCCAACGTAATAAAAATGATAAAGCAAGAAGCGGAAAATTTTGAAAGAGGGAAGAGTGACAGAGAGAAACAGTGGGAGATCATTAAGAACCTCTTGGCTCGTTTGGGATCAATAGTCCAGAGCTCGGCAAGCTTGTTAGGAGCCATGGCTTTCTTCGCCTCAATGCTCTCCAGAATGGAAGACCCATCCACCGAGTTGCTGTACCTATGCCTGGATGTTCGGAAGCCGCCCTTCTCCTGTGTCTCCGCCACCTGGGAACAGGAGGCGCCAGCAGCATTGTCGGGCTTCAGGTCTGGAGGGGCCGGGGCGGGACCGTCCTCGAGCTTGCACCCGAACTTCTCAATATCCATGTAGGTGCTGAGGAGATCGTCCTCAGATCCGGCGCCGAGGTCCTCGAAGCTGCCGGATGGTCCGTTGTCGAGGGGGTCGGGCCCCAGATCCAGGTCATCAGGGATCCGGAAGTTGACCTCTGAGTGGGCCCTCCTGTGATGCGACCCCCTCAGTGCCGGCATCCCCGGTAATTGCGCCGAGCTCGGCTTCGATGGATCTTGCATCGCCATGAACGAACGATCAAAGCAATGCCTCTCCCTCGTGTGACAGGGAGAAGAGAGAGAGAGAGAGAGAGAGAGAGAGATTTTTAGGGGAACGTGAAATGGCTCGAAAATGAAAGCCAGAAAAATGGAGTCAGACGATTTTCCTGTGCAATTCTCTCACTTTTCATAATATTTTTTTAAATAAATTAATTAATTAATACTTCGTCAGCTAAATAATGAGAAAAAAAAGCTATCTAAGTAAATTTTTTTCATTTAAAACGATTGAATTATAATTCTAAGTTAAGAGAAAAATTAATTATATAAACATTTAAGGACAAAATCTACTGTAGTTAAGATTTTACTATATTAAATTTTTAATAATAAATCCTAATATTCCAATACTCCAAGAAATTACCCTTAAATAAAATCAATGACTGTATCATCCATAAAGCCCAAATTTCCCCTTTTCTTCTCGGGGGGAATAAAAGGGTCTAAATGAGAGGGGTCAATTTTCTGCGCACAAGGGACTATTATATTCAATTCAGGACGAAGGTGGCATGCAGGTCAGGTGGACCAATGAGAGCCCGAGGAGTGGCATCTGAAGGGCTGACAAGACCACGTGATCGTGGCCATTTTCTCTTCACAGGCCTCACAGGGCCTCATTATTCCTCACTTCTGATAAAAAATAAAACAATAAAAACCAACCATTATCATCTCAACAATAATAATAATAATAATAAATTGTCCGTAAGATCCGTTGTTATTACAATTACATTGCAATTATCGGCAAGATATGATTTTATCTGGTTCAGAGTTTTCAACGTCATCATTTCCTGACGCTGCTTTAATCTCCTGCACGATCCCGAGCTTTCAACCTTCTGAAGTGTCATTTGTCTCAGCAATAATGGCATGACAAGACACCCAACCCATGTAATTACTTCCAATGAGGTGTTCCCATCTCCAACTCTGGTGGGACCAAAAACTTCTGCAGCTCAAATTGAAAAAAGCAAATCTTTCTTCTTTCGCCAATAGTAAGTGGGAAGTATGAACCGGAGTGCCCTTGAAATTGTGATCAGCTGGGGAAGATCTCCTGCAACTTGCAGTGGAAGATATTGGGCGACATCATTAACCTTGTCGAGGTCAAATTAATGGTGAGATTCGGGCACCCTTCTTCTTGGTTTCTTGATCTGATTCTTCCTCCATGATCTGTTTGTTCTGTTTTCCCGATGTAGCATTCTGTACCTCAAAGAAATGATTTCTGTGCGGTGCTCATCGACTCAATAGCTGAGACTCCGTAAAGCCCTTCTCTTCTTGTCCCTTCGATGTTAGTATTCGGAAAGATGCTGTTTTGACGCAATTATCGATGTTGGAATCGTCAGAGGCATGAAAAAGCCCTAATTTTAGGATCTGTTACTGAGACTCTTGTTCATCAGAGGCTGAGGCCCTTAATCTGTTTATTATGATCCTTCAACCACCCTATTTCTTCTGGTACAAAATCGGCTAAAGAGATTAGCTAGAAATGAACCGACTGATTAGCTTATTGGATTTCCAGCTGAAGTTTCAGTTGAGAGCTGGCTGAACAGTCAATTTGTAATGTTTAAGTTCAAGGAAGCCCTGATTCTGCTTTTAATTTCTAGGCTACATGCTGCATGTGAAGGGTTAGCCTGGTCGGAAATGTCGCATCTGAGCTCAACTCATCGGCCTCGCTGCGTCTTGCTCGGGACCAGCACCCCAGCTCCTTTAACCCAGAATGCTACCCAAAACCGAACCCGAGGCTCGTTCTCCAGTCGAGCTGATTTTGACACCAATATGGTGATCATCCTAGCGGCCCTTCTCTGCGCCTTGGTCTGCGCATTGGGGATCAACTCAATTGTCCGTTGTGCCCTGAGATATGGCCGGAGATTCCCTTTCGAGACCCCTGAGGACACTGCCGCTAGACTGGCCTCAACAGGCCTCAAGAAGAGCGCACTCCAGAGGATTCCCATTGCTGTGTACGGGGCAGCGGAGGTTAACATTCCGGTCACCGATTGCCCGATCTGCCTGGGGGAGTTCGGGGAAGGGGATGAGGTCCGGGTTCTGCCAAAATGCCACCATAGTTTTCATGTGAAGTGTATAGACACATGGCTGCTCTCGCACTCCTCGTGCCCGACTTGCCGACAGTCATTGCTCGATCCGGCAGCAGTGCCTGTTTGAGTAAGCAACATGTTCCTGTCTTGGAAAGCCATTTATCAGATCAAATTGCAGTCCAGGAATTGTAGACTGTAGTAGTTTCTGTTAGGTATAGCATGTGTATCATAGTGGCACGAAGCTGAAACAAAAGGTCTCGTTTCTTATGTTAGTTTCATTAGATACATCGCAGCAAAGTTGTCAGAGAGGATGCAATCGTGCAAGTGGACGTTGTTTGAGGTTGTTGTCCTTCTCGACATTCTTGTTGCTGAAGATGCTAAAAGGCTATTAAACCCTGCTTCTCATCGGTCAGGATCGAATGGGACTTATCCAATCTCGAAAGCCCCTTTAGCATATATTCAGGCCAGAAAATATGCATCAAAACTGCAATTGATACTGCTTATGTTGCCCAGGTATTCTTTGTTTAAATCGGAAAGTTGTACCCATGAACCAAAATAGATTTTGCTCCGGGTTTAACGATGTGGAACAGAACTCAAGTTCTCGAGTTTTTTCACAGAACACTGGCAGCTGAAGCATGGAAGGAGAAACAAGAAGTGAGAGCTTCTTCTTTTATTCCCACGGCTGCCAAACTCCTACAAGTGCGCTATCTGCAGAAGATCATGCCGCGCAAATCCAGAAAGTGTGGAAAGGAACATTAGCTCCCCGCTCACCGGAGAGGTTGTCCTCATGGCTGTAGATGGACGACAGCCCACGGGTCTCGACCCAGTGCCATTTCTGGGTCATCTCTACCGCCTTGGAGTTTACCACCGTGAATGACGCAAATGCAAAATCATTGCGAAGATTAGCAGGGAGTAGCCCAGCAGGAGAGCTCTACCCAATAGCTCAAATTAAATATGAATTAGTTGGAATTAAATAATATTTAAGATCGTTTGATTAAAAAAAATAAAAATTATAAAATGCTTACTTTTATTTAATTTATTTATAAAGAATTAAAGGCATATTGGTCCAATGATAAACCCCATGCTTCTCAGTAGCTTCATTCCAATAATAGATTGTCTCTTCCAATGAAACACCCCATTAAGACCTTACGTTTTAAATTTAATTCGGCCAAAATTTTTATTAAATCAAGATGATTATTATAGACTAGGACCAAGACCAAGTCTACCGTCCCTTGGCCTCGAGACCTGAGAAAGAGTACATACGCGTCAGGCTCGTAAGATGGAATTAATCTCTGCAACTACAGAGCCCTATTTCCGGGTGACCCTTCTGGTCATTCTCGTTGGGTACTTCAAATTTGGAGCTACAAGTCTTCTGGGCAGCAAGAACCTTCCGCCCGGTTGGATCAGGTTCCCGTTTCTCGGGGAGACCATAAGCTTTATGCGGGCGCAGAAACGGGTCAGGACCGAGGAATGGATCCAATCCCGGGTCCAGAAGTACGGTCCTGTCTTTAAGACGTCGCTGATGGGCTCTAACTCCAAGGTCTTGCTTCACAGGCCAAGCCGGGAACAGGTCATTGTTGAGTGGCAGCGACAACGGGTTCCCGGATTATCAAATGGCGACCGCTAAAGCCATACTAGGAAGCCACAGCATCTTTGAAATAGTGACAGAAGTACACCGAAACCCGTGGCACAGCAAAGGAAAGTTGTGGAAGCTAGAGGAGGGAGGGGAGGAGGAGATGAGCTTATTATCACTTGGAGTGAGGTTCAAATGATGAAGTACACATGGAGAGTGGCTCGAGAGGATCGCTCCTGTGCTTTGCAACTTCAAATGCGCTTGCAGGGACAGCACCTATCAGGGCTTTGACAACCCCAAAGTTTGGCAAGTTCGTATTCGTCGCTCCTCACATCTAACCCGACAATGTTCAGAAGCATCGACATCGTGACCTCCTGACTTGTCAAGTGGGAAAAAAAAAAAAACCGGAATCATGCTTAGTTGCTTGTACTCCTGGAAGTCTTGAGAAAAGTAATTGAGTTAGACAGAGCTTTCTGCTTTGACGTCAATTTCGCCAGAGTATAAAGCTTTAACTACAAAGTGCCTGCAATTTCAGGTGTTTCAGATGTCTCCCAGCCAGCACACAACGTGAACGAGAACATATTCGAAAACCCAGAGAAGTTCGATCGTGCGAGGTTCCAGGACCGGTCTAAGTCGTTGCCTCCGTACACCTACCTACATCCCTTTCGGGGGCGGGTCCACGAACCTGCCCAGGAGGCGAGTTCGCAAGGAACGAGGTGCTTGCTTCTGATCCACCATCAGATCACCAGTACAAATGGGGCCGAGATGGTCCCCGGGGAGCCGATAGTCCGAGACCCCATGCCATACCCGGCGGTGGGCCTCCCCGTGAAGCTTCATCCGATAAATTATAAGAGCTCACAGCAAGCGAACGCATAATTAGAGTTCGTGCCATGATCCAAACATTTGATCTATGAAGTTGATCCGTTTGGACTGAAATCCTTGTAATTAAACTAAATATCTTATTATGATTAAATCTTTCCATTTATAATTTCATTTTCGGCGATGAGACAGAATTTCATGTTCTCGAGAAGATGATTAGTTATTTTTTATTAATAATTGGGCCTAATTTTAAAACTTCAAATACATATTAAAATAAATAAATAAATAATTATGCTTATTATACTCATGTGTCCTGTTATCGTAAATGATAATTATCTCATAATAACATATGAAATTACTCTAATTCGTAATAATTACACAGATGATTGATTGATCACTCATGTGCTGCAATTCAGTTGACATCTTCTTCTTCTTCTTTTTTTTTTTTATCTCACGATCTGGATAATATCTCGAGGATTAGATAGGATTATCTTCTGCTTTTAGGACCCCAATTAGACCCCCCGCGATGTGACCCGTTATCTAACGCCTGATGAATTATTGGATCTGATTAAAGATTTGCTCTTGAAATGGTAAAATCTTGGAAGGCACCACAGCGAGCGTGGTCTCCCCCCTAAACCGTGTAATCTCACCCTACTGCTTCTCGTAGATGGGGTCCCTCGCCCTACTTTCAGGATAAGGTTGTTCACCTCCCCCCACCTCTTAAGCTCGGGTAAAAATTATCCTGTCGGAGGGGACCATCGATCATTTGACGAGGATCAACAAGGACTGGATCGCCACCGTGATAAGAATCGCCTCAACAACGGGTCTCGCTCCCACGATCCGAATCGAAATCTTAACCTGACTATTGATTTGGTGCATCGGATCCGGTCTTTGAAGGGTTGTTGTTCGATCTCAGCACGCGTGAACTTCGTGGAAGCTATCCGAAGACCTGGACCCAGAAGGCTCGTTTACCTTTGCGAGGATACCGTACTTTTCGTTATGGCACGGCTTTCGACTAACGAAGCATCTTAACATTTCAAAAATACAAGATTTGGACCAAATCTAGCTCCCATGGATGGAGAGACGTGAAGAATCCGACTGTATCCGCCCTTGCCAAACTCCGTTCTACCCGAGGCATATCAGGTAACACTTTAAAAAGTATCGACTTACCCAAAATAATAATAATAATATTTAAGATGAGAGAATAAATTCTTTAAACTTTTTTCCCCCTTAAACAGTTAATGTATTTGAGTTTTGCCATTGAGGTAAATATATTTTCAAAGAATTTTACTATTTAACCATTCACATTAAAATTTTAATTATGGGAATGGAGGGAAAAGTTAAATTAAAAAAAATAAAGTTAAACTCAAAAGCATCAATTCCTCTGGCTTTCCCTCCTTTCCTAACAATTTTTTTTATTATATAAGATCATCGCGGAATAAAAAAAAGTATAAAAGAAAAGTGAAATAAAAACTTTTAAATTTATAATATTTTAAATTATTAGATAAGGGTGATATTATTACATTAAATCTTATTTATCAATATTTTATGTATCTTTAGAAGCACACTTTTGGGTTCGGTTCACAATTTTTAAGACTACACCAGGCCAAAAATCGGTAAAAGTATGGATTCATAAGTTAGATTGAGTATTTAATTGATCAAATCACATATTTAATAAATAATATTATTAATAAATTGGTATAGTATTATAATTTAATAATTATTTATGAAAAAAATCAATGATATATATTATATTACTCTCAAGTTTAACATAAAATGTAAATGTAAGTATAATAAAATAAAATAAGCTTATGTTTTCATTTTTTAAAAAATTTAAGTCAGATAAATTTTTTACCGATTCAATTGGGTTTGTCAATCTGACAGGAAATGGTCGGTTCAATCGGAGTTGGCCACATTTTAATTACAATTGGGTTAATCATGAAAATCGAATCGGTGAATGGCCGGTTCTCAGTCGAACTGGTTAGTCCAGTTTGATTCTTTAAACTATGGCTTGGTTCATTATATACAACCGGTCAGAAGACAAGAACCATTAATTATTTTTCGTTATTGGCGATATTTTTCTTAGGAAATATCGAATGGTACAATGTCGAGAAATAGTTTAAAGCATATTCAATAATTTAATTCATAAATGTGTTCCTCAGCTGCTCCTCTCTCTCTCTCTCTCTCTCTCTTCTTTTCCTCTCGTAAATGTGCTTGCGGCATCCAGAAGGTTAAGATCCTCCTCTAAATCCGCAATTTTCGTATTGCTCTTGAACTTTTGGCTAATATAAAAGTTAAAATTTTCATGCTTACGTATTATGGAGTTAGAATAGTGTCTCCATGCATCGCTCGCTCACGTTAGGCATCCATTCCCAAAATTCGGCCGATCCCACAGTGCAAAAGTTTCCGATGAGAGTCCACATTCCTCTTCGGCGATACCGTGCTATGAGATGCTCTTTTCATCTACTATCCCAAGCTCTTAACTTAGTAGCTCAAGTGGAATCATATATAGCATAACAATATTGGGAACAGAATATCTAATTTTCATTTATTAATGCGAGATCTTCTTGGTGATCGTGTTCGTGTTCCCGAGGAAATCTAAATGGAACTCTCTCAGATCCTCTGCATTTTTTGGGGGTGTGTAATTTGGCCAGTAGACCACCGGAATTAAATTACTTTCTGTTCTTGTATGGAGGGGAGGGGAGGGGAAGGGAAGGGCAGAAGGCCTCTCGTCTTGTAAACGCGATGTGGTCCAAAAACCTATGCACCGTCATGGCTGCACTGCAGCCGTAGAAGTGATGAGGATCTCCTTCACATCAGGGGCAGATTCAGATGCTCTGTTCCCCCACCCCGGCCCCGTCCCTGTCTCTCCCCCTCTCTCTAGGATCGGATATGGAGGGAGAGTGGCGGACTAAGGGCAGAGGGGACCGAATCGGACCGAAAAGGAGAGATGAGAGATGCCCGAAAAGGATCACGAAATATCTGTGACTCGATATGAATAATCTCGTCATTTCGGCTATGTCTCTGTTATCTGTCCTTTCTTTGTCTCTCTCTCTCAAACACCTGTTCAATCCTTCTTCCTCCTCAAATTCCACGAAAAACACATCTCCCACCAAATTCCCTTCCCTTCCACCTTGTATAAAATGACAGATTTCGGGTCATACTTGTTCTCCTGTGAGGATGCAATACTTGTTCTCTTCTCTGTTAATTCAATACATCTGTTCTCCATTAATTACCCATCCCTGTCAGAGAATCCTATACTCTGTCCTCCCACATTTAATTCGCCCACATTCGTGTATATAGGCAGAGATCAGGCTCCCCCCACCTTGCTCCTCCTCCTCCTCCTCCTCCCCCCACTTCTCCGTCTGCTACATTTCAAGGAAAAGATCATTAGTTTCTGAGAAGCTGAAGAGGTTCTCTGGTTTCTTGGGTAGACATGAACATCGGGGGAGGCTCTTCTTCTTCTTCTTCTTCTTCTTCTTCTTCATCGCGGTCGAGATCGAAGCCAGACAATGATGGCGACCAGCGGCCCCACATTTTGGCCGTGGATGATAATCTCATCGACCGCAAACTGATCGAGAAACTTTTCATCAACTCCTCCTGCAAAGGTAACATCTTTCACCCTCTCTCTGGTAGAAAAACGTTACAGCTGAGAAGAAGCATAGCAGAAACTTGGTCCTATTTCCCGTGTCTGCGAGTGTCATCGCTTACTCCCTCTCTCTGATATATAAAAATTCCAAATTTTACTGTGCTCTACCCTGCATTGCATGCGGGGAGCCATATGCCATTTGACTTGTTAATTCATCCTCTCTCTTTTTTTTCCTCTGACCTGAAATATGTATATATAATGTGTGAAGAAAATCGTGAATATCCAGTACTATAATTCCACGTTGGAAAATCAGCAAGAAAATCCAATCGTTTACAGTAGATAAGCTCATGCAATGCAAGCACAACAACCTTTGCTCAGACATAACCTACAGCTACGTCAGCGTATCAAGAAAATGGATAAGGACAGTTTTATTTTTTTTGGGCTGTCTTTTGACTCTTTTCTGCTGAACTATGGATAAGGATAGTTTGAGCAAAGTTGTATGTCTTTTTAATATATAATTAAAATAAGGAAAACAATAGGGTTCAACAGAAAATTTTGCGGTGTCAGATAGTAAATTTTTCATCGTTTTCTTTTTTTTTTTTCAATAAAAGAGGAATGAATATTGAACAGAAGTGTGGTAATGTTCCTCTGGAGCTAGGGTGATTATGTCCTCTCTTGATCCAGCAGAAATTCATACCACACGGGTTCATGTTAGATAACCCAGTTGAACAATTCGGGTATTCAAAACCCGAGCCCAGTTGCACTATACTTTGGGAATGCAAGATCTGAGAAGTGTCACAGATGCTGATAGAACATCTCTATCCTGGTAGAGGAGAGAGCGTGGAGAATCAGCAGTGACTTCAGACAGTGAAGGTACAGGGGATGGGGATGAGAATTAAAGGCTGCCATTAATTCTGAAGATCCTGTGGCTGATTCTGTCCTTCTGCCGACGGCTCCGGTTGTGTCCATTTATTTACTCCTCATGTTTCAGTAACAGCTTCCAATTTGATGTCTTCTATTTTTCCGTTTTACTATTTAAGATTTGTCTTAGCAGACACTGGCTTCTTTGGATCCCACTCTTCCTACTTGCTGCGAACGTGTAGAACTGCATTTATTGATTCGATGTTACAGCTGCACGTGTATAGAAAAGTGGGCTCGTGAGTTATGTCGGACACGTACCGGATGCCCTTCCTCAACAGCCGGTCATGTCAATGTCGATATATTTTCACCCTCTGTTCTTGTCTTTAACTATCATGATGTTTATGCTGTTTGTTTGGTTCGAATTGGCAAATATGAAGTGTCGTGATGACCGGTTTTCTGATGTGAACTTTGTTGAGCAGTTACCACAGCTGAAAATGGGCTCCGGGCGTTGGAGTTTCTGGGTTTGAGGGATGACCAGCCCAACTCGTCTGTGAACATCGTAAACAACTACAACTTGAATCTGATTAATGCAAATCTTTCTTTGATTATGGCTTCTTTGTTTTTTTTTTTTGAGCGAGGTGATGATTCCGAGCTGTCGTTCAGGGGTCACAGGTAAATATGATCATCACGGACTATTGCATGCCAGGGATGACAGGTTATGAGCTGCTCAAGAAGATCAAGGTAGCAGTCATCGATAACGACTTTCAGTTGTTTACCTGAAGCTAGTAATGACTCTAGAGCCGATGTTATATGTGTATCATGGAGATTTTGTTCCTCTTGTTGCAGGGTTCCTCGATTCTGAGGGAGGTTCCAGTAGTGATCATGTCATCAGAGAACGTCCCCACCCGCATCAACAAGTAATTAGCATCTCAAACTCGTGATGTCGAGCTTGTTTTCCTGAACTCTGCTTTACCTTTTATTCCCGGGAAAGCTGCAATTATCGATCTTCCTGGCAGGTGTTTGGAGGAGGGAGCGCAGATGTTTATACTGAAGCCTCTGAATCAATCAGACGTTAAGAAGCTAAGATGCCTCATTTACTGAGCCGCAAATTCTGAAGGTCTCAAACTTCCATGATCCCAAGAAGATCATCAGGGGCTGCTGTTGATCTAACCTCGGGAGTTTGGTCAAATCAACAAGATCATCAGGGCTGCTGTGCAATTAACAAGGCCCTGTCTGGATGAACTTTCTAGCACTTGAAGCCATGAAAATTTTGTTTCTATGCAGGAAATTTGGCTCTGTTGTCTTCCATTTTTGTTATCAGTTCGGTTTGCCTCTGTGTTTTTTTTTTCTCGTTCCCTTTCTAGACTCTTTTTAGCCTAGAATCTCTAGTCTTAAGATCAGGGTGGTATGACTGAACTGGAAATCCCTCCTTTGCCATGAGCTTATTTTTATGTACATATTTCTGTGCGAGTGCCCATCTTCTTCAGTTCTGCCTTCCTCAGTTACTCTTATCCATGCCAAACTGGAACAAAAGAATGTCTTATTTACAGAGAACCATCTCCTTCCATTAGATCCATCATAATCTTCATATCGAAACCCAGATTCAGATCTAAATTCCAGGATATAATATGTTTCTTCAACTTCTTATGATGAATCAGAAAAGATGAATGCAGTTGCAGGAGGAAAGCATATGGAAAATGTATTTAATCATTGATGAACGGAAGTGTCCGAGGTAAAATGCTGATCTGACATAATCCCCTACTGAGTAAGAATCAATCTTTTATCAGATCAAATTCTTGATCCGAAAAGCGCTTCCAAGCGAGCATTCATACTGTCAAGATACCTTAATCTTCGTTAGATGGGAAGAACAGGGAAAAGAAATGAATCGGGTGGGGATCAGTAGAAATGCCTGTGGAGGTGGTGCTGATGCCTGCCCTCGTCCAGCCCGAAGCACTGAATCACCGGATAGCACGACACGAACAGGCATCTCCCGATCCCCTTCACCACGGAGGAGACTCCAAGGCACCGGCAGCGGCAACGCCCACGCCAGCGGCCCACCCCTCCCCTCTGGCGGCAGCGGTGGCCGTCCTCATCATGTCGGGCCTTGCTCTTCTCCTTCTTCTTCATCACCACGCCTTGTGTCATTCACCCAGAATGATCAAAGACCCAGAAACCGAATATCCAATGTGAAGGAAAGCAACGAGTACCAGATGGACTGCTCAGATGCCTCGTTGGGTACTGGTTCCCATTGATGGAGCTTGCTCTTATGAAAGGGTGAAGAGGAAATTCTCGGAGTTAGAGGGATCTGAAATCATAATAATTGAGACAGGCGGAAGAACCTATGAGAAGATTTCAATAACAATGGGAATTTAATCCAACCTTCTCAAGACTTGGTTGGTTCCATGTAGGGAGAATATTCGAATAAGTAGGAAAATTAGATTTTCTCCTTATTAAGGAAGCAAAAGAAACACGCACCCAACACGCATCTTTCCATGAGGATAATATATCGGTAAATCGAGACCATCACAGTACTAACAACAAGAGGAAGATGATACGGCTTCCTTTACTGTCGAGTCCTCGATTCTTCCTCGGAGATTCTCGTCGTCAATTGGGTCTAGCTAAATAGTTGTCGGGGCCACCCTCTGATCGGCGTGGGCGGCGCGTGTTGAGCGTGTCTTGCTTTGCCTCAGTACCATCCGCGGAGCTCAGCCATTAAATATTAGTGTTAGTTGAAGAACACGACAGATTAGTCGGGAAAACAGCTCAACCGTTACTGCGGGATAAGTTAATAACATATTTTGTTTTATATTATAAAAAACATCCATTAAAAAAAAACACATTTACATGCACTTGCATTTTTTTTGGTTGAAATATGTGTACACATACAAGTAGCTAACTAGATTGGCCGAAATCAAAGAGTCACACAACATTGATCTGAACAATTTCCATCAGAATTTGGGGGTATGATATATAAGAAATGGGTTAAAGATGACTCATTGACACCGAGTCCCGTGGAGGGTGCAGCCCGATGTCTCCATTGGCCGTGGATCTAGAAAATGCATCCATCGCGTGTCAGGGGTATTCTGGCAATTTAAGCTTCTCAGTACTTTATGGGCCGGGCTTATCAGTGATAGCACACTCTTGGGCCTATACATATTGGAGGTCCACAAACGTATGGGCCCCCGATATCATTATTGTGTACGGGGAAAAACACTACAGACGAGAAACGGGAAACGGGAAACGGGAAACGGGAAACCAGAGAGAGAGAGAGAGAGAGAGCCGCGCCTGAAGGCCCTGAACGGATAAAGGCGCTCTCAAGAGGGAACTTTTCCTGACAGCTCTCTCTCTGTGTCCATCTGCGTTTGCAAAATGGCGGCGGTAGTAGGGCCCGCCTTCTTCAACCTCCCGCTCTCTCAATCCTCTTCTTCTCCTCCGTCCAACCCACCGCTCTTCTTCCGTTTCCACCGCCATAAGCCGCCCTTGAGGGCCTTAATCTCAACCACGTCCTGCTCCTGCTCTGCTGTGACGTCTCATTCGCAGCCTTCGTCGGCGGACCCCCAACAAACTGCTGATTCATCCTCCGTGCCTTCCTCCTCTTCGGCCGGCGATGACCCCCTCCCCGAACGGACCCGGGACCGCCGCAAGGTTGTGAGATTGGCCTGGGAGAAGCTAGTCCGGTGGTCACGGTCGTGGCGGTCCAAGGCCAAGACCGACGTTCTTGAGCGCACAAAGAAGGTTGGACTCTTCAATTGGGTTATAATGTCCTGAAAATTTGAGTCTTATTCGCAACTGGGTGTCCTCTATCTTTATCTAATCGTCCTTGCGTTGAGCTCCGAGCTAAGTTGTAATTATATTTGAGAGATTGTTTTCGCGTCCGCCATTCCTTAGGAACCGTACTAATGTTTGCAGTTTGCAGTTTTTATGTGTTGCTAAGTTTCTTCACGAACAGCTTCAATTTATAGTAGAGTTTGATGGCAAATACTGTATCTTAGTGACCAAGAAGGGGCGGGGAGCTTCGCTCCTGTTGAAAGTGAACAAGTAGTTGCAAAAACTGCTACTGTGTCGAATTTCTATTATCTGGAATACTCTACTCAATGCTGTTCAAAATGTTGAGCATTGTGGCCACTTACTTGAATCTGAAAGATGGTCATTTCATGAGCCTTTTTGCGGGCTCTAGGTCGTGGTTCTTGGAGGTGGATCTTTTGGTACTGCAATGGCAGCCCATGTCGCGAGTAAGAAGGACCAGTTGGAAGTTCAGATGCTCATACGTGATCCTGTTATTTGTCAATCCATCAATGAAAATCACTATAATAGGTACTTTTTCTTCCTCTCCCATTATCCAAAATATGCATACCCATGATATCTACATTGCAGGAAATGATCTAATTCTTAATTTCTTAAATTTTCAGTAAGTACTTCCCGAAGCACAAACTTCCAGAAAACGTGATTGCTTCAACTGATCCCAAATCAGCCTTGCTGAATGCCGACTATTGCCTTCATGCTGTGCCAGTGCAGGTCCATTATATTATTTTTCTCTGGCTTGTAATAATGGCAGTCCTCTATATATTTATACCACAGTGATCTTTTTTCATTTAGGGATGACTGAATTGCTAATTATTTTGACAATGTTTCAGTTTAGTTCAGCATTTCTCGAGGGTATTGCAGAATATGTGGATCCATCATTGCCTTTTATATCTCTCAGCAAAGGCTTGGAGCTCAATACTCTGAGGACGATGTCACAGATTATTCCCCAATCGTTAAGGAATCCTCGACAACCTTTTATTGCTCTATCAGGACCTTCTTTTGCTCTGGAGTTGATTAACAAATTACCAACAGGTGCATTGCTTTTTCATGTATTAAATAAATGTTATTTGCTGTCATGACCCTAATAATAACAGAAAAATTCGTTATAATTCTTGTTTGTAGCAATGGTGGTGGCATCAAAAGACAAGAAACTGGCAAATGCAGCTCAGCAGCTCCTGGCTTCTAGTTACTTGAGAATCAGCACATCAAGGTACTGAGCTGTGTTTAATATAATTTTGCATTAGCAAATACAGTTTCCATGTCTAATTTTACATTGTTGGTAGTGGGACACTACTTCATCTAAAATAGTCTAAAATTGACCCATCTCGACTAGATCATAGGGAGGGCAAACAATTCTTCCTGTAAGTGCAGCTTTGACAAGGCTCAGTTTGTAACCTCTGATAACTCACCAGCGATGTTACAGGAGTGGAAATTGCAGGTGCCCTTAAGAATGTGCTTGCAATAGCTGCGGGCATTGTGGAAGGAATGAATCTTGGTAACAATTCCATGGCTGCTCTTGTTGCCCAAGGCTGTTCTGAGATTCGATGGCTTACAACGAAGGTACTTCTTATTTGATTATTTTTGTGTTAAGATGGCTTTGTCTATTGGTGGCCATCATCTAGACATAAATTAGCTCTTTGAAAGTAGTAGTTTCAGCCATGCTATATTCTGTTCATCTCCTAGAGTGAAGTTATCATACGATCCAAAATGGTCTCATCTAGTCTTATGAACTTTATCTCCACCCTGCCTTCTGGTTCAATATTTATGTCCGTTTCTAGTACTTAAGTAATTTTGAGGTAATATTGTGATTTTACTATGTACATATCCAACCTTGTAAAAAATGAAAAATTATGCCTTGCAATATTATGTGCATCTCCAACCTATTTTTCTTGCAGATGGGTGCGAAAGCAACTACAATCACAGGTCTATCAGGAACTGGTGACATTATGCTTACTTGTTTTGTTAATCTCTCAAGAAACCGAACAGTGGGTGTCCGACTCGGGTCGGGGGAGAAGCTTGATGATATCCTAGGCTCCATGAACCAGGCAATCCAAACCTGAAACCATTCAATGTTTTCAATGCTGAGTCACGGCTTTCACTGTAGTTTTTATGATCTGATTAAGTTCTCTATCTTTGAGTTAATGAAGGTAGCTGAAGGCGTATCAACAGCTGGGGCAGTGATTGCTTTGGCCCAGAAATACAATGTGAAGATGCCCGTTCTGACCGCAGTTGCTCGAATCATTGATAATGAGCTGACCCCAAAAAAGGCAGTTTACGAGCTGATGAATCTTCCTCAGGTCATTCTCGATACTACACTTGGCTTTGTTTTATCAAATGAAGAGATGCAACTCGATATAATTGTTAACTACTCAGTCTAGACTGCCATCTCGCCGTGATCTCTGGGCTGATGGAGCTCTCACCTTGAAATTTACAGGTCGAAGAAGTATGAATGACTGTATTCGGTGAGGAGAATAGTGTAAATACCAGACGGTCTGGTTTTTTTTGGACATTTATTACCTCTTTCGTGTATGAATCCTGTGACAGTATTGATCATTCGATTATATGACTCCTTGGAGATGGATTTCTGATTGAAGCCATGAACTTCCAACGGGTTTGTCACTTGGCCTGATGGGTATTAACTAACCTCAGCTCGAGTCTTGGCCTGTCATAGTTTTTTTTTCATTTATAAGACTACAAAAATTCTAAATGAAAATATAATTTGAGGAAAAATATTTCAAGTTATTTATGCTTATTAAGCATAGTGTTAAATTATTTGAAATAATGGAACATCGTTTAAGGAAATTACGTATCGATCATTTTAGTTCAATTAATTCAACCGACCCATATTTAATTAAATCAAATTCTTTTTCCAGCGTATATTGGGGGGGGGGGGTCCGGGGTCGTAGTGGTGGCGTGGGGGCGCTGTGGAAAACTCAACTGTGTCTGTACCGATCCATGTCGGCGGTGGAGATTGGTTGGGGGAAGACGCGCGGTCTTTGACCCCACGTGAATCCCACGCTTCGGTCAACCGACCGCCTCGGTCGTCAGTCAGCCTGTTGTTTAATGTATTTGTGTTCTCATTAACGGATATGCAGTGAAAGTAGAGAGTAAGGACGGGGAAACAAACTGCGATCTATCCTGCATTTGACTTCAAACCCTATTGATTCTTCCGAACCAAATTCAGCAGAATCAAGTCAAAGTAATCACAATTATCGGTTCAATAGGAAGTGTTCCACGGATAGCGATTGTAATTTACATAGTATACATCGTGGAATCTTGTCATACACGTTTTAGTTACGAGTCTTGTCGTCCTTTCCTTTATGCTCGTCTGACATGCCCAACAAATGTACTCGATACATTGCCATATGTGTCCATGACCTCTCGATTTTTTTGCAAACTTTATTGGTATTGGTGGGGTTCAAAGTTTGAGCTTCATTGGGAATACCTCGTGGCCATGGTCAGATTAACGGCCGATTATACAGCCCGTTTCAGTTAATAGGCTGATAACACGAACTTGGATTGGGATTGGTTGGAAGTTTTCATTCAAATCGACACACCACCGTGCTTACAGGATCGTGCTGTTCGGCTTTGAACAGGTACTTCTGCATTCCTCTGCTGATGTAGACAGGAGAGAGGAAACCACGGAGAAATTTTCCTCCACATCAATGGAAGAAGCATCGAGGCCAAGCAGTGAAACTGAATTTGCCAGTTGGTCAAGTCAAGGTCTTCTTGCTCGCAGAGCTACATATATCGTTCTATCAAATCCGACCAACACTCCGAGCCAATTTCGGTTGTCCCTTCCTCGTTTCTGGATACCTTTGCTTTGTCTTTATAAGACCAGCCCGAGTCTCTTGGAACACCCGATAAATCCCAGTCATCTTACATGTAGAAGAATGATCATGAACATCGAGTGACCCTCCACACATTGTTCTTGGTAGACCAGTCTCCAGGTTTGGACTGGACATCAACAGCTGAAAACTTTCCACGTACTTTCATGTCACGAAGAAACCAATAAATAAGCAACGAATAACCTCTGCTGTCCACCGCACCGCATTTTTTCCTGAGTCATTTGTCCAAGGAGCAGACGTATCCCCCGAGGCTCAACGGCAGAGATTATTCTTTCTACGTCTCTGGAATTGACCCAACATGGATGAAGGCGCCAAATCTTTGATTCTTAAAGGGTGCAAGATGGCCGCGGACCTCCAGCTGAGACTAATGAGCCTCGTGGACCGACCCGACACCGTTGCCAGCACCTGCAAAGAAATAGCGAGAGCCTTTCACGGAGCCAGGGAGAGGATGGCTGGAGCTCCTTCCTTTGGTGATGGGCAGGCGTATTGTAAAGGGGTCCAGTTACCTGATGAACATCGAGCCACCGCAGCAGACATCTCCGTGAGGTCAGTTTCAGCCGGCGTCGTGGGAAGGATCATGGGCATGGCTGTGTCGTCGGATAACAGCCGAGGTTCAGCTTCCTCGTCTCATGGAGAACCCACAAGGTACGGGTACTCGAAATGAAAACCCTTATTACAATCCATATTTAAAATTAAATGAAGCGGTCGAACATCAGGACTTCTGTTATGGTATAACAGACATCTTAATGATAATTAAACTTAGGAAGGATGATTTCTTGGCTTGCAGATCCAACTGTTGAAAAAAAAAAAAACCATGAGGGGAGTATACATAAATGGGGTCAATTTGAAATCGAGACCCAGGTGACAAGCTTGATTTACTGTAATAGATTGGAGTTAGGCTGCAATAGCTGGAGTATAATATTAGTATATTCTGTGTAATTACTAATTAGTAATTTCTCGTCCAAAAATACAAATAATAAATATGTATATATATAATATTTCTGAATCTCTGATAGACAAAATAAACAGTTTTTCTTATTTCAAAACAAAATTGAAAGAGAGATTTGTCGTAATGACATATTCACTCACCCATTTATTTATAAATTCTTATTTTTCATTAAAGATCTACGCAAAATGTAAATGACATTTTCTCAGCAATTTCCTGCGAAGTAATGATCTTTATGCTTCCGACAAATTAAATCTTATTTTCCAGGCAACATACTCGACGAATATACAGTAAATGCAATGAATTTCCCCGATACCTTCTTGGAACCAGTCGAAGAATTTCTCGCCGATGACTAAAACGATAATACGCGTTCACTATGTAAATTGGCGGCCGACTGGCAAGTGGAAGGATCTTTCCGCTCGCTTGCTGATGTTTTTCTTGTAGATCTTTGTCTTCCTCAGCCCACTTGTAGACCCGAAGAAGCTCGGAGTTATTTCCATATCATATTATCTCCATGGAACCGCTTGAATCAGACGACTTCATTCTTGCAATCCAAAGGGAAACAAAATCTCATGGAATCGGTCACTGGATCGATGCCTAGGCAAGATGTTGGTGACATAACCCAAGGAAGCGGGGGTCGTGTGTCTTTTATGCCCGCCCGTATACGCCGAGCCGAGCAAAGATAAAAGTAGCTTTTCATCGTATCGATTATCTCATTAAATTTATATCTTGTATGTATGAATTAGCAGGAGGGATGGGGCAGAGAGAAAGGTGAGAAGAGTGGCAGTTCCGGTGATTGGTAACCCTGAGCTCCCACCAGATGATGGGCATACCTGGAGAAAATATGGTCAGAAGAAGATCCTCAACTCCAATTTCCCCAGGTAAGTAAAGTGATTGATTTGGCTAAATGATCCATCCATCGACAGACATCAGGATCAGGATACACCTTCTAACTCGATAATAAGTCGCTTGGTACAAGAAACCATCAGCTTGCTGCACTTGCCGTTTGCAGATTTGCTCCTTATTGATGATCAATCTAATACTTTTCTTTCTTCATTGATTTCAAACATGGATGTGCATATTCAGGGATTACTACAGGTGCACTCACCAGAAATCGTATCAGTGTCCCGCGAAGAGGACGGTGCAGCGTCTTGACACGAATCCCTCGACCTTCAATGTGACGTACATTAACCATCACACCTGCCACTTATCCTCCACAGCCCCATCCTCGGCCCCTCTACTACCGCCTGACCTGCTGCCATCCAGTTGCGCGGCCAATCACCTGACAACTGCGGCGGCCTCCAACTCCGGCTATGGATGGCCGCCGCTTTCCCTGGGATTCGGGGCCCAGGGTAGTTGTAGCAACGCCATGACGTCCGGAGATCGAGGGGCCAAGTATGGAGTGGCTCAAATGGCTGATGTGATGTTCAACAGCCGTGGCTCCACGGTTAATAACAATAGCTTCATGGACATGATCTTCCCAGCTGATGCCAAGGATGACTAGCGCGATCCCTCCCTGGGTATCATCCGGCTGACTCGGAAGATTAAGAATTAATTGTTTAATTAATGCCGTCTGATATCACAAACATGAACAGCTATTTAGCTTCCATAGCTAGAGGTAAGTAGTTGGCTAAATCCATTTGTCCAATCTGTCGAAGGGTACTGTTTCCTTTCCTTCTTTTCTCCCCTTCCATTTGCTTTTGAGTAACTGCTTATTAGAAACGATGTATAATATTGACGAGTGACCAATTCTAGCTAGGACGATGATATTGTTCCCATTATATTTTTTCCGATTTCATTCCTAAAGGTTTTCATTAGTAGAGACCGGTGACGGCCTTTTCTCACGAAACATCACATATCAATCAGACACTTGTATTTTTCGTTTTCATGGAGAATGGAAACATCACAACATGTTTTGCAAAATCTAGCATGCTTTTGTTTTATTGAGTGTACTTGCACTTCCATCTGTTACAGCTTACAGGGAAACACGGTCTAATCTGTTAAGCAGAGGGAAAATGGAAAAAGAAAGCGATGAAAACTTTTTTCGCTTCAGAGTCTCTCGCGTTTGTCCCTCATAGAGAATTTCCGATTTCATCGGACACAAAATCAACAGCATCGATCCCCAAGCAGCTGGCTATGAAATCATCCATGTCCAGAGAACTGAAATCGTATTCACATGCCACCGATGGTTCCGGCTCAAGTATCGAACTCGGAGGCGATAGACTCTTGTCTGTCACATCGCTCCGGGTGTCTTCCGGCTTGGAGCACCCTTGCTTCACATTCGCAGTGGCAAGGGCATGGTCACTGTTACTCTGGGGCTTCAAGCAGCCCGACAGCTCCCAGGGATCGGTGTCTGAGATCATCTGCGGAGACAACTTGCTGGTCCTGTGGCACGTATGCTCTCCGATATATGTGATCTGGTACATCTGTTGATTGTCGTCCATTCTCTGGACTTGTTTTGTTGCTCTGCAGTCTTGGTCGTGCTTGTGCGTGCACCGGTAGTAGCACCTGAGGGTTCAAATTGTAATTCGAACAGTAAGGGGCCTTCGTTCGTAAATCATTTTCTCGAGTAGTAGATAATGAGATGAGAAAATGTTATGACACAATTGGAATTGCGTCAATCGGTTAGTAAGCAACAAACCTCGGGAACTTTGCATTGAGTATATCTTTTTGGCCGTACTTTCTCCAAGCATAGTCGTCTTCTACAGTGGTAGTAACTTCTGTCCATGTCTGAGATCCCTTTCTGCATCAATCAATCCATCGACAATTATATTTCCGTCCGAAAATAACATCAGCCGTAGAGGGTTATCAGTAAACATCGTTAGTGTCCGGAGTCTACCTTCTCTTGTAGCAACCTCTCCCATTCTTCGAGCCCAATTCGGATCTCTTCTTGCTGGCACCCGAGTCCTCGGACCCTCCATCATTGGAGACCTCGCCTGCCTCGATCCTGCTCAGCGTGTGAATGCTCTCGGTGAAGGATCTCAGGATCTTTTCGACACTGTCCTGAGCCAAGGCAGCGGACACATGATTCCTGGACTCGCTCCGGAGGAGGGTCTGGACCTGTACTGCCATGTGTCTTCCATAGAGAAGCTGATCGATCACGCTTCTGTGGCAGTTAAAATCAATAGTGGCCTGTGGCAGTTTCTCTTGCCAAATCAGAGATTCCATGTTGGATTCCCCGTGTGGCGATTGGTTCTCTGATTGCTGGGATTCTCGTGCTTAAATGGAAGTGTATTACGGGGACTTTCCTGAAGGAGAAGAGGAAAGGGGGAAGCAGAAGAGTGGAAGGTGGAAGGAAGAGGGTGGGGAGTCCCTTGAAATTTATGTAGGAAAAATCCAAGAAGATGCCCATTATTGATGAGAGTTTCATGACGTTAGCCTTGTTGACGTCACCACTCGAATTTCTATTTTCTTTTTAACTGTCTAGTTGGCAACTTGACAACGCCTTCACCCACATGGTCATGAGCCTCTCTCTTTGGGAGAGAGTTTTTAAGATAATGCTTTATTTCACATGTGACCCATCCCTCAATAGAACATCACCGATTAATAGACCTATCCCAAATATGAGTCGATCGAGGAACTACAGTTTGATTGGCAGGAAAATGCCAGAGGTTTCTTCTTTTGAAAAATATAACAACATGTAATAATTTGCGGAACCCTTGTACTTTGCAATTTCAGCAATAGACCTTCTTCATCCTGTTCCGCAAAAGAAAGAGGAATTGACATCAGGTAATATCGACTGCGACAGCTCTGTGGATCTGGTTGGTTAGGGTTGTTCATAGAGAACCAGAGAATCAAACCGAACCTAAAGATCGGTTCTGGATGAGCCGGTTCTCATGTAATGCGGTTTTTTCAAGTCAAAATAGTACGGTTAGTTACTAAATTTAAACGGTTTGGTTATTTTCATTTTCTCATGTTTCGATACGGTTTTTATTTGATTTATATTCAATTTATTAATTTTTAATTATTTTTAAAATATTGTTCGAATCATAAAATCAGTTCGAAACAATTCGATTCGATGGTTATGCGATAATTATAGTTCGGGGGTATAATATCTGAATCGATCCGAATTATAAGCAACCCTATTGTAGGCGGCCTCGTGGATCTCATATGCAATATGATTTTGTAGACACAAGTACTGTGATGAGTAGATAGATTTAAAAGAAAAAATGAAATAAAATCTTGCAGAACCTCGATGACAATGAAGATGTAGAGGGTGAATCGTCTGATCTCCAAGCAAGATTAGAGTATATCCCATTCGAGCCACCAGCAGTGCAAAAGCACGAGTTTTTTCAATTTAGCGGTCTTCATGTTGACTGTCAGCTCGGATTATCTCTGTGGAGGTAGGGATTGAACTTTTTGCCTGGCCAAACTTAAAGAGCGGGACATTTCGTACGGGCGTTGGACTCATGCCTGGAAAGCTGCTTCAAAGTTGGTGGGTTAAATGAGGACAAGAGGTGAACAGCAATGGCTGCTGACAAACGCGTCAGGACAATTTAAGATTCAGACATCTAAACGCACCTGCCAATCTCCTTCATCTCCGCCATCCAATCCATATTATAATTGAAGTGTAGTGTTGCATCCGGATTCTGTAAATAAGGGATATACCATTTCAAGAATCTTATCGTGCAGAAGAATCATATGACCGGAACATCAATTAGTGCTCATTATAGCTGTAATGCCTGCTTGCAAATGTCCTTGTGACGATAAGATATGGAAACAAATTAAAAAAAAAATCTCAGTTGAATAGACAGATTAAAAGTGTCCCTTCTCAGTTGTCCTTTGGAGGATGGGAAGGTGGTGAAATTCCCATCGATCATCACCCGAGAACAGACTCATCATTTGCGCGCATTTCCATGATCGCGTGGACTCCTTCCTCTTCTGTAAATTATTACTCGCAGTTGGTTATGACCCTCCAAATAAAAATATTTTCCCAATTTAAAATAACCAAAAAAAATTGTGGTCACCCTGTCACCCGCAATTTAAAAACCAATTCGTACGCGGGTGATGTATTCAATTGGGTCCAACACGTTGAGTGCTCGTCGCATTCTGACTCAATTTCTCGATCCAATACCATTATCCAATGAATCTACGAGCCTATCGTCTCTGACCTCGAAACGGGTGTCGGTTCCCACAGGGCGACTACGTGGGTATTGGGATCAAATGAACCGCCTCATCGCTCCCCAGCAAGTTGCGTCCCAAAACCGTCAACGTCGCAGGTGGTATTTCGGTCCGAGCGGTTTAACTGGGGTCAGAAGCCTGCCCCCACAATTCGAACGGCAGCCCAGAAGAGTTCGTAAGGGAGATTGTTACGCGTGCACTTGCCATTCCGAATCTTCAAGAGATATCATACGTCGCGGAGAAAGTAATACCCCTTTCACGACCCCTCGAGAATCAACTCTAGTGGATATACTTGGAGAATCGACTGTAAGCGATCCTCACGACCAAACCCTAGTTTAATAATGTTCTTGCTAATTAATTGTGGTTCCTTGCGTCCGACTTATAAAGCTTATCCTCTGAAAAAGTCTCCTGTGAGAATGGAATATTTAATAACCCTCAAACGAGTACAACATTAGCACAAATCTGCTGGCTTTCGTACATTAAAAATTTCCATCAGGGAAGAACCCAAATTAATTAACATCATCTACCGATGAATTTAGCTCGACGCTAATAAGGTATTGGATTCATATCTCGTAGGTAGGAAGAACAAACTCATGACTGGAAGAGTTCCCAACATGAGTTACTCACATGTCGCTACTGATTAGCGGCCCTTCACCCGAGGAATTGCACTCGTACGACGGAACTGATATAGTTTAGAATTGACTTAGCTCACACCCGAAAATTTAGAATGCGGCATGGAAGAGTGACAATTTTTATGTTCATTCTATATTATTACACAGCCAGCAATTCCCCTTAGCTAGCTGTCTCGGAGTATTCTCCCCAGGCAGTTGGATCGGGCCCGGATGAGCTGAGGTGAGGTCCAATTAGGCCCGCCCGGCTTCGACCATATGGGCCCCGTCACCTCTTGTTGGTGTTTCGGCTCCTGCGAGGTTTCACTGTTTCTGCTTTGTTTATTTATTTAATGTATTTTTTGAGGTTTCGCGCTTGTTGGGCCACGTGGCCGCCGCCGGAGGACTTGCTAGCTCCGATATTTTCCCCGTCAAATGGGGGCGGTGAAGGACGGAGCGCGCCAAAAGCTGTGTCGTTTAAGCCATTGTCTTGTCGGACGGACCAATTCCACCTCAGGAAGAACTAGCGGGCCAAGACGGACAAGAAGGAAGCGAAGGACGTAAACACTCGAAAGCAACGATTGGGTGGGTTCCTTCTTTTTGTTATCGAGTCGAGACGAAAGGTCCTCCTGTAGGCTATGGCGGTCTCAGCAACCAGAGTCACCTCCTGCGGCCGATTACCTTTTCTTCAGCATTCACAGGTCAGAGTGAATACTATGGATCGGATTGTCAGGGTATTCATTTTTTATCCTGAAGATGAAAGCGGTTCCTCGTTTTATTTTTTCTTTTTCTTTTTGGGCAGTCTTCGGCTTCGACTTGGTGTCTTCGGTCCAAGAAGCTGAATTGTCGCTCAAAGGGTCTCGTTCTCTTAGCCCAGTACTCGCAAGCTCAGGAGATTTTCTCTTCTTCTCGTTTCCAAGGTATTAATTACTGTTTTGTGTTTTTTTTTTCTGTTTCACTTAAAAATCTTTGATTGTCAATGTCTCAGCTTTGCTTCTTCTGTGCTTATTCATTTGTCCTTCACAATCTATGCCGATGAGAACTTTGCAAATGTATGCCTTGGATGAAAAGTCATAGGTTCACGCTACAAAAATGAATCTTTTCGTTCCTCGCATTTAAGGGTTTATTCTTGGTTTCCCCTTTTCTTGGTTGTTGAACATATACTGTACTGCATCTGGAACTTGCTTTAGGCTGTATGGGTTTTAAAGTCAGTATTGTCTTTTCCCCACTTTTTCCTCTCAGACGGCATTCAGAAATTGCCTAAATTGGTGGAAGATATAGTCCAGACATCTATAAACACAGGGCCTAGAGGAGCCATAAGGTTAGCTCAAGGTGTTCAGGCTGTTATCGGGGTTGGAGGGGAGTGGCTATCTGATGTATCAAAGGTAGTGACTTGTTTATATCATATGATTCTTCCTGCTCTGCGGAGTGCTGTCTCGAGTGCTTTCACGTTTGTTGTTCAAATATGTACTATCAAGGAATTGAATTTCATCCTTGTTTAAGAATATTTACTTTTACAGACATAGCAATTCCTAGAATGCAAAAAGAAAGAAAGAAAGAAAGAAAGAATTGAAACTCCTAAAGTTGCATCCGTGAAAGATTTCTTTGTCACATGTGCTCACAATTATGTTAGTAGCTAAGCCATTGTATTGAGCCTAACATTTGAATGAATGATGATGAGTTTATAGTTATGTCTTTGTCATCAATATTGGTTGTTTAGGTGAAAATAAATATTTTTGTTTTTTATTTTTTGTAGTCGACAAACTCATCTGCAACTTTACCAACTCAACTTCAACTTGGATTACTTTCCCCAGTTTACCTACGGAAACTGTTTGAACGCATGGGAGCAACATACATTAAACTGGGCCAGGTTAGCATGCCTTGCTGTAGTTCAATTCTAAAGTTCTTCTGTTTTCTCTCTTCTTTTGTTGGCAACAGATTATTTTCTTATTTTATTTTCTGATTGTGGCTTCTAGTTTATAGCATCAGCACCCACGCTGTTCCCAAAAGAGTATGTTGAGGAATTTCAGAAATGTTTTGATAAAGCTCCTGCTGTCCCTTTCCAAGAGATCCAGGCAATCTTGCGTGAAGAACTGGGAAGACCAATAGATAGTGTTTATGAATATATTGACCCAACCCCTCTTGCCTCAGCTTCCATAGCTCAGGTTCTTCATCTTCATCCTCGCTCTGGATTCCACATCAATTCCATTTTTCATATTTCTAATTTGCATATTTTCTCCTCATGTTCTGTGCAGTTTACAACATTTATGTCCTTTATAGGTTCATGGTGCAAGGCTCAAGGGCTCACAAGAGGACATAGTGATAAAGATCTTGAAACCGGGAATAGAGGACGTACTAGTTGCTGATATGAATTTTGTGTACATTGTGGCACGTATCTTGGAGTTTTTGAATCCTGAGCTCACTCGAACGTCACTGGTAGGATATTTCATTGTGGTTCTTTTAATTTCTTACCTAAAACTTTCAAATGTCAAATTTCAAATTATCTTGATGTAACATGTGCATATTTATTGTTGGAGATATAAGAGGTGCAGTTTTTAGAATGAGAGCCAGCACCAGACCAGCTAATTTGTTGTTTCTCACAAGTTCAACCAGGGTTGATTTGGGACTACCTGGGTGGTTTAAAAATTTATTGTTAAAGACATGAAATGAAAGTGAGGAGAAAGGGCTTATTGAAAAGAACTGGCTTGGTATACTAAAATTTCTTGCATATTTAGTCTGTAATGGGAACCAGACTAGTCTCATAGAGGAGTAATATGTCTTTATAATTCGATTTATAATCAATAGGTAGGTATTGTGAAAGACATCCGAGAGTCAATGTTGGAAGAAGTGGACTTCTATAAGGAGGCTGCAAATATCGAGTCCTTCAAAAGATACTTGGAAGAGATGGGACTCACTGGACAAGCCACGGCCCCAAGGGTATACCAGTATTGTAGTAGCAAGCGAGTTTTGACCATGGAGAGGCTGTATGGAGTTCCACTTACTGATCTTGACTCCATTAGTTCACTTGTGCCAAGTCCGGAGACCAGTCTCATTACCGCCCTTAATGTTTGGTAGTGAACTCTTAGCTGCTATTTCTTATCTGTTCTGCATTAGTCACATGTATTACTTAGATCAGCTACTTGCAAGAATGATAATTCTCATGCTCTTTACGCTGCCATTCTTCTGTAGGTTTGGGAGCTTGCTTGCCTGTGATACTTTCCATGCTGATGTGCATGCAGGAAATCTGTGGTTGTTACGTGATGGTCGAATTGGTTTTCTTGATTTTGGTAGGCATGTGCATATATAGATATGAAGTTGCATATTATGGACATTGTAATATAGATTTGTTTAACTTAATTACTTAAGTTTAGAATAAAAAACTACTGCACTCTCTCTGTCAAAATCTATTTGACATTTGTAGGGATTGTTGGACGCATATCTCCAAAAACTTGGGCTGCTATGGAAGCATTCCTGACATCCATGGCCACCCAAGAGTACGAGTCCATGGCATCTGCTTTGATTGAAATGGGTGCTGCGAACAAGGATGTTGATGCTCAGGCCTTTGCCAAAGACCTGGAGAAAATCTTCTCGTCAATTCAGGCTAGATAAGAACCATTTTGCTTATCATCCATCCTCTTGACCTTGTCAAAGTTTCAAATGGATTATCCTACAAGCTTCCTATGCTTTTCAAATTAGATAATGGATAAATTCCCATCTGGTCCATTTATTTGTCCCTGGACAAAAGTTCAGCCATTAACTTTGAACCTGTATAATTATTTATATCAAAAAGATGGACCAGCAATGATAAATTGCAAAAACGTTATCAATCTTATGCTCCATTGCTGCAAGAATCCTCAACAGCTGCTGGCCTGCTTGCAGGATCTGGATACAGAGATAGTCATTGCAACGGCCAGAGGGACAGGCACAAATGCAACTGCAGTGTCTGCAAATCTTCTTGTTGATGAAAGGCAGATGAATGCACTTTTCTTGGACGTGGTAACTATCTAAACTTTGTCTAACTAGTCTAATCTTGTTCAGTTGATTTATAAGCACATATTGATATCTGAAGTCAGTATGTGGATCTTTCTTCTCATAAGTTTCTGTTCTATATTGCAGGTTCGGGTTAGTGAATCGTATGGGCTAAGATTCCCAAGGGAGTTTGCTCTCCTCATGAAGCAACTTCTCTACTTTGACCGCTATACCCGTTTGCTGGCACCTAATCTGAATATGCTTCAGGACCAGAGGATAACTATTGTCTCGAACCGAAGAAGCAGCTATAGAGATGGCTTTAACAGATGATGCGTAACAAGAAAAGTGCATACAAAATGCTACTGAAAGGTCGTGGCTTCATTCAGCTGGAATAACAGTAAACGCTGTACGATATACATGTTTTAGAGAGAGCATCTTCCCTTTCTGTTTCAACAGAAGAATTGAAGATCGTAATAAGTGACATACGGAACATAAAGATACTTTTTATTGCATAATATATGTATGCATGCATTCTTAAAAAGCTCAATTGATTTATTGACTCAGAAAAGTGTAAACACATCTCGACGCATGTGAGAAACACAAAAGATTGGGAATGGGGAATTCCTAAAAAATGCTTATATGCAATGGCAGAGCAAGCACTCCATTCAACTTAGTAATTGGGTAACTGAAGAGTAACCCATGAGCTGGTGAAGTGCAGATGAACCCTTTCTACGTGAGGCCTCCTCAATTACCAACTCGGAGTTACCTGTAGAACCATTTGAAACCCTTGGGCCATAATCTGCACTGTCTTGCGTTGGAAGAGTTGAGACAAAGCAAGCAGGATCACCCTCTGAAGAGAAACTTTTGCGGATAGGGATTCCATAACCATCAGAGCGATACAAACCTTCCAAGTTCTTTCCATGCACGGAATCATGTTTGTCGAGTTCTGGTGTATATGGTGTTATGTGGGTCCGGTTTAGGAGGGAAAATCTTAAAACCACAGAACAAGCTCCACACCTCAGCCAATGGCAGCGTTTTCTTCGGGAAAGGAGAAAATCTTCTGGAATCTGAAGAAGTTCTGAGCAATTGTAACAGGTTATCAGCGGGCAGGCCCCCCTGATCGGCCGAACATGCCTCTTTGGAAAATGAGTCCTCTCTCTTGAATTCTTCAATCCAGGATAGCCATACATTTGTTCATCAGACTTGGTTTCACAATCCCATGCAAAGGTTGATGGGCTCGAGGAATAAGTGCTGGTGGTCCCATATGGATAATGAAAATAGGGATGATCAAACTGGTGGTTGGATTGGTGATAGCTATAGAAGTTTGAGCTGGAAGACTTTTCCTCATTGATACTGCGCATTCTCTTGAGTTGGTTCTCCAGTTCAATCACCATCCTCAGGAGCTCCTCTCTGTCATGCGGAAGGATATGTTCAGACCTCTCTTGTGGGTAAGATGTCAAACTGTAAAGGGAGTCTCTGATCTTTCGATTCAAGGTTCCCTCACTGCAAGAGGAGCTAACTTCGAAGCTCCATCCATGATGTGGTAACTCACCACTTTCCAATCTGGTCCTAAATCCAGCCGGATGGCCTCCTCTTGCCATGCCAAGCCTCTCATTCAAGGAGTTCTCCACACCTGAGGCTGTTGAAATTGACTTGGAACTCATGGTCCTATAACCTGCAAAGGAATCACAACATATACTCTGCTTCTGCGGAAAGAATCTCTCCTTAATTATGCTCTCTCTTGAAACAGCAGTAGTTGCTTCCTCAGAAACATTTATTGAAGCATTCACAAGCTTGTCTGAAGATTGATGGTCGATCTCATCATGTGAAACTTCACCACTGATTTTGCTGAGAATTGGGATAGGCTCGAGATGTTCAGCAGTTGCAAAATCTTCTAATGTCTTTAATTTTCTGTCAGCACCAGAATCAATTGTAGTAGTTGAATCACCATCCACTGGAATAGTTGGACAATCTGTTTCCGAACTCTTCACAGATCCATCATGTTTTGGTGCTTCTGAATGAACTACTACACATTCTGGGTTCTCATCACTACCATTTGCATCAGAATACAGTGCTGCACTCCGTGACAGTTCCTTGTTTTCACCAGAAGCAAGTTCAGTTGAAGAACAAACTTCAGCGGACTTTTCAGTACTGATCGTTGGATCTGAATCTGGTTCCTGGAAGGAAGAAGAAGGTTCGGTTGAAGAACAAATTCTATCAGGCTCTTCATTTCCTTCTTCTGATGTCTTTAATTTTCCGTCAGCACAAGAATCAATTCTGGTAGTTGAATCACTATCCACTGGAATACTTAGATAGTCTGTTTCCAAACTCTTCACAGATCCATCATGTTTTGGTTCTTCTTCTGACTGAACTACTTCAAATTCTTGGTTCTCATCACTGCCATCTGTATCAGAACACAGTACCACAGTCGGTGACAGTTCCTGGTTTTCATGAGAAGTGAGATCAGTTGAAGAACAAACTTCAGTGGATTTTTCAGAACTGATCGTTGGATCTGTGTTTGGTTCCTGGAAGGGAGGAGAGGGTTTGGTTGAAGAACAAATTCTACCAGCCCCTTCATTTCCTTCTTCTGTATTGGACTCGACAGAGACTGTTTGTATGCTGCTAGACAAGGCTTTATCTTCTTCCTTCTGCAGATTTGGAGAATGCTCCATTGGAGATGGAACAGCTACTTCATGACTTAAGTTGCTTGAGTCTTCACTACCAGGTAAAGCATGATAGGGTGATTTCTTCTTCTGAGCATTGCCAGGGTCAAATTTTGCTGTTTTCAAATGCATCATAGATATGATAACTGTGTCTTAACAAATTGGATGAAAAGGTTTTGAGATAGCTATGGAGAGAGTTGAACAGTAGTCACCTCGAAGAATTGCTCCACACCCCCCGCAACTGTATATAGGAATGCCTGTGGGCTCTGGAAGGAGCTTCCGGCATTTTGGGCATGTGACAAGACGAACTTTGGGAGCCATTTCCTTTGTCATTTCCACCGAAAGTGCAGTTCAACTTGCCAAACTAGGACTCAAACTTATAGTGCTATACTATACTACAGATTGTTCTGTTGAATCTCTTGCACCTGAACCCAGAAAAATAAGTACATGATGTTTAATATCTCTGCCCCCAAAAAGAAAAGGCATTACTTGAAATGAAAACGGTAAAGCTTCAAAGGCAAGTCTTCATCAAGTATAGCATGATTCAATCAAATTATGAAAATTATGGCTCTATGTTCAATAGAATACGTATGAAAATGTTCCTCATGCACACCCTATTCGATCTAAACATCAGGTTTCAAGATTGAACTGAATAGGAAGCAAAGTCATTGAGTAGGGTGGTCATAAGAAGCATGAAGAAAAAGGACAACGAAAAGACCAATTTTCTTCCATTTGCGGCTCAAACTGATCGGAAGATCCTTTGAAATCTAACCTCAGGCTGAGAGGAATCAACGGGAAATCGAGGCTTCCACTCTTAAGAACTACGTATAATGACATAGAGGCTTCAAATTCATTAGGACGCAAAAAGTCAACAGGTGTGAACTTTGAAACATCATCAATAACAACCAGAGACATAAACTCAAACAGTAATTTAAAACACTAAGTCAACGGGTAATTGAAGCAGGATTCATTAGAACTGGACAGCCCACCATAAATGGCACTTCACATCAAGCAGAAGAATGGAGAAAAAGGTACTAAAAGACTCTCCAAGAAGGATGAGCAACAAGAAGAAGAAGAAGAAGAAGAAGAAGAATCTGTTTCAGCCCTAGTCTCCAAAGAAAAGCAGAGTATTTGCAGATCTAAAGAACATAAATTTTGGGCGGCTCAAGAAACCCACCAACCTTTAATCAGAACTGCATCACGAGTCTGATGACTTTAACTCCGAGGCAAAGAATAACCCAATAGAGAGAACAGCTTAATTTCACAAAGCTGCAGAGAAGTTTTCTTTATAAGCTTTTACTTTCTTCTAAGATAATATGAGCATGTAGGCAAAGAGGAAGAAAAGCCACCAACCTAAACAGGACAGGGAGGAGACACGAGGAGGAAATTTCCTTCCTTTTTCTCTGAATATATTATGTCTCTGTCTCTTCTTCCCCTCCTCCTCATCCTCCTCCTCCCCCTGCTCCTCTTGCTTTTTGAATCCTCTGTTTCTCTTCGAAGTTCAAAAATTAAAGCCAACGAATGGACTATAAAAGCCGAGTCCGAGCGAAAACAAAAAGAAAAAAAATTGATCTCAGTCCTCTATCTGTGTGCTCATCTATCTTTCGTTTCGTTTTCAGGGGAGCTTTCCAGTGGGCCCCGCGGTGCCCCACTCTGCACCTTCCCGGTCACTCGAGAAACAGGGGTGGGGAGCAAGTACAGTGAGTTAGCGCTGTCGTGCGATGACGTGGCGTGTGTTATCGTCGACTTTGACTGGTATACCTTCAGCCCAGCGAAGTTGACGTTGCGATCTTCGGAGTAGAAGAAGAAGAAGAAGAAGAGCGGTAAACTTTTATTCGAATTAACCGCCGTCTTTGTTTTTTTAATTTCCCTCGCACGAGTCAACGCCCTCTCCGTCGAAGTTCCTCAAGGTTCTTGGCCGAGGGTAATTCCCAAGAATCGTAAAAATAGACAAATGAAAAACAGTTCAATCTTACCTCCGGCATTATAATAAAGAAAAAAAAATCATAATTTAAAAAGCGTTATTTCACCGTGTGAATTCGAACTTGGTCGATTTTAGTCCCTTGAATTCCTGAATTTTCTCTCAGTGCACAGTGAAAAACAGAAGGTAACTATTCGCGTATTGAGTTTGATCTGTGATGGCCTGATTGATCACAATAGAAATGAGTTGGCGTGGGGTTTAATTTATACGCCCTTTATCGTGTGTCAGTGGATTGACCCAGAAGTGATGTGATGTGATTGATGTGTATACACTGTATTCTCACACGGGAAATCTCTTCTGATCCCACACGCGAAGATTGCACGAGTCGTCGTCCAACGGATCCAATGACTGGATCACGACGAGATGAGGCAGCAGTTTGAGGCGGAAAGCAGGGATTGTGTAGCCAGTCTCGGCTACCGTTTGGCAGTACGAACATCCAAGGGAATTACGAAGAATGTGAATAGGAGGAGTACACATATGATCAATTCGTTTGATCTTACAAATATAGTAGAACACTGAAACTGCAACACTAGCCCAAAAGTTCAAAGGTACCGAATGATGTAACCTTTAGACCGTCTTCCTTCCTAAATGACACCCAGGACACATGAAAACAGATGGATCTTGGATAAACAGAGTACGGACAGAGATTACAAGGCATTTTATACTAACTACAGTATCAGATGGGCTCATTAGGCTATTCCTGTGACTGCACAATAATACTGCAGCGATTTACGAGGTGAGAACCGCGTGCCCCTTGTTATGCCTGAGAAAAGCTTCACGAAGTTCGTGATACCCGGTCCTGTAATGCTCCAGTGAAAAGCAGAGTTGCCTTATGGCCTCTCTCTTCTTCTCGGCCCCCTCTGATATCAGAGCTTTCTGCATTTCCACCTTGTTCTCCAGTTCCTGCACCCTCGAATTTAACTTACCTGCATATTCCCGCCCGCTTGCAGTCCCGGCAGTAAGTTCCTCGATATGATTGTATCGGCAGCTCAGCTCTGCCAACAGGGCCTGAACACGAGCATTTAACGTATCTTTCTCAGCCACAACCATATCATGCCTCAGCTTCATCCTGTCTAGCTCTTTATTTAGGCTGTGTATTCGAGCCTCCCTCTCCTCAATTCCCACCTGTGAATTATTGATATGATCTTGCATATCTCGCGCTAAAGCATGGTGAAGTTCCTTCATGTCATCTTCACGCTGTCTCAAACTCATTTCCAACTGTTTGCACTTCGAGTCCCATTGCATTATCAGCTGTTCTTTATCCATACGATGCTTCCTTTCTGCCTCAGAGAGCACAGATTGCAATCTGACTATCTCATTTTCCCGATCAAAAACATCTTTTTGGTACATTGAGATCCTTTCCTGCAGCTTCGCTACCTTCTGTCTCTCTAAATCGAGCCTGGAGGTTATGATAGCTGCATCTTCATTTGACTTCTCAACCTTTTCCTGCGCTTGTTTTAGCTCTTCCGTCAACATCTCAGTCTTGCAATGAGAATCTGCGAGATGAATTTCCATCTCAAGTATCTGACTTTCAAGGTGGAGAATTTTGCCCTTTGCCTCTTCAAGATATGCATTTTTCCTTTCCATATCAGTCTCTGTTGCTTCAAGTTGAACTTGCAGATCACGTACAGCACCATCCCTTCCCTTGAGTGCACTCCTCAGCATGGTAATCTCTACTTCTGACTGCTGGTGCTTTTGGTTTAGAACCTTAAGCTCTCCCTCATACAGCACTATTCTACCAATCAACCCCTCATAACTTCCACATCCACTTTTCTTTGCACCATCATCAGCATCCACTTCTTCACATGATAAGTTCATGGAAATGGGTTCAATAACAGGTTTACTTTTACTCTGTTGTTGTCCCAGGCCATTTATTTGCTTGACTGAGTCCAGATAACTGTTGATAGCATAATTCAAAATTTCTGATCCTGAATCTGATGACACCGATGATGATCTGCTGCTTTCCTTGAAAGAAGTTTCAAAGCTCACATCACCAGAACTGAAAGATCGATCTGCACCAACACGGTGATGATCAAGATTGCGAGCTTGGAGCTTTATTTCAGGAGTCTCATGTGGAGAGCCCTTGTTGGAATCTGGTTGAAGAGCTCCTTGACTCTCCATTTGGAGCTCCATGCATTGTTGAGATTTTCCTATAATCTGACTGCAATGCTCAGCCAGTGATTGATACATGTTGTTGAACTCTTGAACAAGAGTGAGCAGCTGAGGCCTTTTCTGGTCAAAGTTGCTCATTTCATAAGTTGAAGAGTTGCTATCTTCTTTGATCAATTTCATAATTTGCTTCAAAGTTTGCTGCATAGCTGCAGACCAGGAATTCCATTCAACTAACTGTTAGAGCATCCGTATTCATCATTCTTGTGTTAAGGAGAGAAGCATTTTCCTCAACAAGAGGGAAACAGGATTACTTAAAAGAGAGAAATTCGTGGTGTAAAGCATGAGTGTGTCTCCAGGTGATCATTCATACTATGAAAGTAAGAGGATCTAGAAAGAGCATGCTTACCTTGAAGATTTTCAGCTGGCCATTCAGATATCTTTGAAACAGATTGGGTATCAGGCAACTTCAAGCTAGATTTCATTAACTCTGTTCTCTCCATTTTGACCTGTGGACGAATCAAATTTTATAGTAACAAGAAATTGGTAGCATAAGTAACACATCCACATGAGGACTTGTATCTGAATTGCAATTAGTGGCATTCACTCAGAACTTTCGAGTTCAAAGTCATGCAGCTATGGGAAATCCACTTTTATCACAAACTGACACAGAAGCTGTCATTTCACAAATCATCAACGGCAGGTTACCTTGGCCAGATGATGACCCAAAATATCTTTTAGTTTAGCAGCATTCACATTTCATTTATAACATACCTTTGAAACTGCAAAGAAGAGACCACTTCAGCTCCAAGCACATTAAGTACTGTACTTTTGTTGCATCCACAACTTCATCCCAACCTCCTAAACGATCAAACAAGCAGTTCATTATCTGAAAGCAGATGATCCTACTTTCAAACCACCCTCTCTCCAAGTTGATCTAGTCAATTTTCAACCCTTGCACCAAAAAATCGGTGTAACAAGCTTGATGGTTCACTAACGGTCAATAAAACAAGATACAACACCATGATCTATGGGTTCTTTTATGAATCAGCGATTGATTTAAACAACAAATGAGGATCACTTCCACTGCAAAACTCCAGTCCAGGGTACTATATCTTCGTGAGACCAACAAGAAAAGAAAGAAATGGAGCTAGAATCAAAATCATGATGAAACATCGAAATGGATGATTGGAAATGCAGTGGGGCTCAAACAGAGCACTGAAGCCGCAGTTGGCTTCAGAATTTTAAACACGAGAGCATAGTGATGTGCTGTGAAGAGTTCACTCACCGTACAGAATCTGATCAATGGAAGAGAAATCGAGCTCAATGCGCAGTGAGAGGATGAACCGAAGTGGTGACAGATACAAAGAGAGAAGAAGACAAGACAATGAGGAAGGGAAGGGAGTGAGCGGCAAAGGCCCAGATTAGGGTAATCAATTCCTGTCCGACCAAACCATTGCTGTGATTCCCAAAATGCCCCTCTCTTTTCCCGCTCTTTCCCTCCAAAAACCTCGAATTCAAACCTCCTCACCTGGTCAACTAAACTATCGATGAAAATACTAACGTGGATGCATTCGGGCAGTAAGAAAATTTTGGGCAAAAAGGTAATTGACTCACACTGGGTGGACTTCGAATATTTCAGACACTTTCTCACTTGGGTGCCGTTAGCACTTGCCGCTTGGTGGACAGGTACGAGAAGAAGAAGATCATGACTAAACTCATAAGAAGGAATTATTTCAAGAATAACTGAATCACTGAAGCCATTGCTGATACAGGCAGCTTGCTTTAAAATGCCCGACTCCCAGCTCCAGTTCAGAATTATCCTGTCTTCTGACACAGATGCAAGGTGCTGATGCAGACAATTCCTCGGTACAAAGAGAAACAGAAAATCCCTCTGCAGAGAAGTCAAAAGGGATGCTCATCAATCTTTGTGGGCAGATCAGTCTCTTCCAGCCTTTTCAAGCTTCTCGATTTCTTGCCGGCGTTTCTTCCCTGCCTCCTCGAGTTCCCTCTTGGCGTCTTCCTCTTCCTCGATCTCATCGAGATCGTCAAACTCCTTGGTAGCCGCCATTGCTTTCAAGACAGGATCTCTAAGTTCCGATATCAGTCCACCACCCACTCTATACTCTTGTTCATCCCCAACTAAGAACAACCGTTGTTCAGGTTCCAATGCCGTGGGAATATCAACTGCTAGCAACTTAATGTCATACTGCATAGAACCATAGAAGAACATCAGGCAGCCAACAAGGCTAAGCTGTTTGACTTGCACCAACTTATACAATAAATCATAAACGAGTAAAATAAAGCCTTTTTCACAAAGACTAAAAGGAACGATTTGCTCTACCTGGAAGAAAACAAGGCCACCTGTAACAATGTAAAAATTTCCATTGGTCTGTAACTGGCTGAGGAAATATTCCTTAAGTTTACGGAGAACAATATGATTCTCAGTCCTATCTACCCTACGCCCTAGGAACAAAGCTACATGCTTGAGTTCGGGCTATTGCCAAGAAGCAGAAAAAGCTCCTAAAATCTATGGTAAGGGAGATCGTCCTTTCCTCAAAGCGAAATTCTGTCAGTGGAAGCTTACAATACATTTGTGGTTTCTTCCTCAAACAGTGAAATTACATGGATTCAAGGAAAGGGATGAGAATTTTGTGCACGGTACATTAGACCAACAGAGAAGAGGGAAGGCAAGTGTAGAAGCAAACCTGGCCCTTTTTCTTTTTGACTTCAACGCTCACTAAACCTTCCCTTTCAGAGCCTCGTACAGGGAAGATTAAGAAACACCGGTTGCTTCTGAGCCGGGGCCCAAATTTCTTGAGTGTAACCCCTCCTCCTGACATCATGTAGGCTCTTATGTTTGTTCCATAGAGTGGGGCCCCCATCACCTCGAGGATCCCAGCATGGGTATTAAGCATTCTCATGGCTATTCTATATACTCTATCTGGGTTGACTGTGAATCTCGAGTGGACATAGAGGGCCTTCAAAAAATAATGAAAAACTCAATAGGTGTACACGCTGCATGTTTGAGCACAATTTGCTGCATAAGCAATCAAACATAGAACTGAAGACTTTCCTGCCTCCACTGCCGTTTGCAAACAATTCAGCTTGATGGTTTGACATAGAAGTGCGACAAATGGAGCAATACAATCACAAAGAGAGGAGCATTGTCAACTTAATTGATACACTGACAAACAAGTTACTATCTGCGGAAATCTCTAGCAGCACTATATGAGATAAAGGCTATAACAGCAGAAGAACCTATTCTAGGAAATGGGCCAAACATGTAAACCAACATTTTTGCCCATAGGCATGATATATGATGTGATCAATTGGAAAGTCATACACGAATGCCTCTAGCCTTCTAATAATCAATCTCCTGCTCGAGAATCATCTGCAAGCGACAACAACCAATGGGCTGTAACCAGTCAAAAGTTGGCCTGATCATAGTGATAAGCACGTTCTACTTCTCATGGCAAGCGGACTTCATGACGTTTCGGCCAACATCTTTATAATTTGTGTCATTACCGTGTAACAGCCAGAACCATCTCGCACGTTTATAAATTATACATTACAACGTGACTTTCATCAAGTCGATCGTGAGAAATCCCAAAACAACTTACTGTAAAAGCTACTGTGGCAGATGAAAGGGCGAGAAACTCATATTTCGCCATGCCCTCCGAGATTCCGATTAAAGTATTGGCAAGCCCAAACATTATCCTCCACAGCAATGCAGAGAGCAAGATCCCTCCGGCTCCCATGAGAACAAGGTAATTCCTCCTCAAAAACGATTCAATCTGCAAACCGATGGCTTCCCTGCACTGAGAGAAGGTGGAAGCAACCGAATTCCCCGGCTTTTCAAAGACCCTCTCAGCGAAATTTTTATACTGGGGAGAGCTCTTGATGGAGAAGCGCCTCAGCCCGAATGGTAAATGAACAGCACCCTGGAAGAAGGAATTTTGAGACAAACCAACATTGGGAAATGGTGCGAACGAGGCGGGTTTGGTGGGACATGCTCGATTTAGCTGGAAGTTCGATGAAGCTGAAACAGAGGAATTTGAGGACCCAAAGAATGAAGAGGAGCAGTGACGAGCTGGGGCGAGTGGATCTCCAGCCGAGGGAGCCGAATAAGAGGATTGAGCTCTTGAGAAAGAGTGCTTTGAACCGTAAAGGTGTTGGTGTATGTACCGAAACCTGACGAGTCCATGGACGAATCTCGACGGGGGTTTTGTCATCGTCAGAGGAAATGCAGACTGCGAACTCAGACAAAGGATTGCTGGTATTCGACGGAGGACATAAAGCTGAAGAAGAAAGTCCGATGGTGACGAAACGGGTC
The DNA here is from genome assembly GCA_900174645.1 of Sonneratia alba. NCBI lineage: Eukaryota > Viridiplantae > Streptophyta > Magnoliopsida > Myrtales > Lythraceae > Sonneratia > Sonneratia alba. The sequence goes on from FWPY01000106.1 coordinate 5,403,635, forward strand.
TACAGCGAGTAACAGGGAGAGATCAGAATGATGGAGGCTAGCCGGTTTAAGGAATCGCTGTTCTGTCCCTTGGAGGAAGTCGCGTTGGAGTGAGTAGCCTGGTCCGACTGGCTTCACTTAACAGGTCAAGTTTTCAGTTACGCCCAAACCGATTAACTGAGCAATGAGCGCTTCCCCGCAACCTTGAACCATACCATTTACAGTGGCCGTTGATATAGACAAGCTGTGATCGGGTAGGACTTGAGTCGTAGTAAGCCAATAAGCCAGTAACATTTTCATGCGGTACCACCAACTTTCAGGACTAATAAGAACTAAAAGATGTCTGTAACTCATTCCATGATCCACTTACAGGTAATACGATAGTCCAGCCCGATTCAATTTGGCCTAGTCATGGCCACAGATTGGGTGATTTCCTTCAGGCAACAGTCATAGCCCAGCTCATATATTCAAATACTCTGTCGCAAGCACGTATCAAAAAACTGAGACATAACTATGACCTTGCAGGGGATATGCAAAAATCCAACATAAGACAAGAAGTGCATGTTCCAGCTCAACGTGAGGTTCAACACAGGTGAAAACATTGACAATTGGAAACCCCAGAACGCAAATACGAAGGTCCACATGATGAGATCACAGACAGATGCTAGCGGCTAACTTCAGGCACTCTGCAAGAATGCTTGTCCAGGTTGACGGTTGGCGAGGGGCCCATGACATCCCAGAAGCTGCAGAACCCAAAACCAGAAAGTAGCATTAATTTACGTACTCTTGATCACATCATTACCGAAAGCTGATGAACAGAGAGGTGATATATTTTCAAAATACAGAAATAACTTTACAAATAGGATGGCATTGAGAATGAGAAGGATAACCTTGGCATTGACACCATCAGGTACAATTCTGCTCTCCGACTTCCACTTGATATAGTCAGCACGGCTGAACTTGGTAAATCCCCTGAAAGTGGCAATTCAACCAAGGATAAGATCAATTATGAGCAGCAGACAAGATGAGGACTTTGCAACAATATTCCAAGTGAAGTCTCTCACTACAACCACCGATACTGAAGCAGCATGTAATTAGGCACCACACAACCCATCATCACTACTGCTCGAACTATATAACACTATTTCCCTTTAAAATGATAATTGACAGGACAAGAAATACTTGGAATAACATATGGGAATATATCTCTCACCACTTCCTGCTGACAATGATCTTTTGACGACCAGGGAACTTGAACTTAGCACGGCGAAGTGCCTCCTGGGCATGGTGGCTGTTACTGTCCTTGCAACGGACAGAGAGCAGAACCTGGCCGATGCTGACCCTAGCACATGTTCCCTGTGGCTTTCCAAAGGCACCCCTCATACCAGTTTGAAGCCTATCAGCCCCAGCACATGAAAGCATCTTGTTGATCCTGAGGACATGGAAAGGATGGACCCTCACTCTCAAATGGAAAGCATCCTTCCCAGCATACTTGGCCATGTACTTGTTGCAAGCAATCCTAGCTGCCTCAAGAGCCTCACTTGAAACGTTCTCCTTCTCCCAGCTCACAAGGTGAACGCAGAAGGGGAACTCATCAACACCCTTCTTCTTCATCCCAACATCATATATCCTGATCTTAGGATCAGGCACACCACGGCAATATCGTGATTTTGGGTATGGCTTGTTCTTGATTTGCCGGTAGCACCTTGCTGGTCCTGTAGATATAATAACAAATATATTAATATAACCAACAGTTGCACACCCGCTGAAATTTCTATCGCAAGGATGCACATTTTCTGCTGAGGAGAAGATTGAGAACCAGAAAAAGGTTGAACAAAATGATACCAGGACAATAGACAAATAACTACCAAAAAATCCAGCAGCAAATAGTTGAACGGATAATCTCATCAAATTTCAAGTCAAGTGTCTATTCCGCTACACATGCAACCAAGCAAGCACACAAATCATACGCATACTGAGCTGTAACATGGTGTAGGATGGAAAAACCCTAAGCATGAAACTTTATTTCAGTGCACATAAGCTTAAATGCTTCAAATACAGCAGAAAATTAATAAAATCTAGGCATACTCTGATCCCACTAGATGGGGCACTTTCTACCGCATCGGCAAGCCCATAAACACATAAATCGAAAGATTAAATGCCACCATTATGCAAGATCAATTCAAAGCAAGATCCCAACTGAATTTCAAGCACAATGGACTAGATCTCTCGCGGCTGCCGTAGTGCGCAGCAGGTAGCATGTAAAGAGTTTCACGAATAACGAGAGAGGGTTCATGATTCTCAGATACAGGGAAAAAAAATCCCAATGGATCAGATGGAGCAAGAGGCTTACTCCTCCCCATTGCGACGCCGCTCTCTGCACTTCCACCTCCTCACCAAGTTGCTCCGCCTGAAGTGCCCCAAAACCCTAATTCGCGATCCTTAAGTACATTTTTCATAGCCGCGGTAAAGGAAATTGGGCCTCTTATGGGCTAACGGGCCATTGTTTTGTGGCCTCTCAAATACACCCTTGGGTCTGCTCACACATTTCATAGCTTACCAATTATAATTAAAATTAATTAAATAAATTGGTTATGATGATTCTATAATTATTTTCAATAAAAAAAATGTCTCTCAAAATTCAGATCTAATAAAAAAATTCATTATCAGGAATACATATTAGTAGGCTGACTTGACTCAGCCACCGCCACCTGGGCTTTAGATTTAAAAGTTGGCCCATATACTGACGTCAGCTTATGGCTAATGGGCATCTCCAGCCCCTTGGATTAAGATGACACTATTCCAATCTTAGCTAAATGCCATCATGTCTATAAGGGACCAACCTATTAGGAAGCTGACGAGATAAAATAAGTTAATCTAAGTTTCAAAACCCTCTAAATAGATGCTGAGTATTTATAGAGAGTAATAGGCTGTATAATATACTATCTAATAGATTAATCGATTGTTATAATATTGAACATTATTAATATAAAAAGAAAAATTAATTGCTGATACCATTGTAGTAAGAGTTTCATATACGGAGGCCGGTAAATTTTTTTTTTTGAATTATTATGCACTGAAAATGGAACCCTCATTCGGATTAGTAGCTGCGTCTGATCCATTCATGGAAACCCAGAGCATTCGATACGTCAAATCACTAAACCTAGCAATGTGAACAGAGAAGGACAGTTTCTTACAGACCAGAAGACTGAAACCCCGAAGCTGTAATTTCACATTATCGAACTGTTTCATTGAAACTCATCATTATTTGAAATCATCCAACAATGACAGAGAGCCTGTTCAAAAATCATGAGGCGGAGGAATGCTTATACGTATAAGCATAGTTAATGTAAAAGAAAAGATGTTACAGATGGTGCTTGAACCAGAGCATCACGCCGTGGTCACGCTTGTACGATGATGCACTTCGGGTTTTCAGTACCTATGCGCCAATTTCTCTTTCTCCTCGTAATGCTGCACATACCTGCATCAGGACCAATCCTTGAGATTAATAGAGAAAAAAGTGATTGCTCTAAAATACAAATTTGGCAATCAACCAAAGTCGAGATAAACATAAAGTCTAAGTGATTGCTGTAAAGGGCAAATCCAGGGTTCAAAGGGCAAATGGGACGGTGGAAAATACTAATGTAGTCAACAACACCTTGCAAAACCGTAAGGCGGTATTATTTCCCACCAAAATAGGACCAAGAATATCATTGAGCAAGGGACGTCAGATAATTGTAGCATGAAAAATTTGGAAACTTACGTAAATAGATAGATCAAATTACCTGCTATTTCCAAAAAACAAAAAAAAGAGATCAAATTAACAGCTTTTATTGATATTAATCAGCCGATAAAATTCACAAAGGCCAGGTCACACAATGAAGATGTTGAACAGCTAAACTTAAGGGGAAAAAGGAATAAATCCTTTAGTCTTGAATAACAATACGAAAATTCGTATTTACAAAGATTAGATCTTCAACCTTTCATAAGTACAATGAAGATTGAATCTTTCACCATGGACCAACATTATTCACATTCTACCAGATTTCAATGTGACAGCAAGTTTCAATCTTTTGGGCTAGCAAGTTAATACCACGAAATCTAATTTCTTAACATCCAAGTGTGCCTGCGGATGCTAGTTCAGACTGCACAGTCCATTAGCTCTGACGAACCAAGGAATAGTTTGAACAATTAGAGACTAAAATTTCAATCTCTCAGCCTATACGCCTCCTCCAGTGACCCATCTCACATCAAACGCAAATTAGCATAATGTCTACAAATCTTTACCGACAATGTGATTCCAATCACATAACCCGAGAACTAATATGGATGGAATCATATTAATGTATCCCTAAACAGACTCAAGTGTTTAATCAACCACACAATTATACCGGGATAGATCAAGGCGATTAAGATTCCGCAAGAAAGATCTTAATAACAATCATATTAAATTATCGCGAAGAATTTCTGCTAAAAGGTGCCAGAGAGATGGAGAAGCGAATCAATTAGCAGCTAAGATTCTGCTAAACTCAGCAGCTATAGACATAAACCCGAGAATTTGCGAGACACCGAGCAGGAGGATTACGTGTAGGTGCCGACGAGAGGGCCGAGGAGGAGAGTGGCATTGATCCAGTTCTCGGAAACCTTGTGGTGGATCTTCGACGGCAGGTCCTTCCACAGCCCGCTCATGATCTTCTGCTGGAACGGCGACAGGGCGTAGACCACGGCCTTCATCCTCACCGGCTGCTTCCCCATTTCCACTGCCGAAATTGCGCGAGCCAATCAGAGGTGACGATTTTGCCCTAAACTGTGACGGCGACCTTCGCCCCCACCGGCACTGGCCGTAATCCCTTCATCAACGACGTCGTTTCGACCAAGAGGGCGACTTCTAAAAGCGTCGCCTTGTCACTACTGTAATGGGCCTGTATTTTGGGCCAACGGGTGTCTTCCCTCGAGCCCAGATTAAATTCTGGAACGCAAGGGCAGCTCACACGGTGCCTGGTGGTAGATAGGAGAATGAGAAATAAATTATCGCTCGGAGAATCAAATTCGGAATTTGATTTAAAATCGAGGGCCAATGCCACTGCACGGAATACATTCTTCAACCACTCCTAATTCCATTAGAAGATTCAATGTCAATGGTTCAGTATTACCAAGACAACCAAGATATTGTTGGAAGCGACTTTTCTGACATCGATGTGTACGGTCGTCGATTCATGACAATTAATGGGGACAAGAAATTTGTTTAGTGTAATTGCATCATCCAGTAGCCTATGTGCCATATGTTAATTGGTTGTAAATTTTATTTTTATGTGAAATTGTAAAGATTAAAAATTATATGGAAATGGCCAGACAACAAGAACATCATTACTCTTAAGGCGCACGCGATTTCCCAGTGGCCACACTCAATTAATTATTGCACCCGGATGAGAAAATTCTTCCCCCTCATAGTCTGACTCTTCTCTTCCTCTCGGTGACCGGTTAGATTCATTTCGGGGGCTTCATGTGATTATAGATAGCACCACACTCACCCACCCGTCACTGAAGCTGTGATGTCGCTGTTCCGATCATCATCATCCGTACCGAAGTTATCATTCGTTCTGGGAATCCTAATAGACACAGTGAATAGCAAGTCATATTCCATCATTAATTACTTTAAGCTAAAGATTTTTACTTAATCAACGTGCCTTGGGATTTACTTTAGCCGGAATTTGACGTGTTTATGGATGTACTTTACAGAGGAAACGAAACATCCGTCCTTGATTCACCAATTGCAATGTCCTGTTAATTTTTGTATACTCGCCAAGGAATCAGCGTAAGGAATATTTTCACGTTATAGATGAAACAGCTTTGAGGTGGACAGCAACAGATCGCCTTCTTGACAATTAGCAAATAACATAAAATGGATAGCCCTTAATGGGGTAGCAACAACGCGGTGGCTCATCAGCTTGTTCTTGGATGTACATGGAGACTCGAATCTGCATATCATTAAATGCCAGGTCTCGGACTTGCCATGTGGCTCTGGCTGGCTGAGGTGCGCCACTTGATTGGAGGAGTCGGTCACGCTCACAGGAGAGAGGGACAGCCATTCTTACTCGAGTCTGCTGCTCAGCGAACTGGTAGTCTCCTTCTCAGAGGTACCAGCGATTATATTCTCCTGCCCAAGTAAGCAATCTACAGATTTAGCGATTCAGTCTGTGAAAGGAAGCGCCTTTGCTGATTCTGGTTGTTCTTTTCTTGCTGGGGTTCAGGTTTTTCTGGATTTTCTTAGGGAGTGTATGATGGAAGCGTCCGTCGAAGGTTCTGATGATCTGCTTACTGTATCTTCTCCTGCTCCTACTTCTTCCTCCTCCTCTGGCAGAAGATTTGGGGTTCAGTTCCCGGCACTCGACTTCCTTCTGTCTCCACTGTCGGTTATTCTCGAATATTCCGGCATTGTCCCACCGACGCGGTCCCAGGACCCGGCCCATCCTCCCCTTCTCAATGATGACCCAGTTCAGGCCCACTTGCCCAACTGCCCGCCCGCAGACGATGTTTCTGCTCGTGGAGAGGGGGAAGTCTCCATTCGTATTATTGGTGCCACAGAAGGTAGCTACGTTTCTTGCAGTATTTGGCTATTTGCTTCTAGTATCATACCAAATCTTTACATGGTTCAACAATTTGATAATGGATTGTTACCTATTTCTGGTTAGGCAAATTGATAATTACTTCGAATGCCAGAGCATTAGTTTTGTACCTTAATTTGCATGTCAACCTTGTCATCTGCTTCGGCAATTACTTATTAGTCAAGTTGATTGAGCATCAGGTTAACATATGAAAATACTGGACTATCTAACCTCCATTCAGTTTTATGTCTTGCATATATATATTCTATTGCATGATATGATTGAACATTCACTTGGATCTGAAGCAGCATAGTGTTTGGGAGAAGCGACATGCTTTATATTTCTAAAATGTTTTGTCCAGTACTTCTGCAGGATGTTTTTTCAATCAATTCAATGCACAGTCTTAATCTTTGTTTGAAGGTACTGCTGGCGGGGAGAATGGGGAGGACAGTCATGCCCGTGATGGTTTAGCTGATATTGCTTCCGCTGCTAGTGAAAGTGAACACCTTATATTAGGGTCTCCGTCTTCTGCCTCTGCTTCATTGCAAGAGAGTGTAAATTCCTTAGAAGGGGATCTTGGAAGTGTTAGTGGAAGTGAAAGGGACTCTGCACATCAGAGATACGAATTGCAGCAAGTGGGAAGGTGGATTGAGCAGATTCTGCCCTTTTCATTGCTGTTGCTGATTGTGTTTATTCGCCAACACTTGCAAGGTATTTTTTGTTCATGCTGTTATACGTTCATCACTCATTTTGGTCTTCTTTCCTCTATTTAATTTTAAGTCCATTTCAGTTTGTCTTGGCATGTAGTGCTTGAAAGTTTTATAAACATGGGACTCATGTTTTGACATGCCCTGTTAATGATGACAGAATCTATTTGACTAACAGTCAAATTCACCTGGTGCTTGTTTCTGGAAAATTCAGTCTTCTGGAAGAAAAGTTGAGTGAGATATGTTCAACTAATTTATGTATATCTGATTGTTAATAATACGCAGGTTTCTTCATCACAATATGGGTTGCAGTTGTTATGTTCAAGTCAAATGATATACTCCGAAAGCAGACTTCTTTAAAGGTTCCCCTTTCTGTACTTCTTCAGTATGACGTTTATTGGAGTGGAAATTTAATTTCGATTTTATGCAGCCTTGTTATGAAAGTGAAGGTGCTCAATGTTTTGGTTTATGCAGGCAGAGAGAAAGAACTCTGTGCTGATCTTCATTTCCTTAGCATTCATGCTTTACGTGGTCATTATTTACTGGTGGTATGGGAATGATAACATCTTATATCCACTGCTAATGCTTCCTCCAAGGGCAACACCTCCCTTTTGGCATGCTATATTTATCATCATGCTTAATGGTATGTCTTTATATAATCTTGTTCATTATCAGACAAGCAGGTTTTTGAATCCACTAAACATTTCATAGACTTAGTTAGTAGGTGAACAGTGCAAAACAACTACAATAGAGTAGACAAATAAACCAACATGGTATAGAATTCTAATTTGAGTCTAGAAGAGAACCACGTTATGCCCAGCATTCATGAAAAGTTAAACCTCAGGAAGCTGCATGTCAAGAGCAGTTACGAATGGTTTAACAGATCTTTTGTACTTGTATGAATGTATTACAACTCTCACTTCCAGATATAATGGTAAGGCAGGCAGCAATGGCTTTCAAGTGTTTGCTGCTGATTTATTACAAGAATGGAAGGGGCCATAATTTTCGTAGGCAGGTATTGCAATTTTCTTTCTGTTTCTTATAAGTATATCGATTTTGAGCGTTGACTCTTGAGTATTTTTAATGGTCAAATAATCTCTCTCTGATTTGGATTCAATTTCTATGAAGGGTCAAATGCTGACTCTGGTGGAATATGCACTGCTTCTGTATCGTGCGTTGCTGCCCACCCCTGTTTGGTACCGATTCTTCCTGAACAAAGACCATGGAAGCTTATTCTCGTCATTGACCACTGGGTTGTATTTGACGTTCAAATTCACTTCTATCATTGACAAGGTGTTGCTTTGTCATTTTTAATATCAGTTTCTTACTTATGCCAACTTCAAAAACCTTAAGTAGTTGATGTAGTATTTGTTTAATTATGGGTTTCTGTATAGATTCGATCCTTCCTTGCTGCAATAAAGGCACTGTCACACAAAGAAGTGCACTATGGGTCTCATGCCACAAAAGAGCAGGTGAGTATTGTCTAGTTAATCTGTTGAATGCATATTTTTAGAATTGAGTATGTGTTTTTCTGCTGATTTTTTTGCAATCAAAGTACGTCCCTGTGCAATATTTGGCTTTGTGTTGTAACTTCTGGAGACCATGTTGATTCAAGATATAAAGGCAATCTCAGTAGTTTCTTTCATCTTCTATCTTGATTTATTATCAGTAATTTTCATGTATATCTTTTGCTAGATTTACCTCACCAGGCATCTAAACAACCATGTTTTTTCTCACTGTTAATATTGTCAGTTAGTCCATCTTTCCTATCTATAGAATATTGTGTTCCCTGGCTGCTAAATGTAATCTTTCTAATGAGAGTATATGAGCTTCGAATTGGTCTGTACTCTCAATTGTGTCATAAGGCTACTCATTGCTAGTGTCAAATGACAGGTTAATGCAGCAGGAGATCTGTGTGCTATATGTCAAGAGAAGATGCATGTACCCATTCTTCTGCGTTGTAAACACATCTTTTGTGAGGAATGTGCCTTTGAGTGGTTGGTTCCATTGCATCTTTGCTCATCAGTTTATCACTGAATATAAAACGGCATGGCTTTTGAGCTCAGTGATGATGCCCTTTTCAGGTTTGAGAGAGAGAGGACTTGCCCTCTGTGCAGAGCTCTTGTGAAGCCTGCAGATTTACAGTCTTTCGGGGATGGGTCGACCTGCTTATTCTTCCAGCTGTTCTAAGTCTTACCTGCATATTTTATTTGCTGCATATGCTGATATCTCCTTGCTTTTGCTTGCGATTTACTGGCAAATCACTATTCATGTGCAAGGTTCAACTTAAAAGATCATTTATTCATGCAACAGTATAGATCATTGAACCAGCTGTAGATTGCAATACCGTACTTCTGGGCAAAGATTATATCAATGTTTAACGTCATTTCTTGCAATGTTTTAGCCGAAGTACATGGATGGTTCACACACACAAACGCATGCACGTTCAATAAAGCTGTTGTGTTTGCAACTAAGTCCATGAAGTTCAGTCAAAGTTATTTTACACTTCGAGGAGTATTGTCGTGATCTGGAGGGTCTACATGGAGGTTCCCAATTTGATTCGTCCTATTGTTTGGTCCAATGTTCTCTCAGGCAATCAGTAGTTGTTCTGATAAAATGGAACTTGCGTTGTGTTTTTGACTGTTGAGAAGAACAACCTCATTTGATCCCACTGTGTACACTGCCCTGTCTTCAGAAAATCTGGAATGGGCTAACCTTCTTCCAGTTCCATAGAGTGATCTGACTTGAGAAGAGCTGTGTCCGACTCAAGCGTGTACGGTGCATTGGAAGAGACTCGGCTAAAGGCATATTCAACAGCTGGCTCTTTGCTGTTTTACACTTTCGCTTCTGATTTTTGTGCATTCCTAGCGTGCCCAGATTAGGATTCTCACAAACTTACAACAGAGCATTGTGGGTTCACAAATAGAAGCAAGTGTAAGGTGGTTTATGGCCCCCAAACTAAATCAAGAAAAATCAATTTGCACAATAATGGAATGAAGCACAGAAGTGGTAAGTCTCATCCGGGCCATAATTAGACCGTCCCAGAGTTTCAAGAACTCTTTTGTCACTAGGCTATTAACAATTCCGAGGTGTCAACGGAAACCTTTCGCTCATTTTCCATTCTGCCTACACAGGCAATTCCATCAACACCCGCCTTGCCGGGCCACCCATTAGTTTACCTGGAGATTAACTAAGATCCATGTCATTTATGAACATATCCATGGGATACTTGACGAATCAACATAGAGATATCATATCTTTGTTTTTTCAAATTTTAATTAATAATCTGCAAATTTTAAAATTATATAATAAGTGTCGGCCATGCAGTCTAGGAATAATCCTATCTGGGCTCCCTCTTCATCTATGAATTTCTACTTCTACCCTATCTCTCCCCGGATAAGGTACAGTGTTAGATTCCTGGATCCAGATCTTTTGAGTCACTTTCCTGTCTCTGATTCTCATGATGACTATGACCATTCATCATGCCTCTCTGTGCAGAAACGAATTAACTCCCATATTTTTCTTGTTTTCAAGTGCTCTTCTCTGTTTTTTTTGGCCTTAAACCATTTCTCTCTTCCATTTCCCTTCGTACTTTGTTCTCCTCTATCTGACTCCGAGTCTTACATGGAGGGACATGGCTTGCGATATTACTAGGAATGCATGGAAAATTCCCTGCAAAACTAATGGAGCTCCACCTTTGGAGGTAAAGAACTTCCTTTCGTTAGGGTTTCTGAAAAGTCGCTTAACTAGCAAGTAACTTTTCCATTTTTGTAATTACCCTCTGTGGTCTTTTTGCGGTCAAGATTAGTGATGGTTGGTGTTAATGTCATGGACTAGTTTGTTGGGATCTCTAGCTCTCACGTGATTCCCTGATCAGGGTTTTCATGTGGTAGAAAATTAGACTCACTCATGTTCCTCTTCTTTAGATAGAGCTGGACAGACTGATTTCTGAGGTTAGATTCTTAATATTTATTCTGATGATATATGCTCATCTATTGTCTTCTTAGTTTCGATGAATAAGTTGTTGTTCATGGTTTTTTTATTGTCTATCAAGGACTTAATTGTATGTTTCTGTGATCCAAACTTCTATCACTATGTTTCTCTCGCTGTAATTTGTAGATATCTCATGAACTTGATGTGTTATCGGTCAGTGGGTCCTCAGAATTGGTATTTTCTTGCCAATGATGGAGGGTATAGAAATAAGATGAGCATGAGTTTTGTGCAGATGGTTATTACCAATTTGTTCACACACTCGATTCGGTTATCCAGCCAACGTTAATTGGAAGAGTCATACCCATCAGGGGTCATTAGGAGAGGAGGGAAATGAGGGGTAGAGAGCTTCCTTCAGCCTACTCATGGATGGCAACATTAAGGGGTTGAATTAACTGCCGACTCATTCAATCAATCACTCAGTAGAGATCTAAAACGACGTATCGTTCCTGTGATCGATAGGGATCCTGTTAAGTGGAAAATTCTACTGCCTGACTGTGTGAATGATGCGGGAGATACTTCTCGCCCCTCCCTTTTCTGTGCTTGGACTGAAGGGAGCTCCCTTCTCTTGATTTCCCTTCTCGGATCGTGATCAGTGTCCTTCGGTGGATAAATCTCATTATTATGACAACTATCTCATAATCCCTATTTTCTTCTTCCTATTTATCTGGCGAATTTAGTTTCGCTGTTCTTGCCAAAGTATAAAGTTTCCTCTTTGTCATTCCCATTAACCGTCCCAATTGACTTTTCATTATGTCATTCCCATGCTGGTCATCTCGTATTAAGCCTGAGGTTATGGCTTTAGGATCCCATTGCTGGGGTTTCTAAGGCCGATCTTGCCCAGGATTTCACCTTCCAAGGTACGGCCGTCACTCATCTCAGTGCCTTCAACCCATCCATGCCAATCTTAGTTGACAGTGCTGTTTCCTACTTTATTACCATATGTTCAAGAGATGGACGCCCTTTTTTATTATGATTTTTCCTCTGGAATTGTAGTTGCCGACTAATTAGTGTTAAATTAACAGCACCGTTGGTGATTCAGCTAAAACTGAAATCAACTTGATAACCTTGCTAGAAGTTGGAATCTGTATTGCTTCATTCGTAATGGCAGATTACTTTGTGCTGCAGCTCCTCATTCTTTGGTTACTTTGACCTGCATTTTGGAATGTAATGCTCCCATATCTAAAGTCTACCATGCATTTTGAATTTATTCTTTTCCCGTTGGTAAAAGCTGCTTGCTGCTCATTTACTTCCGAAAGAAGTACAAGTCTCTGTTCAGTTCTTTCTGGCACACCGCTTCAATTCTTCTCACAAACCTGACCCACTCGTACTCTTCGCCATCCTTGGAAGAATCGATTAACTGCTTTTACCGCAATCTTGCCGACATTCACGAGCATTTTTGTTAAATGCGAGTACTGTGGATCATTACGTGCACTTCTTAATCTCGTGGTTCTCGATCACGCATACTATTGTCGTCCGATCTCTGTCTTCTAATATGAGGCGTTGTGGCGCACGTTGAGGTGCCCAGACAAGGCTCTTGATGCAGGTCTCAAGTATCCAACTCCCCGTAGTTTCGGCTGATAAAATGATGAGGATGATTGCTCTTGGTCAATCTATGTGGGCGTCATGTCGGGTGATGTACGTCATGATAATCGATGGAGCTAGATTCAATGCGCGGTTATGAAGAGAGTTTCTTGGTGGGATGCTTACTGTTGTGTTGGTTTAGGGTTTATTCAGTTGTTTGCTGCACGTGGAGGGGCTTCCCGCTTTCCTCACTGTGCTGATCTTATCCAGATGACGACAGCAAAACGTGCTGCGCGTTAGGGTTTTGGATGCGTTTTTTTTCCGCCCGTACTGTAACTTTGTCTCCTCTTCGTAATGTAAACCCTAGGCTTAGAGGGCTCCCCCCTCTCTGTTCCAGTTTGGTTGTCCCCATTAGGGCTTTTTGTTTATCGGAACTTGCAACTAACTTGCAGGCTTATAGGCTTACGTGAGGCTTCTCTGCCTAGGCTTTTGGTGGCAGGTTTTGGACCGCGAGATGGGGTGGGCCGATCTGGGATCCAACTGTCCACCCATTTGAGATGTTCTCCTGCTCAGGGCCCATTATTCTTTTCCGGGGTCCGCCGGAGCATGCTTTTGAATTGAAGTTTCTACTCCATCCGCGCACACACAAAGATCTGTTATATCCATCCAACCTCTCTACCAGTGTTGAGCTCCTTATTAATTATTGCGAGACGAACTGCTTCAGCCAGAGTCCGGTGAGGTCCTCATGTATTACTCAATAGTATGATGTATAGTGGTTTATGTATTCGTGATTGAATAAGACTGGAAGGAGCACAATGTATGCTCCACCCGACTTTCATCATCGATTGTCAGTTGATCGATTTTTTATTAGACGGATACGAGTCTAGAAGTTCTCGAAAAGCACCGACCGCAATCAGAAAGCTTTTGACGATGAGTTCATGACTGGCTGGTTGATCTTCAGACTACCCACTTGGCAGTGCAGATATCGTCAGGACCGAAGCTTTGCTGGACCTCGAGTACAAGCTCCTCCAAACTCAGCCGGCATTCGAGCCCTATCTATAAGATAACCAATCCATATCAATGATCAATAAAGGGGTGTAAAGTAACGACAATTGAAGAGCTGAGCTCCGTTGATGTTGTTCGACCTAATTCAGCTAATGCGGAAACCAAGGGAGAGTCCAGCGAATTAAGTCATTTTATAAGAACATCATTCCTGTTCTTGAAGTGCTTATTTCATGCACGAATGCTGTCTTTCTAGGTCAGTAAGTTAATGCAGAAGGCTTCGACATCAAACCCTCAAGATAATGCATAATCAACTGGTACGAATTCATGATCTTCAAATTTTAATGATACCATGACTTCGACGATGGTCATCATCATCATCATCTTCTAACAGTGTTGTTTTTGCTGTACTGTCCTCACCACCATCATCATATATTGTTAACGATGTTCGTGTAGTAGTTCTATGGCACAATAACATATAGAAGACGATTTTAATTCGTTTCCGTACTATATAATGTTCCATAGGCTATATTTTTTTTCCCTTTCCTTCATTGGAATTTTTATTATAGTTTCTGCAACTGCCGTGTGTTGCTATGTGTGTATGTATATTTATAGCTTAGCAGTTATGAACCCTAAAGTTGGAACATAGAAGGGCTAAAAAAGTGTAAAATGATTATACTGCCTTGATGACAGATGAGTACGAGACGGTGTCTTCCATGCTGCTAATGTTCGGACGGAGGATCTCGAAAGATAGCTTCTCCAGAACTGCGATTATCTTCGCTACCTGACGCGGCATCCTCCGGGCGATCACTTTCAGGACCACATTGGATCCAGATATCCCTGCTTCGACGTCTGCAATCCTAGAGAGTTGCAATATGATCCTCCTGCGAGTTCCCTACTGGCAGGGGTCGACCCCAGAGTCGAAGGAGCTCTCGGGTGGGGGAGTACCGATCAGCTGAAGGGGGCGAGGGCTTGGGTTGAGTCTCTTCCTCCTCTTCTTGGCCTCGAGGGGGCTGAAGGACTTGGTGAAGCTCCAGGATGAAGTCAATGACTCCCCCGATTACCGACGCCTGGTCTCCCTACGCATGTCAAAACCCATATAGCGATAAGTTAGGGAAGCCGAAGTCAACTCTTAATTTTTGATAATAACGCGGTGTCAACCCCTGGTATCGTTCATCCCTCTTCACCTGGACATCGCCAACGAGGGGAGGCGAAAGAACCATGTGATCGCTGTGATGAAATTTAGTGTGAAAAGATTTTGTCCCTTCTTCTCAAGTTCCAAACATCACCTAATTAATTCTTCAGTGGTCTCCCAAAATGGTATCTACTGAATATGGCCCGATTGATAGAATGTTGCATCTCTGCCATGCTCTCGCTTTGAAGTGGATGTATCCAAATTCAAGGAATCGTGTCCCGTGAAACAATCTCACCCAATTTACAATTTTATTGTGCCAATCAGCCAGCCATACACATCAAGTCAAAAATCGAAGAAGTATCAGCTTAGAAAGGAGTCACAGCATCACGAGCAACAGATCATCGATACACATTTCTGTGATGCACAAAATGTACTTCACGCGTAGAAACAGCTCGGGAAGAAAAGTAAGTATGGAAAAATATATAGTCTCTTCATTTACTCAACTGGCTAGACCATATACAGATAATGGGAAGGGCGGTAAGAAGTTATAATTAGCCAACAATTTCCTTCTTGAATCTGTACGTACTCACCCACAAACGACCTATTTGCAGGATAATATGGGATTCAACAAGAACTGAGGCCGAAACCCGCGTAGATGAGGAGAATCTCAATATCTGTCATCTCTGATAGCTCCTCATCTTCATCTCTAATCTGATATACATCAAAAAGTTGCAGAGGAACAATGGCCCCCCAATCCACGTCCCATACCCATGTGACTGGAAATATAATGTCTGTAATTCTGCAAGACAGGTACACGGCTTGAATACATATCAGCTGTACACCGTACCAGCGTAGCTTATAGAGTGTGTGACATTTGCTTTACCTACTAAGAGTCACTGAGCACTGTGAAGGGATTTCTCAAACTCAAGAAGTTGTGTGCGGAAACCCAAATTAGGACATGCTTGTGGCCTCTTGCTCTTCACGTGTTCCAGAGCTTGAGATAGGCTCATCCCATGCTTCTTCATCAGATAAGCAACCACGATACTCACACTGCCAGAACAAATTTTAGTCCACAGATATATATATATCGATTCCAACAGCTTGCATAGTTCAAGCTTCAGTGCTTGAAAAAAGGGTTAAGAACCTCTCTTAAATGGGAAATTTCTGGGTGAAAAGAGAAATTAGAAAAGGGCCGATCCGACAAGTGAAGACAGGCCATCAGTCATCAAATTGCAGACACCTAAAGGAAATTTAAATAAGACTAGGCCTGATATAGCTTCAGCATGAAACCAAGACTGAACTTAGATCAATAAGAGATGTCTTCTCCAGCTTTCAGCTGTCTCTTAGTGTTTCTATCCACTAAATGAACTTAGAACCATGAGAAATTGAAAATTCATTCATAAAAGATAAGCCTAAAAGGTTATTGATATGCGATAAATTTGGAAGGCTAGAGCGAGCTGAAATTTGATATCTTCCGAATGATATGCAGGCAGTGAAAGAATTACCTCCGAGATCTCCCCATAAAGCAATGTACCAACACGCCACCACCCTGACTCTTGGCCTCATCGATAAATTCAAAACACTCGTCAAAATGCTGTCTTATGTAAACATCTACTCTGTCCATGACTACCTCGATTACAGAAAAGGATATGGAAAAAATTAGCTGAAATTCATATTGAAATCTGAAAGGAAAATGCAACCCATAATAAAAATTTATGCATTGCAAGGGTCATCATACTAGAAATTTACATCAACTAATAACATGTCCACAACAGCTTGTAGTCACTGAGATCTATGTTATGTTCGTGCTTTTTGGATAGTTCCAACCATCTCTTTATACATGTATCTATGCACCCCCCCACCCCCTAGTGCGTGATTAATGAAATTTCCTTATTAATAAGACAAATCCACAGCTTCCAGCATTTATGAGCTATTCTTTTCATCAACATGTAAAAGAAGAACTACCTGCATTACCGGATAATACTTTGTGCTGTCCAGAAAACAAGGAATTATCTTTGTGATTGCTGATCATCCGAGAAAAAAATGAGGACTGCACAATTTCAGTACCTTCAATAGCTTTATAAACAAAGTCATCAGGGTAGGCAAGCCCAATTGATTTAGCCACAACCAGTACGTGCGTGATATTGAGGCGTTTGAGTTCTTCCTTATTAGTTGCAGCTCCCAAAGATCCTAAGAAAAGGCCCTAGAAAGCAACAGTGTAGTTATTAAATCAATACATCTAAAAAAAAATTTAGGATAACGATGATTGGTAATTCATAGAATGATTGATTTTTATACCTCTTCGATTTTGCACGGGACCCTGTCCTCTTTAACGCATTTGGTTAGGCTCCCAAGCTGCATAATGGCTGCTATCTTTCTCTTCATGTCATCATGAATATGGGCCATCGCGGAGAAGCAATGACAAAACCCCTCGTCCTTTTATCCCTAAGCCATATCTCCAATTAGTCAAACCTGCTTCTCGATTCCTCGTTTTAGCAAAGTAAGATTATGATCAAAAGGCCGATCGGGTATAGTTAGCTCTCCAGTGGAATCCACGTAAATCATAATAATTTTTCGGCAATGTTCTAATCCTGTTTGGATGGACAACATCGCCATCAAGGCAAGAATCAGTCGCAAATGGATCCACCGATCAAACAACTCCCTAATCAGTAGGACCTGAATAATCTAGACACTTGCACAGGACCCTAGGATGGAAATCCGTTACCTCTTTCACTTCAGCTGGGCGGCCGCGGAGCGGTTATCGGAGTAGGGTAGATGAAGCTGCGGACCAGAGGTCGACGACACGAGAGGAGAAGCAAGCGACAACGACTCGGGGGGGAGAGGCGCATGAATTAGAGGACGAAAATGGGATTCGCGGGCCAGGGAATGTTCAAACAGGGGCCCAATTAAAGATATTTGTGGGCTTTTTATGTGAGCCTGGTTCGGTGTCCATGTACCCCCCCTCGCTTCGTTATTTTCCCTCTCAAAATGAAAAATAAAAAAATAGACACGTAAAAAATTGGCCTGACCTGAAAGCATGGCCTGAGCACGGCCCGAAGAAGCCGTTAATAGGCCGGAATTTTTGTGCCTGTTATATTACGACATGCTAGCATGATTTAAAAAAATTATGTTAATTTAAAAATATAAAAATAATATTTATAATAAAATAAAAATATGAGAAATTAAAAAAATAATTATACATAATTAAGCTCCATATTGTTGATTTGTTTTTGCTAGTTAACAAGTAATGTGACTGACAAATATCTTTCCTCTTTTGGATTACTCACTTCTCATTATGCTATCCCAAAGCAATACAAGAATTATTTTATTTAGATTTTGATTATGAAAAAAATTAATCAGACTTATTTAAATTTAAATACAATTAATCACTAGAAATAAACTCCTTAATTAATATTTTTTCTTATCTACATATTTAGAATTTACAATCTTATTTAAGAAGAAAATGTATTAAGTCACGTTAATAATATGTTGATCAATTTTGCTAATTTGGGTAGGTGCCAAGTTTACTGCCCCGACTTCTACCGTTCGATATTCGCTCGACAAGCTGATTCGCCCGGTATGTGTATATGCTGGTTGATATTGAGGGAAAACATTCACAAACGAGAACTTGACGTGAGATAGAAATGCTAGTGGATCTAATAATAATAAAAAAAAACACAAAATCGTGCCACGTTGGCAGCTAACAGTAGTCCTTATCATCATCGTGGAAAAGCAACACACGAGAATCACACGATAAAAAATGTTTCTTTTCTTTTTCCGTACATTCGAGCAAGTGGCCGCATTTAATGGAAGAAAACTATTTTAAATATAAATGGTAAATAGTAATATTTTATTTTAAAAAAAATATTAAATCGATTCAATTAATTTATTAAAAATTACTCTTAAAAAAAAAAAAGATCCATCATTCACATAGACAATATTCGGTCAACTAAAGTGTATTCCTCTTTTAAATTTTTTAAAATTTTATATCTTAAAAAATTCGGATGTAAAAATCACTTTGACAGGTTGATTTTTTTTGTTAATAAAATATGATATTTTCAATTTTTCGAGATTAAAAAAAGGACAAGGTTGGTTGAGCACTAAGGGACAGCAAGGACGTCCTGTCTCCTTCTTCGCCTTTCCTTTTCCCGATACCCTTGTCCATTCACTCTCTCTTTCTCTGTTCATTTTCCTCGTCAAACTTATCCAACCGCAGCGACGGTACCCCACATTTCCATTTCCTCGTGATTATTTCTGGTCCGCGAGCTCTACCCTTAGACAATAATTCTTGCTATAAATATATATAAAAACGGATTAATTTATTCTTAATAATAATAACGGTGACTAAGTGAGTTTAAATATAGCTTAATCATTATTAGGTGATAAATCCAAAAAATTATTTTAGAGTTGAAGTAATTTTCTTCAATAACAAGTTGCATAAGATGATAACTACAAACCGAGGCTTCCCCCACACACAGAACAGTTTCCTGTCGACCTCTTCACAGGTCGTCTCTCCCTGTTCATGGCTTCCTCAGCAGCCAAGACCTGCTCCTCCGCCCCCTCCTCCTTCTCCTTCATCGTCTTCATCTCTCTGATCCACCAGCTCCACGCTAATTCCGTCTCCTTGTCGCGCTCATTCCTCCTCCCAGTCACCAGAGACGCCTCCACCCTCCAATACCTCACCGAGATCCGCCACCCCGGCAGCCCTCCGCGTACCGTCAAACTCGTCCTCGATCTCAACGGCCCCCACCTCTGGACGTCTCACGCGCCCCTCACGCACCGCTCGGTCCCTCTCCGCTCTGTTCAGTGCCTCTCCGCCGCGAAAGTAGGCCCTAAGAGCACCCGCGGGGGAAGCACGTGCGAGGTCATCTCCAAGAATAGTTTCACCGGGCTGGCTGCGGCATCCGAGCTTTCAGAAGTCGCCTTGGCCGCAGATTCCCCGTACGCGGCTTCGACCCCCGCCGTCCATCACCTCCTCCTCGCTGTCGCCCCTGCGTCTCTGCTAAGCGGCTTGGCAAGTGGTGCGCAGGGGATGATGGGCCTGGGGAGGGCCCGAACCGCCCTGCCGGAGCAGCTCTCCGCAGCGTCCGGCGGAGACAGGAGATTCTTCCTATGCCTGTCGGAGTCGGACGGCGTCATCGTCGCCGGTGGGAACTGGCCATACTCCACTTCGCCTCCACTGGGGGCTGACGTCTCGAAGTCGATGGTCTACGCGCCGCTGTTGACCGCCGAGCCGGGAAGTTCCGGGGAGTATTCGGTCAAGCTCACGTCGATTGAGGTCAAAGGCGAGAGATTGGCACTCAACCCTTCTTCCATGGTCAGCAGAACGGATCCATTCCTCTAATCTATCAGTGCTCCTTATTATTGCATAAAATTCTGCCGTATGACATCCTTTTTTTTTTTCATGGCAGCTACTGAGCACGGTTGTTCCGTACATGACGATGGAGGGCTCCATCTACAAGGCCTTCACCGGAGTCTTCGAGAAGGCAGCGGCAGCCATGAACATGACCCGGACACCGGGGCCTGCGGGAGCTCCTTTTGAGCTCTGCTTCAGCTCCGGCAGCATCAGAACAACACCGACGGGACCCTCGGTGCCAGAAATCGACGTCATGCTGCAGAGCGAGATGGTGAGGTGGAGAGTCGGCGGGAGGAACTCGATGGTGCAAGTGAACGATGAAGTGATGTGCGTGGGAGCAGTGAACGGAGGGTCAGAGCAGAGACACGGCGTCATCCTAGGAGGGTATCAGTTGGAGGACGTGGTGGTGGAGTTCGATCTGGGGGCTTCTATGGTGGGCTTCAGCACATCCCTGCTGATGAGCCAGAGAAGCTGCTCGGATTTTTCGTTTCGGTCGTTGTTGGTGGATTCATCATAATTTTGTGAAAAAACATACTACCAGAGCAGCAAATTCGTCGGAAAAAGGTGATCTTGTGCAATTTTATCGTTCTCTCGTGGCCCTTCAGTTGTTTTCCGTTGGATTCCTGTGTTGAACAAAGCAATGTGATTGTGGTTTCCTCTGGAGCGAGCACTTACATCAATAGGGCAAACTGATTTCACTTCTATCGAACCTGAAACTTTGCTCTCACTACAAGTCAATAGCTATAAGCCACGTCGTGGACTTATCTGGACTCCCAATGGAAACTTAGTGTTCAATTTTCCATAGGAAAAAAAAGAATTAATTCCCCTTTTAAAATAAATGCTGACTTGAAAATATGAGTGATTGATGGTAATTTATAATTTTTTAAGGGATGAAAAAATAATGAGATTACAAAAACTTATTTTTAGAATAAAATCGCGAGTGATTTAAAAAGGAAAAATAATTATAACCCATAAGAGCCCATTAATTCCGGTCACATCGACCGGTTCGGGACGGCGGTCATCTCTCCGGTCAGACACCCAGCTTTGTCGATCTACGCCGAGAGCGACACTATACAAAGGAGCCCCGCCGGCGCCGAGCTATCACCAACTGGGTTGCGCCTTCACCCATGGCGGATGTTAACCTCTACTACCTCCTCCTAACCCCTTTGCTCCTCCTAGTCGTCCTCTACATCATCGCCCGTCCTCGCCCCGTCATGATCGCGATGACGAACTGCCGCGTGTTCATCACCGGTGGATCCAACGGCATCGGTCTCGCCCTAGCGGACCGCGCCGCCCCCGAGGGCGCACGAGTCTCGATCCTCTCGCGCTCGCAGGCCAAGCTCGACGAGGCCAAGTAGGCGATCCGGCTTGCCACGGGGATCGATGTTGCGACTTTTGCTGCTGACGTCAGGGACTTTGACGCCGTTAAGCGCGCAGTGGAGGAGGCGGGGCCGATCGATGTTCTGGTGGTGAACTAGGGAGTGTTCGTGCCGGAGGAGCTGGAGAGGCAGGAATTGGATGAGGTCAAGTTCATGATAGACGTGAACTTGATCGGGAGTTTCAATATGATCAAAGCCGCTCTCCCTGCGATGAAAGGTAGAGCTGATCGGAGGCCTGTATCGATTGCTCTCATGTCCTCTCAGGCTGGGCAGGTATGAGAGTTCCATGCAGTTTGTGATCTATTTTTGCTAGAAGTTCCTCCACAGCGATAAATTGACGAGCTTTAGTTAACTGATAGATAAGTACGGGACTGTTGTGTTGAAATGCTTGAACAAGCAGAAATGTTACTTGACCAGTTGATTTTGCTTAAGATATCCATACAAGAACTCTTGAGTCATTGGTGGCAAAGTCCACCTTTTGTCTGGAACTCGATGTAGCTGTTTTAGTATCTTACTTTAATTGCATGTCGCTTTCATGTGCTTTTGTGTGGTGTATAGTGATCATATCAATGATAACTACTTTTAATACTCTTTAGAAGTTTGAATATGTTGTCTTAGCTTTTCAGGCATTTATCTGTTCCTGCATTCATTGTGTAGCGGTTTCATCCTTGATAACTACAAAAGCATCTTTTATGTAGTTCAGAACTGTGTTTTCTGTGGAGTCTGTCTGTGTTTTGGAAGGTGGGGATTTATGGGTACACAGCTTACCCTGCAAGGAAGTTTGGGCTTTGGGGTCTAGCAGAAGCCTTGCAGCAGGAGGTGATTGCAGATGATATCCACGTTTCACTAATATTCCCTCCTGACACGGACACTCCTGGGTTAGAGGAAGGTACTCAGACTGAGCTTGGTCTTCTGCATTTCCCTGTATCATCTGTTCTATTACTCCTTCATATAGCTGCATTTGAAAATGTAGGTGGTTCTGCTACACTAGCTTGATCATTTTAAAAAAAAGGCAAGTTAGTTGAATTGCATAATTAGCATGAATATGTAAACAGAAACTGTCTGAGGATAAGCAGATTGATATTATCTGCACCATCAATCCGTTGGATAAAACAGTCTTTCACCTCATGTAAATGCAGATGATTGGCTTTAGCCAACCACATGATTATCATGTTACGAACTGTTTTTGTTCCTGGAATTCGTGTTAAATGAGACATCATGTCCACTTGTTAATAATTCATCCGACACCTATGATAAGGAAACACCAGTCTTCTTAGTGACTTTTTAAGTCATGGAACTTAAGATGCTTCAAGTATCACTTCCTGCCGGCAAATTTTGAGAGCAATAGCTGAGAATACCATCTGACAGCTACATAATGAATGAAACAGCGAGATGCATAGTACAAATCACTTGATATCTTGCCTTGGCTTTATTGACTACTAGCTGTCTGCTATTTGCAGAGAACAAGAGGAGACCTCAGCACACAAGCATTCTTGCAGCATCTTCCGGTGCTATGAAAGCTGACGATGTAGCCAAGAAGGCTCTAGATGGCATCAAAAATGGAAGTTTGATCGTTCCGTGCAACCTGGAAGGACTTTTACTGTCTATAGCAACTGCAGGCTTGTCACCCGAGAGATCATTTGCAGTGGCATTTGTTGAGGTTCTTGCCACTGGTTTGGTGCGCCTTGCAGCTCTGTGTTTTCAATGGAACTGGTATGAGAATATTGAGAAGTGGCCTGCCCAACAGAAGTAGTAAGTAGTTGGAACAATACTTGGAAGTTTGCTCATTCTTAAATTGCTTTGTGCTAAAATTTACAGCTTGCTATAGTCATTCTGTTGTCAGAAAGCTACTCTCTTCAATTTGGCGTGGCATCGTCTCCCAGTTGTTTGGTAGAACAATTGTTTTTTGATGTTGCCCCCAGAATATAAATTTATTCACACGGGCACCAGGTCCTCCATCCACTGTTGGACGGGTTATGAGCCCCTTCAGTACAGTGATGACTTCCCCATTGGACATGAAACCCATCTCTTGGATTGTTCTCCCCATCTTTATGTCTTAACTGCACCAAAATTGACATCTCCATGTAGAAATCTACAATCAATTTATTCTTAAATCTCCAGTGGCCAAGTAGTTCTATCCACCCTCAATGATCTCAAATGACTCAAAACATATTGCTTCTCCTCTGGGTACTCTCAACTTTGTTTTTCTCTCATGCTTCAGGAATCATGAAGTTCTGATGCTGCTTCACGTGACGATATCACTTGTCCACTTGAGTTCCTACAAAGTCATTGGGAGATATTCCTCTACTCTATTAGTAGAAGTGCCTAGTTATTCCCTTGGTCGAGACCATAGAAAAGGTTAGTTTCTCTGCATCTGAGTACCATAGGATTCGAAATAGTCATAGGAGTTCATTTCTTCGTATCCAAGTTCCATGGGATTCTAAATCGAGGAGGAGTGCGCAGCGGGAATGGTAATCTTGGGGAAACGAGGCTCGGTGGTCACTGTTTTGGTCATTGGTTACGTTTACCAGTTCAAGACCGACCGAACTAAGACTGAATCTTTGAAGAGCCAACGCTCGCCCCTTTGCTTGTACGGTGAATTTTTGCACGACCGATAGTCAAGAGATGAAGCAACACCACTGTGACAAGGCCGTCCCCTGATTCGTAAATATCACGTCGGACTTCCTTTTGGGTACACTTCATCCCATGTGTCTTTTCGACGCGCAGTTTGAATTTATCAACATTTGATGAGCGAGCTGATTCTCTTTTTGTTAAATCATATGTGATCCAAACGTACTTTTCATGAAGTGTCGTAATCGGCTTGGTTGGAAGAGCATCGTCACATTTAGCATGATGCATTTCGAGTGCAACTCATGGGTAGTCGAGTAATTTGAACATAATGTACGCGGCCCCATGTACGGCCTAAAATTCGCGTTTTCCAATCCTGGGCCCGGAGACATTCCAATATAGAATTGACATATGGGCCAGGAGAACAGTATGTGATGAGCCCAAAAGAATCTTTTGTAGGCCCATTAACTTGGCCCATATGATTTCGTTCCCCCAAGATAATTCAGCATCTTCCTCATTTTCTGGAACTGTAGCCACCAGGGGGACACTAAACAGAATCCCCACAGATCGATCGATCAGCTGCTGAGAGATCAAGTCCACAGTGTGCAAAATCTATCCATGGCGTCAGCTGTTATGAGGCGAGTGAGCTCCGCCGTGCTGGGAGGTCTGAGAATGCCGTCAGTGGCGGCGAGGTCCTACGCGTCGCTCGCCGTGGGAATGGACATTGTCTCGGCTGCGCCGGATGTTTCCCTCCAAAAGGCGCGGTCCTGGGACGAGGGCGTTTCTTCGAAGTTCTCCACCACTCCTCTCAAGGACATCTTCGAGGTGCGCGTCCCTCCCGATCTTTCAGTAGCAGTCCCTCTTACTGAATTGAGGTGGATGCTTGTCACTGGATGCCATTTAGGGCTCGGCTAGTTAAGTTTTGGCATGAATTTCTGCTGATCATTTGCTTGATACCCTGTAGATGTTGACTGGAGTGAGGTTGGTTATTGTGCTGCTTCTTCTCATATTCTATTTAATTTTCCCATTTTCTCATCGTTCTTGAAAGCGCTACGGATTTGTCACGAATTCTCGAGCTGATTCGAGAAAAGAATGTGGAGCTCTCAGTATTTTCATTGGAAACTCAGCCGCTAGGATGTTTGCCTTAGGAGTTGTATGTTTCCTTCAGGAATTGTCTTCTGTTACTGCGTTCATGCCAACTTACGTTTTGCTGTGGCACTGCAGGGAAAGAAAGTTGTCATCTTTGGTCTTCCGGTAAGTTATTCGTTTGCCTTCCATCTTCGCAGTCGCTTCAGACATTTGTGACCACGATAAAAGTATCTTTTCTCGGTAGCTTCAGTCATTGCTCTCCCTCTGTGTTTTTTTCTTGAGTTTTCAAGTCACCACCTTTCAGGGAGCATATACAGGAGTATGTTCACAGCAGCATGTTCCCAGTTTCAAGAATAATATTGACAAGTTCAAGGCGAAAGGCATTGACTCAGTGATTTGTGTAGCTGTTAACGATCCGTATGTTCTCAATGGCTGGGCGGAAGGACTACAAGCCAAAGATGCTGTAAGTTCATAGGTCTTATTCAAGATTCTCTTTCTCCATGTCTCCAGGGACAGTCCTTTTCTCTTTTTGTTGTACATGATCTTACAAACTGCTTATGCTTTGAGCCTTGCATTCACTGAATTCCCTGAAACTGGTGAATACAGTATTGTCAATACATGCTGACAGATCGTCTTCTAAGAGTAACACCAGAACCATTTAGGCCATATGATCTGGGGAGAATTGTCTGTGCGTATACCTTTTGCAAAGCTAATCTAAGATAGTTCTTGGTTTACCAATTCGATAGATTGAGTTCTATGGGGATTTTGACGGAAGCTTCCACAAGAGCCTGGACTTGACCAAAGATCTCTCAGGAGCTTTGCTTGGACCTCGTTCAGAAAGGTATACTTTACTGGCTGTGTTATATACTTAGGAAATCTCAAAATGTCAGACCCATGTACTGAGTTTTAATAAGCATTATACTGTTATTGGGCAAAATCTAAGCAAGCCTTTTTGATTCAGATGGTCAGCATATGTGGAAGATGGAAAAGTCAAAGTTCTAAATGTGGAGGAAGCCCCATCTGACTTTAAGGTTTCGGGTGGGGAGGTTATCCTGGGACAGATGTAAATTGCTGCTGCAGTCTTCGGTGTTCTTTAAGATGGGTGAACCAGTATAATAATAAAAACATGCGTAGTCACAGAGAGAATTCTCTATGCATACATACTCCTTGGGTTATATGCTAAATCCTCTTTTGCGTTACTGGTGAACGAATTGCTTCCCCAGCTATTTTGAGTTCCTTTCTTTCTGAATTAACTGCCTGAAAGTCTTTCATTATCTCAAGCTCCAGGAATTGCATGAGCATGTGATCTTTAGAGTTGATTTTATTCTGTGAGTTCCCTGCACATGCTAGGGGAATATCCTCTGGCAGGCAGGCAGGCATGGAATGTCATTGTCAATATAGAGAACGTAGGGCAAGAGGTGAAGGAATACCAATTAACTCATAACCGAATATGCAATCCAGACATGTTTGGGCAAAAGCAGTTAACACATAAGATTCATACGGTTTCGGACATAGAAGAGCGTGAAGTAAACAAATGAACATGAGATGACCCGGATCGAGTTCAACAGGGTCACTCTAATATGTCAGATGTAGAGAGAGCGGTTTCAAGCAAGCCAGAGCTCTAGATATCTGATGCAGGACGCCAAACTGATGAGGAAGTCAGGTCTCTTAATGGTTTCGTCACTTGCATTGCTGTCCATGTTACAGATCAATGGGGACTGCACCAGATGCACTGGCACTACTGTCCTCCCTGCAACGTAAACGTAAATGGTGCATCATTTTTTGACACATCATCACACCCGAAAAGGACTTTGGAGATGACAATGGACTGATACCACTCATAGTAGCTACCAACTAGTGCAATGCAATGGTCAAAAGATGACGGATCCAAACCTGGGATGGGACAACTTCAAGTCGACCTGGGATAGTGCCCAGATCACATACTTCGGCATATGAGCTCTCGTAATGAGTAGCAGAGCCTTCCTGTGCGGCTTTTCCATTGATAGGTGACTTCACGGATGCATCATCATCATCACCACCAGGAGCAGAAACGGAGGTTCCAGATTGTTTCGAGTTCAAGTCTAGGAGTTCGATCAGCCTAGAAAACCCAGCACTCATCTCACGCTGAACTCCCTTGCTCAACTCCTTGACAGAATTACGGGCTAGGATCCTCTCCTTCAGGCTACTGGTGCCCTTCGAGATGGATTCCTTATACCTGAGACAAGCGATTTACATGTTAATTTTTGCACACCTTGAGCTTTACAGAATAAAACATGAAAGCAGGATAATAAATGAAAAACCTCGCAGAAGCAGAAGAGAATTTTGATCTCAAGGATTCTGAGAAAGAGCTGTTTTCAGGAAAGCATGGTCCCTGCATAGCTTGAGGGCTCTGTGCAACGACAGGGGGGACTGGGGATGGGGGGTGCATGAAGGGAACTGGTACATCAGAACCCGCAAAATCGCCAGTAGAGGATTGAATAAGTATGCCGTGAGTCTCTTCTTCTGTGGCTTCATATGAACGCCTCAGTTGGGGGAAATTCAACCTGGATCTAAAAGCTGGGGATCCTGATGGACCGGGACCAGTAGATCCTCTCTCCCTTGGTCGTACATCACGATTTCGACTCAAGATAGCAGCTATATGCTGCATTGTAGACTCACCAATGTCCAAGTCTAATGGGACATCCTGAAAACACCATCCTACCACGTAAATGAAAGGAAACCTCATCTGACACACCAACTAAGCAGCATTCACGAGAGCACTAGAGACAAAGAAGTGCACAGAGGGGTGAATTCGTGTACTTACAAACCCAATACCAATCTCCTCTCTCGAACCAGTAAGAGTTCCAGATGGTGTTGTTGAGATCCTGGACCTCGTGCTTCTCTCCCTCTCAACAGCATCCACGAGCTCCTGGCTGCAGAGAAGATGACTGCATCTATCACATGGAATTGCGAAAGAAGAAACGGGTCCAAATTTGCAGGCATTTGTACATAACACGCACAAAATAGACATGTTCGTTATTACCAGTCGGGGTCCTCTAGTGTTAGAATTCGCCAGCAGATCGGGCATTCTTTACTCCTCTGTGACCTGCAGGAAGCAAACAAGGTTAGAACATTCAGGCATATGATATATATGAAGCAGAATCAATCAGCAACCGTGGCCATATATCTGTTACCATTCAAGGATGCATTGAAGATGATACTCATGCTTGCAGTTAGTAATCTGTCAGAGGATAAAAGGATCGACGTGATCAGCAAACCACAAAAAGCTGCCATCAATGGTGGAAAGAGAGGGTCGGGAACCTTCATTAAAAGAAAGAACTTTCCTAAACTCAATGGTGCTTTCTCCTCGAATAATACAGACCACGACGTTAGAATTTGCTAATGAAACAGCAGAGACAGTGGACTGATTTCTAGGATTAACGAACCACAGAAGAACCCAACAACATGAAAATTTTATCAGAACCCATATCCTCAATCAAAGCTGCTCATTTGGTTGAGAGAGAACAATCATCATATCTAAAACACAATCTTTCAGAGGAAATTCGAAAACTTCGTCGAATCATCACGAGGAGCAATCTTCTCAGATAGAATTGTCATGTCGATCCACTCTAATTCTTCACGATCAGAGTTTCTGAGTTCACGGTTCCCTCCTTTTTTAACAAATTGAGAACATCGAACTGCTTAAATAATTTTTTTTAAAAAAATTTACACACACACGCAGAGAGAGAGAAAGAGTTCACTAATATTGCCAAATCAACTGCTATCGATCACGGTATTTCTTTCGAGGATCATACAGTGGAAGGGTCCCCGGCGGTGAAGGGCTCGAGACAGATGCTACACGAGTCCTCGAAGACGTCGCCGTCGGCCGCCCGGACGGAGGACGAATCCCCGAAGCCCACCGGCTGCTCCGCCGCGGAGGAAGGGGAGAGGAGGTTGTCCATGGAAGCTCCGCACTGCCCTTCGCCCCCACGATGCACGATCGCAGGCGAAGATGACTGGACTGGACAGGAAAGGCAGAAGCGGAAGAGGACAATGTGGAACAACAGGGAGGAAGCAAAGAACCCCGAGAAAAACTGCAGGGGAAGACCAAGGCACAGGGGGATAGAGGAGGGAGGAAGGAGAGGAGAGAAGAGTGTGGAATGGGTCGGAAGAGAAAGTACACAGAAAATTCCAAGTTACGCGGTCTGATCTTGACTCTGGGGGCTTTTCATCCGAGAAAGTCATATTATGTTACGAAAATACTAAAATTATATTATAGTAAAATTTTTAAAAGATTTTAATTATAAAAAATCTAAGATTATTTGAATATATGTATATATAAATTCGTCTGTAAATTTTGTTATATATAATTAAAATGTTTAAGGAGTTAGTAAGATATAGTTAAGGTTAGGTATTATTATTATTATTTCTTATACCGCACAATATTCTTATGTCAGCTAAAATATACATTGAGGATCAGGTCGAAATTCTTAAGTAAATTCTTCTCGACCCTTCCAACCTGATATCCGATCATTAAATCACATATTTTATAATCTAATGAGGAAATCACGGTTCAATCCAAAGTCGGTGCTCAGAAGGGATTCTCAATGCATTGCCTGTTCTACCCCCATCATTACGTCAACCCAAAATCTGAAAAAGAGGAATGATACCTTTATCAACTTCGTAGTGCTTCTGAGTACCTTTGGCCATACGAATTCGATTTGCCTTTGCTTTCAAACAGAAAAAAAAAAAAGAAAGTACATTATTATTAGTAGTAGTAGTAGTAGCTGCGATTTTCCATGAGGGATATTAATTTAATAGATCATGGGATCCTTGTCTATATTTATACTAACTAAAACCGGCAACGTGGAAGCGTGTCTTGTTCTTCGTGGCAGCCATTGACGCTTGCCACAGACTTTAAAATTGAATATGATTTAGATATTGAGATTATAATATTATTAAAATAATTTTTTAAAAAAAAAGAGATTTTATAAGGTTTATTATTGGTAAAAATCTTATATTTTCAAATAAATATATTTTCTCCATTTGATATATTTTTCTATAAATAGGATATTTTTTTTAAGATATAAAATATATTTTAAATCAAGACACTTGATCAAATAAATAAAGAACACATAGGATAATATCCTAGATTTAATCAAATCCCATTATATATATATATATATTACAGATTCTCCCTCGTATTAAGAATCAATGGGTTTTTATTTATCATTTTTCCCAAAAAAAAGTATTATTTTTAAGGTCTATCTTGGATATTGAATTTATGAGACTTTATGAGTATTGATTGCACTGATTCTCAGGTGATGCTTGGGCTCAGCTCTCTCCTCGGCATGCAAATAAAGCGTTGATCAGCTTCTGCGTTCTTCTTTCCTTATAAGGAAACACGAACCATGCTCGAGTGCCAGTTTGGGCTTTAGCTGAGATGACGCGTTCCCCGTACGACATGCCAACAAGTTAGATCTGGAGCTGGAAAGGAATAACGAATGAATTTGTGTTACCAGACTGTCTGGAATTGCCGGGGTAATTTCCAGTACGATGTCGGTGATGCCTGCTCTGATGTAGAACCCTTCCAACGATCTATCAGCCTCTTGTAGTCCCCGTGAAATCGATGTCAATGCCGAAGAAGAACGATCGGCAAAACCTCCGAAGTAAAAGCTTTGCTGTAGTTTTCCGGGGGTCCAGCAGCTGCAGAATTATACAGCCTGGTCCACTAGCAAGCTCGGTTAGGGAAAAAAAAAATTTCTGTACATCCGAGCTTGCAATGATGACACTCTTCTCAATCCTCGCATTATTCTTGTCGATGATACAGTCCCTGCGTGTAATGGAATATGTTATCGTTCTTGTCCACGATTTCCCGAAGCTAAGACGGAAGAAAAGGAAGAGAGCAAGCAGTCCACGAGAAAGAGAGGATTGGGGATGTGGCCTTAGTTTACTTGATCCTGGTGTTCTCTCCAATCCCGATCGGAGCCCTTCCCTCTTGCCTCCTCATCGGTCTAACAGAAGTCGGCACCGAGCATTACAGTTGTTTAGCTCAAAGTGGATAAACCAAGTCCTAGAGGACCGTCGATGTTTTTCTGCTCCTGGTAGTTGTCGGTATCTTAGGATATGGAGAGCTGCAGTGTCTTGTTTGTTATACTGTATGGAGAGCCACTGACCTTCAAGTGGACATTGGCATTAATCCAAGATCTGATGATGCCAACGACAATGTGCTCCATGAAGCAGTCAGATAGGAAGCTTCCTGCGAGACACGATCAAGTCGTGAATCTGTAGAAGGAGAGAAATTCAGTATTTTGAAATGTCGAAGAACAGAGAGAGAGCAGGAAAGTGGAACCGTGTCTGCACTCTATCACTACCATGGTTCCTTATCTGGCAAGCATACCTTTCTGTTATCGTCGATCTTCGAAGATGGCAAGTTCCTTCTCATAAGCTATGTGACTGATTGTCCTCGAGTAGACTCGATGAATCGGGGGAATATGCCAACGCATATTGCTCTAACTAGGTGCATGTGCATTTTTCCCCGACGTGCACTCGTGGCTCCATCAGTTCCATGAGAGGGCAAGGCGTAAGGCAATAATACTTCATGAAACTCATAACCCAACATCATTTGCCCATGGATATACGATGAAAATAGGAAACAGGCATGTGGGCATCGAGAATTTCTGACGCCATCAACTGATCTACCTGAGTAGTTCTTAAGATAAGAGTGCCTTTTTCCCATTGCGCACAAGTTGCCATAGAGTTTCACTGACATTGTCAATTTTGATGGTCGGTAATACCTGTCACTGTCCCATCATAGCAGTTCTGGGTCTCGGTTGTCGCTTGAATAATTAAAGCCGGATGTCTCGACGGGTTTGGCGCAGTCGTCGTTGCTCTAGACTCGGCATCATCGTAAATTACTCGATGTGATAAGACTTTAGAAACTGCTTTTTTCTGTTGACAGAGTCTAATATCGACAAAAGTATCATCTTGACTGTAGCAAAGAATAATTGGAAGACGCAGTTCGATGGTTTTTCGGTTCATGCGACAGCCTTGAGGGGTGCGTGGAACATACGTCCACCGGAGAACTGAAAATGGAAGGGGAAAACACTTCTAGATAGCAGCTACTAAATGGAAGTGTGTAGAAAATCAGTTTCCTGCATAATTAATGACCCTGTCAACATGGTCAACCCCCTGACTCAGTGATCGAAGTCTTGTTGTGACGCAGCGGTCATGCTCCGTTAGCCAGTCCATCTCCTTCCAACACAAGAAATTCTCAGTTGAACCAAGATCATCAAGTCAATAACGACTCCAACCAATGAGCGTTCAACATGTTAGCGGATCAGTATCGAGGACTGTGGACCGAATACATTAATGCAGAAGCAGACCGCTATAGAATGCAGACACCCGCAGAGGTCCAATACAGCATTGAACGCTCAGGGATTCAGCCATTCTCCTCGCCTTGCAACTATGGCAACTCTGCGGCTCCCCCTTCTCCTCTTCCCGGTCCTTCTCTACTGCATTCTCTCCGTGATCCCGACCGTTAAATGCGACAGTAAGTTCCTGTTGCTACTCTACTTTTCTCGAGTTTGATTTCGTGGATTTATGTTTGCAGCTCCATTAATTTCGTGGATTTCTCTTTGGTAAATGAAACATGGCCAAAAGACCCAGGCGACAATGCAAGTTCTTCTGTTCTTTCCTTGCAGGTGAGGAAGATGGCCTTCTCCAAGGTATTAATACCTAGCGAACATCCCAGAACCTGACGGCCCTTGTGAAGAAAGACAATGCAGAATGCCTTGCTGATGAACTGGCAGACCGATTTTAAGACTCAACCTTGTACCGACACTACAGATGCTGACACCATGTCGGGAACAGAAATCCGGCCATCGAGCTACCTGGACATGTTACAGAAATCCCATCTAAACGTTTCCAACACAGGAGATGGATCAATGATGCCTGTTTGTGAACCAAACCTGGCTACAAGCCCCGTCGTCAGAAACTACACCCAGTCACCAGTGTTCTCATGGAGGCTCAAAAACTGCATACACGGGGATCGGGATTGGTTCAGAGGATAGCTGGATTGTCGTCATCCTGACCACAAGCATACCTGAGGGAAGTTATTTGAGTGCCTCGCGACTGACAGTGCTGCTAGTCTGAGCTCCCTGATACCCATCATGTCTGACCACTTCTTCCTGAAAGTGGCCTCTTTCTGCTCGTTTTGAGCTGAATTGTTGTGCCTATTACTGAGGATTCTATTTTTGAAGCCCATTTAGTTCGTTGTCATCGACTAATGTCTTCTTTTCTTTGTCATCTCTTACTACGGTAAAGCCACGGGCTCCTCTAATACACTGTACTGTATAGTATCCAACAAGAGCAATGATCACAATATCCAATATAATAATGTGATCTCAAGACAAAAACTGCGAGAAAACATCTGTCTCATGGGCATCATCGTATCGGATGGTATAAGCAAAGTTTGGATTTTGAGTTGGTAAATTAATCAAAGGAACAAAGGTAACCAAAACCCAGTAAAACAAACAGCTCGCTCACATGTGTTTCTGCTGATGGCCGGTTTGATTATCGTCCTGGTACTTGGTCTTGCAATAATCGAGGGACTGGAGCAGGATGGTGCTAACAAGAGCTCTGATATGGACTCCAGATCAAACGCCATGGATGAACTCCAGAGAGCTCAGTTTTGTTCCTGAGGAGAAGAAAGAAGAAGAACGATCAGGAAAAATGACATGTGAGATTTGAATCACTGACAATTCCATGGTGTCTTCTCTTTTTCAGTTTGGTAAGCTTCCGAGTTTTTTTATTGTATAAACCGTCGGTATTCAGTTGAATTTTGTCCAGTTGACTAATTCGGATCGCTCTGGGTCGGCCTATTTAAGGGATTAAGAGCTCTCCGCCGCAGGTGGGACTCGAACTCAAATCCTCTCATTGGGATGATGAGTGCTGAACCACCCTACCATACCCACAGTGGATAAACTTTCCGAGTTTCAATTTTTATGCTATTGAGAAAATTGAATAATTAATTAATTAATTATGGAAGTACTTAAGAGAAATGCTTTTGAAACGGTGGGCACTCAAATGAATATATCCAAAAGTAAAGGGGTGTATATTGCAATCGATTTTATTTAATTCGTGATTTTCTTATTTCTTTATTTTTTGAAAATAGCTCCTCGTTACCGTTAGCCCTCCTTTCAAATTTCCTCTCTTTCTCTCTCTCTCTCTCTCTCTCTTACTTGACAATGCTCTTCACACAGCCCTAACTTCCGTGAACTGTTGTCCACACCAGAGATCCTCCGAAACCCCCAGCTATAGGAATCTCCATATTTGAGCTGATGCAGGAGTTCCTTGGATCGGTTCGTCAGTCTCTGGAATTTCGGAATTTCGGCGGCGGAGGCGAAAATGGGAGATTTGGCGGTTTGGTCGGGAAAATTGGCACAAGCTTAAGGAAATCGCGAGTCGGTCTCTTCTCCAGACCGCCGCTGAGGGCTCTGCCTCCAGTCGAAGATGCCGCTCCGATCCGGTGGAGAAAGGGTGAGCTGGTTGGGTGCGGTGCTTTTGGACGGGTCTATATGGGAATGAATCTCGATTCCGGCGAGCTGCTCGCTGTTAAGCAGGTTGGTGTCTCTTGGATTTGATTGGCAAAGCGGAAGTTGAGTTAGCCGTTCTCTAGTAATTTCCTCTCTTTCTCCTACTGCAGGTTCTCATAGCGGCAAGTAGTGCTTCCAAGGAGAAAACACAGGTAAGGGAGCGGATTTCTGCATTCTTACTAAATCTATAGCCTTCGTATCCCTGAAATTTGGAGCCTTTTATGCGAATCCTTGAAAGTGATTCATGTGATCCCCTTTACCTGAAGTTTGTGAAATGAATCAGTATTTAGTAACTACTAGTAACTGTTCCCAATTTATAGTATTCCAATACTCTGACCTTCGTATTTCACTCTATTTGCATGTCTCGGGGTGAACTTTTAGCTGTACTCGTCCATAGGCAAGTAGAGATGTGTTTCTTTTCGTTGAACGTACAAGCTCTAATCTCATATTCTTGGATTATTTGTCATTTCTTTGTTTACAGACTCAAATTAGGGAGCTTGAAGAGGAAGTGAAACTTCTAAAAAATCTCTCCCATCCAAACATTGTTGTAAGTATTACTTGTCAGCAGATTTGCAATTGATGTTAAAGTTAGTTCCTCCTCTTTTTCAAACTACTGCTGTTCATTTGTTTGTTAGAGATATCTGGGAACTGCAAGAGAGGAAGACTCATTGAATATATTATTGGAATTTGTCCCGGGTGGATCAATATCATCCCTACTAGGAAAATTTGGATCATTCCCTGAATCCGTATGTGCCCTTCCAATTCTCATACTGTTGTATTTGAGTGTCAAAGACATTGATTTTAGTTCAAAAACATCTGTGTAGGTTATAAGAATGTATACAAAACAGCTGCTATTGGGTCTTGAATACCTTCACAAGAATGGAATTATGCACAGGGACATCAAGGTATGGATCATTTGACATCCTTTAATGAAGTAAAATTCTCCTTTATTATGAGTTATCTGATGCTGGAAATGTTTCATTTAGGGAGCAAATATACTTGTTGATAACAAGGGATGCATTAAACTTGCAGACTTTGGTGCATCAAAGAAAGTTGTTGAGCTGGTATTGCTGTTGAATTCTTTTTGTCTTACTGTCCTGCAAACGTTCACTGATTCCTATTGAATGATTGATGATTTTCCTAGTATTAACTCAGGCCACAATTAATGGGGCTAAGTCAATGAAGGGCACACCTTACTGGATGGCTCCTGAAGTTATACTCCAGACTGGGCATAGCTTGTAAGGCCCTTGACTTTATGCTGTTAGAAATAAGCTTACCTTTACCTTATAGAAATGACAAAACATATTGCTTAGATAATCAATATTATCACCAAGAAACGAATGCACCAGCAATGACCTGTGCATCTTCTTTTGACAAAAGATGGGCACGTCACTGTTGGTGCATTCTGTAGGATTGCTATTACTTGATCTTATAATCCATCATTTTTCTCGCATGTTGCTTACTCAAGTAGTTACTGGCATCTTGAAATATTCATGCATCAAAAGATTAATGTAACACTCTGCATATAATTGTAATTTGAAAGAGGAAAAAAGTGACTGTACTTTGCCAGACATCCTTATCATTATTTCTATGATATTAAAGAAATTTTTGTCTTTCTCTAATTTTTATCCTTCATGACTTTGCCGGGCATATCACTATTTCTATGATATTGGAGAAATCTTTATCTTTCTCTAATTTTTCTGTTTCATGACCATAAAATTTCTCAGCTCTGCTGATATCTGGAGTGTTGGATGCACGGTGATCGAAATGGCTACAGGAAAGCCTCCATGGAGCCAACAGTATCAGGAGGTACAGACATGCAACTGCTAACAAATAATATGTATTAGCAACCACTTCTCTGTTGGCAATTCTTAGCTTAGCTTAAAACAACGCATTTGTTTCAGGTTGCTGCTCTCTTCCACATTGGGACTACT
Source organism: Sonneratia alba (assembly GCA_900174645.1). NCBI lineage: Eukaryota > Viridiplantae > Streptophyta > Magnoliopsida > Myrtales > Lythraceae > Sonneratia > Sonneratia alba. The sequence continues at coordinate 5,440,478 of FWPY01000106.1, forward strand.
AAATCTCATCCACCAATACCATTGCATCTTTCTGCTGACGCGAAGGATTTTTTATTGAAGTGTCTACATAAGTACAGCCTGGATCCATCCATTATCTAGTGATCTATCTATTTCTGTGATATCTTTTTTATGGTCCTTCATCCTTTATGTGGTAAAAGAAACTGCATTATTCACATGGTAAAAATTGGAAAATTGGCTAATGATAAAGCTGCTACTTTAATGAAACTCTGCTAGTACTTACTGTCGAATTTCAATCACATCTTCTCTTTTTCATTAAAGGAATCATTTGATTCTTGCAGGGAACCACACTTACGGTCCACAGCATCCGAAATGCTTCAGGTACTTGTCTTTTTCATGGCAATATAACTGGTTAAATTTGACCTCAAATTTCCACTGGTTCTGATTTCTGTTTAAAATTTGCAGCATCCATTTGTCACTACAGAGTTAATGGAAGCTCAGACACTGGTCCAAACCTCAGTTACGAGCAGACCATTTGTCTGGATTCTCTTCTGCGTATTATTGTTATTCAGACCTTGAATTGTTTTTGCTGTATCTTGTAATTTTAGGGACACGGAAACCCAACAGTCGCATCCGTAGAAGGTCTTAAAAACTTGTGAGCTACTGTTCCTCAGTTCTTCCATGTTTTAGAAAATCCTCTCCTTTCCATGTCAGGAGTGGCCTTTTCTTTTCCCCTGTATTGACTATTGAAGTTAATTGATGCCGCAGCAGAAATTCGTTGATTGGAAGTTCATCCTCTGGTGGCTTGAAGGATTTTTGTGATTTAGGAAGCAAGAGATGTTCAACTATTTACCCTGAGAGTTATGTGGGAGCAAAATCGCCCTGGAGAGGAGGCGATGATGATGATGATATGTGCCAGCTCGATGATAAAGATGATTTTGCAGTTAGTACCTCACAGAAGTTTAAATCTATGTCAGATCTAAATAAGGTACAGAACTACTTTGTTTCGTCATGGAGTTAGATATCAATTGGTAACTAGTTATTGAGTTATTGAATTTGTTGCATTTTGTTTCGAGTAGAGCTTTAATCCTATAAGTGAACCAACTGATGGGTGGCAATGCAAGTTTGATGAAAGTTTAGAGGTGGAAAGAAACAAAATGGACCTTACCACATCAGATAAGGTCATGATTGATGGACCTGAACTATCTGACAAAGGGGAGAATGGTTTCTCTTTTCAATGTGGACGATCAGCAAAGGAGGATGTTGAAGAAGTAATTGAGTCAAAGATAAGAGCCTTTTTGGATGAAAAGGTAATATTGCTTCTAATGGTATTTTCTTCTCAGTGGTTTATAATATAATTGTTGTGTGAAGAAAAGTTGATGGATGTGAAATCATTTGTGTTATCTCCTAAGGTTTACCTGATCCTCCTTTTACCCTCTAGGCTTTAGAACTGAAGAAGCTGCAAACACCCCTGTACGAAGAATTCTACAACACGATTAATGCAGCGGATCCAGCTGCTATTCTAGGGACAAATTTCTCAGAAAAGGTTACAAATGTTTCAAATTTGCCCCCTAAGAGCAGGTCTCCTAATCACGTTTCAAGCAGAAGATTTTCTGCTGTCAAAAGTGGCTGCCCAGCAAGTCGTGAGAGGTGTTTATCAGCTGCTGGATCTGCTGTGCATCAGGCTTCAACTGAAACTGAGCTTCCTTCTGCCTCTCAGAAGAAACCGCCATCTCCTAGGTTGGTGTTAAGATGTTATCATTATTATTATTATTATTATTTAAGTTGTGCTCAGAAGGCACGCATTTTGCTATTCATAACATGTGAAGCAAATTGGCTTCTTTTTAGTGCAAGCTTCTATGAGAGACAAAGGAAATGGAAAGAAGAGCTGTATCAAGAGCTTGGTGAGTTCCATCCTTTCTCCTCATTCCCAGATAATCATTCAAACATATGTCCTAGTTCTTCTGTACTAAGGAAACAAAGCTTAGGTGGTTTATAACAGAAAACCCAATGTACAAAGTCAAAACTCTAATTTTAACTTGTTGATCTTATTGGATTTTCACTGTCTGAAGATATTAGTATTATTGGATCATCACCGCATAAAGCTTTAATCAACTGGGTTTGTTCCGTCTCAAACATGCCCTTGACTCCAGCTTCACATGGAAAGGTCGCATGTTCCATCAAAGAGAACTATGAGTGACCTTATCACGTAGTATGAGACTTACGACGATTTGAAGTGCATGTTTGCAGAAATGCTGCGCCAAGCAGGCATAGGAGGAAAGACGTCATCTCCGAAAGATCGTATCTTGAACAGACAGATAGACCGGCCTCGGTTCGCTCTGCCAGGACAGTGAGTCTCTCCCTCTTCACAAATATTCTCTCGATTGCCATGGCAATGCATTTATTATATAGAGGGTCCGTACGTGATGGAGAAGAAGTGGAGTCATTGCACTACTTGCATGAATTCACAAGAGCCAAGCCGAAGAAAGCGTTATGTTCCTTTTCCTCATCATGTGGTGCCGTCTGTTTTCTGGGTCCCCAAGAAAGGTCAGATATATATATATATGCTGTGCAAGAGAGCTGGCGCTTCTAGTTATGTATGTAATCGCAGTCATGGAGTAAAACATTACTGTATACAGCTTGCTTCATGCCGATTAGATAAAATTGCAAATAGCAGTTTCCATTACTGTGTATATATATATATATATGTATATATCTGTGAGATCCTTAAGTTGCGCTTGCTTGTCATTAACAGTTATTGGAATATTCATACCATCGGAAATTTTATTTTATTATATATATTTTCAATTTTTTGTCTTACTATCTTCTTGGCTTTGCGGGGTTCGAAGGAATTTTCATGGAAATTCACGAGTCTCTCTATTTTGGAAAACAGTTCTCCAAGATGAGAAACTGTATTCTCACGTACTCGATACGACTTGGGACCGCCTGCACCGCAGCGCTCGCGCCTCAGACTAACATGGAAATATCTAAAACCCTATTTCGTTACTGTTCTTGTCGCGATCATGCGCCGGTTAAGTGCTTCACTGTTACAGGCCGCACATGAGATTAGTTCTCGCGGGAAAAAGGAAATCCGGAGAGCAGGATCGGCTCGAAACGATCATTACTGGGAAAGGAAAATGGAAATCGGAAATCGGAAAACGGAATCTGTCGACGGAAGTCAGCGTTCACATTTTCTAGAATTTTCTGAGTCTCCATTGCCAACCTTTTCGTCTAAAAAAATGAAGAAATACAAGAACTCAACATGAAGAAAAAACAGAAAACAACTAGAAGGTGGGGAAAGAGGAGATTTACAAGAACCACTGAAGAAATCTACACCCGCCCCTTCCCAGAAGGGAACAGGGGAGGCAGAGCGGCGGCGGCGCCTCCTCCCCTGCTGACCGGAGTACAGATCGGGACGTTCACCATCGGCCGGATCCTGAGGCTCGTCGTTCTCGTCCTCTCGAGCCCCTTCTTTATTTTCTTCAAGTGGCTCTTTACGTCATTGTCGTGGTTGTTGTCAGTCTTCTTAGCCGTGTTCTTCTTCTTTTTATTCTCGTCCATCGCCGCAGCGTCGGCCATGGAGCTGGACGAGGACGAGGTCGAGGAGGAGGAGGAAGAAGGTGATAGGGATGACGAGAAGCTCCGCCTCTGGCTCTGGTGCTTCTTCAGCCGCAGCAGCTCCTTCCACAGCACCGTGCACTTGGGCGGCCTCGGCGACGGGTCATCGTCGATGAACGACCAGCTGACCCCCATCGGAGGAGCCAGTGCTGGTGGATCCTTGCTGGTTCCCCCCACCGGCTCTCCTCCTCCCTCTCCGACACCTTCTTCCTCCTCGCCTGGTTTGAGGTTGATCCTACTGAGCTTCTCCGCTTGCTGCATTGCCCGGAAGGGGAGGAGCTTCCCCTCGAAGAAAAGCTCGTCGGCCGTTAACATCCTGGCGTGGCCACCTGCGTGGGCCGACAGGAACTCGAAGCTATGGTCCGGGTTCTTGCCGGGCTTCTCCCCCCCCAGGCCAGCTTCCTCCTCCTTGACTGCCCGGCCGGGGCTAATCGAGATGAAGTCGGACTCATCGAGGAAGTCCGCCGAGAACGAGATCCGCGGGCTGGAGCCCGGTTCCACCTGCCGGGAGCTCGGCATTTGGGCAGTTTCCAAGGAGACCATATCCTGTCTTGCCCGGGCATGGACAGAGAGAGACGTTGTGGAGTGTTAGAGAGCTGGGAATTGGAGGAGCGTTATTCATATATAAGAAGGAAGTGACCATAATCGGACGTGATATAATAGTCAAAAGTTTAATTCTCTTACCAATTTAGATTCAGCTACTTAATTAAGAGATTTAAGTACCTTATTTTAATTAATTATTCTTTATTTATACAATTAAAATTCTAATATTACTCAAAGAAAATCTGCACCGAATCATCCGAGTCAAGTGCGGGAAGTGAATTCGGCAATCCTCATATGTTCCAACTGTCGGACCATTTCGACCTTCGTAACAGATAATACAAATTAGAAAAAGAAATTCCAACAATTCATATGAATTTCTCGTTGTCTCACGGTCGTGGTTGACTTTGACTGGATCGTGGAAATAAATGAGTGGATTTGTTACAATGAATTTCATAATATTTTTGCTTTCTCGGGGGCGAAATTGAATGGACGGTGGGATTAAATAAGATCGAACGGTCTGGTGAAGCCGAAACAGGATGAGTTACACTTTAAGGTAGTGTTTACACCAGGGGAACAGCACATGGACACCTAAGGAGCTAAAAGACAAAAAAAACCCCTAATCTTTCCCCCACCTCCTCTTCTTCTTTTTTTTTTTTAATTTTTTAATAACAGCTTATTTAACCCATTTTGTCTCGTAATGGGAGATCTGTATTACACTAAGGTATATAAATTTGGAAATCGCGAGTGCATTATCCTATATTAATTCAGATTTTTAAATAAATATAATTCAGTCTATTATTCGTTTACTGCAATATCGTGTGATAAGGAGCTTTGCTTCTGTACTAACCGGGTATTATCTTTACGTCTAATTTGATATAATCTCAAATATGTAGTATTATATATCATTTTAAGCTTTTGAATGGATAGGATCTGATTTTATGAAAAAAAAAGAGGGTGCGTAAATCTAGGTATTATCCCTTCTGTAGCTTAGCCAGGGGCAATGATTATTGAAGATTGGATCAGCTGAAAGATAAACCAAGTTAAATACATTTTACTCTGATTCCTTTTGACTGGCCCTTTTTCTGGGCAGTAGGGGATCAGATTGGTGACCGTCAAAATGAGATTGTATTTATGAGCCTGAGGCATGTGCTCACACATGAGGTTAAATTTCCTTCACATGTGAGGGCCAGCTAGCTCTACATATACTCTTTGTTGGTGGTGAATAATTAAGGACCACGGAATGACCGAGCTGCCCCCCGCTGTCATCCGGGAATCTGCTGGTCAGACTGTCTTGTGGGCTGTGGTCTTGTCCAGGACCAGGACCAGGACCAGGACCAGGAGGAGGGGTTTTCTTGGAGATGCGGACTCGAGAGCATGAACCCGGTAGGTCTACAGGTTCTTGCATGGCTGGTGGAAGGATGATCTCACGCAGATGGCTCGACGTGCATTTACGAGGGTTATCGAAGATGTAAAGATGTGCCATGCCAGTATGGAATATGTTAAAGATCATAGCGTTGGCGAGATTTCTCCATTGGAGGGAGGAAGAGGAAAAGGCTCATTGGGAGATGCAGACAGCTAAATAACAATGGGTAAGACAGTCTATCATTATTTATAGGAAATGATCTGATGCTGTCCCTCGAGCCTATCTGGTCCATTTCCTATGATTGAGGTTCTGAAAGTAAGTTTATAAAAGGAATAAAGTAAAGAAAATACACACGCTGATGACCCCACCATCACAAAATCCAAAAAAAAAAAAACACTTTCTTACCTTTAATGATGCACTTTATTTTTCCTGATGTATGAGGTTGAAATGTGTTCGATACTGATTTTAGTTGATTCGGACTAACGCGATCGGACAATACATTGATATTGCTGGGTCATGATGTCCATCAGCATCAGCATCCGGCCGTCGACAGCAGTGCTACGGGGCAGATGTGATCCGAGTCTTGAATAATGCTTCGCCGTGAACAAGATCGGACCCACTTATTTGCAGGTCAAGTTGGAGACCCGAAGAGTACCATCGAGCCAGAGACATGGAGACCTCTGAACTCTGAAGAGTTCTTTTTTATTTTCATTTGTTTAATGGTTTAGAGACCTGTGAAGAGTCGCTTCTCTCCCGAGGGGACAGCAGATACAAATTAGTGAATCAAGTGAGACAGACGTGAAGCTGGGGGACCCCTTTCTTGGTTATGGAGTTATCAAACGACTCTGCTACAATCTACGCTGCCTTCAATCCCAACAATCGAACAATGTTAGGATCCACTCATGATTATCTAAACCAAGACATTATTTCAAGGAAAAAAAAGGGTTCAGGCCAACCCAATTCAACCGGTCCCCAATTAAGTTTGAATGCTGTGCCTGTCTTGAATGCTACCATCTCACTATGCACAGCGTGCTCAGGTAGCCAGTGCTGTTATTTGAGAGAGAGGGAGAGAGAGATTGACGTTTGACCCGGACACATCGATAGTGCAAAGCATTTAGTTGAGAGAGAGGGCGCCGATAGCAGGTGTTAATTTATGTTGTCCAATGGGGACACTGTCTGCTGGATGCATGGAGATGACGACAGTTCGAAGCAATCCTTGCTTCTGCTTCTGAAACTGTACTCCTTTAAAGGGCACGCATCGTCCTCTGTCGAAGCCCATCCGTCCAAGATAGAACAAACTTCCCAGTAAAAATTCTTTGCAAATGCAAACTAGAAGAGCACTCGATGAATTCGGCCCCATAGTCGACCGCCGGCCCAAATTCACTGTTATCGGGCGGCCCAAATGCCGCCCGCCGCCACCGATGCTCCATGCTCCAGTCCTGCGACTCCAGGTGACCAATTTGAGTGTCAGAAGTTGATGTCTGTGAATTGATTGATTTCATTCAGTAGTATTGGCTGCTTCAATTTTATTTGCTGCACCGCATAGTGCTGTTAAGTAAAAGCATATTTCTTGGTAATGAATTGCAACTGTTCATTCTTAAATTAATTCTGATTGGATATTATCTATTTACTATGAATAGATTTTTATGTTTATTTCATTGTATCCCGAACTTTAAGATCTTGAATTTAAGTTCTTCGGTCCGGATGCCAAGTAAAATTTGCCCTAAAGAAAAACTGAGGCAAATTCCAAACAGTCACCCCAAATTGCAGTGGACAGAACATGTGACATCATCGGGTTTCATTCCATAGGCAGGGAGGGAGTGGAAGCTTTCAAACATCTTACAGTGGACCGGGAAGGGATCAGGAGATTCCTACGCCTCAGGGATCGACACTGGATGACTCTCTTTTCCCCTTGGGAATCCTCCAAGTTTAGGATTTTCCATTGGTGGCACCATCTGCGTCAGCTGATGATCTCCTCCACTATATAAGGAGAGGTACCTGCAACCATGGAGCCTCACCCCCATTCAGAATAAAAGAAAAGAAAAAAAACAAACAAGATAAAGATCCTCTTCCCTGAAGAACTCCCGCCAGTGATCCTCTCCCTCTCCGGTTAAACTCTCGTGCGGTCTTCTTCCGTGCCATCCCCCTCAACTTCCGTGAATGCGGAAGTCATTCTTTTCGCTGTCGAGGGAAAGGGACTTTAATTACACGGAGCGGTAGCGAAGATGCCGGCCGTTGTGGTGAGCAATGGAGGGGACGCCCCCGAATTCGAAGGGAGGGTCACGTTCTATGTCATCGTCTGCGTCATCATCTCCGCCTTCGGAGGCCTCATGTTCGGCTACGACATTGGCATCTCAGGTCTCTCTCCCACTTTAAATTCTACTGACACTTGGGCCCTGCATGCGTCCAGCATATTTGCAGTAGTTTTCATCGGAATTTCAATGAGATGATCCTGATTTTCGTGTCTAAATACTTATTCTTTCGCAAGAAGAGATCACTTGGTGCTGCAAATGATGTTGTTCTGATCGAATTACATGTTCCTAAGAGTTCGAAATTGGGTTTGGAACCCCTGTGATCAATCTGCAGGCGGAGTGACCGCAATGGATGACTTCCTAAAGGAGTTCTTCCCAATGGTGTACCAGAGGAAGCAGCACGTGCACGAGGACAACTACTGCAAGTACGACGACGTGAAGCTCCAGCTCTTCACGTCGTCCTTGTACATCGCTGCCCTCATTGCCAGCTTTGCGGCATCCCGGGTCTGCAGCAGCGTCGGCCGAAAGCCGACCATGCAGATCGCCTCCCTGTTCTTCATTGTAGGGGTGGGCCTCCAGGCTGGCGGCATCAGTGTCCTCATGATCGTCTGCGGGCGGATCATCCTTGGGTGTGGTGTTGGTTTCGCTAACCAGGTAGGTAGTCTGTAAATTCGGCCGCCCAGGTTTTTCTCTTTGGTGAATCGGATTCCACTTAACTGTGAAAAAACTGCTCCCGGCAGGCAGTCCCATTGTTCTTGTCAGAGTTGGCCCCCGCGAAGATGAGGGGAGCGCTCAACATCTGCTTCCAGCTCTTCATCACTATCGGTATCCTCGTCGCTGGATTGATCAATTACTTCACCTCTAACATCCACCCCTACGGGTGGAGGCTCTCTCTGGGGCTGGCTGGATTCCCGGCGGTGATCCTTATGTTGGGGTCTGTAGCCATCTGCGAGACCCCGACAAGCTTGATCGAGCTCAAGAAGAACGATGTAGGGATGGCCACCCTTAAGAAGATCCGGGGAACCGACAATGTGGAGCTCGAGTATGAGTCCATCTTGGCTGCCTGCGAGGCCGCCCGCCAGGTGAAGGAGCCCTTCAAGAAGCTCATGAAGGCCCCGAGCCGGCCGCCCCTCGTGATTGCCATCCTCCTCCAGGTCTTCCAGCAGTTCACTGGGATCAATGCCATCATGTTCTATGCCCCGGTCCTGTTCCAGACAGTCGGGTTTGGGAGCAACGCTGCCCTCCTCTCGACTGTCATCACCGGGCTCGTGAACGTGTTCAGCACCCTTGTCTCGATCTACACAGTTGACAAGGCCGGTAGAAGGGTCCTCCTGCTGGAAGCCTGTGTACAGATGTTCATCACTCAGGTTTCTGATCCCATAACACACATACATCGGCAAAAATCTGGGAAGATTAGTAAACCGTCATTGCTTAATTAATTACCTGTGGATTTTGTTGCAGACGGTGATTGGATGCATCCTCCTGGTGGACCTGAAGCCGACTGGCACCTTGAGCGAGAAGGAGGCGTTGGTTGTGGTGATCCTGGTCTGCGTCTATGTGATGGGATTCGCCTGGTCTTGGGGCCCTCTCGGCTGGCTCATCCCGAGCGAGACCTTCCCTCTGGAGACCCGAACCGTGGGTTTTGCCTTCGCCGTCAGCTCGAACATGCTCTTCACCTTCGTGATCGCGCAGGCGTTCCTCTCCATGCTCTGCCACATGAAGGCCGGCATCTTCTTCTTCTTCGCCGGTTGGATCCTCGTCATGGGGCTCTTCGCCCTCTTCCTCCTTCCCGAGACCAAGGGCATCCCAATCGACTCCATGGTCGAGCAGGTCTGGAAGCAGCACTGGTTCTGGAAGCGATTCATGACCGATAACGACGAGGAGGAGGAGGTTATGCAGAACAAGATCCATCCCCATAAGACATAAACAAACACAGAGACAGAAAGATGAGTTCCCCATAGGACCATATATATATATATGTGTGTGTGTGTGTGTATGAATTATGATGACGGTCAACACGGCGAGAAGAACCATTTTGACTCCTTAATAATTTTGTCCGATCAACCAGTTGTTGCTTTTCCTTTCAGTCTTTTCGAATTCGTAACCTGGAAAAGAAAAATTCTACCCATGGGGGAATAAAAGAGTTCGCATTTTTTGCTGTCCTGATATATCGTTCTGCTGGTCTTTCATTCTCATGGACCATGGATGTGTACTTGGGTTTCACAACTTCCTTCATCACACAGAAGAAATGTTTCGCCATCTCGAGCTTTAAGCTCAAACATTCTCGAAGTAAGCTGAATACATGCAACATGGACTCAATTAGACTTCATGCTGTTGAAATCAAGCTACATATCGAAATTCAGACTAACCCTCCTCCCCCTCGACTATTTCACAGTGACAGAACTTACAACTGGGCAGACGGATCATACCCATTGACATGTCCGTTCTTGTTCTTCCCGTTACCATTGACCCCATCTTCTTCCATAAACCTCCTCCAGAGCCAGTGCTGCCTCCACACTCTATCCGTCATCTCCTCGATCGGGATGTTCTTTGTCTCAGGCAGCAGGAAGAGCACGAACACGGACATCACGAGGACCCACGCTGAGAAGAAGATGAATATGCCGTACTTGAGGTGGCACAGCATCGACAGGAACGCCTGTGCCATCACGAAGGTGAAGAGGAGGTTCATGCAGACGGTCACGCTCTGGCCTGCCGACCGGGTCTCGAGGGGGAAAGTCTCGCTCGGGATGAGCCAGCCCAGAGGGCCCCAGGACCACGCGAACGAGGACACAAAAGTGCACACCATGACCACCACGAAGACACCGAAGCCATGGCTGAGGTTGTTGGTGTGGTCCTTGACCTTGATTCCCAGGATGATGGCGATCGCAACCTGGGAGAGGAGCATCTGGACCCCGGCCTCAAGGAGCAGCACCCTGCGGCCCAACTTATCAACCGAGTAGATCGAGACACAGGTCGAGAGGACATTGATGGCTCCTATGATCACCGCCGAGTATAAGGATGCATCCCCTCCGAACCCGACCGTGTTGAAGAGGACCGGCGCATAGAACATGATAGCATTGATGCCAGTGAACTGCTGGAATACCTGTTGCAACCCAAGTCGTCATTGAACTTGTCAGGGAACCGATCATTTATAACTAACATGACCTGTCTTATCCCCGACCAGTTTTATCTGGAGGCAGTGGAGCTTTGATATTGAAATCCTGAGATATATACTGACCTGCAACGCCATAGCAATGACTAACTGAGGCCGGTTCCGCCTCTTGAGGAGTTCCCTGAAGGGGTGCTTCACCAGCCTGGCGACACGGCTCACCTCGACAAGCTCGAGGAACTCGGGCTCGACGTTGTCGGTGCCCCTGATCCTCCTGAGCACGGCTTTACCTTCCTCGAGATGGCCCCGCTCGATGAGGCTGTTCGGGGTGTCCACCACCAGGAGGGCTCCTGTGGTGAGGAGGGCAGCCGGGATCCCTGCCAACCCCAATGACAGTCTCCATCCCCATCCACCTTTGATCCTACCAACATCATATATATATATATATGTATATATCAGCAAGCAAGAGCCTCAATCCTCGGGCTCACAGCAATATTCTGCGATGTTCGAGTGATTCCTAGGAGGATAAACTGTACAAGAGAACTTACTTGGCGGTGCCGTAGTTGACGAGGTTGGCGAAGAGGATGCCGATTGTGACGTTGAGTTGGAACAGGATGTTCAGCCCACCACGGATTCTCGTCGGCGCGATCTCTGACAGGAACAGCGGGACAGCCTGCACACTCGTAGGTCAAGATCATACATGGACTAATTAAAGCAACATTCGATAATAATGTCACTATTTATCTTTATATTATAGTGTAATTTTTCCTACATATATATAATAATAATAATAATGGATTGATATTTGGCTTGTCTTCCATGACTACAAGCAAGTCAATGGACCAACCAATAATTTGACACGTGTGATAATTCCAAAACCTTCCAAGGATGCGACGACAGCTCCTTGTAATTGCTACCCAATCAATCATTACCAATAAAAAAAGCGGGCAAGTGGCCAGCATTTATAAAATAAATAAAAATGAAAAAAAAATGTGGGCAGCCTTGAACTCCTCCTATTAAATAAATCCTCAAATTATTTGGTAGGTAAATATGTACGGAGAATATTATACTTAAGTTAAATAAAAAATAAAATTTTGGGATAAATACAAAAACAACATCAAAGTGCCACGGCATCCACTTGGAGATGTCCCTTCCAGCATTCTTCTTCCCGTGTTATTCAACCCGTCCTCATCATGACCCTCCTTTTCTATCTAGGAGCAAAAAATTTATTGAAGAAAGGGTAATTGCCAAGATAAAAAGATAAAAAATAAATTCTGCTCCACGTCTCTTCCGAGACATCCGATTGGAACGGTAGCACGGTCCCTGCACGAGGATGACGCACACATACGGAGAAATTGTCCAAATTTTTATTTGAAAATTTCACGTTAGTATTTAAAAATTAATAGTAATATATATAATATCTAATAAATAAATTAATTATTACAATATTAAATATCATCTATATATATATATAAGAAAAGTAAGTGATATAAGAAATTTTCATCCCAACTCACCAATCAAGGCATATATGAAAAATATTAATTACTATAATTTTGTTCCATCTTGTTGAGTAATGGACACGAATATAATTTAAGATTCTAACACGTGTCTGTATTGTGCGGATGTATCCGAGTCCTCATCACGCGTGCAGTAGCGTGCCCTTCTCCTTTTGGGACAGAGAGAGAGAGGGAGGGGGGGGGGACTATCGCCGTGTCGCACGCACGATCGAGTGGAGGACCAGAGAATCGGATAGAATATGTAACAGCAAAAGGACTCGCAGGATCAATTTTATCAATGGTGTCGAGCTGGGGGAAAAAATGGGTTTCATTTCCATATTTTTATAATTAATTAATTAATTAATTAAGAATAAAATAAGCATTTTAAAAAATGAATCTCCTTAAATAAAATTCTGTTGCCTTTCTAAATACAAAAAATAAATAAAATCCATTTAATTAAAAAAGAGAGATTTAATTCCATATACAAATTTATTGTCCTCTTCTGAATGTGATTAACTGATTTTCATTATTATTATGTAAGAATGTATTTACTAATGAGTTACACTAAAAAAAATCATATGCCACACGTATTAGGAAAAGGGAAAACTATAAATAATATATCTTTTTTTTTGCCATCAGAAAATTAAAAAAATTAAATAATGGGAGAATTTACATGGTAATAAATCTTTGGCCATTTATGACTTTTTATTATTTGAATTTCTACCATTTTATCGAAATTTTTTTTAAAAGTGAAACCGGGAGATTTATCATAACCAAGCTCACGACGACGACGACGACGACGACTTCCATGGGAGTAGCCGCGTACCTGGTTAGCAAAACCGACCCCGCAGCCGAGCAAAATCCGTCCGATGATGAGCATGGCGAGGTTCATGGCCGCGGCGTTGAACACGACCCCGAGCACGAAGAAGGCCCCCGCGATGAGCATCGTCAGCCTCCGCCCGAGCCTCCTCGTGGTGTAGGACGCGAAGAAGGTGGCTGTGAGGCCGGCGAGATAGAGGGAGGAGGTGAAGAGCTGGAGGCCCCGGTTGTCGTACTTGCAGTAGTTGCTGTCTATCCCCGGCTCCTGGACCCGCCGGTACACCACCGGGAAGAACTTCTTCAAGAAGTCGGGCATCGATGTCACTCCTCCTGTGAGGACGAGCAAGACCGATTCACATCGAATGCTCGAGAATTTCAGGACCTGGAAATGAGATTAATTCTACATTTTTTTTTCCTGCTCGTCAGCTTCTTATTACGACTTGAGAGTCAAAAAACACGACGGTGTAATTCGTTATAGATTCGAAAAGAGAAAGAAGAAACAGCACTGGATCCGGCTTATAGGTATGTATCTGTGCGTACCGGAGATCCCGACGTCGTAGCCGAAAATGAGGCCCCCGGTGGCAGCCATGATGCAGGAGATGATGACGATCGGAGTGATCTTTGCCTCGAAGTGGCTCCCCGAAGTGGCCACCGAGAATCCTCCGGCCATGACCGCTGAGGAGAGGGGTCTGTTTGTTTACTGGATACCTCTCCGTGTCAAATGCTTGTGCCTCGGACGAGATAATGTGGCTTCGATTCAACCCGCCAGAGCGCATCCCTATGTGTGTCGTTGGGTGGGTTTATATGGGGGAACCACCACCAGGATCTTTCCACGTGGACATGTTGACCGATGTAAGAAACGGCTTGAGTATATCGTGTGACGTCTCTCTATTCTTAAATAATTTCTTTCTTGAGAAAGATGATATGAGAAAGTGCTATTATATTTATTTTAATAATTAAAAAATTATAAATTTATTTTTTATTATATATTAAAAAAATAACTTCTTATTAATGGACTTTTGTTAGTGGAAACATAGTTTTTAAAACCGGACCGAACCGAAAATCAGTCAAGGTATGAGTTCATGGGTGGGACCGGAGGTTCAATGGATTGAACCGCATGTTTAATAAATAATATTAATAATATAATATTCTAATAAATCGATATAATATTATAATTTAACTATGATTTATAATCAAAATCATTAATATAGTCATTATATTAGTCTCAAATTCAACATAAAATATAAATATAAGTCTAGTAAAATAAAAATACATACATTATAATAGGTTTTTATTTTTATTTTTATTTTTAAGTTGGTCGATTTTTTCATCGGTTCAATTAGATTTATTGGTTCAACTGAGAACCGGCTGGTTCAATTGGATTTGACCTTATTTAAAGTGTAATTGGATTATTTATAAGACCGGATTGGGTGAGTGGCCGGTTCCCGATCGAACTAGCCGGTTTTTAAAACTATGGGTGGAAATTTGGAAAATTATCATTTTTTAAAAAAATTATTAATATAAAAGATGTTAAATAAACCGTAAAAACTCTTAATGAATTAATTATTAAGTTCAAGTTAAAAAAAAGGATAAGGGGGCATCATTACTTTTTTTTTATATCGATAGTGTTCGACGCTGTAACAACCGACTAATTTACTGAACGGTATGTTGTACAGTTTAGAGCCCACCAATTAAACTCCAAATATCAGCTCTCGTGAGTTTCGAATCCTGAATTTGACTTACTGCATGTAGTCAGCTTACCATCGAGCTATCACCTTTTGAGGATGGAGGCATTGTTACTTTTTTTTTTTCTATATCGGTGGTATTTGATATTGTAATAATCGACTAATCCACTGGACGGTACATTATACAGCCCGGAGCATCCACTAGTGGTCTATTTTAGGGGTGGGGGCATTGCCTGTTGACTGAATTGTATAAGCACTTGGCAGTTTAAGATTTTTTTTTTGTAAAATAAGTGCCATTTTCACTTTATAAGAGCCTAAAATTTTGTCAAGCTTGACCATTTTATCGTGAAAAAAATGGGTGGAATTCTGACTTTATAATTTGAACATATCCATAAACCCCAGTTTCCCCTTTTCTTCCCCTGATCATCGTCTCGACCTTCTGCTCCATCGGTTCACTGCTATGCTCGAAGCCCGATCTAGCGGCGGGTGGCAACTCCGCGACAGCCCCAGAGCTCTCCAAGAAGACAGTTTTGTTGCTCCTAGAAAGGCTATGTTCTTGGTGCCTCTCTGCCCTGTTTCTAACACAAAAATCTTCTTTGATACCAAGTAATAAGCCGCTTATGCAATGCTTTGCTGAAATTTATGATCTCTTTCCATTCTCACAACAGTCTAGGTTGTTGACTGAATTTGGTAGTTTAATAGCCAATACCCGATTTGTTAGTGCCCGAGAAGCCCAAAGATCGTTTAAATTATCTTAATCGATGAGACTGCCAGTTTAGAAGTTGTGCGAAAGGCATCCTTCTTGAGGCTGCGTAGCACATCTCTCACTCTCTTGTAAAGTCTCGGCTCGGAATTGAAATTTGTAAACCTGAAAGATTTCATGATGTTAGATGGAGGGTCTTGAACTCGAATCTCAATGAGATGATTCAGGAATTGCGTAAGGATCTTGCCTCGACTCCTACGACATAAAATTGAATGGGTGTGATTTATCTCTCTACCCATTAATGTTTTTACATTATCGTAGGTGGGAAGCCCTTGGTGTCCCAAACAAACGACACTATCCATAAATGATAAACAGTAAATGAAAGTATCAGATATCTTCTTATTTCTTTACTTTAAATAAGATATTGTCTCTTATAAACAAAGAAAATTAATTGTTTGAAGGTATTTTACCACTCAAATATGAATCAATTAAAATTCACCGAATAGTATAAACTTGGAATGTTACACTAGTGTAAAATAAAAAGGCAACTTCATGAGATTATCCAACAAAAGAGGAACTTTGTGACAATTCTAAGTGGACATATCCATTGATCGGTACCCCAATTGCCAATTCTCAGCCTAGTGGACAAGCAATCACTACAACCAAAGAGTAAAGCACCCCACCTTCCACTGTCACGGTTCTGGCAGGTAATCACTACAGCCAAAGACTAAAATGCAACATCGTCCCGCGCTCGTGATTCCAACTACTAAAAGTCAAAAGGCAAGTCTCGGTAATGAGTATCGGATGTGAATATGAAGTAGGGGTATTGCATTCACGGTGGACGGACGATGACTAGCATGAACTCTATATATACACTACACCTTTTCAAAGAAGATGAGCATCCGCGGTTTGATTGGATCACAGCATCTAATAGTGCTCGAGCATGGTCAGAGGCTCTGTCAATCCTCTTGCACAGTTGGCTTAGCATATGCTAAGTGTTGAGCGTTGATCACGCGCTCCTTAGCCATCACCACGTATATCGGGCAGCAACAATTAGGTCTTGCTCGATCAAGCTGAGCATCCTTGAGCGTAGTACCGTGCATTGCTTATGGATATCATCATCACCCATACACATACACACATGTGCCAGCACATGACCATGACACCCTATGGTCACTCTTTAGCCATCCCACCAAGTGACTAAGTCTTGCTCGACTAGTGCCATTGTGCGCACTAGCACAAGCATCTCGATGCTTAACCTCACATGGATTTGCATTTCTGTCTCAACACCTCGCACGCGTCTGCTTGATGCCCTCCCGCACATACTATGCGCTGCCACTGCCCTCAAGGTACAGCTCGTGGTAGGCATTCTCCGGGGTTTGGTCTAACGGATCCTTCCTAAGGTTTTGATCTTGGTCACTGTTTTAGATGAGAGCCAGAGCACAGAAAGCTACTCATCTTCAAGTCCCCAAGAGAAGAATCTTCTTTGGAAGAATTCCTCTTGATGTGCCGACTCATTCGGAGTCCAAACTGTGAAGAGGGGCTTCTAGCTTGGGTTGGTAACTGTTCCTTGGTTGTGTCCTGCTAAGCGATACATACGTGACATAAACCAAAAAGAAATCTTGATACATTTTTACGGTTCCGATCGGCAGTTGCATGCTTGAGCCTACAAGATTCTTCAAACACAGTAAGAACAAAAGGCTGTGTAGCAGTAGACGGGAAAAGAGAGGACCACCTTAGCACTGGATAGCGGAAGTGAAGCGGAAAACTTGAAACACAGGGACATAAGAGGAGAAACTTTTCTCTTGCATTAATACCAAAGATTCATGAGATCCAGAAATGGAGCGGGCAAAGAGCTGCCCGAAACACTGATTCCTCCCTGAACATTAAGTGGGAGTCAAGTAAAACCCGTAACTTCTGCTGTCATAATGCTTGCATTTTTCCGCCTAATACTTCTATAAAACCTCCTTAAAAGTCTCGGATCCACAAACTAACGCACCTTCTAGGGGACAAATTTGTGCCTGTGACTTTACTCATCAATGTAACTATCTCGTTCTAACTACACAGAGAAGGAACAAAGAGAGAAGGACATGCCTAGAGCCGCCACTCTTACCCATAAACTCGAGTGGAGGACTCAGCTTGTATTCACTGAAGAAGATAGTTTGTATTTACTGAAAAAGCCATCAAGCTCTTTCTCCTGCTGTTTCTTGAGATGCATTTGCACAGTCGAGGTCACAGTCGTGACGAAGAAGTTCATTAGCATGAGCCGCACAACTGTGTTCCATATTGACGCAAATGAGAAGTCCCATTTTTTCACCTGTCCAGAAAGAAATTATTTGAATGGGAAGGCAAAAAAAGTCCGACGACAAATTTGACTTAGATGTGGCTTAAACTAAGCTCTTCGGACATGTCATATCTCTCCTGAAATTATGAATTCATCCTTCTCATAGTTTAAGCAACCGATGATTTATCAGGAAGTTTGCACAAAGAAGCTCAACGGACAAGCTTTTCTCCTTGCGCTTTGATCTCTATTCTAACTCGCAGACATTGTCTATTCAATCTATTTTCACAACAAAGCTAGAATAGTTCTGCAAGCTGGAGTGTTGCCAAGGAGTTCATAGTTTTTACTTCAATTCAACTATGCTAATTTCGAATATTTCACGCTCGACATCTGTTTAGTAGCATAAGTAACAAGCTGTGTGCAAAAATAATTGAATCAAATTCACCATAGAAATCAAAATTTTCAGGAACTTGATCAGATAAGATAAACAAATGATATCTAGGATGTTAATGTACCTTGATATTCGAGGGAGGTAGAGGAGATGCTGTGAGATACTTATCATGGCATGGAATTTGGTGACAAGCGGGGGCAATACAGAGGAGAAACCAGGAATAGACCTCTGTCAATGGAGACAGTGGAAAAAAGTAGCATGCATAATCCATAATCCAGAACTCTCTGTCAATGTTAATATTCAGTAACCATCACAGAATCTGCAGAAAGATGAAATTCCATCACTCGCAAGGGACATGCTAAAAGTAAATAGAGAAAAATCGTCATGAATTAATCTTAATAAGAACAAGCCAAACTTCAGTCATACGTCATTTGTGGAGATTTGAAAGCAAAAGCTTGCATCGATAAAGTTATAGAAACTCAAAGTACCTGCTCGTAGTATCACGCTCAATATGTGTCACCCCGCATCACCCGGCTGATGGACAGAAATTTTCATACATGTATTCAACATCCAATCTTTGAAGAAAGCCTGAAGCTCTGCTGCAGCAGGAGAGTTTGAACCCAGAGGAATGAAGGTGATCTAGAAAAAGAAAAATCATTAGCACCATGCTATTCATCCTGGCACACTACCCTCAAAGAAATCCCAAATCAATCCAAATTTACTGTATTTACTAGAAAAATGCAAATGTCGCAGACACATAAATTCAAACGGCCGGTGTACAAGAAATTAGATGACACTGAAGGTAGAAGAAGACGACAGAACCGAATACTGCAGAATCAAACTTTAAGTTACATGACCAGTTCTTTAATTTGTTAGAGAAGGAATTGGATGTTGGTAAAAGAAAAAAAAAATCATCTAGCGTACATAAGAAGGGCATCAAGTCTTTGGAGACATCTGATGAGATTTCAATTTTCAACTATACATTGCATCAATGGACAGGGGAACAAACGAATCAGGATCAGAGACGAGGACACAGTAGCCATTGGTGGAAACGAGGACGCGGACCAGAGCTTGCAGGCCGGGGGGGTCGTCGGTGCCGCCATCGTTTGTGAATAAGATCGCCGGGCGATAGCCGTTAGTTCCTGCCATTTCGATGCCCTGAGCGAGCGACGATCACGAGAGGGGAATCTTGGAGTGACGGAGATTCCCATCGGTAAAGGTAGTCAAGGCCAAAGCGGTAAATCTCTAGGGTGTCAACCGCATCGGATAGAATCGATTTAAGTCCGCGGTGTGACAATCGAGTATAGAGTTTTTTTAGGATTTCTTTAAGATTTTTAAGTTATTCTCATATTACGCAACGGCGCCGTTTACTTACAAACAGAATATGTACCGGGGTGTTTTACGGCGTGCAACGTCGTTTTTACCGAAAATAAGTGAATCTTTCGGAGAAACGGCGGAGTCCGGTCCCTTCTCAGGGAACAGTCCCGTCAACTGCGCCCCAAAAATCCTCACCTAGATTCCACCTTCCGATTCCCACCTCCGTCCACATACTCGCTCGTTCTCGCGCGTATGTATCACGCTCCCATGGATTTTGTAACCCTATCCGTAAATTGTCGATTCGATTTTAAATGCAGCAGCTGCCTGAGGATATGTTTTACGTATTCCATCCCGAGAATCCGAAAGGTGCAGAGTCAAATCGATACAGACTCGTGGATAGGTTGATGTTTCAGGCAAAAGAATCGTGTTGGAATATTTTGATTTAAATTTGAATTATTTAATTTATTTTAAATTTCATATAACGCATTCGACATATTTTTGGAGGAAAAAAAGAAAGGGTTAAATCCAACTGGAGATTTGGAGGGGAACCGCACCGGAGATGAATGAGAATACATACGACCAGTGGGAAGAAACGGGGCATAAAAAGAGGAAAGCTTTAAAAATCAGCAGAGATACCGTTTCCTCACAATTTCTCCCCTCTCCCTCTCTCTGTGTCGCTTTCTAGCTGTTCTTGTTGTCCGAGAGTTGTGTCATCCGCTGCCGTGAAACAGTCATTCCCACGTCGTCCGGCACGGTGAGATTTCTCAAAGATCGATCTTTGCCCACCTTTTATGCGGAATTCTGGGGGGGATCATATGGATTTCCAGGCGATTTGGGTCGTTCTGGCTTCAGATCTGGTGATGGTCGATTCGAGGTTCTGATCTGGAGGGAGTCTTTGGGATGCTTGGTGGGGGTGGGATTGAGATGAATTCGGGACTTTAGTGCTTTTGGGTGTTTAATCCAATGCCTATGGAGGAGAACTTGAGATCTGGGGATCGGTCGGGAGTTGTGGTGAAGAAGAGGAGCTCTTCGGGCTGTTTGATTGTGAGGAGGAAGGGGGATGCGGTGGGTGGTGCTGGTTCTTCTGGGTCTAGCAAGGGTTTTGCCGTGAAGAACGAGAGGAAGAGGCCGAGGTTGCCCCTGAGCGGCTCGGAGTCAAGTGAGGAGGATCCGCCCTTGCCTCTGCCTCCACGCAGGGGGGTTGCTGCAGAGACAATTCGGGTCTGTAACGGTTTAACTGTTCCTGGGAAGCATGTTGCTGAAGACACCGACTTAGCTGACTGGAACAGAGAAGAGAAGAGGAAGAGGAACAGACTGGATGTGTTTGAGTTCAACGAGTATGATGGAATCGATGAGGATATGATGTTGATGTCGAGGAGGCAATACGATTGTGGCGGGGTGGGAAAAAGGTTCCTAGGTTCACCGTATTTAGATAGGAGTGGCAGCGGGATGGAATTTGAGAGTAGTTCAAGTAGGCATGCTGTTGTTGCGAGTAGAAAAAATATGTGCCTTGAAAGAGGGGGTGGCTTAAGCAATAACAGGAAGCGGGATGTAGAAAGAATGCCTTCGTCTTCCACGAGAGAGAAATACATGAATAATTCAGATAAGCCTATTCGTGTCCAGGGGAAAAATGGTGTTCTGAAGGTGCATGTGAACAAGAAGAAAAAGCCAGGTGTGTCTTCCAGTGATTATGATCAGTGGAAGAGTGATGATAATAGGAAGGGCTCCTGCTATGATGGCAATTTCAAGAAAAGGGCGGTTGTTTTGCACTCTTCTGCTGATGAGAAGTACAATCCTTCTTTGGCAATGGAGAAAAGTCGGCTGAGTAAGCAGAAATTTGTGCCAACTGAGAACAGTGACTCTTCTGAAGAAGATTTGGGGGATTGTGACATGTTACTGGAGCAGAGATCTGAAGATGCTGTCAGGAGGAATGTTATAGTATATACCTCGAAGGCACAAAAGAGAAGAGCTTCAATGACTGGGATCCATAGAGAGAAGCTCACTTCTAAGATTAGTGAGTCTAAAGATCAGGATCCGGATGATTTTGATGTGTCTCTGCAGCGAAAAACCCAGGAGATGGAAGTTTGTGATTCTTCCATGAAAGGAAGCTTTGAAAGTGAGAAAACCCCAAAAGCGAAGGTTGTTGCACCAAGCAAGGGCATGAAGCGTGGTAGTGGTACAGAAAAGCAGAAACTGCGTGAAAATATAAGGAACATGCTCCTGTCTGCTGGCTGGGTGATAGATTATAAGCCTAGAAGGAACAGAGACTATCTGGATGCAGTTTATACAAGCCCTTCAGGGACCTCTTACTGGTCTATAATCAAGGCTTATGATGCTCTTCAAAAGCAACTTGACAGTGAGGCGGGGATGGATGGAGGAGATAGGTCAGCATTTGTAGTGTCAGATGAGATCCTGTGTCAGTTAACAAGAAAAACACAGAAGAAGCTGGAGAAAGAACTGAAGAACAAGCAAAGAGAGGGAATTCAGAGCGAGAATGCCAGAGAAACTGCAAGGAAGAAAACTAAATATGTAGAGGATGAAGCAGAGAGCTCAGACAGCAGTAGTGCTGAAGAGAAACTCAGCTCCTTTATGAAGCAAGGGGCGAAATCATTTAGGAGGAAAACCACCGACAGTCGCTTGATGGGTTCGCAAAAGAATTCTGCAAAAGTGTCCTTTTCTAATCTTTCTCTTCAGGGACAGGGAAGGAAAAGCAGAAAACTGGGTAGATGTACCTTATTGATACGCAGTTCTGACAAGGGGTCTAATTCAGAAAATGATGGTTATGTCCCATATAATGGGAAGAGGACCCTTCTTTCCTGGCTTATTGATTCTGGGGTTGTCAAGTTAAGCCAAAAAGTGCAATACAAGAATCGAAGGAAAACTCGGGTGCTTTTGGAAGGTTGGATTACTAGGGAAGGAATCCACTGTGGTTGTTGCAGCAAAATACTCACGGTCTCAAAATTTGAAATCCATGCTGGTAGCAAGCTGAGACAGCCATTTCAAAACATATATCTAGATTCTGGTGTTTCATTCTTGCAGTGCCAGATAGATGCATGGAATAGACAAGAAGAATCTGACCGTGTGGGTTTCCACAGTGTAGATGTTGATGGTGATGATCCAAATGATGATACTTGTGGCCTCTGTGGAGATGGTGGGGATTTGATATGTTGTGATGGCTGCCCTTCAACTTTTCACCAGAGCTGCTTAGACATTCAGGTATCTTAACCTTTCTCTTATCTTTGAATAGATTATTGTGATTTAGAGTTGTTTCAGTTGTGTCTTATTTACTGGACTATGGTTGAGTCTGAATTAAGATGGTTCTATTGGGTGTGTATGTGAAGCTTTGCTTGAACTTACTGTGAGAAGATTGAATGAGGAGCCAACAGTAAGTGAAACTTTTTGTGTAAGACTCAGATGGAAAGGAAAGTGTGCTGTGGTAAAGTAACTGTGTCTATCATGCTGTACCATGGTGAATGTAAATGTGGTCATGAGTTCGAAACCAAAGTTGAAATAAATTTTTAGGTATCAAATGCTGAAATTTGCCCCGTAATGATATATTCAGGAGCTTTGGTTATTTCTGTTACACAGCAATTGAATGGAATGGAACATGAATATTTTACCCTCCCATTGTAGTTTTTTACTTGATTACACTTGCACAAGTTGTGAAATGCATTCTATTGGGATCAAGTTCTTTCAAATTCTTCTTTCATGTTTTAATTCCCAATAAACTATTAATACTATTACATTTCATTCTATCAAACAATTTCCATTCAATTCCATGCCATTCTTGTGTACCAAATGTGATCTTATTGCAGTAGCAATACACCTTGATTTGGAAAATTTGACCTAGTCATTGGCTCCAAAAAGAGGCTTTTGTGACAAGTGTGAATTCCATGAAGAATATTTTGGTGTACTATACTGTGATCATGACAAAGCAAATTATGAAGAACAAACACTAGTGTATTTGATGTTCCTTTAATCCTTCTGCAAGTTCTTTTCCCTCATGTGTCTATGTATGAATTCGTGGACTATTGCAGATGCTTCCCCAAGGGGATTGGCACTGCCCTAATTGCACATGCAGATACTGTGGATCAGCTGGCAAACATGTTTCCCAGAGCCATGCAGTGACTGTCAGTGAACTTCTCACTTGTAATCTCTGTGAGAGAAGATGTAAGTTTCTTATCCTTTCCCCAAACATAATAATAATGCTCTCAATCTGTGGATCTTTTTGCATCAGTAAGTGTTTTCTGACCTCTCTTTTCACAGTTCACAAATCATGCATCAAGGATATGGATATACCTGCTGACTCTACTACACTGGATCCTTCATTTTGTAGCCAGAAATGCAAAGAGGTAACCTTATTTGTTCCCTCTTTCATTTTTGAATTACCTAATCTATTATTCATCTTTCACTTCTTTGATTAGAATCTTTGCTGTCATTCTTCATACTAGCTACATAGTAATTTGGGGCCCTTTTAATTAAGACAATTTTGTTCCGTTACATTTACAGCTATTTGAACATCTACAGAAGTACCTTGGGATAAAACATGAATTAGAGGCAGGATTTTCTTGGTCCCTAATTCACAGGACTCATCCACAGTCGGATTCATCTCTCCGAGGACTCCCTCAAAGGGTGGAATGCAATTCTAAGCTTGCTGTTGCGCTTAGTATCATGGATGAGTGTTTCTTGCCAATCGTTGACCGGAGGACTGGAATCAACTTGATACATAATGTCCTCTATAACTGCGGGTAACTCCTAGATGACGCATTCTGTAGTTTACTTTTTGCACTACAAATACAATAATGCCTTTCTAATTGCTTTTTATCTTGTTTCTGTAGATCAAACTTTAGCCGGATTAACTACAGTGGATTTTACACTGTTGTTCTGGAAAGGGGTGATGAGATAATCTCCGCTGCATCTCTCAGGTACCATATGCCCTAGTTTATTGTAATTAATGTGGAAGTGAAACGTAGTATGTCTATTTTCCGTCAGCCTAAAACCAGAAGGGACAAGACATAAGGGAGAGGTAGAGGAAAATGAATTTTCAAGGATATTACATGGAAATCTGCTATTAAACACTAGAAGGGATGGTCTGATTATCTGAAACAGGATAAACAGAAAATTGGAAAAGTTGTCATGTTTAGTTTAACAATGTAGAAAAGTGTAATATATCAAGCATTGGAAAATCATCTCCAACATGATCTGGCACTTACAGTATGTCTAATAACTTTCAGGTTCCACGGGACTCAGCTGGCAGAAATGCCCTTCATTGGGACCCGCCCCATTTATAGGTGTCAAGGGATGTGCCGTCGACTCTTTTCAGTCATTGAATCTGTAAGCTGCGAGATATGAAAAAAAAAAAAAGATTATTGCATGGACATGATATAGTATATGAGCTTTTATTTCTTCAGCATTCTATTCTTCTATTCCCTATTTCGACTAAGAGATTTGCTTTATTCCTCAATTACAGGTGCTGCAGTCCCTGAAAGTTGAGAAGCTGGTTATACCAGCTATTTCCGAACTTATGCATACATGGACTGCTGTTTTTGGCTTTACTCCTACTGTAGAATCCCTGAAGTGGGAAATGAGATCTTTGAATATGTTGGTGTTCCCGAGTCTAGATATGTTGCAGAAGCTTCTGCTCAAGCAAGAAAATACTGTAAGCAAGGGGATTGCAGCTTCTTTTTCAGGTTAAGCAGCTGATTTGTTGTTCCTTCTCACTTTTTATGACCAAGAACTATTTAACTAATGCTGTTAACTTTGTCTACAGGTGTAGCAGCGACTGAAATCAAGGAATGCAAGTACTTAGCTAGCAGCCCTCTTGCATCAGGTAAATCTGATGGTGGTTTATCATCCAAGCAAGTTCAAGAGATGGGTGATAAGGTAGAATACACGGATTGTGATCCTAACTCCCAGGGAAGTTCCTTGAATGATGCTTGTGTGGTGAATAGCTTGTCAGATGATGGTAGAGTTCGTGCCTCCACTGAATTGGCTGTTAAATCTTCTGACTCTGAACTGGAACAAACTGGGGATGCTCCATCTGATTCCAGTGGCAGTTCACAGGAGGTTGCAGTGAAGCCGGTCCCAATCCCACCTGCTGAAGATAGTTCTAAGCCAATAGAGAATGGTGACACTAGTATTTCCTATGGGATGAAGGTTGAAGCCTCTTGTAATCAGTCTACGCCTCTTCTGGAAGGAAGTTCCACAGAGAACTCAAAGGAGGTTGTTGAAACAAATGATGCTCAGAGCCCATTCAGGTGCATGCCTCAACCAGATTTGTGTCACAGTGCACTGGAGATGGAAGAGCAACCTAGGCAGGTTATGAAGGAGGAGGGAACGATGGAAGAGATGGATTTGAAATCAGTTGATGTTTCTCTGAGTCCTCAGGGCAATGAAGCTGACCCAATGTTAGTCAATTCTGCTTTGAACTGCCAGGTCACTCAGGATGATGGAAGCCAATCAGATGAGCCTGCTGATGATGGAAAGGGTCCTCCACAAGACATGGTAGTGGGAAATAAGTCAGTTTTATCTTATGAATCTGAGGGCGATCTCCCATCTTCAACAGATAGTAAGAGCGATGATGCAAATGAGGTAAATTAAACATTTTTAGAGCCTTCTTTCCCATCTTTGCATGATGCAGATGGCATTCTTTATGGTATTAAGGAGATTTCCTTGATGCTTCTGTCCTGATTTTCCTGTGGATTTAGATGATGAGTGCTCAGCATTGAAACAAAGTGGTCTTATGCGTGGGGAGACGGGAGAAGCTTGCTATTATTAACGTATCATTTTGACTGTGATTGGGTTGGACTTTCTTCTCTAGGTTAAGGTTGCAGTTGATTTTTCACTTGAGAAGGATCTTGTCTGAAGTAAATAACATGGATAGGAATGGTAGCAGTTTTGGAGATATTTTCAAGCGGAAGCTTGAACCTGCACTGTAAATATTGTACTGGTGCTGGATGCTGTGACTGTACTCATTGGTGCTCATGGTAACTCAAGTAGCATTATCCATGAGTGGAAAAGAGACATCGGATTAATGCAGCGGGTGCAATTATATTACTTTTTACTGTTCTCCAAAATTTAGAAGGCTGGTGTCGCGGGCATGTAATTCCTGACTCTGGCCTCCTGTCGAAGAGGGCTCAGGACAAATTGTCAGCGACTTCTCTTGGAGTCAGGGACTCTATTGCTGGACCATAGAACAGACATTGGATCATCCCAGATGTTAATTGCTGACGTTGAACTTTGCGAGGAGGCATTGATGCTGAAGCTGGCGTCAGAATCAAGTTTCTGTTCTAGAGAGTTTCATTTGCCCAGACCGGGTTCTTCCCTCGAGTCACTTGAGAAGGTTGGCTTGTCTACCTCTCTTTCTTGGAAGACAAATGATTTCTGCTCCTACAAGCTCCCATATTCATCAGTCTCTTTTTTCTTTGAAGTGTATGGAACTCTCTCCTGGGAGAGTATCTTGCAGTCGGTTTCAAGGATACTGTCAGATGATGACACTTGTTTGCAGGAATTGAGTGGTGCAAGTCTTGACAAATTTAGGGATGTCTTCTTGATTCCTTCTGATGCTGAATACTCTTGAACGGAAACCTTATACTCCATGAAACAATTTCTTAGATTAGCCGTCAGTAGGTAGAGCTTGATTTTTAAGTGAGCTAATTCAACTCGAATTTAGGCGAGTCTCAATGTATGGCATTTTCTTGAGAAAGTTTGACAGTTAATGGAGATACTTCTTAATCCAAGTGAAGCCTGTCTGATTCTTTAGTGGCTTGCTTTTCTTCCACGAAGAGGCGTGCGGGCGAACTCTGCAGATATTAAACTTCCCTTCCCTGACTATATATTCTCAGAAAGCCCCAGTAAAGCTCCTGACATCGAAGAACAGTCTGCACTTAGCAATGCAATTTCGATGCAGCGAGGGGAGGCAATGCAGAGTTACATGGGGGTCGTCCCCCTGATCTGTTGCACGATCCAACGAATAAAGCGTACGTGGGGATTTCACAGGCTCCAAGCCAATGAGCAGCCGCCGAGCACTATGGCAGTTGATAATCAGAGGCGGAGCGAGTGGCGAAATGCCATCCCTAGTTACAGAAATCAGAGGGCAGCGCATAGCTACAACTAATTTCAAAGTTTTTCGATTCTGATGCTCTAAACACGAACATCGAATTCATTGTCTCATGGCCCTTCGTGTTCTTTTCTTTGCGGGGAATTCCCTTTTTCAAGTGAACTATTATGATAACCGTGCAGATTTACAGACGCTGATCGGAACGGATCACAGTGGAATCGGTCCGAAGACTATCATTCGCCAGAAAGTCCGGACATTTTTGGACTATCCGATCCATTGCCTGGAGAAATCCTGAATTGGCTCGTACTCAGCATCTGCAGCCGTCCTACATCTAGTTGGTAAATGCAGACCGACCCCTGTGACTTAATTAGTTGATAAGTTCCAGCTTCGAGCAGTTTTAATTCCAGCAAATTCTTTCACTGAAAAACCGTGCAGCCAATAGCTTCAAACCAACTCTCCAGACATTACCATTTACATCCCACAAGGAGGCTCTAACCATCACAACAGCCTAGAGAGCAGGGCCAGGGAGAGCGGATGGAGAATTGCACCGGGATCATGCCTTTCATCCATTCCGTGATTCAGAAGATGAACCAAAGGAAAGGATTTCAAAGGCTCAGACTTGATGAGAAACCGTTGTACTCAGGGATATCTCAGACAGATCCATGAGGATAGGGCTGAAAAATCAATATCAATATCGAGCTATGGAACTAGTTGTACTTTGATGTATATTGTAGAATGAAGATGGTTATTCTACAAGAATTCCTCAGCTGAACTCAGATCATCTAGTATTTCCGACTTAACATCTTCAGGAAGCGGTGCAGATGGGCCTGCCTTCGAGTAGAAACTGGCAAGAGATCTTATTGCTCTTTCTAACATAATATACGATTCCTGCAGCAGAAACAGTAAAGAGAATAATCATTAGGAAAGCAATCCAAAGATACCTACCTTTTAGTTTTTAACCACACCATTGAGCAATGACTTATAATACCTCCTGAGCAACAGTCGATTGTCCCTTCCAATTGCCCAGATAATCCCGGATGGAATCCTTGGCGGCATCTGCAGTCCTTCTAAATTTAACAATGTCCTTGGGGTCTTCTTTCAGAGACTCACGCAGAGTCTTTACAACCTCTCTCGCCGACTTTAAGTAGGCCTTAGGCAATACTTTGCCTGATTTTGTCTTCTCATTAGAATCAAACAGTGATTTAATAGCTCCAATCACTCCTTTATCCTCCTCTTCTTGTATACTGCTCTTTTCTGCAGCTAAAACCTTCATTGGGCTAAAGATGCAGCTCAAGGTTATTAGGGTGATAATGGACCCACCAGCAACTACAACATCCCGCCGAGTAGTTAGTGAGTCCTGAGCACATAACACCATCTGACACCTCCCTTGCAGCTTACCT
This sequence comes from Sonneratia alba, assembly GCA_900174645.1. NCBI lineage: Eukaryota > Viridiplantae > Streptophyta > Magnoliopsida > Myrtales > Lythraceae > Sonneratia > Sonneratia alba. Next base: position 5,469,472 of record FWPY01000106.1, read on the forward strand.
GATATACAGAGGAACCCAGTCAAGGAGAACATACACAACAGGTACCATCAGATGGAGACAAGAAGAAACCTTGAACTAGCTTAACCATCAATGGGACAAATAAAAGATGAACACTACAATGAAATCGATGCTTTGCAATCTTTCACCAGATCAAGCTTCTCTAGTCGATATGTGCACATACAAGTGGAAACGACTGGACCAATTTTCTTTTGAAAAAATAATTGGAACAGTCCATCTAAAGGGGCATGTTGATTTTAATTTGGAGTCACAGTGAATGAAATTTGGTAAATCGAACGTTGTATGGAATGTGATGCAAACCACAGTCAAGCTGAATCCTCGAGCATAAATGCAAGGTATGAAGACATTACTTAACAATTTACAAGCATTAAATATCGTCAGTCGACAAATAAGCAAGAACAAGTGGCGGTTAACAAGGAATCTACAGTCCAGTACTTACAGGACTTACATTCAGTCACAAGTTCGCAGCTTTTCTCAGCGGTTCTGGAAACCGGGGAAGGGACAATCTTTGCTGCTGCAAGAACAATGGCCATCCCTCTTCCCTTTTCTTCCAACAAATCTCAAGATTCAAAATTTGGCTCCATAAAGAATCATCCTGCAAAGTGAAAGCCCCACTTTCTGTTCTTCTGCAGATCCCATAATCAGAAAACATGAAAACTAGATAGAAAAATACAAACAAATGAAAATAAAAACCAAGAATCAGAGGGAAGCTGCGTACGAAACTGTAAGAAAATAAATAAAGTATAACTAGAATCAACCGATTCCACACAACCCATGACCAAGAACAGTTCAAGCACATAATACAAAGTTCCGAATGGGGAAAAAAAAAGAAGCTACGGACTCCTGGCCTCTAACAACCGATAAAGATGAACTTGAGAGGAAAAAAATGAAAATTTTAGTCGATGGAGCTGAAAATAATCTGCCACCTTCTTATGGGTTCCCCTTTCTATGTTCTTCTTATATCCAATCTATTCAGAAGGAAACCTGCTCGACAATGGAGTTTCTGGTTTTATCCGAATGAACCCGTGGAAGAGAAGACAACATGGGAGGAAGAAAGACGACGAAGGTTAAAATAGTCATTTTGTAGTACTTTATGAGCACCCTCTACTTTCTGGTATTTATGAAAAGGGCCCCGAACGCATGACTCGGACGACCGAATATGGCATATAATACCATCCAAGCCCCTTCCCTCTCTCCGGGGATATCGCCACTTCCTCCCCGCCCGCCGCCGCCCTCTGCCGCCCCAACGACCGCCATTAGTACCGCCACACCCCCGTTCCACGTCAAGCAAGCACATGCACAAATCCTCCGCTGCTCTAACCTCGCCCACCCTTCCACCACTCCTCTCCTCCTCCGCCTACTCGTCTCCTCCCCGAGCCTCGACTACGCCCTCTCCGTCTTCCGCCATGTCCCCTGGACCGGAAAGACCCCTCTGCTCAACAAGTTCCTGCGCGAGCTCTCTCGGGGCGACGACCCCAGTCTGGCCCTCAAGGTGTTCGATGAAGTCCTTAGGAGGGAAGGAGTTTGGCTCGACCGGTTCAGCTTCCCCCCTGCTCTAAAGGCGGCAACCAAGGTTAGAGGATCTGTGGAGGGGATGGCGATCCACGGTCTGGCGGCAAAATTCGGGTTCGACTCGGATCCGTTTGTGCAGACGGGATTGGTCGGGATGTATGCGGCTTGTGGTCGTGTTATGGATGCTCGGCTGGCATTCGATAGAATGTCTCACAGGGATGTTGTCGCTTGGAATATCATGATTGATGGGTAAAGGTCTGCCTTTTTTAAAACCATGCCCCGTTATTTACGCGTGTTATTCATTTCTCCTTTCATGTAAAGGAAACAAAGTCTGGGGGTGTTTCAGGTAGGTAGTTAGATTTCACACTATCTGTATTTGGGTGCTCTGCTCGGTAGCGTTTAGAAAATTGCAATTTCATTAGGTGGTAAATAGTGCTTCAAATTTATACAAATTCGATGGACAAACAGAAAGTTCACTATGCTGGCTTGAATAAATTTACTGTCCAATGAGATTTAGCGTAATCCATCTTACTGTTCCATTCATTTGAGTCTCGAGAAATGGTTGAATTGCTTTATTGCATTATTTGATATCTGACATTTGATGTTTTGCTTAATAGGTGCTGTCAGAGCGGCCTCTTTGATGAAGCAATCGAGATTTTTGAAGAGATGAAGAAATCTAATGTTGAACCTGATAAAATGCTTCTCTCCACTATCCTTTCTGCTTGTTCCCATTCAGGCAATTCATTATATGGAAAAGGGATTCACGAGTACATTACCAAGAACAATCTAGTGCTTGATCCTTACCTGCAGGGTGCTCTCATCTGTATGTATGCTAGTACAGGCTGCATGGATTTGGCTCAGGAGTTGTTCAATCAGATGTCTCCAAAGAATTTAGTTATCTCAACAGCCATGATTTCATTGTATTCCAGAGGCGGACAAATTGAGAATGCTAGGGTAATTTTTGACCAAATAAGTGAGAAGGACTTGGTTTGTTGGAGTGCCATGATCTCCGCCTATGCTGAGAGTGATCGGCCTCAGGAGTCCCTTAGTCTGTTCAAGGAAATGCAAAAGTTGGGGTTAAAACCCGACCAGGTCACCATTTTGGGTGTCATCTCTGCCTGTGCCCGGCTAGGGTCAATGGATCAAGCCAAATGGATCCATGTATATGTTGGTAGGAATGGTTTTGGAGAGTCGGTGCCTATCAACAATGCACTTATTGACATGTATGCCAAGTGTGGGAACTTGGAGGAGGCAAGAGGCGTTTATGAAAGAATCTCAAACAAGAACGTGATATCTTGGACCAGTATGATTACTGCTTGTGCTATGCATGGGGAAGCCCTTGGTGCCTTGAGGCTCTTCAATCAAATGAAAGAAAACAACTTTGAACCCAATGAAATTACGTTCATCGGGGTTCTTTATGCATGTAGTCATGCAGGACTGGTGAAGGAAGGTCAAGAAATCTTTGACTCAATGATCAATGAGCACAAGATCATCCCCAGGCATGAGCATTATGGGTGTATGGTGGATCTATTTGGGCGTGCTAATCTCTTGAGGGAGGCTCTTGAGATTATAGAGACAATGCCAATGGGACCCAATGTTGTCATATGGGGCTCCTTGATGTCTGCCTGTCAAGTCCATGGTGCGACAGAACTGGGAGAGTTTGCAGCCAAGCAGGTTCTCAGGCTTGAACCCAATCACGATGGAGCACATGTGCTCCTATCAAACATCTATGCAAAGGAAAAAAGGTGGCAAGATGTCGGCAAATTGAGGAACTTAATGAGAGAACGGGGGATTTGGAAGGAGAGAGGGTGTAGTAGGATCGAATTGAATGGTATGGTGCATGAGTTTTTGATTGGTGGCAGAAACCACGATTATTCAGATCAGATTTACAAGAAGTTAGATGCAGTAGTCGAAGAGCTAAAGCAGTTTGGGTATTCTCCAAGTTTTAACAATGTCTATGTAGACCTTGAGGATGAAGAGAAGAGTGAAGTTGTTCTTTGGCACAGTGAGAAGTTGGCACTTTGTTATGGCTTGCTGAATGAAAACACAGGCTCTTCTTGTATACGCATAATGAAGAATCTGAGAGTCTGCGAGGACTGCCATACATTTATGAAGCTCGCCTCAAAGGTGTATAACAAAGAGATAATAATAAGGGATCGAAGTCGGTTTCACCATTTTAGGAATGGTATCTGTTCTTGTAAAGATTATTGGTGATTGAAGCAATGTAATATTTCCCTGCAAATACATAATCTAATAGGCTAATATTATGAGATGGTCACTGTGCTTCCTTCATTGGCATTACTTTATTTCTACAGATTGCAGAGAAAGCAAATGGCAACTCTGGACTGTCTTTACATTACCATCTCAACTAGCTCCATAGTTTACGCAGCATAGTCAGAGTCATGCGAAACAGGGCAATTCATAGTTCTTGATACCGGAAAAGAACGACCAGATGAAATTCTCACAAGAAATGAGAGCTTTCACATTTGCCCAAGAGAAGATGAAACCTTTAAGTTGGAACAAGGATTTCGCCTTTCTTTCTTAGCTTCCTGAATTTGTCCCCTGAGCCGCCTGGAGGAGCAATATTCCGAAACTTTTGTTTCGTTCCTTCTGCTAATACTGAGATATGATGCCTCAAGAGTTCAGACACAGCCGAAAAGATTCCACGATTTTCCAAGATCGAGCTTGTCCTATACTCGAGAATTATAGTATTTGGATCCAACTGCACAATGGAAGCGCTCCATTTCCTCAGCACCCAGGAACTGTCAGCGTTCCGAACTTCATACACCATCTTTCCTCCTGGCCACTGCGGGAAACAGATGAAGCACCACCAAGAAATTCGAATTGAACTTAAACTTACCAGAAGAATGCACTCATCTGACAGCTGAAACTCATATAATTTTGAAACTAAAAAAGACTTATTGAACTTAAACTAACCAGAAGAATGCACTCATCTGACAGCTGAAACTCATATAATTTTGAAACTAAAAAAGACTTACCTCTGTAACTCTCCCTGAGACGATCACGAGGGACCGTGAAGAAAATGCTGAAGCGAGCAGACCGCCAGTCTGTAAAGGCCATCCCCATATGCTTACTTCCTCTAGCAGGGATTTGTACAAAGTGCATCGAGAATTCACAAGCAGACCATCCTAATTAAAGATGCACCATGACAATCAAAAAGTTTCTATCTTGGCAACGTGAAATAGAACATAACTCGAGGAAGGCTGGAAGAATTATAGTCACCTGACTAATTTGCCAAAAGGAATTCACATCACTGCAATTTGAAACTCTGTCTCCCAGAAAAGCCTGCAGAGCTTTCTGCACAACCCTTAGCTTCTCATTCAGACTGACCTCAACTCGAGATTTCTCGCCCATATACCTCACTAGATCAGCAGATAGCTCAGGCCTGAAAGTGACTGAGACCCATCTTGAGATGCTGAAATCCACCACAAGAATAAAAACTAACCCGAAAATCCACCTCGAGATCTTCCCCACTAATCGCCAATCCCTCTTCACCTTCTTCTCCTTTTTCTCACACAACGGCTCTTTTGCGGTCGATCTAAGTGCAGGAGACTCCAACTTACGTGGATTTGTACGAGTGAATGATGTTGGGGTGGACATTACTGAAGGGTTGAAGGACAGCGGAGTGCTCTGTTTCAACTTATGATAGAACAGATCAGAACTCATCTCGAGCACAACACAAAAGCAAAGCTTTTTAAATTGGGCAGCCCCCAACTATAACAATCATGCAAGAATCAACCATCCATTTAATTCACAATGAAAAACTCAAAATGCAAAATCTACGATACCAAGTTCTATGAAATTAGCTAAGCTCGGTTTGTTTACTTTCTGAGCTCTGGGACGGAAAGCAGAGAGCTTGGTTAAGGAGCTGTTGGGCATGAGATCGAGTGTCGCACTGATGCTGGCAAGGCACATCTTGCAGCTGCAATTTGCGTCCTTTCTGCAACCAGGGTAGTAGCAGCTGCTGTCTCGGGCCTCGCTCTGCGGGTCCTCCTTCGCGGCTGCGGGGGGAGTCAGGCCCGACATCGACGAGGATGAGGGTGAGGTAGGCGCTCCTTTCATGGCTCCGTTAAGGCTGTGCTTTCATGGAGGGGAACGTTTTAACTCTTCGGTTCGGGGCAAGTTATAGGGAGAGAAGGAGAAAGGCTTTTGAAAATTTGAAACACAACGGTCGAATAAGAGGCGGTCAACCAAGTTGACGGGAGCTATGCCGCACCGTTCCCTTCCCGTTAAAACCAGGGTTGGACCAATGCATGAACCGGGAGTATACTCCTCCTCCCCTACAATAACAATTTTTCTCCATAGTAAAAGAATTTATAAAATTAGAATTAAATAGGAAGTAAAAGACAGTAAGCCCTTTTCATCTCACGAAAATTTTCCGGCCCGAGGCACGAGACTGTAGTCTTCTTTTTGCATCCTATGACCCGGCGATCGTGCCGGAGCATGCACATACGGATCTCTCATGGCCATGGGCTTTCAAAACGACGTCGCGCGGTACTTTGGATTGAAGGGCGAGTTTGACTCGAGTACTACTTGGATTAGACTGGAGATATCGAAGTTGAAGATTTTGGGAAAAGTTTCGAGCATGCAGCATCATGTAAGATTCAGAGAGACATTGCTTCATGGAATCCCACCTTCTTTCCTCGATCCAATAGAACAAGTCGAATGCGTTTCGCAATGGAGGTGCGTCTTCTTGTTCGATGCCCTCGAAGGCCTGGAGAGGAAAAGGTGAGATCTATCTTTCAGCATTGAGTAGCATATTGATTCGCCATCAATGAGTTTGGTTGTTTTTTTGGAATGTTTAATTATGGAATCGGTTAAAACATTCCCTCAAATCTACATGGATACCCGTCAAGGCACTGTTTTCCCATGATTATGCGCCAAACACATAATTACAGGTCCCCCCAACAATCATTTTGAGGCCAAGGATGATTGCCTTAGCCTTGCAATTTTGTCGAAGTAAGACTCGGTTTGTAGTGGAAAGAGACATCGATTTGCTCCAATCATTGAACCCTCATGCTATGATTTTGGATCTTAGCCATCTCTAGATGAAGTGGAAATTTGACTTTTGCATATTAAGAGAAGAATATATATTTGATATCCAATAAACTTATAAATATTAATTGGTACACATTAAATATATCTGTGATAGCCCAGACATTTGCATGGAAATCCCATATTTGTGACTCGTGAGCCATGAAGATGCTTATTTGGAAGGATGAAACTAGAAAGAAACAGAACAGGTGAAGAAGCAAACAAAATTGAACTGAGGAGAGAAATTAAAATCAAGCCTACGAGTTCCTCTTGCTGCCTCCATTTGATTTTGGGTTTCACTTCTTCTCTGTACAAGAAAAAGAAAACATTCTAATCTATTCCATCCCATAAGAGGCCTCACACAGACGAGCATCTTCGATTATTCAGAACCATCATCATCTGATTAGTCGGTCCGAGGTTCAGTGGACTGAAAACGAAGCCGCGTCTCCCACCTGGGACGAGCTCAAGGATCTTGAGTACATCTCCGAGCCCGGGGATGAGGAGGAAGATGAGGACATGTTGCCGGATCGCCTCCTGAGCATCTGCCTCATCCCATCGGCTACCCGGAAAGCCGGATTGGATTTGCACTTCCTGCAGAAGGACATGTGAGCGTTGACGGCCTCTTCCACCGACCCGAATGGCTTCTTCCCTCTGCTGCCTTCATCCCCCACAGCCTCTGAGCAGAGGCCACAGAGCCACTTCCCTTCAAACTTGGCCTTCACCTGAGTGATGTAATCTGTGGTGCACTCTTCTTTCAGCCCACAGCACTCGCACTTCACCAACTCGATCTCCATATCCTCCTCTTTATTTACTTCTTCTCTTTTTAGAGGTGGGATGGGAAGTGAATAAGTGGAGACCATTTTGTAGGAATGGGGTTAGTCTGCGAGGTGGGTTTTATGGGTGGACTCACGGAGGAAGAGCAATCACGGAGAGTTATCAGGGGAGAACAGAGAAATGGAGTTTGTCGCTATCCGTATGGATCTAAGAGGCCCTGAATTCAAACGTCTCACCTCACCACCGGCTAGTGGGGTTGTCTGTTTACTTCCTTAGCTGTTTTCCCCCAAATACCAACTCTTGGTGTGGTCCTTCACATGAGCTTGTCTTGATTCCTAGAAGACCAACTAGCGTTGGTTCTGTTACGGAAAATGTTGGGTGTTTGGTTGGAGACTTGTTCGTGCCCCAGACAGAGAGAGAGAGAGAGAAATAATTACATTTATATATATTCAGAGTCAGTAATTTCCTCTTAAACATCGATGTTTATCTGTATATACCCTAAAGACATGACTTCAGGGCTATCAACGATTGTGCCGTGGAGCTAACTGGACATGAGATGGGAGACTCGGGTGATGAGGGAGGGAGAAGCGTGCCATGATTTCCTCCTTGTTCTGAGGGACATCTGCAGTGGAAAATGGGGCAAGGGAGGCCCAGGGTCCCTCTCCAGCATTTAAAAAATATTTGTTATAGTTTGTGATTAAAGATGGTAATGGCCCGTTGACCGCCCCGCCCTGCGACCCGCCACCAGTCCATCTGAGCTGGTCCGTGCCTCGATCCTGCACTGGGCGGGTCAGACCCAACTCATCCCATTTAGATCCATAATTTAAAAAATTAATTAAAATTAAATTAAATAGAGAATGAAATATGATATAAATATATAATACAATATATATTACACAAAAATATAGTAGATATTATATAATATATTCTATATGATATATACGTTATATAATGTATTACATGGTATAACATTGCGGGGCAGGGCACGTCGGGGGATACACCTTGACCCGCCTTGCCCCATATACGGTTGGGTCAGACCCCTCCCAGCTCAGGTCGGGCCAGGTCGGGTCGCACGGATCGGGCCTCTTGCCATCCCTATTTGTGATTCCTTGTATGCTTAGGTTTCGTCATTTTACACTTGAGGTTGTTGTTTTGTGACCTGATGGGCTGGTTTCTAGCGGGGACCGAGTGGCCGTTGGTCATTCCATTAAATTTAGGAGAAATTGTAAAATATTGTGCGGAATTCATCAAGTTCCATCTAATTATTGCTGTCTTTTGTTCTTATTTCGAATTTCATCGTTCCTAAACTCAATCTTTGACTTTGTCTCTGGTTATGATGGTTGGTTGGGCTCAATCAAGTCAAGCCAATTGAGTCATTACTTAGACTAGTTAATTTGTAACGTAACAGCCTCAGTTGAATTTGGGGTCTCTCTTCAGTAGGGTGGCTAAAAAGAAAATGTCTACAATCTCGTATGATTGATTGATTGAGCAATTTGTCATGCGATTAGGGTTTCTCTTCAGTAGAGTGGCTTAACAGCAACTGGTGGTTGATTTTTGACGTTGAAGTTTTACTCACGGGATACCAAGTGCTTCATTCGAGTTTACAAACCTGCAAATATTGCGAGCGAAATTTGTCCTCCACCAGCACGACTTATCGGCCATGCCACATCTCATACACGGCTGAAGCTTGCTTTACCACATCTGTGGGCTTAAACAAGGCGGGTGAGGGATGGCCCACAAATCCATGTTTTCCTCTGGCCGAAACGTGAGAACAATTAAGGTATGAGTCTGTGAGATCGCATCACCATGTGTGAATATGAACGTCTATTTTTGTACGCGATGGATACTCAAGTGGAGTCATGCGGAGATCTGGTTAGTTTGTATTGCACAGATTAAGATCCCATTAGCAGGTTTTAGGGTTTTCTATGCATGGGCCAACCAAATCAAGGGTGAGGATCTAACAACCTCACTGTGTTGGAGACTGTTTACTAGCTAGAACACGAACGACCAAACTTTGATATGGACTTTTGATTAGACCCAACGAGACTATGCAATACATTATTTACTCTATAATTTTGGTACCGAATAGTTATATCATTTCATGGGCAAATACATTGACATTTCGTTATCATTTTGGCATACTGTTTAAAGAAATCGAGTCAGGAGATACACCTGTCCCTGCAGTATCTATCTTTATCTACTCAATCATACAGGCTAAAAACATCACATGCATAGTTTTAGAATACGTGTAAAAATTGTATGGACTGAAAACCTAGTTATAGTTAATTTAAAAGCACGGGTGGAGTGGGGGCGTCGCCATTGAAATTCCTACACCCTTTGATGTCTACTCGAGTTCTGTTTAATGAAGGTGCCACTTAACTTCCCCCACGGGCTCTCAATTGGGAGATGATCATGAGGTAAATAGATGAAGGGAAGCAACTGTTGGCCTAAAGATGTGGGGTTGCTGTCTCCACTTGGGACGTTGATTGATGGGAAACCCCACACGCACCGTGTCTAGGAACAGGTACGTCAATCATCAATGTGGATCCCCTCCATGTCTGGTAGATTTCAGGCATTCCCAGCGCAGCCACTGTCCGTCATGAATCGATCATATGCTCAATTCCACACTTCTTTCCCCCTTTTTTTTATTACTTTCTCATGATAAAAAATTTATAATTAAGATAATATTATCTCATAATAAGTTGATTATATAAAATTTAGAATGATTAAGATTAATTGAAATTTCACATATAAAGGGTGCATCCTCTTTTCCCATCGACAATTTTATTGTATCTTTATGCTTTACTCACTCGAACTAGAACTTTCATCGACTGCCAAGACAGTAGCCTTTTTAACATCAACTCCGTTCTTCTCCCGCTTGAAGTAAACACTCTCCCACCCTAAGTAACTATCTATGATCGAATAATTCAACCTGCAAAATCACTTAATATGTGTGTTGCGACTAAATAATACTGTATCGAGGAGGAGGGGAATTAGGAGCTATCGATGTTTGAAATCACATAATTTAAGAGATATTACTTAAAAGACTCACCACTGTTATTAACCTGAAGGGGTCCAGTCACATTAGTTAGAACATAGACAAAGGTGAGGAGACTCCTCGAAGCCAGGGATTTGGCTTGGCTTACAGTAATTTGGACCGACCATCCATGCATGCCGTTCTGATTTAGGCTTAATTATAATCAAATTGATGTGATTAGTTCACACTAAACGAATCTAATTGGCTTCCTATGCGCAAAAGTGCCTCGTTAATCCTCTGTCTGATCCTCGTTTTTCCTCATCAATTATTCTTCAAATGTAATTTTCTCTCTACTATATTTTTAGTTCAGTTTCGTTACTCGGTGTTCAAGGGCTTCCGTACATTAGAATTACTTTCAAGCACGACGTGGGAAATAGGATTGATGTGTAAAAATTATGAGTTTTATGGGAGATTATTAACCAAAAAAAAGGGGGGGAGATCAGAAGTGCAACCTATTTCACATGGGCTTCCCACTTGCACTCTCTTGAGCTCGCTTTAACTAACCTATTGATCCCCCTCCTCATCATCCACAAAATGCTTCTTCATTGCCCTGATAATGAGTTGGTTCTACAGCCAGATCTGTATTTCAGTTATCCATGGACAGGACGTTGCACCGATCGCCTAGGACATCGACTTGCATTGAATGTGTATATATATATATATACCGGTGACGGTCATGTCGGCCCTCGTACAGCTGGCATGCCCGAACTGGTACCACAGTTCGATGGCTGTGCACCTCCGGAAAGAGTTTGGATAAGAAATATTCCGTATATGCCTGAGTTTATGATAAATCGACAGCTGTGTGATGGCCCGGTTAGATCTGAAGATGCTTCTGACCGGCACCGGCTCCAAGTAACTCACACTGTGAAGATCTGGTCGGGCAAGGAATGCTCGATATTAGTCGAGAAGAAAGCATGGAGTTTTGGTGCATGTACGTATAAACACAATAAAAGAAGAAAAGCCACTGACCTCGTCGACCCGTTTAGTGTGGATGAATTGTGCTTCAGCGTCGGTTAGCCCATCAACGTAAGGAAATTATTAATGTGGCACCGATTGTTCATGTGCTGAAGCTTGGGTGGGTGTTCCTCTCGCACTTTTTCTTGTTCTCTTTTGGGTCATTTTTGCTTGACATGACAGCGGAGCTTGAGGGGGGTGGACTTCGGCACACCACGTGTGTGGCGCAGTCTGCTGCGGACGTGGCCCCTCAGGTTGGTCAGCAGCAGTGCCGCGTGTCTGCTCCCGGTGGACCGTTGTCTGGTAGGATGGGAGCCACAGAGTGTCTTGTCAGCAGGGACACATGAAGCCGTGAACCTTTCTCGATTCACCATGGCCTAATTTTGAGCATGCAAGAGACGATAGAAGCGAGACAAAATTGTTACATAACAACCAACCATACGATCCAGAGTTGGGGAGAGTTAAATTCCGACAGACCACAAGGTTCCAAAGTAGCCGCAGAGTTAGGAGCTCCCGACACCCCCCGAAAGTTGAAACCCGACACTACACTTTCGTCAAAAAGATAGCTAGAAATAGTATAAAATGATCTCGCATGGCAATGACAGAAAGCAAACAGGAGAAAGGAAAATTACAACAGTGAGTCGTCAAACCGAAAACAGAGTCAGCAGAAACAATACTCGAGACTTGTGGTGGTGTGCGCAGGTGCCCACTGACGCACAAATTCGCTTTGGCCGTATCCCCCTAGGCGGGCATGCGAAGCATGTCTGCTTTCTTATATGAGTGTTACCCACTCATCAACGACAATTCCTTATAAACAATCACATCTTACTGTCTTTGGTTTTAGTTTTTTATGTGCTCAATTACACATTAATGGATCTAAATCTACCATTTCCCCATTCACCCATTGAGGCTATTTTCCAACTAAGACACCAGGTAAGCATGAAAATTACCAATTCTAGAATGAACAAGTCGGTTGCTTTCCACGTTTAGTCGGAACGACGGAGCCGGCAGCATCGAGTTGGCAGCCGACAGGTCCTCGGCCAGTGGGGGGCCTCTTCTGCGTCCACCTACGAGCTCCTGGCGAGGAACTTGGATGGCGCTGGGCCGGTGTGCCCGCAGGAGGGGAATTTCGAGACTGAACTGATTCTCAGCGGGGACCCATTATGGTATAGTCTGATGATTTTTGCGCGATATTCTCATCAACAACCTGGTCAGTTTCACTCCGATGTCCACGGTCGGAGAAATGAAGTGCCGGTTATGCCCCTGTCGATGAACAATCTCGGATTGCCTATTAGATAGCCACGTGTCGGGTTGACCACCACAGGCCCAACCCAAGATCAGTTGGGCTTTCCGTCTGCCGTGTCAATCCATTTATTAAGAGGACCAGTACTTGCAACGCCGATCGTTAACGGGTCAGAAACTCAATCTCACACCGTTCTTTTCTCAGTCTCTTCTTGCGGGCGTATCAAAACATCTGCTAAACGTGTGCTTCTCACGTCAGCTTTTGAAGAGTCGCACCTACACCTGCATCTTGAAGATAATATGGCAAGAACGAGGATGTCCTCTCGTCCTGCAAGACACGTGCCCTCCACGTGAAGGGCACATCTCCTCCGGTCCATGTTTGTCACGGCTGTACATTCTGCCACTTGGGGAGCTGCAACTCCCTCACCTTGCTAGTTTCCTCCCTCAAAATGCCATCTTCGGCCTGCAGGGTTAAATGGGACCGTCATTCTTAATTTGACTTCCCTGCGTGTGTCAGATCTCCCGATCGAAGAAGACTCACGAAACATGAATCGGGAGTTGACACACGACGCCCGAGAACCGGTACCCCACATCTCCATAAAATTCAAGATCTTAGCTGGACTGATAATGCTAGATGCATTCTTTTAGTAAAGATACAGAGAAGCCTACTACAGCAACCTCAGCGCCTATACGTAGATCCTATGGCACTCCTAAAGCAAGCATAGTATCACTATATTATAAAATTCCATCGGAGACCACCTCCTCCTCCTCCTCCTTTCTTCTCCTCGGGAAAGATGGAATCAATCATCGAGGAGCCAACCAAATCTGCTCTCACAGCAGCTGATCCATCAACTTCTCCACTCTCTCCCTGGTACCAAAGAGGATATTCATAATACCCACTACAAGGTTCTTGAGCTGTTTCAATCATGAGTTTAAATTTCATAAGAAGATAAAGTAAATTAGTGAAAGGGGTTTAATCTTTAATAGATAAATGGTATTTAAATTTAAATTAGTTAAAATTTATTAGTATGTAGATATCATCATGTAAAAGTATGTGTTGGAAAACAGTATCGGTAGTGTATATGTCACTGTCTGTACACAGCATCTTCGCAGGGATTAATGGACAAATACTGTCGGACATGGGATAATCAATTCCATTAAGATATGCTTCACCTACAAATTTTTATCACTAAAATTCGGGAGGTGGGTAGTCTATGATTGCCCTGAACAATTAAAAATTAGGATTTAGATTCCATTTAGTTCGTAATATACATGAGTTGATCATGACCTTCAACAGTACCATCGTTCCTTCTACGAGCGGTCAGTCAACAATATAACCCTTGCAATCTTTGTCATGCAGCAGTGACAAGCTCCTGTTGTACCATCGATTCGAGCTTTGAGAGCTCTCTGAACGATCCACCGCTCAGAAGATTGATGTGTGTTCCGTGTTCGATTCAAAAACGATATTCTTAGGTGCAGTTTATGGTGATTCGAGCCTATGTGTCATACACGTTGCTCATATGTTTGGCAGAAGAAGAGACGGCAAATGGCTCCTATCTCTTTATAACGTCGATTATTGTACAATAACAGCGCTTGGAGTCTGAATTACAAAGGGATATCTGAGAGCCGCACTTCTACCTCTGCAAAAAGATATCGATGACGGAAGACTCTCTACTTCACTAGCTAGGATTGTCGAGCGCACATCTTACGATCTGTTCGTAAAGAGTGGAATAAGGTGTGGACTACTTTATGGATCCATAGGAACACTTCGGAGTTCATCGAGGTCTGGTCTTTCCAAGCCTCTCTTCCAGCAGCATCTCCTGGTACCGACATTCGCTGCTGCAGAACGCCATCTCCCCCCTGGAGGAACCGGAAAACCAAACTGTTACCGGTTACATAGAATTAGAGCTACTTAGCAGATAACGCAAGGAACAAGTTCCCCATTGCGCAGAAGTATGCCACCAAGTGGATGGAACAGAACGAGCACAAATTCCTTCAAACTACTTTCTTGATGAATTATATCCTATGACAGCTGAAATTCGTGTTGTATTAATTAAAGGTTTGTATGATTGAATGTGAAAGAAGTCTTCCGCAGAACATAGCAGAGAGGACGTGAACCGACCTATACATGTAGATGTCACTTCCAGGTCCAAGGTTTTTCTTGCAGGAGTGACAGGAGCTAAGGAAACTATCTGGTGGTGTAGGAGGAGAATTGAACTGAAAGCCACCCGAGAAACCGTTCTCACCCAACAAAGCAGAAGAGAAGCCATCGGTTCCGGAGCAGCTCTCAACGATGCTGTCTCCGAATATGTGAACGGTTTTCGGGTTTGGCCCGTACAAGGTGACGCAAGTGTAGTCCTCCGAGAGCTCCATCTCAGCAATCTCACTCACCGAGACAGGCCGAGGATAACTCACGGTCGTATTGGTAGGGATGAACGTGGATTGCTTCAGCGGTGATAGAGATAGTGACTGGGAGTTCCGAGTTTTGATCCCGAAATCAGTCGGGGATCTCGGTGAATCGAAAGAAGGGGAAAGAACAGAAGGAGGCAGAGGAGGGACTTGGATTCTAAGCTGAGAACCCAGTAGAACCATTTTAGAGGGCTTCGAGACATTCAGTGCCTCATCCTCAAGGACCTCGACTAGCCCAAGGCTGCCGACGACCAACATTTTGTTATCAGGCTCTGGGGTTCTTGGAGTGGTCGCCTCCGACCAAAACGAGGCTTTTAAGCGGGAGAATGGTTTGGAATCGAGAATCGATGTCGGGCTAATAACTGGTTCATTATCGGAGGATGGGTTCAAAGCTGTGAATAACCTCGGCAAGCTGAAGCAAGTTGAATTGGGCCTACTGGGTTTCTCTGCCGGAGAAGGTAGGGAACCGCTTTCTGCCGCCATCAAGATTTCGACGAATCGGTGCTCGGATTGGTCTTTAGCTCAAAGCTCTCATTCAACTGCAAACATAAATCCCAGCAACCCGTCTATGAAAATCCAATCCCGTCATCAGAATAGATTTAACAGCAGAAGAAAAAAAAAAGCATCCGACAGTGAGAGATGGAAGTGGGTACCTAAAGAGATTTGGTCTAGAACCATAAATAGCCAAATATTCCAACTCGATTCCACTTTGGTGTGACCGAGATCCACCTGGTGCTCCAATAGATAACAAAAAAGAAAGAAGTGTTGATTTCTATCGTCTCTCTCCAGAAGATGTGTCAGTGAAAGAAGAAGGGAACCCATTTCTGGGAGTCCATGAAGATTCAATCCTTCGACAGCTCCTCGCTACAACTCTGTGGCCTCCATTTCCTTGAACGATCTAACAAACGAAAACAAAACCTCCCTTAAAGATCAAAGCTTTCAGTCATCAGTTTCGACCCCATCAATCTCCAGGCGAAGAAAGGTTCAACCGTTAGAACAAGACAGGACCCATAAACCCAACAAGGAAACCCCAGCAAGAAACGATCGACGCTCTCTCCCGCAGGGACAAACACTGAGCTCTCAGCTGCTTTGATTTGAGCCCATACGACCTCTTCACAGTCACCCCTGAGAAACCGCCATTGAAATGGAGGGGAGTGAAAGAGGAGCAGAGAGGGCGATGGAACTGACTGAGAGGAGCTTGCAGGAATTGAAAGGCGGGGCTATGGGAATCAGTGGGCGACGAATGAGTTGAGCGGAAACCACAAAAGAAGTACAGACACCCCCTGTGCCTCTCTCCCACCACTATTAACTTACTCCAACTCGCACCCTCTCTCTCTCTCTCCTCTTTCTCTCCCTCTCCCTATCTCTCTCTAGATATCTATGATTTGCAAATCCGCCATTAATGGGTGCCTATATAAATGTAGCTCTGTAATAGGATGCTGACGACAGTTGCAGTGCTGGTTTACATTACGGAGTGACTTCTTCGATCGTATTCCGGGGAACTGGAAGGGCCAGATTTTCTTTCCTATATCAACCTGCATTTACCGGGTCGACATTCAAAACTTCCGAGTCGAAAAGAAAATCCTACACAATTTACTCAAGAGTTGCTCAGTCAGCTTAACTGGTAGTAACCCCCCGCCAAACTGCAGAAGGTTCAATCTTATTAGACGCTATCGTAACAATTCATTTCAGTGAACCACATGTATGAATCATCATTCACGTTTGGTCATTCAGGGGTCCATATACGGTACGCCAGCAGTGGGACCTCTGGCATTCAGGCCCATATACGGTACACCCACCAGTGGGACACCTAGCATTTGGTCGTTCACAGTCAAGAGATAAATCAATGCATCATAGGATAGTTCAAGTCACACACGTACGTGTACTGTAGGAAAGTATGATAAGCGATATTTCCGAGGTGGCGGTCTAATTTGGGACCAAGATGATGTCGGTACGATCTGAAAGACGGAACTCAGAACGGAATTACACCTTCGGAGAAATGATAAAATCATTTCATTTACAATATTTTTACCCTTATTTCTTCCATTGATGGGACCATTTTCATGGTGAAAATTCAGATTTTTTATCCAAATAAGACATCATTTATTTATTATAGCACAACATGAAATATAGTTTTTAAAACTGAATCGGTCATGTCATAAGTTTATAGATTTGTCGGTCCGATTGAGAGTTTAATATATTGAACTGTATATTTAATAAATATTATTAATAATATAATACTATTAGTAATTGATATAATATTATAATTTTACAATAATTTATAATATAAATATTATATTAATTCTAAGTTCAACATGAAATATAAATATAAATATAGTAAAGTAAAATAATTATATTATAAAAAATATATGTTTTTTTAAAATTTTAAATTGACTAATTTTTTCATTAGTTCAATTTAATTTACCAATTCAATTGGAAACTGGTCGGTTCAATTAGAGCTAACTAAATTTAAAGTGCAATTTGGTTAATTTTAGAAATCGGACCAGGCATAGTTTTAAAAACCGAACCGGGCAGACTGGTTCAACTGGGAACCGGCCACTCACCGGGTCCGGTTCTCACAAAAAAATCTAATTATAATTTAAATAAGGTCAAATCTAATTGAACCGACTGATTCTCACTTGAACCAATAAATACACTTGAACCGATGAGAAAACCGGCCAACTTAAAAATAAAAATAAAAATAAAAACCTATTATAATATACTTATTTTATTTTACTAGACTTATATTTATATTTTATGTTGAATTTGGGACTAATATTATAACTATATTAATGATTTTGATTATAAATTATAGTTAAATTATAATATTATATCAATTTATTGAAATATTATATTATTAATATTATTTATTAAACATGCGGTTCAACCCATTGAACCCTTAGTCCAACTCATGAACCCATAAACCCATACCTTAACCGGTTCCCGGCCCGGTCCGGTTTTAAAAACTATGGGACCATAGAGTAACAAATTTCTACTTGAACCAATCAAGCCGATTCGATTGTTAAAACTATAATATGAAGTGATTATTTTAAATATATATAATTTTTTAAAATAATGGTATTAATAAATTATGAAACATGTTAAAATTAATTTTTTTAATTATAATGAAATTTATCTAGTAATATTTTTAAAATTTTGGGATTATGGTGCATGAAACAAATTTACAATTAATTATTTTTGTAATTATAAGTAAAATAATTACCAATCCTGATGAAAGAATTCACATATAAAAATTTTTAAGATTTTATGTCTGGGCCCACTGTACTCTGGTTATTGACTGTGATTCATGGTCCCCGTGGGCCCACCACCCCGGCCCACCCCTTAATAATAATAATAATAATATTATTATTATTATGTCAGGCTTTTTCCCTATCTAAGTAAATATAGATATTACCAAGCAGGAAAATTAGACAGTTTTTGTAAAATATTTTATTAATATTTTAATATAAAAATTTTAAAATCTAACTCTCTACTATTTATTATTTTAAATATATTATACTTTACTATATTTTATCAATTTTCAATCAATTATATTAATATTTTATAACGTAAATCACTTATATACCTTTTTTTTTATATAATATGGTTCCCATTCTGTATAAAAGCGGGACCCACTAATAATTAAAAAAAAAAACCCTCCACAATGTCGCTAGAGAATCGAGATGTCCAGTTTCGGCAAGATTGCTGGAGGGAACCGGCAAGCCACCCTAGCCCCCGGTCACCAACCCCGCCCCGCCACTCCTCCCCCGGTGGCCTCCCCCTTCGCCGATGGTCTCTCTCTCCCCCGGTTGCCTCCCCTTTGCACAGCAGCAACACTCGGCTTCTTCTCTCTCTAGCCCCTTGCTGTTCATTAATGGCTTCTCTTCCTCTGTACAGTGAAATGCAATGATTGTAAGTCCAAAAGCTTAACCTTCCATCTATGGCCACATTTATGCCCTCTCGCTCCCTTATCTCTCTCTTTCTCTCTTGCCAGCTTCCTCGTCCCCGTATTGTTTCAATCGTCTCCTTGGTTTCATCCCCCTCCGTTTTCTCTCAGCATCTTGCTGTTCAGTTACCATTTCGATGAGGAGGACTTGTTAATTAGGTCTACGGTAGGAAGCGGATTTCTTTCCATCTTTTTTTTGGAAAGTCCGGTGCCTCTTCTCCCATTCAGGTAAGTGGAATCTGGTTCTCCATTTTCCCTGGGGAGGCCATCGGCGGAGGGGGAAGCTACTGACAAAAGGGGAGGTGACCGTCGACTGGGGTGGGTTGCTGGTTCCCTCTGACGACCTTGCCGGAATTGGACATCTCCGGGCCCTTTATGGGAGGGCGAGTCTTTCCCCCTTTTATTTTAAATTATTAGTGGGTCCCGCTTTTATGCACGATGGCAGCCACGACATGTAAGAAATTGACAGGTAAGGTATTCATATCATTAAAAATTAATAAAATTAATTAAAATATATATAATGTATCAAAATATAATATATTTAAAAATATATATAGTATAACATTATATTTTAAAATTTTTATATAAAAATATTATATTAATAAAATATTTTATACCAATTATATAATTATTTCTTACCTGATTAGTCTAAAAGAGTTAACGATTAAAAGGTCATATCTTTTTGAACTAATGAGAAAAAAATTTTAATTTTTCATCGTATGAATTATGGATGGAAAACAAAGGCAAGGGAAATTTTACTATAATGCAATTCCAAAAATACATATATATATCCGAATAAGAAAGGAACGAAAATCAAGAGTTGCATGATTAAAAAAAGAGGAAATTTTGAGCTGCTGGCACGTGTCCTACTCCTAAAATAAAAATAAATGCAATAATTTTAAAAATTTTTCAGCCACGTAACGGGCCGATCATCAATGAAGATATTTCATCTCCGACTAATTTATTTAATCAAAGATTATATAATTACATACTATCAATCATCATGCTGATGGAACCCCCAAGCAACAATATGTCACGTATACTCATATGAGGGGTCGCGATATAATAATAGCAGATGAACATCACTCGCAGACATTAATTTAATCGAATTACCAGTGACCATAGTTTAATTATTGTTGTTTAATAATTGATGATGCGTTGAAATATGCATTATTTGCACCAACTAATCAAGCACTCGGTTTTTCTTCTGTGAGAGCTCAAGGGTCCACTCCACAATGTGCATGCCCAACAGCCCTATTGTACGTGTGATAGATTGATAATTCCTTAATATGGCATAGATTTAATAATGATCTTTTACCCTCTTTTCGTGTTATTATTCTCCAATTTAATACCACACAGATTCTCTCATTTAACATCTCAATCATATTTTTTTCAGTGATGTGACGCTAATAAACAAAACTGTTAATTTCACATTGATAATGATATTTTCTTTTTTTACACTAAATCGGCTCGTGTTGATTTGATTTCTTGACGCTGATGTATGTCCCTTCAAGTGGACATCATGCATGTGTGAGGGACTGGTAATTTAATCAAAGATCCACAGGATTACTCAGGAAAGAAGAAGAAAATGAAAATCAAAGAAACCCCACCAATGGAACAATCATTCAGAGACGGGAAAAAAAAATTTAGCCACCACGAGGGGCCCCACGTTGACTTGGCAATTGATTGCATCCACATCATCGCTGATGATGATCACTGAGGAACGAGGAGGCGGCTCCGTGTAAAGGGGTCCATGGAAGAGGGTGCTAATCATAATCCACCCACGAAATTTAATGTCGCGATGGTGAAGATTTCATGGTTCTTGATCGAATTAGGACTCAAGGGAGAGCAGCTCGATGATGAGACATCGTTCCCGTTGCAGTTTTCTGGTGAAGGACATGTCGGAGACCCGAGTTGCCATCAACTGCCCTTGTCACTAAGAACAAGTTTCATGAGAAACCTATGCTAACTTTTAGGGTTAACTCAAAATCTTGCCTCATGTTTTCTTTTAGGTTAATTTTCATGTCCGTCTTGCTCGGTTCCAAAAAGCTTAGCTTACTTGTCATCAGGAGGCATGGTCGAGTCATCCGTATCCTGCTTTCATGAAACTTGGTTTATAATCTCGGGCTCGATCCCTTCTCCTACTGAGAACTTGTGGCGTTTAAACAGATCGGCAGATATTTAATTTCTTCTGATAATGAGCTCCGAGTAGGTCGATGACAATCCACAGAGACAAAAAGACAAGGTGGCAGTAAAGAGGAAGTGGGAGGAAATTATATAGCTGAAAATAAGATACGTTCTTTATGAAGATTCAACATTTCCTTCATTTTACTTTCGACCATTGTCGATGAAAAGCTTGATATATAGACTGTATAAATTATATTTATAAGAGGGTAAAGACGTAGCAGACATGCAAAGAACATTGAAGGTGACATCCACAAGAGAAAGTGGAGAGGTTGAGAGGAAATCAGAGGTTGAACAAAAGGCAGGCACTTCTCCCTTGATTTCTTTAGATGGAGGAAGCCTCTGATGGGGACACAAAGTGGATCAGTTCATGGAACCCTCTGCTAGTGCATCAGATATCACCCTCTCTTTCCGTACTTACGTGAAAGAGACTCTGCCATATGTAATTAACCGGGTGCTTTCGAGGAGTTAAGCGATCGATCAGAAATGTAATTAAAGGTATGACGGGATCGGTGTGGAATTAGCAGCATTCGACGGCTGTGATGATGGGATCCATCCCATCAGGTCAGGCTGGTCAGCCTTAGGTCGATCTATTCAGGTTTCAAAGATACCTTGGAATTTACATCACATAGCCCTTGGAAGGATTCTGAAGAAGAACGAGAGGGAGGCAACCCACTCTCTCTCTTTTGATGGGGACACAAAGTAGATCAGTTCAGCTTTAGAGATCACACTTTTCTTTTCCAGTGTTGGCATGCACGGGGGAGAAAAACTCGAGTATCAATATCACACTTGTAAGTGATGTTAATGGTATCTGTTTAGATTATTGTGAGATTTATGAAATTCATAACATTTAACAGCTATGATTCACTATAAAGGTTGAATCAAAGTTTTCCTCAAGACTTACCAGTGAGGAACTCTTTGAATTTCACTAAGGAGATTTCAACACATTCTATGCATCAGCTTCCCACTGCACTTTCACCATAGAAAGAAATGAAAAAGGCCTAGTGGACAAAGCCTTGGCCTTCGATAGCACTGAGGGTGCAAAAGGAGGAAGAGATGATCAATCTAGCATGTGCTAGAGCCCCCTAGAAACTCATACCCCGCTTTGCTCGTGATCTTGGCGAATCGAAAAATTGCATTTTGTTGCAGATCTCGAGTGTGGTTTGGCTATTGATATGATGAGACCCATGCGAAACTTCTGCAATGAGTCACTTAAACATGACCAACTAATGACTGAGGAGAGGACATGGAATGCATTCACAGTATATCTAAAAAAGAAGATATATAGAAAGGATCGATTGTACTTTAACATGAAAATAAGCAAAACCAGATGAAATCGATCCAGCTGTGTTCATTTGGTCACACAAAGGGTCAAGTCTTCTTAGTTTTGGAAGGCATCTGTTTGTCGCTCTGTCATGTATTGTAGTTCATTTTTCCATATGGATTTGTTGAGTAGCTCGATACCAAACTCCTTTGCCATAAACGATGGAACTCAAGTATGCCTAATTTATGAAAGAAAGATGTAGATCCTATTTTCAGACAAACTTCTGGACTAATGCGGTCCAAGAAGGAAATTCGACCAGCAAATTTGTTCCGGGTCAAACCGAAAACACTGAGGCAGGCCATATCCTGCAAACATTTGGGAGGAACGCCTCTGATCCCTCCTTAGCACCAGAACTGGGACTATTGAAGAGAGCACACGTTGATGTTTGAATATAGCTCTCAGGTGGACTGTTCTCCAAGCTCGGAGCCTCCAGGTCTCCCGAACACTTCCAAGACAGAGCAGGAAGTTCCTCCTGATAAGTCATTGTTCGAGGGGCCGCGAAGGACCAAGACCATCTTGCCGAGAGAGAGAGAGAGAGAGAGAGAGAGAGAGAGAGACAGTACTACTGTTCAAGAAATTTCCTGATGGAATCGAAGGTCTGTAAATCTGTCAATGTATCTCTGCTGCTACCTAGTGGGGACCTTCCGCATCAGCTTGTTCTTCGACAAATTCAAGCATATGATGGTGCAAGAAACGTTCAAGAATCATTCGAGGAGTGGCTCTGCAGTTTGACATGTCAATGTATTCAAGTTGAAACAGAGTAATCAATTCAGGATTACAGAGACTGCCAACTCGCTCATGGAAACATTCGATCCGGTCGAGCTCGTGAGACCAGCTTAAGGAAGTTCGGTCACCCATGAAACCGCCAGAAAGATCAAGAAGCTTGATGGAGGGAGAGGCTGAGAAGCCAATTGAGGAACTTGCAAGCCGATACTACTAGCATTTAGATCGGGATGTCCAATTTAAGTGAGACTACATGCTGAAAAGAGAGGGTAAATGATCAGGAAGAAGGCAACTTCCCAGTCCAGAAAGTGAGCATGTTAATCGAGCTTGACGAACCTCCACTGTTCCTGATAGAGATACCGAGCAAGTCCGTTGCCTCGGGGAAGACTGGAAGATTTTCAATTAACAATCAATAATTCAATATGAATCACGAAAAATCGATTGATAAAAAATGCCCGGCAGGAAGTTCAACATTCTGAAGCCATAAATTCCTGTCGGAGAGAGAAGCTTCGGAGTGCAGAGATGGACGAGGATATTTCTCTGTGGATCCTGGAGTTCATCCTCCGGAAGCCCGTCGACGGTGGCATCATCAAGCTCGCTCTCTCCCACCTCCCCCTACCTGCCGACCGCTCCCTGCCTCTCGACCTCAGGAAATCCATCCTCCTCCGCACCATCAGGTCCGCAATCGGCGAGGGTTCCATTTCCGAGACACTCCTGGAGCACCTCTAGACAATCGAAGTGATCGACGCCGGGCTCGGGGAACCCTGTCTCCGGTTCCATGAAGGATGCCTACCGCGCCGTTGCCCTAGAGTGGAAGGCCCGACTCGAGGCTGCTTTGTCTGACGAGACCGAGTGCGATAACTTGTTGAGGGTTGATACGAGAGCCGAGGCGTTCAGGTGGATCCGTGCCTACTTGGACGAAGCCTACATCAAATTGGGTCCTTCCTTCCTTGAAAGAGCGGCTCTTGCGGCTGCTGCTAGGCAAGCAAACCCTGCGCCTCCAAGCTGGGAAGTGGTCCCTGCTGCCGCTGCTCTTGCTTCTTCTCCAGAAGAAAGCAGCGAAGCTCCTAAAGTTCTAGACTTCACTCAAGAAGCTGCTGGAGGCCCAAATGCCAGTACATCATGTAACGCTGATCAAAGCATAGCTTCAAAGACCAAAGGTTGTAATTTCCTCTTAGTTGTCCTTCTGAAACTTAGCTTTACTGCATAAGAGAACATAAAGGGCTTGCACTTTCTTGTTTTATATCCATGCTTCTCTGCGGTTGCTGTTCTCTGCCCTGATGTTGAGCTGCTATGGAGAATTTAATGCCTTCATCGTTATCATTTGATAATACTGGTGGGTGAGGGAGATACTTTGCTGTTTAACTGTAGATCTTCAAGTTTTCCTCTTTGCACGAATTGGTAAGACAAATTTAAGATTTCTATCTGTATCTGTTCATTTCATCTTGTTCCCTTTAATCTTTGTAGGGAGACTCAAGATGGTTGTACCATATAAAACCAAGCAATTGCCATTGCATCGATGCCCTGGAGGTGGAATCAAGATTGCTGTTGTGAGGGAATCAAGAGGAACATTGCATAGCAGCTATGACTCTCTGCCTAGTCCTCTGATACATAAGGTCCAAGGAGCACTCAAGTCTAGTTATTCGGAACTGCAAGCAGCTGTATGTGAACCTCTTCCTGATGCATTGCACGTGGCAGCATCTCTGGTTCCTTGTGTTGCTGATACAGCCCCAAATCTTGGGCCTCCACCACAAAATCATGTTAGTGAAGACATTCATGCAACTGATCCATCTTTGCATAATAGTGCTACTGAGGCTGCTCCATCAATGCTGGATGATTATCAGATGCAGCCTCGTTGCCATCGGAACATGATTCCTAGACACAGCCTGATGGAAAGGAACGGCTCTGCTCAAACATATCAGGTATTTTCTCCTGGTCAAGTTTCTGGCTGGCTATATTTCATGTCAAAACTTAATGCTATTTCATCACTCCTACTTTTCGTGCCTTAATGTCATATATTGTGCATCACATGTCTTACTCTTTTCTTTTCTTTTTTAAATAGTGTTGTGAGAGTAGTTAGGTATAGTTCTGTCTATGTATGAGAGAAGATGGATTTTTAGTTGCTTTCCATGTTAGTGGCATCACAGTTCCATTTCATCTCAGTATTAGGTCCTTAGACATTGGAATTTGAATGAGTTCTGAATTCACAAGGATATATAAGAGGGGGTAAGTAACTATTATGGAAAATGTATTTAATATCTTAATTAGTGCCTGCTAAACTCTTTTGTATTGCTCGTTGCTGTTAATCTGTTGACTAATGATATCTGTCATCTCAACTATAATGTTCAGTTTTTGTCACTTCAAAAAGATTGGTGAGTTGAAGCTAGTGATGCTAATTTTGTACTACTCATTCTAATGCCTCTTCTGAGTATGTTTCCTAATCGGACTATTCTATAGTGGGGTGACTCGCCTGAGGGAATGTCTGAACAAAAGGGTCGACCACAGCTGCATAGTCCTAAAAGACTAGATGTTTTCCTGTTGAGGATAGTTAAGCCCCAAAAGGTTTCAAAACACAGTCCAAGGGAAGTCTTGGAGCTTAAAGGAGGAAGAAACTTTGAGGGATGGAGTGAACAGGTAAATAAATCCTAATGCTGCAGATCTAGGGGAGAATAATCAGGTTGGCCGAATGAATGCACTCATTATTATATATGTACACAAAATATTTTTTCTCATGATAAAGGTTTGGTCAAGGAAACTGGAAGCATATACTCAATGGCTATCAGTATGTTTTCAGAGAAAGAACAGAGGTGATCTACAAATTCATACATACATCATTCCTTGCTGTTAAAATGAGGAAAAAAGTTTATATTCATTCAGTGCTTATCTAGGATTTAGACTATAGTATATGATAACTGTAAACTTGTATGTTCAGGTTGATCTAAAAGACAAGTGGAGGAATATGATGCGCTAAATACTCAAGAAGCTTGTCTCTTCTTTGCCACCGTTACTGGGGCAGGTCTTGACTGACATTGGTGGCATGTTAATATGGATGCTATCACACCAACTTGCTGCTGATTAAAACTTGATATAGAGAAAAGTGTTCTTTTTTGCTGGTTTTGAGTGGAGAAGTGCAGAAAATTCTGGATATCACTGGTTTCAACAGAGTTGCTCTGCCTATTCAATGTCTTGGCTCCCTTTTATTTCAAGGCAGGCCTTTTATGAAAGACTTCTCATATCTTACTGATATGATCATCGTTAGAATTAAAAGCTGGAGAACTCAGTCTCTTTCATACAAACAAAGCTTTGGCTGATTAACCCAGTTTATTCAGCATGGCCTGCTACCAGTATGTTGCATTCGCCCTGCCTAAAAGGTCATGAAGGTGATGGAACAAAAACGTTGTGCATTCTAGTTTGGAAATAACAAGGCCTCTACTAGTGGAACTATTTTATATATATATATATAATTAAAATCTTGATTGCATTTTTGTAAACCTAAGACTGAGGGAGGCTTGAGTCTGGAGTTGTTGGAACAGATCTGTATCAATAATGATCATGTCAGTGTGGGCTGCATGGATGAAGAAATACCTCATCAAAGGAAGAGCCGTATGGTCCAGTAAGGCTTGGAATAACATATGGGGATTGATGAAGTAGCTGAAGCTTAGGAGCGTTGCAAAGTATTAAGAGACTGATACGGTAGGATATTGTTAGTCCGATATTCTTTTGCTATGATCAGTGGTCAGATGCTGCTTGTTTAATTGACTATTGTTGATGGCGTTTGCACCTTTTTCCTTCTATAATGCAGGAAAAGTTTGTTCTTTATATAACAAGGGATTGGGCATCGGCTGGGGAGTAGAGATGTGCATTGTGTCGGTTCCTGTCCAAACTGCTGGGGGAGAATGATTCCTGTGGAATCCTGGATATCCGTTCATTATTGCTTAGTATTTGGGATCTGATACATCAAAGTCCAAGAGGACATTGGCCTAAACTTCTGTGGCTCTTCAGTGATGCATCTCATATGTCATTTATTTTATTGCCTGGCAATTTTGGACTTACTAGGACAAGATTACAGAAATTGAGATGCTTTCAGTGAAACAATGTCTACGAATTCTGCACCTTTTCTGAAGAAACTCAAGATCACTGGTTTGTTTGCTTCTCCGGTTACCAAAGAGATTTAGGCAGGTGTTCATGTTAAGTTTCATATACATAGATTAGTTGGAGATTGGAACATACGGCTTAATCATTCACTGGGCTTGACTTGATGTTACTGTAATCACCTATGCTCGGGACTTCAGTTTATCAGTGTCGTCATGGAATGCTTATTTATTCTCGGTTGTGCTCATCAAAGGCTGAGCTAGATAGACTTGGTAATCGTGGTGAATGACCAAATATGAACTTGGTGATTTGGCTCTATTGTAGGACCACCAAGACTATGTGACAATGTATTCTTCTGAACTCAATCCCATTTGTATCCATTATTTGATTGTTTACTCTGCATCCCTCAGTAGTCTATTTTATGGTTCGTTTGATCCAGTCCAGGAGATTGATATTGATACAACAACCATCTCTCTCAGGGTCAGTTGAATGCAAGTCCAAAAGAAGAATTAGCTCAACTTAAAATGGATCAGAAAATTCCATCAAGAAGTAATTGCCTTCATTCTCTATATCTGTTTGTCTCCTGCAAATTGAATGACAGTGAAAGTTTCGACAGAAGGGAAGAATGCTATGAAAGCTCGAAAGGAAGAATCCCGGGGCAGAGCAATCATCAGGGATCATTCAATATATCTAAGATGCGGACAGCCACGAAAGTAGGCTCTTATCTGCAACTGGGAAGAACCTAAAGCGGAGCGAGGAGACTGCCTAAATCTTTCTTAATACTCAACAAAAGCCTGTGTTCCTCCTCGGGTTTATTTCATAAGTTCATTGTCAGCAGGAATCGAAGCATAAATTTGGTTAGATTGGCGTGGAAAGTGCTCAAAAGGCAATGGCTTAACAGCAGATAATGAGCAGACTGATCTCACGGGGTTGATGGCTCGCTCACAACAAAAATCAATGACTTCATCGGTGTATTTATTCATCAATGCTAATCCAGAGAGAAAAACTCACTTCCCCAACAACCCACGAGATAA
Source organism: Sonneratia alba (assembly GCA_900174645.1). Lineage (NCBI taxonomy): Eukaryota > Viridiplantae > Streptophyta > Magnoliopsida > Myrtales > Lythraceae > Sonneratia > Sonneratia alba. The sequence continues at coordinate 5,497,776 of FWPY01000106.1, forward strand.
ACCCTCACTTGCTAGCTTATACGTAACCACTGACAACTGTACCTTTGTACTTATCAAAAGACAATTGTACCCTTGTGATAGCTATAGTTCTGCCTGGAAGAGAGAGAGAGAGAGATGCAGAGGGTCAACCGACTGCCTTCTTTTTCATTTTCTGAAAGCTTTTCGGAGCGGAGATATGATGATAATCTCTACCATGACTAGCAGTTGAGTGAGAATTCTGTCCGACCAAAGAAAGAAGGACTGCCTCCAAGAATGCTTGAAGTATAATGAGCCACAGACTCCTAACAATCCTGTGGCAAAGCCCGGGGCGATACCTGCGTAAATCCAAGGAGCGTTATCTGAATCATCACCATGTTGTTTATGGACATCAGGCTGCTCACGATCTTCCGAGCAACTCTTTGAAAGCGGAGGGCCACAGAGTCCATAGTTCCCAAGATATGATCCTCCTTTGAACGTACTTAGTTGGGCACCCGAGGGAATGGGACCAGACAGATGATTGAAGGACAGGTTCAGATAACTCAGGAAGTTTAGCTGGGACAAGCTCCGCGGAATAGAGCCTGAAAGTTGGTTGACCGACAGATCGAGGGACTCCAGATTTTTCATATTAGAAATCTCCAAAGGGATTTGGCCTATGAAGTTATTCCGGGACAAGTTGAGATTTTGAAGGCTGGAGAGCTTTGTCAACCCTTCTGCAATATGTCCAGTTAACCTGTTGTTTGAAAGATCAATAGAAAAGAGATACCGAAGTTGGGTGGCGTAGAATTGGGTCTTGCTCTTCGTGTTCACATCAACTCCGAACCCATAAAACCCAAAAATTGCAGATTTTGGATCAGCCAAGCTGGTTAAATTGTCAAAGCAGAGTGGAATATTTCCTGAGAGATTGTTCCCTGCTACACTTAAAACCCGAATCTGACCAAGTTGGCATATCTCCTTAGGAATTTCCCCGTTGAAGGTATTAGAGTCAAGGTTGAATACACTTAAACGAGACATTCCACCAACCCAGGAGGGAATCTGACCAGATAATTTATTTTGACTCAGATCAAGCACAGTCAAGGAAGACATGTTGCTGAAGCATCCAGGAAGAAGGCCGTGCAAGTCATTATCATGTAGTCCCAGAAAGGTGAGAGGTAAAGAGCACAAGGATGTAGGAATGTGGCCGCTGAGCTTGTTGTTTCCCAAGTCTATTCCGTCTACATCTCGTAAGATTTTCCAGCAGTCGGGAATTGCTCCAGATAGTTGATTGTGTGAAAGGTCAACGGCAAACAGGTTCTTCATCTTGCACAGAGAAGCCGGAATGCTTCCATTTAAGTGATTTCCCATAAGAGATATGTCACGCAATTTAGGCATCATATCACCAAAATTTTCCTGAATTGGTCCGGTCAACTGATTATTCAACAAATTTAGACCTTCAATATCTGAGGAACTGTTGTAAAACCAGTCAGGGATGACATCTGATATGCCACCATTGGACAAATCTAGCATTGAGATTTTCCTCTGGGATTGAAGCCAAGCAGGAAACTGTGGCCCGACTTGGCAGTATGCCATGCTCAGAAACCGAAGTTGGAAGGGAGGAACCCATGCAGGGTCAACGTTGACAACCAATTTATTTGATGAAATCTCCATCAAAGTTAAGCTCGTGAGATTAGCAAAGTGCTGTTCACTCACTAATCCGTTCAGGCTGTTGTTGGATAAGTCCAGGCCAACTAGATTCGACAACTGCCCCATTCCTCCTGGAATACTGCCCGTCAATTTGTTATTCATGAGATTCAGGTACTTCAATGAGGACAGCTGAAAAAGAGACTCCGGAATTGGACCATCGATGGAGTTGCTTGCAAGGTCCACGTACTCTAGATGCTTGAAGCTCCCGACTTCACTACCCAGATGACCACTGAAATTGTTCCAGCCTAGATCTAGAAATCTCAACTTATTTTGGAAGCAGCCGGAAGGATTGGCCAATAGAGTAGAAATATCTCCGGTGAAGTAGTTAAAGGACAACCTCAACGCGAACAACTCGCAGAGGTTGCTGATGTTCTGTGGCAGCTCACCGTGCATAGGATTGTTAAACATATGAAGGAAGGCAAGCTGTTTGTTATTGTTAATAATCTCGGTGGGAAAGTATAGGTCTCCTTGAAAACTAGAAGAAAGATCGAGATGTCTAATGGAGCTTAAGTTAAGCAACCAAGTAGGAACCGCATAACCTAAAGCATTGTCACTCAGGTCGAGAAACTCAAGAGAGGTGAAATTAACACGCAAAGAGTGGTCAATGTTAGGAAGAAAACAGCCCGCTAACCCCAGGTACTGAAGAGAGGGAAGCATGGATACTGACTGTAGCCAACCTTGGCCATTCGCAACAGCGATCCCGGACAGGTCAAGGTGTTTCATGGAAGGAAAGTTCAAGAGCCATTCGAGGTTGGCTACAGTCACACCTTTGGAACTGTAGCTGTAACCGAGAATGGTATTGAGATCAAGATACTGCAGATTAGAGAGGTTCCCAAGGTGAAGTGGAACCTTTCCAGCGAAGCAAGCATTGGAGAGGTTCAGATACACCAAGTTCGAGAGTGAACCTAGGAATTCGGGGATTTCAGCATAAGAAAGGTTGTTCCAGCTCAGGTCGAGGTACCTCAGGTGCCGGAGCTCGGCTAGAGAAGGATGAAGCCGACCTGTCAAAGTGCAGTTCCCATACTCCAGCACAGGGTCGATCATCAGATCATAATGGATCTCGGACTTGACGCACGGACTGTGGAGATCGAGCTTCACGACATTGCCTGTCGCCTTACTGCAGCTCACTCCTTTCCACGAGCAGCAGTCATCTCCTGTCCACGACGACAGACGATTCGAGTCGCCCTCGGTGAAGCCTTGCTTGAGCTGCAGAAGTGCTTCCCTCTCGGCCCCGACGCAGGAAGCTGCATTTGCGGAGCTAGCACGGGACACAGATCTCATTGTCCCGACGACAAGAAGTAAGAGCGCCAGGAGATGCATCGAGGTCGTTGAATGCTCGACAACCCGAGATGAAAGATTACACCATATGCCCGCACACAACGTGATATTTATAGTCGTCACACGTATGAATACGACGAATCCCCCCAGTCTCTGTACTGACTCGATGAACGTCCGTACGTGGTTGGTTCAAGTAAGCTCACAGATGCCTAACTTTGAAGCTGAAAGGAGAAGTACAGTTGCAGCCAATTATGATCAGCAACGATTTCTTTTGAAAGAAACATCCTGGAATGCTCTGAACCGATGCGACACTTCAATAATTGTCGTGGCAATTCAACCCATAACATGTTAGTCTTTATTTCTGCTTGGGAAAAGAAAATACTCGAGAAATGGTAGACGTTGCTATGGCTAAAGTCACAATGGATCATTCTTCCCTTCCACATATTCACCGTTAGACTTATAAGTGTTCCTTTTATTACCAGAAAAAGCGATGAGAATATATTAATTTGCCTGCAAACTTGAAAAATTAACGAACCGGAAACATTGAGTTCTGCATTTGACACCGCTTAAAACTCTCACTATGATTGTCTTGTCAGGCACAAACAAAAGAGCCCATTCACATTTCGCACGTCTCTCAGTGGAAGGCTAATGGCATTTGTCTCAAAGGAAGACTTCAGGAGTCAAGTTGTCCTCGGGGAAAGCAGCCTCCCCACCCACTGAATTAGGGAGGCGTGGGACCAGGTCTCCGCCGTGACTTTAGTGGTCACAAATCTTGAACTAGTCCCACTTGGGGGAACTCAAGTAGACCACGTCAAGGGTTTCACATTACCTACCGTGATCTGGGGTTGTCCCTGTTCTCACGTGAAGATTGAGATTGTGTTTGCCTTGTCCTTACTGGGAATGCGGATTTTCCTTCTTTTCCTCGAAACAGGTCGCACCCAAGTTGGAAGTAAATAATTGATCTTGCTTCTCGGGACAGATATTTGATAGTTTTTTCTTCAGAAAAAATACGGTCACTGTCATAGAATGCTCAACTTATTACACTAATGTCCTTCGGACAATTTGCCGTAACTGTAAATTGCATCCTACGTAGCTTCCCTCTGTTCACGGACCAAGAATTCATGACCCATCCCAGTATATATGTTCTATCGTGATCCTACTGTCTCAGCAGTCGAATTTGATGGAATAGTCGATAGTCAAGAGTCACCCTAAGGAACGAGTTGAACAGTCCCTGTTCACACTTTCACGAGTTTTAGACTGACAAGATCATGTTTCTGGGCTACATTCCAATTCAGGTAACATTCTGTAACCGAGATCTTGGAGATGGAAGCCTCTGTTTTGCTTTCAGTTGGGATCCTCACGATTTGTACTTGTGATTGAGATATCTACTCGAGGAAGCTTTGCCTGACCGACAAAATACCTGTCATCTATTTGATAAGCTGAATGGAAATGGAACTCAATCCGATGTTCAATAAATGCTTGCTTCATATATTTTATTCCACATTGTTGTCACTCAATCTGCCAAACAGGTAACTAGGACATGACTAGAAGAAAAGAGAGCATTTGAATCGCTCCACGGGATATCCATTCAGTTTTCAGCTTCCATGGGCCTCGTATTGTTCTGCTGCTTCACTGTCGATATCAACTTCTCGGTATGCTCCTTCTCTTTTAACATACCCGCACTTTCCAGCTTCTCTATCAACAATTTACATAACGTTTCCCTTGGAACCCACTCCTTTGACACCATTTCCTCGAGGAACCAGCATGCTTGATCGAGTTCTCTGCTCATGCAGAGCCCACGAATCAACAAACCATACGTCGCTCGGTCGGCACTGACATTGTTTTGCAGCATGTGGCTCAGCAAGAACTGGAGAACCCTCATCCTCTTCATCCTTGTGCACATCTTCAGTAGAGGGGTATAAGTCTTAAGATCTGGTTTGCACGATCTCTCCTCCATCCTCTTGAGCAACATCAGGGCTAGCTCTTCCTGGGAATGCTCACAAGCAGCAGCAATCATCGTATTGTAAGTGAGGACATCGCGAGTGACTCCCTGTGTTTCCATGTCCTCAAAAATTTCTTGAGCATCTTTAGTCCTTCCAGCCTTACTCAAAATGTATATTAACGAGCTGTAGAATGAGGAGTCGGGAACACAGCCTCGACTCTTCATTTTCTCGTAGACACCAAGAGCCTCCTTTATCTGTTTAGCCTTCCCCAGTGCGTGCATATAAATAGTGTAGCTCACGACGTTTGGAGGAGAGCCCTTTTCTGCCATTTCCTCAAGGATAGACTCAGCACCACGGAAATCCTTCTCATGGCAATAGGCTTCAATGAAACACGTATAGGAGACGGAATCAGGCCTAAGCCCATGTTTGTTCATCTCTTCCATAATCATTCGTGCCTCATCCAATTTCCGGCATTTGCAGTATCCATGAATCAAGATATTGAAACTCTCCAGGTTGAAGCCTTTTTCTTCCTTAAAAGCCAGAAAGGCCTCTCGGGCACTCTCAACACTGTCTCCCTTAACTAGTGCATCCATTAACAGATTCAACGATTCAATATCCTTATCAATCCCAAAGCGGTCCATGGCCTTGAATGCTTCAATTGCATGCTTGTGCTTCCTAGCTTTAGCCAGCCTCCTGATAACCTTGCTCATTGTGACAAGTGAGACATACCCCTCATTTCCACTCATCTCCTCAACCAATTTCAACATCAAATGGAACTTCTTGGACTTCCCCAGGATATCAACCATGAGGTTACACACCTCTGGGGAATGTACATAACCTGTATGTGATTTTGCCCAAGAGAAGGCCCCAAAAGCAGGCACCCACTCATTGCTGAATCTCCTCAGGACCTGCTCAAGCAAGCTTTTAGACGGACTAACGCCGCACCCAGTTAGAGCTCCAACAACATTCTCCACCGACCGGTGATGGTTTTTCAAGATTTTACAGATTCTCTCGACGTCAGAAATCCCTTTTGAGCCGCTCTTAGGTTTGTGCCCGAATTTAGTGTAATCGAGAAGCGGGAACGTCTGGACCCAGTCGGCTAGAGACGGGACCAAGAAGTCATCGCCGGAGTCTGAATTCTCGGAGCAGTTTGGATGGTGACTGAAATCGAGCCAACTCGGCGTCTCCTGCGAGTCAGAAGACTCGTGCAACTCGGTGGCGGTGCACAGATGGCTCCGGGAGAAGCATGGCACGAGTCGCGAGGTGGGGTTTTGGAATTGAACTGGACGAGAAAGGAACTTCAAGAGATCGAGTCGAGTCTTCGGTATCATTTCCGGCTGCAACCCTCGACGAGACAACAGATCAGCGGCGGGAGGGAGGAGGATTCAATTCAATTCAGCAGAAAAAAAGGGTCCCAACCGTCAAAAACTGTTGAGGGATAAAGGGCCTGGACTGATTATTGGGCCTCTATTGGAAGCATCAGCCTAATGAGAATTAAAATGGGTCGGGCCCGAACTGAACCGACCCATTAAGAAAGCCACCTGAAAAACTCATCGAGAAGAAAAAAGAGTGGAAAAGGAAAGAGGACTGTCATATCCGCTTCATCATATACTACACAAGGTATGACTCTGGCCTTTCTCCGTCCCTGTAGACTTTGATTTTCGATTCCTCGTCGGGGTTCATTAACTTGATTCGTATTGAGCTCCGATGTCTTGGTTAGATTCAGCAGATATAGAGTTAACCGCTGTATCTCTTAACTTATCGGCTTGCTGAGAATTATATTGCCTGAGGTATCTGTTCGAAGTTTTGTGTATCTTCTCCATTTCGGCCTCTTCTGTTCAATTTGGTTGTTGTGGGTTTAGTTCTTGATGCGTAAAATTGAATTGGGGGGCCTGCATGCTTGCGCCTTGAGCTGAACTGGGTTCAAGTGTTAGATGTTCTTTGGGCAATAAGAAAACATTCGACAAGAAAAAGAAAATGGGTTAATCTGAGTATGTGCTTCATAGTTGAACTTTGTGATCTTGAATGTCATTCAGGTCTCGCCCTTTTAAATTTTAAGATATTGATCATTACCTTGAATTTTCTTGATCTTATATTTCCTGTCGGTTAATTTATGAAGCTGTAGTTATCATCTAATTTTGAAATCCCAGCAAACATTTTCTGATTTTCTTTTTGGTAGCATCTTGGTAGAGTTATTTCTTCATTCATGCCCCTTGTTGGATCCTCTCTGGGAAACGTGGGTGCTGGTTGGCTGCTGACACGAAGCAGAGGGCATTGATTGTAATTTGCTAGTTTAATTTGTTTATGTTTCACAGTTTCTGGACCATGAAAAGGCCGAGGCCATGGGATAACCTGGTGGATGTTATACAGTCAGAGGAATCCTCCTCTTCTGACGTGGAGGTGGAAAATTTCTTGTCCACCAGCAAGCCTTTGCCTATCAACAGCACCATTGAGATGCCTGTCAGGCAATTATCATCTGAAGGTACTCCAATGAGCTCTGTTGAGGTTGAAGTTATAATTTACTTGTAGATAGCATTGGAGTGAGAGAAAAATTGTTTCAAATGTTTGGAGTAGTAACTATCATTGTGCTTGTTTTGGTAGCATGTTACACATATGGCATTTATCATGAGGCACACATGCAGGAAGAATAGAAAACAAAGAAAGCATGCACATGCCATCTATATGAAGCATAACATGTTATACTATCCTTCTTAGTGGGGCGACCATCATTATCTAATCTATTTTAGGGCAACCAACCATCTAGAAATTGTCTTTTGCACAGAAAAAAATAAAATAAAATTGAAGGCATGCATATTTCTAGACGCACTGTGATTGGTACAACTAGTTGGCATAAAGCAAAATCTTAGATGAGGTTGAAAGAGAAGGCTATCTAGCGATGTCTGGTTTGGCTCAGTCAACTGTTAGATTCTGTTACAATTCAGTATCTAAGTCTTATCATCTAATCAATGCTCTCCACTGAAGGGAATTTTGAAGTGTAATCTTCTGATGATGCTTTGAGATGCAGAAAGATTTCTCCAACAGGCAGAGATATATCAGCTATACATGAAGCAGATCCCAATACCCACTGAACGTGGTTCCCTGGTTCCTTGTTCTTCGTGGACAGAGCTTGGGAAATCCCTGAAGATACTATACCAACAGCCTCTGCATTACCTCACCAACATCCTCATCAAGCAATGGGACCAGGAGAGGATCGGGACCAAGGATGAAGACCAGCCACTGGATGAGATTATTCATCCTGCCAAAGCTGAAGCAACCATTTGGCTCGTCGAGGAAGTCCACCGACTTACCACATCCCATCATCATCTTGCTCGACTCTGGCAGGTGGATCCACTGTATCAAGCTTCTGTTGATTCTATTGTACCAGAAATGTACTTTCAAAGGCCTTAATTTCGGTAAGGTAAGCCTGTTTAATGTGACAAGACATATTTGCTCCTTTCCAGCTCTTCCTGAATTTTCAGTACTTGTCTACAATTATGCAGTTTATCCACATTTCTTCACCATTAACCCCACAGGAATGCAGCCCCCTTTCTGAAGAAAATGAGGCCTCTCATTATCTCTGACTGCAATTACTCGATCATATACTGCTGATACTAACTTCACTAGTGCATGACAATAAGAGCATATTTTATAGATTCATGGTGACATGAACAAATTGACAGCTTCTGACTCATAGTTGTGAGCCCATAAGCAATGGCATGTTTGTCGCTGTCTCAGCCGAGAATAATTTCTCCTGCTCATCAACTTTGAGAAGAACAGTCTTTTGGCTCCGGAAATGACCAGAGTCCCTGAGCCTGCAAATAATCTCATGAAGCACCCCTGTAATGTCTCTTTTTGGGGGTGAAGTTCATCTCCAGAAGTAAACCATGAATCCTCCTTATAATCTCGGCCAAGCTCAACTTGAGCATTTATCAGGTCTCCTTCTCCTTGATTTGAAGCCTTTTGTGACATTGGACCAGTTTTCTTTGAAGGTGTTTGGTGAATTCATGGAATTTAAATGCAGTCGTAGTTAAGGTTGCCTCTGTTGACAGAGATTTGTTAAGTTACAGCATTTGTTCATCTGAACCGCTTTTAACTGTATTAACTGTGCCAAACTGCAAATAAAAATTTTCAATGTCTCATCCTAGAGACATTGCCTGCAGATAAAAGATCCTTTCTCAGATGTCAAACCTTGCTTGGAACTTTGGAGAGCAAAGATAATCACCATGCTTCAACCTTAAAATCTTTTAATTTAGGAAGGAAAGTCAAACGGAAGAGTTTAAACGGCACAACTCATGAGATCTTGTCGAGGTGTCTGTCAGTTGGAATCGAATTACAGAAGCCGATGAGTTATTACCAGAGTAACATCTAACTCGAATCGGCAAATTGCGAGTGAAGAGGACTGATTAATGGATCAGGATTGGCCAATGCCCCGAATGTTGTCTCATGAAATACGACCAGGAGCAAAGCAGAAGCATCCTGGATTGGCCTGGTCCTTGGGGGTCATTCCTCTTCCCTTACTGATATCGATCGCCTCCAGCATCCGAACCACCTCTTCCATTTCTGGGCGCTTCTCCGGATTCCCATCCCAGCATTTCCTCATAATATTAGCAAGAGAATTGGGGCAGCATCGAGGAATCTCAGGTCGAAGATTCTGCCAATAAGAAAACAAAAAACATTCATCAAAACACACGCGTGATGAGCGAGACAAATTCAAGCAATGCCAACGTTCAGGGAGAATCCAGTCAAGATAAATTATCCCTTCACGGGTGCAAACTTCTCAAACTCACGATCACAGAAATAGTCAACTAGGAACGAGTCAAGAATCCAGATATAACCTGACGAACAACTGCAGATGAGACATCAGCAAAACTCAGGTCGGGATATGGCATATCACAGCAATAGATTTCCCACAAGCAAATTCCGAAGCTGTACACGTCACAGCTTCGGTTATAAGGTTTCCCAACAAGAACCTGCAAAAGATACCATCTTAGATCCACAGGAGACACCCAATTTCCACCATATATGCCTGCAAGAGCACAAGAATCCTGATGGGTACCTCTGGAGCCATGTAACCCAGAGTACCAGTCTCCCCGGTCATGTCTCTTGGATTTTGAGCTTCAACACGTGCGACTCCGAAATCAGCTATTTTCAGCGTCCTCTGAGAGTCTAATAGCATATTCTCTGTTTTCACATCACGATGCACGATCTTCTTGGAATGAAGGTAGCTCAAACTGCATGCAGTTCTATGTGGAATAAGACATCGTAGACTTTGGAATGAAAAGGGAAAGAAACTTCGGGGAAGATATCACGTACCCTCTTGAGAGATCAAGAGCCAGCTCGATAACTGTCTTGTACGAGAGCTTCTTCCGGCTGTTCCTTATCAGGAACTTTTTCAGTGTCCCACCAGGAAGAAACTCCACGACGACACAGCATGCTGTAGCAGGAATAGAATGTTGAGCATTACTTATGGGTTCCTTGGAGGGAATCTTGAGGTTCGAAGTTCCCATTGAAGCTCCAGTGAACTACAAGCAGCAAAACTTCAAGCATCAAAATTACCGTATGTTGGAGAGTTTTCTTGTCATACTTATAATTATTGCCATATTCCTGACAGGAAATTTGCATCACTAAGGTCAATCCTAAGGAATGCTACAAGAAGGTTTCATTACTTTTGTCACATTGGGATGGTCGAGCTTGTGCCAGACGGCAACCTCTTGCCGAAATGATGCCCGCAGGGCTGTGGTTTCAGCTGATGTGATCATTCCATCCTCTCCCCAGTCCAACAACTTCACTATAATAATGCAAAATTGTATAGGAATAAGAAATCTAAAGTTCATGTAAAGATGAGGAAAAACCTGATTATTTCAACTGCAGGCAAACACGGCTGCTGAGGTGTTACCATCGCATCCACAACATCGCTTTGGAAGGAAAATATCTCAAGTAACAACTGATTTTGACTGACCATGTCGCAGTCCATGACCCGGGGAGGAATCACAGCACCAAGAGACAACAGATTATAATAAAATTGTATCTCAGCATATCGGTGTAGCACTCCATGGTAAAACATTGGAAAACATATTGTAGCAGAGGAAAACAGAACATGTGGTGATTGTTACCTGCAACAACTTGGGCATCATAAGTGCCCTTGTAAACAACTCCGTAAGTGCCATGAGCTATGACACTCCCGATTACCAACTTTGACAAATCAATCTCCCACTCTTCCTTGGGCCTTTGCTTCTTGATGTTCTTCGACCAAACCCGACTCATGTGCTTCTCGAGCTGTATGTCCAAGCTCTTCATATCAAATTTGTCCGCCCTGAGATACATATTTTTACTGCTTTTGGTCCCAACACCCTCCATCCCCTTTAACTCCGAGCCTCCCATCTCCTCTTGCTTTACTTCTTCAGGTGTCACGCTCCTAACATCATCAGGTTTCTCGGCTTCCATGTTCAAGAAATAAAAAACACAATAGGCTCACGACCTTAAAAGTACCGCACAACCCCTAAGAATCACAAATCAATGATACCGAAACCAAAAGATCGAATATTGAGGCAAACCCACAGGGGATAACCACACATGGGCAGAATCCGAATTCAATTCCCCCCAAAAAATGGAAGCTCCTAATTCTGATTCTGCTTCTTCTCAGAGTAATTCTACAGAAAAATGGCCTCAAACAGCTTCGGAACCGCACGGGGCAGGCCTCTTGTTCTTCGTAAGCAATAAAAACAACACCAACAGAACTGTCAGAAGGATTATAATATGAAAGTAGAACCTCAGAAAACGACCGGATCCCACCTCCGAACCGATGGAGACATGCCGCTAAAATGAATATTCCGGACGCACTGTTAGCCAAAAAGGCACAAAAATTTTCATCAAAAAGAGGAAAGTAGGGAGACGGACGGGAAAGTTGACTTCGAAGGCAATAAGATAAATAAGCGAGAGGCGACCAGAAAGCAAGAAGTCGGTGGCCGTTAAAGATGCGGAGAGCCCAACAGGGCCGGCGATCCTCCTCGTGACATCGGAAGACAAAGAGAAAGGGATTTACGTTCTTGGATGAGAATATGAACAGGACAATGTCCCTTAGAAGAGGGAGAGGAGGGAGAGAGAATAGAAGGGAAGAGGGGATAACCTGTTTTCCAGGCCTTCACAATCACAACGAAATTACCGGTATATTCTCGATTGACCACTTTGTCCTTGCGAATGTATTATATTTACTTTATTTTTTCGGATATATATATATATATTAATCTTCAAAAAATAACAACAAAGGAAAGTATACGTGGATTGCGTACCCATATTGATTACATAAATCATGAATTACCATGTGGGTAAGCAATTAACTTATATAGACATATGCATGCGTCTCACATATCCCATATCTGTCAGTACCATGTCAATAATCGAAAAATGATACCGTACTATAGGCTCATATAAACCTCATATTATTACGTTAAACTTTACGATTAAATGTCACGATATATTATCCCGACGTGGTGTCTGTTAGGGAGCCACAGGACTACGTAGTAAGCAAGGACAAGCACTCGACCATTCCAGAGGGACTGATCTCATGAATGGTTGGTTATCGAGGAGAAGAAGGCCCTTTGAACAACCATGAAGAGAGGCCCAAATACACAGGGGCTGGGATCTCAGCGTGCATTGGACTCTGCAAGTTGGACTGTTGCCGGGTCAAGGAACGAGGCATCGAGGCGAGATGGCTCCATCCATGAGTTCGGCCAGTGATGAGCCTTCCTTGCTGACCCACGAGGCCTTGCTTGGACTCCTGGACTTGTCCAAGTGCTTCTGAGTCTTCCATGTGGGCTGGCTATTATGAGTCCTCGAGAGGGCCTCCTCAAGTCCTGCCCTGGAGATGACACGACGCACCGCGGTCGTCCAAGCGTGTGGTGGGACGCCCTCGTTTCAAAACACTTTGGGCGCCAAAACCAGATCGTACACGTGGCAACACGTCATCGGATGAGGGGACGGAAGTAAATAAATATAACAAATTTCATGATAAAAATTAAATATATAATCTCTCCTTGATTATTAAGTCAATAACGATTCTATTGTATTGAAGTCTCATTTTCACATTTTCCCTTTTTTTTTCCTTTCTTTTTGGATTTATTTATTTTTGTTATTTTTTTACCCAAAAAAAAAAGGCTGATGAGACGAGATCTCCAGATCTGTACCATCCAACAGACGAAGTTTCTAACTGGAACCGGACATTCTTCCCAACATTTTCACCCTCCTAAATTGGCACTTGGCAGCATAACTCTCAGATCTATCACAAGTTTTCGACATTTTAGAATTATGAATATCCTATAGTCTCGATGAAATTTATCTATGCAAATGTTCCGTCCATCTAAAACATAGAATTTGACAAAATTGTGGTTTATAGGTATCCATAAAATCACATGTGTAATTTCCACCATAAGACACATTTAAGACAATTTTATTTTTTTAAATAGAGGAGCTGTCAAAAGATTTACAACTTCAATACGTAATCATGTATGGGGACGAACATTCATTGGATCATCAATTGAATGACGACATTTATTGACAAAGATCAACTGAATTTAAGGCTTTGTCGGATGGTACAATCGATCGAATCCATTCATCATCAGCAAACCGTAGTGGTCTTTTGTGCACGGTCAAAGGTTTGATGTGATTTTCCCTGTCTAATTGATCGATGCCGTGATGTGTTTCTTGAACTTATCGTCCAAATTAAGATGTGCAATTGTTTCAGACGATAAAGCGGCAATTTGGCAATTTGGCGTTGAGGATAATTCAACCTTTAGAAGGTGGACACTGTATTTTACGAGCGAAGTCATCTATATGCGCTGTACCCCAGAATGGTTGTGCCCGGATTCGACATTGAACCAAAAATAACCTGGGAGAGAATGAATGACTTGAGGGGAAGCTCAATGGTAGATTTCTTCGACCCGATTCTTTTCTGGGCAAGAAAATTGAACTCCCATAATCAGCAGTTACAGCAGATGACAGAGAGAGAGAGAGATTTACAAAATTTTCCCTTGTAAATTTATGTGTGGAATTAAATAAATTGTTGCAGAAGAAAAATGAAATTACAGAGGAATAAATGGAAGCTCTTCAGCCAAAAAAAGAGAGGAGAGAATAAATGCAAGCAAACAGCTGTGGCGATCGAAGGTAGGGTCAGACAGGTCCACGTAAAAGGGTTCATCTCCAGCAGAAGACTTTCCCAAGTTTTCCCGCTCCGTTCTTGAACACCTCTGCTCTCTCTCTCGTCCCCTTCTTCTTGTTTTTTTATTTTTGTGGTCAGCCTGCCGCCTCCTTCTTCGTTTGGGTTTTGCTGTCCATATTCTAGAGAAAGAGAGAGGCACGAGTTGAAGACATGTGGAGGAGCTTCTTCCCTGGAAATGGACACTCCAGAGAAGACCCAGATTGCCCCTTCCTCCACTCCCATCTCTAAATTTGAGGTACCAAATTCGCATCCCATGATCTGTTGTCACTCAGTCAATCGAGCAGATTTTCTCCGTTCCTTGTCTGTCTTTTACTGAATACCCAGTGGATTTTTGCGGCTCTCACAGTAAAGGCTACCTGAAAGAAGCTCAAATTTCTCTTGTCGAATAGACCTTTTTGGGTTTTGTTCTCTTCGATTGCTATACCCTGTATCGGTTTCTTCTCTTTACGGGTCAACCCTGATTTCCAAGTTAGATTTGGGATTTCTTTACTTCCCGGGCACCCTCACGGAGAAGGAAATTTTCTTTTCTTGAAAAAAATCTCACTTCTTTTGCTCTGCATCTACATTCTACTTGGGTTAGCCCTAATTTTAAGCGATATTTGTGTTTTCCATGGCTTAATTGCAGTGTTCATAGTAAAGGGTCCACATATTAAGTGGAAATTCTTTCCTTTTGAGAAGCATTTTTTCCACTCAAGTCGGCCGCCCTCGATTTTGAAGTGAGATTTGGACCTTCTTTTGCTTAATTATGATGATCAGTCTAGAGGGAACTGTCGGCGAGAAAAATTTCTGATCTTTGGAGGAATTTCTCTGCATGTCCTTGAATTATTCTCTACGGGTTAGCATAAGCTGTCGGAGGAGATTTTCGTTTTGTTTTGATTACTAATACAATGACGAGGCGGAAGTTCTACTTTCTAGTAGACATTTTGCCCTTTTGACTTATTATTAAAAAGCAAGTATTCTGTGAAATATTCCTACAACACTATCGTTGGTAATTGAATCTGGTACTCGAGCTCAATTCTGAAGATCGCCGCTTGGCTGTCTTGATCTTCTTTGAATTATCTCATCACTGTGCCTAATTAGTTTATGTCTTTTGTAATTCCACCCGTATAGATCTACCTAGCTCTATCTGATCTTCTAATCTCTTATCTGAATGCTATGTTCTTTCCAATTTGTCGATGCTCTCTGAACTTTGAAGAATCCCCTTGGAACAGTTGAAACTCTCGTTTCTCTGTCAGATGCATCTAAATTGATTCAATAGGGATGAATTTCAGTTCTTTTTTTTTTTTTATTTTGTCTTGAAGGGCTCGGATATGCCTATTTTTACTGAATTGTTCTGGCTTAAGAATATTGTCCTTTACGTCTGTGCTCTGTATTCATGTTCTTTCGCGCGAACACTGCTTTTCCATTAAAACTGGGTGAAGTTTATTATTTCTTGAAATTAAATCTTCATGAATTACCTACTTTGCTGGGCAAGGAAATATTCTTTGGTTCCTTGTCCAGTATTTTGCAAAGGTAAACCTCTTATCATGATCTTGTAGAGCTAATTTTTCTTCCTAGTACCTTCTAATTTTTCTTTTGCTGCTCACAGGAGTCTCCGGTATTCAATTTCATCAACAATCTGTCCCCTATCAAACCTGTTAAGTCTGTCCACATTACTCAGACGTTCAGCTCTCTTACCTTTGCATCTCTTCCCCCCATTTTCACTTCTCCACATATCAGCTCTTACAAGGAATCAAGGTTCCTTAGAAGGTAAAAGAAAGATGGGATTTCTTTGTCTAATCATGCAAAAGATCCTCTTTACTGTTTCACGAGTTTTTTTCTCTACAGATATCAGAATGAGGATCCACCCAAACTTAAAAGTCCCTCTGCTAATGTGGAGGGACCAAGTACCAATGAAGGAACTGAGACTGAGCTTCAAGAAAACTCCGAGGCAGGAATTTCCACTGCATCAGCTTCTGTTGAGCGAACCACTGAACCTGCTGAGTTTGCTATCGAACTGCCACGTACCTTAAAGTATGACTGTGGCAGCCCAGATTGTGGCCCCACCCAGAAGGTGGGGCTTCAGAGGTGCCAGAATATCGATCAGCCTGCAGAGAAAGCAGATCTTTGGAATAATCAAACAGAGCAGGGATGTGACTGGGAGAGACTGGTTTCTGATACTGCTGATTTACTCATCTTCAGCTCCCCAAATGATACTGAGGCATTCAGACGGATAATTCAGAAGTCGCAAGGTCTTGAAAAAGGATTAGGTGCTTCTCTATCAAATTTCCTTCAAAATAATGTCTCTGATTCACAGAAAATGCAACTCTTGTTCCAACTTGCTTCGGGTGAGCAACCTGATATAGGAGACACCTTGGAGAGTTTAGAAATTAAGCATACTCAGGAGGATCTTGGAAGTGATGATTTGACGAGTATGGGGATCTACCTGAGTGGTGGTTTGGAGAGTGAGGTAGCAACCTATGGTGCATTTGCAGATGGGAAGGTACATCCTACTATACTGCTAAATATTTCCCAATCACGGAATGATCTATGATGTGACACAGTGATATGACTCAATCCTATATACTGCTAAATATTTCCCAATCATGGAATGATCTATGATGCGACACATTGATATGACTCAATCCTACACAAACTTATGGATGGGACAGACTTTTTCTTTGATCAAAATGAATAGGATTGAAGCTGCTTTGAAAACAGATGAGCTATTTTGCATTCCGTAGAGTTTTTTTTTTATATATATAAGGGACGTATCTTCATCTTGCATCAGTTTGGCATAAACATGACTCACAATAGGGACACAATCCAGCAGCATATATAGCAAATATTCAGATAGAAGACGTGTTTGTGTCAGTTTTATGGTCTTATTTGTCAGCTTAATCTACACTTCCCGACTATAATTATCTTTACTTGATACCTCGACATAATAAGTGGTCCCTTTCTGTTTTTATGGTCAGCCTCTCTTGAATTTGCAACGTGGTATGAGAAGGCGTTGTCTAGATTTTGAGATGGTGGGGGCTCATCGCCGCAAAAGCTTGCCTGACAGTTCTACCTGTTCATCCTCAGTGTCTCATTCCAAAGACAAGAATGCCTCAAAGAATCTTCGCCTCAAGTCTGTTAATAAAAAGAGAAGGGGTGAATCTTCAAGATGCATTTTACCTGGGATAGGTCTGCATTTAAATTCTGTGGCTTCAGGAAAGATTGACTGTAATGTTAAAAAGCATGAAAATTTGGCTTCTGAAACTCAAATGTCAACAATGACCGGTCAAGAATTGCTTCCCCTACATATGATTTCGACTACCTCTGAGAAAGAAGCTGATGAAAGTGGGAATATTGTTGTGGAAGATAACTCTCTAGCCCTAGTACTGCTAAACCCGGATGAGTTGAATCCCAATAGCCCCCGAAAGAAGAGGTACATGCAGTTAGAAGCTGAATTCTTATTTGTGTAACAATCCCCTTCTTTTCATGTTTGCTTTAATTTACAAGACAAGTGTTTGATCTGCAGGCACAAAGTTGAGCATGGGGGAGAAGCAGAGTCCTGCAAGCGGTGTAACTGCAAGAAATCAAAATGTCTGAAGCTGTAAGTTCTTATATCCCTTTACAATATCAAATAGTCAACCAGGCAAAGTCCACTTGTTTTTTTAATTTGGCTGAAAGACCAAAAAATATCATTATCAGGCTTTCAACTGCGTGTAATCTCTTGGGCATTCAATTTGAAATATTGACTTTTTTCTTTGCAGTTACTGTGAATGTTTTGCTGCTGGTGTATACTGCGTTGAACCATGTGCTTGTCAAGACTGCTTTAACAAACCCATTCATGAAGATACTGTTCTTGCAACTCGGAAACAGATCGAGTCACGGAATCCATTAGCTTTTGCTCCTAAAGTGGTCAGAGTTTCTGATTCCAATACTGAGATCGGGGTGAGTGATTGGGCAAGCACTTCATCTCTGCAGCCTCTCTGAGGCAGCTACCTTATTGATGACTGTCCCTTGGCCTTCCGTTGCAGGATGAGTCCATGAGAACACCAGCTTCAGCAAGGCACAAGAGAGGATGTAACTGCAAGAAGTCGAGCTGCCTGAAGAAATACTGTGAATGTTATCAGGTTTTTTCTTTTCCCTTCACATATGCAGTCTTTTTGCTATTTGATTATTTTTCAGCAATAAAGGACTCTTTTCTGCTCTGGAAGGGCGGAGTTGGATGCTCGATCAACTGCCGGTGCGAAGGCTGTAAGAATGTGTTTGGTACAAAAGATGGTAATTCGCTTGCTTATGTTTTTATCTTTTTCAATGTGGACTCGCTGGACTCTTGCGAGTATGATTCATGCATCTCACCATCGATTTGTAAAAATCCACGATGAGTTCTATTAGGAGCAGACTGTGAGGCTGATGAGGAATTAGCTGAAAAATGTGAGAAGGATGAGCTTGATGCAACTTCTCTGAAAACCAAAAGCCGGAGGACTGAGGAGCTGTTTCACCCTTCTGTTCTTCCTAGCACACCTTCGGGCCTGTCCAGGTAAAGGCTCATCAAAAATAAATCAATGCTGTCATCACCACAAGCTCCCCCTTGCTGATATATGAGTCATGTTTGCATGTCTGGCAGACCCCCAGATCAGATGGCATTTCCTACGTCCAAGGGCAGGCCCCTGCGATCATCAGTCCTGACTAAACTTGGGTCCTCTTACGTGTTAAACGGCACAGAGAAAATAGGTAAGTCCAAGCTCCTACTGCCTCCACCGTGCAAGTTTGAGAAGCCTCCACAGCTCGATGGCGAAAATGAAATGCCAGAAATCCTAAGAGGGAGCACTACTCCTGGCATGAATGTAAAGACAGCGTCTCCCAACCGCAAGAGGGTCTCCCCCCCTCATGGGGAGTTCAGCTCTTCTCCAAGCTTGAGGAGTGGCCGAAGATTGATCCTGCAATCTATCCCTTCTTTCCCTTCCCTCACTCCCCAGCATTAGGAAGAGGTTGGTTGGTATTAAGAAGATCATACATATCTTAGGTGCATTGCACTTTTCTACTGTAAGAACACTTACAAAAGCATCTCCTCTTTTGTAATCAAGATCTTTAAGTGACGTCCTTGTAAAATAAGGTTAAAATTGTAATAAATTCTAATAATAACCTGTCCTACTTATAATCTTAAATCTACCACGTCCACTGTCAATAAGATAAACAAATTTTCGCTTCCACAATCCAGACTTAACACACTTGTCAGCATTGGCTAAGACAAATAAAGATCATTCACTCATCTGACACAGCCAAAGAATTCAATCCCCGTAATCTAAGGCAAGGGTTCTGATAAAATCCAATCTCGGGAGCGGCATTAACAGCATGGGCAGGACCTTCTCCTAGGAGGGCATAGAACTATAATCTACAATGATATCTATCAGAGCTCAAGGGGTAAAATTCAGTATTTGAAGATTAATGGCGACACTACATATTTATGTCATTTTGGAGGGACATGCTATATATATTTTGAAGCTTTTTGATGAATAATAGTAGGTCATTGTTCAGCAAGAAGATGATTAATGGCGACAAATGGACAACTTAAATAGAGTAAAGCATCTCATTATAGCCAGCAAAAACCACGCATAATCTCTTTAGCTCTAACTCAAACATGTATTCTCAGGTTTGTAACTAGAAAATCCTCCCAAGATAAGTTAGAAAAACAAGCAAGATCATCAAAAACTAAGAGAATCAAAGGCCCCTGCCCTTTAGGCTCCAATGACCTCAGTAACTCCCTCGGCCATGATCTCATCAGAAGGCCTATCCAACTTCACACCAACATCTTCCGAGTAGTCACCATGAACCTATACAACATGAACCAACATCGGAAGAGAGATATATTAGAATATACAACCCAGAAAGAATAAAGGACAGTAGAAGCACAAAGGTTTCCCTAGAAGTCAATAACAGCTATTGAGAAGACAGGTACATGCCTCCATAAGCTTCCCAAGATCAAACTTAGGAGCCTTCAAGATTTTAACTTTTCTGATGAACACGTTCTGCAGCGGGTAGATTCCACTGGTTGCCTTCTCAATCTCCTTTCCAATCATCTCGGGGATAAACTTTCGGACTAATTCCTTCAGATCACATGAGGTCGCTTGGTTGACCATGATCTCCCTCATCTTACGACGAATCTGGAATGAAGCCAATGACTCAGAATTCATGAGCAACAAGAAAATTAATGAGCTGTTATATTAACCGCCAAGTTTAGAGTAATGGTGTGTCACTGTCTCATTAGATATCACAAGAATACTCGAGAGCAATCTAATAAGGTCAAAGCAGAAATATATGGTATGTGCTAGATCACCTGTCTGATCTGACTGGACTGAGCATAGCAGGTCCTCTTGACCTGGTTCGGACGTCTCTTAGTGAAGCCAATGCAGAACATCCTCAGAGTGTAATTGTCAGTCGTCTTGACATCAACATGTGCTTCAATTAGAGTTTGCCACTTCCTCACCAAGGATCTCAACTTATCTGTGGTGAAGTCCATACCCTGATTGTTACAAAAGAGAGAGACCCATAGGTCAACACGTACCACAACTAAAAAGAAAAGGAACTAAGGCGGATTAAGAAATACAACTTACCCAAAAGTTTGTCAATACATTTCGTCCCTGAACATCTTCAGCTCTGAGCCGTATCTTCCTGTAGGCATGGTCCTCATCACCCTGAAGGTCAGCCAATGATATCTCAAACACTCGATGCTTAAGTCCCTCAGAAGCAATCTGCAAGTGCCAAAGAGTTTATATCAGTTCATGAATGGAGAGATGCCAGATACACTCTCTCGCACCACTCAAGTTTCAATAGAAGAGCAAGTTGAAGATAAATAAAAATGAGGAGTATCCAAAACCCAGTGGCAAGCATTGATCTTAAATCAACGCACATAGCTTTTACAGTCAATAAAATGGCTAATACAATTTTACACACTACTTTTTACCAACCCAAGTTGGAAGCTTTGTTTATTTAGCTTGATACATCTCTCCAAAATTTTACTGGCAGTACATGACATTGGAGCATTCGGTTCTGCCAAGTAAGCTAGCCAATGGCAGTTAAACCAGTATACCATTTATTTTGCATTGCAAATGGACTACCCAAATTACACCTGCCCTATAGTGAGGAAGCATATGATAAGCTCCTCTCCTTCCTACGATAAGGGAGAAACTTTACGGGAGCATATACTGAGCACGCAGATCCAGCATCCGAAATCCCGAGCAATCAACTAAGTAGTAAAAAGCACAACAATCGACAATAATGCAAAGATCAGCACATTCAATAAATAGGTACCTTGGTGCCCTGAGTGCGAGTGACAAGGGTTTTGCCCACATTCTTCACAGAGAAGACGGAGGGAGCCTTGATGTCGTACCAATCCTTCTTGGCGAAGGGATCAGCTCTGTAAAGCCATCAAGAAGCAGACAATAGAAACAGAGCTATACAAAAATGCGACAGGCAAATGAGGCCACTAGTAATGAAAGTCCGATCATTCAGATCCATTCATCGTGATTTGGAAGAGGAACTCACGCCTTCTTCTTGCTTCCCTTCTTCCCCTTGGAGATCCTCTTGTTCTTACTGCACAATTACAATTGGAGAACCATCAGAACTCAATTCAACAGAAAACCTTCCAGAGACACCAGTGCTCTTAGAAAAAAAAAACAAAGGAAACAAAGATACCCGACAGCCATGGTTGGAGGAAGATCAGAGGTTTCCCCTCAGAGCAGATAGTTAGTTCTCAAAAGGAGGACGGCTCTGAGCAAAACCCAGCAACAAAACAGAAACCTTAGCAACTCCAGCGGCGCTCAATATAAGGGGTGGGATTCCGATCGGCTTCCCTAGGGTTGCAACTCCGGTTAAATTGTGATTATGGACCGGAACTGAGGGTACCATCGTCCAATCAAAATAGTCCTATTTTAGCTGACAGATTGGACCTTTTACGGCCCATATCTTGTTTGTGGAGCTTCCCTTCCAACTTGATCCATACCCGAATCTCTTTCGGATCTGAACGACGGAACTTTTTCTCCTTTTTTTTTCCCTTTTTGCCTCACTTGAAATTTAGATATTAATTTCTCCTGAATATTTTAATTTAACTCAAATTAATTAAAAATATTTTTTTTCCAAACATCAATTACCTTTCTTCCAAGTTCGCTCTGGAAAGTGACAGTATATTAGTAAACTGATAATATACAGTAAATTAAATTTACGGTTTTAATCTCTCGATAGTCAGTATTTTAAGTTTAATTGACAGATCTTAACCTATATAATACACTAATTCGTAAATTAGTTGATTATTACAGTGTAGTATATAAGGTTGGATAAAAAATTTCTGATTTTCTTTTTCTTTTTTTTTTTTATTTTGCCAGCAATCACGTCCAAATCAGTACACTTGGAAAAGCAAGAACAGCTGGAAATGTTCTGCATCATCAGAGTATTTTGATATACCTGTCCCATCTAATTAATAAAATTGAGACAAGAGAAAAAATGTAAAATTTAATTTCCTGTCCACACTGCCTAGAAATCTTTTTCTCGCGTTTTAAATTTCAAGTCAGAATATTACTAAATGATAGGAATGATTAAAAAAAATTTCATCCAGTTAATTTGGATAAAATATATGAGAATTAAGTAGATCCGTAAATGAGCAAATCTTTCTTGCGATCGTTTCAAGTTCCAACACGTCCTCTCCGCCACCCCTTAATTTCTGCACGGCGCCACCCTGCCTGCCGGCGGCGTGCGGCTCTCCCATCAACTACGCTGTCCCAGCCAGCACCACGTCGTTTCATTAAATCGATTGAGTTCACCGGAAATTGTAAAGAATTCTCTCGTCACGGGTCACTACTTTTCCAATTAAATGGTTAGCAACCGTTCATAATTTTTTTTGCACGGGGTAAGATGATATAATAGGTATTCGAGTATGAAGCTAAAGTTTCTTGACCCCAACAACATCGTGGCGTGCTGAGATGTGACAATCGACCATTGGGGTGTTCTTCTTCCCCGAGCTTGTGTCACGTCTCGTACATTATCAAGTCGAGCTTCTTACAGCATGTCGTGATGAAATGATCTGCAACCAATCGTACATTTTCATTTTTTCTTTCCACTTAGATTCGTATGAACAAAGAAAATGTCACACGACTCTCTCTCCCTCTCCGTGGAGATAGTCAAAGATTCCAATGAGAGCATGATCTGAATGAATGGGTGAATCGAGTGTGCATTTCTTCCCAGTGGATGCTCCGAGACTTTTGGACAAGTCATGTTTTTACTCCATGACCTACCCACACAATGTTTGAAATTTCGCCTCTATTCCTTCTCTCTTGCTTCCCAGCAATGGTGCTGAACTGCTTTCCAAGTTAACGGTGTTGTGTTGATCGGTGCATTTCCTTGGCTACTGGCACCCACCCGATCGAGGGCCGGTGCGATTCACCCGATTTTTGCATGCTCAATGCAATTGTCGTTGGCCCGTCAAATCAAGAATTTAAGCCGGGTGAGTGGGAATTTATTGGATCTACTCAGCGCTGAGGAGTCGAGTCATGATGTGCACTCAACGCCGACGATTGAATTCGATGAAAGGACTCCGGTCCGTTTGGGGTGGGGGCGGTGATCCCCCTCTCGGTTCAGTGGACGATCCAAATGGAGGATGCATTACACTTGGATGCACACCTACCCCCTCTTCCCCCACATTGATAGTGCACCATCATTATCCTCAACAACATAAATGCAACATATATATATTTATATTGCATGTCGTAGTGTATTACTATTATTTCTCTATCATTTTAGAATGAGTTACTGTTTTTTTTTCTATTATAAATGGATTCCATGATTTTAAAGTTGATGGAACAATTATCGTGGGGGCTTGTTTGATGATGATCAAATTCGCCATCCTCTTAATCCTGAATTTAAGGCAGATTTAAGTATGCATTTTTTTTATCCATTACTATAATAGAGATATATGCATCTAAATTCAAGAGATAAGTCTTTTTCATGAAGCGTTTATGACGTCGAGGGTAGGAAGATGGATACATACAAGTCGTGAGACCTCACATCACACTGTAAATGCTCTCTCTGTGCCGCGAGGGAGACTCCAAAACGCCATATTCGATCAACTACTTCCCAATCCACGACAAGCTTATATGGTGAAATCATCAATGCCTCAAATCACAACGATTATATAATAATCACCAAGCTATTCCCTATACGGGTGGACTTTATCTATAGTGTTAGGGTTCGGAATCCACTTAAACCACATCGTATCTGCGGGTAGGCTGATACCCGTGTGGTAATTAATCCCGACGGATAGAATAGGAACACATCATGATCTAAAAGGGGAGCTTTCTCTTACATCCTCTATTTCCTTTGGAGATTGGGGTCTAGTTTGGATAGGGCTCTCAGGGACCGTAACCCCCCCACATCAACGGGTGGAATGTCTACATCACAACCCATATCACGTATCCATTAGGTGACATCATGAAACTCCACAGTAAGAAACTCGGTACACCGCAGGCTCGCCAAATACCAATTTAACTTCCGGAGGTTCCAGATACAACAGCTCCTCGATTCAACATCGATGCAAGAATTTATTGGGTCGAACCCTTTGCGCCGGTTAGGTCGAGTGGGAAGGCATGGCCGTAGCCGAGATTGGGAAGCGAACCTTCATCATGGGGTTAAATTGGTAGATAGGGGGAACGTGACATTTGTGGGGTCTCCATAGTTTTTTTGTATGAACCGTCGGTATTTAGTTGGATTTTATCCACCAGACTAATTCGGATCGTCCCGAGTCGGCCCATTTAAGGGTTTAAGAGCTCCTCGCCGCAGGTATGACTCGAACTCAAATCCTCCTATTGGAATGATGACTGCCGAACCACTTTATCACGCCCACGGTAAGTGGTGTCTGCAGAGTTACACCATGAGAGCAAAGAGCTTTAATGATGAAAGTGAGTCTCGAGTGCGGCACGACCACTCCCGTATTGCATATTTGCCCCCCCACCTTTTATTTCCCTAATTTGTGTCCCAGAAATTATTTAAATGGGAAGCCACTCACCCAATTTCCTTTATTTTGCCAATTATTATTCTCGTGTGAAAATGATTGCCTCGAACCGCTTGGCTACTTTGAATTGATGATCATCGGATTCAATATGTATATAATACATGAATACATACATAAAGTTTCCATTGTAAACAACGTCAATAAACTTAAACAGCATGCCAATTCCTGGCCCGCGTAGACACAGACATGCTACCGCTACCATCTTTTGTAAGTTAATTAGCTATCGTCCAACTTGATTTCGAGTTAAAAGTAGTATCATAGTGTTAATTGTTTTACTTGCAAAAATGAGCTTACTGTTAAAAAATAATAAATGATGGTAGTGCAGTTCTCTGATTTCCGATGATCTCATCAATCGACACGAAGGCAAGGATTGGATCTTGAGAAGTCAACAGATGTCACCACCGGTCTCAGTGTTCGTAAGAGAAGCATTTCGTTGAAAGGGCAGGCACGACTTTCATACGCGAGTTGAGTTGGGGATTCAATGCCTCAGGACCTAATGTCACAGTCCCAACCAACACTATAGTCTGGGAGGGGATCGATGAAGATGACCCTCTACATAAAAGAAAACGGAGATAAATTTATTGTATTCGAGAACAAAAAAGGGAGAATGAGATGTACAAACCTCTTTATAAAAAAAACTAATTCAAAAAAATCGAGCTTGGTGTATAAGGATTAGGTAATAGTGGATTTGAATTCGTGACTGATGCATCTCTTTACCGATCCAAAGTACATAGGATGAGGAAGGGAAAACCAGAAGATGAACCGCCACCGCCGCCGCCACCACCACCCGGGTCTCCATTCTTAATTTTCTCTGAGGTGGTGGGTTGTTTCTGACCACCACCCGTCGCCCCCAAAGAGGTTGTTGAAGGGTCGACAAATGTACATCTTTTCAGTGATGGGGAGTGGCCCATCATCAACCGGCTCAACCTCAGCAACTGGACATTTTCTCAGTCAAGAAATTAACTAATAATTAATTTTATTTGGCACTTGTTTAATCGGGCACTGTGTCCCTATCTTCGATATTTAATTAACAAGGAATATGAGACACTATGATTGAAGAAGTATCTAAATTGTGCACGTAATGATGTTGCCTTGACGCAATCCTCCATAAGCAGGCACACTTCGCAGGGCATTACCCCCTTTTTTTTCTTTTCTTTTTACTGTGAGGGGGACAGACGAGGAATTCCAGGGCAACCAATTGGTCGATTATTAACAGGGTACAGACATTCTCCTGCGACTATAAACAGTCCATTTCTGATTAAAAAAACTATAAACAGTCAATTAGCAGCTCCATCAGTTAAATAAACAAAGATGACAGTGCTGCTCCCTTACATCCTTTGACCATGCGACCACCTTCTCGATTATCGCTGTTTAAATTTGCGTTTAGTATCATGTCCGTTTGATTTTCATCATTGCAATTTTCATATTCTTATGCTCCTGGGGTCTACTCTATAATAAGAGAGTGATGCATGCTATGCATATGATGGATTCATCACCAAATTAATAGGAACTTAACTGTGACTCTGTAGTAAGTTTGAGGTGTTCGATGTAGATGGATTGGTCGTTACTCATCTCATATCTCAGTAGGTAAGACATGAGTTTCCGTGTGTCTGATGCGACTCAAACATGACCACATGGACACATGCGAGAGCTGTCTCGGGCTTCTGACATGGTAACTGCAACGCGGTCGAACGGCTTGCTCGCGGAATTTATGGGGAAAAGAGAGAGAGAGAGAGAGAGAGAGAAGGGACGTGGGATTCTCTTTCTTCCCCGATCGATGGCGTTCGTCGAGAAGGGAAAAGAAGGACAGAAAATATGGAGTACGAAAGAGAGAGAGAGAGAGAGAGAGAGAGAGAGAGAGAGAGAGAGAGGGAAGAAAAAGGGCAAGGCCTGGAGGGGATCAGAGAGGGGGAAGAAAGAAAAAGCAGAGGATGAAATGATAGAGAGGAAGATGATGACGTGAGTCAGTCACGCCTCCACGCGGGGCTTTAGCAGACCGACCGCACGGACAGAACAGCCACAGAGCTTAGCCATTGCAACAATAGAAAACAAAAACTAACCTCATCTGGGCCGGTCCAAATTCATCTTTTTTAAGTAAGAACTTTGATTTTAAATAACACATACAATATATACGCATAATTAAATTCAACTTAGTTAACTTTCTACTCCCATTAAAAGAAGGGTAGTTATTAAATTATTGAACGACAGAACAATACAAGAGAGAGCTGTCAGTGTCTAGCTCTGTTTGCCTTGTCTCTGTGCCCCAGCAATGGCCAAAGGCCGTGGGAGGTGGGGGTGGGGGTGGGGGAGCACAATCACTCGCCACGCCTGCGGCTGCAGGGAAGCCCTGCTGATCCCCTGTTTCTCTCCCTGCCAAAGCGTTTTCACCTTCGAATCTTCATCAGTCAACAACACCACGGCCCTACCAGCCACAGATAAGATCGAATAATCCTTTTCGTATGCTGCTGCTCGATGCCCAGGAGAAAAGCCGAGCTCGAGACGTATATAATATGTTTGTGGACTCCGAATTGTACGAGCAGCAGCGGAGTCGTGGGACACAGTGGTTCGATGCTACTAGTTGAACCGAAACTGTTGTGACACGGGTTCACGAGTATCATATCCATTACCAATCACAAATTAAACTTGGCTGTAGGGCGCAAAGATGGCTTTAGGGTGGTAACCGCATATACATGGAAGCTCGGTATGATCGATCCTATAATGTCACAATAATGTCCTTCATCCGATGTCTTGGATATATACTGTTCAAGTGCAATGAAGGAAAATTCATAACCCGAGTAGTAGAATGATACAAGTGAGGACAAACCGACATCGAATAGCCGCCCCTGCGAGAGTCCAGTAAGAAGAACCATGGCCCATTTTCTTGCTTTTGTATATAGCATTCCAAATCTAGAACCCCCGATAAATCTTAACTATTAAAAATTCGAACATTGTTGATTTATTATAAGATAGAACTCAATAAATACATAATAAAGTGTTGAAATATCTCGATCGATACGTGATAACGTGGCCCCCTAGTACATTAAATTTCTCTAGGTGGATACAGTTTAACTGGTTGAATTGGAGGGACCCTCTTCATTTTGTGCCAGCCATTTCTCTGTACTCGCAGCTCTTCTTCATCGAAGTTTCCACTTGTCTTGCGATTTCGATGATCTATCCTCGACATGCAATCTAATCCAATAATTGTCTGGTCGTCACTCGAGAACTTCACCACTTCACCTACTTCCTTCAGCACCGGTATATATATATATACCTAGGAAGAATCCAGTGTTCGAACCCAAACGCACCCACGGGGCTGGCTGATATATGACCGATCAAAATGGCGAAATTAGGGTCCGCGGAGGGTTTCCAATAGTGGGGACTGGACTGATGGCGAGTGATCGAGAATGGAATTGATGAGGCTGGGAGAGGGATAGAAATCAGTGCAATCGAGTGACCATGACACCGCAATGGGAGTTGTAACTAAAACTAATTATCATGAAAGAGACATTTGCAATACAATTTGACTGAACATGTCAACAAGCGTTTCTTGGGAATTATGAACGCGTGAAAGCAGCCTTCTTCCCATACGATACAACCCACCCCAGTGAAAAGTGAAAATATCAGTTTCTCACGGTCTTTTTTTCATTTTTGAAAGTAAAATATCGAATTTAAATATTATGAACGAATAAGAATTTTAAATCTTAAGTTGGTTGAATCTGCTCGAATCTAAATTATTAGGTGGATGTTGATTTATGTGACCATGGTGGAATATGGAGACTACCACGGATCAAAATTCATATTATTGAGCTGCTCAAATTATTTTGCACGTGGGATCGTCCTCATGGAGAGAGTTTTGAGGCCTCTCGGATGCAGCACGTTTACTTGGGATAGTGTAAATGATTGCTCTGGGTAGCAATTAATCCGGTTTAAATTCAATCGAATTATTGAGGGTTAAAAACTCTTTCAATATGTATCCTTTTATTTCATAACACTTCAACATAGATTTTACTTTATAGAAAAAAGATTGTGAATGATGTTAATTAATTTATATTTTCCCCTAGTTCATATATATTACTGATTGACATTATATGCAAGTGAATTAATTATGAATAATTCGAATTCTAAGTAGATACTAAGCAGTGTGTCTCGGTCATTTATATCTTCAGTATAAACCCAATCGATATCAAAAAATTATTAAACCTTTATTAGTTACGCTAGAGTTACCTCGGTCAAATTAGGAATTGAAAATAGGATATGTGAAATAATTTTGACTTGATAAACACTAAGTAAGTTCTTCCCTTAGAGACAGGGCGCAGAAAATTACTAGAAGAAAAAAAAGAAAAATGTAATTAACAAAAGAACAAAAAGAAAGATATAGCCAAAAAAAGGGAAAAAAAAGTAATAGTAAGGCCATAGGGAGGAGAAAAGAAAAGGGGGGATAGACAAAAATAAAAGGAAAAAAAAAAGAAAAAGAAAAAGAAAGATGCGACTCCCGGTGGGATGAAGCCTATATATTAACGGTAGCCGATATTTCGGCTGCCACAGCTTTCACCTCCTTCTCCTTCATCGGGTTCCTCATGTTTTCCAGCTTACTGGGTTACTCACTCTGCGCATGATCTAGTCCACTCAGCCCAGACCTTTCAGCTCAGGAGAACAAGACGGGAACGAAAGAAGAGGTTTCATCGGCCCTGTGATCATCTCTGACATGGAGAAGGCGGTCTCCGAGCCATGGCGACCCGACCAGGTGCTGTTAAGGCCTCCGGAGACCCCGCTTGAGCCCATGGAGTTCCTGTCCCGCTCGTGGAGCGTGTCGGCCCTCGAGATCTCCAAGGCCCTGGCGCCTCCTCAAATGCTGCTGCACAAGCACTCCAACGGTGACTCTGCCACCAAGGCCATTCCGGAGGACCTGGCCGGCGAGGTCGAAGAAGGGACCACCTGCTCCAGCAACCCCTTCTCCTTTGCATCCTCGGAGACCTCTCAGATGGTCATGGAGCGTATCATGTCACAGTCGGTGAGTGTCAGTGGGGCGTTTTCAGAGTTCTTGCTCCTTCTTTCTGCTGAATTGCTTATCTTTATATATGTGGGAAACTGTTTTGTCTTCATTAGAGATGAAGAGGTTTCCGGGTTGTCCTGTTTTCCGATGCCTCAGTTTTTTGGCCTTGAAGCAGAGTGCAGACAAGAAGAAGGAAAGTTCCAAAAACCTATAATATGCTCTTTAAATTCATGCTGTGAAGCATGAAAAAAAGGGCTTCAATCACTAATTTCTCACCGATTATGTAATCCATGCATGAATTCTCTGCCCCAAAAAGCGAAGTCCACTTCTCAGCGACAATCATTGCTCTGTCCTCTTTCACCAAGCGCACGCAGCGCAAACCCGCCATTTTTATTCTCTTCTTTATCACTACAATAATTGTAAATCTGCAATCATGAAGATCCCTTTTCTTGATATTAACGCACCATTATGTTGGTTAAATTGCGCTTGCAGCAGGAAGTTTCCCCACGCACTTCCGGCAGGCTCTCCCACAGCAGTGGTCCTCTCAATGGCTCCTTAACAGATAGCCCACCTGTCTCCCCTTCCGAGATCGACGAGGTCAAGGTTGGTAGCAAAAGTAAAAGAAATACTAAAGTTAAAATTTTCCACAACGAATGGGCTTTCTCGGTTAGTTGTTAAGTGAACATGTATAAGAACCAATTATGTATATTTTTTAATATTTCTTTGGGGTTCCTGTCGGGAGCTCCTTGTGGGTTCGCCGGAGCCTGACAACCTCGGTCAGGGCAGGACATGGGGTTGTTGAGATGGGTACGAAATGTTGGCTTGCTTTCCTCTTTTTGGTTGCAAAGCACGAACACTGGGTGACTGGCCGCACTGAGCATAGAGACTGATAGAACGATTAGAGAGAGAGAAAAGACAGAGATGAGGAGCCTACGTTAGCAGCTTTTGTTGTAACCGACGAGCCATTAATGGCTCCCGGCGAGAGTAGAAGCCTGATGTCTTTGCTTCCTTCAAAGCAGAGAAATTTAATGCCATTAGTTTATACGGCTCTGGAGGTGTTTCTAGACTGTCGCTCTTGTGTCTGCATCAATTGCTTCTTCTGTCTATATGGTTGTGTTCTCTCGTAAATCAGTTCAAACCTTATCCTGGTAATCAGCAGAATGTAACAGGTTGCAAGGTTGCAGAAATTTATTCCTTTTCCACTGTATATGTTTCTGTTGTCTTGTGATCTCTGTTGTTGCCCTGTAGGTTAAAAGCACGAGAACAAAAGGTTTGAATTTTTCCAGTGTTTCTGTTTACAACCATCGGGAAGCTACCGAGGATGCGTTTTTTATCTTGAGAGTTAAATCGGTAGACATCATACGGTGCATAAAGCCCCAGGGGTCTTTCCCCCCAGTAACAAGATCATAGCCCTTCACCTCCACTGAGATTTCCCAGGCGTGTGCTTGTTGGTAAAGATAAAGGGCTGCGATTTATTTGGTCCGGCATGATTCCATTCCATGTCGGATTTGCCTTTCTACTGTGTTATTAATGGTGCATGGACCCCTAAGACCACGAGGTTGTGGGTGCTCCCTCTTCCTCTTCCCCACAGACGGTGGTCTTTGCTGGCACTCACTAATTATATCCGTCTCCATTTTTGTTTGCTATTATTAATGATTTTCTTACGAAGGATTCATCTTAATCCATTGCTAAAACACACGTAGGATTCTCGGATCAGAAGGACCCGGCCTTGCTTTGTGTTTACCCCCAATGATTCTAACGAACCCCGCTTATTCTTCCATGCAGCACTGCCGTTCAAACAACTTCTTCAATGTCCGTTCCACCGTCGCTGCCCCTGGTGGGGCTGTCGCCATGATGACCGTGGGCAATGGGGGTGGAAAGACGGTTGGGCGTTGGTTCAAGGACCGTAGGGAGAAGAAGAAGGAGGAGGCCCGTGCCCAGAATGCTCAGCTCCACGCAGCCATCTCCGTTGCCGGGGTGGCTGCTGCAGTGGCTGCCATAGCAGCCGCAACTGCAGCATCTTCCGGTGCAGGCAAGGATGAGCAGAGGACCAAGACCGACATGGCCGTGGCTTCTGCTGCAACCCTCGTGGCAGCACAGTGCGTTGAGGCTGCCGAGGCCATGGGGGCTGAGCGGGAGCACCTTGCCTCCATCGTCAGCTCTGCTGTCAACGTCCGATCTGCCGGTGATATCATGACCTTAACCGCAGCCGCTGCTACAGGTAAAATTTCCGAAATCCAGGGATTGACTGTTTGGTGTCTGGATCTCTGCGGATATATGTTGAGGAGCAAGTATCTAATTGCTTTATAGGTGGAATACGTTATCACCTGAAAGAAAAGTTTAACGGAAGTCGGCAGAAGATTTGATATGCAGATGCCCTCCTGTTTTTGCATTGTCATCAACACGCTATTGCCAATTTAATGTGTTATTTAGTACATCCAATCTCTTAATATGATTGTGTATTAGTTAGAACCTGCTTATCATTTGTCAAGATGACTATAATGATCTCTACGGTTGCGATGCATTTGTTCAGCCCTACGCGGTGCAGCCACGTTAAAGGCGAGGGCTTTGAAGGAGGTGTGGAATGTCGCAGCAGTCATTCCAGTTGATAAGGGTGCTGGTTTGAGCGGTAATGGTAACAATGGCAGTTCTAACAGCAGTAACAGCGGCGAGCTTGTACCCGAAGAAAAGTTCCTGGGGATCGGCAGCCGTGAACTACTTGCTAGGGGTGGTGAGCTTCTCAAGCGCACCCGTAAAGGTGAAAATGCAGAACCTTTCAGCGTAGCTTTTACTTCCTTGTCAAGTAAAATGTTTCACGACATAATAAATGTGGGGTTTAATCGTATAGGCTCTATCTTTTGGGTTAGAAGCTACAGTGCCTGTGTTGTCAAGTTGTAGGCATAGGTCATGAAGGCTATGTGTTCTTGTCGGGTGCATGTACTTATCATCCTGTCAATTCCTGGATAAGCAAATATGTTTCAATCCCATCTATGGGACTCGTTTTCTTTCAACGGGACTCCCAACTCATTTTACAGTTGGAGAATGTTATCTTGATCAATAATAAAAACTGAGCTCGCTGGTGACTCGTTGCAGGTGATCTCCACTGGAAAATAGTATCTGTTTACATCAATAGGATGAATCAGGTAGGTCCTTTCTTTTCAAGTCGACTCCGGTTCCTATTCCTATCCCAAGGAGTTGAATGACCTCAATTATTGGGGATGAATTAGACTTTTGTCTTGTGAGGTGATAGTGTAAAAGGGTTTTCAGATTTCAGACATAAAGCAAAGAAGAGAGAATCTTGATGAGGATGAAACAAATGCACCCCCCCCCACACACACTATCTTTTTCTGCATCATATCCGTTTCTCAATTCCCCTTACCTCTCATGCTAATAGGTGACGCTGAAGATGAAGAGCAGGCATGTTGCTGGGACCATCACAAAGAAGAAAAAGAGTGAGTCTTTGATTGCCTTTGTCTCTCTCTAATGATAATGTGAACAAAAAAGGGAGACGATGTGGGGCTTCCCTCTGCTTAGGGATTTGCAAAAGCTACTCTCCCCCTACTCTACAGTAGCCCCCTCAACTAAAGTATTCCTAAGAAGGGGGAAAAAAAAAAGCCCAGAGGGAATGCATCTTTTTTTTTTTTTCTTGTCTTGTTTTTGTTTGTGAACTTTTGTCTGTCTGGAACTTTGCAGATGTGGTCTTGGAGGTATTGAAGGACATGCCTGCTTGGCCCGGCCGGCACCTGCTGGAGGGTGGGGAGAATCGGAGGTACTTTGGGCTGAAGACGGTGATGCGGGGGGTGGTGGAGTTCGAGTGCACGAGCCAGAGGGAGTACGATATATGGACTCAGGGTGTGTCCCGACTCCTCTCTGTCGCCGCCGAGAGAAGCACTAGACATAGGATGTGAAGTCGAAGGAGGGGCGTCCATCCGGATGATATGCCATGCTCTGCCCTTTCAGAGTAATATCACTGTGTTGAGTACAAGTATCTTGGCACGTAGAGGAGTGAGGGAAAAGACAAGAAATTGTCATTGCTAGTCTGATGGGTATCTGGGAAAATGTTTCTTCTGGGAATCATGTTTTCCATTTGTTCTTGTTTTGGGCAGATGAGATCAAAAGTGTCAAGAAATCAGAGGGGAAAATTGAGGGGGGAGAGATTAGGTTATGTGGCTGTTTTAGGTATATATTTTCAAGGGTGGGGTTGGTTAGAAACATTATGTGTCAGAAAGGTGAGGGAATCATATCTGATAGTGTCCTAAGATTTGGTTGGGACTCTTTTGTCTTTTGAATTTTTATTTATTTTT
Organism: Sonneratia alba; assembly: GCA_900174645.1. Taxonomy (NCBI): domain Eukaryota; kingdom Viridiplantae; phylum Streptophyta; class Magnoliopsida; order Myrtales; family Lythraceae; genus Sonneratia; species Sonneratia alba. Next base: position 5,532,199 of record FWPY01000106.1, read on the forward strand.
CTCGTGTTGCTAATGTAAAAAGAAAGGGCGGTGAGTGAGCAATCGAAGGGGGCGCAATTTGGTTCAAGATCAAAGCAGTGGTTCTCCGTTTTTTCAAATTTGGAGCTGCCCCTTTTATTCTGCCTCTTCGTTGATTTTGAGAAGGCTATCGCCGTTGTCGGGTCGGTTGAGGTCAGTGCCAATTCTCAAAGCTGATATATGAACCTCAGGTGGCACGCGCACCATATTATCATTTTTTTTACATTTTAATTATATATTTTTAAAATATTTTCTCATTTATATATTTAATTATATAATATATTTTATATAATAATATCAAAATTTATCATATAAATAATTTATCGATATATTATTATTATTATTATTATTATGTTATATTAGTAAATAATAATTATATTAGTATATTATTAAAATTAAAATTTTAATTATGTTACCATGGAACATATAAATAAAAAATAATTATTTTAAAAAATATAAAATTTAAGTATATAAATAGTTAAATATATGAGACTTTAATGATGATTATCCCAAGGACTAGTCTGGGGGGCCGGGACTGGCATGGGTCACGAGGAGGAGGGACAGGTTATCAAGGTTTTTTTTTAATTATTATTTTCAGGAAATGAGATTTATATTAATAACAAAAAAAAAAGGTTAAAAGAGGGGTTATATAAAGTGGTGCTCTTTTTACCGTATTTTTATTCATATTTACACTATAGAATAAATATTTAGAATATTATCAATTAAAATATTATGAATTCACGTAAGTGGCTTTTTTAAAAAGAATTATTTATTCTCGATGAAGGTAGCTTCCCTTGTCATTTTTGCTAGGGAATTTGCCTCTAGGGAATTTGCCTCTCTATTATGTTCCTTGAAAATGTGGCTAATTTGAACTATTTCAAATGTACTGAATAGATTCATGCAATTATGCATTAGATGCTTCAATAATAAAATTTTAGAATTTGATGTGTTTATACAATTCACTACTATTAGTACATCAAATTTAACATATAAGAATTTTATTCCCAAATACTAAGCCAAGAAGAGAGGCCATTTCTTAGCCCCATATCTCGCCCATGAGTCTAGATGCTTGTCCTATGTAGCGGATACATCCTTTCACCCACTTTATCACTATCTGCTAAATTCCCTCTCTTAGTATATTCCTCCTCCTCCTCCTCTTCTTCTTCTTGATAATTAATTATATTATCTTGTTAGTAAAGAATAGTACGAGTTCTGCATCATTAAGGAATGTCCGAGACGATTAGGTGTACTTCCTGTTTTGTTTGGTTTTCCTCCCCCCGACATTGACATATTCTATGCTGGCTTTGGAGTCAAAGTGGACCGTCCATCCATAATTTTTAAAAAATATACAGAGTGAAAAAGGAATAATATGGACCGTACAATGATGGTGGGGGTGGAATATTTGTACACTCGTGCACTCAATGATCTTAGGAATCTCCGCATTGAAGAATTCATCTTTTTAATAAATTTTATCCCTTAATGAACTAATTCAGCTCGAGTATGAGTTTTGATTAGGCATTAATAGATTTCTTGGAATCACATTGTGTGTGTGGAACATTACCGAAGGCAAAGGGCAATTTCCTTGTCCTTTTTTTTTTAATCCCCTCATAAATTCTTCAAAATTTTAAGCGTACCCCCCCCCAAGAAAACAGTTACTGGGCTTTGCCCCACTTTCCCCCCACTAACTAAAGCCCGAATCTATCATGGGCCTACAAAGCCCATATCTGATTGGATATGCGAATTCCTCACTTTGAATGGGCATTCTTGGGCCCATGGGCCCATACAAGTACGGCCGGATGTGAATGATGTTTGTTGAGATCCACTGAGTCACGTTTTTGTACGTGTTTAACTCTTCTCTCCCCCTTCTTGATTCTTCTTCTTCTCCCCCTAAATCAGCCTCGATTCTCTTCCTGTTCCTGTGGCTGAATTGCTGATTTGGTCCACATAACAAATGGATTCGTGCTCATGTGCGTATTCACGAAAATTCTTACGGCGACGTGGCGTGACACCACCCGGGGAGGTGTGTGACCCGTGACTGTCGGATCTAGTCGTCATCGCATCCGACTGCCGATCTCCACTTACCCAAACCCGACTCCCACGATTCGGGTACGGAGAATTTTCGACGTCTTCGCAAACGGTCAGCTGTGCCGTATGGATCAAGAGGCTATAAAAGCCACACGATGTGTGCATGCACACTTTATCCATCTCCAAGGCCAAAGCCCAGAAGTGACACGAGATATTTTGCTGGAAGGGGAGGAGGAGGAGGAGGACACAAAAGCAAGGACAAATCTAAGCAGCTAGCTTCGTTCATGCCTCGTTCTTGTCCTTGTCCTCCTTCCACAGGAGATGCTGCTACCTGTGATGTGTTCGAGACCGGCAGACTGTCGACCCTCCTCTCGAGTGTCGACCCCGGCGATGGTGCCGATGTGGGGAAGCCGCCGAAGCCCCTCCTGATCGCCTCCCCGACGGGGGAAGGAGAGTACCCGGTTCTCATTCTGCTCCACGGCTACCTCCTCTCCAACTCCTTCTACTCGCAGCTCCTTCAGCACATCGCCTCCCATGGCTTCATCCTCGTCGCTCCTCAGGTACTCATCCCTGTGTCCGTCTCTTGTTCTGACCCATCACCGACTCTTCTCCTTCCTGGCAACTTCAACAGCTGTACACGGTGGCCGGACCGGACTCAACCGAAGAGATCAAATCCGCAGCGGCAGTCACAGATTGGCTGCCGAGAGGCCTTCCAGCCGTTCTTCCCTCGCAAGTCACCCCCAATCTGGCTAAGCTGGCTATCTCCGGCCACAGCAGGGGAGGCAAGGCAGCCTTCGCCCTGGCCCTGAAAAAGGTCTCCGCCGCTAACGCGCTCCCTTTCTCGGCCCTGATTGGCATCGATCCCGTCGATGGAATGGGCAAAGGGAACCAAACCCTGCCTCCTGTTCTTGCGTACGAGCCTCGTTCCTTCGACCTGGACATGCCGGTTATGGTACGATTTCGGAGCTAAAACTCGATTCTGCTCTTAGTTGATGAAATTAACACACATGTGCATCCCCCCTCTTGACAAGTTTTTGCTCTTCCGCAGGTGATCGGCTCTGGTCTTGGCGAGGTCAAGAGGAACCCGCTGTTTCCGCCGTGTGCGCCGAGGGGTGTGTGAACCACGAGGACTTCTTCCGGGAGTGCAGGCCGCCGGCTTGCTACTTGGTGGCGAAGGACTTCGGCCACCTGGACATGCTGGACGACGAGACCAGGGGATCAGAGGGGTGCTCACTTACTGCCTCTGCAAGAACGGGAGAGCCAGGGAGCCCATGAGGAGGTTCGTCGGGGGGATGGTGGTGGCCTTCTTGAGGGCTTTCTTGGAAGGAGATGACAGGGACCTGATGGCCGTGAGGGATCGGCAAGACCAGATCGCTCCTCTCGAGCTCCAGAGGATCGAGTTTCTAATGTGAAACGCGTAGTAGCCCCGGATCATAGGTAGCGTGACAGACAGTACTTGGTCCTACACGGCTATCAATTTCGGTTCAGTACAGTACGATTAATGCGATGTGGTCTGAGATCTCAATCTTCTTCTCTCTTCTCTCTCTCTCTTAATCTGTCTTTCTTGTGCACACACACGACGATGCGCTCGAGGTTAGCAAGGCGACAGTGCTATTCAGTGTGGGCAGGACTCCAACAAATGCAGTCAAATCAATCGACTCCTTTATCTGGGAACAAAGCAGGATTGTCCCAAAGTTGACTAGTCCATGTACGCACTCAATTTGGGATTTGAAGATCGAATCCACCTACAGGGGTGGATCGATCGATCATGCCGTGTCTGGGGGACCACACTCACTGTTGGCAAGGACGATGGAGACCCATCCATCACCCGCGCCAGGTCACCATAAAGAAATTTCTGAGTCTGCCGAGTCGAGAGAAAGGGTTCTCTTCTCTGTTGACTCGGGACCTTGAAATCTTAATATGGTCGGTCTCTCCTAAGCCTCTAACGATAATGTTGAGCCCTTTTAGAATCGCTATTAAGCGAGCGTTGCTGGTGTCATGCTCTGTACTGTTCAATCAAAAAAAAATGAATAAGAGGTCCAAATTCATCTATATGACCCAGTATGTTCGTAGATATTCTTTTATAATAATAATTTTAAAAAAATTTATGGGTGTGAGTGTGACTTGGATTGGAGAGAGAGTCACTGTTGAAGATATTTTTGGAATCGTGAAACATGGAAAAGGCGTACATGTGGAAGTGGGGGAGGAAAAAGTCATTAAATGCTGAGAGACTTTTCATGTACGGTGAGTTAATGAATGAAATAAATGGAAGAAAATGCAAAAGGAAACAAAATTGAAAAAAAAAAATAAATGGGATTTGATATACAGCATAGGATTAAAATTTAAAATTATTATATTTTGGATTATTATCAATTAGGCCCCCAAATTTTCGTATTTTTCTCTTATTATTATTATTATAATTTTCTAGGCTGATCGATTTCTCCATGATTTAGAGAGACAGAAAGGGAGACAGAGAGAAATGTATGCTGTCGTATGTCCCAAGAGGAGCACCTGATTTTATATTTCAATTTCGGGAGAAAAAAATGAATTTATTATCATAAAATTTTGAAAATTTTGGGATTTGATTTGGGGGAGGGAAAAAGGATGGGCATGAGCTGCAATTTCAGGGAAAGAAAACAGAAAAGAATAAATAAATAAATAAATAAATAAAAGCGGAGGATGTCCCCATTCTCAAAGCTTCTATCCACACTGTTGCTGTTATTGGAATGGAAACCCATCTTCCTTTTCACAATGCCTCATCAACCCTCTAAATATATATACAATTCATATATATATATATATATAGAAGTTGGTAAATATGTATTTAAACAGATTCATATAGTGTAATATTTGATCCGCATATGACATGTTCATTAAATGCTATAAGAGCGTCTAGCCCAAATATAGCATATAACATGCTAAATTACCGGTTGATATGATATAACTCGTTTAATCTTGTATACCGTAAAGATGTTTAAACGTGCCATTTATACATATAATTAATACGATAGGCATGATAAATATACGTACACTTAAATATATTAAGCAGGCTAATGACTTCATCACATGTTTACACTCATTTAGTTAGGCAGATTTTATTGTGCCTTATTGGGTTCTGCATGTTGGACTCAACTTAATGTGTTTATTTAAACATATTACATCGATTAAATCCATCTAGATACAAAACATGTGCGCGTTTAAACCGACTCCATCTAATTTCATATCGTACTGGGCGAAAAATCATCACCTATCCATGTTGAGCTTTTGAAAATTCAGATATCACATTAATATTTTCAATTTTATTGAGGTTGAATTAATATCCAATTTAAAATCCCAATTAATTAACATAATATCTCGTTCTCTTTTATGTGCATGTGTGTGTATATATATATACATACATATATATATAATCGAGTAAACAAGCATTTCCAGGAGGTTTTGCATAATGGTTGTAATGTATCTTGAGCCACAATCGATGGGATCATCCACCTGGATTCGATTTATCCACTAATGAAGTGAAATCATAAAAAAAAATGGAGTCAAATCGGGTATTAAAGACCTTCTCAATCCAATCCAATCCAAGCATCTGTAGACTCTTGAGAGGAAAGGCAAGAACAAGAGGTAAAAAAAAAAGGGCGTAAAAATTGAGATGGAGGAAGAGCACTAGTGAGTTCATGCTACTCAATAAAATGGTTTGATATGACAAGGTCTCCATCCATCGAGACGGTCTCGTGGGATCGTCGGCTCTTGATGAATACTAGGAATCGTATTATGTATATATATCGTAGTTGGGATCAAGACGGGCAGTGCACAGTCCTTGTTATTTGCCAATTACGAAGACCACAGAGAAATGAGTGAGGAAAATGAAGGGCATGGCAGGGAAGCTGATCAGGCCTGACTCCAGTGCATGAGCTAGAATCCAAGGTCTGGCGTTGGAAATCATGAACGACACAAGAGAAGAGAGGAGAAACGAGGCAGGGTCGTGTTAGAAAAAGGAGGCTGCTCAGGAGTTTGATTAGATTTTTTTTTGCAAAACGCCCGCAATTGATTGATAACTTATCCATTTTGTCTCGCATTAAACTGTTCTTCCAGAGGCTCCCTCCATAAATGCAGAACCCCCCAAAGCCCTAACCTCCATTAAAATGACAACCGGAGATCCTTCCTAGGAGTTATCAAGGCACCTTCCCAAGACAAAGAACCATAAAGTGTCTCCAGCTTCAGCCAGCCTCTCTCTCTCTCTCTCTCTCTCTCTCTACACAGCATTGCCTCCTCCAACTGCAAGACTTACGTTCCCAACATATTCTCCCTAGAGAGGACCGGGATTGATCATTCCCACAAGCATAGGCTGGCTAAGACGTACTGACCGACCCATCATAGAAAGCAAACAAAGGGTGGAGGTGGGGAAGAATAATCATTAATCGCTACTTCTTCAAGTTTTAATTGATGCCATCAGTCGATTCATGGCATGAACAGTTTGTTGCCGCACTTGCACCGCCAAGCCTCGGGGTAGTACTCGAGCGGCATGCTGAAGCCCCGCTGGACGGGGACTTGCACCGGCCTGCAAGGGAAGCACCTTCCGCACTTTGACCGGCACGTGGGCGGGGATGATCCGAGCCCTCTGAGGATCCGCCGTCGTTGGTCGTTGCTGGGCCCGCTCTCTCCGGTAATTTCCCTCCTAGTGCTGTCATCTACAAGCTGTTGCCCTGCTCCACCTCCAGGGTATGAGTCTGCCAATGGATCCTAACAGACTGAGCTGATGACTACAGAACTCTTTGCAAAAAGTCTTTCCCTTTCGGAGTTTAAAGGGAGAAGAAAAGCGTGTTCTGATTTAGAGGCTGTAAATTCCGAGAAAAAGTGTCTTCGTTTTCTCGGAAGACTGAAAGTGGAAGGCTTCGCAGCATTCTACGCATTACTTGTAATAGTAAACGCTTACCCGACAGGGGGAGTGAAATGGCAGATGAAGAAAGCAATATGACGAGGGCGGCAGCGAGCATCGGGTATGAGCGGCGGTAGCGCAGTAAGCCCATCGCTGGCGGAGGAGGAGGCGGGGGCGCACGAGGGGCTGCTGCTGCAGCTGCTCAGAGGTGCACTAACAAAGCTACGGTCCACGGGCGCTGCGGTGGAGTAAGGCGCAGAGGACGATCTTTAAATACGTTCAGTCATCTCACTCACTCTCCTGCTCGGTCGCCTACCCACCTCTGAGAAGATTGATGAATTGAATAAGAGAGAGAGAGATTGATTGCTATAATTGCGGAGAGAGAGAGAGAGACAGAGAGAGGAGGGGGCGTTGGTTGCGTATATGACCGTGTGAAGGTCTAAGTCAAAGACGCATACTAAACAGATCAGACATTTATATACATATAGATATATATAGAGAGAGAGAGTGAGAGGGAAATAGACAATAATTGTACGTTTCCTTCCCTTGTCGTTGCTGCCCCACAGGGAAGGAGAGAGCCTGTATGTGCTCATTCACTTTCATGGGTTCATCCATTTCTTGGGCTGCCTCCTCCTCATGGGCGAGACATCCATAAATATGAAACAAAGCTGGTATGTTTCATAGGGTGGTCTCTACCTTCTTTTCCTAGGCCCCCACCTAACCATTGGCAAGGTGCCGGACAAGAGAGAGTAGATAAACTGATCTAAGTTGAGATAATTCGATATTTTTTCTTCTCTTGTACAAGCCCAAGATTCAAGTTAAGCGATCGTTACGATTTTAGAGGTTTTATTCCTTACAAACCAACTCAATTCATTGAATTAGCCCATTGGATTTCTGAATACCTTACATATGCTTGGAGAAAAGTACAGAGTTTGATGTCGCCTCCCATCATGCCATATATAAAACGTTTACCCGAGTTGTGATTGCGGGCTGGACCGGACCCCAGAGCTATCCATGGACTGGACCCAGCCCAAATGAGTCACGTGCAATTTTGCACTGCCCATTCGCTTAGTTGACTAAAGTGTAATTTGTTACTTGTCCCACCAACTGGTGTCCCCTCAACAATTCTTCCTCTTCGGGCTGACATCAGTCTGCTCTTTTTTTTTTTGGTCATCATATAATGTTTGATGATTAAAATTCTAATCGATCGCATAAATAATAAAAATTGGGTTGGGTCACTGAAGGTGTGGCTTTTCCAATTATAAGTTTATTTTCATATAACGGAAGTAACTGTCGGAAGCCATGGATGTGGGGGCGGTGGTCTGATTTTTTAGGCCGCCACCGGAAATGAATGCCACACATCAGCAGAGGGGAAGGCAGTCATACACGTGTCGGGCAATTATGGAAGGACCCGAAATCGTCTGATTCGAGGATGTGATTCTCCTCCCACGCTGCTATAAAGAGCGCCGTCAGTGCTCCCACCTTCTCCGCCCGCTGTGAGCAAGAGAGAGAGAGAGCCGAGGGAGGAGCAGTTCCTGAGATCCTCATAGGAGTCGGCTATGGCGATTGAGGTGATCCATTTTTTTCAAATCCCTTCTGGGTCCTATCTCTCGTACCTTTGTTCTTGATTTTTCGGATTTCGAGTGAATGATTGATCTTGGGTTCCTGGTCTGTAATGTTGAGCAGGCCTGGTTCATGGCGGAGAGCGGGGAGGATCAGAGGCTCCCCCACCATTGCAACCCCAAGGAGTTCGTGTCGTTGGATCATTTGGCAGGTCCTCTATAACTATCATCTCTGTCCAAAAAAAAAAAACAAAAAGCCCCCCCACTCTTCTTGTGGATTTGAAGTTGATGAATCTCTGGTTTGACGATTGATGAATCTGTCGTCAGAACTGGGAGTGCTCTATTGGCACTTGAACCCGAGTGACTGCGAGAATGATGAAGAACTTCAGAAGATTAGGGACTCTCGAGGGTACAGCTACATGGTACTCAGTTTTATCCTATTTCGAATTCATACGTCCATCAAATTCGTTCTTGCTTCTGTAAGGTGTTGAGCTACTGTCAGGATCTGACGACTCTGTTTGTTTTGCAGTTTAGTTTGCAGAATATTGTGTGAAATCAGATATTAGTTAACTGTTAACTAAACTGTCTGCAGTGTTCTCTGACTGATGAGAGGGATTTGACAGCAGAACTCCTAGTATTGGGTTATCTTATTGCGTGAGGAGACGTCTCTGATGTATCTGATTACGAATGTTTTTTTCTTCCCGGAAATTTCTTAGGATTTGCTAGATTTGTGCCCAGAGAAGGTCGAGAACTATGAGCAGAAGCTCAAGAACTTCTACACCGAGCACATACATGGGGACGAAGAGATACGCTACTGCTTGGAAGGGAGTGGATACTTTGATGTTCGAGACAAGGATGACCGCTGGATCAGGATATGGATAAGGGCGGGTGACCTCATCGTTCTGCCCGCTGGTATTTACCACCGATTCACTCTTGACACCGATAACTACATCAAGGTAATGAATCCGATCAACTTCTGAAGTTCATGCTTTGCTTCTTACCCCAAGGGAGTATAGATGAAGTGGGACAAAAATCACCATACGAAGGTGGGATGTCGTCGATATATACATGGATACCGGTCCCTTTGGTCTCTTTGGCTCATGTGGAACTTTCACTAAGAATATCAGACATGAGGGGCTGATAATGTCTCTGCTAATTCCTTCGCATGTTTTTGGTTCAATATGCAGTTGATGAGGTTGTTTGTCGGGGAACCAGTCTGGACTCCCTTTAACCGGCCACAAGAAGGCCATCCCGCAAGGAAGGAGTACATCAAGAGCTTGATTGAGAAGTCGGGAGTGCCTCTGAAGGCTCATTGATCGTTATAATGCGAGCGCCTGAAGATATAATTACGCATGTAAAACTAATGTTTTCCATCTATACCTAGAAACCTTACATCTGCATATACTAGTATTAAATCTATCAATAAGCTGTCAGTTACTTGGGTCGGACATACATGCTTTATCTGATCATATCTGATGAGAAAAACTGTGTGGTTTCCTTGATGGAGCAACTTACGTTGTCAAAGTTTCTCAATTGAGAATTCATGGATATCTTCGTGTTCTCTTCAGGAAAAGTTTCTCTGCAAAATTCCCCTTCACACTGTGATCCATTATTCACCGTGATCCAGTTCTAACAAGATTTTGAGTTGATTACTCATCGCCTTGCACACTGTCAATGCTGCCACATAAGATCACGAGCTGTTACTGGAAACAGCATAAGATCATGAGCTTTCTTGTTACCAGTAACTTTCAGCAGGCCTATGGAGGTTCTTCCTTCTGCTTGTGTACTTCAGCATGCAAGCCTGCAAGATTTCTCAGATTTCTCAGTTGCTGCTTATATAGAAGATACGCTGTGGTCATCAAAGCTACTGATTGACTGTCACTTAGGAACCCCCCTGGAATGCGCTTTTTGGCTCCATGAATTACCTAAGAAGGAATTGATTTGAAATACATCGGATGAAATGGTACTGCAGAAAATTGATTTTCCATGAAATCTTGTTTCCAAAATTTTTAATCTGAACTCCTTGCCAGTGGCGAATATGTAAGACTTGTCATGCTGCATTGAATGATCTCCTGTTCCTGAAATACCTAGCATTTTATTGGACTACTTGAGGAAGCACATAAGTAGAGTCGTCGTCTTCTTCTTGCTTTCCTCACTGTAAATGATCTAGTCAACTTTGTCCAGGCCTTTCAGCAGAGAACAAAAGAATTATATATACAGGCAAAAGTTATTAGATAGAAAACTATGCATCAATGGAGCAGTAAGTTTTGCAGTCATCGCATCTTAGAGCTGCCAGAGACCCCACTTTAGCCCATGGCCTGTGGTGTCTTTGAGACCAGCAGATTCTCCACCCTCCTTTGGAGTGTTGACTCCATAGAAAGCACCAAAGCTGAGAAGCCTCCGAAGCCCATCCTGATCGCCTCCCCAACAGAAGAAGGAGAGTGCCCAGTTCTCAAACTCCTCCACGGTTACCTCCTCCCCAGCTCTTTCTACTCAGCTTCTTCGGCTCATTGCCTTAATGTTCCTCAGGTACTCATCTCTTATCTGTCAATCTCCCAGTGATTTCGGCTTGAAGGATACATATTTGGTCAGTAGTAAGATCGATTGACTGACTTCATGTTTATATTCTATAGTTTTGTGCTATTTGTGTTGCATTCTCAGAACTTCAAGTGTCCTATAGATCTATTGTCTTGACCCATCGTAAGTGAAATTCCTTTTCCTTTTCAACTCCAAGAGCTGTACACGGTGGCTGGACCAGACTCCACCAAAGAGATCAAATCCACAGCTGCAGTCATAGATTGGCTCCCTAGAGGCCTCTTAGCCGTTCTTCCTTTGCCATTCCACCCTAGCCTGGCTATTATCTCCAGCCATAGCAGGGTAGGCAAGGCAGCCTTTGCCCTTGCCCTGTAACAGGTCTCCACCGCCACCACGCTGCTCCCTTTCTCGGCCCTGATTGGCATTGATCCTGTCGATGGAATGGATAAAGAGAAACAAAACTGGCCTCCCGTTCTCACGTATGAGCCTTGCTCCTTAGACCTGAGCATGCCAGTTATGGTACAATATCAGAACTTAATCTCACTGCCAGTGACAGCTATTTCATACACTATCCTTCTCTAGGGGTCAATCTGTGTTCTTAAATGGCTTGATACTTAATAGAATCACTAAATCTTTGCCTGTTCATTGGATAAACTCTATCTTGTATGGGTTGCACAAGTGCCCAATTCTTTTCCCCTACATGTGATGAGATCGGATGTCAACACAGCCAAGCACGGTATTGTGGACCCCAATGATGAATATGATCTAAGATGAAATGAAAGAACTGGATTGATTTGATGGGCCTTGCACAAGACAACGGTGTAGTACTAGTACTTAGGTATAACTGATTCATAAAGCTACAACCTTTCCTGCTTCTTGTGCGGGTGATTGGGTCGGGCCTTGGGGAGGTCGAGAGTTATCTTCTGCTTCTGATCCCCATCCCGCATCCCTCAAGTGCTCTGAAAGGTGTGAACGACTAGGACTTCTTCCAGTAATGCAGGCCACCTGCTTGCTACTTCGTGGCGAAGGACTTCAGTCACCTGGACATGTTGGATGATGATATCAAGGTGATTTATGGATTCTTCACTCACCTTTGCAAGAAAGGGACAGCTAGGGAGCCCATGAGGAGGTTCACTGGGGGGATCGTGGCGGTCTTCCTGAGGGCATTCATGGAAGGTGATGACAGGGACTTGATGTCCCTGATGAATAGGCATTGATGATATTGCACCTCTAGAGCTCCAGAAGATCGAGTTTCTCCAGTGGCAGCGTGCTCCCTATGTCTTCACAAAACATTATCGTATACACACATATATGAATGCCTTATAAGCATGAAAGTAAGTTCTCTGTAAGAGAACCGGTTTGTAGTGCTGAAGTGTTGGTGAACATCTTATGGATTATCAATAAAGTTATGGAATCTATCAAAAGAAAATTCACCAATTTAACTGATATTTGAAACGGCTGTCTCGAAGGCAAATTGCTCAAGGGGCAAGTGGCATACAACATGTCGGGAAATTTGTTAGCATGGGCAATTTGGGGAGCAGGGAAAGAGAGGGTATCCCAGAAGCTCATAATTAGTTAACCATCACCACCAGCCAGAAATCATTTCTTCTTCCCTTCTCTGTGCCTCTAACTTGCTCTAATGAAATTCGCTCTTGATCTACTCCCGGTTGACCATCTTCCCCTTCTTGAAAAGTAAAATATTTTTGTAATTGTTTCGAGGCTCTTCTGCTCTGATATATACATGGATCTAGGTTCCATCTGTTTGTGTGGGTCAACCTAAGTTCTTGCTTCTAATGCTATTCATTTTATTAACTTTTGGGTTTGCTGCTCTCTATCGGTTTCCTTTCTGATATGTTTGTTTATTTAATGACCCATTATTGGAATCTTGAGGTCTCTTTTGGGAAATCTTTGTACGTGCTCCAGTGAGGATGCCAAGCGTTCGGATGACATAACATACAATATCTCCATGCTATTATTTTGGCCCTTGTATGTTCTTTAAATTATTTATCAGATCACTAACCTCTCTCCTTAATTTGCCTTGTCATAGATTGTTCGCAGTCGTGGATGACATCTTCTGCCTGTTTCAAGGGCATATTGAGAATGTTGCTCTTCTGAAGCAACAGTACGGATTGAACAAGACAGCAAATGAGGTGATCATTGTCATTGAGGCTTATAGGACTCTAAGAGACCGTGGCCCTTACCCAGCTGATCAGGTTGTGAGAGACCTGAACGGGAAGTTTGCATTCATCCTGTATGACAGCTCTGCTAAAACTGCCTTTTTTGCGGCAGTAAGTGGAAACATCCATTCATAGGTATCTTTGATTGATGTGATTGGTTTTCATGATTAGCAGCTTTGGTTGAAACTTCATCTGCTCTCATGATCATGCAGGATGCTGATGGAAGTGTTCCATTCTATTGGGGGAGTGATTCTGATGGCAACCTTGTCTTCTCTGATGATATGGAGGTCGTGAAGAAGGGCTGTGGCAAATCTTTTGCTCCATTTCCTAAAGGTAAGCCTATTCAGAGCTACCCATGGTCTTAGCCATTCATTTCAGACGGCAGTTCTCGTTCCATGCTGATTTTTGGGTGAAAGATGGGATCCTTGGATCCCTGAATAAGAGAGGACCCTTCTGGATGCCCGACACAAGTAGTCTTGAATGTATTGGAGTTGACTCAAAGCTGGAGCACACCACTTTTTGGGATATTCCTCTATTTCTATGTTGAGAAGGCGAAGACTTGTCTAAGGTCCTCTATTTTGATGTTATCATAGGGTGCTTCTTCACCACTACTGGAGGGCTGAGGAGTTATGAGCGACCCCTCAATGAATTGAAGCCAGCTCCTAGGGTTGACAGCTCAGGCCAGGTGTGTGGAGCTAACTTCGAAGTGGATTCAGAGTCAAAGAAGGAGACCGGTGGCATGCCTAGAGTTGGGAGTGCTGCAAACTGTCATCGCATTAATGAGCTCGTTTCTTCATTCCATGGCCTTAGTTATTAATAGGGCCTCATAAGAGGCCTCATGCTGGTTTAACCTGTCTTTTCACATATTCTTCCTTGGCAAACTTGCAGCCTTTTATTGGGCATTGGCCCTGGTCTCATGTTGAAGGTATAAGAGGTAGCTAGGGAATCAGTTCATGTGGCTGTACATGTTGCTTACTCAAAGACTAAGACTTTGGAGAACTTCGAGATCGTATCATATGGTGTAATAACCAGTCATGTTATATTTGCCTTGCCTGGAAGTTTGCTTCGGCTATTCCAGTCATGGAGTAGCAATTATATATACTAACTTTTTTTCAGTAAATTATATATAATAACTTATGGAATCAAAGCATCATTTTAATGTATTCAGATATAAGATCAGCTTAGTCAGGTTCAATGACTTCTAGTTAGCTATGATGAGTTTTTACTGGACGAGCAGCAGCTTACAGGATATAAAAAGTGTACCACCTAAGGCAGAAAAAAGTAATCATCTGGCCTTTATACAGCGCACAGAACCTCAGCTGACTTTAGTCCTTTGCATCTGCTATGCCTCCTGGTGTTATCTGGAATACGTGTTAAAGGTCAAGGACAACATACCAACAATTATTTTCTAAGTATCTCAACCGATTGCACTGTCCAGTCAGTGGACCAACCTTATATCTATATATTGTTCTGTTTGTGGAGATGAACAGATCATTCTGTAAGCAATATAAAAGGAGAAGAAGACACATTAATTCACTGTTCCTAGTCAGCTCATGCTATATTGTCAGTGAATGATGATATCAAAGCTACTATGAGGGGGAAAATGATACATGATATGATATGAAAGGATATAGCTTCAGCTTCTGGAAGGTTTGGAGCATCAAACACCTTGCAGACACGCTGTTCACCTTTGCTTTTCCTCAACATCAGCCTTATTGTGGCTGCATGGGCTAACACATGCCCACCTGCTGGTTTCTTTGGATCTGATATGAATACTCCACCTCCCGGATCAGCAATCACTACAAGAAATTGTTCCAACTCGTAGTTAATATACCTGTTCTGATATTATAATATATGCACATATGTCGGCTAAATTCTTGAAATAGCTAGCTCCCTAACTGTAGGACCTGAGTTGCAAATCCTTCATAAATCAAGTTATTACATCTAAGTACGCCAATCAATTTGTTGTAGAGAAGATTAGGTTGATATTACTTCCACGATGAGAACAACTTTTGGCAATTGCATGCAACCACATGAAGGAATAAGTAAAACAAGAGATGGTACCTTGGTTGGTCATATAAACTGCAACATTGAATTCCTCAGCCATCTTTGTTAGTCGAGAAAGCATTTGGGCTAATTTTTGCTGCAATTCAGAGTTGATTTGTTCAGTAAACCAGAGTTTAAACACTGCAAAGAGCTTGACAAAGGCAGGATTGTGCAATCTGATAATAGTGGAACTGACCTGTCGATCTGCAAGTTCTCCTCTTCCAGTAAAATCCACCCGGAAGAGAGCAATCACGGAATCCACTATCTGAAAAACAATTCTCTAAAAGGTTATTTATATAAAACCTACTTTTATTAGGATTATACTGGGCCTGGCTGGAGCTCACCAGTAATCTAAATGGTTCTTCAGACATTTTTGCAGCCAGGCCGAGAAGCAGATTGTACTGATGCTCATAAGTGTATGCACGGGCATAAATGATCTGACATACATGAGATAACTGTTTTTATATAACTGCCACTAAGAAGGAATAATTGGCATGCACAGAGATAGATGACTCTCACATTGTCAAGGACAGCCCCAGGGTCCACACCAAATCTCTCAGCTATTGGCACTATTCGATCAGGGCGGCTGCAGGTGTGGATAGCTAAGAACTACAACAAATTTGAAAGGAGTCTGCGGCATGGAAAGGCCCTTCCTAGAAGTTCTGAGCAAAGCTAAATGACAAGGATACAAAGTCCCCTCAGTGTCAATGTAAGCAACCTTGCCATTGCCTCCTTTCATGTGAGTTGGGAGCTGAAAAGATCAAAAGCAATGAATAATGCTTGCATGGTGGCAACAAATCGGCAGGGAAGTTTTTAATATGAAACGAGAGTCTGCCCAGAAAAAGATAACTAGACATGCATATTGTATGACCCTCTGAACAGAATAATGAAAATGAGCATACAGTTCAGTAAGTTTTGTTTGGTATTTCTATATATTCATTGCTTGCTACAATTCAATTAACCAGGTCGAGGTAGCACCATTATGATCAAGAGGCATAAAGTTTTCATTTATATAAGGATGTCACAAAGCTCCTATCAGTCAAAGCTTGACCATTGTTTCCATCTCATCACAACTTGCATGCCACAAGTTGAGACCAACCTGGGTAGAAACACAGAGAGTATGTGCAAGCTGTGTTTTCCCTGAACTGAATTAGTACAAAATTTCATTAGCAAGTTCTAATCTGTCACCAAAGAGGAAGGAAAAAAATGCCAGTCAATCTATACTGAGATATATTTCACACCGAAATTCCCCAAAAGCTTCTGTAATAGCCAGAGTTTCTATTCCACCTGCATGAATTCAACCAAAATTGATGGGAGCAGATTTTAAGAGTAAGTTCAGTTGATGTGCAGAATCCATGGAATCAGGTGCATTACCGCCTAAAAGTTCATCAAGGGCCTGACTTCCTGTTGTGATACGAATAACTGACTTCCTCTGCAAGAAATATTAAAAGTTAATGTATCATGCTCATTTAGTTGCCATGTGGAGCTTCCAGTATTGCAGGATTTATTTTCCAAATAAAACTAGCCTCAATCCATGAGTCCACAGTAGCATCGTACATATCCCAACGTTCATGGACTGAGAACTTACTCTCAGCAAAGCATCACTTCCTGTGATGTAGCCAAAGTTCTGAAGAAAAAAATTGTGCATACATGAGAAACCACAAGAAGATTTTCGGTTGGTGAGATGGACATTTTATAGTGCATAAGAGGAGCTCTAACCACTATTTTCTCAGCAGCTTCACATATCTTGTCCACTTTGGCCTCAGATAATCCTTTTATTCCTGTTAAATGCTGCATGGGACCAAATAATATGAGTGACATATTAGAGCACATTATCGATCAGCTAAGGACTTCTCTGAACTTTTTCAGCACCTTCTTTGTATGCATCATCAAGCCATTGCAGGTGTAGATGCCTGCATCTTGGAGCTTTTTCACATCTCCAGCATTGACTCCTTGAGAAATCACTGCCAATAAGCACATATTTGGCCAACCAAAGAAACAGATTAGACTATTATTAGGAAAGGTAATTCCCTCTTGTTGACATGGCATTCATATATTGATCAGTAATAACCAGTGGATTACACATTTCAATAAACACACAACACTCGCAACAGTAAGGTGAAAACAGAGAGCTCTCGTGTCAAGGATGGGATAGCTCACAGTTTCATGGCGAAGATAGTTGTATTTTATTTGAAATGAGATCATTTATTTTAATACAAATTAAAATTGCACGCGTTAGGATAATAGCTTAAATTGAAGAAGCAGTTTCAGAATATGAACATGAAGTTTACCACCAACAGATCTATTAAAATATTGACAGGCACATCAGGTTTCTACTCTGGAATAGCAGCCAGAAGTATTCAGTGTATACGATAATCGTGAGCATCATCAGAAAAGAAAAGAAAACTATTTAGAGGAGCCGATTCTCATATCAAAATATAAGCAACTTGCTGATTTTAATGCAAATAAATACACTCCAGAGGATTCATCTTGATGAAAACTTCAGAAATTTAGATTATACTATCAAATAGCTGTAGAAATCAAGCATGGCAATGTCGACTATAATTCAACTCTAAACAAGCAAAACCATCAGTCACTTTTACTGTGACACCTCAAGTTCATTTACGATGAGCTCACAACTGAAGTATTAAGCTGTAAAACTAAACTATCGCCAGTTATTGATAAGAAGACAAAACGATGAAGAGTTTCAGAAGCAGCTCCAACTCGAGTTCATCAGAGAATGTCCTTTCAAGATGAAATTAATCACTGATGGGAGTAAAATCGAGACCGAAGACGCTGAAAACTCTACTGGTTTCTCGTACGTTTGTCTATGGACTCGAGCAGGTCCTCCACATCATCGATGTCCTCTCTCTCGATGAGCTGCAACTGGCTCTGATCTTCGGACCTGAGAATCCAGCGTCCAAACAGAAATCAAAACTAAACGCATTTGCATGATTCCGAGATGGTTTTAGAACCGTAATCGACGAGGTAGCGAGAATACGCTGCTGAAGAGCTTACTTGAGAGCTGCAAGCATCTTTGCTCCTACGTAGTCTCAGAGGAGAGCTCTTGAACAAGTGGCGAAGTTCCCGTAACGTGAGCCAGTGACAGTTAGGTGCTATTGACGTGAAGCAGAGGGTGAGAGACGCAGGCGGGAGGCCTTTTATACGGAGCGAGCAGCGCGGGATTTATTTGAATTTGTTAATTTGTGTTTAATCATACTTTGAAGTCCGTTCTCTCTGGGCCGTGCTCAACGGCCTTCAGTTTCTTTCACTCTCTCTCTTCCGCAATTAATTTTTCTGTTTGCAAGGTACCTAACGACATTGTACGATACGATAAGATGGAATTGGCAGGCGAGGAATAAGCATTCACGGGAGCAAAACCGGCCAAAACTCTGAACCGATTTCCAAACCAGTATTTCTTTACAACGGCCCACTCCGATCACGACAACAGCATCGATGAAGCCCCTGATCCTATCCTATCCTATCCTGTCCTAATTCTACCTTGTCATCTAACTAACAGGCCTTCTACTGTGGGAGTCATCTACTGAAACTGAACTAGAACCAACTAAGCTGCCGATGGAACCTACCCGACAGAGGTGAGAAGATCAGAGAACCATTTACATATAAACATGTTCATATGTTATGTAAAACCGGTCTAACAATAGAACATTACTCTCTTCACATTCTCCTTCAGGGCCGGCAATGGCTTCACTCCAGACTCGGTCCTCAGTAGTCCCTTCATCTTATTCCCGCTGACAGTGCCCGACGAGCCGTTCTCTTGTTGGAGCTCGGGTTCCATGTAGAACCGTGCTCGGAATGCAGCCAAGTGTGCGTAATAAGCTGGAGGTACTGCATGAAATAGGAAGAGAAATCACAGAGGGAGTTAAAACACGGGAACTTGCTCGACAATGAATCATCCCGAAAAATTTCGGCGTTTGATGTCCACCCAGCTCAGGAATAAAGGAGAAAATTGTTCCTTATCCAAACCAGCTGCTGCCTAGTGCGTTTCACACTGCTTTCTAACATCACAATTAACAGGATGTCAAGAAGTATCAACTTACCGACAGAGACAGAACGTGTGCACCTCGCATAAGTGTAGCAAAGGTTGTTAGTAAGTGACTGAATTCCATCAGGTGTAAACTTGTTCTCGTCCCACAGGACATGGTAGTGAGCGGGCCGACTTGTCCCCTGCAATGTCATCAGGAGAATTTGCATCATGTAGTGTGAATTACTGGATCAGTATATGTACATTATATTATAGTGGAAACAAGTTAGTACCACAATTACAAAATAAAAATTGAAGGAAGAACCGGAAGCAAAAAAATGTAAGAGTCACATGAAATGGAACTTTGCCTGTATCCCAGCATGACTGCAGAGGTAGAAATCGAATTCAGTTGGATGACAGATTTTGGTATCCACCACCGTCCCTGAAAATGTAAACTTGAAGTCAAAAATTCATATTTTCTGAATTAGCAGAACAACATCCACGTCTGTCAGTCAGTAGACACTTCAATTGCATTGTACTAACAGTAGCACCAGTCTTTCAAATTGTGCTGCAACATACAAAAAATGGCACCATCTTGAACTTCTTACCGGGCATGATATTACCACTTTTATCTGTGCTGCTTCTGTCTCTGTGGTTGTTAGCAAACAACCGAGTGTGGTGCCGTTTCTGTACCACAATAAATGTCACAGGTGGTTGATAATTCGGTTCCAAAGAGGCACAAGCCTGGGGAATTTGCAGCAGAAGATTCAGTTTTCCCTGTAATCATATCAACTCATGCAAGACAAAGGAATATATTACGTAACAATCACCTTCCGAATTGCATCTAACTCGTACAAGAGAACTTGATAAAATTGTCCTTCGCTGACACCATCCCTGGTTAAAAGTCCGGTATGCACTGTCAGTAATGACCACAAAAATGTCAACCACCTCATCAATGAGGAGAACATTTACCGGTAAAAGATTATCCTGAGAGGCTTCTGCCCTGTGGCCTTTCTAAAGGAAATCAAGAGATCCCTGCACAAAGTAGAGGACGAATTGAGCAAGTTGGGCAAAGAAACATCAATATAAAAGAGTGCAGCAAAATAACAGCCAACAACAAAGCAGGACCAGTAGACCTAGGATGCACCTGATCATGCCTCCACTGACAGTTCCACGAACTGGATCCTGCCATGTCTTATATAAATCTTGTATCAGTTCCTGTCGGTGAGCTTGTGCACATACTAGTCCCGCGTATTTTGTAACTTCAGGCCAATCCTGGGATGCAACAACCTATAGATTTGGACAAGCAACACCAACAAATTTCAGATTTCAGGTGCGATTTTTCCTGTGAACACAACTTGGCACAAGAACGGGAGAAAGTGCAGGATTATACAGCAGCTATAGAAGGGCTTGAGTCTTCCCCATTTTCTGGGTGGGTCACATCTGCCCCAAATATTATGGTCGGTATGTCACTGACTAGGGGAATTCTGCAGCTGATTGCATCCAAAAGAACTGTATTTCTACCACCCATCTGCACACAAAATAAATAAATATATATATATAATGCTGGTACAAGCAAATTACATATTTCTATGATTTTTTTCTGTTACATTAGATATGTATCGTTCAGGTCAGGATCCCCTGAAGCTCTACCTCACCTATGCAAGAGTTTATTTTGAAAAACTAGAGGTCGTAAAGGGAACCAGATTTTACAGACAACGCAAAATTTTCTGTTATCCTTGAAAAAATTTTCTCAAGATTGACATTGAAACTAATATCGTGGTAAATACAAATCAATGGGCAAGAAGAAATTTTGATACAAAGTTTAAGGACCGAATCAAACCTTAACATTGATTTTCAGTGACACATTGGCAAGGTACTGCTTGCTTATCTTGAAGACATGCTTTGTGAGGCAGCACTGAGATATCAAGCCAAGGTCGGTCTCACATATTCGCTTAAGGTCACCTGCCAACAAAGATTCATCATGTCCAATTCATTTGTCAGATGCCAAACTCAGCGTAGTCAATCGATAACATACCATAGAGGGGCCCATTGTTGTCTGGTAGAATAGCCAGTAAAAGTTCAAGTTCTTTTCCTTTGGTTTTATTCATGGCTGCATGATAGACGTGCTTCAGAGCTTTCTCAACTTGCTCAGGCCTTGCACGGTAGATTGGTATAACGGGCTCGGGTACAAATTCCTTAAAACAAAAATGTGAAAATAGTGGTTAAGGGCAAATATTTGGCTGTTGACTAATTTTTTCTGAGAAAATAGAACAATACCATCCCAGAAACTTGACACATTTGGGCCAACTCACTACAGAATCCCCTTGCAATACTGTCCTGAACGCTCTGAGAAAAATTGATGCATGCCCACCGATTCACAGTCATTCCATTTATCATTTTCTGCATATGAGAGGTCCATGAACATATATAACAAGTCTGCCCTTCAAAACGTCTTTGTACGAGGATAGAAATGGCAATGGATATTGAAGTTACCTTATTCATCATGTTCCATTGACCAACTTGTGGCAAACAGTCCTTTTCTTTCCCAGTTTCATGATATTTCAGCTGCATGTCAGTGTTAAAGAGGAAGAACCTTGAGTACAAAAATATGCCCTTCATTGGGGCAATTACAGCATGGAAAAAGAACTGCTATTTATATTACCCAAGGTGCAGGAAGAATACGAGCTTCAACGGAAGCCAACTTCTCACTAATTTTGATGCCAAACTCCTTAGCATAAGGATCTTGATCATAAGAGTTGTGTTGCACTGTCTGCTTATATGAGCAAGAAAACTTGGTTAATTAATGGGAAACAACTAGAAAGGATTTTTATCATCCAAAAAGGGAAAAATAGATAGGTATCAGACTAGTGAAAGATCCAATATCCTATTACTATGAGAAACAACAGCTTGAAATCTACTGACCCTCAAGATGTCATGTTCACGATCCCGTGGTCTCTGGCATGTTACTTTTAGAAGGGCAGTAATTTGCTTCTCATTCAACCTCTTCGTGTATCGCTGCCCTTCCACGATTTTGCAAGCCTAAGGTTGACAATCAATTTTCAAGTAAGAATAGCAAGTTATGATAGCAATAGTAATTAATGAGTTCACCATACGTTAATGTGTGATATGAATTAAGATCACAGTGACAACTCACTACCTCCATTGGTAAATAATTTGCCTTCTTCTGATTTCCAACTTGAAGGCATGGAAGATGTGTACACTGAATAGTGAAGCCATACATTTCTTGGAAGTACTCTACGACTGACTTCATGTTTGACTCATCATCTACGGGAAACCTGGCAGATCATTCATTTTAGCAACATACTCACAAGTTAAAACTAGAGAAAACCAGAAAAAAGAAATTCTAATTCCGTCCAAGGTCAAAAAATAAACCGCAGGAGAAACTGACACAAGTTCTCTCGTGGGTTGAGTTGTTAGCCCCGAAACACGATACTTTCTCCGTACATTTCCTCTATGCGTAACTTCCACTTTCACTCCACGAAGAGCTCTTTTAATCTGGTACAAGATATTTACTCAATAAGGAAGTGACCTAAACTCAATTGTAATCCTATTTCCAAAGTCAGAAGCCATGAAATGAAAGGTACCTTTACACGATCAGAATCAGACAATTGTCTTGATAATACATCTTTGCCCAGAAGCTGACCCACAAACTCAATCACAGGGAGCGGTTCAATAAATGCTGCCGAAGCCATATCTAGGCCAAAAGAAGGGGAAAAGATTAGGCACGTCTCACAATAAAGTACTGAAATCCATTAAGATATACATTGATAACTTATTCTTTACCAATATTAAGGGATAGACCCATCTGAGTCGGCCTAATGCTTTGGTAAAAACCACACCATGATTCCAGTCCCTCTCCTAGCCGCTGGGGAGCTCTGATATCGGGTGAGAAGAAGGATCTCCCAATGGGGCAATACCTAGAGAGATGCATGTTCTATTTAATTAAACAAATAATCAGCATTACTAAATTGAGTATGGTTTATTATGTTTACCTTTTTGTCGAGAGCTCCCTCAGCACTATGTCAAGTATTTGGAGAGCTTCCTGAGGAGCATCGGCCCGCTTACCAGATAAGAACTCACCCAAATGGTGCATGTTTGCCCTAGCAACAAACCTAAGCACCACCTTGTACTCTCTTTCCCTTCTGAAAATTCATATAAAGACAAACACATCTACCATTTTCTCAATCTGGGAATTTATTCAAACTAAAATATTAGCAAGTCAATTCATTTGAAAATATCCATAGCACACCGGTCAACATTAATAAAACTTGACAAACTAAATATATATAATATACATTCATTGTTGGGCTTTAAGGTCAATCCAGAAAAGGACACCCATTCCATAATTATACAGCGACCATGAAAATAATGCAAATGGGAGGGAAAACCCAACAACCTTATTGCCCATTTATCCCCGGTCTAAATGCGGCACCATTGACAACAAATTGCCCAAACGGCATGCGAGTACAGAAATTATCAGGAAAACAAATGGCATGTGAGTATTGAAAGGCAATACTTTTGTCATTAAAGTTAATTAGTCGAATGGGTAGGGTGAAAGTGGCTTACTTGGGACAAATGTTACCATCATCATCGTCCAGGAGCTTGACTGTGAACTCCTTTGCAGCGAAGGGAAGCTCCCCGGCAGTGTAGAGGCTCTTGCGCCCATCATAGGCAGGAAGTCGCATTCCGAGCTCAGATTCTCTGTACAGCCTCACAAGTTCTGCCATGATTGCTCTGTTCACGGTTCTTGATGCCACCTCTGGCGTAATAGTGACCTTTGCATGCGACAGACAATAACAGTTGCTCAGAAGGGTGAAAACGGAACAGAAGAAAAAGAACAAACTTTGCCCAGCAAACAAAAGGAACAAATCTGAAGAGCTCATAAATGCCCCGAAAAGAGACAGGAAAAAGATAAAAAGAAACACTACTCAGCACAGGACCCTCCGTTCAATTTCACCCTCTCAATGTAACAGCGCAAATCAACAAAGCAACTTCGTAAAGTGACATCAACCCGCTAAAGAGTGTCAGATTAAGCCCCCAAATTCGAAGACCACCAAAGAAGTACTGAATTTTCAGCCCCGTTCTTCTTCCTCTTCGAGATTAAGAAAACTTCTGCTGCTACAAGTGACTTGTCACGCCTTTCATGAAATCCGTACACAAACAGATAAGAACAAAGATACAAATCTAAGCAAAATCCGATATTGATTTCATTCTTTTCCAGTTCTCATACTGCTTAGCTATCGTGATTCACATTAACCCACCGGACGAAAAACATAACTAAAGGAACTTACATCATACTGATTCAGGTCCTTTTGCGGCAACTCTGCGAAGAAATGATTTGCCTTTACGATGCATCTAGTCCCTGCTTGCCCATACCCGGGCCTCGGCGCAAAATTACACGACCTGTTAGAGCCCTGGAACTTCACCAAGCTCCCGCCATTCTGAGCAGAGACATTTGGGATTGCCGGTACAATGGCTCCAGTCAATCGGTCCTCTGAAGCGACCGGCTTGTCAGCAGCAGTACAAGGACGAGAGCTCGGCCTCGTGCAGGCATCGCCTTGGTCGGATTTCCTTCCACCTCGCCCCCGCCTTCTGCTCCAGGTTCTGTTGGACGAGTTAGGCGAGGTCTGATTCTGCGACTTAGAGTTAAGGACCGGGTCTTGCCTCGGTGGGCATTTGCCATTCTGAGGGGTTTTAGGGGACTTCTGGGGATGGTTCATGGAGTTCTGCAGGTGGGTTTTCAAGACCATATGGCGCTGTTCTGAACTCTCCTCCTTCATTGGCCTCACTGACGCGGTGGTTTATTTGTTTATAGGCTGAAATTTGCCTGTCAAATGGATGACTGGGACAAAATAGGCTTGCATATCAGAGTCAGAGGAGGGAGGATTACACTGCACGAAATGGTGAATAAAAAGAAACAATCATGAAAGAAAAGAAGAGTGAGGAATAAAAGCCTCATCATTTGGTGGCAGATTTCAAAATTTGCCATTCCTCTACAGGGAAAGAAAAACCATTAACTAGTAGAAGATATCAAATCAGAGTTGGTTCTTTTCAGTGAAACTGGTTTTCACTGGAAGGAAAATGTTAAGGGAGCTGAGCTTTGAAAGCCAAGAACGGATGCAAAGACAAAAAGAAAAAACTGAGATCGACCGGAAAATCAATTAATCTTCTATCTTTTCCTCCAGATTCTTCTATCAGTAAACCAATGACCATGAATCTACCTGCAAAGCCAAGAATCTCAGGATCTAGAAAAAAATCATAAAAGATAAATGGAACAGTTTTTTTTTAAAATTCATTTCGATGGAACAAAAGGGAATAGGAAAAACCCCGAAGACAAAACCGGGTTCCAACACTGCTTCCTACCAAAAACTGAAAATCCGAAATGGGAGAGAAGGAAACGCAGAAGGAACAAAGCAGATAAAAACATGGCCATATCCAAAATTACATAAAAAAATTTTAAATGGGGAAGAGTATTTAGATTACCGGTCTAGAGAGGGGAGAGAGAATGAGAAGTGGAGTACACAGAAAAGAACAAAAGAGAAAAATGGGAGCTAGCAGTGGGGAGAGGAGGAAGAGAGAGAGAGAGAGGGGACACCACACATACAAAGGGAAGGAATAATCCTTGAAAGGGTCAGTGAAATCACTATCTCAAGGATACGCAAATTAATGCAAATGCTACACGAGAAAAAAAAAACTAAGAGAGATTAAGAGAAGACCAATTAATAAGAAAACAATAGAAAAGGAAAAGCACAACATTAAACCCGAAGAATTTCAATTACTGCTACTCACCAACCAACTAAGAGAAGCAACAGCTACAAGAAGAAGCTAGCAGAAAAATGCCAGTACTGGAGACGGCGAGCTGAAGAGAAGAGGAGGGGAGGAGGAGGAGGCTGAAACGGAAAGGTGGAGATAAAAAGAGTAGAGGATGGAGGGGATTCGGTATTTTAGAAATGCTGGAGGAGACGATGATGATGATGATGATGGGATGATAGTGAATCTTATACACGCATGCAAAAGGAGGGACCTTTTGCTTTCCTTTGCTTAGCTTTGGTCTCTGATCTGCTTTCTTTCTTTATCAATTATCAATTTTATTTTATTTTATTTTTTCCACTCTTTCCACTGGGTGACCCTATATGCTCATTGCTTTCTTGATCACGTGAAAAAGGCCTTTTTCTCTTTGTGGGCTGTGCGGCCCCTTCGCCTTGCTTTGCTTTGCTTTGCCTTGCCTTGCCTTGCCCTCTCTCTCTCTCTCTCTCTTCTGTGTATCTGTGTTTGCGTTGTGCTTCACTGTTTATGGTGGAGGCTGTGAAAAAGACGAAGCTAGAGCCAGCCGAGCCAAGCTTTCTCCTCCTCCCCTCCTCTCTTCCACTTCGGGTTTGGATTTGGATCGAACGCGCCGCCTCGGGGACGTAAGCCTAAATGCCCATACCACAGAGAGAGAGAGAGAGAGAGAGAGAGCAGCTCCGTTTCTTCTCATCTCGCCTCGAGGGGTCGACCTTATTAAATTACACGTTGACGTATTCCTCGTATCGAGGTGGCATATACGGTCGACCAAGACAGTTCCGCAGTGGTGGCCAACATAGCAAACTAAACATGTAATTGAAAAAAAATTATAAAAATACGAGAACGGTAATATAATCTTCAACATGGTATGATAGAATTATTTATTATGTTTAAATTCTCTAAATTACTTTATTATTATATCTCTCATATTCGCTTTTTAATCATGTAAAGAATATAGTTTTAGAAATTTATTATAGTCGTGATAGGGATAAAATAATAATAAGGACAATAAGGGTCCATGTTTTTATCATTTCCACATTTGAAAACACTCAACAATATGCTCTCTTCTTCCTCCTTGTAACGTGATTCGAATTTTAATTCACTTGAAAATGAGCAAAATCCATCATAAGAAATCTTATGATGACACAAAAGTGTCTGGGGAATAATTCTATTGGTCGTGTGGCTGTAATTAAGAATATAAGACAACATCTTGTCTTTGATTGATACTACGTAAACAACATATGGAAGGATATGATCCCAAATCTTACTTTTAAGACTATGTCGTGTCCAAGATCCAAGGACCCGATGCTACGAGTCGGATTCCTCTGAAACGGATGTTATATCACGTGAACTACGACGTGGACGGATTCTTCGGTCAATGCGGGAGTTAAAAACCGGCTCCCCATCGTGGAGCTCAGTGTAAAAATTGGCGAAGGACAGCAAGCACCGTGGATCAACTCAGGAAGAACCTCATTCCTTAATCTAAGGGAAAATGGCGATGGGAAAAGGGTTTGGTCCACTGTGATGCATGATTTTCGTGCTTTTTGTACAATTTGATATTTAAACCGTCTGTCTAATAATTGATTACTTTATGCAAAATATATGGAGTGTATTATATATATATATATATATCATGACCCAGAAAAAAAAGAAAAAATTGTCTTGAGTAGGGTTCTTCCATTTGTAAAATGTTTTAAAAAAATAAATATATGATAAATAAACGATTAAGTAGCGGAAAAATATGTGTGTATGTATATATATAAACATGCATACGATGAAAATGGACGATGACGATGACGAAGAAAGTAGAAGATATGCACCATGATTGGAAGATCACTTGCGTGCGGGTCTACTACGGTCAAAAAGTGGGGGAATTCAACGGGCGAGGGGAGAGCACTGGTCTTCCGTAGGCGCGGAAGTACTTTAGCACTACCCCCTCGGCTTGGAGTTATTGCGACAAAAATGAACATTGGCTTAGATAGATGGCCCGATGGGTGGGGGGGGTTAGTGATTGTCTATGATTACACCTCAGACTTGGACGTACACTGGGACCCAGCCCCAGGCATCTTGACGGTGGAAAATGGAGCGCCTCGGTGCTGATGAAAATCCGCCCCCGCGATGGCATCGAACGGCTGTGGCTCACGTTCACCGTTTTGATAGCTGATTGCACCATTTCAATTAATATAGAGAAAGGTTTAGTATAATAATATTATTTTAAATTAATTATTTGTAATTAGCTTATTTCACCGATATAAAGAATAGAATGGAATAGGGAATTAGGAATGGCTTAAATAATAAGAGAATGATTAAAAAAACATGGAAGGATATGGCACCACTTCTTAAATCCAAGATGTGATGTCTTTAGCAATCAAAATTAAATCCAACTCGGACAATGCTTTTCACGTGCGAATATAATAATCAAAAACTCAATAAATTTGTCGAGTTTACATTAGAATTGAGTTAACATACTAAAAATTAAAAATTTTAAAGCACATATTTTTTTATATGATATGAGCTCATAATATAAAGAGATAAAGTAGTGCCAAACCATTTTAGTAGGTAAGATTGGATAATGGGATTTTGCACACTAATGGATTAGTGACGCCAACAACCAAAAAATGGATTCGGATTAGCCGGATATGCTCGGATGCACCAAATCTACCAACACATCAGGATCTCGACATGGGAAAAGAAGTGCGACAATAAAGATACTACTGTCTCACTTTATTAAAATTCAATATTCATTAGATTGTGAATATATAATATATACATATATATATATATGGACCCATATAATGTCAATAGAAAAAAAAAACTCATCTCGGCTTAACTTTCAACGACTTAATACTATAAAGCCAGAGCCCCATGTAGTAACAAGAGATCGAGTGCAACCTAGCTAGTTCTGAATTTGATTGTTTCGGATTGCGGGAAGGCTAGTCACGAGTTTCGCGAGACACCTTCTCAGGAAAAGCTAATGGAGCGGCAAATTTAGGATATTGATCAGATCGTGAAGTTGAACGAGGACCGAGACTATTGCTGTATGTCGAGCGGACCCCCCCTCCCCACCATCTCGATCCTGAAATTTGACATTTTGTTTGGATGAGATTACTGCATTTCATGCATGGACAATGATGAGTTTAAGGAAAAACAAAAGGGATCATCATCATCGTCATCATTGTCGTGAGGAATTGCACGTCTTTTTGTTGGGTGCATATGTAGTTTTGGCATATGAGGGTTTCATCTTTCACTTTCTTGGTGCGCAGCTAATGCATCGAATCATTAATCCGTGGAACGATAGTGAGAAAAGGAGTCGAGCGAGAAGTGGAGGTCAGTGGGGGCATGGGCTTGTTTTGTTTTTTCTATGGAGCTTTTCCATATTTCCCTCTCGGTTCATGCAATAAACAAGTAAAAAAAAAAGATATGTTTTTTAATGAATAAGTAGATAAATAATAATAAGGCTAATTAAATATTTTCCCACGCAGTAATATTAGGTGGGCAAAAAATTATGGGCAGTGCTTGTTTTGATCTTCCCGTGGCTCTAGGATAGGATAATATTTGCATTTGCATGGCCAGTTTCATTTTTTAATTAGGATAAATATATAAAAGAAAATTCAAATTCTCTTACTGTAAAATGCATTTTTAATATTATCAAAGTTGCTAATTTTCATTTCATTCTCTTTATTATTATTATTATTATTATTATTATTATTATTATTATTATCAAACATGACCTAAAATGTGTGTAAACATGTATACATTAACTACATCTCAGTTTTTCGGTGATGGTGAGTGGACACTGTTCTTTTTGATTGAGAGGAAACTACAATGACCTATGACCCGCACACTTTTGATTAAATTAAAGATAGACGGTGCACATTACATATTAGATAAAAAGAATTTGAAATAATGATATTATTTTTAATTTAATAATTAAAATATTTTAAATTTAATTCTCATCATAAATTTTTTTATACTCTTTTATTTTCTTATTTTCATATCCCATGCTATAGGTATACTCTTCAATATAATAAAGAGAGAGAGAGGTGCATGTTACTATTAATTTGTCTAAAATATATTGCATGAACAGTTGGTATGAGCGACCTTTCCCTCGTAAACCAAGAGGCCACTTTTATATATCTTCTTTGCATTATATATATATGTATATATTTCTCCTTTTTCAAGAGTAGAAAAAAAGCACAAACTTTTTAAAGTTTTCGTTTATGTTATGTATAATTTGGTATAGAAAACCCAATCAATATCGAGAGTTTCATATTTGATCAATTCACTCAAGTTATACAAGATAAAACCTTTCACGCTATGAATTTTTTTTATTTATAATAATTAAATTTAAAATATTATTTAAGAGCCACGTTAGATCATGCAAATCAATTTTTTGGAACAAATATATATATATGTATATGTAACCATCTAAATTGATGGAGATGATTCTTGGGAATGCTGGGAAATTATAGAGGAAAGAGCAGTGGACTATGGGGAAATGTGGAGTCATACTTTGGAGTTATGGGTTCAAAGAAATAGAAAATAAGGGATATAATTCTTCCCATCATGAATAAAAAAAAGAATTATTATGCTAACCTCATGTTTAGATTTTGTTAATTAGAAAATTTATCATTTATATAAATATTTATCAATAAATCAACTCAACTTCAAATTTAAATTAATTGAGATCTATTAATTTTTTTTCAAATTGGGTGACGAGCATGGATCATTATACATGACCACCATGCATTATTATTGTCATGCTATACGCTATGAATAATTAATTATGCATTCATATATCGTAAGTAATGAACTAAATTATTATATTATCCATATGGCGAGCATTTATGGTTTTATCGATCCTGCTGAAATATTATAAGCTGAAATTCAACTGCACGCGTGCAGCCTAGTCCTTCTCATTCTATTATTCTCTTCGATCAACCCTACTCGCCTTGGCCCTTGGCCCTTGCCCTGCAACATGAAAATTTAATATTGGGATTGCAGAAAAGAGCCCAAAGTGGGAGAGTAAAGGGAAATATGGAAGAACATTGGGAAGAGAGGGGAGGTCATGATCAGTTTGAGATTGGATCGGTCAATTGAGAAGTGATATTATTTTAATATATATATTTTTAATTTAAAATGATCAAATTTGATATCTTATTTAAAGTAAAGAGAGTACGATAAACTGTATTAGTTAATTGGTTCATATCCGTGCCACTATCCATGGATTTCCATTCAGGGAATGTGGCCTGTTTTCACCCACATCCCTCCAAGCTCATGTGCTATATATACTGCATGCACATTCCGGTTTATGAAGTTTGCTCACGCTTTACTCTTATTTATTTATTGAGTTGGGCTTTGATGAGAGACTTCACCAATTTTAGAGGTCATGATTGCTACAATATACATTGCTCTCTCTTTTGAAAAATGGGGCACAATGTCTTATTTTGCTTCCAAAAGATTTTGTGTCTGTCAGAACTCAGAAGCATGCAACAACCCTAATCATAGCACAGTACACAATATCTTTAAAAAATATATATTTAGACAAAATATCAAAGAAATTTAAATTTAATTCACACAAAATAATGATATCTCTACTATTAAAGTATCCTAAATTTGATTCTCTTTTTCAATGTGCTATTAATACCTCTTTATTCTTAGCCACTACCCTCATTCCGTGAAATTGTGCACCACAAAGAGCACTAGGTCGCGGGTGGCCAAGAGGGCTCACTTGGAGACTTGGGATCTCAGCAGGAAATGCGAAGGTTGCAACGAGCCAGCCGGTTGATAGGCAAAAGAGAAGTCAACTAGTTTTGTTTTTATTTGATTTGTTTTACATAATTACAAGCTTCTTTACCACTGAAAAAAAATAGTTATCATAACTCATATACATATATTTGTATATTTGGGTGTATATATATATATATGACTTTCTTATTAGGTATTTTCTATGATTTGCACCTCATTAAAAATTTATTTGCACATGCACCAGGTGGACCGTGTAGTGCAATCATGGCATAGGAGAGGAACTACGAAAAGCCCTATGGGTTTGAGTTTGAGATCAAATTTATTTGGACCAGAGGAAAACGTCGAATTTTATTAGCTTATATATTGGACCTTGTAAAATTTCAAGGTCCTTAATTCTTTCACATCACTACATGTGTAACAGTATAATGGTGTCAATTAATTACTCGATAATTTTTTCTGCCTTTCCGAAACCATTAATGGACTCATAAAGAGCAACAGAAGAAGGCAACTTTTTTTTTTAAAAAAATTGCAGTAAAAAAGAGTTAAAGCTGTCCAGAAACGAAACAAATCCTGTTCCATTACAGATGCGGATGCCCTTCTGATCATTTCAGCAGGGGGAGGGTAACAAGAGTGCTTTTGCTCTTTTTCACCTCGCCCCAGTTGCCCCTAGCGGAGTAAGTAATTGCAGCAAATAAAATCGTATTATCTTTTTCAGTACACGATCGAGCAAGCAACTGACGAGTTCTTATCTTGCCTTTCTTTCTCGGTGTTCACGCTACTCAATTTCGTCTTGGGTCGGTCTGGCTATCAATGGGAACTTTCGGCGTTGCACTTCGGTTCATTAATTCATCTGTGCACTTCTCTCCATTTCACTTCACCCTGTCGAGGTTCCTGGATTGGGATTGGGAAATTTGTTTGAAAAGAGGAAGAGGAGAAGTAGGTTTTGACATCAGGTCTTATCTCTTTTATTTTGTAGGACTTATTTCGACTTTCGAGAAAGGAGAAGGGAGGAGGTACGAGAAGAGATCAAAATGGCAATGTAGACAAGGAAGGAAAGATCGATGGTATTTGGTAGTGCCAGTATTTCTCATAAACAGTTATCTGTTTGAGTTGGGCAGCCCCCAAAACGTCCTTAAACTACGTCCTTCCGAATTCCTATGGAGGAAAAGTCCGACGATGCTGTCTCCACACTATTGGACAATGGCAAAATAATAAATATTCAATAAGTATCAAAGGAGTGATGATATTATATAGCATTTAATCCAAAGGGCAATTACCCAACGGTACTTGCTATAGCTCCTGCTCGATCCTAAGTCTGTCATCGCTGTGGATTCTTTTGCATCTTAATTGCTACCCCGTAAGTGTCTCCTAAGGATTTGTCAAACGTCCCACTCATAGCCCATAAATGGAAACTGGTGAGAAAGCTGCGGGATCCAGCTAAAACTTGCCCACATGTGATAGGGGAGAAATCCACACCCACTCAACTCCGTCGATAGCCACCACTTCACGCTTGCATTTACTACACTAAATTACACCCGAATTTACCTATCGACCATACAAAACTTTTGGTCGAATTCTAGTATGACCCTCTACCAGCTCGTTGTAAAGAAAGCCGATCCATTGACAGCTGGCAAATGTTATATATATTCTCTATTCTATATAGAATAGATAATATATATATTTATTTACATACATAGATATATACCATCGTGAGGGGGAGGAAGTGATTTCCAAAAAGCACGTGCTAATTGCTGATTTAAGGACTTCCAAGATGATGGGTAAGAGAAGACTAGGGCTCAAGGAAGGTGGTGGTGCTATACCATGCACAAATCATTGCTCACTACTTCCCTTAGAAAAGAGGGGGCCAAGAAAATTACGTGAAATGACAAAGTTGGAGGACAATTATCACGTACCCTTCTTAAGGCATGTGCTGTCTGTCCCTCGTATCCATCACCGATCCTAAGAAAGCCCGAATTATTATTATACGGTGATTGCACATCATTATGACACGATCCCCCTAGTCCTCCACGGGGAATCATGCCATCCACGACAGCTTCAAAGCCATGCGCACCGCCTAATTGTCGCAATCCTTTCATGAGTGAGATATCAGCTAGCTCGGCGGTTGGACCTGGGATCCGACGGCGAGCGATCGAGCAATATCAGCTGCTACCCGACACTGTGTCTACGTGGGTGGGTGTTATTATGCGAGGGGTAATTATTTTAATGTTATATCCCGACAATCGGGCAAGGGTGGGGGAGGAAAGATCGGGTGAAATTAGTGAAAAGAAAAGATAATGCGATGCATAAAAAGGCAGTCCAACTCCAACCCCATCCCATCCACGACAAAGAAAGCTTTCATTATCACTGAAACATTACACTCACCCAAAAAGCAAAAGGTGGGTCAGAAATCCGAAGAGGGGGGGGGGGGGGTGGTGGCGGTGGTGGGGGGCACAAAGCATACTTTCGCATCCCCTTCCCCACCTTACTTTAATCATCATCTCACTCCCATTGCTTTTCTGTCAAAAGGCACAAAGGGCATTCCTGTCCCCCAACAAAAGAATAATTCATTCTTTTAATTCCCTTTTTTTTCTTAACAATGATCCATCTCTCTTTTGGTTTCCAACAATTTAAAATTATATAAAAAAATGTTCTGCCATCTAGTTTTGTGCTTCTCTTTTACGTAAATACACATTAAATAAAAAATTCAGTATTCCATGAGTTCGTGGGTTGTTCACTCACACATACACTATGTGTGTGTATACATATCTTCATTGTGTTATTGATAGATGAACTTATGAAATATTCACAGGAGTTGGAAGAATATGCTCTACAGTAACAAAAAAGAATATATATATGTGTGTGTGTGTGTAAGCAATTTTTTGAAGCGAGCCACCTCGTTAGCCCATTGCTCATTTGAAGAGATGGAGTCTACTTGTACTTGTCGAGTGTGTGTTAATAATTTATTCCCCCATAAAATGCATTGAATAATAAATAAATAAATATATAGTTAATAAATATACAAAAATAGGAAATGATATGACAAAATTGACCCTATCGCGATCATAATGGGCCCCAGCTGCTAATGGTAAAAGTCCATGGGCCAACTGACCTGTTTTTGTGGGGGCCCATGTAATCTCATTCTCCCACGGGAAACGTCGGTCCGTACAACGTGGCAATAAACCCGTCTCTCTTACCTCTTTTCCTTTTTATTATCCTTGTAAAAAATATTATAAATATTTACCCCAAAAAGGAGGCCATAATTGCTTTTTAAAAAAATGCCGTTGCTTTTGACCAGCAGCACTTCATCCTCAAATTACGATGACGACCGTATCACTGTAATCCATTAAAAAGTACAGTTTGTATGGTAAACGTGAATACACCCTTTATTTTATGGTAGAGATGATTAGAAGGGCGTTTCTCTAGTGACACTTTGTAAGAGGGATTTTTAGAGTACATTCTTTGTTTTTTTCCCTTGTAAGCGGATTTATCAAAATCCACTTGGACTGAGTTCAATTATTCTCACAAAAAAAAAAGCTTAAAACCAAAAGGGAAGGTGGGTGTGAGGAAATAGTTCTCCGGAGTTCAATTATGGCATGGGGGTTGGAAAATTTGACACGTCACTTTCGTTAAAAGCGCGACGGCATAGAGAGAGAGAGAGAGAGAGAGAGAGAGAGAGAGAGTGAGTGCCTGAGAGAGCTTCTCCTCCACTTTCACTTTATACTCTCATTGAAGATAGAGAAAGCAAAGTGACTGTCTTCCTTGGACCATTCCACGGCTCGGATATCCTATCCATCTGAACGACATGGTAGAAAAATGGAAAAGAGAAGAAAAAAAGAAGCTTTACTCTGCTCTGCCGACCGACCCACGATGGACGACCAACCCGAGCTCCCGAGTTCCTACGCGATGCTCGGCTAGCATGAGACCGACGGGCATTGTCTTTGACATCGTCGGCGCTTCGGCTTTAACCGGGTTTCAGCTGCACAGTGGCGATGTTTCTGAGAACTACGAATTACGAAATGGTTCCCTGCCAAAGTGATCTGAGTTGAGAGAACCGTGTGTGTAAAGCAGACATTATCCTTTTCCATCTTTGACTGGGGGCTGAGCGCTGTGACCCGACAGTTTGTTTTTCCCCCCCACCTCCCACCTCCATGCGTCCATGGAATGTATCTGTTGGATGGAGACGTATGCAAGGAGACATTTTCTTTCTTTTGATGTTACAAACTGTAAAGTAACTTAATCTTTCTCTCTCTCTTTTATTTCTTCCTATTTTCTGGTTTTTGCTTTCCTTTTTACCTGCAGTCTCTCTGCAAAGGAGAAAAAGGTCAGCTGGAGTTTCCTCTCATCGAATTGTGATTCCTCCATTTTTCACATAAGCTCTCCTATCCGATTCTTACCGGTGGATTCCTGTGCCCCCTTTAATTCCCTTTCATTCCTAACCTAACCCAAAATATTGAACTTCCGGATGTGTTGGGCCAACTCTGGCCCGGAGAGGCCCATTGGGGCGATCTAGTTTTTTTTGGGGTTGAAAGGGCATTTTGTAAGTTGGATTTTCAGATTCTGGGCTGAAATCAGCCGCTCGGCCCTTTTGAATTTTAGCTTTGTTTGGACCCTCTCTCCTGGAGGTAATTAATTAATTAATTATCCTGAAAACCGGTCCTCCTATTTCTCTCTCTGGAGTGAAATGAAGCCCGTTCGTTCTATTTAGAGCACGACCTAGACCTGGACCAGATTGCGATTAGCTGGTTGTGATATAAATTTGCATACTTGGATGATTGCTTGCACCCTTGAAACAGATCTATTGTTACTTTATTGTTGGTTGTAATGTTAATTACACAAACATATACCTACATTATAAAGATGTTAAACGGGCCAGTGTGGTCCGGAACTGGCTTAGACCACTATAAACTGATCTGTAACTGCTCTTATCGGATTGACGGGCAATTATGGGCCAAGGCCAAGAAATATGCATGTTGAACTGGAACCACCCATGCATGTTTTCTCATTGAACCGACCCGAAACCATTTGGAAACCAGCTTGGAACGTTGCAAAACAAGCTCAGACCTGCAAAAACATACAATTAGTAGTCAATTCTTTGTTGACTTAATTTGAAAAAAATATCAAAATTTTGAAAAAAAATTAAAAAGGAAATGGTCACAGTTCATTTTTCAAACTAGCATAAATCGTGAATTGATCTGCTTAGGGTCCATTTTGGGTTGATTCATGATTTCCTGAATTATGGCATGTAATTAGAATGGCTCGTTGTGGAAGCCCATTTTGAACCGGACCGAATTATCCATTTAACATCTCTACCCACGTAGGTATTTAATTATCAATATTTTACTTAGGAAGTGTGCAGTCACTCGAATCCAAATAAGCCTGAGGTAAGTGCCACGAATCATCATCTCCTTATGGAAAACTTAAGTATTCACGACATGTCATAGATCAAGTTCCACAGAGGAAGGTGAGATGGTGTAATATCATTATTGTGACAGGTATAATAAATGGAGGAAGTAGATTAGCTTACTCACGTATAGTAGTTAGTAGTATATATGTTTGGAGATATCCTTCCATGCGTCAGTGTTCATGTGATCGCGCCCTTGCATGAACCACGAATCCACATAGGAATTTCTTGGCTAACTTCGTGCTACCAGTGAACATAGGCATGATAATTAGCCTCGATGCGGATTCCTGCAGCTCAATCACTGCGGTGGTTGATACGTTCTTTTCAAGTAATATCAATTTATTGGTTGAAAAGAAAAAAAGAAAGAAAGTAAGATACTAATTTTGAGTATTTGAAAACTAAAATAAAAATTATAATTATGAAAGCTTGATCATAATGATGATAAATTAGTTATAAATCGTTGAATTTTGAATGTGAAATCGATGGAAAGAAAAGAAGAAGAAGATACTGACATGTGTACAGCTTATTGGGAAGCCGCTGGGTACCTTCCAGCGAATAGCAGACAAAGACAAAAATAATGGCCCGCACCCAATTCCGCATGCATGCATGCATCTTCGTACGTAAGCCCGCTTAAGCTTAAAATGTCGAGTAAAATATGGATTGAGTAATGACTTGGAGATCGTCTTGCTCGTGTCCTCTCTCTCTCTCTCTCTCTCTTATATGTATACCAAGTAAACACAAGGTAGATTCATCAAGTAGCTTCGGAGTTAAAGATTTTGTCCTTGAGATATCCCCATCTCCGAGAGAGAAAAGATGAACATGCGAGACCTTTTCATGCACCTGGCCTCGGCGGGTGGGGGCCTGATCGTGCTCATAGCTGTCTTAGGAGAACGAATCCCCCATACACAGCCTTCAGGATCTCATCGAGAGATACGTCATCAAACTGGTGACGATGGATGGTGTGTTTCTGCGTGAAAATAAGATGAGGATACGAAAAATCTTCCATGGCATTGCCATTTTCCAGGAAAGGGGAGGGAGAGAGGAAAATAAAATGTAAGGCCCCAGCCCGACCACAGGAAAAGAGGAAGCTGCAATTACATTTCCACTGGCATCTCACGTGTATGGAATTCAACACATTTGACTTCTATGCCACACCCCTTTTGTCTCCCGCGTGTTCTCAATTTTTCTATGTGGCTGTCGGCTTCCTCTGCAGAACGTGTCTCCGTCACAGTACAGGTCGCTCCACCATGATCAGTCGGTTCGAACGATCCATCGAATCTGAAGAGATGCTCGAAGATCGGGAGCTCCGGCGGGTTCGATTTTGGTCGGCAAATATCGAGCTGAAGAGGTCAGATTATGCTTTTTTCCTGATGTCGCAGGCATGCGCCGTTCACGTTCTAGACCACGAGGTCTTCCTACCTATCCATAATTGATCCCCTCCTCTTGCTTCCACCTTAAAGATTCATTTTCATCGGTATCATTTTCTCTTTATAATCCGATAAGTCTTCATTGCATTAATTTCGAATACAATTATATTAAACGATAACAATGCTTACCGCCATGATTTTCTCCTACTGAACTCGAGATCATGATATATGAGAGGGAGAGATTGATCGAACGGAGGAGGAATTGTCGTCTTGCTTCCCTTCGCGGGGCTAATGTATTATTAGTGCTCTCTGGAGATGGGAATGCTGTGGAAACTTACGGAGTCCAACCAGCGTGCCTTCTCTTCCAACTCTGACGGCGTCACCCATCTGCGTCATTTCATGAATGCGAACCAAACGGTCTTCTTCAAATTCAGTAATACTTCCCAATTTTCTGGTTTTTTTTTAAAATATTGCCACATCCACAATTTAATTTCAAATCCTAATGCAACGTTATTCGTCACGTTGCTGCTCCACCACGAACCCTTGATGGTGGTGCATCCTATGTCGACACTTATAACTCATGCATTGGCTAGGTATATTTTCTTATTGAACCAATCTGGAACCCTTTGGAAACTGGTCTCGAATGTTGCGAAATGTTGCGAAATCAGCTCAAACCACCTAAAACATGCAATCAACTATCAGTTTTTTTTGTTAGTTCAATTTAAAAATTATTTATTTTAAAATTTTTGAAATAAAAAGAGAGGAAATGATCGTTATTCACGGTTCAAGCCGGCCCAAGGTCCATTTTGGGTCGGTTCATGATTTCCTAAATTAGGCCCCGTAATAAGACTGCCGGTAATACTTAATGGGTTGAGCCATAAAAGCTTGTTTTAAACTGATATGCAGTAACTCGAATCTAGATAAGCTTGAGGTAAGTGCCACGAATCATCATCTCCTTATGGAAAACTTAATTATTCACGACGTGTCATAGATCAAGTTCCACAGAGGAAGGTGAGGTGTTGTAATATCATAATTGTGACAGGTATAATAAATGGAGTAAGTAGATTAGCTTACTCACGTATAGTAGTAGTTAGTAGTATATATGTTTGGAAATAATCTTCCGCTCATCCCTTGTACCCTATTGTAGGAGAAATTATCCCGTGCAACGGTGTCATAATATGGCATGCTGAGATGATAAAACCGTTCAATACAAGCTCCACAAATATTCATCTTTTAATTATTGAAAAATAAAGGGAATATTAAATAAATCCCCAAAAATCTTAGTATGCCATTAAAAAAAATTTATGGATAGAGAAAGGAAAATAAAGATATGGTGGTATAATATTTACTTGATAGATATTGAATGTCTGTTGGATGGGCCTATCACGGATCAGTATCAATGCGATCGCACCCTTACATGTGACCTTGAACCCTGAATCCACATAACAATTTCTTGGTAAACTTCGTGCCAGCAGTGAACATAGATACGGTAATAACCTCGGTGCGGATTCCTGCAACAGAGTGATTTTTCAAGTAATATCTCAATTTGTTGGTTAAAAAAAAATAATAGCCGGGTATGGGAAACCGCCGGGTATCTTCCTGCGAATAGCAGACAAAGGCAAAAATAATAGCCCCCATGCACATTATTGCATCTTCGTACGTAAGCCCACTTACACTTAAAATGTCGAGTAAAATATGGATTGACTACTGACTTGAACATCGTCTTGCTCGTGCCCTCTCTCCCTTATATATAGCAAGCGAACACAACGTAGATTCATCAAATAGCTTCAGAGTCAAGATTTTGTCTTTGAGATATCCCAATCTCCGAGAGAGAAAAGATGAACATGCGAGACCTTTTCATGCACCTGGCCTCGGTGGTTGGGGGCCTGATCGTGCTCATAGCTGTCTTCCGAGAACGAATCCCACATAGCCTTCAGGATCTCATCGAGAGATACATCATCAAACTGGTGACGATGGTGTGTTACTGCGTGAAAATCGCTTTCCGGCTGGTGTATCCCTACGTCCGGATTACTTTCGAGGAGCGCACGGATGAGCGGCTGAAAAAAAGCGACCTCTACATATACATCCAGAACTACCTCAACGAGAAGGCGAGAACGAGTGCTAAGATGCTAAAGGCAGATCCTCTCGACAGCAGCCGGCCCTTAATCCTGAGTATGGACGACAACGAGGAGGTCACCGATGAGTTCCAGGGCGTTAAGGTCTGGTGGTTGTCGAAAAAGGAAGTTTCACGGACCTGGTCCATATCCTTTTATCCCGGCTCGGATGAGAGGAGCAGCTACCGGCTCACGTTCCATAAGCAACACCGTAACTTGATCACTGGTCAGTACGTCAAGCATGTTCTGGACGAGGGGAAGGCGATTGTGGTTAGGAACCGACAGAGGAAGCTCTACACCAACAACCCAAGTCGATACAGGTAGTTTGAAAGTCTCTACAGATCACTGTATAGATGCTACCGACACGCAGAGCCTGTGATGTTTAAGATTTTGAATTAATTAGGAAATTTGACC
Source organism: Sonneratia alba (assembly GCA_900174645.1). NCBI lineage: Eukaryota > Viridiplantae > Streptophyta > Magnoliopsida > Myrtales > Lythraceae > Sonneratia > Sonneratia alba. Next base: position 5,573,274 of record FWPY01000106.1, read on the forward strand.
CTCATTTACAGGCATGCTTACAATGCAACCAAGTGGAGCCACGTCGCCTTCCAGCACCCTGCGACGTTTGATACCCTGGCGATGGAGCCGAACAAGAAACGGGAGATCATGAACGACCTCAAGAAGTTCAAAGAAGGGAAGGAGTATTATGTGGAGATCGGGAAGGCCTGGAAACGAGGGTACCTCCTCTACGGCCCGCCTGGAACTGGAAAGTCCACGATGATCGCTGCCATAGCGAACTTCATGAATTACGACGTGTACGATCTGGAGCTGACGACGGTGAAGGACAACTCGGAGCTGAGGAGGTTGCTAATTGATACAGCGAGCAAGTCTGTAATTGTGATCGAGGACGTCGACTGCTCACTGGACCTCACAGGTAGACCTATCAAAACTACCGTAAAATTGATTCAAACCCAATCTTAATCGAAACTGAACATTTAAAAAAAAAGAAAAGGGCTCAGTGAACCGGGTCATGTCCAACTCTGTTTTTTCAGCAAATATGGAATCATATTTTTGATATAATTAAAATGTTAGATTCATAAAATCAAATTCTCAATATAATTTACACGTATAATATTGTATTCCTTGACTCACTGTAATTGATGTAGCCATCCAATTTTAATATTGCCCGGAGACAAACATTATGACGAAGGCATTTTTGTCAAGATAGCTTAGGATCAACAAATCGTGTAGGTGTCTATGACTTAGAGATTTTGTGTTTGGTTAGCTTGGCTTGGTTTTTTAACTCTAAACCAAATCGTGTGTACCCTTATGCAGGGCAGAGGAAGGAGACAAAGAAGAAGAAACACGGCGAGGACGAGGAGGAAGATCCTGTCCAGAAGATGGCAGATGAAGATGAGATGAAAGAGAGCAAGGTCACCCTATCTGGTTTCTTGAACTTCGTTGACGGGATCATGTCGGCTTGTGGGCAAGAGAGGATCATCATCTTGACGACCAACTTCGTCGATAGGATTGACCGGGCACTTCTCAGGAGGGGAAGGATGGACAAGCAAATCGAGATGTCCTACTGCTGCTTCGAAGCGTTCAAGGTGCTGGCGCGTAGGTATCTCCGTCTCGAGTCTCATCCTCTGTTCGAGACGATCCAGGAAATGCTGAAGGAGACAAATGTCACTCCGGCTGACGTGGCAGAGAAATTGATGCCCAAGTCGAGCGAAGAATCCCCGGAGGCTTGCTTGAGCAGCTTGATTGAAGCTCTCAAGGCGGCAAAGGATGAGGAAGCGAGGAAGAAGCTGGCCGAGGAGGGAGGGAAGGTGAAGGAACCGGAGCCCGAAGATGCTACAAAATCTACCAAGGCAGCGGAGGGAGATCGCGTACTAGCAAATTAAACGGGAAACTGGAAGAAGAGACGGCGAAAACTGAACGATTGTACGAATAATTGTGTATTTTAGGCGAAAAACATATCGTCGAGAATAATTCTGTGTGTGGATTCTGTCTGTTGTGTGTCTGATTCCTAGGACGAACTTGCGGGCCTCGTCATGGTGTTTGCATCATATGTATCATTCCTCGTACTTTCATGGGCTATTGAATTTTACTCTATTAAAGTAATTTTATTCCGTTCTTTTTTATCAGAATGCACTAAACATGAGATAAAAAAGATAAAGTAAATAAAGAATACCTAAAATCTTATTAATAAGAATTAAATTTAAAACTCTTGGCTCCACGTTGAGGGTGATCACAAATTGTATCAAAATAACTTGTTATCCCTTATGGGTTGTCTATCTGTGAAGTACTGAGGAGGGATGAGTTATGTCTAGATTTTCTATTTGTCGATCAAAATGAAACGTGGGAAGGACTGGTCCCAGAACTACAGATGAAGACGATGCTAGGGAGATAGGGGGAGACTTCAAAGAGAGGGACACAGGACACATCTCATTCCATGATTTATTGAACTCTATACGTACAATATTACGGTAGAAATGTAAAATTTTGTGGCCAGTAAAAAATTATCGTATCACTAGTTGAACCCATTGGATCAAGATCACAAGTCCCATGGTTCCACATCAATCAAGCTCTAAATCGAGAATTAAATAGTGAAGGAGAACCAGATAATTTTTATTATATTTTTATAATATATTTTTATCAAGAATCGTTCATTATTAAATGAATATACAACATTAGTTGTTGACATATTTTTCTTATCTCGGTTGTCGAACTCAAAATTTGTTACATACGATTGTCCTTGTGCTCCATTCAGTCTTATAGTGTAGTCCCATTTAGAGTTGTTAAATGGGGCAGGTTGGCTCGGAATCGGACTGTCCAAACCCGAAACCGGACAGGACTGCCCCTAACCCGACCCGTATCCGCTTTTATTGGGTTAAGGAGCAGCTACAAGTTGGGTCAGCAATATAAGCCCGTTGAACCATAACCGACCTGGACTGTTAATATACTGAATAGGCCCAGAACGATTACGAAATCGGACCGCACCGGCCTGGACCGTGAACTATTGCCCTTCGCCTGCTAAATGTTGCAATCTCCTACAATTTGTTGAAAAATCGACGTTCGATGAGGTATTCAATCAAAGTACTATTTAGCCAATTGTTAATTTAAATCAATTAAAACAATGTTTATAAATATGTGCGCCAATCAAAATATTGTTCATAATCACAGTTCACCAATCAAAATGCTATTTACTCGATTAAATTTGAAAATAATTGTGTTTTATTAAAAAAATTAAAAACATGGACGGTTCATGAGCCAAACCGATCCGGACAGTTAACCGGCCCATATATAAACAGTTTCAAACTGGTTCATATTCGCATGAACTATGACCTGTAACTGAACCGGCCTGTTAAGCAAATGGGCCAAACCATAACTGGATCTAAAGGTTCTAGGCCCGTTTTGAACCGGCACGGACTGCACTTTTAACAACACAAGTCCCATTCCTCTACCAATCGTATTAATACTCTCCCCCATAGATAACACGATCCTAAGGTTGTAGGCATATAAGCATGTTATGTATTATTATTTATCAGTTTAAATTTTTATATTAAAATGGGTTCGACTCTTTATAAACTTACAACGAGTTCATCATAGTGTTAGAGTCCCATTGGCTCATACCTTGCCCCCGATTGGAATCCAAAAACTCGGCTCATAGTCGGTTGATATAAGCCTAAGTACGGAAGAAAATTGCTCCGATCATGGTCAACTATTCTCATCATTATAGACTCGAAGAAAAATATTTGGCTCGTAAATAGTCATTGAGGGCAACTATTCAATAATACGTGACAAAGTGGACTATGCTATCATGTGAGGGTGGGTATAAAGAATACAATTCAACATCAAACTATTAAGAGAAAAGTTAAAGACATAAAAGAAGATTAAACGTCGTCACCTATCATATAAATTTTTAAGTTGAACTGGAATTGATCGCTTATAAAAAGATAAACTTCTTTACCTGTCACAAATGAATCCTGATTATAACATTTTCAGATATTATCAAGGTTTTCTAGCAGCATTGATGAGATAGGAGCAGTACCAAAAGAAGACGAGGATACGAAAAATCTTCCATGGCATTGCCATTTTCCAGGAAAGGGGAGGGAGAGAGGAAAATAAAATGTAGGCCCACCGCAGGAAGCTGCAATTGCATTTCCATTGGCACCTCACCTGCATGGAATTCAACACATTTGACTTCTATGCCACATCCCTCTTGTCTCCCGCGTGTTCTCAATTTTTCTATGTGGTTGTCGGCTTCCTCTGCAGCACGTGTCTCCGTCACAGTACAGGTCGCTCCACCATGATCACAGTCCGTTCGAAAGATCCGTCGGATCTGAAGAGATGCTGGGCTCCGCCGGGTTCGATTTTGGTCGGCAAATATCGAGCTGAAGAGGTCAGATTATGCATTTTTCCTGATGTCGCAGGCATGCGCCGTTCACATTCTAGTTCTAGACCACAAGGCCTTCCGACCTCGCCATAATTGATCTCCTCCTCTTGTTTCCATCCTAAGGATTCCTTTTGCTCGTATCATTTCCTCTTTATAATTCGATAAGTTTCCGCTGCATTAAAATTTTGAATACAATTATATCAAACGATTAACAACACTTATGGCCATGATTTTCTCCTACGGAGCTCGAGATCGATCGAACGGAGGAGGAATTGTCGTCTTGCTTCCCTTCGCGAGCTAATGTATTATTGTGGCTCCTCTCTAGAGATGGAAATGCTATGGAAACTTACGGAGTCCAACCCGCGAGCCTTCTTTTTCAACTCTGACGGCGTGACCCATCGGCGTCATTTCATGAATGCGAACCGGCCCGAATACGAACCGAACGGTCTTCTTCAAACTCAGTAATAATTCCTAATTTTCTGGTTTTTTTAAATTCTTTTTTTTTTAAGATTCCCACATCCACAATTTAATTTCTATTCCTAATGCGACGTTATTCGTCACGTTGCTGCTCCACCACGTACCCTTGACGGTGGTGCATCCTATGTAGACACTTATAACTCATGTTACTAATCCTTTTGGCAGGTATTATGCTTCAATAGGAAAGCACCCAACGCCTCATATATAATCACAATCATTCAGGTGGTTACGCGCGGATCAGCCCTTTCGTCGTCGATTGCTTAGTTAAAGCATCGAATGGACTAATAATGCATAGCACAGGTATGGGATACCCCCGTCCAAGTGAGGACTGATCTCTGCGTTGCCGTGTGTAATTGAATTTTCACTTTCACCCACTTGCGACAGGCCGGTGTGAAAAGGACAAAGATGGGGTCAAGCGTGGAGGCCACGAAACATGCGTATACGTCCGATGGACCTGGTTCATCTAGGTTCAAATCGGAGTGGACTGTTTTAATTTAAGAATGGTCGAATCATTTCACTTGAGTGGGTAGGTACTATACGTACCATATATAATATTACACGTGTGTTTTACCTACTACCAATTGGAAATTATTGGGTTATCTTCATGCCGGTGGCAAGCAAAGACAAGAATGACACGCGTGCTGATGCATGCAGATCAATCACACAATGAGCCGAGCCCACGCAAGTGGGGGATATCAAAGTAAAATATAGATTGACTGATGACTTGATGGTCGAGAACATGGACTAATTAACTCTTCTATATATATCAAGCAAATCCAGGCCGGATGCATCAGAGATATCTTCAAAAATTAATTAAACTGATCTTGGGAACCTGATCGCCAAGAGAAAAAACAGATGATCATGAGAGACTTTCTCGTGCAGTTGAGCTCGGCGATCGGGGGCCTGGTCCTGATAGTGACGCTCTTCCGAGACCACATCCCCCCACACGTCCAGGGACTCGTCGAGAAGTACAGTGGCAAGCTCATCCGGCTGGTGTACCCCTACATCGAGATCACCTTCCACGAGTACACCGGCGAGTGGCTTAAGAAGAGCGACCTCTTCACGCACATCCAGAACTACCTCACCGAGAAGGCGACGACGAGGGCCAAGAAGCTCAAGGCCGATCCACTCAAGGACAGCAAGTCCCTGCTCCTGAGCATGGACGACAACGAGGAGGTCACCGACGAGTTCCAGGGCGCCAAAATCTGGTGGTCATCGAACAAGACCGTCCCCCGGGGAATGTCCTTGTCGTTCTATCCTGCCACGGAGGAGCGGAGGTTCTACCGGCTGACGTTCCATAAGCGCCACCGGGACTTGATCACTGGTGCGTACGTCAAGCATGTTCTTGACGAGGGGAAGCTGATTGCGTTGAGGAATCGGCAGAGGAAGCTCTACACCAACAACCCGAGCCAAAACTGGTAGGGCGAAAGTCTTTACAGATCATGCGAGATTGTTTTGAAAGCTAGTTGGTAATGTTTAAGGTTTTGATCGGGAGACCTGATGGCTTTACAGGCACGGTTACAAAGCAACCAAGTGGAGTCACGTTGTCTTCGAGCACCCTGCAACGTTTGATACCCTGGCGATGGAGCCGAATAAGAAGCAGGAGATCATGAGCGACCTCAAGAAGTTCAGAGAAGGGAAAGAGTATTACGCGAAGATTGGGAAGACCTGGAAGAGAGGGTACCTCCTCTACGGCCCGCCCGGGACGGGCAAGTCCACGATGATTGCTGCCATAGCAAATTTCATGAGCTACGACGTGTATGACTTGGAGCTGACAACGGTGAAGGACAACTCGGAGCTGAGGAAACTGCTGATAGACACAGAGAGCAAGTCCATAATTGTGATCGAGGACATTGACTGCTCGCTCGACCTCACTGGACAGAGGAAGGAGGCGAAGAAAAAGAAGAAGAAGAAGGATGATGATGACGAGGAGGAGGAGAAGGATCCTGTCAAAAAGATGAAGGAAGGAGAGGATAAGAAAGAGAGCAAGGTGACCCTTTCGGGTCTTTTGAACTTCATCGATGGGATCTGGTCGGCATGTGGGCAAGAGAAAATCTTCATCTTCACGACCAACTTCGTCGATAAGCTTGACCCAGCGCTTATCAGGAGAGGAAGGATGGACAAGCACATCGAGATGTCCTACTGCCGCCTCGAAGCGTTCAAGGTGCTCGCGCATAACTATCTGGATCTCGTGTCCCATCATCTGTTCGACAAGATCGAGGCGATGCTGAAGGAGACGAATATCACTCCAGCCGATGTGGCGGAGAACTTGATGCCCAAGTCGGGCGAAGAAACTCCGGAGACTTGCTTGACGAACCTGATTGAAGCTATTAAGGTGGCCGAGGAGGAAGCGAGGAAGAAGGCCGAGGAGGAAGCGAGGAAGAAGGCCGAGGAGGAAGCAAGGAAGAAGGCCGAGGAGGAGGAGAAAGCGAAGGAACAGGAAGCCGAAGATGCTGCTGCAAAATCAACCAAGGAAGCCAAGGAAAATGGTGTAGTAGCAAACGGGAAATTGGAAGAGGATAAAGTGAAACAGAACGGTATCACAAACTAAACAGAATTAGTAGACACTTGATGTTGGGATTAGATCAAACTGCGGCAGTTGTATGAATAATTGCAGCCACCAGGAGATTGGAAAACGTGACGGTGGATAATAGTGTTGGGGGATTCGTTTGCTGTGTGTCTGATTCCTCGGGTGAACTTCGTACACAGCAAATTTCCGTGTCTTCCCGTAGACATTTAGTTCACATGAACCGGTCTTGTCATCATTATGTTTGCTTCATGTAGAAAATGAACAAATTTGTTGCTTATCGCAACGAAAGCGGGAAGGTTATGGATCCTATATTATGTAAGCCCAGTGGTGCCCGTTGCAGCCCACCAACTAATTATGCTTATCCTCTTCACATTCCACCGACAAGGGCGTATGACGCACACGCTCTTCTTTTGCCACGTTTCTCCTCCTTTTGGACATTTATAATTTTTGCTGTTCTTTTCAGTTTTCTTTTACTGAGCGGAGTACACGCAAGAATATGAAGAAAATGGTAGGAAGAGAGAGAGAGAGAGAGAGGGTGTTGACTCCGTCTATTTCGATAAGGCTTGGGATGACCGAACTGAGGAGAGAAGGGGGAATGGTGACAGAAGAGGGCAGCTTGAGTTGAGAGTGGGGAGTCATAAGTTAGATCAGGAGTCTGAGCATATGTTTAGTAATATCTACAGGCACGTGTAGTTGCCGAAGTTTCTGATCTGTGCCATCGAGTCAATCTACAATTTCTCTTTGGCGACGGCAGTTCTACTTAGAGGAATAATTGGTTAACTTTCGGTCCATGATTGATGTAAATAAGTTGGTGATACGTTGAATTCGGCAGTGGTTGGCACCATTAGCTTCCTTTTCATTTTTGCGACTTCTTAAGATAATAATATTAAGAGGAATCAAGAACGGAGGATTGGGAGAGAAGCGTTAGGCTTGCAGTGGGAATAGCTTATGAACTTGTCATATATCCAAATAAAATCGACTACTTTCATGCAAACCTTCGTTTCATTACTGATTCCAAATTTCTATAAATTATTTGGAGCCTCCGAAGCAAATCTTCTTGTTATGGTTTTGTTGTACTTTGTGAGCCAATGGATTTGGGGTCCAAGTAGAGCCCAATCATTAAGTTAGGTCTATTTACTTTTTCACTCCTTCCACGGCCTTATGCCTCCTTATACACCTGTTAATCCATCCTTTCTTCTTCTTCTTCTTCTCTTCATTCTTTTGGAAACGTCACCGAACACAAGCATGTGCAAGGGAGAGAGAGAGGGAGAAATTTGCACGGAGAGAAGGTGAGGTTGGAGAGTGAAATTGAAGAGGAAAAGTTAAACAAAAGGAAATGACGATAAGTTCGAAGTAATTGAATGTTTATTTTGATTAATTTGAGTTATGATAGTAATATACATATTAGGACTTATAGGTTAGTTGAATATTGTATGTATAAGTATTTTTTTGCTTAAATGCGTAGAAATAAATATGTGGTAATGAAATAAAAGTAAACATGTATATATATTTATATACACATACATGTTGATTTAGGAGGAAATTGATTATGGCAGTGGAAAACAGAAGGGAAAAGAAAGAAAGAAAGGAACGGGAACGAAGAAGGGAAGAGAAGGGGAAGAAAAGGGGAAAGGAAAAGGAAGAATTGGGAGGAATAGGTATAGGATGGTGAGATGGAAGGGATAAGAGTGAGAATTTAGAGATTGGAGGAATTAATTAAGTTGATCCGTTCATCATAATTACCACGTTAATTCGTAAGAAGATATTTTATTTGAATATCAAAAGTATTGATAATTTTATGATACATATATATATTGATTTTATTGTGAACGAAATGATAGGTACCGAGAATATCCAGGATAAACACCTAGAGGATCTTGCTTCGTAATTGGTCGATTTGGGGGTTGTGAGTGCATTCTTTTCCATTTTGTAATGCTATATCTATGATTTGAAATTAGTAAACGTCAATTATGAAATAATTACTTGTCATGTCTAACTAACTGTCGTCTCTAGTAAGTAAGTAAACTTTAAATGAGTAATGAAGAGAATAGAAAAAGGATAAATAGTTTTAGTAGTCCAACATGCATACATATATTATGCATTATTGAATGTGTTTGTGCATAACCATAGTAACCGCTAAGCAGGTGAAATAGAAATGAAATTTACTAATCTATCGCCGGTTTCCAACGGCAAATAAATATGAGACATGAGTGATGCTGGCTCTGTTATCCCAACGGGATATGCGAGATGACTCATTTTCAGCAAGACATAAGTGATACTGGCTCTGTTATCCCAGTGGAATATAAACTGTGGCTTGAGGTATGTATTGTTATATGTTGATGAAAAATCTGTTTGGTTGTGGATGGTTATTATTGGATATGTTCGTCAAAATATTTTATAACATGTTTGAGTTATGGTTTTTATAAAAAATAATGTGAAATTTTGCCAAAATTTCGAGTCGTACCATACTTAATGTGTACTGATGGGTTTAGAGCAATTGCAGCATACATATTTATCCTAGGAGTCATGGATCGTTCTCTATTAGTTAACCCTTAGGGTATTTGAGAATATTTAGAGGTAGGCATATTAGAGCATCTCTTCTAAACTCCGAATAAACTATAGTTTTTGAAGAGTGTGTATCTAATTCCCATGTTTGTAATGAGTAGGGACCGAAGCTAAATCCTTCCAACTGAGTCGTTGATGCATTATCATTTGGATGGTTGTGATTACTCCTTTCCATTGCGAGATGACCTGAACATATAAATATATTTTAAACAATTGGTAAACTTATCAATTAGGATTAAGTGTTGAGCTATGGTTTAGTAGAGTAGAAGATATAATGGGTTCTCGTAGATCGAAGGGGATTATATATATATATATATATATATACATGCGGCACATGATCATTATTGTGAGACGTGGTTCTTGATTTATACGTATGTGATAGTAAGTGTGATACAATATTATAATACGAGTACCTAGTTACGAGCTTGTGTTGTGGTGTGCTTAGACAATGAATTGGTTCTATTTGTGATGTTGCACTCTCTTCATCTTGCATCATGCATTATTGTATGTGTTTGATTATAACTATGGTGACTACTAAGCCGGCGGAATAGAAATGTGCCTCATTGATTCACTGCTGGTTCCCGACGGGATATAGACATTGAGACATGAACGACATTGGCTTTGTTACCCTAGCGGGATATGTGAGATGTCCTCCTTTCAAACCCGGTTAGAAAAACAAAGACCAAAGAGGAGAGGTAAAAAAAAAAAAAAAGACTTAAGAGCAACACGTCCACTCTTACTGCTAGAGAATAATAGGCGGCCCCCACGATTTCGTGTGAAGATTAAGGGCACGAGAAGAAGAATATTATGAGATTGATTAATGTGCGAGATCACGGTACCATTTGGGAGAGATGAGTATCGGTACCGCCACAACTCTATCGTAAAGGTCATGCGACCCCATGACCATTGTTTGCACTTGATGGTTTTCATGCATCATATGCAGTTTATTTGTTGGACATTTATCTGTATATATATTGATATATATATATATAAATGTATATTGTGATTATGTAAATGTAGTATTTGCATTGGCAGTATCTCATGTCTATAATAGAACATATGATAAGTTTTGATATATCGTGCCCAGGTAGGTTAGAGAGATGAAATTGGTAGTGATAGTAGAGGTTTGGGATATGCAATGGTTGCATATGCAAGTATTGGAAGTAAGAGAATTTAAAATAAAGAGTTGTTTGTAATGATTTTATTTAGTGAGGTGCACTATTATGTAAGATTAATAAAGTGGATTAGGTAAATTGTTTAATATGCTAAAACTATTATTTTACATTAAAATTATGTACTAACTGAGATATAACTCACACCTTTTGCATATATATATTTTCAGATAAATATGAAGCTTGAAGGATTGTTTTGGTCAAATTTATTTAAGTTTTTCAACTGTATTACGACCTAAAAATCTTATAAAGTTGTTATATTCGTTATATTCTTATTACTTAATATTCAAATTATTGGAAAATTTTAGTCAAATTTTTTGGTGGTGATATATTATTATATAAGAATGACTTAAATTTTAAATTTGCACACTATTCCTATTTATGGAATTTTCTGTCAGTTCTGAAAAGTTGTTTTAATTTTTGGCATTTTTTATTTGTTGTTGATACTTATTGGCTTGTAAATCCTTATGATATTTTGAGCATGACAAATTTGTTTAATGTGTATATATATAATTATTATGTGAAATAAAAATTTTCAAATTATCATGTATTTAACAACACAAATGGCACCATAGATGAAATCAGTATCTGAACTAGGAAATATAAATGATCTAATAGGATTGAAAAATACCCTATGCACTTTAAAACTTAAAACCAAAACAGCTTGTGATGGGTCGACTAACAACCTCTTAACCAAACCCAACTTAAAAGTTCACTAAGTCTACCCGACACCCATTCCATTGGATATATTCCTATTCCTATATGTTTCGGGTCTACTCAATACTGATGCACACCTCTTAATCAAGGTCGACAGTAAGTGCACTGAATCCATGCCTCACTCTGTTTTCATATAAAGGTTTAGTATAACATTCCTTGCCAGAAGCGCCCACGTTCTTCTGGTTCTGGCATGTGAACAAACCAGAGTTCCCAGTTTTTTAACATTGGGTAGGGTTGATAGCTATGACGCCACTCTCTTGACATCATCATGTAAGTCTCCGATCGTAGTTGGTAATGGTCCACGAACAAGCAAAGATCCATCGCGTTGACTCAAAGATGTGTCTCATCTTCCCCTCGGATCCCTAAAGACATGGCTGGTTCTTTGACATCGGACTGGTAGGCCAATGATCATGAAATATCGTAGGCATAGTGGGCGCCATTAGGGAGTCGGCATATTCGTGGAGGGTCCTCCATGTCCCCGATGTGAACCAGCGGTCGGATTATACAATGCCGTGTTCTGGATGGACAGGCTTCAATGCCGAAGTTCCCAGGTTTTTAATATCGGGTAGGTTTTAGTTTTAGATATGACACCAGGCCACCCCTCCTGACAATATCACCGTGTAAGTCTAATCGAGTCTGACTCGTAATGGTCCCTGAAAGAGTTAAGATACGTCTCTCATCTACACATCGGATCTTCGAAAGATTACACATGCTGTGTTATTTTGATTTGTGACCTGCGGAAAATTTACCGACTCATGACCCGGTTTTTTTCAACATAGGATTGGCAGGCCGATGATTAGGAAGGATCGTTGGCATCTTCGTGGAGGGTTCTTCATGTCCTTGATGTGAACCGGCGGTTGGATGATACAAGGCTTTGAGATGTACCCATCAATTGGATTCCCTAGAGTCTCGGGACAGCCGAATATTACGATGTTTATTTATAGAGTAGTGTTAGAAATCATTTGCCTTCTCTTATTAATCAAAATCTTATAACGAGCAAGACAGAATTCTCGGAGATAAGAAGGACAATTTGTTGTCGATATCGTGCCGAGAATAAGGTTTCTTGAGCAATAATTGATCGGATACAGCGGGCAAGAGGGGAGGAGAGAGGGAGTCGTAGATGGACGGGGACTCTTGCTAGAGAGAGAGAGAGGAAAGTGGGCGCGGCATGAGATTCCAGAAAGCAAACGTCGTTAGTGGTTGGGGACGACTGTACACTTTTGCACTTGTCACTTTTTTTTAGAGGGTCTTATATAACCACGTGACTGATGGGACTCACTGAAGCCAATTACTCATTGGCATTTTCTTCTCTACGCCGACTAGCCGAGAAAAGTCGATGATTTCCACCAAGTCAGAGAGAAGCGGAGCCAGGAAGGGAATTTCCTAGGGGCACGCAGAGGATCGAGCTGATCTTTAAGTATAAAAATGGATCGGAAGGTCGATTTGGAGGCAGGAGAAGGGACTGAAACATGGATCCTCGAAACATGTTTGCCCACCTGGGATCGGTTGTCGCGAGCGCGATGTTCCTACGGGCGGTTTTCCAGCGGTATTTCCCGTACCACATCCAGTCCCACATCGTGAAGTACTCGGATCAAGCACTCGCCTTCGTCTACCCCTACGTGCAGGTCAGGTTCGAGGAGCTCACGGGGGAGAGGCTCATGAGGAGCGAGGCCTACTTGGCCATCGAGAACTTCCTCAGCAGCAAGTCCTCCACCCAGGCGAAGCGGCTCAAGGCCGACATCGGGAAGAACAGCAAGTCCCTCGTCCTGAGCATGGACGTTCACGAAGAGATCCCCGATGAATTCCAAGGCGTCAGGCTGTGGTGGGCCTCCGGGAAGGAGGTCTCCAAGGCGCAAACCTTTTCTTTCCATCCCTCTGCAGACGAGAAAAGGTACAGAACTCATAGCTTGTCCTGAGAGTTGAGAGCCCTTCTTGTTTAGTTGTTATCTTTGTTTTGCTCCATTGCTGATTCAAATTGAAAGATTTTACCGACCTGCTGTTAACATCGTTGAAGTTTGATACATTGTGGCAATCTCGATCTGCGTAAAGTTCATAGACAAAGAATTGTATTGTTTTTTTATAACAGGTACTACAAGCTCACATTCCACAAGAGACACAGAGATGTCATCCTCGGGCCGTACCTAAACCACGTCTTGAAAGAAGGTAAGGCCATTAAGGTCCGAAACCGGCAGAGGAGGCTCTACGCCAACAATGGCTCGTCCTGGAGCCACGTGGTCTTCGAGCACCCAGCAACATTCGAGACCCTTGCGATGGAGCCCCGGAGGAAGCAGGAAATAATGGATGATCTGATCACGTTCAGCAAGGCAGAGGACTTCTATGCCAGGGTCGGGCGAGCGTGGATGCGCGGATACCTCCTCCACGGCCCACCAGGGACTGGCAAGTCCATGCATCTCTTCCATAGACGAAAGTAACAGAAATCTCATTGTTCTGTCTCTGCGACGACAGAAACCTCGTGTTTGTGTTTTCTCAGACCGGAATCGTTGGACTTTGGATTTGCGGGCCATTGGATCGAGACGTATTGGCCCTGCTTGTACTACCACATGCATCAGTGATGTTTCGGATTGCTAGATTTAGTCGGGGATGTAAAATCATGGAACCAAAAGGGGAAAAACTTTTGCCTTTCTGATATTTCAATGACTCTTACTCCTTACCTGACTTGATCATCGACTTAGGGCCCACCGGGCCCAATCACAAATTCTTAATTAATGGGCTTCTCCAAACGACTGGCCGAACGGATCGGGCCCAGTCGTGAAGCTGGCTGGTCGAGCAGCTGGGCAATGGGATGTCGGGTCGGAACTCGGATGCGTCTTAATCAAGAGTAAATTCTAAAATTAATTCATGCTAATATTAAGTACACAATTGAGGAGATGAATTAGAAAATTCAATATTAAATATATTATTATAATTATTAAACTATATAATTAAATATAATTCTAAAACTCGGGCCGAACTCGGGCCTTACTAGTTTTGCGTGGTTGGGGCCCACTTTGCTAGGTAGTTTTTCTCCACCCACAAAACCACCCAAATTTTATGTATAGGTTTAAAAATTCGACTTTTACGGGTCGGTCTTGGTTTCATTTTTTTGGGTTTTGGTCTTTCTTTCACCACCAAACTCGGATTCAATATCTTTTTTTACATGAGAAGAATCATCACATCATTTCACTAGAATAATATACAGTATATAATATTGCGGGTGTGTTTGACCTACTACCAATTGGAAATTATCGGGTTATCTCCATGCTAGCAGCAGGCAAAGACAATAATGACCCACGCGCTGATTCATGCAGATCAGTCACACATTGGGCCGAGCCCACCCCGGTGGGGATATCATAGTAAAACATGGATTGATTGATGCCTCGATGGTCAAGAACATGGACTAATTAATTATTCTATATATGTCAAGCAAATCCAGGCCGGATGCACCGGAGATTGCTTCAAAAATTAATTAAATTGATCTTGGGAAACCTGACCTCCGAGTGAAAAAAAGATGATCATGGGAGACTTCCTCGTGCAGTTGAGCTCGGCGATCGGGGGCCTGCTCCTGATAGTGACGCTCTTCCGAGATCACATCACCCCGCACCTCCAGGGACTCGTCGGGAAGTACAGTGGCAAGCTCATCTGGAAGGTGTACCCCTACATCGAGATCACCTTCCCCGAGTACACCGGCGAGTGGCTGACGAAGAGCAAACTCTTCACGCACATCCAGAACTACCTCACCGAGAAGGCAACGACGAGGGCCAAGAAGCTCAAGGCCGAACCACTCAAGGGCAGCAAGTCCCTCCTCCTGAGCAAGGACGACAACGAGGAGGTCACCGACGAGTTCCAGGGCGCCAAAGTCTGGTGGTCTTCGAACAAGATCTTCCCCTGGGGAATGTCCATGTCGTTCTATCCTGCCACGCAGGAGCGGAGGTTCTCCCGGCTGACGTTCCATAAGCGCCACCGGGACTTGATCACTGGCGCGTACGTCAAGCATGTTCTTGACGAGGGGAAGCTGATTGCGGTGAGGAATCGGCAGAGGAAGCTCTACACCAACAACCCGAGCCAAGACCGGTAGGGCGTAAGTCTTCACAGATCATGCGAGATTGTTCTGAAAGTAAGTTTGTAAATGCTTGAGGTTTTGATTGGGAGACTTGATGGTTTTACAGGGATGGTTACAAAGCAAGCAGGTGGAGCCACGTTGTCTTTGAGCACCCTGCGAGGTTTGATACCCTGGCGATGGAGCCGAAGAAGAAGCAGGAGATCATCAGCGGCCTCAAGAAGTTCAGTGAAGGGAAAGAGTATTATGCGAAGATCGGGAAGGCCTGGAAGCGAGGGTATCTCCTCTATGGCCCCCCCGGGACGGGCAAGTCCACGATGATTGCAGCCATTGCAAATTTCATGAACTACGACGAGTATGACTTGGAGCTGACAACGGTGAAGTGTTGGATTTTTCTAATCCAAATAATCTAAAGATCATACGTGCTGAAATCAAAGAGAATACTTAAATATAAATGGAAGCGTACCTGAATCCATAGATGGAACTCATGTTATTGACCAGATATGGATCTTCTAGAACTATACGGAAAATCTTTCAGAGGACGTGGGATTCACTCTGTCTCTCGTTGACTAATGGGATATCAAAAGAGCTGATTTTATCGTACGTCCTAGGTACCACAACCGCAAATTGCACATAAATGCCTTCAGTTTATTAATTTCTAATTTCACCCATCATAGAAATCAGAAATCACTTTATGATTTCTGCATATTGATCCCTACACCTTACATATTGTCTGTTAAACCCTATTTTATAAACTTAATTAAATCACTTAATTGGGTTGACTAATTGGATAGCAGAGACACATGATCAATAATATATTGTTGGACCATATATTGTCAAATTAAAATTCAACAATCTCCCACTTGGGCCAACAAATATATCCCATATGTCATGTATCACCAAAATACTTTATTGAGCTCAAAAATGCTATCCATATCAACAATCTCAACAATCTCGTCCATTGAATGTATCGACATAGAACCAAAGCTTTCTTCATCTCATTTATTGTGACTAGAACCATCAATGATCACATATGTCAACACACCCAACGACATAGATCAAGTGTAGGTATGCAACATGGAAATTACATGTAATGTGATCTAAACATGCCTATTTCCAACTGGTTCTCCTTAAACCTTATGGAGATCAACTTTAAGTCATAAACGAGATTCAGAGTGCAGATGAACTGAAAACTTTATTTCTGCAGAAAATGATTCAAAATAATCATCATGAACAAATATAGTCATTGTACAAACTCCCACTACACCTTAGCATCATAGTACGATATTACACCCATATGAGCAGTGTGCTCATAAAAGACCATGGGTGCTAAAGCCTTAGTGAGTGGATCCGCAATCATGGAAGTTGTACCAATATGTTCAATAGACAACTGAGTACTCTGAATCCTATATTTAACAACCAGGAACTTAATGTCAATGTGCTTTGACTTCGAAGAGCTCCTATTGTTATGGGAATACATTACTGCTGACTTATTGTCACAGAATATCTTTAGTGGTCTTTCTATTCCATCAACAATTCGCAGCCTTGTGACAAAATTCGTAGCCATATTCCATGATTAGATGCCTCGTAGCAAGCTACGAATTCTGCCTCTATAGTTAAAGCGGCTACAAGTGTCTGCTTAGCACTTTTCCAGGAGACAGCTCCTCCAGCAAACAGATAAACATATCATGATGTAGATCTGCGACTGTCTTGGCATCGGCGAAATCAGAATCAGAATATCCAATGATCTCCAACTGATCTGATTTTGTATATGTGAGCACATAATGTTTTGTCCTTTGTAAATACTGCAAAACCCATTTGACTGCTTTCCAATGTTCCTTACCAGGATCATTCAAATATCTGTCTAACATCCCAACAATGTACGCAATATCTGGCTATGTACAAATTTGAGCATACATTAAACTCCCAACAGCAGATGCATGGGGAATTTTCTGCATTTCCTTATGCTCAAATTCATTTTGGGGCACTGATTAAAGTTGAATTTATCTGCCTTAGAAACAGGGGTATCAAGAGGCTTGCAATCCTTCATGCCAAATCTAGTTAGCACCTTTTCAATAGCTGTTTTGCGATAATCCAAGAATTCCTCGGGAGCGATCTCGATGAATCTGGATCCCTAAGACAAAAGAGGCGTCCCCAAGATCTTTCATCTCAAACTTCTGTGATAGAAATCTCTTGGTTTCGTGCAATAAGCCTATATCATTACATGCAAGCAATATGTCATCGACATATAAAACCAAAAAAATGTATTTACTCCCACTGAACTTATGGTATATACATTCATCAACTGCATTTACCTCAAAACCAAATGAGAGAATAATTTGATGAAATTTGTAATACCATTGTCGGGATGCTTGCTTTAGCCCATAGATGGATCTCTTTAACTTGCAAACCATTTTCTTTGGGTCACCAACCACAAAGTTTTCTGGTTGCACCATATAAATTGTCTCATCAATGTCACCATTGAGAAATGCCGTCTTTACATCCATCTGATGTAGCTCAAGGTTATAATGAGCTACAAGTGCCATAATGACCCTCAAAGAGTCTTTTGTAGAAACCAGAGAGAAGGTCTCTTTATAATCAACGCCTTCATTTTGTGTGAATCCCTTATCAACAAGACAAACCTTATATCTTTCCACATTGCCCACAGAATCCCTCTTGGTTTTAAATATCCATTTGCAACCAATGGGTTTCGCACCATCTGGCAAAGGGACAAGATCCCAAACATCATTGTCCTTCATGGAATTCATCTCTTCATTCATAGTGTTTATCCACTTTGGAGAATTAGTGCTCTGCATGGCATGACAGAAGTTGATCAGATCATCTTCCATCATTCCAATGTCAACTTCATTCTACTGGAGGAATACAATATAATCATTTGGAATTGCGTTTCTCCTTTCTCTAGTGGATCGTCTTAATGGCACATGTTCTTGAGGTTGTTGAGTTTGTTCTTCTGGAATAACCTCTTGTGGTTGTAAAGGAAGTTGGATGACATTGTCATGTTGCTCTTGATTAGAAGCAATGACTGTAGGAAGAGAAATTGATTTCTCTTCAAAAACAATGTCTCTAGACTTATCTCCCCCAACAAACTCAACTTCCTCAAAGAATTGGGCATTTCCCGTCTCATGAATTGATCTAGTAGTGGGATCATAAAATTTGTAACCCCTATATTTTTCAGAGTAACCAACAAAATAACAAGTGACCGTTCTTAATTCCAGTTTCTTTTCACTTGGCCTATAAGGCCTAGCTTCAGCTGGACATCCCCAGATACGAAAATGCTTGATACTGGGCTTTTTCCCAGTCCATAATTCATAAGGGGTTTTGGACACTATTTTGGTTGGTACTCTATTGAGTATGTAGGCTGTGGTCTTTAATGCCTCTCCCCAGAGTGATTCTGGTAAAGTAGAATGACTAATCATACTCCTTACCATATCCTTGAGTGTTCTATTTCGTCTTTCAGCAACACCATTCATGTTAGGACTTCCTGGCATGGTGTACTGAGAGACGATTCCACATTCCTCTAGGAATTTGGCAAAAGGTCCTTGACGCTGTTCACCTGATCCGTCATATCTACCGTAATATTCACCACCACGATCAGATTTGACGACTTTAACTTTCTTGCCAAGTTGAGTTTCAACTTCAGCTTTAAAGTTCTTGAATGCATCTAGGGCCTGAGATTTTTCATTAAGGAGGTACAAGTATCCATATCGAGAATAATCGTCTATGAACGTGATAAAGTATTGTTGACCATTTCGAGTAACCGTAGGGAATGGTCCACAAATATTAGTATGAATAAGTTCTAAGACGTCCGACTTTCAATCGGCACCTAATCTCCTAATGTTTGTTCGTTTCCCCTTGACACACTCAACACAGACCTCATAGTCTGTAAAATCAAGAGAATTAAGAATTCTATCTGACACAAGCCTTTCAATTTGTTGTTTCGAAATATGACCTAATCGCTTGTGCCATAACTTTGCGGAACTCTCATTAGTTAATTTTCGCTTTGTACCGCGTGAATCCGCATGCAAGGTCTCACCATATGAAGCAATTGTATTAAGCAAGTAAAGGTTATCATGAAAGGATAAAGAACCAGTAGCAATCACATTTGAATTAAGGAGAAGTTGAAATTGAGAATTCCCAAAAGAGCAATAATAACCGAATTTGTCCAATTGGGAAATAAAAACCAAATTTCGTCTAAAAGACAGTACAACATAAGTTTCCTCCAAATCCAAATAATATTTAGTCTTTAACAATAACCTAAATTTGCCTATTGCTTCAACCACAACTGACTTGCCATTGCCCAGATAGATGAATCTTTCAACATCATTTGGCTTTCAGCAGTTCAGGCAACCCTGCATAGACACACTTATGTGAGTAGTAGCACCAGAATCTAACCACCAAGTGTGTGTAGGTACAAGCATCTCGGAACGATTTGGCATCTTCCTCGTCAGAGGTATCGCCCCTGAAGGTCTCTGGAATTGCACACTTCATGATCATAAGACTCAACCTATTTGAACGATCCCACCGCTCAAAATCCCGTTTAGCCTCAACGAAACTGTTAACTGTAAGAGCAGGTGGTCGTTCGGTCTGAAGGGCCAAGTCCAGATCCATGCAACCGAGAACTATCATAATGTTCTCTTTCCAGACTTTAAAATTTGTGCCAGTTAGCACAGGGATTGAATTAATAGTGGCAGAAATCGATGTAGCAGAAGTATTAGCTGAACAAATAACAAATAACAAATGGGAAATATATTAGCTCACATATTCATGAATAGCGAATGAAATAACAGCATATCCCATCATGAGATACCAAGCACAACATTGATATTTCATCTTTGGACAAAATAATCAACTTGTAACAGTACTCTCGATGCAGTAATCAAACACTGACAATCAATCCAGTCAAACAATGAGCCTTGCTTTGGGCTGACTCATGTTCACATGGAAACCCAACAATTATCACGTATTTATTACTGCAGGCATATTTGAAACTTGGCCAAACAGTGTCCTTCCTTTGGGCCGATCCACTGCCCGCATGAAATTTCAAACATGCAAATATCTTATATATTCTTAAATAAATCAATCTACATAGGAGAGCTAACTTTGGCGAGATGCTACTTCAATTAACTTATTCTTGAATATTAGACATAAAAAAATGCTATTATTTTATTCAACATTCGAAATTGAGTTTAAAGACCTAAACCAAACTTAATTGGTAGTGATTTAACTTTTGATGGACTAAAATAGGCTTAAACCCGCTTAATTAGACCTTAAGTGGTATAAATCATGCTGAAGTAGGTCTTAATTTTACTATAATTTTCTTGAATTAGTTCAAATCAGAGCAAAATTGGTGAAGAAATCAACTAAACATGAGGGAACCATTCAAATCTTCTTTCGAACCAGTCCTGAATCAGTCCCAAACCAGCCCAATTTTGACCCAAACCATATGAACCGGCCCAATTTGTAGCGAACCGGTCCCTTTGGACCGAATCGGTGTGATTTGCAGACCGATTACTGTTCATCTTCTTCGCTGAAACCCTAATGCCGCCGCACGATTTCATCCGTTTCAACCGAATCCCACGATCTTAGCCACTAGTAATCACGATCCAAAATCGTAGTCGTAATTATCGCTAAGTAACCGCAAGGAATTCGGCTAACGGATGATCACCGAGGACGTCAGTCACCGAGATCAGCAACCACTCCTTCACGTCTCCGGTGATGTGGGCTGCCGATAACCGCTCCTTCACGCCTCTTGCGATCTAAGCCTCCGATTTCAGCCACCACCTTCGGCTGTGACTGCCTTATGGCGACTCCGAGCGTGTTCAGGGTTTGGAATTCAGTGATTGGCTGCCGCCTCGGCCCACAGACAACTGTCGACCGCCCTGGTTCGGCGATTGGCCGCAGCCTCGGCCCACAGACGACACGTCGTTCCTCCTCCTGCGACACGAGCCGCCGATTTCAGCCGCTGCATTCGGCCGCGGCTGCCTTATGGCGACTCTAACGGAGGTTGGACCGAGGAGCTTCGTCGATTGGCCAGGAGGGAAATTTACAGCAGCCGGCGGGTGGTGGCGGTGAAGCCTGGGTCGGCTGGTGGTAGGGAAGCCCCACCCTGCAGCCAACTAGTGGCCGGTTGGTGGCGGTGAAGCCCCGCCTGAATGCCACCAATAGAAATTTTTTTTTTTAGATATGAACTGTGATCTGAATTTCCAAATCAGTCAATCACATCAAACTAAAACTCTCAATGATCCAAACACGCAAAGGCTCTGATACCAATTGTTGAATTTTTCTAATCCAAATAACCTCAAGATCATACGTACTGAAATCAAAGAGAATACTTAAACATAAACGGAAGCGTACCTGAATCCATAGATGAAACTCGGGTGATTGACCGGGTATGGATCTTCTAGGACTGTACGGAAAATTTTTTAGAGGACGTGGGATTCACTCTGTCTCTCGTTGACTAATGGGATATTAAAAGAGCCGATTTTATCGTACGTCCCAGGGACCACAACCGCAAATTGCACATAAGTGCATTCAGTTTATTAATTTCTAATTTCACCAATCATAGAAATCAGAAATCACTTTATGGTTTCTGCATATTGATCTATATACCTTATAGATTGTCTGTTAAACCCTATTTTATAAACTTAATTAGATCACTTAATTGGGTTGATTAATTGGATAGGAGAGACATATGATCAATAATATATTATTGGACCATATATTGTCAAATTAAAATTTAACATGAATGACAACTCGGAGCTGAGGAAACTGCTGATAGACACAGCGAGCAAGTCCATAATTGTGATCGAGGACATTGACTGCTCGCTCGACCTCACTGGACAGAGGAAGGAGGCGAAGAAGAAGAAGGATGATGATGACAAGGAGGAGAAGGATCCTGTCAAAGAGATGAAGGAAGGAAAGGGATAAGAAAGAGAGTAAGGTGACCCTTTCGGGTCTTTTGAACTTCATCGATGGGATCTGGTCGGCATGTGGGCGAGAGAGGATCATCATCTTTACGACCAACTTCGTCGATAAGCTTGACACAGCGCTTATCAGGAGAGGAAGGATGGACAAGCACATCGAGATGTCCTACTGCTGCTTCGAAGCATTCAAGGTGCTCGCGCGTAACTATCTGGATCTCGAATCCCATCATCTGTTCGACAAGATCGAGGCGATGCTGAAGGAGACGAATATCAATCCCACCGATGTGGCGGAGAACTTGATGCCCAAGTCGGGCGAAGAAACTCTGGAGACTTGCTTGAGGAACCTGATTGAAGCTATTAAGGTGGCGGAGGAGGAAGCGAGGAAGATGGCTGAGGAGGAGGAGGATGCGATGGAACACGAGGCCGAAGGTGCTGCAAAGGAAGCCAAGGAAAATGGGGTAGTAGCAAACGGGAAACTGGAAGAAGATAAAGTGAAACAGAACGGTACCACAAACTAAGCAGAATTAGTAAACACTTGATGTGGGGATTTAGATCAAATTGCAGCAGTTGTATGAATAATAGCCACTAGGAGATTGGAAAACATCATGGTGAATACTTGTGTTGGGGGATTCGTTTCTTGTGCATCTGATTCCTCGGATGAACTTCGCACACAGCAAATTTCTGTGTCTTCCCCGTAGACACATGAACGGGCACTCCTGTCATTATGTTTGCTTCATGTAGAAATGAGTAAATTTGTTGCTATGGCAACAAAAGTAGAAAGGTTATGGATCCTACAGTATTATTTAAGAATGGCTTAGATTTTAAATCTGCATACTATTCTATTAGTTGAATTTTTTTTACCAATTCGATCTGGTCGTTTTAATTTTTGGCATTTTTTGTGGTTGATTCTTATTTGCTTATAAATCCTTATGATATTTTGAGCATGACAAATTTGTTTAATGTGTATATATGGTTTTTATTGATTCAATAGGCACGATAGATGGAGCCCTTCTTGTTTAGTTGTTATCTTTGTTTTGCTCCATTGCTGACTCAAATTGAAGGTCTTCACCGAGCTGCTGCTAAGATCGTTGAAGTTTGATCTCTTGTGGCACTCTCGATCTGCTTAAAGTTCACAGACGAAGTATGTTAAGGTTTTTTCATAACAGGTACTACAAGCTCACATTCCACAAGAGACACACAGATCTCATCCTCGGGCCAGCAAGGTTACTTTCTCAGGCCTCCTGAATTTCATCGATGGACTCAGGTCGGCCTGTGGCGGTGAGAGACCGATAGTCTTCGCAACAAATCACGTGGAGAAGCTCTACCCAGCTCTAATCCGGAAGGGTCGAATGGATAAGCACATCGAAGGATGATATAATTAAAAATGTTAGATTCATAAAATCAAATTCTCAATATAATTTACACGTATAATATTGGATTCTTTGACTCACTATAACTGATGTAGCCATCCAATTTTAATATTGCCCAGAGACAAACATTATGACGAAGGCATTTTTGTCAAGATAGCTTAGGATCAACAAATCGTGTAGGTGTCTATGACTTAGAGATTTTGTGTTTGGTTAGCTTGGCTTGGTTTTTTAACTCTAAACCAAATCGTGTGTACGCTTATGCAGGACAGAGGAAGGAGACAAAGTAGAAGAAACACAGCGAGGACGAGGAGGAAGATCCTGTCCAGAAGATGGCAAATGAAGATGAGATGAAAGAGAGCAAGGTCACCCTATCTGGTTTCTAGAACTTCGTTGACGGGATCATGTCGCCTTGTGGGCAAGAGAGGATCATCATCTTGACGACCAACTTCGTCGATAGGATTGACCGGGCACTTCTCAGGAGGGGAAGGATGGACAAGCAAATCGAGATGTCTTACTGCTGCTTCGAAGCGTTCAAGGTGCTGGCGCGTAAGTATCTCCGTCTCGAGTCTCATCCTCTGTTCGAGACGATCCAGGAAATGCTGAAGGAGACAAATGTCACTCCGGCTGACGTGGCAGAGAAATTGATGCGCAAGTCGAGCGAAGAATCCCCGGAGACTTGCTTGAGCAGCCTGATTGAAGCTCTCAAGGCGGCAAAGGATGAGGAAGCGAGGAAGAAGCTGGCCGAGGAGGGAGAGAAGGTGAAGGAACCGGAGCCCGAAGATGCTGCAAAATCTACCGAGGCAGTGGAGGGAGATCGAGTACTAGCAAATTAAACGGGAAACTGGAAGAAGAGACGGCGAAAGCTGAACGATTGTACGAATAATTGTGTATTTTAGGCGAAAAACATATCGTCGAGAATAATTGTGTGGGTGGATTCTGTCTGTTGTGTGTCTGATTCCTAGGACGAACTTGGTCGCGGCATGTTACTGGGTCTCCCGTTATTGCTTAGTTCAAACTGAGCGGGCTTCGTCATGGTGTTTGCATGATATGGATCATTCCTCGTACTTTCATGGGCTATTGAATTTTACTCTATTAAAGTAATTTTATTCCGTTCTTTTCTATCATAGTGCACTAAACATAAGATAAAAAGGATAGAGTAAATAAAGAATACTTAAAATTTTACTAATAAGAATTAAATTCAAAGCTCTCAGTTCCACGTTGAGAGTGATCACAAACTGTATCAAAATACCTTGTTATCCCTTATGGGTTGTCTATCTGTGAAGTGCTGAGGAGCGACGAGTTATGTCTAGATTTTCTATTTGTCGATCAGAATGAAACGTGGGAAGATAAGTGTGAAACAGGACTGATCCCAGAACTACAGATGAAGACGACGCTAGGGAAACAGAGAGAGATTTCAAAGAGAGGGACACAGGACACATCGCATTCCATGATTTATTGAACTCTATAAGAACAACATTACGGTAGAAATGTAAAAATTTGTGGCCAGTAAAAAATTATCGTATCACTAGTTGAACCCATTGGGTCAAGATCACAAGTCCCGTGGTTCCACCTCGATCAAGCTCTAAATCAAGAATTATATAGTGAAGGAGAATCAGATAATTTTATTATATTTTTATAATATATTTTATAAAGAATAGTTCTTTATTAAATGAATATACAAAATGATTTGTTGACATATTTTTTTTTATCTCGGTTGTCGAACTCAAAATTGGTTACATACGATTGTCCTTGTGCTCTGTTCAGTCTTATAGTGCAGTCCCATTTAGAGTTGTTAAATGAGGTAGGTTGGCCCGGAACTGGATTGTCAAAACCTGAAACTGATCAAGACCGCCCGTAACCGCTCTTATTAGGTTGAGAGGCGGCTACGAGCCGGGTTAGCAATATAAGTCCGTTGAACCGTAACCGGCTTAGACCGTTAACATATTGAATTGGCCCGGAACCGTTACGAAATTACACCGCACCGGCCCAGACCATGAACTATAGCCCTCTGCCCGCAAAGTGTTGCAATCTCATACAATTTGTTGAATCAAAGGTCAACAAGGCATTCAATTGAAGCACTATTCATCTAATTACATAAAAATACTTTTAATCTAAATCAATTAAGACGTTGTTCACAGATACTGTGTGCCAATCAAAATACCGTTCATAATCACTGTTCACCAATCAAAACGCTATTCACCCGATTAAATTCGAAAATAATTATGTTTTAAAAAAATAATAAAAACATGGACGGTTTACCGGCTAAACCAGTCTAGACCATTAATCGACCCGTTTATAAACAGTTTTGGGCGGATTCATATTCGCATGAACTGTGACCTGTAACTGAACCGACCCATTAAGCAAATAGGCCAAACCATAACCAAATCTAACAGTTTTATGCCCGTTGTGAACCAGCTCCGATCGCACTTTTAACAATACTAGTCTCATTCCTCTACCAACTATATTGATACTCTCCCCCGTAGATAACACCATCCTAAGGTTGTAGGCATATAAGCATGTTATGTATTATTATTTATCAGCTTAGACTTTTATATTAAAACGGGCTCTATCTTGGTCAATTGTTCTCATCATTATAAATCGGAAAAAAAATATCTGACTCGTAAATAGTCGTTGAGGGCGCTGAGTATAGAGAATATAATTCCACATGGAATTATTAAAAAAAAAGTTATAAACATAAAAGAAAATTAAACATCGCTATCTATCATATAAAATTTTAAGTTGACCGGAATCGATGGCTTATAAAAAGTTAAACTTCTTTCACAAATGAGTCGTGATTATAACATTTTCGGATACTATCACGGTTTTCGAGCAGCATTGATAAGACGAGGATACCAAAAATCTTCCATGGCAGTGCCATTTTCCAGGAAAGGGGAGAGAGAGAGGAAAATGGAATGTAGGCCCCACCGCAGGAAGCTGCAACTGCATTTCCATTGGCACCTCACCTGCATGGAATTCAACACATTTGACTTCTATGCCACATCCCTCTTGTCTCCCGCGTGTTCTCAATTTTTCTATGTGGTTGTCGGCTTCCTCTGCAGCACGTGTCTCCGTCACAGTACAGGTCGCTCCACCATGATCACAGTCGGTTCGAACGATCCGTCGAATCTGAAGAGATGCTCGAAGATCGGGAGCTCCGGCGGGTTCGATTTTTCTCCTACGGAACTCGAGATCATGATCTTTGAGAGGGAGAGATTGATCGAACGGAGGAGGAATTGTCGTCTTGCTTCCCTTCGCGTGCCTTCTTACGGAGTCCAACCAGCGTGCCTTCTTTATCAACTCTGACGGCGTCACCCATCTGCGTCATTTCATTAACGCGAACCGGCCCGAATACGAACCAAACGGTCTTCTTCAAACTCAGTAATAATTCATAATTTTCTGGTTTTTTTAAATTCTTTTTTTTTAAGATTCCCACATCCACAATTTAATTTCTATTCCTAATGCGACGTTAGTTGTCACGTTGCTGCTCCACCACGTACCCTTGACGGTGGTGCATCCCATGTAGACACTTATAACTCATGTTACTAATCTTTTTGGCAGGTATTATGCTTCAATAGGAAAGCACCCAGCGCCTCATATATAATCACAATCATTCAGGTGGTTACGCGCCGATCAGCCCTTTCGTCGTCGATTGCTTAGTTAAAGCATCGAATGGACTAATAATGCATAGCACAGGTATGGGATACCCCCGTCCAAGTGAGGACTGATCTCTGCGTTGCTGTGTGTATTTGAATTTTCACTTCAACCACTTGCGACCGGCCGGTGTGAAAAGGACAAAGATGGGGTCAAGCGTGGAGGCCACGAAACATGCGTATATGTCCGATGGACCTGGTTCATCTAGAGGTTCAAATCGGAGTGGACCATTTTAATTTAAGAATGGTCGAATCATTTCACTTCAGTGCGTAGGTACTATACGTACCATATATAATATTACACGTGTGTTTTACCTACTACCAATTGGAAATTATTGGGTTATCTTCATGCCGGTGGCAAGCAAAGACAAGAATGACTCGCGTGCTGATGCATGCAGATCAATCACACAATGAGCCGAGCCCACGCAAGTGGGGGATATCATAGTAAAATATAGATTGACTGATGACTTGATGGTCGAGAACATGGACTAATTAACTCTTCTATATATATCAAGCAAATCCAGGCCGGATGCATCAGAGATATCTTCAAAAATTAATTAAATTGATCTTGGGAACCTGATCGCCAAGAGAAAAAACAGATGACCATGAGAGACTTTCTCGTGCAGTTGAGCTCGGCGATCGGGGGCCTGGTCCTGATAGTGACGCTCTTCCGAGACCACATCCCCCCACACGTCCAGGGACTCGTCGAGAAGTACAGTGGCAAGCTCGTCCGGCTGGTGTACCCCTACATCGAGATCACCTTCCACGAGTACACCGGCGAGTGGCTGAAGAAGAGCGACCTCTTCACGCACATCCAGAACTACCTCACCGAGAAGGCAACGACGAGGGCCAAGAAGCTCAAGGCCGATCCACTCAAGGACAGCAAGTCCCTGCTCCTGAGCATGGACGACAACGAGGAGGTCACCGACGAGTTCCAGGGCGCCAAAATCTGGTGGTCATCGAACAAGACCGTCCCCCGGGGAATGTCCTTGTCGTTCTATCCTGCCACGGAGGAGCGGAGGTTCTACCGGCTGACGTTCCATAAGCGCCACCGGGACTTGATCACTGGTGCGTACGTCAAGCATGTTCTTGACGAGGGGAAGCTGATTGCGTTGAGGAATCGGCAGAGGAAGCTCTACACCAACAACCCGAGCCAAAACTGGTAGGGCGAAAGTCTTTACAGATCATGCGAGATTGTTTTGAAAGCTAGTTGGTAATGTTTAAGGTTTTGATCGGGAGACCTGATGGCTTTACAGGCACGGTTACAAAGCAACCAAGTGGAGTCACGTTGTCTTCGAGCACCCTGCAACGTTTGATACCCTGGCGATGGAGCCGAATAAGAAGCAGGAGATCATGAGCGACCTCAAGAAGTTCAGAGAAGGGAAAGAGTATTACGCGAAGATTGGGAAGACCTGGAAGAGAGGGTACCTCCTCTACGGCCCGCCCGGGACGGGCAAGTCCACGATGATTGCTGCCATAGCAAATTTCATGAGCTACGACGTGTATGACTTGGAGCTGACAACGGTGAAGGACAACTCGGAGCTGAGGAAACTGCTGATAGACACAGAGAGCAAGTCCATAATTGTGATCGAGGACATTGACTGCTCGCTCGACCTCACTGGACAGAGGAAGGAGGCGAAGAAAAAGAAGAAGAAGAAGGATGATGATGACGAGGAGGAGGAGAAGGATCCTGTCAAAAAGATGAAGGAAGGAGAGGATAAGAAAGAGAGCAAGGTGACCCTTTCGGGTCTTTTGAACTTCATCGATGGGATCTGGTCGGCATGTGGGCAAGAGAAAATCTTCATCTTCACGACCAACTTCGTCGATAAGCTTGACCCAGCGCTTATCAGGAGAGGAAGGATGGACAAGCACATCGAGATGTCCTACTGCCGCCTCGAAGCGTTCAAGGTGCTCGCGCATAACTATCTGGATCTCGTGTCCCATCATCTGTTCGACAAGATCGAGGCGATGCTGAAGGAGACGAATATCACTCCAGCCGATGTGGCGGAGAACTTGATGCCCAAGTCGGGCGAAGAAACTCCGGAGACTTGCTTGACGAACCTGATTGAAGCTATTAAGGTGGCCGAGGAGGAAGCGAGGAAGAAGGCCGAGGAGGAAGCAAGGAAGAAGGCCGAGGAGGAGGAGAAAGCGAAGGAACAGGAAGCCGAAGATGCTGCTGCAAAATCAACCAAGGAAGCCAAGGAAAATGGTGTAGTAGCAAACGGGAAATTGGAAGAGGATAAAGTGAAACAGAACGGTATCACAAACTAAACAGAATTAGTAGACACTTGATGTTGGGATTAGATCAAACTGCGGCAGTTGTATGAATAATTGCAGCCACCAGGAGATTGGAAAACGTGACGGTGGATAATAGTGTTGGGGGATTCGTTTGCTGTGTGTCTGATTCCTCGGGTGAACTTCGTACACAGCAAATTTCCGTGTCTTCCCGTAGACATTTAGTTCACATGAACCGGTCTTGTCATCATTATGTTTGCTTCATGTAGAAAATGAACAAATTTGTTGCTTATCGCAACGAAAGCGGGAAGGTTATGGATCCTATATTATGTAAGCCCAGTGGTGCCCGTTGCAGCCCACCAACTAATTATGCTTATCCTCTTCACATTCCACCGACAAGGGCGTATGACGCACACGCTCTTCTTTTGCCACGTTTCTCCTCCTTTTGGACATTTATAATTTTTGCTGTTCTTTTCAGTTTTCTTTTACTGAGCGGAGTACACGCAAGAATATGAAGAAAATGGTAGGAAGAGAGAGAGAGAGAGAGAGGGTGTTGACTCCGTCTATTTCGATAAGGCTTGGGATGACCGAACTGAGGAGAGAAGGGGGAATGGTGACAGAAGAGGGCAGCTTGAGTTGAGAGTGGGGAGTCATAAGTTAGATCAGGAGTCTGAGCATATGTTTAGTAATATCTACAGGCACGTGTAGTTGCCGAAGTTTCTGATCTGTGCCATCGAGTCAATCTACAATTTCTCTTTGGCGACGGCAGTTCTACTTAGAGGAATAATTGGTTAACTTTCGGTCCATGATTGATGTAAATAAGTTGGTGATACGTTGAATTCGGCAGTGGTTGGCACCATTAGCTTCCTTTTCATTTTTGCGACTTCTTAAGATAATAATATTAAGAGGAATCAAGAACGGAGGATTGGGAGAGAAGCGTTAGGCTTGCAGTGGGAATAGCTTATGAACTTGTCATATATCCAAATAAAATCGACTACTTTCATGCAAACCTTCGTTTCATTACTGATTCCAAATTTCTATAAATTATTTGGAGCCTCCGAAGCAAATCTTCTTGTTATGGTTTTGTTGTACTTTGTGAGCCAATGGATTTGGGGTCCAAGTAGAGCCCAATCATTAAGTTAGGTCTATTTACTTTTTCACTCCTTCCACGGCCTTATGCCTCCTTATACACCTGTTAATCCATCCTTTCTTCTTCTTCTTCTTCTCTTCATTCTTTTGGAAACGTCACCGAACACAAGCATGTGCAAGGGAGAGAGAGAGGGAGAAATTTGCACGGAGAGAAGGTGAGGTTGGAGAGTGAAATTGAAGAGGAAAAGTTAAACAAAAGGAAATGACGATAAGTTCGAAGTAATTGAATGTTTATTTTGATTAATTTGAGTTATGATAGTAATATACATATTAGGACTTATAGGTTAGTTGAATATTGTATGTATAAGTATTTTTTTTGCTTAAATGCGTAGAAATAAATATGTGGTAATGAAATAAAAGTAAACATGTATATATATTTATATACACATACATGTTGATTTAGGAGGAAATTGATTATGGCAGTGGAAAACAGAAGGGAAAAGAAAGAAAGAAAGGAACGGGAACGAAGAAGGGAAGAGAAGGGGAAGAAAAGGGGAAAGGAAAAGGAAGAATTGGGAGGAATAGGTATAGGATGGTGAGATGGAAGGGATAAGAGTGAGAATTTAGAGATTGGAGGAATTAATTAAGTTGATCCGTTCATCATAATTACCACGTTAATTCGTAAGAAGATATTTTATTTGAATATCAAAAGTATTGATAATTTTATGATACATATATATATTGATTTTATTGTGAACGAAATGATAGGTACCGAGAATATCCAGGATAAACACCTAGAGGATCTTGCTTCGTAATTGGTCGATTTGGGGGTTGTGAGTGCATTCTTTTCCATTTTGTAATGCTATATCTATGATTTGAAATTAGTAAACGTCAATTATGAAATAATTACTTGTCATGTCTAACTAACTGTCGTCTCTAGTAAGTAAGTAAACTTTAAATGAGTAATGAAGAGAATAGAAAAAGGATAAATAGTTTTAGTAGTCCAACATGCATACATATATTATGCATTATTGAATGTGTTTGTGCATAACCATAGTAACCGCTAAGCAGGTGAAATAGAAATGAAATTTACTAATCTATCGCCGGTTTCCAACGGCAAATAAATATGAGACATGAGTGATGCTGGCTCTGTTATCCCAACGGGATATGCGAGATGACTCATTTTCAGCAAGACATAAGTGATACTGGCTCTGTTATCCCAGTGGAATATAAACTGTGGCTTGAGGTATGTATTGTTATATGTTGATGAAAAATCTGTTTGGTTGTGGATGGTTATTATTGGATATGTTCGTCAAAATATTTTATAACATGTTTGAGTTATGGTTTTTATAAAAAATAATGTGAAATTTTGCCAAAATTTCGAGTCGTACCATACTTAATGTGTACTGATGGGTTTAGAGCAATTGCAGCATACATATTTATCCTATGGAGTCATGGATCGTTCTCTATTAGTTAACCCTTAGGGTATTTGAGAATATTTAGAGGTAGGCATATTAGAGCATCTCTTCTAAACTCCGAATAAACTATAGTTTTTGAAGAGTGTGTATCTAATTCCCATGTTTGTAATGAGTAGGGACCGAAGCTAAATCCTTCCAACTGAGTCGTTGATGCATTATCATTTGGATGGTTGTGATTACTCCTTTCCATTGCGAGATGACCTGAACATATAAATATATTTTAAACAATTGGTAAACTTATCAATTAGGATTAAGTGTTGAGCTATGGTTTAGTAGAGTAGAAGATATAATGGGTTCTCGTAGATCGAAGGGGATTATATATATATATATATATATACATGCGGCACATGATCATTATTGTGAGACGTGGTTCTTGATTTATACGTATGTGATAGTAAGTGTGATACAATATTATAATACGAGTACCTAGTTACGAGCTTGTGTTGTGGTGTGCTTAGACAATGAATTGGTTCTATTTGTGATGTTGCACTCTCTTCATCTTGCATCATGCATTATTGTATGTGTTTGATTATAACTATGGTGACTACTAAGCCGGCGGAATAGAAATGTGCCTCATTGATTCACTGCTGGTTCCCGACGGGATATAGACATTGAGACATGAACGACATTGGCTTTGTTACCCTAGCGGGATATGTGAGATGTCCTCCTTTCAAACCCGGTTAGAAAAACAAAGACCAAAGAGGAGAGGTAAAAAAAAAAAAAAGACTTAAGAGCAACACGTCCACTCTTACTGCTAGAGAATAATAGGCGGCCCCCACGATTTCGTGTGAAGATTAAGGGCACGAGAAGAAGAATATTATGAGATTGATTAATGTGCGAGATCACGGTACCATTTGGGAGAGATGAGTATCGGTACCGCCACAACTCTATCGTAAAGGTCATGCGACCCCATGACCATTGTTTGCACTTGATGGTTTTCATGCATCATATGCAGTTTATTTGTTGGACATTTATCTGTATATATATTGATATATATATATATAAATGTATATTGTGATTATGTAAATGTAGTATTTGCATTGGCAGTATCTCATGTCTATAATAGAACATATGATAAGTTTTGATATATCGTGCCCAGGTAGGTTAGAGAGATGAAATTGGTAGTGATAGTAGAGGTTTGGGATATGCAATGGTTGCATATGCAAGTATTGGAAGTAAGAGAATTTAAAATAAAGAGTTGTTTGTAATGATTTTATTTAGTGAGGTGCACTATTATGTAAGATTAATAAAGTGGATTAGGTAAATTGTTTAATATGCTAAACTATTATTTTACATTAAAATTATGTACTAACTGAGATATAACTCACACCTTTTGCATATATATATTTTCAGATAAATATGAAGCTTGAAGGATTGTTTTGGTCAAATTTATTTAAGTTTTTCAACTGTATTACGACCTAAAAATCTTATAAAGTTGTTATATTCGTTATATTCTTATTACTTAATATTCAAATTATTGGAAAATTTTAGTCAAATTTTTTGGTGGTGATATATTATTATATAAGAATGACTTAAATTTTAAATTTGCACACTATTCCTATTTATGGAATTTTCTGTCAGTTCTGAAAAGTTGTTTTAATTTTTGGCATTTTTTATTTGTTGTTGATACTTATTGGCTTGTAAATCCTTATGATATTTTGAGCATGACAAATTTGTTTAATGTGTATATATATAATTATTATGTGAAATAAAAATTTTCAAATTATCATGTATTTAACAACACAAATGGCACCATAGATGAAATCAGTATCTGAACTAGGAAATATAAATGATCTAATAGGATTGAAAAATACCCTATGCACTTTAAAACTTAAAACCAAAACAGCTTGTGATGGGTCGACTAACAACCTCTTAACCAAACCCAACTTAAAAGTTCACTAAGTCTACCCGACACCCATTCCATTGGATATATTCCTATTCCTATATGTTTCGGGTCTACTCAATACTGATGCACACCTCTTAATCAAGGTCGACAGTAAGTGCACTGAATCCATGCCTCACTCTGTTTTCATATAAAGGTTTAGTATAACATTCCTTGCCAGAAGCGCCCACGTTCTTCTGGTTCTGGCATGTGAACAAACCAGAGTTCCCAGTTTTTTAACATTGGGTAGGGTTGATAGCTATGACGCCACTCTCTTGACATCATCATGTAAGTCTCCGATCGTAGTTGGTAATGGTCCACGAACAAGCAAAGATCCATCGCGTTGACTCAAAGATGTGTCTCATCTTCCCCTCGGATCCCTAAAGACATGGCTGGTTCTTTGACATCGGACTGGTAGGCCAATGATCATGAAATATCGTAGGCATAGTGGGCGCCATTAGGGAGTCGGCATATTCGTGGAGGGTCCTCCATGTCCCCGATGTGAACCAGCGGTCGGATTATACAATGCCGTGTTCTGGATGGACAGGCTTCAATGCCGAAGTTCCCAGGTTTTTAATATCGGGTAGGTTTTAGTTTTAGATATGACACCAGGCCACCCCTCCTGACAATATCACCGTGTAAGTCTAATCGAGTCTGACTCGTAATGGTCCCTGAAAGAGTTAAGATACGTCTCTCATCTACACATCGGATCTTCGAAAGATTACACATGCTGTGTTATTTTGATTTGTGACCTGCGGAAAATTTACCGACTCATGACCCGGTTTTTTTTCAACATAGGATTGGCAGGCCGATGATTAGGAAGGATCGTTGGCATCTTCGTGGAGGGTTCTTCATGTCCTTGATGTGAACCGGCGGTTGGATGATACAAGGCTTTGAGATGTACCCATCAATTGGATTCCCTAGAGTCTCGGGACAGCCGAATATTACGATGTTTATTTATAGAGTAGTGTTAGAAATCATTTGCCTTCTCTTATTAATCAAAATCTTATAACGAGCAAGACAGAATTCTCGGAGATAAGAAGGACAATTTGTTGTCGATATCGTGCCGAGAATAAGGTTTCTTGAGCAATAATTGATCGGATACAGCGGGCAAGAGGGGAGGAGAGAGGGAGTCGTAGATGGACGGGGACTCTTGCTAGAGAGAGAGAGAGGAAAGTGGGCGCGGCATGAGATTCCAGAAAGCAAACGTCGTTAGTGGTTGGGGACGACTGTACACTTTTGCACTTGTCACTTTTTTTTAGAGGGTCTTATATAACCACGTGACTGATGGGACTCACTGAAGCCAATTACTCATTGGCATTTTCTTCTCTACGCCGACTAGCCGAGAAAAGTCGATGATTTCCACCAAGTCAGAGAGAAGCGGAGCCAGGAAGGGAATTTCCTAGGGGCACGCAGAGGATCGAGCTGATCTTTAAGTATAAAAATGGATCGGAAGGTCGATTTGGAGGCAGGAGAAGGGACTGAAACATGGATCCTCGAAACATGTTTGCCCACCTGGGATCGGTTGTCGCGAGCGCGATGTTCCTACGGGCGGTTTTCCAGCGGTATTTCCCGTACCACATCCAGTCCCACATCGTGAAGTACTCGGATCAAGCACTCGCCTTCGTCTACCCCTACGTGCAGGTCAGGTTCGAGGAGCTCACGGGGGAGAGGCTCATGAGGAGCGAGGCCTACTTGGCCATCGAGAACTTCCTCAGCAGCAAGTCCTCCACCCAGGCGAAGCGGCTCAAGGCCGACATCGGGAAGAACAGCAAGTCCCTCGTCCTGAGCATGGACGTTCACGAAGAGATCCCCGATGAATTCCAAGGCGTCAGGCTGTGGTGGGCCTCCGGGAAGGAGGTCTCCAAGGCGCAAACCTTTTCTTTCCATCCCTCTGCAGACGAGAAAAGGTACAGAACTCATAGCTTGTCCTGAGAGTTGAGAGCCCTTCTTGTTTAGTTGTTATCTTTGTTTTGCTCCATTGCTGATTCAAATTGAAAGATTTTACCGACCTGCTGTTAACATCGTTGAAGTTTGATACATTGTGGCAATCTCGATCTGCGTAAAGTTCATAGACAAAGAATTGTATTGTTTTTTTATAACAGGTACTACAAGCTCACATTCCACAAGAGACACAGAGATGTCATCCTCGGGCCGTACCTAAACCACGTCTTGAAAGAAGGTAAGGCCATTAAGGTCCGAAACCGGCAGAGGAGGCTCTACGCCAACAATGGCTCGTCCTGGAGCCACGTGGTCTTCGAGCACCCAGCAACATTCGAGACCCTTGCGATGGAGCCCCGGAGGAAGCAGGAAATAATGGATGATCTGATCACGTTCAGCAAGGCAGAGGACTTCTATGCCAGGGTCGGGCGAGCGTGGATGCGCGGATACCTCCTCCACGGCCCACCAGGGACTGGCAAGTCCATGCATCTCTTCCATAGACGAAAGTAACAGAAATCTCATTGTTCTGTCTCTGCGACGACAGAAACCTCGTGTTTGTGTTTTCTCAGACCGGAATCGTTGGACTTTGGATTTGCGGGCCATTGGATCGAGACGTATTGGCCCTGCTTGTACTACCACATGCATCAGTGATGTTTCGGATTGCTAGATTTAGTCGGGGATGTAAAATCATGGAACCAAAAGGGGAAAAACTTTTGCCTTTCTGATATTTCAATGACTCTTACTCCTTACCTGACTTGATCATCGACTTAGGGCCCACCGGGCCCAATCACAAATTCTTAATTAATGGGCTTCTCCAAACGACTGGCCGAACGGATCGGGCCCAGTCGTGAAGCTGGCTGGTCGAGCAGCTGGGCAATGGGATGTCGGGTCGGAACTCGGATGCGTCTTAATCAAGAGTAAATTCTAAAATTAATTCATGCTAATATTAAGTACACAATTGAGGAGATGAATTAGAAAATTCAATATTAAATATATTATTATAATTATTAAACTATATAATTAAATATAATTCTAAAACTCGGGCCGAACTCGGGCCTTACTAGTTTTGCGTGGTTGGGGCCCACTTTGCTAGGTAGTTTTTCTCCACCCACAAAACCACCCAAATTTTATGTATAGGTTTAAAAATTCGACTTTTACGGGTCGGTCTTGGTTTCATTTTTTGGGTTTTGGTCTTTCTTTCACCACCAAACTCGGATTCAATATCTTTTTTTACATGAGAAGAATCATCACATCATTTCACTAGAATAATATACAGTATATAATATTGCGGGTGTGTTTGACCTACTACCAATTGGAAATTATCGGGTTATCTCCATGCTAGCAGCAGGCAAAGACAATAATGACCCACGCGCTGATTCATGCAGATCAGTCACACATTGGGCCGAGCCCACCCCGGTGGGGATATCATAGTAAAACATGGATTGATTGATGCCTCGATGGTCAAGAACATGGACTAATTAATTATTCTATATATGTCAAGCAAATCCAGGCCGGATGCACCGGAGATTGCTTCAAAAATTAATTAAATTGATCTTGGGAAACCTGACCTCCGAGTGAAAAAAAGATGATCATGGGAGACTTCCTCGTGCAGTTGAGCTCGGCGATCGGGGGCCTGCTCCTGATAGTGACGCTCTTCCGAGATCACATCACCCCGCACCTCCAGGGACTCGTCGGGAAGTACAGTGGCAAGCTCATCTGGAAGGTGTACCCCTACATCGAGATCACCTTCCCCGAGTACACCGGCGAGTGGCTGACGAAGAGCAAACTCTTCACGCACATCCAGAACTACCTCACCGAGAAGGCAACGACGAGGGCCAAGAAGCTCAAGGCCGAACCACTCAAGGGCAGCAAGTCCCTCCTCCTGAGCAAGGACGACAACGAGGAGGTCACCGACGAGTTCCAGGGCGCCAAAGTCTGGTGGTCTTCGAACAAGATCTTCCCCTGGGGAATGTCCATGTCGTTCTATCCTGCCACGCAGGAGCGGAGGTTCTCCCGGCTGACGTTCCATAAGCGCCACCGGGACTTGATCACTGGCGCGTACGTCAAGCATGTTCTTGACGAGGGGAAGCTGATTGCGGTGAGGAATCGGCAGAGGAAGCTCTACACCAACAACCCGAGCCAAGACCGGTAGGGCGTAAGTCTTCACAGATCATGCGAGATTGTTCTGAAAGTAAGTTTGTAAATGCTTGAGGTTTTGATTGGGAGACTTGATGGTTTTACAGGGATGGTTACAAAGCAAGCAGGTGGAGCCACGTTGTCTTTGAGCACCCTGCGAGGTTTGATACCCTGGCGATGGAGCCGAAGAAGAAGCAGGAGATCATCAGCGGCCTCAAGAAGTTCAGTGAAGGGAAAGAGTATTATGCGAAGATCGGGAAGGCCTGGAAGCGAGGGTATCTCCTCTATGGCCCCCCCGGGACGGGCAAGTCCACGATGATTGCAGCCATTGCAAATTTCATGAACTACGACGAGTATGACTTGGAGCTGACAACGGTGAAGTGTTGGATTTTTCTAATCCAAATAATCTAAAGATCATACGTGCTGAAATCAAAGAGAATACTTAAATATAAATGGAAGCGTACCTGAATCCATAGATGGAACTCATGTTATTGACCAGATATGGATCTTCTAGAACTATACGGAAAATCTTTCAGAGGACGTGGGATTCACTCTGTCTCTCGTTGACTAATGGGATATCAAAAGAGCTGATTTTATCGTACGTCCTAGGTACCACAACCGCAAATTGCACATAAATGCCTTCAGTTTATTAATTTCTAATTTCACCCATCATAGAAATCAGAAATCACTTTATGATTTCTGCATATTGATCCCTACACCTTACATATTGTCTGTTAAACCCTATTTTATAAACTTAATTAAATCACTTAATTGGGTTGACTAATTGGATAGCAGAGACACATGATCAATAATATATTGTTGGACCATATATTGTCAAATTAAAATTCAACAATCTCCCACTTGGGCCAACAAATATATCCCATATGTCATGTATCACCAAAATACTTTATTGAGCTCAAAAATGCTATCCATATCAACAATCTCAACAATCTCGTCCATTGAATGTATCGACATAGAACCAAAGCTTTCTTCATCTCATTTATTGTGACTAGAACCATCAATGATCACATATGTCAACACACCCAACGACATAGATCAAGTGTAGGTATGCAACATGGAAATTACATGTAATGTGATCTAAACATGCCTATTTCCAACTGGTTCTCCTTAAACCTTATGGAGATCAACTTTAAGTCATAAACGAGATTCAGAGTGCAGATGAACTGAAAACTTTATTTCTGCAGAAAAATGATTCAAAATAATCATCATGAACAAATATAGTCATTGTACAAACTCCCACTACACCTTAGCATCATAGTACGATATTACACCCATATGAGCAGTGTGCTCATAAAAGACCATGGGTGCTAAAGCCTTAGTGAGTGGATCCGCAATCATGGAAGTTGTACCAATATGTTCAATAGACAACTGAGTACTCTGAATCCTATATTTAACAACCAGGAACTTAATGTCAATGTGCTTTGACTTCGAAGAGCTCCTATTGTTATGGGAATACATTACTGCTGACTTATTGTCACAGAATATCTTTAGTGGTCTTTCTATTCCATCAACAATTCGCAGCCTTGTGACAAAATTCGTAGCCATATTCCATGATTAGATGCCTCGTAGCAAGCTACGAATTCTGCCTCTATAGTTAAAGCGGCTACAAGTGTCTGCTTAGCACTTTTCCAGGAGACAGCTCCTCCAGCAAACAGATAAACATATCATGATGTAGATCTGCGACTGTCTTGGCATCGGCGAAATCAGAATCAGAATATCCAATGATCTCCAACTGATCTGATTTTGTATATGTGAGCACATAATGTTTTGTCCTTTGTAAATACTGCAAAACCCATTTGACTGCTTTCCAATGTTCCTTACCAGGATCATTCAAATATCTGTCTAACATCCCAACAATGTACGCAATATCTGGCTATGTACAAATTTGAGCATACATTAAACTCCCAACAGCAGATGCATGGGGAATTTTCTGCATTTCCTTATGCTCAAATTCATTTTGGGGCACTGATTAAAGTTGAATTTATCTGCCTTAGAAACAGGGGTATCAAGAGGCTTGCAATCCTTCATGCCAAATCTAGTTAGCACCTTTTCAATAGCTGTTTTGCGATAATCCAAGAATTCCTCGGGAGCGATCTCGATGAATCTGGATCCCTAAGACAAAAGAGGCGTCCCCAAGATCTTTCATCTCAAACTTCTGTGATAGAAATCTCTTGGTTTCGTGCAATAAGCCTATATCATTACATGCAAGCAATATGTCATCGACATATAAAACCAAAAAAATGTATTTACTCCCACTGAACTTATGGTATATACATTCATCAACTGCATTTACCTCAAAACCAAATGAGAGAATAATTTGATGAAATTTGTAATACCATTGT
This sequence comes from Sonneratia alba, assembly GCA_900174645.1. NCBI lineage: Eukaryota > Viridiplantae > Streptophyta > Magnoliopsida > Myrtales > Lythraceae > Sonneratia > Sonneratia alba. The sequence goes on from FWPY01000106.1 coordinate 5,613,721, forward strand.
CGGGATGCTTGCTTTAGCCCATAGATGGATCTCTTTAACTTGCAAACCATTTTCTTTGGGTCACCAACCACAAAGTTTTCTGGTTGCACCATATAAATTGTCTCATCAATGTCACCATTGAGAAATGCCGTCTTTACATCCATCTGATGTAGCTCAAGGTTATAATGAGCTACAAGTGCCATAATGACCCTCAAAGAGTCTTTTGTAGAAACCAGAGAGAAGGTCTCTTTATAATCAACGCCTTCATTTTGTGTGAATCCCTTATCAACAAGACAAACCTTATATCTTTCCACATTGCCCACAGAATCCCTCTTGGTTTTAAATATCCATTTGCAACCAATGGGTTTCGCACCATCTGGCAAAGGGACAAGATCCCAAACATCATTGTCCTTCATGGAATTCATCTCTTCATTCATAGTGTTTATCCACTTTGGAGAATTAGTGCTCTGCATGGCATGACAGAAGTTGATCAGATCATCTTCCATCATTCCAATGTCAACTTCATTCTACTGGAGGAATACAATATAATCATTTGGAATTGCGTTTCTCCTTTCTCTAGTGGATCGTCTTAATGGCACATGTTCTTGAGGTTGTTGAGTTTGTTCTTCTGGAATAACCTCTTGTGGTTGTAAAGGAAGTTGGATGACATTGTCATGTTGCTCTTGATTAGAAGCAATGACTGTAGGAAGAGAAATTGATTTCTCTTCAAAAACAATGTCTCTAGACTTATCTCCCCCAACAAACTCAACTTCCTCAAAGAATTGGGCATTTCCCGTCTCATGAATTGATCTAGTAGTGGGATCATAAAATTTGTAACCCCTATATTTTTCAGAGTAACCAACAAAATAACAAGTGACCGTTCTTAATTCCAGTTTCTTTTCACTTGGCCTATAAGGCCTAGCTTCAGCTGGACATCCCCAGATACGAAAATGCTTGATACTGGGCTTTTTCCCAGTCCATAATTCATAAGGGGTTTTGGACACTATTTTGGTTGGTACTCTATTGAGTATGTAGGCTGTGGTCTTTAATGCCTCTCCCCAGAGTGATTCTGGTAAAGTAGAATGACTAATCATACTCCTTACCATATCCTTGAGTGTTCTATTTCGTCTTTCAGCAACACCATTCATGTTAGGACTTCCTGGCATGGTGTACTGAGAGACGATTCCACATTCCTCTAGGAATTTGGCAAAAGGTCCTTGACGCTGTTCACCTGATCCGTCATATCTACCGTAATATTCACCACCACGATCAGATTTGACGACTTTAACTTTCTTGCCAAGTTGAGTTTCAACTTCAGCTTTAAAGTTCTTGAATGCATCTAGGGCCTGAGATTTTTCATTAAGGAGGTACAAGTATCCATATCGAGAATAATCGTCTATGAACGTGATAAAGTATTGTTGACCATTTCGAGTAACCGTAGGGAATGGTCCACAAATATTAGTATGAATAAGTTCTAAGACGTCCGACTTTCAATCGGCACCTAATCTCCTAATGTTTGTTCGTTTCCCCTTGACACACTCAACACAGACCTCATAGTCTGTAAAATCAAGAGAATTAAGAATTCTATCTGACACAAGCCTTTCAATTTGTTGTTTCGAAATATGACCTAATCGCTTGTGCCATAACTTTGCGGAACTCTCATTAGTTAATTTTCGCTTTGTACCGCGTGAATCCGCATGCAAGGTCTCACCATATGAAGCAATTGTATTAAGCAAGTAAAGGTTATCATGAAAGGATAAAGAACCAGTAGCAATCACATTTGAATTAAGGAGAAGTTGAAATTGAGAATTCCCAAAAGAGCAATAATAACCGAATTTGTCCAATTGGGAAATAAAAACCAAATTTCGTCTAAAAGACAGTACAACATAAGTTTCCTCCAAATCCAAATAATATTTAGTCTTTAACAATAACCTAAATTTGCCTATTGCTTCAACCACAACTGACTTGCCATTGCCCAGATAGATGAATCTTTCAACATCATTTGGCTTTCAGCAGTTCAGGCAACCCTGCATAGACACACTTATGTGAGTAGTAGCACCAGAATCTAACCACCAAGTGTGTGTAGGTACAAGCATCTCGGAACGATTTGGCATCTTCCTCGTCAGAGGTATCGCCCCTGAAGGTCTCTGGAATTGCACACTTCATGATCATAAGACTCAACCTATTTGAACGATCCCACCGCTCAAAATCCCGTTTAGCCTCAACGAAACTGTTAACTGTAAGAGCAGGTGGTCGTTCGGTCTGAAGGGCCAAGTCCAGATCCATGCAACCGAGAACTATCATAATGTTCTCTTTCCAGACTTTAAAATTTGTGCCAGTTAGCACAGGGATTGAATTAATAGTGGCAGAAATCGATGTAGCAGAAGTATTAGCTGAACAAATAACAAATAACAAATGGGAAATATATTAGCTCACATATTCATGAATAGCGAATGAAATAACAGCATATCCCATCATGAGATACCAAGCACAACATTGATATTTCATCTTTGGACAAAATAATCAACTTGTAACAGTACTCTCGATGCAGTAATCAAACACTGACAATCAATCCAGTCAAACAATGAGCCTTGCTTTGGGCTGACTCATGTTCACATGGAAACCCAACAATTATCACGTATTTATTACTGCAGGCATATTTGAAACTTGGCCAAACAGTGTCCTTCCTTTGGGCCGATCCACTGCCCGCATGAAATTTCAAACATGCAAATATCTTATATATTCTTAAATAAATCAATCTACATAGGAGAGCTAACTTTGGCGAGATGCTACTTCAATTAACTTATTCTTGAATATTAGACATAAAAAAATGCTATTATTTTATTCAACATTCGAAATTGAGTTTAAAGACCTAAACCAAACTTAATTGGTAGTGATTTAACTTTTGATGGACTAAAATAGGCTTAAACCCGCTTAATTAGACCTTAAGTGGTATAAATCATGCTGAAGTAGGTCTTAATTTTACTATAATTTTCTTGAATTAGTTCAAATCAGAGCAAAATTGGTGAAGAAATCAACTAAACATGAGGGAACCATTCAAATCTTCTTTCGAACCAGTCCTGAATCAGTCCCAAACCAGCCCAATTTTGACCCAAACCATATGAACCGGCCCAATTTGTAGCGAACCGGTCCCTTTGGACCGAATCGGTGTGATTTGCAGACCGATTACTGTTCATCTTCTTCGCTGAAACCCTAATGCCGCCGCACGATTTCATCCGTTTCAACCGAATCCCACGATCTTAGCCACTAGTAATCACGATCCAAAATCGTAGTCGTAATTATCGCTAAGTAACCGCAAGGAATTCGGCTAACGGATGATCACCGAGGACGTCAGTCACCGAGATCAGCAACCACTCCTTCACGTCTCCGGTGATGTGGGCTGCCGATAACCGCTCCTTCACGCCTCTTGCGATCTAAGCCTCCGATTTCAGCCACCACCTTCGGCCGTGACTGCCTTATGGCGACTCCGAGCGTGTTCAGGGTTTGGAATTCAGTGATTGGCTGCCGCCTCGGCCCACAGACAACTGTCGACCGCCCTGGTTCGGCGATTGGCCGCAGCCTCGGCCCACAGACGACACGTCGTTCCTCCTCCTGCGACACGAGCCGCCGATTTCAGCCGCTGCATTCGGCCGCGGCTGCCTTATGGCGACTCTAACGGAGGTTGGACCGAGGAGCTTCGTCGATTGGCCAGGAGGGAAATTTACAGCAGCCGGCGGGTGGTGGCGGTGAAGCCTGGGTCGGCTGGTGGTAGGGAAGCCCCACCCTGCAGCCAACTAGTGGCCGGTTGGTGGCGGTGAAGCCCCGCCTGAATGCCACCAATAGAAATTTTTTTTTAGATATGAACTGTGATCTGAATTTCCAAATCAGTCAATCACATCAAACTAAAACTCTCAATGATCCAAACACGCAAAGGCTCTGATACCAATTGTTGAATTTTTCTAATCCAAATAACCTCAAGATCATACGTACTGAAATCAAAGAGAATACTTAAACATAAACGGAAGCGTACCTGAATCCATAGATGAAACTCGGGTGATTGACCGGGTATGGATCTTCTAGGACTGTACGGAAAATTTTTTAGAGGACGTGGGATTCACTCTGTCTCTCGTTGACTAATGGGATATTAAAAGAGCCGATTTTATCGTACGTCCCAGGGACCACAACCGCAAATTGCACATAAGTGCATTCAGTTTATTAATTTCTAATTTCACCAATCATAGAAATCAGAAATCACTTTATGGTTTCTGCATATTGATCTATATACCTTATAGATTGTCTGTTAAACCCTATTTTATAAACTTAATTAGATCACTTAATTGGGTTGATTAATTGGATAGGAGAGACATATGATCAATAATATATTATTGGACCATATATTGTCAAATTAAAATTTAACATGAATGACAACTCGGAGCTGAGGAAACTGCTGATAGACACAGCGAGCAAGTCCATAATTGTGATCGAGGACATTGACTGCTCGCTCGACCTCACTGGACAGAGGAAGGAGGCGAAGAAGAAGAAGGATGATGATGACAAGGAGGAGAAGGATCCTGTCAAAGAGATGAAGGAAGGAAAGGGATAAGAAAGAGAGTAAGGTGACCCTTTCGGGTCTTTTGAACTTCATCGATGGGATCTGGTCGGCATGTGGGCGAGAGAGGATCATCATCTTTACGACCAACTTCGTCGATAAGCTTGACACAGCGCTTATCAGGAGAGGAAGGATGGACAAGCACATCGAGATGTCCTACTGCTGCTTCGAAGCATTCAAGGTGCTCGCGCGTAACTATCTGGATCTCGAATCCCATCATCTGTTCGACAAGATCGAGGCGATGCTGAAGGAGACGAATATCAATCCCACCGATGTGGCGGAGAACTTGATGCCCAAGTCGGGCGAAGAAACTCTGGAGACTTGCTTGAGGAACCTGATTGAAGCTATTAAGGTGGCGGAGGAGGAAGCGAGGAAGATGGCTGAGGAGGAGGAGGATGCGATGGAACACGAGGCCGAAGGTGCTGCAAAGGAAGCCAAGGAAAATGGGGTAGTAGCAAACGGGAAACTGGAAGAAGATAAAGTGAAACAGAACGGTACCACAAACTAAGCAGAATTAGTAAACACTTGATGTGGGGATTTAGATCAAATTGCAGCAGTTGTATGAATAATAGCCACTAGGAGATTGGAAAACATCATGGTGAATACTTGTGTTGGGGGATTCGTTTCTTGTGCATCTGATTCCTCGGATGAACTTCGCACACAGCAAATTTCTGTGTCTTCCCCGTAGACACATGAACGGGCACTCCTGTCATTATGTTTGCTTCATGTAGAAATGAGTAAATTTGTTGCTATGGCAACAAAAGTAGAAAGGTTATGGATCCTACAGTATTATTTAAGAATGGTTTAGATTTTAAATCTGCATACTATTCTATTAGTTGAATTTTTTTTACCAATTCGATCTGGTCGTTTTAATTTTTGGCATTTTTTGTGGTTGATTCTTATTTGCTTATAAATCCTTATGATATTTTGAGCATGACAAATTTGTTTAATGTGTATATATGGTTTTTATTGATTCAATAGGCACGATAGATGGAGCCCTTCTTGTTTAGTTGTTATCTTTGTTTTGCTCCATTGCTGACTCAAATTGAAGGTCTTCACCGAGCTGCTGCTAAGATCGTTGAAGTTTGATCTCTTGTGGCACTCTCGATCTGCTTAAAGTTCACAGACGAAGTATGTTAAGGTTTTTTCATAACAGGTACTACAAGCTCACATTCCACAAGAGACACACAGATCTCATCCTCGGGCCAGCAAGGTTACTTTCTCAGGCCTCCTGAATTTCATCGATGGACTCAGGTCGGCCTGTGGCGGTGAGAGACCGATAGTCTTCGCAACAAATCACGTGGAGAAGCTCTACCCAGCTCTAATCCGGAAGGGTCGAATGGATAAGCACATCGAAGGATGATATAATTAAAAATGTTAGATTCATAAAATCAAATTCTCAATATAATTTACACGTATAATATTGGATTCTTTGACTCACTATAACTGATGTAGCCATCCAATTTTAATATTGCCCAGAGACAAACATTATGACGAAGGCATTTTTGTCAAGATAGCTTAGGATCAACAAATCGTGTAGGTGTCTATGACTTAGAGATTTTGTGTTTGGTTAGCTTGGCTTGGTTTTTTAACTCTAAACCAAATCGTGTGTACGCTTATGCAGGACAGAGGAAGGAGACAAAGTAGAAGAAACACAGCGAGGACGAGGAGGAAGATCCTGTCCAGAAGATGGCAAATGAAGATGAGATGAAAGAGAGCAAGGTCACCCTATCTGGTTTCTAGAACTTCGTTGACGGGATCATGTCGCCTTGTGGGCAAGAGAGGATCATCATCTTGACGACCAACTTCGTCGATAGGATTGACCGGGCACTTCTCAGGAGGGGAAGGATGGACAAGCAAATCGAGATGTCTTACTGCTGCTTCGAAGCGTTCAAGGTGCTGGCGCGTAAGTATCTCCGTCTCGAGTCTCATCCTCTGTTCGAGACGATCCAGGAAATGCTGAAGGAGACAAATGTCACTCCGGCTGACGTGGCAGAGAAATTGATGCGCAAGTCGAGCGAAGAATCCCCGGAGACTTGCTTGAGCAGCCTGATTGAAGCTCTCAAGGCGGCAAAGGATGAGGAAGCGAGGAAGAAGCTGGCCGAGGAGGGAGAGAAGGTGAAGGAACCGGAGCCCGAAGATGCTGCAAAATCTACCGAGGCAGTGGAGGGAGATCGAGTACTAGCAAATTAAACGGGAAACTGGAAGAAGAGACGGCGAAAGCTGAACGATTGTACGAATAATTGTGTATTTTAGGCGAAAAACATATCGTCGAGAATAATTGTGTGGGTGGATTCTGTCTGTTGTGTGTCTGATTCCTAGGACGAACTTGGTCGCGGCATGTTACTGGGTCTCCCGTTATTGCTTAGTTCAAACTGAGCGGGCTTCGTCATGGTGTTTGCATGATATGGATCATTCCTCGTACTTTCATGGGCTATTGAATTTTACTCTATTAAACTAATTTTATTCCGTTCTTTTCCATCAGACCGCACCAAACATGAGATAAAAAGGATAGAGTAAACAAAAAAAAATACCTAAAATCTTACTAATAAGAATTAAATTCAAGGTTCTCCGTTCCACATTGAGGGTGATGACAAACTGTATCAAAACACCTTGTTATCCCTTTATGGGGTTGTCTATCCGTGAAGTACTGGGGAGGGACGAGTTATGTCTAGATTTTCCATTTGTCGATCAGAATGAAACGGGGGAAGATAAGTGTGAAACAGGACTGGTCCCAGAACTACAGATGAAGACGACGCTAGGGAGATGGGGAGAGACTTCAGAGAGAGGGACACAGGACACATCTCATTCCATGATTTATTGAACTCTATACGTACAATATTACGGTAGAAATGTAAAAAATTTGTGGCCAGTAAAAAATTATCATATGACTAGTTGAACCCATTGGATCAAGATCACAAGTCCCGTGGTTCCACCTCGATCAAGCTCTAAATCGAGAATTAAATAGTGAAGGAGAATCAGATAATTTTTATTATATTTTTTATAATATATTTTTATCAAGAATAGTTCTTTATTAAATGAATTTAAAAAATTATTTGTTGACATATTTTTTTATCTGGTTTGTCAAACTCAAAATTTGTTACATACTATTGTCCTAGTGCTCTGTTCAGTCTTATAGTGCAGTCCCATTTAGAGTTGTTAAACGGGGTGGGTTTGCCCGAAACTGGTCTGGAATTGAATTGTCCAAACCTGGAACTGATCAGGATCGCCCCTAACCTAGCCTGTAACCGCTCTTATTAGGTTGAGGGGCTGCTACGAGTTGGGTCAGCAATATAGGTCCGTTGAACCGTAACTAGCTCGGACCGTTAACATACTGAACTAGCTCGGAACCGTTACGAAATTGGACCGCACCAGCTCGGACCATGAACTATAGCCCTCTGCCCGCAAAGTGTCGCAATCTCCTATAATTTGTTGAAAAATCAAAGGTCAACGAGGCATTCAATTGAAGCACTATTCATCCAATCACATAAAAATACTGTTAATCTTAATCAATTAAGACATTGTTCACAGATACTGTGTGCCAATCAAAATACCGTTCATAATCACTGTTCACCAATCGAAACGCTGTTCACCCGATTAAATTCGAAAATAATTGTGTTTTAAAAAAATAATAAAAATATGGATGGTTCACAGGCTAAACTAGTCTAGACCGTTAATTGACCCATTTATAAACAGTTTCGGGCTGGTTCATATTCACATGAACTGTGACCTGTAACCGAACCGACCCATTAAGCAAACAGGCCAAACCGTAGCCAGATCTAAAGGTTCCATGCCCGTTTTGAATCGGCTCGGACCGCACTTTTAACAACACAAGTCCCATTCCTCTACCAACCATATTGATACTCTCCCTGTCGATACCACGATCATAAGGTTGTAGGCATATAAGCATGTCATGTATTATTATTTATCGACTTAGACTTTTATATTAAAACGGGCTCGACTCCTTATGAATTTACAACGAGTTTATCATGGTGTCAGAGCCAGTGAGCTCATACCTCACCTCGACTTGAATCCAGAAATTTGGCTCATAGTCAATTGATATAAGCGCAAGTACAGAAGAAAATTTTCCCGATTGTGGTCAACTGTCCTCATCATTATAGATTGCAAGAAAAATACTCGAATTGTAAATAGTCGTTGAGGGCGGATGCTCAATAGTACGTCACAAAATGAACCACGCTGTCATATGAGGGGTATGGAGAATACAATTTCACATCGAATTATTAAGATAAAAGTTATAGATATAAAAAAAGATTAAACGTCATCACCCATCATATAAAATTTTAAGTTGAATCGGAATCCGTCGCTTATAAAAGTTAAACTTCCTTACTAAGATATTAACACGATTTTTGAGCAACATTGGTGAGATAGGAGCAGTACTAAAATAAGATGTGGATACGAAAAATCTTCCGTGGCAGTGCCATTTTCCAGGAAAGGGAGAGAGGAAAATAAAATGTAGGCCCCACCGCAGGAAGCTGCAACTGCATTTCCATTGGCACCTCACCTGCATGGAATTCAACACATTTGACTTCTATGCCACATCTCTTTTGTCTCCCGCGTGTTCTCAATTTTTCTATGTGATTGTCGGCTTCCTCTGCAGCACGTGTCTCCGTCACAGTAAGATCGCTCCACCGTGATCACAGTCGGTTCGAACGATCCGTCGAATCTGAAGAGATGCTCGAAGATCGGGAGCTCCGGCAGGTTCGATTTTGGTCGGCAAATATCGAGCTGAAGAGGTCAGATTATGCTTTTTTCCTGATGTCGCAGGCGTGACCCGTTCATGTTCTAATTATAGACCACGAGTCCTTCCTACCTTTCCATAATTTGTCTCCTCCACTTGTTTCCATCTTAAAGATTCTTTTCACTCAGATCATTTTTTCTTTTTAATTTAATAAGTCTTCGCTCCATTAAAATTTTGAATACAAACATATTAAACAATTAACAAGACTTATGATCGTGATTTTCTCCTACGGAACTCGAGATCAATCGAACAGAGGAGGAATTGTCGTCTTGCTTCCCTTCACGGGCTAATGTATTATTGTGGCTCCTCTCTAGAGAAGGAAATGCTATGGAAACTTACGGAGTCCAACCAGCGAGCCTTCTTTTTCAACTCTGACGGCGTCACCCATCTGCGTCATTTCATTAATGCGAACCGGCCCGAATACGAACCAAACGGTCTTCTTCAAACTCAGTAATAATTCCTAATTTTCTGGTTTTTTCAAATTCTTTTTTTTTAAAGATTGCCACATCCACAATTTAATTTCTATTCCTAATGCGACGTTATTCGTCACTTTGCTGCTCCACCACGTACCCTTGACGGTGGTGCATCCTATGTAGACACATATAACTCATGTTACTAATCTTTTTGGCAGGTATTATGCTTCATTAGGAAAGCACCCAGCGCCTCATATATAATCACAATCGTTCAGGTGGTTACGCGCCGATCATCCGTTTCGTCGTCGATTGCTTAGTTAAAGCATCGAATGGACTAATAATGCATAGCACAGGTATGGGATACCCCCGTCCAAGTGAGGACTGATCTCTGCGTTGCTGTGTGTATTTGAATTTTCACTTCAACCACTTGCGACCGGCCGGTGTGAAAAGGACAAAGATGGGGTCAAGCGTGGAGGCCACGAAACATGCGTATATGTCCGATGGACCTGGTTCATCTAGAGGTTCAAATCGGAGTGGACCATTTTAATTTAAGAATGGTCGAATCATTTCACTTCAGTGCGTAGGTACTATACGTACCATATATAATATTACACGTGTGTTTTACCTACTACCAATTGGAAATTATTGGGTTATCTTCATGCCGGTGGCAAGCAAAGACAAGAATGACTCGCGTGCTGATGCATGCAGATCAATCACACAATGAGCCGAGCCCACGCAAGTGGGGGATATCATAGTAAAATATAGATTGACTGATGACTTGATGGTCGAGAACATGGACTAATTAACTCTTCTATATATATCAAGCAAATCCAGGCCGGATGCATCAGAGATATCTTCAAAAATTAATTAAATTGATCTTGGGAACCTGATCGCCAAGAGAAAAAACAGATGACCATGAGAGACTTTCTCGTGCAGTTGAGCTCGGCGATCGGGGGCCTGGTCCTGATAGTGACGCTCTTCCGAGACCACATCCCCCCACACGTCCAGGGACTCGTCGAGAAGTACAGTGGCAAGCTCGTCCGGCTGGTGTACCCCTACATCGAGATCACCTTCCACGAGTACACCGGCGAGTGGCTGAAGAAGAGCGACCTCTTCACGCACATCCAGAACTACCTCACCGAGAAGGCAACGACGAGGGCCAAGAAGCTCAAGGCCGATCCACTCAAGGACAGCAAGTCCCTGCTCCTGAGCATGGACGACAACGAGGAGGTCACCGACGAGTTCCAGGGCGCCAAAATCTGGTGGTCGTCGAACAAGACCTTCCCCCGGGGAATGTCCTTGTCATTCTTTCCTGCCACGGAGGAGCGGAGGTTCTACAGGCTGACGTTCCATAAGCGCCACAGGGACTTGATCACTGGTGCGTACGTCAAGCATGTTATTGACGAGGGGAAGGTGATTGAGGTGACGAATCGGCAGAGGAAGCTCTACACCAACAACCCGAGCCAAAACTGGTAGGGCGAAAGTCTTTACAGATCATGCGAGATTGTTTTGAAAGCTAGTTGGTAATGTTTAAGGTTTTGATTGGGAGACCTGATGGCTTTACAGGCACGGTTACAAAGCAACCAAGTGGAGTCACGTTGTCTTCGAGCACCCTGCGACGTTTGATACCCTGGCCATGGAGCCGAAGAAGAAGCAGGAGATCATGAGCGACCTCAAGAAGTTCAGAGAAGGGAAAGAGTATTACGCGAAGATTGGGAAGACCTGGAAGAGAGGGTACCTCCTCTACGGCCCGCCCGGGACGGGCAAGTCCACGATGATTGCTGCCATAGCAAATTTCATGAGCTACGACGTGTATGACTTGGAGCTGACAACGGTGAAGGACAACTCGGAGCTGAGGACACTGCTGATAGACACAGCGAGCAAGTCCATAATTGTGATCGAGGACATTGACTGCTCGCTCGACCTCACTGGACAGAGGAAGGAGGCGAAGAAAAAGAAGAAGAAGAAGGATGATGATGACGAGGAGGAGAAGGATCCCGTCAAAAAGATGAAGGAAGAAGAGGATAAGAAAGAGAGCAAGGTGACCCTTTCGGGTCTTTTGAACTTCATCGATGGGATCTGGTCGGCATGTGGGCAAGAGAGAATCTTCATCTTCACGACCAACTTCGTCGATAAGCTTGACCCAGCGCTTATCAGGAGAGGAAGGATGGACAAGCGCATCGAGATGTCCTACTGCCGCTTCGAAGCATTCAAGGTGCTCGCGCATAACTATCTGGATCTCGAGTCCCATCATCTGTTCAACAAGATCGAGTTGATGCTGAAGGATACGAATATCACTCCAGCTGATGTGGCGGAGAACTTGATGCCCAAGTCGGGCGAAGAAACTCCGGAGACTTGCTTGACGAACCTGATTGAAGCTATTAAGGTGGCGGAGGAGGAAGCGAGGAAGAAGGCCGAGGAGGAGGAGAAAGCGAAGGAACAGGAAGCCAAAGATGCTGCTGCAAAATCAACCAAGGAAGCCAAGGAAAATGGTGTAGTAGCAAACGGGAAATTGGAAGAGGATAAAGTGAAACAGAACGGTATCACAAACTAAACAGAACTAGTAAACACTTGATGTTGGGATTAGAACAAACTGCAGCAGTTGTATGAATAATTGCAGCCAGAATAATTGTGTTGGTAGATTCGTTTGTTGGGTGTCTAATTCCTCGGACGAACTTCGTATGCAGCAACTTTCTATCTCTTCCCGTTGACATTCTGTTCACATGAACGGGGTCTCGGCATCATCATGTTTGCTTCACGTAGAAAATGAGTAAATTTGTTGCTATGGTAACAAAAGTAGAAAGGTTATGGATCCTACATTACTACATAAGAATGGCTTAGATTTTAAATCTGCACACTATTCCATTAGTCAAATTTTTTTATCAGTTCTGCATAGTTGTTTTACTTTTTGGCATTTTTTGTTGTTGGTTCTTATTGGCTTGTAAATCCTTGACGATATTTTGACCATGACAAATCTGTTTACTGTGTACATATAATTATTATGTGAAATACAAAATTTAGAATCGGGAATTCAAAAGTATAGATGGCAGATAGATGGAGTTAGTATCCGAACTAGGAAATATAACCGATCCCACATAATCGAAAGAAACCCTATGCACTTTAAAACTTAAAACCAAAACAGCTTGTGATGGGTCGACTCACAGCCTCTTGACCAAACCCAACCTAGAAGTTCACTAAGTCTACCGGACACCCACTCCATTGGATATATTCCTATTCCTATATGTTTCGGGTCAACTCAATACTGATGCGCACCTCTTAATCAAGGTCGACAGTAAGTGCACTAAATCCATGCCTCACTTTGTTTTCGTTTAAAGGTTTAGTGTAACGTTCCTTGTCAGAAGCGCCCATGTTCTTTTGGTTCTGGCATGTGAACAAACCAGGGTTCCCAGTTTTTTAACATTGGGTAAGGTCGATAGCTATGACGCCACTCTCTTGACATCATCGTGTAAGTCTCTGAACGTAGTTGGTAATGGTCTGCAAACGAGCAAAGATCCATCGCATTGACTCAAAGATATGTCTCATCTTCCCCTCGGATCCCTAAAGACATGGCTGGTTCTTCGACATCGGATTGGTAGGCCGATGATCACAAAATATCACAAGCATATGTGGGTGCCATTAAGGAGTCGACATATTCGTGGAGGGTTCTCCATGTCCCCGATGTGAACCAATGGTCGGATTATACAATGTCGTGTTCTGGATGGACGGGCTTTGATGCTGAAGTTCCTAGATTTTTTAATATCGGGTAGGTTTTAGTTTTACATATGACGCCACGTTGACTCTCCTGAAATATCACTGTGTAAATCTAATCAAATCGGACTCGTAATGGTCCATGAAAGAGTTAAGATACGTTTGTCATATGCACATTGGATCTCCAAAAGATTACACATGCTATTTTATTTTGATCTGTGACCTGTGGAAAATTTACCGACTCATGACCCGATTTTTTTCAACATAGGATTGGCAGGCCGACGATCAGGAGGGATCACGGGCATCTTCGTGGAGGGTTCTTCGTGTCCTCGATGTGAACCAGCGGTTGGATAATACAAGGCTTTGAGATGTACCCATCAATTGGATTCCCTAGAGTCTCAGGACAGCCGAATATTACGATGTTTATAGAGTAGTGTCAGAAATCATTTGCCTTCTCTTGTTAATCAAAATCTTATAACGTGCAAAGACAGAATTCTCGGAGATAAAAAGGGTGATTTGTTGTCGATATCTATAAGGTTTCTTGAGCAATAATTGATCGGATACAGCAGGCAAGGGGAGGAGAGAGGGAGTCGTAGATGGACGAGGACTCTTGCTAGAGAGAGAGGGAGAGAGCGGCGTGAGATTCCAGAAAGCAAACGTCGTTAGTGGTAGTCCGTCAGGTGGACGACTGTACACTTTGCACGTGCCACTTTTTTAGAGGGTTTTACATGACCACGTGGCTGATGGGACTCACGGACTACTTAGCCTATGAAGCCAATTATTCATTGCATTTTCTCAACTATGTAAATAATTTTTTTATTTATTTAATTGATATATAATTATACGTCTTGAAATTATTAATCTTTTTATAGGTGTTATTATGTACAAGAGGGAAACCCCCAGCGCCTCGTATATGATCACAATCATTCAGATTATTACGTGCCGATCATTAAAGCATGGAATGGAATGGGATAGCACAGTTTATGGGATAACACTGTTCAAGTTAGGACTGATCTTTGCGTCGGTGCGTGTATTTGAATTTTCACTTTCACCCACTTGCGGTCGCCCGGTGTGAAAAGGACAAAGATGGGGTCAAGCGTGGAAGCCACGAAGCACGAGTATCCTTCTCAGAAGAACCATCGGGTCATTTCTTTTTTTGGTAGAAATAGCCGATATCTAGTTGGATTTTGTCCAGTTGACTAATTCGGATCGCCCTGAGTCAGCCTATTTAAGGGGTTAAGAGCTCCCCTGTCACGACCCGAAATTTCAGCAGAGTTTCCCCTTATTTTTAAGCAAAACCAGAAATTCAAAACCTGTTATAGAACAGTTCAACATGCATAATTCAGTCACACCCATCCACAACCATTTCCCGAACCACCGTTATCAACCACAGAAATGTTCAGGCCGTGACATTTGGTTACAACTATACATAACTTCTGCACGTACCCTACCTAAGAACTTGTCCTAGTTGATCCCCGAATCTATTTGGGCGGCTCCACACGGCTGAGTGTCTCCCCTATCTGAAAAAAAAAATAATTTGCAGAAGAGTATGAGCTGCAACTCAGTGAGTACTCAATTCCACAGTGAAATAACAATTGGCTAACATAAGACTCTTGCACAACTGTGTCAGCTCCTCGATTTGTAAAATACCGAAGATATATGGTCATTTGCAACTCAATCAACATCATGCGACCTACCTAATGCAATGCATGTAACAGTCATGTCAAACAATAACCATGGGGTCGCACTACCTCTGCGACAGAGTTATGACGGTACCGATACTCCTCCTCTCCCCAAACGGTATCGTGACCCCGCACCTCAATCAATCTTATATAATTCTCCTTCCCGTGCCCTTCCCTTCGCACGCACGCGGGGGCCGCCTATTAACCTCTGGCGGTAAGAGTGGACCCGTCGCCCTCAAGTCTCTCTCTTTTTCTTACCTCTCCTCTCTGATCTTTGTTTTTCCCGACAGGGTCCGTGGGGAGTCAGCTCACATATTCCGCTGGGGTCACAGAGCCAGCGTCACTCATGTCCCATGTTTATATCCCGCCGGGAACCCGCGGTAGATCAGTAACACCCATTTCTATTCCGCCGGCTTAGCGGTCACCATGGTTATACACAAGCACAAACAGAATGCAGATCATGTATGAATGAATGCATGCCCAGCTAGCAGTATCACACATCTATCTAACAGCTACTCATTTCGAAACTATAGCTACTATGTATCAGACACCGACAGATCATTCCACAATGGAAGAGTGTACTCACAACCCCCTTAGTCGATCAAATTCACAAAGCAGGGTCCTCAAGGTGTTGATCCCGGGTCTCCTCAGCACCTATCATATCATCCACAATGAGGTCAACATACACACTTATATACATATGCATCAGTAAACTATCATCACCTATCATATTCAAGGAAAAATGTCTTCTTATGAGCTAAGGAAAATTTCTAAGGATTTGAGAGAGCATAGGGTTGTTCTACCGATTGATCTAAAGAGAGGGGTCACTCCTTTGCATCCCACACTGTTGTGATTTCCTTCTCCCTCCCCCACCAGCGTCTACTCCCAGCAAAACAGAAGAACAGAAAGCTCTTCAGCAGCAACGAAACAACCACACTAGCAGCACACTACATTTCTCAACTAGCATCAACTCGAGCCCTAACAGCT
The DNA here is from genome assembly GCA_900174645.1 of Sonneratia alba. NCBI lineage: Eukaryota > Viridiplantae > Streptophyta > Magnoliopsida > Myrtales > Lythraceae > Sonneratia > Sonneratia alba. The sequence goes on from FWPY01000106.1 coordinate 5,629,858, forward strand.
ATAGAAACTCAAACTCCCAGCAATAACACATAAATTTCAGCCATAGCAATTCTCGGATAACAACTCAACAACGACCTAAGGAGGGCTCGAGTAACCGAGATTCTCACCTCAACGCCTGAAGTCGACAATAGGACAGTGGAGCCTAGAACCAGTTCTCGTCCGTAGAAGATCCTCTCCTCTAGGTTCAATCGCCTCCTACGATGGCGAATGGAATGGAGACGAATTGGGGGGGAAATCAGAAACCCTACAAGCCCTAATTTCCTCTCCTCTCTGCAGCCAGGTGGGGAAGACGCGATGGACGACGAAGGGAGGAAGAAAAGAAAAGAAAAAAAAAAAAAGAAAAGTGGACAGGGTAGATGGGCCAAGCTAATTGGGCGGGCTCTCCTTGGGCCCAAGTCCGTGGGCTCACATCCCCGCCGCAGATGGGACTCGAACTCGAGTCCTCCCATTGAGATGATGAGTGTCGAACCACTCTATCATACCCACGGTGGGTATCATCGGATCATTTCACTTTACTATATCCGTAATATTGAGTATATAATGTTACGTGTGTGTCCTACCTACCATCAATTGGAAATTATTGGGTTATCTTTTTTTTTTTTTTTTATAAACCGCCGGTATCCAGTTGAATTATGTCCAACTGACTAATTCGGATCGCAACAGGTCGGCTCATTTAAGGGGTTAAGAGCTCCCCGACGCAGGTGGGACTCGAATTCGAGCCCTACCATTGGGATGATGAGTGCTGAATCACTCGACCATACTTACGATGGGTTATTGGGTTATCTTCATGCTAGTAGCAAAGCAGAGACAAGAATGACTCGCTGCTGACTCACGCAAATCAATCACACATCAAGTGGGGGATATCATAGTAAAATATAGATTGATTGATGACTCGATGGTCAAAAACATCGACTAATTAATTCTTCTATATATGTCAAGCAAATCCATGCCGGATGCATCAGACATAGCTTCAAAGTTTAATTAAATTGATCTTGGGAAACCTGATCCCCAAGAGAGAAAACAGAGGATCATGAGAGACTTACTCGTGCAGTTGAGCTCGGCGATCGGGGGCCTCGTCCTGATAGTGACGCTCTTCCGAGAACACATCCCCACGCACCTCCGGGGACTCGTCGAGAAGTACAGTGGCAAGCTCGTCCGGCTGGTGTACCCCTACATCGAGATCACCTTCCACGAGTACACCGGCGAGTGGCTGAAGAAGAGCGACCTCTTCACGCACATCCAGAACTACCTCACCGAGAAGGCAACGGCGAGGGCCAAGAAGCTCAAGGCCGATCCACTCAAGGACAGCAAGTCCCTGCTCCTGAGCATGGACGACAACGAGGAGGTCACCGACGAGTTCCAGGGCGCCAAAATCTGGTGGTCGTCGAACAAGACCTTCCCCCGGGGAATGTCCTTGTCATTCTATCCTGCCACGGAGGAGCGGAGGTTCTACCGGCTGACGTTCCATAAGCGTCACCGGGACTTGATCACTGGTGCGTACGTCAAGCATGTTCTTGACGAGGGGAAGCTGATTGCGTTGAGGAATCGGCAGAGGAAGCTCTACACCAACAACCCGAGCCAAAACTGGTAGGGCGAAAGTCTTTACAGATCATGCGAGATTGTTTTGAAAGCTAGTTGGTAATGTTTAAGGTTTTGATCGGGAGACCTGATGGCTTTACAGGCACGGTTACAAAGCAACCAAGTGGAGTCACGTTGTCTTCGAGCACCCTGCGACCTTTATACCCTGGCGATGGAGCCGAAGAAGAAGCAGGAGATCAAGAGCGACCTCAAGAAGTTCAGAGAAGGGAAAGAGTATTACGCGAAGATTGGGAAGACCTGGAAGAGAGGGTACCTCCTCTACGGCCCGCCCGGGACGGGCAAGTCCACGATGATTGCTGCCATAGCAAATTTCATGAGCTACGACGTGTATGACTTGGAGCTGACAACGGTGAAGGACAACTCAGAGCTGAGGAAACTGCTGATAGACACAGAGAGCAAGTCCATAATTGTGATCGAGGACATTGACTGCTCGCTCGACCTCATTGGACAGAGGAAGGAGGCGAAGAAAAAGAAGAAGAAGAAGGATGATGATGACGAGGAGGAGGAGAAGGATCCTGTCAAAAAGATGAAGGAAGAAGAGGATAAGAAAGAGAGCAAGGTGACCCTTTCGGGTCTTTTGAACTTCATCGATGGGATATGGTCGGCATGTGGGCGAGAGAGGATCTTCATCTTCACGACCAACTTCGTCGATAAGCTTGACCCAGCGCTTATCAGGAGAGGAAGGATGGACAAGCACATCGAGATGTCCTAGTGCCGCTTCGAAGCGTTCAAGGTGCTCGCGCATAACTATCTGGATCTCGTGTCCCATCATCTGTTCGACAAGATCGAGGCGATGCTGAAGGAGACGAATATCACTCCAGCCGATGTGGCGGAGAACTTGATGCCCAAGTCGGGCGAAGAAACTCCGGAGACTTGCTTGACGAACCTGATTGAAGCTATTAAGGTGGCCGAGGAGGAAGCGAGGAAGAAGGCCGAGGAGGAAGCAAAGAAGAAGGCCGAGGAGGAGGAGAGAGCGAAGGAACAGGAAGCCAAAGATGCTGCTGCAAAATCAACCAAGGAAGCCAAGGAAAATGGTGTAGTAGCAAACGGGAAATTGGAAGAGGATAAAGTGAAACAGAACGGTATCACAAACTAAACAGAATTAGTAGACACTTGATGTTGGGATTGGATCAAACTGCAGCAGTTGTACGAATAATTGCAGCCACCAGGAGATTGGAAAACGTCACGGTGGATAATAGTGTTGGGGGATTCGTTTGCTGTGTGTCTGATTCCTCGGGTGAACTTCGTACACAGCAAATTTTCGTGTCTTCCCGTAGACATTTAGTTCACATGAACCGGTCTTGTCATCATTATGTTTGCTTCATATAGAAAATGAACAAAATTGTTGCTTATCGCAACGAAAGCAGACAGGTTATGGATCCTATATTATGTAAGCCCAATGGTGCCCGTCGCAGCCCACCAACTCATTATGCTTATCCTCTTCACATTCCACCGACAAGGGCGTATGACGCATACGCTCTTCTTTTGCCACGTTTCTCCTCCTTTTGGACATTTATAATTTTTGCTGTTCTTTTCAGTTTTCTTTTACTGAGCGGCGTACATGCAAGAATATGAAGAAAATGGTAGGAAGAGAGAGAGAGAGAGAGGGTGTTTACTCCGTCTATTTCGATAAGGCTTGGTCAGGTTGGAACGGATGACAGAACGGAGGAAAGAAGGGGGAGTGGTGGCGGAAGAGGGCAGCTCGAGTTGAGAGTGGGGAGCCATGAGTTAGCTCAGGAGTCTGAGCATATGTTTAGTAATATCTACAGGCACGTGTAGTTGCCGAAGTTTCTGATCTGTGCCATCGAGTCAATCTATAATTTCTCTTTGGCGATGGCAGTTCTACTTAGAGGAATAATTGGCTAACTTTCGGTCCATGATTGATGTAAATAAGTTGGTGATACGTTGAATTCGGCAGTGGCTGGCACCATTAGCTTCCTTTTCATTTTTGCGACTTCTTAAGATAATAATAATAAGAGGAATCAAGAACGGAGGATTGGGAGAGAAGCGTTAGGCTTGCAATGGGAATAGTTTATGAACTTGTCATATATCCAAATAAAATCGACTACTTTCATGCAAACCTTCGTTTCATTACTGATTCCAAATTTCTATAAATTATTTGGAGCCTCCGAAGCAAATCTTCTCGTTATGGTTTTGTTGTACTTTGTGAGCCAATGGATTTGGGGTCCAAGTAGAGCCCAATCATTAAGTTAGATCTATCTACTTTTTCACTCCTTCCACGGCCTTATGCCTCCTTATACACCTGTTAATCCATCCTTCCTTCTTCTTTTGGAAACGTTACCGAATACAAGCATGTGCAAGGGAGAGAGAGAGGGAGAAATTTGCATGGAGAGAAGGTGAGGTTGGAGAGTGAAATTGAAGAGGAAAAGTTAAACAAAAGGGAATGACGATAAGTTCGCAGTAATTGAATATTTATTTTGATCAATTTGAGTTATGATAATAATATACATATTAGGACTTATAGGCTAGTTGAATAGTGCATGTACAAGTATTTTTTTTGCTTAAATGGGTAGAAATAAATATGTGGTAATGAAATAAAAGTAAACATGTATATATATATATACATACATGTTGATTTAAGAGGAAATTGATTATGACAGTGGAAAACAGAAGGGAAAAGAAAGAAAGAAAGGAATGGGAATGAAGAAGGGGAAGAGAAGGGGGAAAGGAAAAGGAAGAATCGGGAGGGATAGGTATAGGATGGTGGGATGGAAGGGATAAGAGCGAGAATTTAGAGATTGGAGGAATTAATTAAGTTGATTCTTTCATCACAATTACCACGTTAATTCCTAAGAAGATATTTTATTTGAATATCAAAAGTATTGATAATTTTATGATACATATATATATTGATTTTATTGTGAACGAAATGATAGGTACCGAGAATATCCGGGATAAATACCTAGAGGATCTTGCTTCGTAATTGGTCGATTCGGGGGTTGTGAGTGCATTCTTTTCCATTTTGTAATGCTATATCTATGATTTGAAATTAATAAACGTCAATTATGAAATAATTACTTGTCATGTCTAACTAACTATCGTCTCTAGTGAGTAAGTAAACTTCCAATGAGTAATGAAGAGAATAGAAAAAGGATAAATAGTTTTGGTAGTCCAACATGCATACATATATTTTGTATTATTGAATATGTTTGTGCATAACCATGGTAACCGCTAACCCGACAAAATAGAAATGAAATTTACTGATCTATCGTCGGTTTCCGACGGCAAATAAACATGGAACATGAGTGACGCTAGCTCTGTTATCCCAGCAGGATATGTGAGATGACTCCTTTTCAGCAAGACATGAGTGACGTTGGTTCTGTTATCCCAGTGGAATATAAACTATGGCTTGAGGTATGTGTTGTTATGTGTCGATGAAAAATCTGCTCGGTTGTGGACGGTTGTTATTGGATATGTTCGTCAAAATGTTTTATAACAGGTTTGAGTTATGATTTTTATGAAAAATAATGTAAAATTCTGCTAAAATTTCGAGTCGTAACATACTTAATGTGTACTGATGGGTTTAGAGCAATTGCAGCATACATATTTATCCTAGGAGTCATGGATCGTTCTCTATTAGTTAACCCTTAGGGCATTTGAGAATATTTAGAGGTAGGCATATTAGAGCATCTCTTCTAAACTCCGAATAAACTATAGTTTTTGAAGAGTATGTATCTAATTCCCGTGTTTGTGATGAGTAGGGACCGAAGCTAAATCCTTCCAACTGAGTCATTGATGCATTATCATTTGGATGGTTGTGATTACTCCTTTCCATTGCGAGATGACCTGAACATATAAATATATTTTAAACAATTGGTAAACTTATCAATTAGGATTAAGTGTTGAGATATGGTCTAGTAGAGTAGATGACATAATGGGTTCTCGTAGATCGAAGGGGATTATATATATGTATATATACATACATGCGGAACATGATCATTATTATGAGACATGTGGTTCTTGATTTATACGTATGTGATAGTAAGTGCGATACAATATTATACTACGAGTACCTAGTTACGAGCTTGTGTTGTGGTGTGCTTAGACAATGAATTGGTTCTATTTGTGATGTTGCACTCTCTTCATCTTGCATCATGCATTATTGTATGTGTTTGATTATAACTATGGTGACTGCTAAGCTGGCGGAATAGAAATGTGCCTCATTGATTCACTGCAGGTTCCCAGCGGGATATAGACATTGGGACATGAGCGACGTTGGCTCTATTACCCTAGCGGGATATGTGAGATGACCTCCTTTCAAGACCCGGTCAGAAAAACAAAGACCAAAGAGGAGAGGTAAAAAAAAAAGAGACTTGAGAGCGACAAGTTCACTCTTATTGCCAGAGGATAATAGGTGGCTCCCATGATTTCGTGTGAAGCTTAAGGGCACGAGAAGAATAATATTATAAGATTGATTAAGGTGTGAGATCACGGTACCATTGGAGAGAGAGGAGTATCGGTATCGTCATAACTCTGTCGTAGAGGTAATGCGACCCCATGACCATTGTTTGCACTTGATGGTTTTCATGCATCATATGCAGTTTATTTGTTGGACATTTATCTGTATATATATTGATATATATATATGTATATTGTGATTATGTAAATGTAGTATTTGCATTGGTAGTATCACATGTCTATAATAGAACATATGATAAGTTTTGATATATCGTGCCCAGGTAGGTTAGAGAGATGAAATTGGTAGTGATAGTACAGGCTTGGGATATGCAATGGTTGCATATGCAAGTATTGGAAGGAAGAGAATTTAAAACAAAGAGTTGTTTGTAATGATTTTGTTTAGTAAGGTATACTATTATGTAAGATTAATAAAGTAGATTAGGTAAATTATTTAATATGCTAAACTATTATTTTACATTAAAATTCCGTACTCACTGATATGTAATTCACACTTTCTGCATATATATATTTTCAGATAAATATGAAGCTTAAAGGATTGTTTTGGTCAAATTTATTTAAGTTTGTCAATTGTGTTATGACCTAAAAATCTTGTAAAGTTGTTATATTTGTTATATTCTTATTACATAATATTCAAATTACATAAAAATTTTAGTCAAATTTTTTGGTGGTGATATATTATTATATAAGAATGACTTAAATTTTAAATTTGCACACTATTACTATTTATGGAATTTTCTATCAGTTCTGAAAAGTTGTTTTAATTTTTGGCATTTTTTATTTGTTGTTGATACTTATTGGCTTGTAAATCCTTATGATATTTTGAGCATGACAAATTTGTTTAATGTGTATACATATAATTATTATGTGAAATAAAAAAATTCAAATTATCATGTATTTAACAGCACAAATGGCACCATAGATGAAATCAGTATCTGAACTAGGAAATATAAATGATCTAATAGGATTGAAAAATACCCTATGCACTTTAAAACTTAAAACCAAAACAGCTTGCGATGGGTCGACTAACAGCCTCTTCACCAAACCCAACCTAGAAGTTCACTAAGTCTACCGGACACCCACTCCATTGGATATATATTCCTATTCCTATATGTTTTGGGTCTACTCAATTTTGATGCACACCTCTTAATCAAGGTCGACAGTAAGTGCACTGAATCCATGCCTCACTCTGTTTTTGTATAAAGGTTTAGTATAACATTCCTTGCCAAAAGAGCCCACGTTCTTCAGTTTCTGGCATGTGAACAAACCAGAGTTCCTAGTTTTTTAACATTGGGTAGGGTTGATAGCTATGACGCCACTCTCTTGACATCATCGTGTAAGCCTCTGATCGTAGTTGGTAATGGTCCACGAACGAGCAAAGATCCATCACGTTGACTCAAAGATATGTCTCATCTTCCCCTTGGATCCCTAAAGACATGGCTGGTTCTTTGACATCAAATTGGTAGGCCGATGATCACAGGCATCTGTGGGCGCCATTAGGGAGTCGGCATATTCATGGAGGGTGCTCCATGTCCCCGATGTGAACCAGCGGTTGAATTATACAATGCCGCGTTTTGGATGGACGGGCTTTGATACCGAAGTTCTTAATTTTTTAAATATCGGGTAGGTTTTAGTTTTAAATATGATGCCACGTTGCCTCTCCTGACAATATCACTGTGTAAATCTAATCGAGTCAAACTCGTAATGGTCCATGAAAGAGATAAGATACGTTTGTCATATGCACATTGGATCTCCAAAAGATTACACATGTTATTTTATTTTGATCTATGACCTGCGGAAAATTTATCGACTCATGACCCGATTTTTTTCAACATAGGATTGGCAGGCCAACGATCAGGATGGATTGCAGGCATCTTCGTGGAGGGTTCTTCGTGTCCTCGATGTGAACCAGCGGTTGGATGATACAAGGCTTTGAGATGTACCCATCAATTGGATTCCCTAGAGTCTCGGGACAGCCGAATATTACGATGTTTATTTATAGAGTAGTGTTAGAAATCATTTGCCTTCTCTTATTAATCAAAATATTATAACGAGCAAGACAGAATTCTCGGAGATAAAAAGGGTGATTTGTTGTCGATATCTATAAGGTTTCTTGAGCAATAATTGATCGGATACAGCAGGCAAGAGGGGAGGAGAGAGGGAGTCGTAGATGGACGAGGACTGTTGCCATAGAGAGAGAGAGAGAGGAAAGTGTGAGCGGCATGAGATTCCAGAAGACATGTCAGGTGGACAACTGTACACTTTGCACGTGCCACTTTTCTACACGGTTTTACATAACCACGTGGCTGATGGGACTCACTGACTATTTACTCTCTGAAGCCAATTATTCATCGCATTTTGTTGAGGTATACGATCTCATATCGATTAAATAAAGAAAACGTTGTGAGCTTATAAGAAAGTTGGGTACCACCACTTATCAGCTTGAGCTTTTAAGTGGAAACGGGCCCGATCCCTTATGAGCTCACAATGAAATTTAACATGGTATCAGAGCCAGTGGGCTCACATCTTGCCCGACCCGAGTCCAGAAGTTTGGCTCGTGGTCAGTTGATATAAGCCTGAGTACGGAAGAAAATTGCCCGACTCGTGGCCAGTTGTCCCCCTCGTTTGAGACCGGAAGAAGAATGTCCGGCTTGTAGATAGTTGTTGAGGGCGGGTGTTTAATGGCACGTGGCAAAGTGGACCACGTTGTCACGTGAGGGTGGGTGTTGAGATATACGATCCCACATCGATTAAATAAAGAAAACGTTGTGGGCTTATAAGAAAGTTGGGTACCACCACTTATCAGCTTGAGCTTTTAAATGGAAATGGGTCCGATCCCTTATGGGCTCACAACGAAATTTAACACATTTTCTCATCTATGTAAATAATTTATTTATTTATTTATTTGATGTATAAATATACATCTTGAAATTATTAATCTGTTGGTAGGTGTTATTAGGTACAAGAGGGAAACCCCCCGCGCCTCGCATATAATCACAATCATTCAGATTGTTACGTGCCGATCATTAAAGCATGGAATGGAATGGGATAGCACAGTTTATGGGGATAACCCTGTTCAAGTTAGGACTGACTGATCTTTGCGTCGGTGTGTGTTTTTGAATTTTCTCTTTCACCCACTTGCGATCGCCCGGTGTGAAAAGGACAAAGATGGGGTCAAGCGTGGAGTTCACGAAGCACGAGTACCCTTCCGAGAAGGACCATCGGATCATTTCACTTTACCGTATCCGTAATATTGAGTATATAATGTTGCGTGTGTGTTTTACCTACCACCAGTTGGAAATTATTGGGTTATCTTCATGCTAGCAGCAAAGCAAAGGCAAGAATGACTCGCTGCTGACTCATGCAGATCAATCACACATCAAGTGGGGGATATCATGGTAAAATATAGATTGATTGATGACTCGATGGTCAACAACATCGACTAATTAATTCTTCTATATATATCAAGCAGATCCATGCCGGATGCATCAGAGATATCCTCAAAAACTAGCTAAATTGATCTTGGGAACCTGATCGCCAAGAGAAAAAAACAGATGATCATGAGAGACTTTCTCGTGCAGTTGAGCTCGGCGATCGGGGGCCTGGTCCTGATAGTGACGCTCTTCCGAGACCACATCCCCCCACACGTCCAGGGACTCGTCGAGAAGTACAGTGGCAAGCTCGTCCGGCTGGTGTACCCCTACATCGAGATCACCTTCCACGAGTACATCGGCGAGTGGCTGAAGAAGAGCGACCTCTTCACGCACATCCAGAACTACCTCACCGAGGAGGCAACGACGAGGGCCAAGAAGCTCAAGGCCGATCCACTCAAGGACAGCAAGTCCCTGCTCCTGAGCATGGACGACAACGAGGAGGTCACCGACGAGTTCCAGGGCGCCAAAATCTGGTGGTCGTCGAACAGGACCTTCCCCCGGGGAATGTCCTTTTCATTCTATCCTGCCACGGAGGAGCGGAGGTTCTACCGGCTGACGTTCCATAAGCGTCACCGGGACTTGATCACTGGTGCGTACGTCAAGCATGTTCTTGACGAGGGGAAGGTGATTAAGGTGAGGAATCGACAGAGGAAGCTCTACACCAACAACCCGAGCCAAGGCTGGTAGGGCGAAAGTCTTCACAGATCATGCGAGATTGTTCTGAAAGTTAGTTTGTAATGCTTAAGGTTTTGATTGGGAGACTTGATGGTTTTACAGGGACGGTTACAAAGCAAGTAGGTGGAGCCACGTTGTCTTCGAGCACCCTGCGACGTTTGAAACCCTGGCGATGGAGCCGAAGAAGAAGCAGGAGATCATCAGCGATCTCAAGAAGTTCAGAGAAGGGAAAGAGTATTACGCGAAGATTGGGAAGACCTGGAAGAGAGGGTATCTCCTCTACGGCCCCCCTGGGACGGGCAAGTCCACGATGATTGCAGCCATTGCAAATTTCATGAACTACGACGTGTATGACTTGGAGCTGACAACGGTGAAGGACAACTCGGAGCTGAGGAAACTGCTGATAGACACAGCGAGCAAGTCCATAATTGTGATCGAGGACATTGACTGCTCGCTCGACCTCACTGGACAGAGGAAGGAGGCGAAGAAGAAGAAGGATGATGATGACAAGGAGGAGAAGGATCCTGTCAAAAAGATGAAGGAAGGAAAGGATAAGAAAGAGAGCAAGGTGACCCTTTCGGGTCTTTTGAACTTCATCGATGGGATCTGGTCGGCATGTGGGCAAGAGAAAATCTTCATCTTCACGACCAACTTCGTCGATAAGCTTGACCCAGCGCTTATCAGGAGAGGAAGGATGGACAAACACATCGAGATGTCCTACTGCCGCTTCGAAGCGTTCAAGGTGCTCGCGCATAACTATCTGGATCTCGTGTCCCATCATTTGTTCGACAAGATCGAGGCGATGCTGAAGGAGACGAATATCACTCCAGCCGATGTGGCGGAGAACTTGATGCCCAGGTCGGGCGAAGAAACTCCGGAGACTTGCTTGACGAACCTGATTGAAGCTATTAAGGTGGCCGAGGAGGAAGCGAGGAAGAAGGCCGAGGAGGAGGAGAAAGCGAGGAAGATGGCCGAGGAGAAGGAGGATGCGATGGAACAGGAGGCCGAAGGTGCTGCAAAGGAAGCCAAGGAGAATGGGGTAGTAGCAAACGGGAAACTGGAAGAAGATTAAGTGAAACAGAACGGTACCACAAACTAAGCAGAATTAGTAAACACTTGATGTGGGGATTTAGATCAAATTGCAGCAGTGGTATGAATAATTGCATCCACTAGGAGATTGGAAAACATCATGGTGAATAATTGTGCTGGTGGATTCGTTTCTTGTGCGTCTGATTCCTCGGACGAACTTCGTACACAGCAAATTTCTGTGTCTTCTCCGTTGACACATGAACGGGTACTCCTGTCATTATGTTTGCTTCATGCAGAAATGAGTAAATTTGTTGCTATGGCAACAAAAGTAGAAAGGTTATGGATCCTACAGTATTATTTAAGAATGGCTTAGAATTTAAATCTGCATACTATTCTATTAGTTGAATTTTTTTGCCAGTTCGGTCCAGTCGTTTTAATTTTTGGCATTTTTTTTTGTTGTTGATTCTTATTGGCTTATAAATCCGTATGGTATTTTGAGCATGACAAATTTGTTTAATGTGTATATATAATTTTTATTGATTCAACAGACACGATAGATGATGGAGCCCTTCTTGTTTAGTTGTTATCTTTGTTTTGCTCCATTGCTGACTCAAATTGAAGGTCTTCACCGAGCTGCTGCTAAGATCATTGAGGTTTGATCTCTTGTGGCACTCTCGATCTGCTTAAAGTTCATAGACGAAGTATGTCAATGTTTTCTCATAACAGGTACTACAAGCTCACAATCCACAAGAGACACACGGATATCATCCTCGGGCCGTACCTGAGCCACGCCTTGAAAGGAGGTGTGGCCATTAAGGTCCGAGACCGGCAGAGGAGGTTCTACACCAACAACGGCTCGTCCTGGAGCCACGTGGTCTTTGAGCACCCAGCGACCTTCCAGACCCTTGCGATGGAGCCAGGGAGGAAGCAGGAAATCATGGATGACCTGATCACGTTCAGCAAGGCGGAGAACTTCTACGTGAGGATCGGGCGAGCGTGGAAGCGTGGATACCTCCTACATGGTCCACCGGGGGCTGGCAAGTCCACAATGATCGCTGCCGTGGCCAATGTCTTCGGCTATGACCCGTATGATCTGGAATTGACGGCGGTTAAGGACAACACCGAGCTGCGGAAGCTCCTGATCGAGACGTCGAGCCAAGTCCATCATTGTGAATGAGGACACCGATTGCTCACTGGACCTGACAGGTCAGAGGAAGAAGGAGGAGGAGGAAGAGGACGGGGATGAGAAGGACCCGATGAAGAAGCTAGCCAAGGATGATAGGGAGGCGAAGCCCAGCAAGGTTACTTTCTCAGGGCTCCTGAATTTCATCGATGGGCTCCGGTCGGCCTGTGGCCGTGAGCGACCGATAGTCTTCACAACAAATCACGTGGAGAAGCTCTACCCAGCTCTAATCCGGAAGGGTCGAATGGATAAGCACATCGAGTTGTCTTATTGCAGGTTTGAAGCATTTAAAGTGCTGGCGAAGATCTACCTGGGCGTGGGATCGCATGAAGTGTTTGTGAGAACCAAGTAGCTGTTAGGGGGGATGGACATGACTCCAGCAGATGTGGCTGAGCATTTGATGCCAAAAACCGAGTCGATGAATCACGAGGACCACTTGGAGAGTCTGATCCGAGCTCTGGAAGAAGCCAGAGAGAAAGCGAAGTCAAAGGAAGAGGAAGAAGGAAGAAGAGAGAGTCATTCATCATCCAAAGAAGAAACCAAAGACGACGAGGAGGAACAACCTGTCCAAGCAAAAGAAGAGGAACTTTCCATGTGATCTAGCAGGCCGGAGTAATCAGATACCTGGGATAGCTTGCTTCTCGGAAGATGAGTGAAAATTTCCCCATGAAATTCAATGAGCATTCTTGGCTTGAGTGGAGTGGGCAGAGCTTATGATGTATGTATTTGTTTCAGTATGTGAGAGACAGAGATTAATTATCGGGGGAGAGAATACAACCGATGACATTGACAGACCTTTCTTGTCCATGCATCTGTATTCTGTATCTCTTCAATGGATGAAAGTAACAGAAACCTCATTATTCTGTCCGTAAATCTCTGCGACGACAGAAAACCTCATGTTCGTGTTTCCTCGGGCCGGAATCGTTGGAGCTTGGGCTTGTGAACTATTGGATCGAGACGTACCAGCCCTGGATGGATGTACCAATATGCATCAGTGATGTTTCGGATTGCTAAATTTAGTCGGGGATGTAAAATCGTGGAAGCAAAACGGAAAATCTTCTCCTTCCTAACGTTTCGATGACTCTTACTCTTTACCTGACTTGATCGTCGACTTAGAGCCCACCTGGCCCAATCACAAATTCTTAATTAATGGGCTTCTTCAAACGGCTGGGCGGACAGATCGGGTCTGGTCGCGAAGTTGGCTGGGCGTTGGTATGTCGGGTCGAATGTGCCTTAATGAATTTTGAACATTAAATACGCATGGTTAAGTTCATTATTATTAAGTAGAGTAATTTTAATGATATAATGATATATTCTTCCTTACAACATTATTTCGAGATAGGTCTCTCTAAGATTTTCTTATGTAGGGCTGTGGCTCACGCGTGGAAGGTTCATCTTTAAAAAAAAAGAAGAAGAAAGAAATACAAAAATCAGTCATTCATGTGTGAGTCATGACATGCACTCATCTTTTCATCATTTAAACCACAGAAGAAGGATCGGCATCGATCCATTCATTCATCGAGCTGGTTCGGTGAATAGTCCTGTAAAGTAAGATATGAAGCTCAATTGTTGTGTTATGGACAAATTCATGATCATCATTAACTCAATCATATGAGAACGATGTCACTGGTCACCGGTCTTGTTCTTTTTTTTTTTTTTTTTCCGTTCATAGCGGAGGCCCGTGTCCATGGAAGAAGAAAACGGGAGAAGGGGTGGAGTTCGTACTCGTTAGAATAGAGTAGACTGTGTTGATCATTAGTTCGCCACAGTTAATCTCTCTCTCTCTCTCTCTCTCTCTCTCTCTCTCTCTCTCTCTCTCTCTCTTTTAACCCCTTAATTATTCATGTGTCGCAGTTTATGGTAGGGATAATTGTACCTTCGGTCAAGGCAAATAGACAGCTGTATAGAAAAGAACCTTCTCTGGTCGATTGTTGAATCAAGCCGTTGATTCTGCACTGTCTTAATCTTCGGACCTCAAAATCAACGCTGGAGTTGACGAAGAAACGTCGATATCAGAGTCCGTTTCACCTCGTACGTCTAGTTTGGGTAATTAATTAGATCATCCGAATGAACAAAGAGACCTCGATCGACAGACAGGTCAGTGGCAGCCCTCTAATCCGCGAAACAAGAAAAATGCCCAGCGAATTCGAGTCATTTAATGCTCGTCCTATCGATCAAGCATCGATCATAAATAGCTCCGTGATACGATTTGGGAAGAGGTGCAGAAGGGAATATTCATTTGAATACAGGGTCGAAGATTAGGGAAATAACTTCGTGACGCTGAGGGCTCGATACTGATGTGCAATGCATTCAACGAACAATTCCGAAAAATCGTGATTCTGGCTGGCAACCTACCTAAGAATCGAACGAAGTTCACATGCGCTAATTGGACTGATGAGCAGGCAGCTCGGAACGGGTGGTACTAATTTCGTTCTTGGGTCAGTCAACTGGCGCATGCATCATGGAAACAGTTACTTTTCATATCTATCATGGTGTACTCACGTGTCCAATTGTAACGGTATCAACCACGACCATATTGTAAGTAAAGTCTCATACTAACATCCACACACTTACATACATAAATGCCGAACATAAATTTATTATAATATTCAACCTCCGATAAGTTTAGAGAGTTAGACGTACGGTATTGTACAAAACTATCGTATAGAGTTTTGCACTCGGTTTGAGCATGTGCTTCGTGTATTATAAGGTGCTGACCTTGTTTCCTTGGACTTGAGGAAGGGTTTTGGGATCCTCGACACACGACCAAGCGAATTCCCCGATTTCATCCCGGCCCGCGCCCCGACCCGTGATGAGATTAGACCAGATCTGATGTACATGGAAGAACTCTCCACATGGAACCCTGGCAACTCTGCATATAAAGAAGGAAGAAAATCGAGAGAGAGAGGGAGAGAGAGGTTGAACAAGTGGTTCCCAATTTGGGAGTGATCACTAGAGGGAGTTGAAAGAGCGTCCTGTCGCAGGAGGATGGCACTTGTGTGGGGGGCGACGGCGATTCTCCTCCACCTGCGGAGGCCGCCACTGCCAGGTGCCATCCCTCCTGCGACAAGATGCCCTCAGCCCCCTGACTTCCATGTCTCGTCTTCGCGGGGTGGATTGCTCTCCAGGTGCTTCCATATTTATGGCCACCCCTAATGGTCCCCCACACTACTCGTTAGAAGAATCATCACCTGGTGTTAGTCCCACATATGATATCATAACTCATACCTTTTAAAATCGAATCGAACTAATTAAGAACTGGTTAATGCACGAATTCATAGATTCATACGTCAAATCAAGATTTAATAGGTCAAATTATATATTTAATAAATAATATTACTAATAAATTCACGTAATATCATATCATAATATTAATTTATAACAAAAAAAATCCTTAAGCTTACTAACTTAAAATAAGTATATTATAATTTTTTTATTTTAACTCAACTAATTTTTTTATCGGTTTAATTGAATTCATTGGTTAGACTAGGGTTAATCAAAGTTGACTGTATTTATAATATAATTGAGTTAATTTTAAAAATCAAACCGGATGTATGACTTGTTACTAGTTGAAATGGTCCAGTTTAAAATCTATGTCACAGGCTGTTAGCACGCACAATTTGTGGGGACCTGCATGAGTACGGGATTGTTTGACCAAATTAATTAACTTTCTTGATGTCTAAATTCTTCTCATTCTTGGGCGGTGCAACTAATGTCTATTCCACTGTCGCTCAGTCGACATACAAAAATTTTCCTGTAAATTTTGCAGTTAATTAGTTATTAGCTCGACCTCTTCATATATACATACACATATATATATACACACACACTGGTGAAGACATTCTCCGAGACCACGTGTTCAACGGTGTTGATATTCCACCATGAGACAAGGAAACATTAATGCTAAGAAGATTCCTCCAATCCATCTATTTTGACCATGTTAGGTGCTGATAAAGTGGGGAATGGAGGGATTGATGGATACAACCCGTAACATCATAAGTTTATTAATTAAGATATTATAATATTAATTTTTATTATAATTTATTTATTTATTTATTTATATATTTTAATCTCGTACATCAATTATGTAAAAAAAGGATAGAGGAGATTCATGTATTTTTCTTCTTTAAACTATTGGGTTAGATATCAATTAAATCTTTTTTGCGCTGAATTCTTTTAGCAGATTATCATTTATTCCTTTTTTACTTACCCGTGTCAAGAAGTCGTGAAATTTACTCCACTTAAAAATATATATTTTTATAGAATTTGAAAAGGTTAAGAAAATATTTATTCAATCAATTTTTTAATAGTACTTTTCCTCCTATTTTTTTAAGGATAAATACAAAAATATCTCTTCTTTTTTTTCATAGCATTATTGTATTTTATTACAAAAATTATATTAAACCCCATTCCTTTATTTATTTACCGAAAGCGGTCTTAATTTTTAGGGTTTTCAACGTTCATGAAAAATTAAAATAGTTCAATAATAAATTTTATCAAATGATAGTTAAATCAAAGAATTTAAGAAAAATTAGGTTTGGTATAATAGTATTATTTTTAATTTAATAATAAAAAATTATAAATTTAATTTTATTATAAAAATTTTCACATATTGATAACTTATATTCACTATTAGTTTTATTTTGGTTCTATTGATTTCTCTTTAGCGAGGATCGCTTCTCTCTCTCTCTCTCTCTTCCATTGATTTTGGGGTGAGCGTTGCGGATGGTATTGGCTGACATTGAAGTTTGACCAAACCCGATGCGCATGCGTTACTCGGTGTCGCGCATGGCTCTGATTTTTTGGGGGAGGGTTCAACGAATCGTGTGTTATTGAGATAAATCTTCCTCCACAGTGCCGAACATTCTTTTGATTAATGGTCACATTAAGATCACCGACCGTAATCGCCGCCGGCCATGTACGACATGCACGTGATATTACAGCAGTCGGTCCATTCACTATTGCCCTTCCGGTAGATCTTGTATGAAAGACTTTGATTAATGAAACTAGATAAATTCCGCAGAAAATCTAAGTAAGTTTCAAATCATCCCAATATTCAGTTGCCAGATGCCAAAGCATGTCAGAGATTTCTTCCACAGGACCATCTTTGCTCTAGTGGACAATTTATCTAAAGTCCCACCACGTAAAATACAATTCGTATGAAGCACCCATTCAAGTGTACTTCTTTTCTTGCTTGCAAAGGGACTGAGTGTCCAACTTCTCGCACGTTAGCCTATATTCTATAGAGATCAACTTCCCCTTGTTTATTTGCCAGACTCCAACTTTCTTAACTTGCTCTTTGTCGGCAAAAGCGTGGGATAAAGTCCTCCAATTTATTAGTGAGGCAGAGCTGGGGGTTGGCACTTCGGAATTGGATGGGCCATCGAACCCCTCAAGGGCAGATCTTGCCCCGTCATGCTTACATTTGCTTCATTTGGAAGACAAGAAATGGGAAGATGTCTGCTGCTAGTTTCTTTCTCCGGAGAGGGAGTGATTTCTTGAATCGGGATGGCAAGTGAAGAAGATTGTATGTACGTAGCAGCCGAACAAAAATGGCTGCTGGCAAATTGGGGAATGCCTGAAGAATGACTACCTCTGATCTTTCTTTGCTGTACTTTTTTTGTGTTTTACAGATTGAGATCCTTAGAGCTCAGCCTGTGAACTCCAGGTTTCAATGGGCTTCTTACGGTTTATAGTTAATGAAAGAGCAGTCCTGTTTCGGTTATCAGAGCATCATTTACAACAAGGAAGGGGAAGTAGACATTCCACGACCGATTCTCTTGTTGAATCTCACATATGTCTGATGTCCATGCACAAAATACTAAAAATGAGAGACTCTGATCATATGGCGAACCCAATTCCATATTGATCTGGATAATTTTTCTTTCCCAATATAAGAGATTAAAATTGTTCTATAACGTTTCTTCGAAGTCATTATAAATTGTGTCCATCTCGTCCACATGCGAAGGCTGAAACCTTTTCCCTTCCTCCGCGAATTCCATGGTACCGACCCATCATAATAGTCTGCATTTTGACGTTGTAGCATTAACGCCGAAATGTTCTTGGTGATTCTGGAATGGCACAGGTCTTTTACTGTCAAGAAGATAGCAGCAGCTCGGTTGACCTATCTTAGCATGAGTGTGGATGGAAGGAACCCCACATCCATCCCCTGCTGAATGTTCTCTGGTACTGCAACCTAAATGAATCCCTTCCAAGTGAAAGACAGCCTCGTCTGCCGTATTGCTCTGGAGCGTTTGTACAAGATGAGGGAGCTTGACTGCATGAGCTAGCTTGTCTTGAGAATGATTGTGGACACAGAATAGGTTCGGTCAGCTTTTCAATGATCTGTTTCCTTGAGAATGTGTCCCCTCAAGCAAAGCATGGAACGAAAACACTAATACATTGTCAGCGAGCGGACTGAGTGGTGGATCAGGATTGCTTTGTGATTTTTGCCAAAATCTGCTTCAGGCAGCTTCGGATGATCGGGAACAGGTTCCACACAGAGATGGCATTTAGCCTCCCTGCAGACTTATCTACACGATGTGATGCAATTGAGGAACTTACAATACAAGTGGCTTGACAAAACACGATGTTCCTTTATTATTTCTTTCCAAGTGGAGTTAACTTGAGTGAGTTGTCTTTAATTCACAAACTAAAAATCTAGTCTATATACCTACTAATTGAGGCGGTGAGGATATGAATACTCACTTCACTATTATCTACTTCCGACATGATTTTGCATTCCATATTCAACAAGATAGCTTGAGCGGAGAGGTCTGAGACAGAGGGCCTGCAAGTGGTGGCTCTAGGTTGTGGAGGCTGCCGGCTGATAAACATCTGGGACACTGAAAAGGTATTCTTGAAATCTAATGGAGTTCTGAGCCGGCCGGGGCAAGCAAAGTCGAGGAAGATGTGCTTACCATTTTAGCCTCGACAGGGGAAGATTGTCCTTAAAGAGCTCGTCACCTTGAAGCTGACAGTAAAGATGCGAAGTGCTCGAAACTTTTTCCCGCTTTCCCTCTTCGTCTTTTGGGAGGACAACGCAGAACATGAGGTGATCCATGATTCTTGTGACCACATGCCATGATTGTAAATGAAGGAAGCAATATCAATCTCTACTTCTTCGGTGGATTTTCTTGTTGGGGGTGTTGGGGGTTGCCGATCAAAGGATACGACTGTCTAGGCTTATCGTCTTTCCCAGTACTCGAAAGGGGCACTTTTGTTGGTGGATCCGAATCGAGAAAAGGACGTCAGTGACCGGTGACGACAAAGAGTGTGTATTGCCTTAGCAACAAGTCAGCTAACAGTGTCATCAACCAGCCACGGGCGCTGCAACAATTTCCAAGTGGTTGAATGAATTTGACATTCTGTACTCCGAAAATTCTTTCCCGTTATTGCGTTGAGACATCCGTCATATACGCGCACGCTCTTCGCATCTCGCGGGGCATCAACTCCTTGGGCTTTCGGTGATGATGCATTGAGAGGGGTGTTCAATTCATATGACATATTAGTAGTTCGACTTGCCAATTCGGGCTAACCCACAAATCCTAATTTGGACATGAATAATTCGTGCTTAGAGTTCTTATCACTTCTATCCAAATTAAATCAAATAATTATTTTTAAAAAACAAATTTATATAATTTTACACTTTAAAATAAAATTTTATATTATATAATCCATCGATCAATCTAAATTTTATATTAATTTAAAAAAATTAAAATAATTATTTACATATGATTAATTACTTTTTTTTTTAATTTCTCATAATTTTTTATTTTATTGTCAACATTATTTCGACCTTGGACTATGTTGATACCATCTAATATTTCGGATTGCCCAGAAACCCCGCCATGGGCACAGATTTTTGTGTTGTGGGTTGGTCCAATTTGTGACAAGTTTAAATTTGGAAGTTCAAATAGTAATATAAATATTTCTTCTCATTCACATAAATTTCAACATTCGGAAGCACTATTTAAAAAAATATATATTAAACTAACTCAACAAACTAATATCGGCATAAAAACTCATATGTAAAATCCTACCTAAGGAAAAATACATAAACCACTCCAATCAAGGAAGTCTCTCATTCAAATTAAAAACGAAATCGGTTGCCATGGCACGGATCTGTTATCCTCAACAACACGTGTTCCAAATTTAGTGATTCCATATAAATATAAGCTTTCGATCCACGCGGTTTGTCAACGTGTACCCAGCAGGGGCAAGTCTGACATTTCGCTCAATGAGGTGGCGGGCTTTATCAGAAACTATCGGGTTGTGCCCCCACCTGAACAATTTCTTGTCTCCGTACGGACATGGAAGCACGATGGTGACCATATATATATATATGTTGGAATAAAATAAATAAGAAATAATTAGTAATTGAAAATTGACGGTTTAGTCCATCAGTCGCTAGCTGGTAGCCCTGTACTACGAGCGTTGACTGGAAGCCGTACGTGTCAACTAGGCAATGGAAGGCACGCAATTCAAAAGATTATATTTAAAAACAATTTTTTTCTGACTTAAAAAAATAATTCACAGAAAAGAAAAAGGAATATTTTCTTACTTTTTTTCCCTTTAAAATTGACAAAAAGCGGAAAAGTACGGCATCTTTGGGTAGATAGATAAAACATAGCTATGGCAGAATTTTATCCTCTGTAACTCTGTAACTCGAACCTGCACCGGATCTAAAGAGTTCATCATGATATTTTGATAGTAATTTTTTTTGAAAGAGTAGCAGTAAAGACAGACAATGTATGATAGTGCAGAAAAGGAGAGGGGAATGATGACAGCAGCGAGAGAAAGTGAAAGTCAGGAACATAGTAGAAGCAGGACTGTACTGCACCCGCCAAGTACATGATCATCCTCGATCTCTCCATTTTCTGCAAACCGACTCATCTTACGTTACAGTGCAAACCCTCCCTGCCAACTTTCAGAGAGTGTATCAAAGGAAAGAGCCTCGGAGTCAGCTCCCACCGAAGAATCTTCTCCAGGAGCAATCACACTGGTTCTTCTTGGTGAGAGGGGGAAAGAATGTCCTCTTTCTGTTTCTTCCTCTCTCTCTCTCTTCGTTTCCTTCCTTTCTTTCATAAATCTGCTTTTTGTCTCGTTGGTCCGCGCCATGTCTACGCTTCTTTTGGGAGCGTGCTGAAAGTTTGGATTTTTCCAGGGTCGATTGTGGGAGATGGACGACAAAGCTCTGGCCCTTCAGGCCGTTGTGAAGGAAGCTGTTGATCTGGTAATGAATATACAGAGCCAAAAATGGAGAGGAAAAAAAAATCTATTTGTCGCTTCATATTCGTTAAGGATTTCAGCATGTTGGTTGAATGATTGAATGGTATGTTTTATTTTTGCTGTTTAAGAAAGCATTTGAAGTTGTAATGGTTTCTCTCCGCAGGAGAACGTGCCGATTGAAGAGGTTTTTCAGACGCTGAGGTGCAACCCGAATGGGCTCACTGCCGATGCTGCTCAAGAGAGATTGGAAATTTTTGGTCACAACAAGCTCGAAGAGAAGGAGGTAATTTTTTTTGGGTGGTATTTTGTTCGAGATCTTTTTCTCTTCAGTTTCTTGGTTTTCTTGGTGTTTTCTCCCGACTTTCCCTGGGAGATGTCTGATCAGATCATGCATGTTTGATGCCACTCTGTTTTCTTTGATATTCAGATGAATCAAATTGTTTTTTTTTTTATTCCAACTCAGAACCGTTCTTTTTATTGCTGTGGTCCATCCTTTTTCGTCCCTGTTATTTCAATAAGCAAACATCGCAAGCAGCAGAAATGCTGTGAAAGTTTGATAAGCAAGTCCTCAAGAATCCTACATAGGAGAAAGGGGAAGAACTCGATCTGATGTTGTCTGTTATCAGTAATCCAGCTAATTCTAGGCAGTGGAATGTTTTAGAGTTGGTATGTTCTGAGATATGGATTGAGATGATCGGTTTCTCACTGCTGGTTATTACTGTGCTAAATATTTTTCATTTTTATAGCATTTATTATTATAATTTTTTGGTTGTTGGGTCTTGCAGGAAAGTAAGATTTTGAAGTTTATGGGTTTCATGTGGAATCCATTGTCATGGGTCATGGAAGCTGCTGCTATCATGGCAATTGCCCTCGCTAATGGTGGAGTAAGTTGTTCAGCCTGTGTTTTTCTCTCTAGTCTAGTGGAAGAAAATATGGTGTAAGCTGTAAATAATATCTCTATTACCAATTTGCTAGACAACATAAATACTATAATATTCTAAGACATGGGGACTAATATGCTTCTCGATTTTCATTCTTAATCACAAATTCATACTCGAAAGATCTTTACTTTTGATCATTATGGTAGACTAATTCCTTTGTCTTGACAAGTTTCATCCTCACTCTCATTTATTTCCTTAATTTGCAGAACAAACCCCCCGACTGGCAAGACTTTGTTGGGATCATAACTCTGCTTCTTATCAACTCAACTATAAGTTTCATAGAGGAGAACAATGCTGGAAATGCTGCTGCTGCTCTTATGGCTCGCCTTGCTCCCAAAGCTAAGGTATGTATAGCAATCATGGAGAATGATAGAGCTATCTCCCTTACTATACTGCCTTGCTCCCAAAGCTAATCTATAAATATTAATTATGGAGAATTATAGACTAGGTCTATTTTCCTGAAATTGATAGTCGTACCATTCTTTGGGCCCAAATTAGTATTGATTTCAGTCTGTAATGCTCTTCTGCCACCTTAGTAAAGTCATTTATCCTTGGTTACTATCAGGTACTCAGAGACGGGAAGTGGATAGAGGAGGACGCTTCTATTCTTGTCCCTGGTGATATAATCAGCGTTAAGCTCGGGGATATTGTTCCTGCAGATGCTCGCCTTCTTGAAGGTGACCCGTTAAAGATAGATCAGGTGTCTGTTTACTGACTTAAATGGTTTTTAGTTTTTACGATAATTTTAAGCTGCTTTTTACATGTTAAGTTTAGTTATGTAGTTGAAATTTTGACTATTTGTCTGTATTCTGCAGTCTGCACTTACAGGAGAGTCGCTTCCTGTCACAAAGGGTACTGGTGATAGTGTTTATTCAGGTTCTACTTGCAAGCAGGGAGAGATTGAAGCTGTTGTGATTGCAACTGGAGTTCATACCTTCTTTGGAAAGGCTGCTCACCTTGTTGATAGCACCAATCAAGTGGGCCATTTTCAAAAGGTAAACGGATGCTAAATGGTCAGATTTATTCTTCAAACACCAGTGATCTAATCATTTCTTGTTTATGGCCTTTAAAGGTGCTGACTGCTATTGGGAATTTCTGTATATGTTCAATTGCTGCGGGGATGATGATAGAGATCATTGTGATGTATCCAATTCAACACAGGGCATACCGCCCAGGAATTGATAATTTGCTTGTACTCCTGATCGGTGGAATTCCTATTGCCATGCCAACTGTACTCTCTGTGACAATGGCGATTGGGTCACACCGCCTGTCCCAGCAGGTAGGCAATGAAAGCTAATTCTTTAACTAAATAGTGCAATGGAAGATGTTCTCATATGTGTCAAACTTGGAATGATACTACAAGCTGATTCAGGAGTGTGGATGTGATAGCTTATGGCGTGATAGAATATTTCTTTCTTGATTTTATCAATTAATGCAGGGCGCTATTACGAAAAGGATGACAGCTATAGAAGAAATGGCTGGCATGGATGTTCTCTGCAGTGATAAGACAGGGACTCTGACTCTCAACAAGCTGACCGTTGACAAGAACCTCATTGAAGTCTGTCTAAATTGCCAGAGAGATTTGTGGTTTATTTATTTTACTTATTCCGGATTTTCTGTTTTGTTGTTTTTTAAATTTGTTTTTATAAATTTACTGCTATTTGTAGGTATTTGCTAAAGGAGTCGATGCAGATTCAGTAGTTCTGATGGCAGCTAGAGCCTCACGAATGGAAAACCAAGATGCAATAGATACTGCTATTGTTGGGACACTGGCTGATCCAAAGGAGGTACATGGGTTTTTTTATCAGAAGCAGGATCCTGAAATTTCGTCCTTGCCATTGTGGAGGTTTTCGTACGAATCTTTTTGTTTGTCATATATCTGATTCTTCTCCTTTAAAAGGCACGTGCTGGTATTCAAGAGGTCCACTTTCTGCCTTTTAACCCGACTGACAAGCGAACAGCTCTGACCTATATTGATAGTGACGGGAGATTGCACCGTGTCAGCAAAGGTGCACCGGAACAGGTTCAGTATCAGATGCAATTTTTACTTTCTTGGACTTACACGAAGCTCTGATAGACTCATGCTGGTGATTGATTCGGATTTCTTTTTTCCTGATTGACACTTTCTTTCTCATTGTAGATTCTGAACCTTGTTCACAATAAGTCGGAGATTGAGCGGAGAGTTCATGCTGTCATAGACAAGCTTGCAGAGCGAGGACTTCGATCTCTTGCAGTAGCTTATCAGGTAAAATGTAATGGTATAACTCTTTCACTGCAGGGTATTGTAGTAGTAATAGTTTCCCTATCCCTTATTATTTTTGTCTATTTTATGTACAGGAAGTTCCTGAGGGAAAGAAAGAGAGTGCAGGAGGCCCATGGCAATTTATTGGTCTCATGCCACTGTTTGACCCACCAAGACATGACAGTGCAGAAACGATTCGAAGAGCATTAAATCTAGGTGTTAACGTTAAAATGATCACTGGTATTTTCCCTTTCCAATACTTTCTCTGATGGAAGGAATAGTTCATAATCTCCTAAAATCTTCATTTTCTCATGATAATGTGCTATCATTTGGATTCTTTGCATCCGGAGTGTTTTAATGGCTCTTTCTCTTTGATTTTTACTGTGTAATTGTCTAATCCTGTGAGTTATTCTTCCATTTCTGAAATGTCTCAGTAGTTTGCTCAGTTGCTGCCTGGTTCTTTATCTAGGTGATCAACTGGCAATTGCAAAGGAAACTGGACGTCGCTTAGGAATGGGGACCAACATGTATCCTTCATCTGCTCTCTTGGGGCAGAACAAGGATGAGTCGATTGCTGCTTTGCCCGTTGATGAGCTGATTGAGAAGGCAGATGGATTTGCTGGTGTTTTCCCTGGTATATTCATATGTGACCAATGATAGGGTTCAATACGTGGAAGTAAAAGAAACTGAGATGGGATAAAGAGCGGAGTATAATATCATTATGCAATAGCTTCATGAATTGATGCCCTAATCTCTTCCCTCTCCCACTTTTCTTTTTATGCAATCTATTACTTTCTTATGCTGAAGTTTCCATTTCTCTGCTCTGGGTACAGAGCACAAGTACGAGATTGTGAAGCGCTTGCAAGCTAGGAAACATATATGTGGGATGACTGGAGATGGGGTCAATGATGCCCCGGCCCTTAAGAAGGCAGATATTGGTATAGCAGTGGCTGATGCAACTGATGCTGCTCGAAGTGCCTCTGACATTGTTTTGACTGAGCCTGGCCTCAGTGTCATCATTAGTGCAGTGCTAACTTCTCGAGCAATTTTCCAGAGGATGAAGAATTACACGGTAAAGATGCGATCTCATGCAAGGTTCTTTGCAGACATGTGTTGGACATTGAAACATACTGGGTCTTAGCTTATGGGTTCATGAACGAACTTTATGAAAATAATAGGGAAAAATTATTTAAAATATTAAGGAATCAGTTAGTGGCGAACAGGAAACTGCTCCGGGGTAAGGACTGGGTGGTTAGATGAGTTGATCCATGGATCTGGCATGGCAAGAACTAGACTGATCCAGGGATACGGTTTCCTGGTTGGACTGGTATAGCCAGCCATATGAGTCAGTAATTGAATTCCAGTTCTATCTTCTGAAAAATCAGTCAGTATACATCTGTAATGGGAAACTGGATAGTAGACGCTTGATAGTAGTGAATTCTATCTTACTTTCCTGTAATGTAATAAGTGTGGTGAAGAAGTAAAATAAACTACCATAGGTTAATTCTCTGCAACTGTTAATACTTATTTAGTTTGTAAACCATCCCATTTTGCAGATCTATGCTGTTTCAATCACTATCCGTATTGTTGTAAGCTCCATGCCTTTAGCTTGAGCTATCTCAATAATTGATCATGTCTTTTTGATCCGTTATTTTTCAATATGTTTTACTCATTGTGCCTCCCTTTTTCCTTTGCCAATAGCTTGGATTTATGTTACTGGCTCTCATATGGCAGTTCGATTTCCCACCCTTCATGGTCCTGATAATTGCTATCCTTAATGATGGTTTGTTCTCTTACCTAGAGAATCCATATAATTGTTCTTCGAACTGATGTTTTTTTATTTTTGTTCTTTCACCATTTTCATACATGGAGAAGCTTTCATTTAGATTGCCTATATGAGGTTTAAGATTCCTCATACCAATGCAATGTTTTGGGCATAATCCTAGGTACCATCATGACAATATCTAAGGACAGAGTAAAACCGTCTCCTCAGCCCGACAGCTGGAAGCTTGCTGAAATCTTCACAACTGGGATTATTCTAGGTGGTTACCTAGCGATGATGACAGTCATTTTCTTCTGGGCGGCATACAGGACTGACTTCTTCCCTGTAAGATGAAAACTCTCCAGATAGTATAATTACAGATACTTTTTCTCAAGTAATTGCTTACTAACATGCTGTTATACTGAAGGATTGTAAATGTCAATAAACTAGCGAATTTGATTAGCTATATTTGGAATAGGGTTCAGGGTTAACTTGGCTTACGCTATTGTTATGTGATTGTTATAGTACATGAGTTGATTGAGTGATAGACAATGGTCCATTTATTCACTCTTTTAATGTGCTGCTTGGTAGTTGATTCAAATTGGTGTGTTTTTTGTAGCATATATTTGGGGTTTCGAGCCTTCAGAGGAAGGACACAGATGACTTCAGAAAGCTTGCCTCTGCAATTTACTTGCAAGTAAGCACTATCAGTCAGGCTCTTATATTTGTGACCCGAGCGAGGAGCTGGTCTTTCATTGAGCGCCCAGGATTGTTGCTTGTAACAGCCTTTGTTGTGGCGCAATTGGTAACGCATCGAAAACCAGTTGGAGGTACCATTTTGCATATGCTGTCTTCTGGTAGGGCCATATCCTGAGTCCGGCATTTTATTGATGAAACAGATTGCTACATTGATTGCTGTTTATGCAAACTGGAGTTTCGCTGTGATTGAAGGAATTGGATGGGGTTGGGCTGGTGTTGTCTGGCTTTACAACCTCATCTTTTATTTCCTGCTCGATTTCATAAAGTTCTTCATCCGATATGCTCTGAGTGGGAAAGCTTGGGACCTTGTTATAGAGCAACGGGTATGAATGGACTAGTTGGCTTGGTTAGGCATAGAAATCTTGCAGGTGGTATTCAATCTCAGGTTAATGATCTGTGTTTGGATGTTTCTTTCTTTTCAGATTGCATTTACAAGGAAGAAAGATTTCGGGAAAGAAGAACGTGAATTGAAGTGGGCTCATGCTCAGAGGACCCTCCATGGTCTGCATCCACCTGAGACCAAGATGTTCATCGATCGGAGCAATGTTACGGAACTCAATCAGATGGCTGAAGAAGCAAAAAGACGAGCTGAGATTGCTAGGTATGCATTTCACTTTGGTGTCTAATGAAATGGATAGACAAAACATGGAAGCCACTTTGACCTGTGAAAGCAAATAGAGGAACAAAGTAGACCTTGTTGAGTCTCATTTCAACTGCCATGAAAAACTAGATGTCAAATTTCTGGGTGTTGTCTTTGTGCATGGACGAGATTCAAATGCTCCAGCATCATGTGTTCTTGCAGGCTGAGGGAGCTGCACACACTCAAGGGGCATGTCGAGTCGGTGGTGAGACTCAAGGGGCTCGATATCAACACGATTCAGCAAGCTTACACCGTGTAGAGAGGTGGATGATATATAACTACAGTGAAAGGCACGAAGGACTTAAGATGTCCACATATATATATATATATAAGTGTGCGTTCCTGTATATCTCAGGCATGGTGGTGTGAGCAGAGAAGTCTAGTTCATGTATATAATATATAATGATATTAAAAGGATAAAGAACAGACAGATATGTGCTCTCTTACGGGGTACCAGATCAAACCAACAAGCCCGAATAGATCTTTTTAATGAAACATGAATCTCAGGATTCTCAAAAGCAAAATCCAAGAGATTTTCGTGGCAGCAAAATGTGCAAACTGCTAAAACTACCCTTCCTTGGGCTTGCACTTGAGAGGGTTGTCGAGAAAACGAGTCTTATATTATTACCATCCGAAAAAGTTTGATACAAACTGGGGCATACTGAAAATGGTCCACCATCAAGCAAGTCAACATGAACAACCGATAGTAATACATGGTCTCACTAGAGGATACGAGGAGGTTGCATTGTTGCTGGGGTTTAAGCAGCCGAGCGGTATTTGATGATCTTCTTCTCGAGCTCCTCCTTCTTGGCTCCGATCACCCTGTCCACTTCCTTTCCTCCCTTCACCAGCACGAACGTCGGCATCGCCTGCACCTTGAACTCCTGCGCAACGTCCTGCGGGAAAAGAACCAAAAATAACAACCGAAGATTTCAACTTGTAGACAGTACTTGTTTATCAATAACACCATACTCTGTTGGTTTCTGAAAATTCAAAATGCTTCGCTTCAAACGCGGGTCTTATTCATGAGACCGACGGAAAAGGAAGTCAACGCAAGATCACAGGCAGTCAAATTGCAGACAGTGAAAGATCATCGAGGTAAAAAGGAAGCGACTTGGGAGAGAATAGCAACAGAGGACGTACCGATAAATTATCGACGTCGATCTTGGCGAAGGAGACATCGGTGTACTTCTCGGCCATGGCGTGAACGTGGGGCTCCATGAGCTTGCAGGGCCCGCACCATGATGCGGCGAAATCGACCACCATCTTTCGTCAATCAACAACCCCGGGGACAAAAAGATCATAATTTTATCAACAGAAACGATTGAATCACGGAGAATTTTGGAGATTTGAGCGTATTGAATCGAATGGGAGTTTTCCCGTCCGTACCAATTTAGGGGTGTCCTTGAGGGAGTTGAGGTGGAGCTGCCACCGAGCTGAGGAGTGGAACGCCTGGACGTGGCTGGAGTCCGACGTTGCCTCGTCGCCGGCGAATGCTGGTCCGGCCCCGAAGAAAGACGACAGGAAAGATCCCATTGTATTTCGTCTCTACTCTCTCCCCCACTCACGCCCTCTTTTTAGTTCTCTCTTTTCTCTCTCTTAAATTAAATGTTATACGTTTTTTAATTTCTCTTAGATTGAAATATAATACATTGGTGCATTTTACGCTTTTACCCCGTTTAAATTTGCTATGGGCTGAGCTGAAATCTAAACCGTAGTTCCGATCGGGTTTGCTTAAATGCCAAGATCTCTCCTACTCAGACCCCGGTTGATCACATATAGACCGGACGCGGGGCCAGACCGGTCACTTGAAATTAGAAAAAGAAGAGAAACGCAAATCATATTCTCCCCCGTTGAAACCCTAGGCGAACAACTGAGTGAGAGCATCTGCATCAGTGGGAACGACATCAACAATGGGAATGGTGGAGGCCTTGGTTTTTGGTAGCAGGTAAGAACCGATTCCTTAATCTTTGTGGTTCAAAGTTCTTACCTTTCGATTGAGGGGGGTGGAGGCATAGGATTGAAGAATGAAGACCCGTGTCGGGGCTCCTTGGAGTGGCGGTGGAGTTGTGGGCGGCGTGCATTAGACTTGCCTTGAGGCGGGGTAATTGGATAGAATCATGGGATCGGGGGAGATATCTGGCTTGGTTTCAGGGATGGTTCTTGTACAGTTGCTGCGGTGGTGACGACGGCCGCTGGTCCGTGGAGGTGGAAACTTGGAAGTCGAATATGTATTTTCGAAAATTTTATATTTAAAATTTTGTTTTAATATTGACATAAATATTATAATTGTCATGTGAAAACTTAATGATATAAATTAGTGCCTAATGAGATTGTATTTTAAGTTTTCTTATCATTAATTTTATATTGTTATTATTATTTTACTAAATATGCGGTTGAACCAGGTTCGATCCATGAAGCTATGGACCCATCTCTTGACCGATTTCCGGCCTGGTCCGGTTTTAAAACTACGGAATCGGAATGGACACCGCTGACCATCCGTTCACCTTCACAATACACTCTCCCCTTCTGACTGAAAAAGCAGCGATATAACTATCCGTCTTCTTCTTCCGTTGAGGTGTCCTCCCTCCGCCTTGAAGCGGCCGAGCAACATGGCCTACGGGATTCCTGCTGCTACCGCCGCCACCACTGGCTCGACTTCCGCGATTAAGCAGGTGAAGTTGGACAAAGAGTGCGAGCTCAGGATTGAGGTTGGCAACGAGACGCCTCTCCGCCTCCGCCTACTCTCAGGCACCGCAGAGATATTTGGCACCGAGCTTCCTCCTGAAATATGGCTCACCTTCCCTCCTCGACATAAGTTCGCTGTACCGCTTAAACCTTTTTTAAAAGCTCATATTCGCAATATATTATTTATATGCGTATGCGTCTGTGTATGTGTCTGTCTGGACATGTCTTTGACAAATAAGGAGTTGCTGCTGATTCATCAATTAGGGCCGTTAGGAAAGACAATTTGTTCAGTTTAGTTGAATTTTCTGTGGTGGCGTTTGATCTTTTGTGAAACTAATTCAAAGAATTCCAGGTTTTTACTTGGTATGGAGCAACTATCGAGATGGATGGTGACACGGAAACTGATTATACTGCAGACGAGGTCATGTTTGTTCTTTCATAGCATGGTGGCTGATTTGTATCTTCTAATGAATTATCATATTAGAGGAGTTGTTGACCATCGCTCGGTTTGTTGATGCGTGGATTTATGATGCTTGACATTAGACACCAATGGTCAGCTACGTTAATGTGCATGCTGTGCTTGAAGGACGCAGAAGCCGAGCCAGAGCATCACCACCCGACTCTGATTCTTCTCAGGTTTGGTTCAATTGAGAGTCTGACTATGATGGCTCCTCAGTGATTTCAAAGACTGCACAGTTTTTCCTGTTTGTTTTTTGTTATGCTTAATTTTGGAAATAATGGTAAAGTAACACCTGGTACATGGACGTGAGATGAGTCCCTCTGTCTCCTCATTGCATGATTTATGCTGTAAGGCAAGATTTTGAGAATGTCTATTCTGTGTTTCAGGGCCCTAGAATTATTGTTGTCGGACCTGTAGATTCTGGCAAGAGTACATTGTCAAGGATGCTGCTTAGTTGGGCAGCTAAGCAGGGTTGGAAACCTACATTTGTGGACTTGGATATTGGCCAGGGATTTATAACTATACCTGGCTGCATTGCTGCTACACCAATCGAATTGCCAATTGACCCTGTGGAAGGAGTTCCTCTAGAAATGCCCCTTGTTTACTTCTATGGGCACACTACTCCAAGGTATTAATTTTCATTTATGGCAGTGTTCTTCCTATAGTTTCCTATCTCTCAATAGAACTTATCACGTATCTTCAGGATACAAGTTGAAGAAACGTTAGTGGTTATGTTGATTATGAGATATCACAATTTGACTGCTGAACAATACCATCGACCATTAGCTAAATTTCCTACTCTATAAATTGCTGAGCATGAGAAATGTGTGAGCCTGCTTGAAAGGAATGCAATATTGACCTAAGTACTGTGTATCATTTACATCTGTGGCATTTGAAGAAGCATCTCTCTTTAATTTCTGTTGCTTGCTGGTAAATGTTTGTGTTTTTATGTTTTTGAATTCTGAATTAATTCATAAGCTGTTCTGTTATTTTTTGCAGCAATAATGTAGATTTGTACAAAGTGCTTGTGAAGGAGCTTGCTGATATTCTGGAGAGACAGTTTGCTGGTAATGCTGAATCACGAGCTGCAGGCATGGTGATAAACACCATGGGATGGATAGAAGGTGTAGGCTATGAGGTAAGTGATTATGATTGTGAATATTGAAGATAGTGAAATTCTGATTGGCTCAATTTTTTTTTATAAGTTTGTTTCCCATCTTTTCATTAATGCAGTTGCTTCAACATGCAATTTTTACATTCAATGCTAATGTAGTCTTGGTTCTGGGTCAGGTTAGTAGTCGTTTATTCCTTTTTCCCTATCTACTATCAACCTTTGTAGCATTCAGTCTCTTGAATATCTGTAGATCTGGATAACTTATTATGTTAGGGAGCAGTTTCTTCTCATAGCCCTTTCTGCACTGGAAAACATTTTGAATGCTTGCAGGAGAAACTCTTCAGCATGCTCAAGAAAGATGTGTTGAAGAATAATCCCAGTGTGGATGTTGTCAAACTTCAAAGATCAGGTGGGGTTGTGTCCAGAAATGCTAAATTTCGGCAAAGGACTAGAAGCTATAGGATAAGGGTAAGCCACCTTTTTCTATTCTCTTTGTTATTGTGAATAAAGGCTACAATGAATCTGCAGATGTTTTTTATTTTAACTAATATGTTGCAGTTTTTTAAGCTTCCCTTGTCTGCAATTGTGATGAAATTAACATTTTTAATTTCTAGTGCAGGAGTATTTTTACGGTCCAGCAAATGATCTCTCACCACACGCCAATATAGCCAATTTCAGTGATTTATCCATCTACAGGATTGGGCGTGGACCTCAGGCCCCGCACTCAGCACTGCCAATTGGTGCAAAGTCCGTTGCAGACCCTCTGAGATTAGCACCTGTGAATATCAATCGGGACCTGCTCCATGTTGTTCTTGCAGTTTCATTTGCTAAAGAGCCAGAGGAAATAATCTCAAGGTAATGGTAACTTCACAGTGGAATTTAACTTTTGGTCCATAAAAATTTCCTTGGAAGGTGTATTTTAACTTATCTCTGCTTGCCATTCATGTCCTTTCTGCAGCAATGTCGCTGGGTTCATACATGTCACTGACATAGATATACAAAGGTTTGACCTTGAACCTTGTGTTGCTCATCATGGACGTATTTGTACATGTTGGAACTGTCTTTTTTCTGATTCTAAAATTGCAATGGCAGGAAGAAGATCACTTACCTTGCGCCATCTCCTGGGGATCTTCCGGGAAAATTCTTGATCATGGGAACCTTGACATGGCTTGAAACCTGATCTCTAGATGCGACTTGGTTGGCTACTATAAGTTTTAGAGTTAACCTACCAACTGCACTGATCACTGCATCGTTCATTTACGGTATTGGCTGACTTTGTGTATCATATATATAGCTGAAATCTCGGGTGCCAGATTTTGTAACTTCTAATTTAGTGAGATGACCGCATTTCATGCAACTGCGTTCAGTTTCTCTGTTCTTTGCCCACTACATTAAGTATACTTCTAGAGTTCATGCTGTCCCAACTTTGATATAGTCGAGATCTACATGGAGTGTCTTTGTCAGATATGCTATGAGATGAAAAATCGGGAGTGCGAACACTTTTGTTGATTATTTCGATAAATGAGCTTACTAGGAACAACTTCGTCAAACATGAACTTCTCAAACGACAAGATCACAGTGAAATGATATTCCTGCAAGAGGCCCCAGTGCAGATGATAGGTGACGGTGAAACAGTGACAGATCAATTCTGCCTGCTCCAACACAGTTGGACTTGGTCCAATGACATGGAAATGGAAAATCGAGTGGACCGACAATATGGGAGCTACGCGTGAATGATGCTCAAGATAAGAGCCCGATTTGCAATTGCACTGACTATTTGTATCGGAAATTGCAATGATCAGTTGAATCAAGCTCATCACACACTACCCTTTTACGGCCTTGTTGCTGCAACATACATTTATTGGACATAGATACCAGCAAATGACATATTTCTCCATACACGAGGAATCTTGTCAAGTCTCATCTTTTCCTACTGGTGCACACAATATTTTTCTGTTGCTACTGATAGAATATAAATCATGTATCGAAATTCGGCTGCAGGACTGCCGGGAATCAGGTCTTCTACAATGCTAACAGGAGATAGTATGCCAAGGCTATTGGTACTGCAATTAGCATCCCAAAGATTACACTGTAACAGCAAAGAACAAAAGTCCAATTTCAGGTCTAACAGAAAGAAGGGTTAGAATAGCTAATGCAATGGAAATGGGGATACCCAGTGCTCAAGATGTCCGGATGTGTATTGTACTCTTTTGCGAATACGAATGGCACAATCCCTTGGGGAAGAGCAGCCTGTGATGCTCATCACTGAGTCTTAATAGCAGTTTCTGAGCAATAAATTGTTTATAAATCAAGAAGATGGATATCAAGGGTACCTGTACAATCACCACTTTGAGCACGGATCTCCGTAGTCCGACGATTATGGAAGCCATGGCCATTATGGCAGGCCCCGCGAGGAACTTCAGCACTAATGCATTAACAGCAGTTCGAGCACCGCAAGCTATTATGCTTGCTCTTGATGCCATGAAAAGACCTATCAAATATGGGTTGCCGCATAAATTGGAAAAGATCATTTAAGTATCTATTGAAATTGTATTATTAGTCAGCAAGTGTCAACTTCTCGATCCATTGTACCTAGGCTGAACATTGCCATTCCGAGTCCTCCTTCAGAAAGTAATAGGATTGAGTTGTTTACAATTGCTGGTAATTCTATCTTCCACCTGCCAGACATTGAGCTGTATCAGGCCAACAACTCTACCGAGCTGAATCTAAGAGCGGCCTTTTGTTGGTTTAAAAGCTAGCAGGAAGCTGACCTGTACCGAACGCTTGCCCAAACAATGCCCAGCAGAGTTGCATGAGTGTTCGGGTTCCTCACGAGCTTCCTTGCCACTTTCCACACAATGAGCAAGGTCTCATATTTCCTTCCGCACCTGAATATCAATACCCCTCCTTCCTCTTTGGACAAGGATTCCTGTGGATTCTCTGTGTTCCCTATAAATAGATTTTAGGCATGAAAGAAGGAAAATAATAGCAGATTCATAAGATGACATGAGTACCATTAATCAAATCTTTCAATGCTAAGCAGTTCTTCAGAAGTCCAAATAAATATCTGGATAATGGACTTCTGAATTCTGTTGATCATATAAAAGAGGAAAACAGGAACTTATTGGTCGGGGAAGTGTCATCAGTTTATCAGTTTTGCATCCAACGTGGATATTGTTGGAATGTTTTCCATGTCACTAAACCTGCTGAGATAGGGTGAGAGTGAATTATCTGTTCTTGTTCTGTTAACATCAACAATATCTTTATCTGCTGATGCTCCCTCTCTCTCTATATACTAAGAAAAATTGCGAAAAATCTTGCCTGTGACTTCCACAGGTTCCGTCACTGCAGCCATTGTTGTTGCATTGAGCTCAAATAGAAAGAGCAACACGTTGTACCAGACTATGCTCTGGAGGACAACTATCTGTGCTAGCAGTGCAGCTGCTTCATCCCCATACATGGCCTGAAGCAAAGGAATCCCAAGAATCAGAGTGTTCGGGAGAGTCAACAGAGACAAACCTGTAATGATCCACTTTAGGCCTCCTCTTCTGCTGATTCTCGTCACCCCAATTAGTGCAAGAATGGCAAGAATTTTCTGCAGGAAGTCAGCGAGCATCACTCTGACGTTCATCCTATATGGGTTGGTAGAGGATATCAGTTGGAAAGATAGGAGAGGGATTGAGAACTTTGCCACGAACTTATTTATGCCCGAGCATTGATCGGGCGTGAAGAGCTTCCAGCATTTCATTGAGGCGTAGGCTAATATCATTGCAAAATATAGTGGGACCGTAGCTGCCACTACATGGTAGATATCAGCTAAAGAAATAGACATCCTTGACATCCAATCACAGTCTATAGGTTTATGTGAGGAGCAGGCTGTCTTGACGGCCCTGTGCTTATAAAGACGATCTTAGGTGAGAAACAAACGTCTGAGATGCTTCATGGAAAGCCTTCTTAGTGATCATGTGCCTTCGGGATCAACCAACCCAACAACTTTTCATTCATAGGTATGTACTTTGTAGCTTTTCACTTAATAGATTAATGATTTAGTATGTGCACTCTATAGGCATAAATGCAGCAATGAGATCTCTTATTTGGACTGACAGTTTCCAGCCTTTGCTTTATCTAGGTAGAGCTTTCATAGGCTGCTGTCTCATACCTCGGTTATTATGCCGTAATCTCATTTCGAGGACAAAAAAGAGAGGTCTAAGCTCATAGTTTTGCTCTTCCCAAATTGACCCGGTGGTTTTATCTCAATATTTTATCAGTAATAAAGCAGCAAAGCTAATAATATCTTGTTCTACAAATCTGCAGAATATGTTCATTCTAGTTATAGCTATCTTTACTTTAGATCAGTGGTGGCCCCATGTCTTTTTTTCTGAACCAAATTAGATGAGTCATAAGGAATTGCTTTGCTTTTTCAGTTCTGTCGATGGAGATTTGTTTTGGGCACTTAAGGGCTGAGGGAAGGAGAATAAAGAAGTGAATTGCAAGAGAAGTAAATGAAGTACTGCTGAGCTTATCACAGTGCTAAGGAAGAATTTTTGCTAAATTTGGTCAAAAGTGAGAGAATAAGTGTCAGAGGAGTTTGCTTTGAGAGTTTGGTGGTTTGCTCCTAAAGACACAAATCTCTCTTCTTTGAGACGGGGATCTATTCCGTTGTTGTTGTTGTTGTCTTGTCTCCTTGAACCAGAAGACTGTTACAAGGTTGTGCGGGCTTGTTTCTGGTCCAGGACTGGGACTAGGCCCGCCTTGTTTCTGGTGCCGAAACATTCAGCACATTTACATAACAGAGCATCAAACATATCGATACCATCGCGCATGCTTACATAACACAGGAATTGGAATGGGTCGACTCCGAATATTGCAGCACAGGTTGTTACAAAATGACACTCAAGTCGCAAGTAGTCCAACTTTCCCCTTCCATCATATCAGACCAAGTGCTGATGATAAATCTTAAGCTCTCTTACTGCACTGGTCCCCCCACCCCGACTGGATAACCGAACTCATGATCGAGAGTTTTAAATTGAAGCCGAATTCTGACTTCAGGAAGCAAGGCTCGAGAAACTCTGACTTGACCGACAATTTCGTGCAAATCGTAATCTCAGATGTCTTTCCACTGAGCAGGAAACAAATTCCTACAGGGGTTGATTCAATAACTGCCTGAAAGAAATTTAGGAGCGTTCTCGATAATCTGTTCACGCGACTGAACGTTCCCATTTAACACCTGTGTAATAGCGTAGTACCATCATCAAGGGGAGGTTACCTGAATTAAGTTGAACCGTGCTGCTAGCGGACCTAGTTCTACTGCCATTTTGAAGCTTAGTTGCTTCTGGCATCGTCCCAGGAATCATACAGCAGAAGCAGTGATATATATATATATATATATATGTATGTATGTATAGTGCTAAACAGTATGCTTGAAATTATTACCAATTTATTTTTCCTTCTCTAAAAGTATGATTTTCACGTTTTCAATAAAGAATTTAATATCAAAAACGTACTTTTCATTATGATCAAATAGAACCCGAAGAAAGAAAGCCATTCAACCCTCGAAGATGTCGTGCTTGAAAGGAAAAGAAACTATCTGACAAGCGATGAATCCTATGAACAGAAATAACTGAACAGGCAACTGTTGATCACAGTAGGAAAATCTCAGCATCTGCAGGGCGTCATGCATCATTATAGCCTCATAGGTGTCATAACATTTTCCATTTCGATACCCTTGCTTCGTGGCCTCTTCTGCAGATTCTTCGTAGTCAGTCTCAGCGTCCCTTGGTCTGGGAACTATCACAAGGTATGTGGATGTTCACTGTCACGAATGCCAGTCCAAATGTCATGTGAGCCTGCACTAAAATCAATTTTCCTGCATTGCCCACTAGTCCCTTGACAATCTGGCTTCCGTATGGCCCGCAGCCAAGCCCCTGTCCGTTAGGCTTGGCCTATCCCTGTCACATGGTTCGAAAATGGAAGAGTTCCTCCATTAGCATAGCGTTACATGGTCCGGTCCACAAGCATATTCTAGAGATCCTTTTCTTTTTCATTTTATCAAGAAAGCCTGCTGAGAAGCCACATTCTGCAAATCTTCGGGCTGTCAGACACAGTACAGACACCGAAGCTTGTCCTACTCTGCCCTTGTTATCATCGATCACCTTGTCTTCCACCGGTATCGCTTTCCTGTCAACAACAGAGAGACGTAATGATTCCAAAATATGACTGTGCATATATATCCCCTTGCAACTTCTCTTGTAAAGAAAAGAAAACCCCAAAGCCGGAAGTAGCTGGGAGAGGAGAGCAAGGAAAAGGAAAGGAACAACGGAAAGTATGGTGCTTAAAACCAAAGAGTCCGCCCCGAGATGTGTCAGGAGGCATAGAAGGGAGCCTAACTCGGTTCCTGCTGGCTGTGATGATAACAAGAGTCAGCAGCAGCCACAACCGGGTGATCAGAACTCTTCAGCCACCACTGTCAAGAGGAGCTCAAGGTTCCGAGGGGTTAGCAGGCATAGGTGGACTGGTCGGTTTGAGGCTCACCTGTGGGATAAGCTATCCTGGAACGTAACACAGAAGAAGAAAGGAAAGCAAGGTAGATGCTGCTTACTTATTGTTCATCCATCCTATATATTATTCATCTTCTCTTTTCCCCGTGGATAAACTAACGGCTCATTCGAAAATTGCACCGTTGGGACTGCTGTGGGCTCTGATTCAATCAACAGTATACATTGGTGAGCCAGAATTCCTTCTTGTTTAATGATCTCTCTCTCTCTCTATTATTTTTATTATTATGGTATGTAAATGATCGATACGGATGATGAGTCCTGTTCTCGCGGATCTGTCAGGGGCTTATGACGAGGAGGAATCCGCTGCAGGAGCGTATGATTTAGCTGCTCTCAAGTTCTGGGGGACATCGACCTACACCAATTTTCCGGTACGTACATAGGAGCCAGCTATTGACGAACGATTGAAGAGTACTTTATGAATCTATGCAGAGTCAACTTCTTCTAACGTTGTATTGTTCAGATATCAGACTAGGAGAAAGAAATCGAGATCATGCAGGCTTTAACAAAGGAGGAGTATCTGGCTTCTCTAGGAAGGTATCATTTTTGCAGAACCCCGATGTCAGTGTCTGCTCATGTGCTTGTGTACGCAAAGAGTTGCGACAATATCCTGAAAAAGTAAGTCAAAATGAGCCGAAAGTCATTCTTCATGCAGAAGGAGCAGTGGCTTTTCAAGGGGCGTATCAAGGTACAGAGGAGTTGCAAGGTGCAGAAACAACACTCATCTACCGAAGAGAGAGAGTGATGCTGAAATCTGAACAACAGGGAAGAGCAAGACAGGAGGATTCTTATGAAACTAAACTGGACAGTGAAATGCAGGCACCACCATAATGGCAGATGGGAGGCGAGGATCGGGAGAGTTTTCGGAAACAAATACCTCTATCTCGGGACTTACAGTAAGCTCCACTCTCCCGCAGATCTTGATGCAAAAACAAAATTCCTTGAAACGAAGTCCTGTCGACGAACAGGAAAATTGAGGGTCTAAGATTTGTCATAAAGGACTCGCTGTCTTACTCGTCGCAGGTACCCAAGAGGAAGCAGCTAGTGCGTACGACATAGCAGCAATCGAGTACCGAGGCATCAATGCAGTAACAAACTTCGGCCTGAGCACTTGCATCCGATGGTTAAAGCCAGGAGGGGACACTGCAAACGAGCAGCAGCAGACCTCCACGCAGCCTCAGCCGGGCATTTTTACCGCTGTCAGTTAAACTACTCGATGGAGGATGACTCAAAGCCTTCGATCTTCGCTTCGCCACTACAAATCCTTCTGCAGCTGGATCCGTATGCTCCCCACAGGATCAAGACCTCTTTGAGAGGAAGCTCTCTGTCAGTTAGCGCACCAGTAAGTCATAGCCTCCTCCTTCGATCTTCGGTCGGTGTTCAGAGAGTTGGTCGAGAAGAACCCAAACGTGTGCGGGGATGACACCGATGCTGAGGATGTAGTGAAGAATCAAGCACAGCTTGGAAGTGGCGAGGATGGGTATGCCGAGATCTTCTGTGATGGTACGTACAGGCAATATCCCATACGGAGATGAAGATGACATACGGTTGCAGGAACAAGAATTGCACTCTCTTTTGCCATCGCGCAAGATACTTTGGCTCCTGGAAGGCCTGCAAGTATGCATTTAAGTCCGTGACATATTTTTGCACGATTGATTGATCGACAGGATTCGATGTAACCTCTTGTTCTGAAATGAATGCTTCCCCGATAATACAGCAGAAAGGTTGACTTGAGGTCCACGAGAGAGTCAATACTTTTACTCTTATTACAATTCAGTCCCGGACGATATCCCAGAGTGCCATGGAAACAGATAAGCTTCTCTGGATTATAGATATATACAACTTATTCAGAGATTGTAGCAATACAATGGAGTCAAATTGGTTCAAACTTCTGCAACTCGAAAGGCAATCAACACAACAACATGGCAAATATACAGGGAAAAAAATTTTGCTTAATAAAGAGATGATGAAGCATATCAGAATATGAACACGACACTATCATGGACCCGCGACTTTTGGTTCTGGGCCACACATTCCGATATCCACATCAGGTTCCGGATCTCCTGCTCCCTCAGCCTCATGTACGCGAAGAATACACCATAATGGAACTGGAAACAGACAGAAGGTACCTTAAGGGGCTATTATGAAGTGGTTCTCTGTTGTTGCAAACAGATGATGTATGACTGAAAAACAAAAAATGCTATGATAGTGAAAGTAAAATTGCATATACAATGCCTTGTTGCCAATTACTCTCAAAATGTCATGGAAAAATTCTAATTGGTGTAAATATTATGGGTGTACAGCTGCACGAAAATACCTGCTGTTCAAAGGCAAGGCAGAGCCTCTTGACCTCCTCTTCGTAAAATGCCTTATCTAGCGTCTGACTCTCTCCATATGATAGCTTCGAGAAAATAGACTGATACGCAGGATACTTCTCCATGACAGCTCGGACCTGTAAGCAGAAAACATCAAGATACTGCCGGAGTTGCTGTTCGCATTTCATAAGCTATAAAAGATCAACTACATATAACACAAGGGGCAGAATTGACAGAGGCTGAGGAATGGCCTCCTTGCCAGTATTTCATGAAAGAACCATGAAAGAGTTTGATTAAAGCACCTGGTCTATATCCTCACAAACAGCAAGTTCTTCATGGCCGTAGGGGTATCTGTGCACAAATGGAAAATCAATTGTAAGGATGGAAGAAAACACATAGACAGAGACTTCCACTGCTAACACAGTTAAGCATAAATCTTACAATAAACCAAAATTTGAGTACAACTTCCTCCTGTCATCCCTGGTAAGCTCAGTGCCGATGCTGAAAAAAATAGAATGCATTAGCAGTGGTACGCTGCAGTTACAAAATATCATAATAAAACCACTTCTCTCTGGACAAGTTACCTGTTAATGGTGATATTCACTGCCCTTCTGTCAGCCTCAAAGGCAAGGAGGTCAGACATGATCTCTGCAGTAGCACCACCCAGTTTCTGTGCAGAATATTTCACATATATTTCAAATTTCGGTTGTGAATAGAGCACCCCAATGAAAGTCAGAAGAGATTTTTTGTTTTTAAGCAAATGTGCAATTTCAACTAGACCTCACCTGACAAAACCTGTAGAAATCCTCGAGATAAGCCTTGTAAAGAGTATTCCTCATAATCTCGATGTTCATGTCATCTAAGTCCTACCGAGGAAATATAAGTAGGTATTACAAGCGCACAATCAAAAGATAGAACAGTATATTCCTTTAAAATAAAAATGCATTTTGATATAAGTGTTTTAGTCCTAATGCGATTGAAGGTGACAATAAAACGTTATTCTCCTTATCTCATGGAATAGATAGCCATGTTGGCATGTTTGATTACAAGCTGAGATTTTGGCATTTTTCTTGTGAACATATCAAAGATAAGTGCCTACATTTTACCAATATAAAAATGCTGCATAATATATGAGCAGAATGATAGTTTTATACTGTTAGAAGTGCCATCAATGGCAGTTGTACATGGGGAAACAAATGAAATTTAATTCCAAAACCATGTAATAGATGTCCAACACAAGGAGAAATTCAAATTCATAAAAGAAGAAAATTATAGTGTATAACTAGTTTAACAAAGGGGGACACATTTGTACCTCTGATGTAATGCACTCAGAGAAATAAGGAGCCAGAGGTGTGTCAACAAGAACCAATCTGTACAGCTCCCGCATATTCTGAGCAACTGCCAGGGTTGCAATACTGTTCAAGAAAAGAGGTAGATGAATAATAACAAGGGCATTATCGACTGCGCAGCTCAGGACAAAGAATTTGAAAGCAGTAAAGGTACCTGTCAAACATGCCTAGTGGATGACATTTTTCCAGTAGTTCCTGAACATCCCTCTCATGCAATGTTCCGGTAACAATCAAGACAACATTGTCTATCATGTGCCCGTACCTGCAAGAGACAGAGAGAGATGCTGAAATCTACAATTCCATACTGTTATTTCCTCACAGAAATTACATTTGCATTAGAAATTAAATTCCAGACCGTCAATAGAGACAATTGAAACAATAGGACTATCTGAAGTTTCGAGTCATTAGAAACACTACCATTGGTAAAAGATTAACTTAGATGCCAGGTTCTAATCCAATATAGCGGCAAACTTCCTACTGAAATCTTTCAACAATATACACATCACAAAAAAAGAGTAAACAATTTGAAAAGTGATATGATGAATTCAACTTACGTGATGTACTCAAGGAAAGTTGAAAGAGGTTCCGTGGCTTGGCACTTCATGTTCTTGTACTCATCAACTAGTTTGACAGTGCATTTCTCCACAATTGTCGTGGTATGCAACGGTGAAGGTTCTGTAAACACATAGAAATGAACAAACGGAATAGTACATCAGGCAGCAAGTTAAAATGGCAGAAGATAGCAATCACCATCAGCTAGCGGAACTCCTAGCGATCTACTCAGAAGCACCATTTCATCGAACTGCCCATAAAAAAAATTCCTGATCGACATCAATACAACAACAAACACCCATCCTAAGAACTCAATCAAACTCCGAAATCCCATGAGCTCAATCAGAACAGGAGACTGAAATGGAACTGCAATCAATTCGAAGAGTGCTCTCTCCCCAGGGAGTAAGGGAATCGACAAGAAAGCCACCGTACCGTTTTGGAGGTAAGGGCCGTACTCGGTGGCGGAGAGGTGCATCTTGATGTCATCGAGGGTCTCGCACTGGCAGAGGTTGTTGTAGTCGGCGGCTGTGAGGAGGCTCGCCCGGTGGCCCCTCACGATCGCCTCAAGGTAGCCCCCGTGGATGTTGAACGTGAGAGCCTCAAATCCATACATCTTGGCACCCTGATCGAAATCGGTTCTCCGAGATTCAGATGAGCGCCGGAAGGATGCAGATCTCTGCAGGGGGGAGAGGATTTTGCACGGCCAGCAATTATGCAGGAATTTTCCTCCCTGCGAGCACCGGGAAAAGGCGAAATCTCCAAATTGCCCCTCCCACTCCCGCTGCTCCCCCCGACGGAGGGGCCCCCAATCCATATTTGGGCCTTTAAGGCCCATATACTCCATTTATTTATTTTTATCTAAAAAAATAAATAGAGTCAGACGGAAAAGGGAGGGAAAGGGGAATCGGAGACCGGGATAAAAACCCGCTTGCCGTAACAGCCCACTGGAAAGCAGAAGCCATGGCCCCTGGTTTTTGCTTCATCCTCATCCAGGAAACCATCTGTGTTACGAATCTCTCCTTCACAAACTCTATCTATCCCTCTTTAAATCCTTCATTCGTCAAATCCAAATCCTTCCCTCCTTGCTCTCAGCGGAGCTGCAAGTCCCCACATCTCTGCTCTTGTCTCACGCCACTTTCTGCTCTGCTTCTCTTCCGACACAGAGATAGAGGGAAAAGGAAGAAAAGGAAAGCCCTCCTATAGACTGTTTGTTTAATTATATTCTCTTTCCACCATTTGATTATTTTGGAGACTGTTGTTCTGAATCGGCGCCCACTTTATGAGGCACCCATTTGGCCGAGATTCAGATGGGGCGGAATTGACTTGCCGGTTATGCTAAATTTCGGTTCTTGAGCTGGTTCACCGATCAGAGCAATTCCTGCCTTTCTTCAGCGTAGAAATCAGTGTTATTTTGGGAGATCTTGGGCTGCTA
The DNA here is from genome assembly GCA_900174645.1 of Sonneratia alba. Lineage (NCBI taxonomy): Eukaryota > Viridiplantae > Streptophyta > Magnoliopsida > Myrtales > Lythraceae > Sonneratia > Sonneratia alba. Next base: position 5,674,254 of record FWPY01000106.1, read on the forward strand.
ATGGGGGTTACGATGACGGCGGCGGGCACGAAAGAGAAGGAATGCCGTGAATTGCCCAGGGACACTCTCGCGAACGCGAACAGCAAGTCTAAGAAGAACCGCCGGAGGCAGACGAAGACGACGTCTCCTATTCAGAGACTTTTCGAGACTTGCAAGGAGGTCTTCTCCTACTGCAGAACCAATGTCATCCCCTCTCCTCGGGACATCGAGAGGCTAAAAATGGTTTTGGGTATGTCTGCTTGTCCGGTTATAATGGATAAGCTTGTGTTTTGGCTTGATAACATTTTCATAAGTTTCTCCACCTGCTCGGGAATTTGGTAATTGTTGATTCTATGATCAGTAAATATTGTTGTTGCCAAGTACTCCCATTTTACGCTGATAGGTTGATTGCGACCCAAGAAATGTCAAATTGATTTGTCTAATGTGGCTCCTGTTAATTTTATATACTATTTGGCAATTGGCATTCTGCTGTTCTCTTGCAGGTATTCAAAATTGGCATTATTGAAACTGGCTGTTGTTTTGAGGAATGCATGAATTAAGAAAATTCATGGGTGGATCTCTGTGGCTTGCTTAGATTAAGGTCCTGTTTAGCTTGTTGGGCCAATTTGATTCCTGTGTCGCTTAGATTAAGCTGCTCATTTATTATTATAGAGTTTGTTGATCACGTAGTGGTCCCTTTTGCTATTTCGTACTCTATGTTTTTTCAGATTCCTGATTGTGTCTGCATTCTCGGCCATGGGGAAGTTTGTGTTTGACACTTGCTATCATAATAATGCCATTCTCCTACATGTCCTACCCCCTATAGGGGCATGAAGCTATTATCTCAAACTGAAACTTCTATAGATTAGATGTGTATGTGTATGTGTGTGTGTGTGTGTGTGTTTGGGGGGCCAACATGATTTTTCTTTTAGTTTTCTTTTATCTTTTGTTTATTTTCAAGTGCATCTAGTTCACTAACTTTTTTAGCAAAAAGGTACAAGCGGCTTCTTTCCTAATTGCTGTTATAAAGGTCCTCCTTTGATTCTACAGTAAGCCTTCTGCAGTACACACAAATATATTTATATTTATATTTCTCATCCTAGTGCTTCGGCCTTACTGCAGCTGATGATACACATTTTGTGACCATAAACATATACAAAATCTATCTTTGTTGTACTTGTCTGCTTTTCTGTTGTCTTCTAAGCAATGTGCATTTATAGGAAGACATAATCTATACATTTTTGTAATATTCTTTATGTGCTATTAATCTTTTCTGGAATGAGGTATTTTACTTGTCAGTTCTCTGCCATTATTCATTTCTCTCGTCATAACTATTTTGTGCAGATGGAATTAGACCGGAGGATCTTGGCCTTAGACATGAGATGTCATATTTTCGGGCAACCAGTGCTGAAGGATCTCCAGTGATAACATACCTGCATCTCTATGAAAGCAAAAAGTTTTCGGTGTGTAAAAACCTCCTCCAATGCTTCGGATTCAATCGGTGAACAGTGAATGCAGATTGGGATGAAGTTATTAACATGTAAACCTCTCGTGCTTATGGAGACCTATATGACAAGCTCTTTTTTTGCTGCAAATTGCAGATGGGAATCTTTTGTTTGCCACCTTCAGGTGTTATCCCTCTTCATAACCACCCAGGGATGACAGTTTTTAGCAAAATCCTACTCGGGACCATGCATATTAAATCGTATGACTGGGTTGCCAGTGCGCCTGGTAGCAATTCTTTTGTGAATCCTCCTAAAGGTAAGCTGTTTTTCTTCTCCTTTGGAGATACTCTTCCAAACAATTTTGCATCTATCAAATTTTTATGTTTATTAAATTTTCTTCACATGCCATGAGGAGGAAAAGTTGAAATTTTGGAAATCCTCCTTGTGTTCTTGCAGCCGGGCCTCATGGCAATGGCACCCACCTAGCGAAAGTGAAGGTGGACTCAAATTTCACTGCCCCATGCAACACATCTATATTATATCCTGCCGATGGAGGGAACATGCATTGCTTCACAGCGGTGACGGCCTGTGCAGTTCTTGATGTACTGGGACCACCATACTCTGATCCTGATGGACGGGAGTGCACCTACTACTCAGCCCATCCATTCTCTAGTATCTCAGGTACCAGTTCCATATACTATTCCTCCATCGTAAAGAATGGAAACTGACGAGGCCTTTCTGGTTCTGGAGATCAACCATAAATTATCAGCTTTTCAGTTCCAGCTCATGAATAGTTTCAAAGAGAATAACGAGAAAATGCATAGGAATGCATTTTACAAGACATTTTCAAGACGCACTGTATTTTCACATTGTTTTCTTTGCTTTTCAATATGGGATAGTCGAACTTGGATCTCCAGAACTAGGAGGGGTCAAACAAACCAAAGCCAGCATCCTTGTATGTTTAACACCAATACATTTCATTTCTCGGAAGATACTGATTGTCCCTGCCTGGCATATTCCAATGTCAGTGGAAGGAGTTTTGGTGCCCGAAGAGGAGAGGGAAGGATATGCTTGGCTAGAAGAAAGAGAGAGACCCAAGGGCATAGCTGTGGTCAGAGCTAAGTACAGAGGCCCATTGTTTGTGGAGAAATGATGATTTCTTCTCAGGGCAAACACGCCATACCGTTGCATCCATCAGTATCAAACAGTGGCTGCTGCTATTTCTGTCCAGCAGTCCCGTTGATTTTCAGTGGACATGGTGCTTTCCTTCTTGAAATGATTATCTTCAACGGCTTCTGTACATAAATAACACCAAGGAAAGAGGACAAGAGACAGAACAGGAAGAATAATAAGACACGTCGTAGTGTTCTCATCATCTTCTCGGAGGAACGTCTGGGGTGTACTTTCACTTCACACCACAGACGTCCCTCCCTGTCATCCTAAGTTAGGTAGACGTCTCCTCGGACGGTTAAAAGGATTCAGTCACGCACTGAAGTAAAAGGGCCGACTTTCTGCTTCTTCGAATCCATGGCTGGAAATAGAACTGTAGTGTTGGGTTTTTCTTGTACTTCTTGAAAAAACACTTATTTCATTCCCTCCCCCGGCTCATCAGCCAATCTTTTCTATCAATCTGCGCTCGCGCGGCTACGTAGTCGGCCATTTGTCGAAAAGATTCACTGGCTGGCGTCAACTCAGATCAGTGTGATAATTTTATAGTGAGGTAGTTCATATAAAGTTTTACTTGATTATTACTCAACCTTGTGGATGATATGGTGCCTGAACTTGGATCTCCGGGCTCAAGGCGTCAGCCTCTTTATGTTCGCTTTGATCTCAGCTGGTCGGCAGGCTGTCACGCTGATCTTTCCGGCAGAACCAGCAAGAAGAATTTCCCTCTTTCTCTTCCCGATGCCGTGTTCTATGACATGGTCGAAGACAACCGCTGATGAGCGGAACTCGGATGATCTTTCCATCTCCACGTAACGTAGTGAGAGAGACACTAGCGGTAGCCCTTGAAGTCCGCCCCCAATTTGGAACATGAAAGAAGGCATGCGTGGATATCGATTTCGTTCAGAGGATTCCAACACTGGGACGACATTTTTACGTTGACCGACTGGTTTGTCCACCGACCCGTGGCAAGTTCCCATTTCTGTAGGCCCATCTCGATGGGATAGTGGGCTTGGAACTGGATTTTGGGCCAGGCCCAACGAAAATCGTGCTAGGAAGATCCCCTTAACGAGTTGTTCAGTCTCGTCGATCGTTAGCCATCTCTGGTTTTCTCCATGTGCAACATCGAGACTGACGGGTCCCGAATAATTCAGGCATGCACGACCAGGTATGTCCACAGCCGATGAGCAACTATTGATCGTGGATTTTCTTCAGAACTTCAACTGGAGATAGTGAATTTTGCTGCCGTGTTTGGATTTGTTCATTTTAGAGGAGTCGAACAAGTTAAATTCCATCTCGCCTCCCCCAAGTTACATTCCGATTTAGTAGATGTAGAGCCTCGCTTAGGGGGTAATTCAGTTCACATCACAAAACCGAAAAGCGAACCGAATTACTTTCCCGGTCGTGACTCCACTAGATTCCCCTAGTATGTTGGTCGAGACAAACTCCATCCACGCATCGGTTCTCCCGTGGGCACCAGCAACTCCCAGCAAATAAATTCTCCCAATCTTTTGCTTCCAAATCTACACGGTAAACTGGAAATTGCTGATGTCTTTGGGTCTCCGAAAGCGGCCAGAAGCCCTTTTTTTCCCTCGTTCATATTTACGCGGAAGACGATGGCTCATAAAAGTTCAATTTTTGGCCATCAAATCTGTCGCCAAATTATGGCGATTCCCAGTGATGATAGGGCCCTCTGCTTGTGCTGACGCTTTTAACATACTTTCGAGCCCTTCTTACCGACAAAATTTCATGATTAATGTAAGCCTATAACCCATCAAATCTAGCAAATTTCAAATTTCGCGGAATCAGCGACCGATTTAGACGGTGCAAAGTGCAGTTGTTCCCTCGTGAGATTATATAGTTTTTTTTGGGGGTGGGCATTGGATAATTGAGATTATATAAATTTCACACTATATTATCCCTTTTTTTTAATTAAATCTGCACAACTATATGGGCATTACGCTAAACAGGATAGGTAGATGTCGCTCCAACCGGGTGGGCACACTAATAGATTCGGGCATCTCGATTTGGCATATAGTATTAATGTATTGCTTACACCCTATCAAATCAAGCCGAGAAAACCGTATAGGCCTATATATATATATGTCTGCCTTCACGGGCATGCAAGTGTGCATGAGCGTGTGTGTTACCAGTCGAGAAATTGCACGATCTCGACCGTTTCGAGTAATGGCCTCTTAATTTTCTGGTACGAAGTCCTCTTTATTGCACATAAAGTACTACAATTACACTGCTGCAAACATTACGTCCGTACAGGAGGACATCTCCATCAGACATACACATATGTACATGCAATACAAATTACGCCTGAACCTTCGCGCTTGATCTGGCGACCAAGAGCCTAGTGATCACTCATTGAGGTGGATAAAACTATAGACATGCATATATATATATATATATGTCTATATATTCAAGGTGCTTGGAACTTTATTGGATCAAACTCCTAATTATGGCAGCTTCTGGACTATCAGCATCAATGGTAGCCAGCAGCTGGGAGAGCCGCTCGCTGAGGTCGTCCACTTCCCTGTGCAGGCTCCGGATGTAGTTGCACGTCTCCTGTAGTATCTTCGAAGCCGACACCTTCAACATGGAACGATTCTCAGTTAGCAGTAAGATGACATTGCGTTATGGGTAAGTACCATTAACTAACTTCGAGCTGGTGAAATTGCGGATGCTGCACTTGGTTTCCAATTAATTATACTTACCTTCAAGAACTTCACGAACACGATCCAGTTTGTCCACGTTAATAAGGTGAAACGCGGGAATTGAAAAGCTTTTCTGTGAACTTCCATGTCTGATGAATGTACTTCTTATTTGCTTCCGGAAAAACGAATTACACAAAAATACTGCCAAGGTTAATTACTCCATGGATGTACGTGTTCTGCATACATTTGGTCGATCGCTGCGTACACCCTATATATACATAGTATGGGATGTCATGAGTAGAACAGTCTGGATGCTTCGTACCTTACTGGACTGTCGATTATCACGAATCTCGGGAAGAAGTTGGCGTAACTTAGAGACGAGGTCAATAATTTGTTCATCGCTGATCCTCGGGGACCCCGACGATGACGACGAAGAGGACTGCCTCGAGCTCCTGCCTGACATCCTTATATATGTGTACGAGCAGGGTGACTGTATCTCAAGTCCCTGAGGCTCTGGCAGCAGACGATATAGAGAAAACCGAGATAATATAGTACGGGGGGGAAGAAAAGCACAGAAAATGGGACGAGGACCGGCCAACAAATGTGAAACGAGAAAAGGAAGGAGGAGAAAGATGGATGAGACCTCTCTCAACAGCAACTCGAAGGGATATCACATAACATTTAGATTTCAGAAAGCTCACGAACATAACAGAAAGTGATGGTGAGTTATAAAGAGGGAAGAAGCGGGCCAACCCCATGAAAGAGATGGAAAGAGGGATTGATTTAAGCATAAAACCGGTTTCACCATGGTACCACGTATTCTCCCTCTACTGGATTCCTATCAGACGCCGCTCCTAATTTACAGTGGAACAGTAATATTTATGCAAATTATTTTAAGAGAAAACATAGCTAGACAGTGATGTTGGACATGCAGAGGACAACTTCATTTAAGAGAGAGAGAGAGAGAGAGAGAGGGGCCATACATAGACTTTAACTTCAATGCTGGCAATTGGGGTCAGACGTCAAGTGGGTATGAGGAAGCTTGTTTCCCTTTGAGCTAGCACAAGGGGGCCCCTTCTTGTGTTTCTCTCCATTCACAGCTCCATCGAGTTATCCCTCCCAACTTTTTCATCCACACATAAGAATATATCACACTGTATGCATATATATGTAGCGTAGGTATATCCCGTTCCATCATACTGCATGAAATACACATCGCAACCTCTTTCAGGATAATACTTCACAGAAGGATCGTGGCTCTGAACTGTGGACGTCGTCGTTCATAGATGTCCACTGAAGTGTAACTAATAATGGCACACATGTGCTACCAGATAGCAATCTTTCATGTCCGATCAGTGCACAGCATTGATCGGGTGTGATTTTACGAGCTTTATCCTGCTACACTCTGCAATTCAGAGCCCTTTTCGTTAGCAAATCAGTGGCTAGCTGCAGCGCGCATGCAGGCGACTCTCTGCAGAGATCGTACCCCGGCCCCTTTTTGATTCGAGGGGCATCCACGACTTCAGGTCTGCTAAGACATGACGTGGCATGATCTGATTAGTCACATTCACATGTAGACCATGGCCTCTCTGAGGTAACAGAAGTCAGGAAGTGGGATAGATCAAATTAGCTCATCTCATATACGCCATCAATCTTTGTGGAAGGGGTTTAATAAGCTCCGTTTCCCAATTTTTATGAGTTAGAATTTTCTACCTCTCTCTTAATCTTTAAATTAAGAATTTTTTATATTTAATCCTCATAAAAATAGTTCTCTATATTCTCATTCAACAGTTGAATCTTTTTATTATTTAAAATCATATAAAATTTAAAGCCATTTAACAACATGAATTAAATTGACATAACACGATGACTCCTTTTCTTAGGTGAGAGTACTGAGGTCAAGCTCTGCTGCCGACTGGACTGACGAGTGACCATGATGCTCAAACTTTGAAGTATTTGGCGTGCATTGACGTATGGATATCGATACAGTTATATATATGCAACACACACACACACACACACATATATATATATATATGTAAACGCGCGACATCTCATTTATTGTCAATCACGTGTAATTGATTACATGAGTGCAACAGATTGTTTTTTTTTTTACTATATACAGACGCATTTTTAAGTGGCTCCAAGCGATTTTGACGATATGCCTGTGGAATAAATGGATTAGAAAAAAGCAATATATAAATTCTTTTATTTACCAAAAAAAACTATAGAAATACACTAAAAGTAATATTAATTAGAATTGAATTTATCATCTTATAATAAGAATGATTAAATCATTTTATCAAATACTTGGTCTGATTTATCCATGATGAATAATTCTCTCGAAAAATTATTTTATTGGGGGTGAAATTAATTTTAGAGCAATTGAAATAATAATCTGAAAATTTTATTAGTATAAACTATTATAAATGTACAATAAGGTATGACTATCATATTTCTGATGGATGTATTCAACACTCATTCCTGCCCTCCCACGATTCCTGAATTTTTTATTTTTTTTTTATTTTTTTCTTTCGTGACATTTTCATGAACATGGACGAGAGTGATAATTGTCCATGCCCAAAGTCACATGCCATTTCCCTCATGAACACGACATGACACGTGTCATGTCTTGTAGTGTGGTACAATCCGCTCCTTTTTTTTTCTTTTTTTCCCTAAGTTTTTCGGAGATAAAATTATTTTATTAAGTCCCCCACACTTGCCTCCCGCACCATCAGTCAGTAGCATTTACTGCAGCCCACTTCAGCATCTCCTCCTTCTGCAGCCACCAACGTGACATCACCTTAATATTATAAGAAGGAAACGAACAAAGAAAAGTACATGATTTGGAATAGGGTGGAATGGAATTTGGTATAATTATATTATTATTAGTTTAATAATTAAAAAATTATAAATTTAATTTTTATTATAAATTTTTTCTAGAGCAATAGTTGATATTACTTAGCAGGAATCCTCCCATACACAGACAGAAATTGGCAAGTGCCAGACACTGCTACTGACTCACCATTCACCACTAGCTTAATCGAATAACAATAATGTCTCTCCAGATAGTGTTCTGTTCTTCGATTGCATCCTGTCGAGTAAACAACGATAAGGGATTTGAATTTTGTAGCAATGCGATAATTCGACAGACGGCGAAAATACGGAACGGAAAATCTTTCAGCTTCAGACAGAAATCTTCTCCCGAAAGGCGATCTCGCCTTTGTTGACTCTCTCTCTCTCTCTCTCTCTCTCTCTCTCTCTCGTTTTCCAATTTGTTTCAGTTGGAGAGGGCACGGAGTGACACTTGCCTTCTTCCCTCATCATCCGATGAATCCGCTGGACATTGGCCGAGATTAGTCAGCAGCAGCAGCAGCAGCAGCAGCGCAGACACACGCACGCAGACTACTAACCACTACCTCATCCTTGGTCCCCTGACACACAGCCTTAATCACCTGTCGAGTTGATGTTATATGTGCGCATATATCAACCGCATCTATATTACAGGCGCGACGCGCTCAGCCGACCAGGACGACAGCGGTGCATTGATCCGTTCATTACTCATCCGTTAACTATCACAAGTTCGCATACATAACGTAGCAAGTAGGCGCGCCTTTCACCCCGTGACTAGTTTATATTCGAAGCGAACAGTTGTATATCAGATGTTGACTCAAGATATCGGATCGGCTCGCAGATTTCCACAATTGATTATTGTTATGATATGTCCCCATGTGTCGATGAATTTCATATTAAGGGAATCTTTGTTCGAATGCTGCCATTAGAAGTCTCCGACAACCCAACCATCCCTTTGATTTGCTTAGTATCATTGTCTCAACGAAAACAAATCGTGGCCTGTCAATGCATATCCTCCCCCCCCCCCCCCACCAAACAAGTTCATCAAATAATTGGAACCTCGTTAATTAACTTTCACCGGAAGTCTAGTCACGTGAGGTGTTTCGACACTTACTCTTCCTAAGCAACACCTCAAGTTCGAGCGTTGTGAATAGAGAGAATATATGGCCGAGAGAGTCTCATCGCTCTTCGGACCGATCGGCCTATCAATTATGTAGGTATTGGGTAGTGCCATGAAAGGTACACCTAAGAAAACCAAGTACTTATTATGGTCGGGGATTTGAGTTTTACGGACATGTCACCTAATGATGTCTTGGCGAGCACCGGCATCAACTTTGCTCCCCAGCTGCATGTTTTTTTTTTTTCGGATTTGTTCTGTTGACTGTATTAATTATAACTCAAGAACGGCTTCCGTCTGTCTGTTCCCATTTGCTGTCTTTTTCTGTGATTATCACATGGAAAACGATAATGCCTAATCGTCGTGATTTGCAGCTTTTCTTGTTCTAAGAGGGGGAAAAAAGTAAGGATCAATGGCGTCAATTGTGTGTGTGTGTGTTCTTGGCTAGCAGACATTATCCACTCCTTGCAACTTCAAGACGACTCGGGCCGATCTTTGTGCATTATTCACAGGAGTCTCCGTCGACACTCGACCCAACGTTCAATCCACTAGGCCGTTTTCTTGACAATTGTAATGGGCCAATATGGGCATTCTAATGGGCCCATCTTTGGATCTTCCTGGCCCAACTTACTGCGGGCTCAGCGATTGCCGTCATATCCTTCCTTCTAATCATATTGATGACTCTTTGCACATTCTTTCACGGACTAAGCTGCTGCTGCTACGTAATTCAGTTCATGGTAATTTTCATCATTTTAGGTTTCTTTTTTTTAAGTTTAGCATTTTAGATCGATTTAGTTTTTGGTAGATTCATAGTTGATCTTTGTGGTGATTTAAAAATAATAATTTTGCATATGCACAAAATTACGATGTGAAATCAAAATCCGCTGAATGCATTGGATTACATGGAATCGAAACTGAATGAGCTGTTCGCACATCCCTATATCCTGGGAATAGATCTGTTTAGAGGATACTAAGTTTAACCGATGAGATAATCGCGAATCGGTGCACTGCCGGGAACAGTGTGGCTTAACTTTGTTGATCGTTCAACATTGGAAAGATGACCGATCCAAACACAAAAAGGCTCTCTCTGTACATCAGCTCTCTCTCTCCCACTCTGGAACGAGAAGGAAATTAAAAGACCTGAGCTAGCTAGGCTAAAGAAAATGGAGAAGGACAACCTTACGTTAAATTTCGACTAACTTACATCTATTGAGAAAACTGAAAGTGATGTGTTTTTCCAGTATGAGCTTTAACGAGAAACCGGAATTACCTCGATCCACGATTCATTTTCTCAGCGAACAGACTTGTCCGTGGAGCCCTTTTTGCCGAGCGGAGAGCACGGCAAGATCGGTCTCGACAGGATCACGATATGATGGTCCAGGCGGGAAGCGCCACCGCTTGTGCCACTGGTGACCGTATCCTCCCCTAGGTGCAGGTCCTCCTCCATCACCCTCAGCACCTGGCTGTGCAGGCACCCCGCTGCAGCTGCCTTCCTCCCCCGCCACATGGCGACCGACCTCGGCGACTCTCCTTCCTCCGTCGATGATGCTCCACTCTCCGTGTCAGTCTCCGCCTCGCTTCCCAGCCTACTCCCCGCTGCTGCCGCTAGCTTCCCGCGGTGAGGCCCCTGATCTAGCTCGACCTTCTTGACTGCCGCGGCAGCTGGCGACGTCCGGTCCTTGATCACGGTCATTCCGCCGAGCCGTTTTTCAGGCAGCGCCGAAACGTTCGCTCGAAGAAAGAAACAGATGGAGAGAGTCTGTGGGATCGGCGAACACGCGTTATGCGTTGTGTTGGCAGATGAGTTTCGCGTGGGCAGAGCTATTTATATGTGAGAAAGAAGGCGGGGTCAGCTACGGCGCCGTCTCAACAGGCCCCGAAAGTCCGAGGCTCTGATTACGTTAATCCGGCGGGAGAGGGAAGATCGCAGAGGTGGCTCGGCCCAACGACCGACACGTGGCGGATCGGCGAGAGAAGGCAGGACATCACGCGCCTTGACCGGAGGCCACATGTGGTGGATTTCGTGAGCGTGTGGGCCCCGCCGGACCGGTCCAACGGCAATGGTTTCCTGGGCTCTCTCCACGTCATCCCTCTGTCCCGTTCGGATAGCCACGTCAGCACCGAGATCTTGCTTGTTTTCAGGGGTCTACGCTGTCTGCGAGCAGTTTAATCCGAGTGAGATCAGCCACTGGTGCGAGGAAATTAGGGAGCAATGCGTCTCTGATCTCGGGATATGCTGAACGGGTTATATGGGCTCAAATCTAGGACACCTAGTTGTCCGATATGGTGTAAATCTGATCTATCTCCTCTTCCAAATCATGGCACGAGGCGGGTAATTCTTAAAGGATACTTGTAACATTGCCCCAGATTAGACCAAACAATTTTGGAATCGATTTTGTGGGTCGGACCTACTTTTCAGTCCGGGAAAAAGACTTGTTGCTAATCTAATGGACCAGAAAAATGGCCTGAGAAAACCGTGGCGGATATTGAGGGACAAGTGGCGGGGCAAGGTCACTTGTACTGATCGCAACATCTTGCTGAGAGACATCTGTTAGATCTGACGGCTGGGATTTTTCGAAACATAGTGAAGACTCACGGCATAGGATCCGTGTTCGACAAGTATTAGCTAAAACCACTTGGAGTGTCCATCCCCAAGGAGGGTATAAAAGAAAAACCACTGTGGAACGGTTAGTCGACAATTTGGTGCACTTGAATTCGAGATTTGGAGATAGGTGGACCGGTTGGGCGAATAGAAGGTGAGATCACGATGAATGTTGACCCCTCACAATCCCCGTTTGATAGCTACTCAAGGGACATTCACGTGGCCACAAGAGAAAGTCTGGTGCGACAGTTCAATTGAGCTTCGAGGTTCGACGTTTGGGCCTGCTTTCAGCACCAAATTGCAGAGAACATGTTGAGTGATTCATCGAAGGGACCGACCATCCCCGAAGTTTGAACGAGTTGAACAAAATCGAAGAGAGAGATGATTTAAGCGCACAGGCTACAGTAAAACATTCAACCCTAGTATCGAAACAGGTGTAGCAGACGCAAATTGCTTTGCCTTAGTCTTCCGGTCACGTAAAGCTCAAGATTCATGTTCCCCACTTTGAATCCTTTATTGTTCATTCAACATCGTTGACCTTTTGCTAAAGTGAATTTACTCTTTCACAGGTCTAATGGTCTGCATCTGCACTGCCCTACTTTGCTTTCAGAAGTTCGGCTGTGATTTAGTGTTCAATTCATCTGGCCCACAAAAGAATGATCTTTAGAGAGCAAGGTTAGAGTTCACAACTCACATCTTCAAAATTGGCAAAGGGGAAGCGATGCCGATAATACATATTTGTTCTGCACCAGATGTTCCAAAATTCCAGCACTCCCTAGGGCTAGGGAGAAAAGATTACATTGATCCATATCATGGAACAGGAGTATATATAAAGTTTCCTATTATCCCAAGAAATACAGAATGTTTTCTAATCACCTATTTCTGCAATAGAATATTAAAAAGGGTTAGAATATGCAACTGAATGACTCCACTAATACAGCTGCAGAGCAATGGTCCTTAGGCTTGAGCACTGCAGAGCACCATCTGGATGCTGCTTCATACCTGCTTTCTGGCAACAAGTGTTCAGATGCTATCGTCAGAGATGGACCAGTATGGACCTACTTTTGCAACTCCAGAAGATAAATGATCATCTTCCCAGGACGCAGACTTGTAATAAAGCCCAGAATCCAGTGGGTTTATTTGAAACCAGCTATCTGACCAAGTTTTGGCAGAGATGGAGCCCTCTTCACTTGGATCATCTTTTTCTACGAGTGCTTCAACTCACACTCAGGTAGCAAATGGACAGTACACCCCACGGGGTGTCAAGAGCATGGGGCCCCAAAACTTAGTTCTCTGCAACAGGAACCACCTTCATCAAACAGCGAAATTCAGGAACTTCACACTGACATACTGGGTGTGTCATTATCCTCTACCCCAAGAAAACAAGTGTGCATCATTTTAACATGCTGCACTTCTTCCGTCAATGTTTGCCTACAGAAAATGAAAATGATCCTTGGCATAGTATCCTTGTCCATTTTAAGTAACCTGCAGGAGAGTAAAATATAGTGAATTACCTGCTAGATCTGCTATGCAGCTACTTCTGCATCTCTGTTTGGTGTAGATCTACTCTGCCTCTTACTGCATCACAGGAGACACAACAGCAAATTAGAAAAGAGATCGTGACAAAACTTAGTGCTATCAAGCTAATTTCGAGCATTTCAAATAAGTCAAGTTGTCAGCTTGTCCTTGGCATAATGTACAGATCGATAATTTACATGTACATATCATATAGGAGAGGAATTTGCTCCTAAATTAAAAGCGCCCACCCATTACCAACCACTTCTATTGCCTCATTCAACACTGCCAAGGAAAACAGAACCGAGCAGATCATGCCTTGTTGAACAACAAATTTTACCATAAGTAAATTACTTTTCAAATAACTTGACAATCGACCTTGGCCTGTTATACCCAGAATCCTCCTCCTGTTCTTTAGATTTCTTCTCTTCAGGTTTCATTTTCCTCATCTGTCTTGACTCAGGTTTCCAGTTTGCCTTCACAAGAGATTGACCCAACAAGGCTGCTATATTTGTTGCCATCTCCTCCGCCTTCTTCACAAAGGGAAAAGTTTCCTCCTTGAAGTGGTTAGACAACCAAAGATACATGGACACAACCTGATGATTGAGACCGATCCAAACATTTAAACAGATATTCCCAGTTGCAATATCAGATAATATTCAAAATACCTTGTTTCTTACGATTATGGTGTACTATGAGGATTTTGGTTTTATTTCCAAGTATCCATGCCTCTCTCGAGTCTATTCAGATTTAATGAACTGAAGAAAAAAATGACACTTCCCCCCTTTTGACATTAAGTTAATATCAGTTAGTTCTATATTACCTGATGTCTTGTTTCCAGGTCCAACAGCTCCGCATCGTTCTTTGCAGATCCTTTGGGAATCCCCATTGCAATATTCACAGGCAAATTTTGACTGTATGAAGAAGCAAACCGAAGAAGATGGTACATTGCCTTGGGATCCCGAACATTTACAGGTGCGAAACAGAAGTTGAATCGGTCCTCTAGGGACAAACCTTTAACCTTTTCCAACATGTTTGCAACCTTTTTTATGTGATCATGCTGGCAAAGGAAGTAAGACCCATCGAGGCGACAATTATCACGGAACTGCTCGAGAAGCTGTGAAAATGTCAAGTTCGGGAGTTGTCCAGCAAAAAGCTCAACCTGCTCATAGAATGGGAAGAGGCCTACTCTCTTGACCTCTTCAAATGGTTCTTTCAAGCACTCGATCAAGTAATCCAAATCCTCAAGATGCAGGGTAGTTGTGAGCCCATCAGGGTATACACTTCCTCTCCTCCCAGCTCTCCCAGCTATCTGCTTAACCTGTCACATCCCTCACGAGATTAGCCCATGCCAATAACAAGTTAATATTCTGTCAGAGATCAGGATGGGTAAAAATTTATTGAAGATGCTTCTTCGCACTTGTACTATCAAATAATTATCAATATTGAAAAATCATAAAGACTCTCCATCTGGATCTTTAAGTCTTCACTGAGTAAAATGATGATACCTACCAATTATTAAGGATATCATAATACCTGAGAAGCCGGAACAGGAACATTCTTGAGCCCATTGTACTTGGTCAGGCCATAGAAAACTACTCTCCTAATATTAAGGTTCAAACCCATCCCTACTGCATCGCTCGCGACAAGCACATCGTACTCATTATCTTGATCATTAAACAAATTTGCCTGCTGCCTCCGGGTCTCAGGTGGGAGAGCACCATAGATAACACAACACCGATGGTCCGTATGTTTCTCAATTGCGAGCTTCACCTCGAATATCTCTCTCCGAGAAAATGCAACCACGCAATCGCCTGAACGAACATTCTTTAGATTCCCCAACAAAGTCTTTGCTTCAATCACAAGTGGTTTGAACCTCTCATAGTGGCACTCATGCAGCTCATCACCTGTATTAGAGCAGATCTTCCTCACAATGTCTAACACACTGGGATCTCCACACAGGTGGATCTCATCAGCTTTGAGACCAAGTAGGGCCCTGGTCCATGCATAGCCCCTGTATGGGTCTGCCATCATCTGAATCTCATCAATCACTGCCACATCATATAAATTGTCAGTGGAAACCATCTCAACAGTGCAAGCAATGTGATTTGAGAAGGGTACATGCTTCTTCTCCTGTCCAGTGAGGAGACTACAGTAAACACCTAAAGCATTCACCTTATCGAAAACTTCCATAGCCAATAACCTCAAAGGGCTACAGTAAATCCCCTTGTCTGCCTCCATGAACTGTTGAAGGGCATTATAGGTTTTCCCACTATTGGTGGGACCACAATGATAAATTATCTTACGCTTCATGGCCCGTGCAAAGGGGAACCAGGTATGGGGCTTTGTCAAGTCTGCTGATGCGAACATGTTCTTAAACCGCCTGATCTCATCAGGAAATTCCTTTAAACAGAACTCGATAAAGATGGGGAAGAGAAACTTAATGGCATCATCAGATGGGCCAAGCGAGACTAAGTAAGCTGCAATATCAGCAATGCATTTCTTGAAGAAGAAACTGCGGAACTTGTGAACTGCAGTGGGAAAGAATGACCGGCCAATGTAAATAGCAAGTGCCTGATCAGAAGCCCAACCAGAACTGGAGAAACAGCGGAATATTTCGATTAAGGTCTCATAATCGGACCGGCTTAACTTTGCCGCCTTCTCGACATCACAAATCTCATGAAACAATTCAACAGGATCAGCAGACCCTACACGGGCATAATTTACATTTGCATTCTCTTCTGAACCAGCTCCCTCCTCGAGCTCAGTAGATGTGACAGTACCTGAGCTATCACCAAGTTCCCTTAGAACCAATTCGCAATCAGGAACTGATATATCCACTTTACCATCCCTGTTCTCAACTAATGAGCAAAAGGGTCTTGCATTGACAAAGTGACAACCTGAAAACCTGTCACTTCTAATGAAGAAATCAAAAGGAGCTGATCTCGTGAGACTCCTACAAGATGGATGACTCTGCACATCAAGAGGGTGAATTTCCGGCGTGAGGATGCCGGGTTGCCCAATCGAACTGAAACATCTACTAAACAACAAACCTTTAATTCTAGAACTGCCTTTCCTTGAACTATAAATTCTTATCAAAGAAGCCACAGGACCTCCAGCCATGGATGAACACAAGCACCGAAATTCCTCCAACTAGTGGAAGCACCAATCAGCTAGAAGCATAGGAATAGCACCTTAAAGATGAAAACTTTACGGTCCATACCTGAATTTACGGGAGAAGAACCGGTGGGGAGGAGAGAGACAAAGAGAGCGGGAGAGAGGGAGAGAATGGAGGGCAAGGGGTGGTCAAGATTAGACACTAGACCGTCAAACTTTCAGCCGCGAGTCCGTCGTCGATTCGCGAATCCGACGCCGGTGGAAGGAAAATGCGGCTGTCGGGGCTGCAAACTTTTCATGAACTCGTAGATGTTACAGGCCTGAGAGAGTTCCCCAGCGTTGAAGAAGAAAATAGGAGTGGGATCAATATCTTAATCCTATCGGTCATGGGCCTGCAATGGGTTCCCATAGGCCCACTACGATGTATGATGAGCCTACATAGTTGGGCTAGGAGGCCCATGTTCATGGGCCGGCCAATCATATCATGGGGCTGAACGGCGCGAGCTGATGAAATTCTTGTTCATTTCTTCCTCTGCATGTATGTCAGATTTTTACGGTGGCCATATCCACTCTCAGGTTTCAGCTGAAGCCTCAGCCGGTGTCTCCTCTTCCCACCCTCTGCTAATCTTCCTTCCCTCAATCTCTCTTCTCCCTTCTGTTCCCTCTCAAGAGAATACATCTGTAGAGAGGAATGCAGCAAATACTGCTGAGCAATCCCTGGTGGCAGCTTCTGCAATCCCATGGAGGGATTAAAGCCTTCTTCTTGGGTCGCCGTCAGCTCTTCTTCGACAGCATGTCAACTGTCTGCTCCGAATCCCGTCAACTCCCTGGCGAGGATATCGTTCTCCCTCCCCGTCCCCCTCCAGCCCAAGTTCAGAGGTTCCTTCTTCCCTCAAAGTTGCATGCTTTTTCCATTTGAAGTCTAAGAGTTCTCCAGATTTCGCTGCTCCCTGCTCTGACACCACTAACGCGCGCTGAAGAAGCTCGGCTGTCGCAATTTATGCTTCCGATAGCTAGCTGTTAGTCTAACCTTTTTCATGACGAAGCTCTTTGAACACTCAGGAAAATATTAGAATTAGATTGCCCTGCCGAGGATTTGGTGGGCGTTATGAGCAAGAAATTTCTATTCACAACGAGGCGCGTTCTCTTCTCAAGCTTGTTCATGTGCTCAGTGTATCATCCTTCAAGGTACTTATCAGGTTGGCACGGTTTTCTGGTCCTTGTTTTCACTGATCAACCGGCAATTTCACTTGTGAGTTGAGTCGGCTGCATGGATAAGTAAATCTCGGTAACTGTTGCAGATTGAAGAAAAATTCAGTCTGCTTCAGTTTGAGGAAATGGTCATATCAATGTGTCTTTTTTGCTATATTTTTCCGTGTTTCTGATTGATTTCATTCAAGTGTCGATTAGCCCTTTGTGGCCCTGTGTATGTTATCATTCATTCAAACTGTAGCTGAATGTCCTTTTCAGTGTATGATCAACTGATTCATTTCTACATTTTCCATGTTCGTGATTGATATCATTCGAGTTTTGATTAGCCCTTTGTGGCCCTGCTAGCGTGATCATTCATTCAAAGTGCAGCTGAATGTCTTTTTCAGTGTTTTACCAACTGATTCATTTCTACTCCCCTTGCCTGTGAAATTAACTTCACTAGTGCTTAGTTTATGTCGTTCTGTAATTAGTCATGAATGCTTATGCAGCCCATGCTTTGGGAGATCCAACCGTTACACTTGAAGAGGTCACCCCTCAAGTTTTCCCTTCAGGGCCACTCTTCCCCACTGAGGTTCATCCACATACTACCAACTTCTATACTTTTGGTTTTGTCCTCTCATTTTTTTCTCCTTTCATGAGTATCACACTTTTTTACTGGTATTACAGGGATTAGGACAGTACGTGAAATATATACTATTTTTTAGATAGTGAAATGTAATTGTTGGATTGACAGGAAAGAATTGCTGAGCTTTTTGAGAAGAATACATATTCTGTAGTCAACATTTTTGATGTAACATTACGTCCTCAGCTCAACATAACTGGTGCAGTTGAGGTGATAATGGACTGACTATCTACATCAATTTATTCCTTTACTCTGTTTGTGGATGGAACCTTGTGCTCAGGATCATGGTTTATTAGTCAAAGCATGCTTTGCAGGATTACATTTTTCTCTCTCTATGGTGCATTGTATTAATTTATAGATACAATTCTCAGTCCAAGCAATACTCTTAATAGATTCCTGAAGGGAATGGCTCAGGGGTTGTTTGGGACGAGCAGGGACATATTGTGACAAATTATCATGGTAAGAACTAGACACAATCAATTTATTTCCAGATGTTAATGAATATTTTGTCTCAGTTGATAAATAAGAAAGTATACAACAATCTAATTTGCTATCACTTGCCGTACTCTAGTATTGCTCATCTTAACATACAGCTGCATGCTCAGTTGAACAGTGGCAAGACTCTGACTGATTCAAAATATCTCTTCTGAATCTGTTAATTGTCTTTCCTTTCCTGCAAAAGCCACATCTTTTTGTTTTTTTAAATCCAACAGTTAAATTTATTATGATGGTTATTTATTTATTTCCAGATAACAAGCTTATACTTTTGAGATCGGTTCAGTTTTTTTTTCTTTTTATTAATTGCTATTATTTGGTTTGCAAGTATAGATTTATAGAGCTAAATAGTCTGTTGACAATTCTTTTCCAGTAATTGGCAATGCTCTTGCAAGAAATGCCAGACTTGGAGAAACTGTTGCGAGAGTTAATATTTTAGCATCAGAAGGGTGAGTTTTGGGATCCATTTCTTAATTCTAGCAAAAAAAAATGTCTTTTACACAGTTGCAATGGGCACTCTCTCACTTCTGCTCTCCTAAAAGGATCCAGAAGAACTTTGAAGGAAAGCTTGTTGGAGCTGATCGTTCCAAAGATCTTGCAGTATTGAAGGTCCATTCACTTTTCTTTTCGAGGACCAGTAATCCCCCATCTTTTCAGATATGGGGCCAACAGAAGTGCTCCATTCATCTTATGAATTTCAATATCATAGATCATCCTTTATATTCCAGTATTGTATAATTATTACTAGGTGGAAGCCTCGGAAGATCTTATGAAGCCCATCAAAGTTGGGCAGTCTACTTCTCTGAAAGTTGGGCAGCAATGTCTGGCTATAGGGAACCCATTTGGTTTTGATCATACACTCACTGTTGGAGTTATCAGTGGATTAAACCGGGATATCTTCAGTCAAACTGGTGTTACAGTTGGTGGAGGAATTCAAACCGATGCTGCAATCAATCCTGGGAACAGGTGGGTGAGACATTAAAAAGACTGCGCAGACCCTGTAAAATGGTTTGGTCTTGCAATGCATCATTTCCATCTTATTTACCATTTTTTTTCATGATATGGCAGTGGTGGTCCTTTGTTAGACTCTAAAGGAAAGTTGATTGGAATTAACACTGCAATATTCACTCAGACAGGTATTTCCGCACTGATTAAAGATGATAGATCCAGAGGTTGACAATATCTCATATGTTCTTTTTAATGTTTCTTTGGTCAATCTCATCCATTTCTTATGTTGATGGTTTTTCCCCCACGTTTTTTTTTTTGTCTTGGTGTTGCAGGGACATCGGCAGGAGTAGGTTTCGCGATTCCTTCCTCCACTGTAGCCAAGATTGTTCCCCAATTAATACAGTATGGTAAGGTGAGTTATCCCAATTTTGTAGTCATCCAGTTATGCTCTTCATCTTAATACACGCTGCTAGGTTGCTGATTTGATACATTCTGATATTCTGAATCTCTGATCACTTACAAACATGAGGTTGTTCGAGCTGGTTTAAATATAGAGTTCGCTCCGGACCTGATAGCTAATCAGTTAAATGTCCGAAATGGAGCTCTAGTGCTGCAGGTATATAGCACTTATTTACGATTTATCCACCAATAATGTAACATTAAAAAGTGCATCTTGTTCATTTCAGGTTCCGGGAAATAGTCTTGCCGCCAGAGCTGGGATAATCCCAACTACCCGGGGCTTTGCTGGTAATATTGTGCTGGGTGATATAATTGTTGCAGTTGATGGAAAAAAGGTAAGACTAGCCTCTCCTGCTGAGATCTTCCTGATGATGTATATCGAGGTTCTTGGG
Source organism: Sonneratia alba (assembly GCA_900174645.1). Taxonomy (NCBI): domain Eukaryota; kingdom Viridiplantae; phylum Streptophyta; class Magnoliopsida; order Myrtales; family Lythraceae; genus Sonneratia; species Sonneratia alba. The sequence goes on from FWPY01000106.1 coordinate 5,694,837, forward strand.
CATTGTAGGATGATCAAATTAATGGCTTTATTTGATTTTTTTTTGGGAAAATGGAAATTCTTCCAAACGATGGCAACCTTTGTAGATAGAAAACGTGGTTGCAGTCTGCCCTACAAGTAAAAAGACCGAGCAGACTGATTGTTACAAGAAGCTCCACAAATTCTACTCTGCTGTATATTTCTTATAGCAAATAAACGATGCTCCCAAAAGTGAAAAATTGCGAGAAACAATGCTTGCTGCCCGTTACTTACTTTGGACATACTTGTAATTTGCAATATGATTTGGATCGAGTTAGAATTGAGGGAACTGCTTTAATCAGGTAAGGAGCAAAGCTGAACTGGACAGGGTTCTCGATGAATATAATGTTGGAGACACTGTATCATTGAAGATTCAGAGAGGCAGTGAGAATTTGGAGCTGCCCATAAACTTGGAGGAGAAGAGCTCATGACAAATTTTGACCTCCTCTTCCATTGATTGGTACCTCATTTTGGAGCACTTTGAAGGGGAAATCTTATGTTCTTTGTTCATATACGTATGATATTGATGTACAACTATGAAGAGGCAGAGAGATATAAGGCCAGGGCGGGTTTCTTAGTTTACTCGAATTGTAACTTGTTTGGTCAGGTCCACTGTCAACGAGGCACATTGACCAACGATTCTCTGAAACGATGATATCCAGCTTCGAAGATGGTATGCAGTATTAATGTAAGATCATCTCTCCCAGTCACTCTCCCTCTCCCCCTGATTATTTATTGGAAGCAGAGTATGTTCAAAAAGAGTCTGTGCTGTGCTGTGAGCTTTCTAGTCTGTGCTGTGCTGTGAGCTTTCTAGTATGAACGAGTGGGAACACGAGAGCGAGCAAGGGCTGTAGTTTACAGTGATTGAGACACTGTCTTCACTCGGCAACCTATTCAGCATTGTCTTCTCTTCCTTACCCATTGCAATAGACATCAAGTTCACACAGTAACAACACTAATTGTGGGACATAATCAGGAAAAAAAAAGAAGAAAAACACTAATTTGAAAAGCGATGAGATTAAGATTCCCCTCTGAATCATTAAGCCAGACGATCTCGTTGTCTCTTAAGATCCCATCAATTCTCATTGGTCTTGATTGGGGCAAAGACCCGGTGGTCACATCCAATCGACTGCTCGCAAAGGCCTCCCACTTCATGACGTGGGCCCTCGATCAATCTAAACCTCCTGATTGACACGTCTCCGATCGTTATCTGTGACGTCATAGCACATGAAATTAAACTAAAATCCCTTAATAACAGAGATAATTTAGAATTTATGGTTGAAAAAAATTATAATTAATAGAGTCTAATCAAACAACCTTCAAAGAAAAAAAATTATGAATCAGTCTAAATTTATTAAATTTTAAATATCGATGAGATGAAAATAAAAAGATTAATATTGCACAAACAAAACTAGATCATCATCAGATGATGACATGACAGGTCAATTATTAACCATCGCCCTCTTCCCCTCTCTGGCTGGTTTCTTGCTTCCATAGTTTGAACACTGCGTGGGGGGTGGGAATATTGGAATTCACACCAATCGAGCTAAGCTAATAGACTGACTGCCCATCAGATTTCCTTCCGCAACCCATTTTTATCAGATGGTAGCCTTTGTGTTTGCCTCTGGATGTGTGTGTGAAGCCATTAGTTCATGTGAAATCGGGTGATTGATCTCATCCCTAATCGCTATAATTATATATATAATATATGAGAAGCTGTAGAGGGAGTGTCGCACGGAAAGCAAGGGCAAACGACAAACGATGGAATCATTGATCACTGAAATCTCAGCTTCGTTCGCTGAATCCTAAGGGCAATTGGCCCAGAAATTCAGGCAACAAATTTAAAAATAGGAAGAAAAAGTGGAAATTCTCGTAGTTATAGTTAATTGATATTAATTAGGTTACGGATTCGTGGGTCAATGTTTCACACAGAAAGAGGACATAGAGGAAGTTGTCGAAGCTTGATGGATATCTGCTGATTTGGGTTCAAGTCGGACCCGCTCCTATAACTCCTTCAACTATGAATTTTCTCCATATAAAAGGGACCCCACTTAGAAGGAGAGATATCGGACCGACTCGATTGAGTCATTTTGGTGGCACGGGTTCGAAGGCTGTGACCCATTTTCCATCTCACGGGCTAGGACTCGGTTGGCCCCGTGCGTGCTCAAATTGGTTTTCAGACATGATTCCTCTCGATTAAATATCATGTGTATGTGTTCGCAAGTCAAGTTCGGGGGAGTTTCACTGAATTTGGAGCTTCGCAGTTATCTATTGAGTATTGATTCAGTAGCTCAACAGCTGTTTGATGTATTCAGTGCAGGTGGATAGTGCATTCCTAGTTCCTATTTATCTGTTTTGCCGTGGACATAGGGGACATAATTAGCAAACTTTAAGAAAATGCAGACTTCATAGTCTGAGTCTCGGTTCTCGTCTGGGTCGGCTCGCCTTCTTGTATGAGATCCCAAGTTCTCGTCGATGGAGGATATCTACGATCCTGAGATCACTCAATGCCATAAAGAACAGAGTCTGATGTTGGGAGTTTGCCCCCAACTTTGAATTGGTCACCAGTTTGCTTCAACTTTGTCTTCAGCAGCAGCTCGGTATATAAGATTATCTTGTAAGTCTATATTCTCAATAGAAACTATGATCGAGAAAAGAAATCGAAAATAAAAAATTGCCATGGGCGCTGACAGAGAAGAATCAGAAGCCTGGGGATCCTGATTGAGTTTCACTAAGTTATATCAAATTGAGAACGATGCAACCAGTTCCCATTGGGATGCTGTGAAGCTTACAAAACAACAGTTCAAGGATGAGTCGTTTAGCTGGAAATGGAAGTCGATCACACAGAAGGAAAATTTTTTTGTTTTGTCATCTTCTCGTTGTTTTTCTATAAAAAAAAATTCTTCAGAAGACCATTTCTTTAGTGTCTTACTGATCCTTAATTTGGAGTTTCAAGCACCAAGGCCTTGTTCAAAAACAGCCCCCTGTTCTTGACCCCTGCTCTGTTCCTTTGGTCTTGGATGGATTTTTTTTCGGATGCCCTTTAAAAGGTAGAGAAACAGAGGAGGAAAGCTCACTGGTCATGGTTTCCCTTGCACACCCACGAAAAAGAAATAGAAAAATGGAAAAGGGTCACCGTGATTGGCAATCTAGGAAGGTCGGCTAATGGTCTGGACAGTGTACAGTAACAGTCAACGCGGCGTCAAACTATTTTAGTTTTCCCAGAAAACTTCTCGGTTTCACAACAGAGCATCCTTAAGTTGCTCACTACGCTTGCTCTGTTTTTAAATTTCATTTCACTCTGTTCTTCTTTTTCTTGGTACTGCACGAGCAGAAGGGAGAAGAGGCAGAGCGATGGGGGATAAGTGTGAAGGAGATGGCAAGGTTGATGATGTTATGCTTCCGGGGTTCAGGTTCCACCCCACGGACGAGGAGCTCGTCGGGTTCTATCTCAGGTGGAAGATTCAGGGAAGAGCCCTCCCTATTGAGCTCATAAAGCAAGTTGATATCTACAAATATGATCCATGGGACCTCCCAAGTAAGGACAAACACTCTTCCTCTCAGATGACTTGCTTCTCTCATATTCGGCTGTTGTTCCTTCTGTCCGTGATGTCTAATCAATCTTTGTCCCATTTCCTCTGTGTAGAGTTCGCAACGACCGGAGAGAAGGAGTGGTACTTCTACTGCCCGAGGGGCCGTAAGTACCGGAACAGTGCCCGCCCTAACCGTGTCACCGGAGCCGGTTTCTGGAAAGCCACTGGGACGGACAGGCCCATCTACTCCTCGGAGGGGACCAAGTGCGTCGGGCTGAAGAAGTCTCTTGTGTTCTACCGTGGCAGAGCTGCCAGAGGCATCAAGACTGACTGGATGATGCACGAGTTTCGGCTTCCTTCAGTCCCCACCGACTCGAACCCACCTAACAACAAGTTCTTCAACAGAAACATTCCCCCAAACGTATTGCATCTGTAGACCATACCTCATCCTTTACTATGCAGCCCCTTGCTTGCTACCTTTTGCTGTGTACTGCAATATGCTAATAGAGATGGTGGCTCCGTGTTTATGTTCGGCCTCCAGGATTCATGGGCGATTTGTAGGATATTCAAGAAAGCCAACTCCATGGCCCAGCAGAGAGCTCTCTCGCATCACTGGCCCCTGCAATTCCCTCAGTCGGTTGGGTCCGACCCGCTAGGCCTAGGTGCTCAGTTCAGCTCCAAGAACACATCTTGCACGTCCGACATTGGTTCGGCCATTCAGTTGGGCCCCGGCTGCAACGATGACCCGCAGCATTCTAATGCGTATTTCTCCACCATGGACGTTCACTCATACAGATCAGACGTTCCAAATGCTTGTAAATCCTCATGTCTTCCGGTTTCCAACGGAGAAGTCCTGAACAATTTCATTCTCTCCCCGCTCACAGTCCTGGAACCCACCAAGTGTTCAGTCGACACCTCCTCCTTGATCCTAGGACCTACCATTTTAGCAGATGTGAGCAAGGCCTCTGAAGGCATAGACTTCGGTGGGCCACAGCAATTTATGGGCGGGTTCTCAGTAGGTTTAGCCCGTGATCTGCAACCAAGCATGGACACCGACGTGGGAGGAAAGGAAATGGGTGCAAGAAAGAACTTGGTCCGGGCTCAGGGTGGCAGCCACGTCTCGATGGCGTTTCCCTTCAGTCTTCCGTCAGATACACTGTGGGACTCGCCTCAATGTCCAAGCGATATATCCACTAGCTTTTCGACCAACAAGTGCTACTCTTAAATGATCATCGGATCATACAGTTCCGTGGAGTGATTGCTTTGAAGATGATATCTTATAAGGAAGGTAGAATAGATATCCCCTTCAAAGCTGTTACTGTAGCAAATGTTCTGAAAACTTTCGCTTCAAATGTACTTCAGGTTCTCTCCTCTTTGTTTTTCTGTCTCTTGAAGTAGCTACTAGCAAACTTGACCTTTGCCTTCAATTAAAGCCGAAAACATCATCTGCTTCTGTAAATACTACCATCAAACTCAAGTTTTGCTCATTGTATTCAATGATATACCATAGCAAAGTAGCATAAGAAACTTGTGGAATCCATGGAGAATCAAGACCACATGAGATTTTCAGCTCATGAACGTTATCCACATAAAGACCAGTATAATGTGAATCTTCCTTCTCTTTCTTATGAACACAGTTATATCTTCTAAATCAAGTCTCATCATCTGATCATCACATCAATTTCAAATATGAATTGAAAGTGCAGACATCAATCTGCTACAACCCCATCACAGTTTTAGTCAAATTTTCAGATAAATGGCCTTCCAGTGCCGCTTATATACTAAGTCCCTAGCTCCATGGTTTCACATGCAAAACTGAACAGAAAGAATGCCTTCAGATTCACAGTTGATAAACTTCCCATAGCAGAACTACCATATCAACAAATATTTGAGGGTCTAGCAATAGGTCAATTTAAGCTTTAGTGTCTCCTGGTTCACTATTTAATTAAATATATGACATACGAAGAATCAGAAAAGGAGGCGTAGTCAAGCTTATTCAAGAAAGCCCATCTACTTAAAACCACATATTGTATGTATCACCAACAGAACTTGCACCAAATAAATCATAGAGTACTAAAGAAACAGAGATGTTCATCAACTTCAGTTCCAAAATCTCTCCGTCACGATTGTCACCTACACCCAAATTTCTTCTAAGACATTTTCTAACTTGAAGAACAATTGTCGACAAATACAATCAGAATCAGCTCTTTGAGGCGAGCTTCTCCTTCACTTTTTGAATCTTCAAAACCTTCTTGACAATCTTCTGTTCTTCCACCAGAAAGGCACGAACAATCCTACAAATGTTAAGCATATGGATCTCAAATTTCAGACATTACAAAGTACAGTCAATGTTCTAAATTCATGTCCATGATTTAATCCTTCACCTCTCCCTGACAGCTCCTCCAGACAATACACCACCATAGGCACGGTTCACTGTCCTGCGATTCCTAGACAATCTAGACCTCTTGTATTCAGCGGGCCTAAGATGTGGGATCTGCAGTGAAGTTAACTCACGAGTTAATTTATTGTGGAAGCATTGCCACATTTCAAATTCAGTGACATTATGCTTTTGACAATCAATTATAAGACCTAAAAGCCAATATTCAGTTTGCAAATCAACCATGAAAACATCGAACATTCCATGGCCATAACTAGATAGCCCCAATAAAATCTAAGGCAAGCGATAACAATTCCATTTTGAAATTATAACATCAAATGCATGCATGCCCACATGGTGTGATTTCATTTTTGTATTCATATAAAAAGTTCAAAAACATGGGCATCATCGATTCCATGAGAAGAAAAGGCATTTGACCAATGATCTTTAACTAAACCATAACAAGTGCTATAATTTGGTATCAGGACTAATTCTGAAAGTGAACACTCAACAGAAGGAAAAATCTGACAGAAGATAAAAAACCAAAATCCGATAATTTCAGTAACTATAGGAATCCAATATGCTACCACCGAGACACTGGGTGCCAGCAATGTTCATATTGATCACTTATGCCTAGAGAAAAACCACGCTATTCTATTGCCTTGCTAAAAATTTCATCTTCCAATCAGTCCATAGCTATCTAACTAGTCCAGCCCGAAGGCATCATTGCTGATACCAATGCCATGCCATCTTCAGTAAACACCGCAGAATTTGACAAAGCGGACCAGATTTCTACGTAATTGTTATACAAATCATGAGCTCAATGCTAATATACCCCAAACCAAGACAAACCAGGAAGAAAAAAAAGAAAGAAAAGAAAAGCACATTAATGGATGCATAATGATCAACACATGTACCCCTTGGATCCTCTTTCCGGTGACAGGACATTTGGGACCGCTGGCTCTCTTCTTGGTGCTCTGGTACACCAATTTGCCTCCTTCACAACCACAAACACAACACTTGAGAGTCACGGGATAGAGAAGAGGAAGGACAACTGAACATCAGGTGAGAGACAACATCTGAGGAAATCCTCGCCGAACTGATGAGAAGTACCGGGAGTTTTGACGACGCGGTGCTGATTGGACCTGGTGGCGTAGCTGTGCCGCTTGCGATAGGTGAGCCTCTGCACCATTTTCTGCCTTCCGAGCTATCCACACTCACTCTCTGCTTCTGGGCTCAAGAGGGACAACAACAGGAGGGTGAGACGGCGGCGTGGGTGCAAGAGTCATTAAGCAGCCGGGTTTCCGAAACCCTAGATCCGACGCTCGAAGTTGGTTTCCATTGGACGGTCATGATTAACTGGGCCATTCGTGGGCAGCTGCATGGGCGTTGGACCGAGCCGCGAGTAGTCTCTCTCTTTTCCTTTCTTTACACTACAAAACATCCAAAAACATGATTTAGTCGAAGTTCAAATGTGACAGTCCTCGAAGCCGTGAACTTGGTCCAGCCAGAGTCCGCTTGACCAAGCCACGAGATCGGTATTGTGTGAGTCGTGCGGCTTTCGCGCTTGCAATATTTGCTGTCGGACAGGATTGGACCACATGTGCGGCCTAGTCGTGATCAATCGAACGTTGAACTCCGAGGGAGGATTTTGCAGGCGGGGTGAATCAGTTTCCAACGTCGAAGCTAGCCAGTCACAGCACATTGAATACGAAGACTCGAAAGTCAGAACACCTAAAAACTCGCTGGGGTTTCTTACTTTCCTAGGCGGGATCCCTTCACCGATCCTTCACTCACTTTGACTACTTCAACTTCATCTTCTGCCCTTCCTTTAGCATTTGTACATTTAACATTATTGTATTCCATAATAAATTATAAGATTGATTCTTATAAATAAAATTTTTTATTCTATTTATTTACCGATTTTTTCTATTTTCCTTTAAACTTATACTCAACTCAATACACATTATGTTCCTCATGCCAGTTGGTCCAGCGGCTGAAGCAGAAAATGGCCAAAAAAAATAGAATTGAAATTTTCTGTGGGATATGTCTTTTTTTTAAAATTTTTTAATGTTGTGTGGAGAGGAGTTGATATTAAGCTGTTAATCAATTATGCAGAACACATGGGAGAATGCGGGGAGGCTTCCCCAGGGGCAAACCCCATATTGAATGCCACGCGGTTTTGTGCCGCGGAGGCTACTAGTACTTTCTACGTAAATTCCCACTGCTTTGACTTTTGTCTCTCTCCAGTCCAGTCCCGTCCACTCCGGTCCACCCGACCCCATCTTCAATTCAATGCTTATCTTCTTCCTCCACGTCACCTCCTTCCTATGCATTTCGATCCATGTTACTTAACCAACCAAGGAAGCTTCTTATCAGTGAACAGATTTCGACGCAATCGGGTTGTCTTTGATTTGGATCATGAGATCCAAGTTCGATTCTAATTGTTGTGCGGACTGTGCCTACTGCAGAAAGAAAGTAGGTTCAAAACTGTCGGGCTATTAGACATCGGTCGGACTCGTTGATCGGGCTGACTGCGAATGAGTCAGACTAACATAGCTTGGTTGAGAGCTGTCTGATCGCATCTTGGCATTTGACGACAACGGCGATTCAGTAAATGCACTTAGCTGTCACCTTTTTGACCTCTTGAGCTACCCGACCTTTCTACCTCCTCTTCTATGTTGCTTGCAGCTAATTAAGCACTTCTTTTTCCTCAAGTCAGCGGCCCTTCTTAATGGGCCTGCTCACCTAGTTTCCTATTTAAGTGTGCGCCGATTAGGGCGAGGGAGACATCAGCTGTTTGTGGTCTTGTGTTCTCAGACTCCTGTCTCTCTCACTCTCCCCATAGCTGACCTTCATCGGCTTCTGCAGAAAGTCCAAGAAGCTGTAGAAATCATCCGTCTCTGAAAAGCAGGAAGGAGAGAAACATGGGAAGACCTCCTTGCTGTGATAAAATGGGAGTGAAAAAGGGTCCATGGACTCCTGAGGAAGACATACTGCTGGTGTCCTACATTCAGGAACATGGCCCCGGCAATTGGAAATCTGTTCCTACTCATACTGGTATGTACTAAGTAGTTAACTAATATATTGCCCCCTCCCGGAAGTCCTGAGAGATTCTAATCTTGTAGTTCTGGCATGTCTGTGTCGTAGAACGTCCTAGGAATTGCTGCTTAGGTTTGACTATAACGTTTCCTGTGCATTTATCTTTCAGGGTTGCTGAGATGCAGCAAGAGTTGCAGGCTCCGGTGGACTAACTACCTCAGGCCGGGGATCAAGCGCGGGGACTTCACAGAACAAGAGGAAAAGATGATCATCCACCTCCAAGCTCTTCTTGGCAACCGGTAAATGAATAGATCTCCCTCTTGCTCACGTTGTCATGAAATCTCCATGTCTGATCATGTCCAGTAGTCGGGTCACTCACGCCAGTGAAATCTCGACATCGACCAATCTTCGATGTTCTTACGTGGTTTGGAGTGTATATACTCTGACGTATTCATTGATTGCAAAATTTATTGTTGCTACAGCTGGGCGGCAATAGCATCTTATCTTCCACAGAGGACGGACAACGACATCAAGAACTACTGGAACACTCACCTGAAGAAGAAACTCGGGAAGCTGCAAAACGGGTCCTCGGCTAACAACTCCAAGATGATATCGAGAGACCGATGGGAGAGGCAACTTCAAGCAGACATCCACACAGCAAAACAGGCCCTGTGTGATGCCCTATCCCCTGAAAAATCGGACCTTTTATCTGAACTGAAACCTGCAGGTGCTCACAAGAAGCCTGTCCAACCACCAACTTACGCCTCGAGCACCGAGAACATTGGTAGGTTGCTCAAGGAATGGACCAAGAAGTCTCCTAAACCTACCTGGACCAGTGCGTCAAGTCCGGCACGTGCAGCCTCCGGCAGTAAAGACGGGTTGTCGGAGTCCTCCTTCAGCGATGGCACTCTGAGCACCACTGCTGCACCGAGCTGTGACGAGAACTTAGTCAAAGAACTAGAAGGTCTGGAGCCGCTTTTAGGGTTAGAGCCAATCGAGCCCGCGATCAGTTCGGATCTTTCACAGTCTCCATCAGGAGAAACGAGCCCTATTTTCCAGAATGAGACCAAACCAGACCCGAGCGTCTTGGACCACCAGAACATGCCATTGTCATCGCTCGAGAAGTGGCTGTTCAGTGATGGTGCTGATAGCTTATGCGGAAGAGACTTCCATCTCAGCGAGCTCTTACTAGATGAGGATGCTAATTTCTTCTAGCTAGCTAGGAAGTAGGGTTCCTCCATTTTTTGGGCTCGTTCTAGTTATTTTCTACTCGATCGGGCCTATGTTATTAACTTGACCTGAAAAGACTGCATGATGGGAAAAAGAAGAAGCTATACCTAGTCTTAATGAGATTTGAGATGGGTTGGATTCATTGTTATTTACTAATGCTATTGACAGACTACGCTTGAGCATGTATAAACTGTTTGATTAAGAGTTTGTTTTGCCATCTTGAAGGTGAGCTAGCATATCGAATTTGTTCCGTCTAATTTGACACCGTAATGCCAGTTGACCGCTTTTCTGGTCATAATTAAAATTTTAATAATTTAAATTAATCTAAATTTAAGTATAATTGGCCAAATAAGCCACGGAATATCTTTAAATTATACATTTTTTAACCTAAAAAATTTGAATTTGAAAATTTGTAATTTTAATATATATATATATAGGATTGTAAATTTCAATATCAATATCCCTTATGGATAAAGAATATAATTTTTATGGATCGGAGGCCCTTTGCATAATGCATTGGACCCAACAGTTAATGGTGGCTCAATAGACAGAGTCATGTGACCCACCTAATGCATGGCCGCACCCCTTATAAATGCCACAGCTTTTATGGTGGTGTGAATTAAGTTCACCCCATGTGCCCTTTGCAGCTTGAATTATTTATTATTTATTATTTTTTATGATCTTTCTATATATAATTTCACAAATATAATTCATCAGTCCTTTCGGGCATTGTCGATTGGTTCTCGTTAATCAAAGCTCGCACACCTCAAAACATGTAAAAAAGAGTATTTCTACATCCGATGCAACTCGTCGGTCTGTAGATTCGTATCAGTTCATGAGCAAGCGCACGATTTCTTTCGATTCGTGGAGAGGGACGATGCGGGGATGGCCACCGATTCGTGTCCACCGCGATTCGAGTCTCGTGCAACCCGCGACATTTTCTCGTCCCCGGTGCCGTGACAATTCCGTAACATTGATGTCTCAGAACGAGAATTTGCGGGTCGTCCTCACAGAATCACCGGCGATCCAACCGACGGCAACCCGCTGATTGGACGACGGCGGCACAGGTCATCGCTTTCATTTTCGCTCCGTCATCGAGCTTTCGTGCAATCAATGTGCATCCATTCTCGACGTTTCTCAAAGACGAAAATCTGTGGGGGATTACGGGGGTCATGTCTCTGAAGTGACTTGGGGGGCGACCAGTAATCATGATCAAACTAGCTGGTACTTGGAAGTCAAGAAAATTAAACCGAACTGTCGACACAACTTGGAGATTCCCCCGTGACGTGAACCACAATTGGAGTCGTCGTGGCTCCAAGTGGCCCCGTCGGTCAATTTAATTGCCGCATTGTTAGTTTCATGATTAAGCAGTTCTCGAAATTAGTTCTTTGTAAATTAAATATATATATATATGTAATAAAAGAAATTCAATTTGCCTCAAGCTAGCTTGTGGAGGACTGGAATTGTTGGGCGGGGGAGGAACGCGGAGAAGCTCTCTACCCGTGCATGAATCACGAGCATTCAACGCTTCAAGGCATAAAAAAATTTCCAGTGATGAGTTGCCGCCAACACAATCCTTGCCAGTGGGAGCCCCCAGACTCCAGTCTTCCCGGTCGAGTGGTCCGTGAGGATGACTGGTGTTTCTCTGTTGACCGATGAATTATATCGTAAGCCTAAGCGCAGCCCGGGAAGGGAAGTGTCTTCCTGTGGGTCAACTTTAGATTGATTCAGAACGTTAGACGAATTCATCCCGGACACCAGCTGTACCATCATCCCTCATGGCCCAGCTCATCTCCAGTGAGTAGATGGATCTTCATAATACATATCCTTCAGCCGAGTGGGTCTCACTCCTTCAATTCTCTCTATCGGGTCAACAGTGTAGATTAAGCGAGTTCCCGGTGTGAAAAATTCATGTTTGAGGAAATTCTATTGTTTACTGAATTGCCAACCCCGTCGAGCAACCCGATCGTATAAGACTCGATCCCAAGATACCGAAAAGAACATCAAATTATGTCAAGGGAACAAGTTACACAAGTGCTTCTTTTAAATTGTTTGGATGCATATAACAAATGAGACGTCTTACGCCTGTGTCATGAAATCGATTGATCATCAATGAGAAATGCCATTAAATCCGACTGAATAAGTAAACAATTGCGGATGGGAAAATGTGAATCAGTCCGGACCGAAACGATAAAATATAAGACCATCTCACGTCTTCATGGGCAATAAATAGAGCAAGACATTTCACTACCTCGTTCAATCAAGGACACATTTCACGTTCGCGCAGGGGACAAGGAATAGGGCACAGGTCGATGATGTGCATAAATCGGGCTTCTAAACCCAATCGTTCCGCCTGAGAATTTCAACCATGTGACATTTATTGCTACTCGGGAATGAATGATTTCAAATAGAATAAAATGCGATGATATCAAGACTAAACATGTAAGAAACGGTGGATTGATCTGAAAGGAATGACCAGACATGGAATGAATTGAGTTTGATAGAATAGATGCCGCATCACAAAATCGGCACAGTTCCTCTTCGTCAAGTGCTTGGAAGATGCTTTGCTGGAGATGACAGTAGCTTGCTGAAGCAGCTTGGAGAGATCAGCGGATTGATCATGTACAGTTTTCCTTTCCCGATGGTTCGAATTCTGTTGACGGCGGCCTACTTTGGAATGCATTCTGAGCGGACTTGTCCATCTCCAGGATGGTCCAGCCCCAAGGAACTCCCCGCTTGGAAAAATAGACTCCTGGAAGAATCTGAACCGGAAGGGCCGTCGGGGTTCTGCATTACTTCTCCGAGCCAGCTCTGCTAACTGTGGACGTCATTATGAGTTGACAATTTGATACCAATGAACAGAACCGGCTGTCTATGAATGTATATTCCTCCGATTCATTCACGTCCAAGTCCCCGCACCACACTGTACCAGAAAAAACATACCAGGAAATGCGAGGCGCATAAGCCAAACATCGGATGGCAACATATTGTGATGTTGTAGCATTCTCCCTCACACAGAAGTGCACCGCAGGATCTCCAATGGTCTCTTCTAGAATTCTATATATTAAGAAAATGATTCCACTGTCTTCCAGTCTTTATTTTATAAAGAAGGGCGTTCAATCTTTGCCGACAGCCAGAATAAGCACCCAGTAAACCTACGGAGCACGGCAATTCAGATGCATAGTTCATGCAGGCGGCCCCAGTGAAGTGTGTACTTCCGGCATGGCATCCAGTGGAACTCGAACATGGTGCTTCCACAGGATAAGTAGGTAGGTTCTCCGCATTTTTCATAACTTTTTTCCATTCTTATTTCCCTGGGTTTGGATGGGTGGAAGTCTCTGCGCTAAAAGAGTGGAGCTTGCAAACTTCAATTGCTTGCTTGCTCAACTCTGAAAGAAACTTAGGCATACGCTCTCAGTTCGGAAAATTTTTCCAAAAGGTTCCTTTCGATCTACTTTCCGGGGTGCGACATTTCTCTTTACCGGATCTGGTATGTCAAGATGTCATCGCTTGAGGGCTGAGTCCGCAAGCTTCCTCATCAAGAGGATCATCTGCAGCAACACCACGTTTACAGTCTCTGACATTGTCGGGCCTGATCAAGAGGCCGAGATTCACCTAATAATATTATCCAGGGAGCAGAGTAACTTATACTAGGGCCATGTCTTCTAGTTTGTCCCATGCCCTAACTATGCACATGGTGAGCTATGCCGATCTAGCCGACCTTCAAATTCTGGTCACCAAGGACATAATTCCCGATCCAGAGTTCCTCCTCAACTGCTTCGAAGACGCTTTGTCGGAGATGAAGGTAGCGGCAGAAGCAACTCCGAGTGATTAACGAGTCTAACAGCAGCGCAACCCCATTTTCCCTCACCAAATTGCCCATTTTGTTTCCAAGAAAAGAAATTCCCGATGGGTACCGATGGGCAGGCAGCCCAGCCAACTGGCCCAAGTATTGAAGTACAAACACATGCTAGATACATAATGAGCCGGTTGTAGTGGTTCGATCTATCTTCCCCTTTCCTAAGATCTCGGGCCGAACCAATCTGGGTTGAATTTGTATTAGTCTCATCAAATTTCCCAACATCATGTATGCGCGCACAAAAAAAGGTACGTGAGTTGTTATGCTTGTATTGGATAAAACATTAGGATGCAAATCCTGGCAGGATTATCGGTCTCTTGGAATGGAAGGTTCCTCTAAGCCCATTCACTATTAGATGGGAATGTGGCTTGGGGGACATTCCGAAACAGTGAAGATGCCAAGATAAGCATCTGCATGATCTGGTTTATATAGCTGGGGAAGTTTTGTCTGGAAAGGCATGAAAACTGTAATCACAGGCTCCTAACTTTTGGGCTTTGGTGGTGGACTCCAATGAAATTATGAAACCTTACAGAGCAAACCAAACTGGTGAGAATCCTATGCGAGCGTACGAAATAAAGCTTCCATCTCTCTTTCTCTATGTCAGTACAAGGAGTGGTGCGTAGCTGGGGCAACTGAAACATCTGCCCATCGAATTGGACATACTTCGGCCTGGAGTATCGGTCTTGATGGGAATCCCCCCGCGGAGGTGAAAGACTGCAGCTGCATTAAGGAGATTCATAATCAAAGAGCTAGTGCATGCTGGACCTCATAATTCTGCTCTTCCGTATGCAGGATGGATCCACCGACTACCAGCGACAGTACATCAGCGGGCCCTTGAAACATCCCCGTAGTTCTCCATCAACGGGGAACCAAATCTTGGGTCTCCCTCGGGAGGCCGAGTAAAAATGGTACATTCAAATTCAAGAGCCCGAACCTTCACCGTTGATGCTTCGGTCATCGATCTCTCTAGTGCAGCAAGTACGGCCGGTGATATGAGGAAGCCCGACATCTCTTCCGGTAAGTCTCTCTGGCATGATCCTCTGCATCTTAAAAGGCGCACAACAAGCACCGTGCAAGGAATCACGGGCTAGCAAGCACTTAATCGAGAACAACAATTACGCGGACAATTCTGAAAGGCATAATTAATTGTTAACATATATTTTTTAATTCTTGATGGATTTATTATTTACTTAATAATGCAATTGGTCCGTAATATTCCATAATTGACATCTGTTTCCTTAAAAGGAAAGTGAAATATTATATATATATATATATATATATATATACTACAGGCACCTAGACAGGAGATGCGCTAGATTATCCATTTCCCAATCATGATCATTCTTAAATTCCCCAGGTTGGTAGTTTGCTTTGTCTGGGGTTTAAGAATTAATTGATGTTCAGTGTCAACTTAGCAGATAATAGAAAATAATATAAGGCTCCACCAAGGTTCAACCACTTTAGATCATTCACCCTCGTTCAACCACCGGTTTCACTATTCCAGAGGACAGCAATCCCTGGATAATTCTATGGCTTCAAGAATCAGAGTGTTGTATTAATAATAATATACAGAAAAAGGAAAATGAAGATGGTCATGGTGAAAGCCGCAATCCCTTTGGAGTGTTTAGAATATATAATAATTAATTAAGCAAACAGCCCCCAATCAACCTTCAGGCAAACAGGATCAGATTGTCGCAAAAAGTCTAGAAAATCAACCCATCCGTTTGTCCAGACATTCAAAGGAACTTGCCTTTAATCATTCATCAAACCGACATTAATTCCTCCGCTACCTCTGGCCACATGGGAGAGAGCAGACATGTCTTGCAGCCATGGATGCACAGGAGAACACAAAGATCGGGCAAAGATAAACCACCTTTTTTTTCTGATCAAATTTCTTCCGATGAATTAACATTAAACTGATGCAGCGGCAATAAATGAAGAGAAAAGTGGAGAAGAGAGGGGAAAATTTCATAAACTTGAAAGATGAAGTAGGTAGCGACTGAGATTGGATTAGTACCAGCATATCTTGAACTCTACCTCTAACATATTTAGCACTTATTTGGATGGACGGATCCATTAAGAGAGACAGGAGGAGGATGTTCATGAAGAAGAAGACGATCCGTTTGTCCCGACATGGTGATGATTATGATGGTTATGAATATGGCCACCTCCATTTGCCTCATTCTTCATCACCTGGCTATCCGTCGGGGTGTCATTAATCTGGCTGATGTTAATGGTGGTGCTGTTGATGTTGCCGAGGTTGTTATCCGACAACGGTCTCTTCCCTGGAGCGTTCTTGTTGTTGTGCATCCAGACTTTCAAGACACCTCTCTCGACCCCAATGTCGTGGCAGAATTCTCGGACGATGTCCTCGTCCCGCTTCTGCATCTTCCACCCCACTCGCTCGGCGAACTCAAACATGCGTTCCTTCTGTGATTGGGTGAACTTCGTGCGAAAACGCTTCCTTGAGATGGGGCTGACCATCGCTGCGGCGGTGGCGGAGGAAGGGGGAGGGTGGGAGCTCTCGGGCGGCGCGGTGGAGAGCGCGAGCAGCATGTGAGGTGGGGCGGAGAGCTGGTGGCGATAGCTGGGGTGCGTCGGGTGGCCGTAGTAGGAGGAAGAGATCGGCGGGGGGGACGCCGAGTCAGGGCTGTGGGGAGGAGGGGGAGGCGGGGGTGGTGGGTGGTGGCGGTGGTGGGGCTGGTACTCGATAACTTGAGTGGACGGTGCAGCAGCCGAGGGGGGGAGATCCTCCGGCTCCCGCCGGTGGAAGTTGCGGTGGCAGCCGCATGCCGCACACTTGATGGAGGTAGGGTTGCCGTCGTTGGCAGCTGGGGAAGGCATGAACTCCCCGCATCCGTCCAGGGCGTGGCGGCCCAAGCTGGCAGCGTGGTTCTTGAGGCATTCCCGGTAGATGAAGCCATCCGGGGGAGGCGGAGGAGGCTGCTGGTGGTGGCGCTTGAGGACGCCGTTGGTGAAGGAGCTGAGGGGCTTGCCGAGGGGTTGGATCCTGGTCGGTGTGTCGGGTTCGGGTTCCGGGGACTTGGTGCTGGCCGTGTTCGTGGGAATCGGGGTCATCTCCATGTCTCTAACATCAAGGCCAGAGCTACCCCCCAACAAAAAGAAAAGAAAAGGAACACCTGAGAGAACCTTAAAGCCCTAGCATTTAACTGAGGCCATAAAAAGTTAGGGTTTTTGAAGAGAAGATCGTGCAGATAAAGGTTGAAGATGGAGGAGGAAGAGGATGAGAGGATGAGAGAGGGTAAACAAGGCTGAGTGAGCGTTGATGATGAAAAATCCCTCTCTCTGCGACTTCTTTCGTTATTGTTTTGTTGCTTTTTTTTGTGGTTGGGCGCACTTTAACCCTCCGGCCTCTTTTTTTTTTTTTTTCCTGGATATATGGTACAAAATATTAATAAATTTAAAATAATGTAATAATTCTTATAATTTTTTAATTATTATATTAAAAATAATATTGATATATCAATCCCTCACACTCTCTCTGACATCTCCTTAACCATTGTCATAATCACCTACTTAGGCTGTACATTAGATGACAAGTATTTCTCCCACTAAGGACATGACCCTACGATTTTGTTGGTAGACGCTATGTATAGTGTAGCGTAAGTAATAAATATGGGGAGGGGGGATTTGCCATCTCCACCAAACGCACCGATCGATCTCATCTCAGGACAATTTTGGACCGATCAAAGTGTGTCCTCTCGTACTTAATGATGCCCCTCTTAGCTGTCCTGCCGGGCTCAATCAATCACACCCAAACCTTTCCATGATCAATTCTGTGATGAGTTCAAGGGGTGTCGTCGGTACGGGGCATTTTACCCGAACACAGCAGGCACCCTTCCACAAACTCGACTGAGAAACGATGCCGTGTATCATCAGCCCGTCGAGCGGCTGACGACCCCATGGAAATGCAATAAAATCATCGATGTGAATCCCTTGTCCTAATTATTACCGTCGCCGATCCAACGGGGCTCCCCGCTCCGGCGGGCCGTCAAGCTAGCGAGGCTTACGGTCTCACCGGATCGGAAGGGGAAAGCATCGGCCGGTGCTGTGCGTAAGTTACGTTGCTTCCATGAATCAATGAACATGTCATAAAATTCTAAGCTTATTCATTCATTAATGAGTGGGGTCCCTTTTTAATATATCCACTTTTTCTCCCTTTTATCGTGACTTTTACGGGACAAGAATTAACTCGATCATTGCTGCGATACTACGATTCTTACTTAATTAAGAAGAACCACGATTAATTAATTACCGGTGGGAAAGACAATTTCTCTACTGACACGTGTTAGCCCTCCCGTGACGACGCGAGGGCGTAGCTGCCGGTCTCTGGTCTCCCCCCCAAAATCGTGCGCCACGTCGCTTCAGACGCCAAATGCTCGATCCATCCTGGCCGTCGATTCAACCATCATCGATCTAATGAGGAGCGGATGGTGGTTAATTAACGGGCGAGGGAAAGAAGCCGTCGGCGAGGAGATGTGACACGCTACGTGCGAGAGCACGGAGTGGCGGTGAGGGTTGACGACTTCGATGCCGTTCGCCTCCCCGCACTCACTGACTTCGGTAAAGCATCCGATTCTTCATTCAACTGGGGTCATGGATCAAATCAGACGGGACAGTGAAAAGGGAAGGGGTGGGCCCACGAACTGAGCTTGGTTGGGTTGTTGAGATGACGACAGCTGACCAATCATGGCCCCTCCTTTTCACCATCGGCCCGTATCTGTGCACTGACCGTTGGCCTTTGATGCTGACAGCCCTTGAATTTATTCTTTGTTATTTTAATCCTCTGTTCTGCTGTCAATTTTATCCATCTTCCAGTGAAATTTTTTACTCGAGAATTTCTGCAGTCGAGCGAGCAACCGAATCCTCCATTAATACTAAGGTTTAGTCAAGTTTAGGATCAATTGTGCTTGCGGGTTAATCACTAATCAAATCTTCATATTAGCATGGATAGCCACTGTGCACGGAACGACGAGTGCCCTCCCCACCTGTGGCCAGGTTGAATGCAAGCTACGGGACAAATATGTTCACACTAAGCGCAGAGTTTCTTCTCGCTCTCCCTGTGAATCTTTTGCCCAATTGGCAAGAGTGGGCCTCCGTCAATTCATTGTCGGCTGAGTCGTGGGCCCTTAACTCCCTGCTCCATCAATTGAATTAGGATTAGCCACCGATTCAGAGTTTTTTAGAGGTCAGTAAATATTAGGCATAAAATCATACTTCTGAAAATTTTTTCTAATATTCGACCTGATATTATTTTAATATTTTAAATTTATTTAGGTTAATAATCGATACAAATAATTGAGCTATTTAGTCTGGCGAACCCTGTGATGTCCCTTTCTATTTCATATTTCTTGCCCAAGCAATTGTGCTGTGCTCCCTTGCGGGTCCATTTCCACTTGTCGACCCAGAAAGGCATTTGATGTTTCATGTTCTTGAGATCAGATAAATACCTTTTTTTTAAAAATGTAAATCAACATGTATATATATATATATATGTATATTCAGGGCAACTGTGGGTTAGGTGAGGAAACAGTGTCGACTATGTGCCTTTTGATTGCTATTGCATGGCTACAGCCTACTGCAAAAATTCCCTCAGTCAGCTGTAGCAAACTATATTAAGTGGGCGTCGATCGCACAGATGATTTCCCTCGTCGGAAAAATGTACTGATCAGTGAAAGAGAAGCGACCCAGAAAATTATTGCCCATGTGAAAGATACATTAATAAGTTATTTATTTTATGATTTGCGATGATCAAAAGCATGCAAATTGCAAAAGTAGCGGGGTGGGCCGGTGTGGGTGGGGTTCGAAAAGGCTGCTGCTACTCGCCATTATCAGCACGAAGCTGTCGCCCACTCAATCCTCCTGCGTGCCTGAAGCCATTAAAAAGTAAATGCCCGAACGGACAGCCGGTCCAGACGCGATGATTTGGTCACGTCTCCGATTCATTCCCGGTTCCGGGTCATGAACGGTTAAAATCGCGCGTGATACGCCTGTTGTTGTGAGGGTAATTTCCTGAAAGTCGGTTTCTCTCTGCACGGCTGGCCTTTTGTAGGCTATTGTTAGATTTATTTCAAAAATTATGTTCCAATAATTGTATCGTCAGTTGCACATCTATACTATCCAAATAGTTGACTCGATTAAATTTCAATAATAACGTTTCAACAAACAATTCGTAAAGTGTATAAATTAGTATGTATAAGCCATAAAGTCATTTTCAATTTCTATAATAGATAAAATTATGAATCAATAATCTACTTGCACTTATATCTAATTTATGGTTATGGTCCATGAGTCGGACAATATAAATTATGTTATCTAATCACAATAATTTTAAAAATCCAACCGGGCCGACTTGTCCGACCAGTTTGACCGAGAACCGGTCACTCATCTAGTTTTATTTTCATAAATAACCCAATTGTACTTTAAATTAACCCAACTTCAATTGAACTGACCAATTTCTGATTGGACCAGCGAATTCAATTAAATCAGTAAGAAATCGACTGACTTAAATTTTAAAAAAACTATTATAATGTAATTATTTTATTTTACTAAACTTATATTTATATTTTATGTTAAACTAGAAGTAATATAATTGTTATATTAATAATTTTTATTATAAATCATAATTAAATTATAATATTATATTATTAAATATATAGTTAAATCTATTGTACCCAGTTTGACCCATGTACCCTTGAATCCATGACCAGTTCCAGTGTAAAAACTATGCTTATCACTAATAGGAGATTGAGCATTTACACACGTTCCGAGGGGTTGCATGCAGAGCTAGAAAATCTACAACCCACCACCTACACGAGTTCCGATCATCAATTCATTTACACTTCCGTTTACATTTATGTACTCATTTCGATTTTAGTATGTATGGTATTAGGATTTGTTCAAATTATAAAAATTCCAACAGTTATCACTCGATGGAGGCCTCTCACGAAGGCGGGATGAGATGAGAAACTAAGTCTTGACAGATAGCTGGTCGTAAACTACCGTTCCGACCTGGATTTTTCAGCCAAATTTATACGTATCCGTTGATGATTGGGGTTTTTAGTCATTTCACACGTCTACCACCGATTGAACCCGGTGGGCCTTCTGGGCTTTCATAACGACTCGGTCCAGTAATGAAACGGGCCGGGTTGTCTGGGCCTGGAGCTATCCCGAGACAGTAAAGGAATTGGGTCCATAAGCCCAACAAAACTATTGGCTAGTGGGTCGGTCAATTTGTTCTAGTAAAGGGAAGCACTTCATTCCAATTCCAGTCCGCGGTCAGAAATCCATACCTAATAGTGTGGAAAAGGGCACGGGCACAGGAATGGATCCTTATCCTGCTAGTGGTACATTGGACTTTTGTCGCATCGCCCAAATCCAAAGGGGTGTGGTGGAAAGTCACGAGTGGAGCATAGACGCTTGGAAAAAGGAAGAACGTGACTTCGACCTTAAGCCTACGTTTTCTACCCAGCAAGAAGTAGAACCGATGTCGAAGTCGACCGCAATGTTTCATGTGACCGTTTTGCCATATTTTTCATTTTTGGCGAAGCTAATTGTCGGAATCGGCCAGATTCCATTATGAGTAACTAGAGATTCACCTGGACTATGCACAAATTTCGTTATTTAATAAAATTGGTTGGAAAAATAATGAGTACATAGTTTCAAATCAACTATTACACCCTTCAATTTTCCCCAATAATGAGTACATAGTTTCAAATTAGGTATGTGGACAATTTGATTATGGAGAATAAATCCTGGCCGTCCATTTGATGGACGAGCGTGATCTGGCTGGCTCCTGAATAGTTGGACGGGATGCATTGAATATTCAACTACGACTACGTAGCAGCCATGACAGCCAAATTGCTTTCCGCCTTGTTGCCTCCCCTTCTGCTGATGTCCCACGTCAGGATGCTGAAAGCTGCGTCCGGCCAATAAAATGCCATGATGACGATAATTCCTCCCAATCACGTGCCGCCACGTAGCTCGGCGCATTTTAGAATTATTACCCTAATCAGCAAGGATTCATCTGAGCAGCGTCATGCAGCTGATGCAACAGCGCTGCAGGAGGACACCTTATTATCCTCGACGCCAGCGATGATCGAAGGTCCCGGTTTCTCTGTGCAGTCGTCGCAGCAGCAACGTACCTTCCGTTTACGGTTATCGAGATCCTCGCTTCGTTCGCTCTGCTTTTTTCCCTCCCGCTGTGTGTTAACCTCAGATCGCTCATTTGGGTACTGAGTTGAGTTCGGTCGAGTCGCTTGATTTGATTGATAAGTGGGTTCAGCAGTTGTTCGGCGACGCTGGGCGTGGATGGGGAAGGGAGGGGAGGACTATGGGACGCGGGAAGCTGCCTCTCAGAAGCCGGCTGATCGGGAGGTCTTCCCGGCATGGGCGAGGGAGATCGCGGAGTGCGAGAAGCATTACGGGACCAGCAGGAGCTCCGGGTTGAAGTCCCGGGATGTCGAGCGGAGGCAGAGGATCTATGGCCTGAACGAGCTCGAGAAGCACGAGGGGCCTTCGATTTGGAGCCTGATCCTAGAGCAGTTCAATGACACGCTTGTCAGAATCCTCCTCGCCGCCGCGGTGATTTCGTTTGTGCTTGCGTGGTACGACGGCGAGGAGGGAGGTGAGATGGAGATCACGGCGTTCGTGGAGCCGCTCGTGATCTTTCTTATCCTGATCGTGAACGCGATTGTCGGAGTTTGGCAGGAGAACAATGCCGAGAAGGCCTTGGAGGCCCTCAAGGAGATTCAGTCGGAGCATGCGACTGTCATTAGGGACGGAAAGAAGATCCCTAGTCTTCGGGCTAAGGAGCTTGTGCCAGGGGATATGGTCGAGCTTAAGGTTGGAGACAAGGTGCCCGCTGATATGCGTATCGTGGAGCTGATTAGCTCGACGTTGCGGCTGGAGCAGGGTTCCCTTACAGGGGAGAGTGAGGCAGTGAACAAGACCAGTAAGGCAGTTGCTGAAAATGCTGATATACAGGGCAAGGGGTGCATGGTTTTTGCAGGAACCACTGTCGTGAATGGTAATTGTTTATGCTTGGTTACTCAGACGGGAATGGAGACTGAGATTGGGAAAGTGCACACGCAAATCCACGTGGCTGCACAAAGTGAGGAGGACACCCCACTTAAGAAGAAGCTGAATGAGTTTGGAGAGACCTTGACGTTGATAATCGGTGTCATCTGTGCATTAGTTTGGCTCATCAACGTGAAGTACTTTCTTAGCTGGGAGTATGTCGATGGGTGGCCAAGGAACTTTAAGTTTTCGTTTGAGAAGTGCACGTATTACTTTGAGATTGCAGTGGCATTGGCTGTTGCTGCGATTCCGGAAGGCTTGCCAGCTGTGATCACCACGTGCTTGGCTCTGGGTACCCGGAAAATGGCACAGAAAAATGCTCTTGTGAGGAAACTCCCAAGTGTTGAGACTTTGGGGTGTACGACAGTGATTTGTTCAGATAAGACTGGTACACTGACTACCAATCAGATGGCAGTAGCAAAGCTAATCGCTGTAGGTTCTGCTCCAGGAAACTTAAGGGCGTTTAAAGTGGATGGAACGACATACAGTCCATATGATGGAGAAATCCAAGACTGGCCTGCTGGGCTTATAGATGCCAATCTTCAAATGATTGCCAAGGTTGCTGCTGTATGCAATGATGCTGGCGTCGTTCAGGCAGAGCACAAGTTTGTTGCCCATGGGATGCCTACTGAGGCTGCCCTAAAGGTATATGCCTCTTGCTTGTGTTATAGCTTTTGTTATGAGTTCTGGTGAATGAGCTTCTTCTGTTTTAGATCAATGAAGATGGGCTTGATTCAGTTCCATTTTGTATTTATACTTTATGGTGACTGCCTCTTGAAGTTTGCTGTGACTTCTAGTTGAGGTGAATCTGCTCCAGAAAATCAAGTAATAGCTTGTTTATGCATTTCCTTGTTGTGCTTTCAGGTTCTTGTTGAGAAAATGGGCCTCCCTGAGAAGTCTCCTGGGTCGTCAAGCACCAAGGAACTCTTAGGTATATCAGAACCATTTCTAGATTGTCTAGTTTACGTCCTTGGTCATCTTCAGCTGATACTTGACTCAAGCTCTCACTTTGAATACTTACATTGTTGTCATGCTTGCAGGTTGTTGTCAGTGGTGGAATGAAAATGATCGCAGGATTGCAACTTTGGAATTTGATCGTGATAGGAAATCTATGGGAGTTATTGTGAGCTCTCGTTCTGGAAAGAAGTCATTGCTAGTAAAGGTGTTCTTCTCGTACATGGTTAAACTTTCTATGACTTGTTTAAGGATTCCATGTTGCAGTAATAATATTCTTATGCTCTTAATGCCATATAGCATGCAAGCCAAGTAAGCTGTTCATTAATGATAAGGTGAAGTATGATGCTTTTGGCAGGGTGCAGTGGAAAGTGTGTTGGAGAGAAGTAGCAAAATTCAGTTACATGATGGTTCTGTTGTTCGTTTGGATCACCATGCAAAGGATGCCATCTTACTAGCTCTTCGTGAGATGTCAAGTAGTGCTTTACGTTGCCTGGGCTTTGCATACAAGGATGAATTTGCAGATTTTGAGAGCTATGATGGTGGTGAAGATCATCCTGCTCATAAGCTTCTTCTTAATCCATTGAATTATTCATCAATTGAGAGTGAACTCACTTTCATTGGCCTTGTTGGATTGAGGGTAAGTTATCCATGTTTCTATGTTTTGCCAATTAATTTGTCTTCATTATTCATGTAATGACTCAAATGAGTTTGTGTTCAAATCTGTGTAGGATCCCCCCAGACAAGAGGTCTACCAAGCCATTGAGGATTGTAGGGCAGCTGGCATTCGTGTCATGGTTATCACTGGAGATAATAAGAATACTGCTGAAGCAATCTGCTGTGAAATTGGGGTTTTTAAACCTGAGGAAGACATCAGTTCTAAGAGTTTAACTGGAAGAGAGTTCATGGAATTGCGTGATAAGAAAGCACACCTTAGACAAAGTGGCGGGCTTCTATTTTCAAGGGCTGAACCTGGGCACAAGCAGGAAATAGTGAGGTTGCTCAAGGAAGATGGCGAGGTGGTTGCTATGACAGGTGATGGAGTGAATGATGCCCCCGCCCTGAAGCTAGCAGACATTGGTATTGCAATGGGAATTTCTGGAACCGAGGTTAGTTTTTCATTCTTTCTCAGAACAGAAACTATAGGAAACTTGGAGAAGGAATGTGAAGCTATTGGAGAGTCTCTCACCAAAGAAAAACATGGTAGAGTAGTCTTTATGTATATTACCATCTCGTCTTTGTTTCTTATTTATTTATTTATTTTTGGGATCAGGGGTTTATTACTGTTGTTGAGATAGATTTATCACAATTTCTGTGAGCAAAATATTTCAACATTTGACAGGAACAATTAATGTTGCGTCAGGCAGGGTCAGTTAAATCTCATTGAAGATATGCCTGTCCACTGAGTCTGTTTCATTTGCTTATATCTTCTTTAGATGTCCCAACCGAGTTAAACTTGTTCTCTCCAGGTGGCAAAAGAAGCTTCTGACATGGTGTTAGCAGATGATAATTTTAGTACCATAGTTGCTGCTGTTGGTGAAGGGAGATCAATCTACGATAACATGAAGGCATTTATCAGGTATACTTCAGAGAAGAGCCTGCATGTATCTTTTTTGGTTATATATTCTTTAATGTAAGAAATGTTAAGGTAGTTGCCTTACGGAAACTGGTTATGGCTTCTGTCGTATGTAAGGTATATGGTAGTTGTGGTAGAGACGTCGTTGGCTTGACATGGTAACAGGTTCAGATTGATGTCTGATTAAGCAAACCTTGGTGGGCATCACCTCTTTTTTTGTGTCATGTTGAGCGAGGCATAATCCCATAATTTTTTAGGGGTCTCGTGGTAGAATGGTAGAAGTGAAGTATGGGTTAACCTTGGGGAAGCTCCAACAGGCCTATGGATATATCAACTTCAGAGATTCGATAACATATTAGCCAAACAGCATGGCTGATGTTCAATGGAGCTGGAATACATCCTTTACTGGTATTTTACATGCGGGGGTGTTTTCTTGTTTAACTGTCCTGTTATAACTACAGGGATTTGTCGGCCTCGTCTACAAAGTTGTGCCCTGTCAATTTTATGATTTGAATCTCTGGTTACTGATACATTTTGAAAATATCTACACTGATAAGTATGTCTTTTTCAAAATTGAAGGTACATGATCTCTTCAAATATTGGTGAGGTCGTCTCAATATTCCTGACAGCAGCTCTGGGGATACCTGAAGGCCTGATTCCTGTACAACTTCTGTGGGTCAACCTTGTCACCGATGGGCCGCCAGCCACTGCTTTGGGATTTAATCCTCCTGATAAGGACATCATGATGAAGCCACCCCGAAGAAGCGACGATTCTCTAATCAATGCATGGATTCTGTTCCGCTACCTGGTAATTTGCTGTGCATTCCTCTGTTTCCTTCAAAATGGTACAAATGATGGCTTCAGAAACTTGAAAAAAAGGGTCTTCTAAGTTGTCTCATCTCTTTCTGATATGTTGTTATATACTCAGCTAAAATGCTGGCCAAGTACCTAACCTTCTTCTACACCTGTGGGCTATATACCTCAATTTGCAATAGCCTAGTTGTTCCTTGTCAAAGCACACTTGGATCTCCTTAATTGCAACTGAAGTATGCTCCAATTGCTTTGTACAGGTCATTGGGCTATATGTTGGAATCGCAACTGTAGGAGTGTTCATCATCTGGTACACTCATGGATCTTTCCTCGGAATTGACCTCAGTGGAGATGGCCACACACTTGTCACATACTCCCAGCTTGCAGACTGGGGCCGGTGCCAGTCCTGGACGAACTTCACAGCCTCTCCCTTCACTGCAGGGTCCCAAATCTTCACCTTTGATGCCAATCCGTGCAATTACTTCCAGTCTGGAAAAATCAAGGCAATGACATTGTCCCTCTCGGTGCTTGTGGCAATTGAGATGTTCAACTCCCTCAATGCCCTCTCGGAGGACGGCAGCCTGCTTTCCATGCCTCCCTGGGTCAACCCTTGGCTCTTGCTGGCCATGTCTGTCTCGTTTGGTCTCCACTTCCTGATCCTCTACGTGCCATTCCTAGCACAGATATTTGGGATTGTGCCACTCAGCTTCAACGAGTGGCTCCTTGTGTTGGCCATGGCATTTCCTGTGATTTTGATCGATGAAGTGCTGAAGTTCATAGGAAGGTGTACAAGCGGATACGGGAGCTCAGGATGGAGGAAATCAGCAAAGTTGAAGGCAGAGTGAGGAAAAGATCAAGGGAGCGAGAGACATGAACAAACATATATTGATGGTATAGAGTCTTATCCAACTCCTCATTGCTACTGAATTCATGGTCCAGCAAGCGAACCTAGGCCTGGAAATCTTTTGGCATTGGGGATGGTTTGGCGATTTTAGAAACAGACTACTACCTGTACTTTTTCTGTGCTCTCTTAGGACTATTTTCCCCCTTAATTTCACCGACAAATTCGGCTGAGCAGTGGCCCGTTGGAATTGATAGTTTATGCGAGGAAAATCGCCCAAAATGTAGTTTACTCCTTTACCGTACCATCCAACTCAACCACACCAAGGACTCTACTAAACGAAATCCAAATCGAAAAAGTGGAGCTGCACATGGTTAACCAACCTGTCATCCGAAGCCTTTGTTTGAGCGCAAATGCATGACAAGAATTCCACGCTCAGTTGTGCTTTCGTAGTAGTAGAGCTCACAGCACGTTGTGATTCCAACCATTGGGTGATCCAGAAACACGAGATTCACCGCTGATGGCACTTGTACAGCAGTCGGACGAGTGATTGACTGAGGACGAGAGAATTGGCTTGGTTGGAAAGTACGGCCGCACGATCCTGTTGGATGAGTGGATCGGCGAACTCCCGATCGTTCTGCGTTTCCAGCGACGGACATCGTGCAGGAGATGAACAAGATGGACGTGCACACTCCGACGAAGTGTGATCCCGAAGGACTCGCCAAGCTTTACAGGACCTGCTTCGTCTGGCTTGCAATTGTGCAGGAATAGTGGATCAGTCGGCTTGCTGGAGAATCGCGTTGGATTTTCTTCATCGCAGCGATGAGTAACTAACTCAGCGCACTGTGCTGGACGGGGATGCTTCTTATAAAAAATGGATGCGACTTGGAGGCGGTCAACGGGGGGCGCATGGACCCGGTGCATGCGGCAGCTGGGAATTGGAGGCTCTCTCGATGAACACCAGGGAACGAACGGTGTTGATAAAGGGAGATCGCGGCCTCTCTCTCTTCCTCTCTCTCTCTCTCTCTCTCTCCTTATCGCATCTCGTCCGCGCTTGTCTCGACTCCTCTCTCTCTCTCTCTCTCTCTTCTCTCGCTGCCCTCTCCAGCGTCGGATCCATCCAACCAATCGATCTCCAGCAATCGCTCCCCCTTTTCTTTATTAATACCTCGCTCTCTCGCCTTCGCGCGCCAACTTCAATCTCAGGTAACGTTACCAGTGGAGAGAGAACCCATTTCGAAAAACTCCCCTTCTCCCTTTCTTCTGGCTACGCTGCATTATGCTCTCTCTCCACCGTCCCATCGTCGACGGGGCCGGGGGATTACTGCCGGTGGACCCGACGGCGCCGAGGGGTGTTGGCAACGTTTCCATGTTTTCTCTGTTGTTGATCTTGTGTTGGGTTTAGGGTTTTGAATAGGGGAAGGGGATGGCGGAGGCTCCCGGCAGTCCAGGCGGTGGTAGCCTCGACAGCGGCGAACACAGCCCCCGCCCCAACGTCCGGGAGCAGGACAGGTTCCTCCCCATCGCCAACATCAGCCGCATCATGAAGAAGGCCCTCCCCGCCAACGGCAAGATCGCCAAGGACGCCAAGGAGACCGTCCAGGAGTGCGTCTCCGAGTTCATCAGCTTCATAACCAGCGAGTATATTTCTTTTGCCAGACCTCCATTCGCTCCTATGTTCGCTGAGCTCCAGCTATACATGTTTACCTTCACTTCTCTTATTCGGAGCTTTTTGGTTCCGGTGATCAAATATATTAGGGCCAGTGATAAGTGCCAGAGGGAGAAGAGGAAGACGATCAACGGGGATGACTTACTGTGGGCTATGGCAACGCTAGGGTTTGAGGAATACATCGATCCGCTCAAGATTTATCTCACCAGATACAGAGAGGTGTGTGGAATCCGTTTTTGATGTTAGGTGGATTAACTGCTTAGCTGCGGATAGGTCGAGCCGGTGCTTCTAGAATTGGAGGATATGCTTCTTGATTCTTCATTTTTCCTCAGAGCTGTGCTTGACTGAATTGATTCGACTGACTCGGCTTGTTTTTTCTTGCTTGGGCTTGTTTTTGGGTCAAATGGCTGCTGCAGACGGAGGTGACTGATCTTAATAATCTTTCTTATTTGTTTATTAGATCTATATATCTTGTTGCTCCATGAACAAAACCTGGAAGTATACGTTTTTCTAACAGGGTGATGCAAAGGGGTCTACCAAGGGCGGGGATAGCTCTGCTAGGAAAGATGATAGTGGGCTTCATCCTGGTGCCAGTGCTCAGGTACAATTCTTACCTCCTTGTGGGCCTTTTCTTTCTTAATAATTTGGGTAAATGGAGTCTTTACTAATAATTCTTTGATTCTTCCAAATGAATCAATGGCCAGCTTCTACATCAGGGTTCTTTCTATCAGGGCATCAACTATCCAAATTAACAGGTAATCAATCATTCGTTTCCCTCCATCCGTTGTCTCCTCTTCATTGCATTGCGGATTATCTTTTAAGAATAGTGCCTGTGATACTGTGTATACAGCTGTGAATTGATATGTCACGTTTATGACTCCTGTATCTTCCTCTTTGTTAAACTGTGGGAATAGTGGATCTTCATAAGCGTACAAGGTTTTTTCCCCCTTTTTTCGTCTTCACTTTCTTTGGGCTTAATGTAGATGATATTTTAGCTGTAAGCTCATTCTACTGGAGAAATTGTCTCAGAGCAAAGGTTTCAGAGTCTTTGGTTATAGTCTTGTTATTTTATTAGGTATCTCAGTCATATTCTGGTTGGAAGAAACCTAATTCGGGCCAATTCAAACCAACCTAATGTTCCAATTTCAATCCCTAATGGTGCAAGTAGCTAGCCATAAGAGCATTTATGTACACCTCATGTGCACTGAATTATTGGTCAATTCTTCTCCTAACACTGTTTTTTCCCAACATATAACCTATATTGTCTTTTTCTTACCCAATATAGTTGCAAAGGATTGATTTTCTCTTAGCTGTTTATTCCTCCATTGAAGGTTGTGGGGAAAGTAGGATGAGCAAACTGAAGATTATGCTTGGGAATTAAGATTTTTGTATCGGAAAACTCTTCTCTCCATAATTTCTGGGCATCTCTCATACTTGGTCTGAGTTTCTAACATTAGTACGATGAACACTTTATTATTGTGATGTGCAAGTCACATGTATTACGAGGACATTGTCATTGAAACTAAAATACATAAAACACATTCTTTCTGACTATCACTAACTCTAAGATAAGCTATTTAACCCTTTTTAGGGGTGAGGGGTGGATGCCTTTTGGTTTTACTCGGTAATGTGATGATGAATGAGACCCATTGATTCTGCTATTGTGTACTGTCCATAGGATGCTTTTGTTGACATTTGTGATGAATTCAGTGACATTAAGAATTATTTCGTTTGGTTACTTCTTGTTAATATGGATATATATTCATTTGGAAAATCTATATCCACAGGGACAACGGCATCTTGGCTCCTAATCATGGAAGAGAGTAGTGGAAGTGCTTTGCTTTTATTTCAGTTGCAGAACCTACTGGGACATGCACCCTCTCCATGTTCTTATCCAACGTGATTACTAACAACTTAGGCTTTTCCCCCTTCATTATAGGATATGTCTTGAGAGCCATTTCATTGTTAACACTGATGCCTTTGTGAGATTCCAGGAAAATAATCACTGTCCATGGGTAAATTTGGTATATCCTGGAAAAGAGTGTATTCTCCTGCTTGCTCTGTATCTAGTAATACTGTCTTTGGTGCTTGACAAGGACTTGGCCTTCTAAACATGGATCAATTCTGTTATTTCGAATATGCCTTGTCTTGCACAACTCGGTGAGTGCTCTTGTAAATCTTGGATGACACATCTGAGCTTGGGTGGCTGTCGATGTCTCATTTTAATCCTGTGGGGATCTGATGACATTCTCTCTTTGAATAGAAGAACCCGCTGTCGTGCCCGTGGTGTGTTTTGGAGGGTTCATGTTTGGATTTTAACCTGTTGTTCATCGCACTATGGGGTTCAGATGGACCCAGAGAGGTTTCACATTTTCATTGGTGAAATCATGGGTGTGAGTGGGATAGCAACATCATCAACTAAAATCTGGAGGGGCAACTGGTGGATTGTGACCTGGCAGTATTAGTTTCCTCAAATTTTCTGCAAGTTTAATGATGGACGAAGCATGATTAAGTGAAAGCGACTACTACTATGGTCTTAGGGCTGACACAAGGCCCAGTATCGGGGTGCTCAAAGGCCATTATTGGGCTGATGAGTGGCATTGTAAAGGGTCCAGCTCTAGGCCAGTTTGGAGGCCCATCACTGGACCAGGTACCGAGCCCAGTAAAAGTACAGTCCAAGACCCACTAACGGGCTTGGGCCCACTTCATTCCCCGTCAAGGGCCCAGTCGGGGACCATAAAAGGCCCAGTGAAGGGCCCGTCCATTGGCTCAGCCGAAGGCACATGAATGGAAACGGTCAAAGGACCAGTAACCGGCTCAGTCAATGGCCCAGCATCCGGCCCTATCGGTGGCTTAGTGAATAGCTTGGTCGACGGCCCAGTCTAGGAACAGTCAAAAGGCCCAGCTATGCACCCGGTCCAAGGCCTAGTTCTTGTCCCGTTGAAAGCCCAGTTAGGGGTCCGGTCAGAGGCCCAAGTACGGGCCCGCCCAAAGGGCATGCTCAATCTCCCCACACCCTCATTACATCCAATGTCGTCGACATTATCAGCAATTGCGTAGCCCTTCTGCTCCATTAAGAAAATTGACTATTTACAGTTAATTGACAATGATTGAAAACAACAATTTCTTGAGATACCCTTCTCCCCCTTCTGTTTTCTCTGTGGCCACCATACTAATAGGCCCGTCCAATTTGATCGGACCTTAAGATTTCTCAGATCTAAGCTCCGGAATTTCAAAAAATGGCTGACGACGATAACGCCCCTCACCCCGATGAATCAAGTCCTCTGCTGGGGAATGGCCACCCCGAGGAAAGGGAGAGCGAGGAGGAGGAGGAGGAGAAAGCTGTCACGCGTGCCGCTGCCAATGCCAAGATCGAGCCACCTTCACAATCAGCCCTCGTGAAGGGTACCCCGGCGCCTCATTCCGAGAGCATTGGCTACGCGTGGGCCGCGGACGGCCTGCCCGCGGGGCGGGCTCAGTGGGACTCGAGCCTCTTCGCCTGCCTTGGCCGCAATGATGAGTTCTGCAGCAGCGATGTCGAAGTCTGTAAGTCCTGATTCGTGGGCTTCGTATTAAGGATTCCATTCTTTACCTGATGACCTGGGAATGCTGCAAAATGGAAATGGAAATGGAAATGATCAATAACTTCCAGCTAAAATGGGAATATAGACATTTTTCTTGAAGTTCTTTTCCTCCCCCGGGTATTCAATGGAATATTGAATTTGAATATATGAAATGCTATAGAAAAACTGCGTCTTTGCAACAAGAATGTCGATCCACGTGAAATCTCCTGCATCAAAAATGTTGTTTTCCAAATTCCATTGATCCGCGGCAGGCATCTTGGACCTCGAAGAAATGACAGGATAAGATTTTTAAATGGCTGGGTGGGTGCCGGAGTATTCCGACCTCGAATGGCTGTAGTTCTCGTTCTGCTGTTTCTCTGATTGCTGCATTCTCCACTCCCTGCAGGCCTTCTTGGAACCTTGGCACCCTGCATGCTCTATGGAAGCAATGCTGAGAGGCTCGGATCTGCTTCCGGCGGGAAATTTGCAAACCACTGCTTGGCTTACTGCAGTGTTTACCTCTTCGGAAGTTCCTTCTTCGGTTGCAACCTGACACCCTTCTTTTCATATGCTACCCGTACAGCAATCCGTCGAAGGTTCAACCTAGAGGCAAGCTATCTGATTTCCTATCCATGTATTCGATTATGTTTTCCCTGTCATGAGGCTGTAGATATCCTTAAACCTGGCTGAATAAATCAGATTCATTATAAGCGCGACACTGCTCATAGTTCTTCAAATATCAGACACCATGGTCTGGTTTCTGTCATTTATGACATTGTTGCAATTTCCAACCTAATACTTCCTTTGACCTACCATGCAGGGAAACTGCGAGGCACTCCACAGGTCTTGTGGATGCTGTGGGAGCATTGTAGAGGATGAAGTGCAGCTCGACCACTGTGAGTCGGGCTGTGACCTCTTAACCCATGTCTGCTGCCACGCCTGTGCTCTCTGTCAGGAGGCCCGAGAAGTCCGCCGCCGCCTCCCTTACCTGGGATTCAATGCCCAGCCCGTCTTGGTGATGGTTCCACCTGTGGAGCAGACCATGGGCCGTGAAGCTTGACAAGGTTCAACTTGCTGCAAGGCAGAGAGAACCGATATATCATGTATGTAGTCAATGCTGAGATATGAGTTTTTCCTTTGGTCTTGGGTTTGAGTCAAAATATTTGAATTCACAGTGAATATATTCGCCGTGGATGTCCATGCTACTTATGCCGTGTGGACCAATGCATCCACTATAAATATATATGCTTTTACTCATCATATTGCCCTTAGAATCAGTGGATTTCCTGTGTAAAGTGTAAATCATGTTTTCATTTGGCCAAGAAAAGTGAACAGCACAAAAGGAACCAACCAGTTGGCAATAAATTGGTGCAACAATCTTTGCATTACTTGACCACTGCAAGTATGTCATGAACCTCTGCACAACCTAGAAGAGAAGGAATGAATTCACAGATCAGAAGAAAAGGGATTTCAATCCAAGAAGTTCCATCTTCTTGCAACTCTGTACTTTCTTTTCCCCCTGTCCCACTAAACCAATAGACTTCCATATATCTTTTAACTTTCTCATTCTAATGTAGTCACTCTTCTCCATTATCAGAAAATGTTACCACACAAGAGAAACAAATGAAAAAACTAATGCATGATTGCATTGAGTATCAAGAGCGAACAGAGCTTTCTTGCGGTCTGGTAACACTCACAAGAATTCAATAGGGCAACTTAACTTAAAAATGGTCATGATTTAGCTGCTATCACAATAAAAAAGAAACACAAATAAGTTAAACTGCGCAACACTGAACATTCCTTGATACCATCAAATAGGAAAATCGGAAACTCCATAGTTGAGACAATGAGAAAGAGAAAAAGAAGGAAACTCAACTCTCTACTCTCCCGGAGCAGAAACTCCCTGTTTCAATCTCTCCCTCTTCATCTTCTTCTTGGAGATTGGTTTCTTTTTCTTAGGGGTAAGGGTCATCTGAGCACAGTAGTAAAGAACATAATTCCCAATCAGGAATACCAACAGGAGCCCCATGACAAGCAATAGGACAATCAATCCTGGGTTGAAACCAGCTGCTTCTTCCTTGGTCATGTTTCCCTGTCATCAAACGGGAGAATACCCCAGGCCAAGATAAATTGGTTAATTATCCAAAAAAATACATAAATGAGTTGAAGAACCACCCAACCAATAAAAAGATGCAATATAGTATCTGTTTTTAACATGGCTAAGCATATCATCTGCCAAAAAAAAATGCGGATTAGCATATCACAACTAGAACATGAAAAAGTTTGGAATCATCACTTGTACCATGTAATAAGCACTTCAAGTTTGGAATCATCAAACAAGCTTGTGCGCCGCAACTGTTCAAGCAGCATATCTAAATTAATAAGTAGGGCAGCCAATATCACTTGTACCATGTAATAAGCAGTCCAAGGTTTATGTTGAGACACTAATATGGTGCCACCTTGGAAAGCTCAGAATGAAGCACCACATCGAGAAAACTGGTCATGCATTAGCGATGCTATAATTCATTAATTCACACATTGTCTACTTAAATATACTATTCAATTGACTTGCAAAAAAAAGGTCCAACTGAGACTCTCTTGCGATGATAATTGACTAGATCCTCATATTTCCATGATGTCTACTGGACATTATCCGTCATCCTATCAAATTAAAGCAGAGATCCCCATATCAAAAATTCCCTAGAATTCTCAACGACTAACGGACATCGGATAAGCCTTCACGTCATTCTCAGCAAGCTAACAGGAGGGCGCTCGGAGAAAACGATTTCACCAAGCGAAAGCCCCCAGACATAAAAGACACGAAGATAGAAGTCTAAACACGGAACAGGGAACGAAATAAGGCAGATTTCACGATCAGAATAGCCAAGCAAACTACGGCATTACGGTTCTCGTAGGCCGATGGAAAGGTCAAGGATAACATACCGTGCTCTCGAAGCTCTGATGGTAGAACTCATCCGCCATGGCAATTCTCAAATGCCGAAGATCGTCAGCTCGGGCTGAGCGAAGGTTCGAGAATAGTTAGAGCGAGTAAGAGCGGACAGGAAATTAATTAAATAAATTTGCCAAAAAAAAAGGGAGAAAGAAATTAGACAAAGTCATTAAGTGGTGACGAATGAACAGTCAACCAAAAGCCGACATTTGGTAGTTGGCGGTTCCTCACGCGCAAAATAAATAAATAACACTCAGTGTCCTTTATGGGCTTTCGAAGCATCGGCCCATTAATTTGGGATCAAATTTGGGCCTTAGAAAGCCCAATTGGACAGTCTTACCATCCATCCCATTACTTGTCTTCCCCGTTGAAAATAAATAGAAAACAACAATGTTATGCACAGTAAGAGCATCTTCACCTTCTAAGTTCAGTGAATTCATCTTTCCGAGATGTAGTGCTCCAGAATCGAACACGTGGGAATCTTGAGATGAGAACCTGTCTACACCGAGCACCTAGTTTGACAACTTTGAACAAAAGGGAATGCGAACCCATCCACATAAGATGCCACTCTGAATTGGGAACTCGGGCAGGCTTCGCAGAATCGATATTCGGAAGCCCAAAATAATTGAACTGACAAAATAAGGTTAAGATTCAAGGCGGCAATCCCCTTCTGGGCAAGTTCCTAATGCCAACCATCATTCTTCTTCCAATTCACCACTAGAAGTGCACCATATATACAGACAAACAAGGGTGAACATACTTGTTAAACCTAAGTCACTTCTCTCTTAGGTCATCTGCGAGCGCAGAGGCTTTGCAAATCGGGCACGAGTTCTTCATCAATAGCCACTTCTTGATGCAGCAAACATGATAATGGTGGGAGCAGGTATTTAGAGTCCCCATGTTGTCTGCTTCTGTGTATGCTTCCTGGAGGATCAGAGCAAGATTTCAAATAAAGCTGTCAGATAGTTTTTCAGATCTCAGTTATACGCAAAGTTGACTGCTATCTCTGCACTGCTTTTTTTTTCCCCCTCCTCTTTTTGGGGAAATCTGGGTAATGAAGAACGCTGAACACATTCTTCACCTCGCTTTGGTCGTTTTTCAAGGTAATAGTAGAGCCTTACAAATGGAAAGTTCACAATTTGATGTGAGATCAATTATAAGGCCACGCACTGTCTAAAATTGGACAGAACAGTCTGTACAAGCTCGGAGTGTTCAAGCAATTAAATTGATGTGAGCTGATAAATTTTGACAAGATGATATCAATGTTGCGGACCTTGTTTAAATGTATTGATGCCACTTCTCGTAGTGGGAAAGGAAATTTTAAAAAGAGAGAGAGGAGTCTGAAAAATGACTGTTCACTGAAATAGGGCGATTTTGTCCCTTCTGTTATATAGGAAATGAAATGTTCCTTGAATTTTACAAGTCTTACCAGGCAAATAACACAGTTTTCCTCATTCTGAATCTGATCCGAAGGACAATAAGCTGTTTCCTTCAAACACTTCGATATGGAATCTTCTGACAAGCCCGTACTGACAGTTCCAATCCTCTCACCCAATGCCAGCAATTCCTGTCAATTCAAAATATTAGAAGACAATTTGAGTATTTGACCACGAGTAACTGACATGGACAAGAGCCAGCATATACAATAGGTCTGACCTCATAACTCATATTATCAATATCGAGCCTCAAGTCCCTGTGCTGATCGAATGTAGATCTGGATGAATGTAAGGCTGAGCGATCCATTAAGCCCTGAAACATCATGACAGTTTCGGCGTTCATGTTTGGACCCAATACGCTAAGAAGTTGCACCAAAAAGTAGGAGATTCCTCACTTATTAGGGAGAGGTCTCAAAAGTAACAAAGATGCCCCTGGAACTAAGGAAGACATCATCAATCCACCAAAAAATCTCATAACTAGAACTACGCATCATTCTACCAAAAAATATCATCACTTGTTTTCTACAATCCTACCTATACCACCCTTATCAGAATCCAAGACATATACATGAATTTTCTAGGTTCCACATGTACTATCAAACTATATATAGCAAATTGCCAATCCTGTTCTCGATTATGAGCAAGCCAAATGGTACATGTGTCAATTGAAGCACATGGAGCAAAATAAATATCCTGTTCCCTCAATCTTTTAATCCATAAACCATACTTTCTTCTGGGCGAACAGACTCACAGGGTATAATAGCCACATCCTATCAAGCCCAAAAGTCAACCTGAAATGCCTGCTCCTAATTCACATTCACATTTTCAAACAAATGTATTGCATCAACTCAATGAAGATAATACACACTACCATGAGATGACATACGTTGAAAGTTATAATTACTGCAAGTTTAAATGATGAACCATTTTAAGAGGGGGAAGATTCCATCAACATCCCTGTCACAAAAGAGTAAATACCTCATGACCCATTTGTCCATGAACACCTGCCTCAACTGGAAAGGATCGATGTCTCTCATTTGTAATCCTAGATCTCCTGTTTCTATCACTGTTATGCCATCCTGTGGTAGACAATGGCCTTGGATGTCTAGAATAAGTATCCACTACTGATTGAAGCCCCTCTTCTGAAGGACTTGTATTTCCAAGCCTCGTACTGTTTGAAGGCCTAAAAGCCAGGGTGGATCTATGTGAAAGGTTAGTGCAAGGACCCCTTACAGATTGGTTTGATGAGCCATGATAAAGTTGGGGAACAACTGGATTCCTGCTTGTCATGGAATCATAACCTCTAGCATCTGACAGTGCAGCAGGACTACTTCCCCATAAGAATTGGGTTGACTCATGGCCATACCCACATGGTTCTGCACTTCCAAGAGACAAAATTCTTTAGAGAAACAGAACAATAAACAGTCAATGATGCACTTCCAAGAGACCAGATTCTTCAGAGAAACAGAACAAAAAAGCAATGCTCATGGAAAAAAAAATGCAAGTTTGTAACTTAACCTGGAAGCAAAATTCTTCCATGAGCAGGATTCCATTCAGTCGTCAAAGCATTAGAACTTGGACCAGGGATATCCACAAAGCTAGAATGCTCAATAGGTTGGCTCATAGTAAAGGAACCAAGAGGAGGATTATCAGATAAATGACTCCCCAAAGAGTTGGTTTCCAAGTCAATTCCTGGCCTGCTTCTAACATTCCTTAGAGAACCCTCGCCTCTAATTGATAGACTGTTATCTCTGTGACCAGAATGATTAGCTGCAAAATGATCCCATGCCACGTGCTGAGAATCCACATTCAACATATCCTGCCTAGATTCTGAAAATGCAGGGGCATCAGAGGATGTCCCACCACAGTTATATCTGCTAGAACTGCCCTTCTCACAGACTGCAGGAGTTCCAGGGCTTTTTCTTTTCAGATGTGCTCTTCCACTCTCCACTGTGATATCCATAAACCCACAACCTTCAACTGTGTGTGGGGTCTGCCCCTCAAAAGTAGATGAAGCTGCATGAGGAAAATAATTTTCTGCAACTGAACCAAAAGCTCCCGCATTTGTCTGAGGCATGTAAGGATCCTGAGGTGGACAGTGTGCATCAGGCTGACACAGTCGCAATTGGTCCATGTGACCCATTGAAATGTATCCATTTGACCTTGTGTCTGAGTTCCACTGAGAGGCAAACTGCAGTCCTTCTGGAGACACATCTTCCACGGGATAAAAGGAACAACCATTTTCACCAGCAGTTCTCCTGGCTGAACAAAAATTAGAGAGTAAATAAAGCCATTGACAAATTTATGCAACAAATCAGTAATCATACAATCATCCAAAGAATTGCTATTATCCATTACTCAACATAAAAATATAAGCCCCGACCGAATAAGCAATGTTAAGGATGCAGCCCTACTTTTATTCTAACAGAGATGAGCTGCATTGTTGCTAACTCTGAATGGGATGCAGGAGAACTCTAAGAAACATAATAATAAGACCTTCTATCAAACAGATTTAAAATTTTCTGTTGAAACACAGGACATGCAGGAGCCAACCATTCACAGAGAGAGCAATAAATTTTTTACACGGGCAGTTATTAATATTTTGATACCTATATGCCCATGGGGTTGCTCTGCATGCATGTTCCAGTTTTGGTCATGGTCATTCTCAAATATCGGAGGCATGCCAAATAAATGTCTGTGTCCCATTACCACATCAAGCAAAAGCTAGGAGAAGTGCTTGAAGAAACAATTGCAAGGACACCATCAACTGCATACAACAATAACAGTACAAAGTGAAGAGCAGTAATAGATGAAATGGCTGATATATAGTAAGTCATTTGGCCACACCATTGTACAAGAACAGCTAAAAAACATGCAGAAAAAAGTGTCTACATAAGAACATCGTGAAGCTGTACACGCTGCAGTGAGAACATGTTCTCTACCATACTAAATTGTGTACATGCACAAAAAATATTGCATGACCAGAAGACATAATAATCATGTCTCCAGTCATTTGCCAACATCCAGTTGTGCATCTCTTACCTGAAGTTCAGAAACAATATCAACTACATCTGCACTGCATTCCCAAGCAAATAACACCTAAAATTCCCACAAATCCATGGTATTTTCTAACGTTCTCATTTGTGGCCAAAGATTAAGGTGATCAGAAAGCCAATTTCTTCATCCTATTCATTATTGGTATGTATTTCCCAAACTAACAAAGTCATCTCAACCAAATCATCCTCCCTTTTAGTGATCAGGCAAAATATCATCATGCTGAATTGGAGACACCCAGATCCATAAGGAGTTAGTACGAAGTCTTTCCACCCCATAAAGAAAATGTTCAGTTGAACTTCATATTCCAGAAGCCTTCACATAAGAAAATGGAGACAAATACAACTCTCTCACCTAATATAAAACCAATGAACATTCAATAATCAGATGTTCCCTAAGGAAGAATACCTTCAACTGCAATTCTTCTAGAAAAGTCATGTCAGCAGCAAGATCAACATTAAGTATGTATAAACATGAAAGCGGCAGAACCTCAGCAGGTCCTTGAACTTCTACTGATATACCTATCTACGGCATGAAAATAGAAATTGTATCAGATAAGTCCTCAAATATTAAAGCTTCCTTAATACCACAGACAACCAGTAATAGACAGCCATAAAGCCACTATGCATTCTTTTTCACTACTCACATATAGAATAGCCATACAAATATGTAAAGCAAAAATTGGATATTTTTCAATTTCAATGCAATTGCATGCACCCAGACAACACGTCAGTTATGTGTCTAGTAACTTCAATGTGACTCGAAATCAGAGAGAGAAGTACCTCACTTCAAGCCAAGGTTGCTTAAAAGTAATAATAAAAAAAATATCTCCATTAAATATTCAATAAACTCAACAGGAAGAGGCAACCGGTATTAGAAGAAATTTATTTTTTCCATATATTATTTTTCTGTTAAAAAATATTCATGTAGTCAAGATAACCAATGTAGTTAAAACATATTATACACACAATAACATAGATGGATCTGATTCCGAAAACAATTAGTATAAAGAGGTGTTGGATCAGGCTAAAGAATCCCAAGCATTGGATATTTTGTTAGCTGAATCATTCAGTACCATTTTCCTTTGCCTCTCCAATCCAACTCTTTTCTTATTCCCACTTTCTTTCATTCCTTCTTTCTTACAATCTTTCTCCCTCAGTTCTTTTTTCTGATCCTAAGCCCAACAACTGAACGCCAATATTTCAAAACGCCATAACTCCATTCTCATCCAGGTTATTCCAGCAGAAGCAGGATTATTGAAAAAGACTTGAATGAAAAATCAG
Source organism: Sonneratia alba (assembly GCA_900174645.1). Classification (NCBI taxonomy): domain Eukaryota; kingdom Viridiplantae; phylum Streptophyta; class Magnoliopsida; order Myrtales; family Lythraceae; genus Sonneratia; species Sonneratia alba. Next base: position 5,736,130 of record FWPY01000106.1, read on the forward strand.
CATCAGCTCAGGACTCTTAAATAGTCACAAAACACATAAATGAAAATTGTCACCATGTACAGTATCTTACAATACAAATTTATCTTCATTCTTCTGCAAGTCCACAGAAATCCATCCTCATACATCAACTAACATCATCTTTTCTTCTTTTTTTTTTTTTTTGCATTTTGTGCAAAGAAAGAGAAAAGTACATCAGCTTAACCTCCTCATATTGCCACATAAATAATTCATCATACATCATATTTCTAAGAGTCCTATAATAACCCTACATCTCCAAATCAGAGAAGTCCTCCGGAGATTACTGTAAGGTGATTGCTAAGAACTATAACTGAATTGACCCCAACAAGGATGTTAGATGGTCTGAACCAATATTATCCCAGCTGGAAACGAAACACACTGGCCTATAGCAATTTCAATAGGCCTCCCTCCTCTCTTATGTAAAGATCATTTTGGGCACTATGCCATTGCTCAGAGATACTTGGATCCACAACTTAAAACAGGCCAATCAGAGACATAACCATTGACCTACAAGGGTGTTAGAACTTTGTCTACAATGGGGCAACAAGCTGCAAATCTGGACCTGCACAAAGCACCAATATGAGCATCGCTACAACCATACAGCATCGTCTCATCCACATCGCAAATCCAACAATAGAGGCTCAATTGAAAATAACCAGGCTTTGGAAGCTTTGACGGTAAATAATATAAGGCAACAAACTGACCCAACCAAAGCTTCCATTGGCACAATGCCAAAGCCATTTTGACAGACAATAGACATTGCCCCTGTATCATCATCACATTGCCAGATGAGAATTTGAACAGTGCTCAGATCTTTCATTGAACTAAACCTCATAGTTATCTGGAACATATAGATGCTGCTTGCTTAAAGATGCAGACCAAGTTAGGATAGTCAGTACTCAGTGGTTATGCATTTGAATATGATCAACACTTCCAAGCGAGTTAGTCAATCCTGATTGGCAAGATCTATATCAGCCAGCTTATTTCTGTATCCTGTGCTTACCAGAAGCTGACTGATCTATAGCATGCCCAGACAGATGCAGTGCATAAGGATGAGTCCAGAAGAAATGACTATGTAATACAATGAAGTATCTTCAATTGTCCAATGACCAAAAAAAGGTGCCTGCAACACCATGCTCCATTTAGAAAAGAATATAGCAATGGATAGAAGTAAGTTAATTGGCATCCATATAACCTACAAAAGGCTAGTTGTTGACTCATCAAAACAAGGATAAACTTGCTCCTTACTCGGCTGGTCAAAATAAAAGACTAAAAAAAAAACAGCGAGTCCATGATCAGAGCTGCAACTCTCCAAAATCACATCAACGTGCTTTACAGTAAGCAAAGCCATGATCAGAGCTGATACTACCGGCGGAAAGAATAGAAGCAGTCAGCCCCGCGGGACATACACACACTGCATATCAAATTCGAAGCTCACAAACGTGGAACCTATAAGCGTCATTCGTCCAAAGCAAAATCAAACGATATCCGAGAGCAACACGTTGATCAAGAGAGAAAAAACGACATCCAAGAAAAATGCGACGATCAGAGTCCAAAAACAGAAGGATCAAAGCTGGAAACGCATAATCGATGGAGAAAACACACACACACACACAAAACGGAGCTCGAACGATCAGAAATTCACACATAAACCGAGCAGGCTACGATCGATCACAAACAGATAAGGAGATTACCTTGGGGCGGGGAGAGCGAGGGAGGCCGATTGACGGTCGAGGAGGAAATGCGGTGGAGAGGAGGTGATATAAAGCGGTTGGATGCTGGACAACGTTTCCGACGTTTTTCCTTTTTCTTCTTTAACCGGATTTACCCTTCCAACCTTCCCTTTCTCCTATATTTTCATTCCAAGTATTATGATTTATTATTATTATTATTATTTAATATTATCTCGTTTTATTAATTTGCTTCCCCGCGTTCCTGTTCCTTGACGAAAGCTCAGTGTGCTGGAGTTTTCGAGAATGCTGCTTCTCGGGCTACAGTAGAAGCTTAATAATTTTGGTCCTGGGGTGCCGAGAAATAGAATAGCATATCGACTTGGCTCGGTCGCTTCCTAGGTCAACGGAAATATTATGGATCTACAGGTCCGAGCTCCGATGATGCTCGTGCTTGAACTTGATCTACACTCTTGTCATAGCTGAGATCAAGTTGAAATATATGGTCGACATTGTCTTGATTTGCAGAATTCGAGTATTTGGTGCCCACACATGCAAGTGAGCCATTTCTCACATCGACCGGGAACCAGTCTCTGTTTTCTGTGCCTTCTCAGCACTATCTGTTATCCCGGTTTAATATGTTCTGCTCTGCATCACAGTGCCGTGCGCATCAACAGGATCCTAGCTGGACGGGACACTCGGGCTTCGATGAAAGCATTAGATGACACGATGATGTAGTAGTTCGTTTCATATGGAAGAAACAGGATCTGTGAGTGTCAGAATCTTAACGTGTGAAAGGGATGACTCGATTGCACGTTTTTCTTTGGTACGTAGTTGCTTCCTCCTGAACCCCAATGCTTCGTGAGAAGGGAGCTTTGTCATGGACAAATGTCACCGATCACCACCGTTATCGCATTATGGATATTCTACTCCTCGACGTTCCCAGCAAGACCCGAGCCTCGCTAGCATGAGATTGTTTCAAGCTCTGGACCGTGATCGGCTGCCGTTACCTCCATGATCTCCCCTCGAGAGAGACCCTTTTCTCTGTGCAGCATGTCACATCTTCTTCCCTCCTCGTGCATTTCGATTCGATCGACCGGGATGCTGCTGCTGCGTTGCATGGCTCGTGCCTTTTATCGTGCCGATGGACCCCCAAACCATGTCTTAACGTCTCAGACTTTGTAGTCACCCTTTGTACATGGCTGAATGATCGGTTGATCCATTGCGTTTCAGGTGAGTTCGGTGCATGCATCTTAGTTTTTTGATAGGCATCTGAGTTACATTGGAGTTCTTGTGCGTACGAGATCGATGAAACGGACACACTGCGGCGACACTGTCTCGTCCAGGAACAAATTTGATGTGAAAGGTGGGGTTGCTGAATTTCGATTCCCACCAGGTCGGAGGTCACTAGATGTCTCAGTGAAGCCTACTTTAGGCTGATGAACACCTCTAAACATGGGTCAACATGGGATTTGGTTGTGGTTTGAGGGATATCCGCGCGTTCCATTTCCTATGAATATTCCATATTCAATCAAACTGCACCGTACAGTTACACGATCCATGAGTTCAAATGAACGAGTTTAAAGTTTTAACTGGATATGATGAGCAGGTCCTGCGTTGCTGATCGAGAAATCACAATCAAATTGTTGTAATAATAATAATTACTATTAATATTATTTTCAAATTAAAAAAACGAATATTTAATAAAGGTAAAAGGGCAAGTATGGGCCCTGGGCCCGAAAAGCTTGGCGGACCCGTTGTGACCTATTGTGGGCCTAGTACTGATATATACTCTCTTTTTTTATTTTGAATTTTGTTTTGTCGACATAGGTCTAAATTCGAACCGAACTAACTCATTATTCGAAAGACTCTTGTAATTATAAATTTTCCTTTTTAATTCTTAATAATCCAACGGAAATGTCAGATTTCTCCCATCTTATATGCATTTCTCGTTGAAATTAAGTGTACGAACAATGTTTATATATATGTATGTATGTATGTATATAGAGTGGGGTCCACTCCAATGTAACTGCATTTCCACGAGCTGAACAGGAGAGTGCCAGAAATTCATCCTTCCCAGCCCCACTATGACCAAATCGATCACTCAAATAATTGCTTAGATAATATTATTATGTGTTGGATTTCCCGAGTTGTTTAAAGGCGACCGTCAATAAAGAAGGATCCAACTTAATTTCAGCATCGTCGGTGGTCGACGTGGATGGCCTAACAACATTCCTCTCCGTGATTATTCTATCTGCCCAAATTGGCACGCCCCTCGATGGAAGGGAAAGTAAGAAGGAAGAAATGTCGGATCGGATTCTCATCGGCCGGATTCCCTTTCATAAACGGCCAGAGCCATTATCGATAACCATGCTTATGATGAAACCTAACTGGTCATTTACCTGGTCTGATTTTTAGAATTAATCCAATTACATTATAAATACGGTCAACTTCAGTTGAATCGACCGGTTCCTAATCAGACTAGCTAAATCAATTAAATCAGTGAAAAAACAGTCAAACTTAAAAAATTAAAAAGTATTATAGTTTACTTATTTTATTTTAGTAGAGTTGTATTTATATTTATGTTGGACTTATAGTTAATATAATTACTATATTAAAGATTTTTTTTACTATAAATCAATATAAAGTTATAAAATTATCTTAATTTTATAGATAATATTATATTATTAATATTATTTATTAAATATATTATTTACCATTAAAACATGTTTTAACTGATTATCAGTCCCCCCAAATCAATGTCCACTACGACAGCTGGTCTCTTTGCCGAGGTAGATACAGATTTACGGTAAATTCTATATAATATTCGACAAATTTCACCGAATTAAGGGTGGACTGTGCTGATGATCTCCCCTGAGTCCATCCTGATCTGCACCACCACCGGTAAATGATATTATATATGGAACTGTCTGTCCGGATAGTAAACCCCCGACACATACTTATTCATTTGGACAACATAATCAACACATTTTATTATAATATCTCTCTCTCTCTCTCTCTCTCACATATATAATACAAGAATTTGCCCTCTCTTCCATGCAAATGTCTGCACATATAAACAATTGCAACATGACCATACATATGTGAGAGAAATGGAAGATCATGGGATGCCTGGTGGTGGAAAGCATCAATTCCTTTAGGCAAGTCTCCAAGTACATAAGAACAAAATTCAGTTGAATTTTCCAATAGGTATTATGAGACGCATGTGTAAAAAAATACACATGTACGTGTTCTACATGAACATATATGTATAATATTATATATACATATATACCATATGTATGAAACCCAATTAATGGTCTGATAAAAAAAAAAGATACCCAAGTAATGCTTCAACTTTCCATATATATATATGTGTGTGTGTGTGTAAGTATGTGAATAAACTTTCTCGCTAGGTAGGGCCGCTGAGGGGGTCTTCTCGATCTTCAAATCAAGGCCACGATCAGCCTTTCACGAATTCAGTCGGTGCATGACAGTTAATCCCGAATTTTGATAAATAACCACCATGAAAAGTTCTATTAGGATTTAAAATTTCCGACCTTTGATTGTGAATAATAATTATAATGAATACATATATTTATGACATTCATAATTAAATTTTGTTGATATAAGTACACACGCATATATATACGTATATATGTTATGAAGTAGAGATGCAAATTTCAACATGCTGTTTGGGTCCAAGACCGACAGAAGTCAATCATTTTTCTTTTTTTTTGGGAAAGTTTTAAAGTTACTCCCTTATATATGTATAGATAAACATTTGTCTGGATGAGTCGTAGGTTGCACCCAAAAGTCTACTGTTCTCTTATTGAGCTCCTCAATTAGAGTTGGGATCAGTTGGACTAATAGAACCCTAATTTCGTCGTGAGAGAACTGTTTCAAGCAATCAGTTTGATATTCGAGAATTACCATCCACGGGCTCGTGACAAGACACGGACCCAGAGACTGTTCCATGCATGATCGGATGAATTTCTAAGCTTTTACAGTAACTTCTGAGAAGGGAAAAGGACGAGAGAGAGAGAGAGAGAGAGAGAGAGAGAGAGAGAGAGAGAGGGAGAATAATTCAAACTCATCCGGACATAGGTCACGGCCTCGTCTCGTGTAACGAGCTGGAACTTTTTCATGCTATAAAAGGAGGCACAGAGCCCTACAGATTCTTAGCCGAAGCCAAACACAGCTTGTTACAGTCCAATCCATCCTTTCTTCTCGGATTACACAAAAACGCTCGTCGTTCGTGCATGTCCCTATGATCTCTCCTTTTCAACTTTTATACGGAAAAAAAGTTTTGAAAAGAAAAAAAAGGCATACATGAAAAGTTTTTAGCTTGTAATAGAATTTTCGTGAAATTCGTGTCCCATGTTTTTGTGGTGTACACGATCAGAGCACGGCCAGGGCTCGAGCGGTCTCAATTAATCGAGAAACCGCGCGCATGAACATATTCAGTAGACTCTATTGTTTTTCACAATCAGATGTAACACAATACGAAAGCAGCATTCTTTCCAGCCTGCCCATCTCGTCGCTTTGTGCCGATTTTTCACGGTCGGTTAGATTTATTGAGCAGAGATGAGTAATAATATTGGCGGGTTAGTAGCTGCGGTAAAAGAGAAAGAGGGAGAGAGATGGGGATATGCGGAGGAGGTAGCCCATCGAAATCTATGGCTGCGCATACACCGGCAGAAAGATAAGAGAATGATTATTCGGAAGGCCATAAAAGACCAAGAATGTTGTAGATGATGGCTCCTTCTCAATCTCTCTTTCCTTTCCAAACACGGCCAAACCAAAACCCTCTCTCTCTCTCTCTCCCTGTGTGAGATGAGAACAGTCCGAGTCCTATAATGTTTTCAGTGTCGACATAGTTTTCGGCTGCTTAGCTCCAAACCTTCGAGCAGTTGCTGCGTTTTTCTTTTTCAGATTTTTCTTGTCTTTTGGAAGCTCTATACACTCGACAGACTTATCTGCTTGTTTTTGGTGATACACGATAGAGTCCCAGTCCAACCCTTTTGTACGGTTCCCACAAGCCTGAAGTCTTTTGATTTGGTTGTCTTTGGTCCACCCTATTTCAACGCCCATCGATCCCGGCGATATGATGAATCTTATGTCCGGCGATGCCTTCTCGATATCCACTTCGCTCCCCAGCTTCCCTCAAGACCTCACCCCCAACCCTAACCCTAATCCTAATCCTAATCCTTCCGACGGTGCCGGCAATGCCCTGGCTACCAAGAAGAGGAGGAATCAACCCGGTACTCCAGGCAAGCGTGCTTTTATAACATACGTTTGACTCGGTCCAGTTCATATTCAAGCCTCTTTAAGGGTTTCTGTTATTGTAAGGGTCTCACTCCGATACAGTTTGTTATATGCAGTTTCCATATATAGTCACAGATGCACATACATATTTGTATGTCGAGATGTATTCATCGATACAATTTAATCTGAACGAGGTTTTTGATCGAACCCTTTTGAACTCGATTAATGGTCCCCTGGATCTCTCTACTGTTCAGATCCAGATGCGGAGGTCATTGCTCTGTCCCCGAAGACACTCATGGCCACGAACCGGTTCATCTGCGAGATATGCAACAAAGGCTTCCAGAGGGACCAGAACTTGCAGCTGCATCGGCGGGGCCATAACCTCCCGTGGAAGCTCAAGCAGAGGACCGATAAAGATGTCGTCAGGAAGAAGGTGTACATCTGCCCAGAGAAGACGTGCGTCCACCACGATCCTTCCAGGGCGCTCGGAGACCTCACCGGGATAAAGAAGCATTTCAGCAGGAAACACGGGGAAAAGAAGTGGAAGTGTGAGAAGTGCTCGAAGAAATATGCGGTCCAATCAGACTGGAAAGCTCACTCGAAGATCTGCGGCACAAGGGAGTATAAGTGCGACTGCGGCAGCCTCTTCTCAAGGTACGCATTCAACGGTTGAAAACGACTGTCAATGTTAATTTACAGAAATTTATTGAATTAAATGCAGCTCGGTTCATATGGTTGAACAATAGATAGCCTTTTTGATTTCTTGGTGAAATTAATCACGTTGGATCTTTCTTGATACAGGAAAGATAGTTTTACCACGCACAGAGCTTTCTGTGATGCCTTAGCTGACGAGAGCAGCAAGCACACCTCGATTGCAGCCACCAATCTCAGTTTCGGGAGTACGATGACCGGAAATGAGAACCGGATTACTAACTTATCTGGATTTCCGCACAGACTTCCCGGTCGAAGAGTTCAGGATATTGCAGGAATTCCTCATCAATCTGGCTCGTTCTTACATCCCAATGCAAGTGGTACTTCACAACTGACACTAAAATCTTAATTTGCTTCGATCCCTTTTCTGTTCTCCTAAACTTTAAGTGGATTAGATCTTAGCTAAAAGATAATCAATAATTAAACTTCATGGATGCACACATATATTCACGCAGGCTTTTCTGGTATGACTATGATGGGATCGGGTGCTAACAATCTCTTTGGGTCGTCGGCAATGGACAACTACAGCAGCATGCTCCCGTACAGTACTGGTTTATCCTTATCTGTGTTTCCACAGATCGAAATGAAGGAAGAAAGTGGTGGAAATAGCATGGGTAGTACTTCGATCGGGTTAATGGGCAGTCGAACACTATGCAATTCCGACAGCAACATTGGCGACCACCAAGTTAGTAGGGTTCAGCAAAAGCCACCACCAGCTCCAATGTCAGCCACCGCTCTTCTGCAGAAAGCTGCCCAGATGGGGTCTACACGAAGCAACCCTGGTTCCATGTTTGGGAGCAGCTTCGGGCTCATGAGCTCCTTGTCGTCTTCTTCCTCTTCGTCGCAGAGCAGAAGCAGCAGCAGCTCCGAGCAGCTTATGATGAGCGCCGGGATAATAAAACATGGCCACAGTGATCATCATCATCACCCACAGCAGCAGCAGCAGCGGTTTCGAGGAACACCGTCGATGGATCTAAATACGACGAGAGATTTTCTTGGAATGGGAGGAGACCATGGTGGTAGTAATAATGTCTTCTTCAGCGAGGAGCTGGCGAAGTTTGCCTCTTCATTCGGCTCGGGATTGGCCCAGACATTTGCTGGCGATCCTCAATGACCGCAATGATGATCAGGACGACTGATGCTGCTAGAATGGTGTGTGATCGAAAGACGAGGAAACGGTTCCATCCAGATGTGCGATGGCAGCAAAATAAGTGCGTAAACACACGCATTGTTGTGCTTCAAGGCATGAATCCTTCCTTGATCTCGAGGCCGACCGGAAAATTGGGTCGACCTTCCGATCCAACGTAGCTGGACGTTATTATACACAGCACTTTTGCGTCTTCAAGGAGGGCGACATGTGTCGTATACCTCTTCCCCTTTTTATAATTCTCGAATGCTTGAGGAGTGTAATTTTTGTGTACCGTACCGTACCGTAAGTTTTCTTAATTTTGAGACGAAAAAACTGTTCTGGCCGACCATCAACGTGTGCTCATAACCCGCAAGTGTTTCAGATTCAATAACTGAAACCACAGAATTTCTGCATGTAAGCTGTTGTTTTTCGCACTGTGACCTAGCCCGCATACATGATTTGCTTATCCATATATATATATATATATTGCGATGGAAATGGATGCATAAGTCCACATGTAACATGTAATAATGCGATCGGAATGGACGAATTAACTCTGCCGTAAGTGTATTTGCCAGACGATTACTTTATTAACTCTTAAACTCGGAATAAATATGATAGAAAAAGAATTCAGTACACTGATATTCACTTCAAGATTGAAGGACTGTATACTTACTTAATTTACCTTATGCTATTGCGATTGAGAAGATATGAGCACTTAATTAGTGATACAGCGAAGAGCTTGACTTTGAGAAGGCGACTAATTAGTGGGGTGCATGCAGTACTGATAATGATGCGTGCATCAGTAATTATTGAAGAAGGGCACATCAGGAAAATGAGAGAAGGAGACGAGGGAGGGGTGAGCTCGTGAATTTGGTCAGTGGACAGGGACAGAGAGGCAGGCGGGGAGGGATCAGTTTCTCATGGAATGGGCCCCGCTGGCAGGATGTGAAAGCTGAGGGCAAATTTCATCCCATCAAAATTCTAGTGTAAGGATTAGTTTTCAAATTAAAAAATTTTAACTACATAAAAAATTTTATAAATTTAAAATATAATAATAAAAATAAGAAATAGATAAAGTGTAATATGAAATTTTATAATAAGAATTAAATTTATAATTTTTAATTATTAAATGGATAGTAATATTATTGAACCAAATTATCTTTCTCTATTTTTTTTAAATTTTTATAATGACAAAAGGATGCAATTATGCAATGTCTATTCCTCTGATTAACTTAATCTCTTTAATATATATTGGTCTTATATATATATATATATTGCGTATGTGTGATGGGGACTTCCAATCCCATGCACGTCGTTCTCTCTCTTCTCTCTCTCTCTCTTACCGTGCCCCTCTGTTTGGTGTTTTGTTTCGTGTCTTCTTCCCCTTAGCCTTATCTTCCTCTCTCATTTTTCTCTTTGAAATATGCATAGCCATGGCGCCCACTTGCATACAGTAAAATTCGGTTCAGATTAGTCGAGATTGTGGTCGGATGCAGCCGACATTATCCCTCGACTTTGAGAGATCTATATAGGGACTAATTAGGTTGGATCTTCCCAACGGGGACTTATTTCCTCCTACTTTCTCGATGGTTCTGTTAAACCGGTGTACTTTCCTTACAACCCAAAGGAAAACTCGATCAGTGTCCCAATTACATCATGTGCTCGGGCATACCGCACTGTGCGGGAGGCGGAGTTCATGGATTCGAACAGGACTTGAAGATGCCACCTTGTTGCAGGTCATTACATACAGACACACATGATCTTTGTGAGATCGTGCAGTATCAGTTATGTCGCCATGAAGTTTTCACAGCTGCCCGGTGGGCTCGATCGTGTAAAAGGGCTTCGAGATTCTTGACAATCCATTGTATTGCATAATCAACTTTGTCCATTAAAAAACTCGAAAGAGGTTAAATACCCAATAATTTCGATATTTTTTATTATCTTTGTTCATCGTTCACAAAAGCTGCACGGAAAACAACGCGGAGGAGTTGACCGGCCGTCAAGGGAATTCCGGCAATCTCTCCCCGCACTCTCTCTCTCTCTCTCTCTCTCTCCCTTTTCAACTTTCAAAAGCGTCAACCGTTTTTCTTTTGGAGAGTAGTGATAAGGTAGTGTCTCCTGCTGCCACTGCAACTTGTGTGAAATAACGTGTAACCTTTTCTCATAGAATTTCAATATATGGAAAATGCAGTGACCTCTTTCTGTATATGTAATATGTGTCTGTACACGATTTATATGAAAACGGAAGTAAAAAGGTTGATTTTTGCAGAGTTCGGTAGGCTGCTGGTTAGGGCTTTTTAATACATATATATATGTATAGTGAGATCTACTATCCACTGTATGTTGGGTTATCACATTCACATTCACGTTCACGTTCACAAGAATGATGGCATAGCCCTAGCCAATAACTATTAACTAGCCAATGACAATGGAGTGGTGCAGTGGCATGGTACTCTAACCGGACCGGACATTAGTGGTGTAATTTCATTTAATTCTCAACCGTTAAATGGCCACGTTCCATCGTTTGCAACCGAAAAGACTGCATTTCTATGCTCATTGAATATTATTCATGGGGAGTACACAAAATCCTCCCCAAACATCTCCCAAACAGGACGACCAGACCAAGGCACTGGACTGGATACAGCTTTGGAACCATCAGAGAGAATGTTGGGTTTTTTTTTTTCAAATCAAAGGTTGAATTTTTCATTGGAACCGCAAACCTTTTTTATTTTTATTTTTTTGGGGTTATGAGCATCAAAAACTGTTTTCATTTTTGCACAAAAAAAATAAGTTTATGAATAAACATTGATCTCTTTCATTACTTTTACAGCTTAATATTATATTATTTTTTCCTCTTGAAAAAATGTTCCTTTTCACCGATGATCGAGAAATCAAAAGGATGTCTCCGTTAGGGTTCCGACTTCTGTCCTGAAAAGTGCCCCAGGGACGATAAAAAGGAGCTCCCGCCTTGAGATCCGGATCGGCTGCTGCTGCTGCCAAAAAAACAAAAAAAATTGCAGAATGCTGCAGCAACGGCAGTGGCTCAAGGACAGGTGCAGCAGCTGAGAATTGCGCTCACCCAGAAACAAAGTCATGGAAGCCTGGACTTCTCTCTGTAACTGATGCGGCTTGGCGAGGAAAAGGAAGCGTATTTGACCGGCGATGATTTGCTAAGAACGTCGGCAACCGTACCCTATCATATATGGGTCAAACGATGTCATCCCTCGATGGGCCAAAACAAGAATGTCACACTCAGTCATCACCGCGCGCAGGCTGAAAGCAAGAGCCGTTCTCACATCAACATCGTTAGCCATTTTGTTTGCGCAACGTACGCTACGCTGGAGCCAAGCTTCGGGCGTATGTATCTTCTCTCAACGACGCTATTCTGGTTGTAGGTAAGAATCCTAGTGATATTAATTCCACGGGGAGATACGATCAATTATCATATACATCAGGAAACCTTTGCCTCAATTTTATGAGTAGGATTAATTGTTCGTGGAAGAAAATAAGCTACATGGTTTTATCTCCTTTTGAAAGCTATACACACGCGCAAACATATACATATATGTATAATAGTTTCCAATATTACAGCATCCCTCAAGCGTGCTGTGCTTTGGAGTATTTCCAATATTACAATTCGATTTTATTATAAATAGTTTTGGTGTAAAATTAGAGGTATGATTTACTTATTTCCCTACTCATATGCACTTTCTATTATTAGTGTCATTACCTTCTTTTCCTAGTAACTAATTTAAGCGTCCAACTGTTGAATTGGGTTGTCACCATAACCAAATAGTCACTAGTACATTACAGCTCGGTTTGGAACAGCCCTAGGTGGTACACGGGCTGAGCATTGAGCCGGCCGACCCCAGAGCGCCTGTTTGAAGACTCTCCGGCCCTCGATTCCAGCGCCCGAGGACATCACAAGCCAAGCGGCAGTTGTCATCGATGCATATATTTAAAAGCTTTTCTGATTCTGTATGTTATCGACCCTCTCTGTTCGGCTTAATCAGACTCTCTGAGCACGAGGGGGCCCTTTGACTTTCCCAACGACCAGTTTCCAGAAAATCTGGTCCTCCTTCGGAAGGTTGACAATTATCCGCCGCCCCATGGGCAAGACACACACCACTCTTTCATAGCCCATTATTTTAACCTAATAACCTATACGTATAATTATATAAATCTAGCACAATGAATGGATCGCATGATTCACGCAGCATCTAGAGGTCACAGTGTCATGTGCACCGTATCCATGAGCATATCAACCCAGCTAGATAATAAGATCATTGTCATTCGTCGAGCGCGCAGATCGTGTGGGATTTGCAAGCCCATCTCTCACAAAGGCTAGGGTTGTCGGATTCGATGCCGACGGTGGACTCGCACCATATTCACACCAGTATAATTAAGGAGGTCGGTCTTAAGAGTGTGCGGCAATAGATCTGATAGAGGTGGTGCCCGATCTATCGCCCCTCTCCTTCGTGCCATTTCCGACTTTGATATGGTGAGATCTCGACGACCGACATAGTCATATATAATGCTTGTTGTTCTTTTGCTCGTAACACACTCGTTATGCACGGGGACTTTTCTCTCCATAGAGATCGTCCAGGTCCGCATTGGGCCTTGTTTTTGCTGATCGGATCTCGGGCTGGGCCGAGGCCCATTTATCGGCTCAATTCTCGCCAGTTGGTCCAGTTCATCTTAGCTAAGACGCAGTCCCACTTGGCCATTCGATGACGTGGCATATCCTTACTCGTCCGCATACTGTCCACGTGGAACGTAATCATTGGCGAGGACTACGTGTTCTCGCAGCGGGAGTTGCCTTTTCCTACTGAAAATCTCTCCCCCTCTCTCCCTCTTTCTCCGAGATGTTACTAGTAAGCTCTGTGAATCGAATCGGAATAGGAATAGGACTCGGACAGGTTTCTCTCACCGGTGGGTGAGGACGGCGGCGGGAATGTCTTTGGTGAGCTTCGCCTACGCCATGGAGGGCGTGGCGTGGAGAGGACTGGTGTACACGGTGTTCATCCTTCACTTTGTGCTCGCTTGTCAGCTCCTCCTTCTCCAGCCTCTCGTGTCTGCCGTCGGTACGGTTGAGCTCCTCCAGGATCTACTACGCGTTATGGCTTAAATTGGCTAGCATTGTTTTAGCTGACGGAACGACTTAGCATGGGAAATGCATTCATTTCGATCTGCAGCTGGGACATTTGGGCGTTTTGGTGCTTTGCAACTCGTTAATTTATGTTCGAATGGAATGTAGGACTTGGTGATACATAAGCAGTAGCAGCATACTGCTAAAATGTTACATCCTAGAGGCGCTTATGGTGAAAATGGAGAACCTTTTCCCATGGTAGGCTAAGTAGTAAACATGTGTTATTAAGTCTATATGCAATAATGATGGATAGCTATATTTTGATCTTAGCCAGGGTCCATTGAATGATAAGTAATTCAAGCTGGGATTCCAACTTGCGTTCAGTGTGTATGATCGCCATATCTCGACCAATTTCATTATAGAAATGAAATAGTGGGGAAATGTCAGTGTGTCTGCCTTATCAACTTTATGCTATAGTTATTTTTTGCCCATAAGTTATTTTTCTGACGTTATATAAAAATATGAAATTTGGCCTTCAGGCATTTGCAGATGGAAAATCTGGTGAGGCAGCTGAGTTGTTTGAGAGAGTATCACAAAACATCAAGGTCAAACGTTACAATGAGGCTCTCAATGATCTTAATGCTGCCATAGAGGCTGATCCAACACTATCGGAAGCTTTTTTCCACCGTGCATCTGCTCTTCGTTTGTTATGCAGGTTCTCTCTTAGAATTTTGGGTTTGTTAGAGCTGCACATCTCCCATTATTCTTCGCATATGTGATCTGCATGTATATATTAAAAATTATGTGTTTACATGCTCTCATGCATGTTACTATGAAGAAAAGATTTGGCTGTATCAGGATGAAATAGCCAGCAAACTTTTACTTTGCTTGGTCAGATGCTGTGAAAAATGTCTGAATATGATGCTGCCTTTACACTGATATTGCATTGTTTCCTTTTCCGCTTTCCTCCCATTTCTTGATTTGAGTAATATATATGATTCAGGCGCTTTTTGGCTGATGTAGATTTGAGGAATCAGAGAAGAGCTACAGAAAATAGTTTGAGCTAAAACCTGGAAATGCAATTGCCGAGAAGGATCTCTCTCAGTTGCTCCAAGCTCAGAGTTCTCTTGATAGTGCAATTTCTCTCTTTGACTTGGGAAATTATACCAAAGCTCTGGAATATCTTGATAGGGTTGTGCTCACCTTTTGCCCGGCATGCACAAAGGTTAGAATGCGACTCTCTTTGATCAAACATCAACTATGTCAACACTGCAACCTGAAGACATGTAACTTAAATCTCCCCAACCGCCCCACCACAACCCCTCCCCCTACGCCCCCTTTCTTTTTTCTAGTTTCCAGCAATCGACTAACCATTCTGACTTAGTTTATGCTGGCAAAATTACTGGAGGTAAAATTGTTGTTGGTGGCAGTGAGAGATTATTCTAGTGCCATTGCCGAGACTGGCTATTTGCTTAAGGATGATGAGGACAATTTAGATGCATTGTTGCTTCGTGGACGTGGCTATTATTATTTGGCAGATCATGATGTGGCTTTACAGTATACTTAATTGCAATTTGAAAAGTTAAGAAATCCATTGTTGCAACAAAACAGTAACATCATTTTCTATCATCAGGCATTATCAAAATGGTTTCCACGTTGATCCAGAGGACAGTGAACTAAAGAAGGCTTATTTTGGATTGAAGAATTTGCTCAAGAAGTCTAAAAGTGTAAGCACAGTTTTCTTCTGGCCAATTTTGTTGGGAATGCAAACCTTCCGGAGATCAATGACTTAGTCTCTCGTCTTCATCTTGCATTTGTGCTTTTCTTGATACAGGCAGAGGACAATGCAAATAAAGGTAAATTGCGGGCTGCAGTAGAGGATTATAGAGCAGCCATTGCTCTGGACCCTGACGTTGTTGCACACAATATCCATCTTCATCTTGGTCTAGTAAGGTCTTGGTCAAGCTTGGATGGGGGAAGGATGCTATAAACAGCTGCACTGCAGCTTTAGAGATTGATCAAGAGCTAACTGAAGCTTTAGTTCAGGTCTGCTGTTCCTTTTTTTCCTTTAAAGTGCTTGTTTTGTCTGTTCTCCAACCTTGTCAAGGGGTGGTGAGATTCATGTTACATGTTGGAGCTGTTTCATCTAAGAAAGATTTGCTTTATTGCATTGACTCTTTTGATCTGTAATCAGGTGCATGTATTGTTTTTGTTTGTAGAGAGGTGAAGCAAAACTTTTGACCGAGGATTGGGAAGGTGCTGTGGAGGATCTCAAGTCAGCAGCTCAAAAGTCACCACAGGTGAGTTCCTAAGGTGGACAGTTCTTCAACTGTAACCTCTTGGCCTATTGGTATTGACAAGGCGAAAAATTCTTTGTTATTGTGTAGGATATGGGTATTCAAGAAACTCTCATGAGGGCAAAAAAGGCTTTGAAGATGAGCGAAAGGAAGGACTGGTACAAGATATTGGGAGTTTCAAAGACCGCATCTATAGCTGACATTAAGCGTGCTTATAAGAAGCTTGTTTTGCAATGGCATCCAGATAAGAATGCTGATAACAGAGAAGAAGCAGAGAACAAGTTTCAGGAAATAGCTGCCGCATACGAGGTTTCAAACTTAAAAGACCTATATCTTTAATGATCAAACTCTGGAAATTTTTTCTGCTCCATCTTACTTTTCCCTTACATTGAGAGGAGGAGGAGGAGAAAATATGTTCTAGGATAGTTGGGATTATAGAAGTCTCTTGAGATGCAATGAAGTACATATTCTTCATTTTGTATATTAGAATAGAAATATGGAAAACCAGAAAACTGAGAACAGTTCTTCCACAACCAACCAGTGGCTTATGATTGATCAGTTTTAGGACAAAAACTAACTCTAAATTTCTTTCCTCAATTAGGTACTTAGTGACGAAGAGAAGCGTACAAGATACGATCGAGGGGAAGACATAGAAGGCATGGGGATGGGGCATGGTGGTGGCGGCGGCGGCGGCGGCTTCGGTTTCAATCCCTTTGGTGGTGGTGGAGGACAGCAATTCCATTTCACCTTTGAAGGCGGTTTTCCTGATGGCGGATTCGGCGGAGGCTTCCCTGGAGGATTCGAGTTCCATTTTCGATCACCCGGCACTTCGAGAGTCATCGAAGTGAAAACTACGGAGCTGAGGTAACTTTATGAAGACCCCAATTGACTAACTCCGACGCTGGATTAATACAAGGCATCGTACAGACTTAGGCCGTTGGTTTTTACTTGTTATATTCCTGGAAAAAAAAAAGGGTTTTCTAGCCTCTGGGAAACATCATAGTTATGGAATCTGTATTACTTCTGATCATAGGAATTACTGTCGGTCCACGCCGAGGTACATGTGGTTTTGGGTCTTTCTCTAGAGGAAAAACCCTTCCCATTAGGAATCTTTGATCCTCATTGTTTTAAGTATTTATTTAGGGACGAGGAATAGTCAAATTTCAACAGTGTCTGAGCTCCACACCTCTTGGCTCTTGGATTACATGTTTCATCGTATTACGTAGGTTAAGATGTTATAATGTGATTGGAAAAACCTACCCGCACATTCAGAGTAAGTCCAACTCCTAGATCATATCAGCTTTATGGTAACTCCGAAGATCATCGGGCATCCGATTCTTCCCTTGCACATGAAGCCATCTATACACTTGTTTTATGCACATCTGACCAGCATTTCGGGCTACTTAAAGACCTCTCTAGCCCGGCTTATTGCACCCAAAAGGAAAAATTACTCCTATTGAGACTTTCATGCTCATATTAATGTTGACATGATTTGACTTCACTCGCATTTCTTAATCGTAACTCTTAGGTGAGGGAAAAATAAAAAATAAAAATCGAACGGGCGGCTGCACGAGATGTCTGTTGCTCTGCGATCTACAAGATCCAGCCCTTCGCGTTGATCCAATAGTGGCCATTTGGAGGAAGGAATGAGAAGACCAACGAAAGAGCACAAAGCTCCGGCCTGGCCACGGCAAGAGGGATCCTTCTCTCTCTCTCTCTCTCTCTCTCTCTCTCTCTACACTGATAAAGAAACATATTCACCGGAGAAACGGAAGCCCAAGAAGCTCTCTTCTCTATCTCTTTCTCTCAGCTTGCTAAGCTAGATTCCTAGCAGGGTCATGATCACAAGCTCCCCGGCTTGCCACAGTCACCGCCACCATGATCAACACACCCAACGGCATGATGTCTGCGTCGTCGTCGTCGTCCTCCGCCGCCGCTGCGGCCGGCGGTAACGCCCCTTCTCCCGGGCTCAAGACCTATTTCAAGACCCCCGAGGGCCGCTACAAGCTCCACTACGAGAAGGGCCACCCCTCCGGCTTGATGCACTACGTCCAAGGCAAGACCGTCACTCAGGTAGGTCAAACTCTCCATTCGGATATTGCGACCTGTCGCCGTGGTCAACGTCTCTCGGGGACGCTTCCTCGGTTGGCTTCTGACCGTCTAAAGCTGCCGAATAATGAGTGTCCGTCTCAGAGTCCATCTCCCATCTCTCTTTTTTCAAGGGTTCAGGTCTATTTAGCGCAATTGAATATCTGATCATTATTTGTTTAGTCATTTCGATTCCATTTCAGTCTGATTTTACGGAGTGTTCGTTGGGAGGTCTTTCGTGTTGACTTTAGATCCTAGAGTTCGATTACGATGGTGTCTTTGTGATTTCCCATGCTTAGATGTAATATATTATGAGCAAGTATTTTGGCTTTATTAATATATTGTTCAACCTGATTCTCCTCCAAGCATTTTGGTTCTGCTTCATGCCAAATCCATTGATTCAAAATTCATACTTCCTTGTTCATTTTCTTTCTGGATTTTCATCCTCCAAATGTCTTTAAAGTTGCGTTCGTTTTGGTGTGTAATCGGCTTGTCAGACAGAGTCCGGTTCATGTTAGGATCAGGACGACAGACAGATTCCTCTTTCTGCAGAAGTCCGTGATTTTATGATTTTCCTCGGAATTCATTTTTCTGATATTGGAAATGGTGGATAATTCTTCCCAATCTATGCTATCTTGTTAGTCCACGATTCTGCTTAAACATGGGTAGTGGAAGTGCTAATAATATCTTGCTCATTCTGCATTCCAATTTGAGCTACATAATTTTCTGATCTCGGTTCTTATAACATGAATGGTTCGATCTAATCATCAGGCAACTGTAGCCACTGTCAAGGACAAGCCATCCCCGCCAACCCCACCATCTCAGCCCCCTTCGGGCTTTAGTGCTAGCGGCGGAGTACGATCAGCTGCTGCAAGGTTATTGGGTAGCAGTAACGGGAGCCGTGCCTTTGGCTTTGTTGGAGGGAATGGTGGGAGCAAGAGTGTCGGCGGGAGTAGCAAGCTTGGACCATTTGGTTCAAATTCAAGTAATTCGAATCCAACTTCGAATTTTGATGGTAAAGGAACCTACTTGATCTTCAATATGGGGGATGGACTTTTTATTAGTGACTTGAATTCTCAAGATAAGGTAAATTTTTAATCAAATACTTGACTTAATGATCTAGTAATAGGCAGCTCTGTCCAAATCCTGATTGAGATCTTTGTTGTAATTGCAGGAGCCAATGAAGGCTATCTATTTTAATAATGTGTATCCTGTGTGCCATGCATTTGATTCGAATGCCAAGGATGGGCATGATTTGCTTATTGGATTAAGTACTGGTGATGGTACAGTTCTACTCCCAAATGAATGTCCATAGTATTTTGAAACTATTGAAGTCACAAAGATCTTATTTTCTGTCTACTGTAGTCTACTCCGTGTCACTGAGCCAACAATTACAGGACAGCGGAAAAAGGCTTGTTGGAGCTCAACATTATAATAAGGATGGTTCCGTTAATAACAGGTAAGGAGTAATGACATCTGTAACTAATACTGACTGTACAACACCCCTACACCCTGTGCCACCCCCCCAACCCCTATTTGGTAATCCGGCCACTGAATATTACCTGGAATAGTTATCAGCATTGACGTGGTCCAGAGAATTTAAAGCTAGGCCCTGAAGAGTTGCTATGATGGTCTAAAATGCAGTATATTGTGAGATTGTTCTGTTTCTTATGATTTTGTAGTTTTATTCTATGCTGTGTTTGAAAAGATTGAAATGCCATACCCACAATTCATTTATGCAGTTACCTTCGAAAGGAATTACAGATACCATGTTACAGGAAGTTTTAGCAATGCCAAGCTTAAGGCCTGACAAGCGGATGGGATCTTGTTCTTTAGACTTTTGGCTCTGATTTTAAGTATTGGTATCATTTACCCTTTATTCTAGTCAGGATAATGCGGAGTGATGTAGCATCATAGTGGATCGATGTGTGTCTGTTTGTCAGCTTAGTTTCAGATAAAATAGAAGACAGTTCATGCTAGATTACATGCATCTGCAAGTGCAGGTATTGTCCTCCAGGAAAAGGAAGAGTTTGTGCTTACTCTTGATTATTTTTGCTTTTACTTTAGCAAAGATCTTGTCATAGTAGTGGATATGATGGAATGAATTGCCTAGAGAAGTGGTTGACTATGTATTCTAAGGGATTGCAAAGTCTTATTGCTACTGCTTAGCCTGTCCAAGTATTTTGCTTCAAGTGCTTGGAATATTACAAATGTTCAATAGATGTGATCACTTGTGATCCATTTCTTCTTGGTTGATTTTTTAAGGTGATGACACTTTCTCAATATTTACCGGTTGGTTGTGTCTTATCTGGAATAGTGAGTTCATGAATATGCTGTTTGATCAATTATTTTATCTTCAGTCGCTGTACTTGCATTTCATGGGTGCCTGGAGGTGATGGTGCTTTTATTGTTGCACATGCTGATGGAAATATATATGTATATGAAAAGGCAAGTCTCACCATGTAAACCAACAAAATGCTAATTCCTTTTCTGTTGCCCAAGTTTGTTCAGTTATTTCAATTTTCCTTTCTACATTTTCTAGAGCAAAGAAGGTGCAGGGGATTCTTCTTTCCCAGCTATCAAAGATCCAACTCAATTTTCCATTGCACATGCACGATACAGTAAGGTACGGGAGTTGATGCAAGTTCAGCATGCTGTATTTGCAGGCATTTTCTCTGATGGAATCTCCTTGTTCTAATAGGCAGTTATTAAATCTAGTGCACCCTTTCTGGTCTTGCAGAGTTTGTTGATTTTCCTCTTTTCATTTTTGAACTTCTTTCTTTCAGGTTTTCTTGACTTTATCTAATGTGTTTTGGATAGACATGCTGCTTATTATCACCCTTTTTAATTTGTTTGTTCCATGTTATGTCTACATATTCAGAGTAATCCCATTGCCAGGTGGCATATATGCCAAGGTTCGATAAATGGCATTGCATTTTCAGCTGACGGAACCTATTTAGCTACTGTTGGAAGAGATGGTATGTATACATCTGATCTGATGTGTCCAAGATGGTTGGTCTGCGCATGTATAAACTGATATGAGCTTAAAGCAATTTCGTCATTCAGGATATCTACGAGTCTTTGATTACTCAAAGGAAGAACTAGCATGTGGAGGTAAAAGCTATTATGGAGCTTTACTATGTTGTGCTTGGAGGTATGTGTCTCTTGTCTAGGTCTCTGTATCAATATCCAACTTTTGGTTTCCCTACGTGAAACATGTTATTGATTTGTCTTACACTTTCTCTGTGCAATCTGTAACAGTGCGGATGGGAAATACATACTTGCTGGAGGTGAAGATGATTTAGTCCAAATCTGGAGCATGGATGACAAGAAGGTTGTAGCGTGGGGAGAAGGGCACAATTCATGGGTGAGTTACGTAGATAATGATATCCAAGTCTCTGTGATTTGTTTTCTACTTTTGATCTCCTTGATTATCATCATCTGAATGGTGCTGCAGGTCAGTGGAGTGGCTTTTGATTCATATTGGTCACCCCCTAATACTGAAAACTCGGTAGAGACGGTGATGTATCGTTTTGGTTCTGTTGGTCAGGTATTGAGAAAGAAACAAATTTTCCTTTCAACTCCATTGCTATATTGGCGCAATCTTTCTAAATGAAAGAGTGTCTGCTGAATTTTCCTTGGTCCAATGTGTGCAACAGTCTGTTGCAGCCTGCTAACTGAATGAGCTTTTACTGGTTTGGTAGGCTACTGTCGTAAGATTGTTCCAGCTGCATTATCTACACTTTGTGGTGGCATAAGCAATTCTTTAGTGAAAAATGATGCATCTGGGCAACATTTGTATTTAGTACGTGGTCCAATATCTACTAGGCTGTGGGTAAAGTTGTTGTAGGACAGTGGGGGTTTTCATACCTCAGTTTGGTTGCTATGCCCTTCGTTGCTTATGAGTTTGCTGCCTATATGATCAGGACACGCAGTTGCTTCTATGGGACCTTGAGATGGACGAGATTGTTGTTCCTCTTCGCCGCCCTCCTGGAGGGTCTCCGACATTCAGCTCTGGAAGCCAATCAGTCCAATGGGACAATGTCACACCTGTGGGCACCCTCCAGCCTGCTCCAAGCATGAGAGACATTCCTAAGATCTCCCCCCTGGTCACCCACCGAGTTCATACAGAGCCCCTGTCTGGACTAATATTCACCAAAGAATCTGTCCTCACAGTATGTCGGGAAGGCCACATCAAAGTCTGGATGAGACCTGGGACCCCAGCAAGCCAAGGGAGCAGCAACTCCGAGACAGCTCTGAGCACCAGCTTGAAGGACAAGCCCCTGCTATCGGGTAAGATCTCAGGTTCTTCTGGTTACAAGCAATAATGACCGAGAAGAGTTCTTATCAAGAGACTCAGGACAGTCTGAGGCGAGGCAAGTGCAGATCTTTGATTTTCTCGGAGCTCAGGAATTCTGCAAATGGTCGCTAATTGTGACCCTGGTTGTTTCGTCCAGTTCGGTTCAGTTCAGTTGTAAATTTAATCTAATTTTTGGTGGGGCTTATAGACCAGCTGGTGTTTCTTGTCCGCGTACACTCCGGGATAAAAATTGGCTTCGCCCAGCTTGGGAGGAGAGGTAGGTAACTCGTGCATCATGCAAACTTGCATCCGAAGCATGGAAATTTATAATTAGAAGTTGCCATTGACGGAAATTGGCTCTGCCTCGGGTGACTTTTTCTTTTCCTTCTGATTGTGGGCTACTAATTTAGTTCTGTTCTTCTGCATTTCTGATTCCAAGTTAGGTTCACATGCAATCTCGGTGTGTCAGCTTTGGTTTTCGACTCCTGAGTAAATCTGATTTGCCATGCTGATAAGGGCAGCCACATTTTAAAGGCGCAACATCAATTGTACATTCGTTTTGTTTTTCATATAAACCAAAGAGGCAATTGCCTGGGTTCAACATCATTCGGTGATAGCAAGCTTTTTCTTGTGGCAACTTTACAGTATGTTCTTAAATCGAACAAACCTAACCAAGAAGGAAGCCCCCAGTTGGCAGTAATATCCAATCATACGCATCTTAAGCCCTGTAGGTACAATAGATGCACAATGGACCAGCTCCCTCAGCGTCATCCGATGCGAATCTAAGTTGATTCAGTCCTCTCTATGATCTGGCTGTCGAGCCTCTGCGGCCCCTCCCCGGCTTTCCTGATTCTGGGGTTGTTGCACGTAAACCTCATTTGTAGGCGTGGGATCATGATTTGGCTCTGCAGCTGCATCTCGAGAATTATGCCTTTGGGCCAACCAAGCTAGCCGCCGCCTCCTCCAACTCAGGAGCTCATTCAATATCGAAGTTCCAATCATTGTCACCCCGAACCCACTGAAAGTAGCTAGCATAACTGATAGCACTGACTGTACGTGAAGCTGCAAAGGAAAGTACACAGAGGGGGGTTGGAAAAAAAGTGATATCAATTATTTCTAATGCTCGTCCTCTGGTAATCTGATAGAAGCTTCCCTTCACTTGATTACTTTCAGCCTTCAGGTGTTAAATCCTCTTCAGCCACCAAGATTCAAACCGATTTTATTTATTTAGACAAAGACTGCCCATTTTAATTCACTCAGAGGAATAAAACTGATCGGGTCACCATGTTGGGAACGAAGGTCTCACATACCAGTGAATAGAATAAATGTGCAGAGAGAACCACAAGTGCAAATTGGAAGGTTGCATAGAGCCAAACAAACTTCTTCCGCACTGAAGGTAGATCACAGTCATCAAATTCTAATATATGATACTAAAAATTATTCAATTGTATCCTCGCATGAATAGGTATATAATCACCCTTACCCATGGTTGTTGATGTCATAGATGCAACGAGACCCAGAATGGAGGAAAATGGAAGAGATAATGCAATTGCACTGGAGCCCATTTTACCAACCTGTTGAGATGAGTATCAGAAACAAAATGAAGCCGCCGATAGATGATGCACTATGAGATGTAGAGAGAAATTTGTGGGTCGTTCCACCTACCAGAAGTTGCTCCAAAAAACAGAAGTAAGCAAGCATGCTGACAATCACGAGAGCCGGGACATCCTGCCAGACCCTGTCAAAATTCATACCAACTTTCAGCATTTCAATCTGAGCAACCGGCAACGCACCAAATCGTCTAAAAAGAAATCTACCAGCTCTCTTAAAAGCCATTTCCAACGGATCGAAATATCATGCAATTGGAATCACCTTATATTTTTATATGATGATATCCTTCCATTCTTCTCTCTTATGTCGTGCCAAATATAAATTAGAGGCACGTTTGGAACGAAAAAATGGTCTAGTAGTGAATCGAAATTGCATGCAGAACAGGACTGCTCTACAGGGTAATCAAATTCCATTCCTCGGTACAACACATAGCCTAATAGTCTAAACTGCACTGAAGTCACATGGATGAAACTACATCAGAATAATAATAGTAGGATGAGTATATAGCATGCATTGCTGGATAAAAGCTTTGGTTAACAGTCTTTCCTTAAACAGTGTTCAGAATAACTATCTGCACGTATCATGCAGTGGAAGTATTACGAGCAACCATCCAACGACTAAACTTATTTTCAATATATGTTGCATAAAATATAGCATGAAACCCTCACATAAATAATTAAGCAAACGAGACACACCAATACTGAGGAGACCCGGTCAGTTGAGCTCCATGTGCTCGTGAAGCCTGCCCATTTAGTATCCGTAAAAGAGTGACAGGAAGGTTCCGAACTTCTTGCTTGCAAACATCACATGTCTTGTTACCTTTGATGCTGAACCACTTCACTGCACACTCTTGATGAGCAAGTGCTAATTCACCTTTGCAGCTGCACTCCATCTTCAGGGTATCACCTCCTTCCCGAAGCTCAACGAGGCATATACGACAGACAGCATCTTCTTCGTAAATGTCCTCTCCATTATCTTCATGATTTCCACCTGAACCACAGGACTCAGCTAAATTGCAGGTCGGTAAAGCAGGTTACAATACGTTGTAAGAGCATGGAGCAAAATTTGGGAAGATATTCTTAGATATTAAGTGTAACATTGCCACCTCTAACTTCAAGATTAATCTTTTAGATCAGTTGTCAAGTAGTCTCTTCATGATTCAAACAATATCGGGTCTCAGTTTTGAAAGGCCACAATTTTCCTCCCACCTTTTCAACTTAAAGAGTTCCTTAGTCATCTAACCCAAGTTTGAGGACAAGTAACACATATTACCATGCCTCTGAGTAAAAGCTTAAACTTATAAACCAGAGTTGCTAGTTAATTTTTAAAAGATTCATAGATATTTAATGAACATGCTACATTTGCAGCAGCTGTAGAAAAAGATGATTATCACTGGGCCGGATCCTTTGACATTTTGCACATTTTCAGGTACCTGCTCTAATAGACATCGCGTGCATGACCATCACAGCTCAAAAATTAAGTCAATTTTGCATATGGCCTTTTTCATTCTCTTGAATCCATTATTGACAGTACAGAATATTACCATATGATATAATGCAACGAGCATTACTCATCCAAAAAAAAAAAGGAAGAAGAAGAATCCATTATTAAATTTGGTTTGACCAAATCTTTTCCAGAAAGAGTGATCTGAGACTTTGACCAGCATGCAGAAGCAACGTTTTGCAAAATCCAAAAGGATAAATACCAGTATCAACCCATGGAGATGACCCTGAGGTTGCAACTCCAGCATCCTGAGGCACTTTGGGAATAGTGGGAACCACCCTGAACACATTTTTCCTGGAGTCCATTGGTCTTGTGCTTCCGTCTTTATTGAGCTCGGGAACAGAATGAGATCGATGGATTGAAGCTCTGGCATCCACTTTCTGTAGAGCAGATAATTGCATCAGCAACTATTAAGTACTGAGAGGCTAGTGGCATGTTTAATCTTTAGGAAATGGAACATCTATGGAGTGCTGATCCCATTCCATCTCTTTCTATTGCTTGTCAGAAAATGTGGTTTTACTTACATAAAAGAGATTAAATTGATGAGAAATAATAAAAAGAATGTAAAAAGGTTATACAGCAGAGCTTACAGGATCAGAACTGTTCCCTCCATGCATAGACTCGGGATTAGAGCGAGCTGTCGGTGTAACAGGTAATGATAATGATGACCTTATTCTAGATGAGAAGAGTTTTGTTAGAGAGAAGGTCCTGGGGATTGGAGGCTTACTATTCCTCATCCCAGAAGATGAGCCTCCCATTCCCAGAGCTAACATTGCAGCTTTCTCAAGGTCAGCAGTACTAGTATTATTCCGAAACTTGAAACTTAGCCTGGGGAGAAAGCCCTTCATTGTAGCTCTGCTGTTATTTGATGGTGAATGAGAAAATGGCTCTCCGACTCCGTATCTTGGACTAGATAGAGGAGAAAAGTTGACTCTCTTGGGAGTGAGACTAGGTGTTGGAGGAATATCTATTCTCACAGAGTCATCATCTCCCACACCCTCGTGTGAACGCGAAGGCATTTCTAAGACAATCTCATCCCGTCTCCAGCGCGCTCCATGTGATGCTTCTTCAATTATCTCGGGGGAGCGGGGGGCCTGAAAAAAGAAGTATGGGAAGCGAGGAACTTTAGACTGCAGAACAGCATTAAGCAAATCCACTGCTGTGGCTGTAACAGATAATCAAATCAAAGCAAAAACAAGAAAGATTTATGATTGAAATTCCTTGAATTATCAAACTGTGAGTTTATGGAATTAGAGATGTTTTCATTACTTTTCTTGAATAGAGTGCAGATAACTTCAGCTCGATGAGATCAATGAATTTGCAGCTTCTTGCAAGCTGATGATTTGGCAGATTAATCTTCTTTTGAAAATTTCAACGAAACTAATTTTCACTGGGGATTATCTCCCGTCTAAAGAAAACTTCATGGACATGCAGAAGAGGAACGCTATCCCCACTCGGACCAGCTGAATCGAATCTCTAAACACCATAATCCACCGGGTCCACAATTACACATCACATTAAAAAGGGACTGTGCAGCATATTCATCGGAGAGCCTTCGATAGAACAGACGAAAAGGCTAAACCTACTCCAGAAGCAGGAAACTTGAAAGTTTGCAACTTCTAAGCCAAGAATGGAGATAGCATCAATTAAGAGCAACAACCCCACCAAACATTTCACTTGAACTAGCAAGACAGCGCAAGGGTTCTGCCGGGCAAGCGAAAGATCATCGAAGGGAAGTACCTGCCGAAGCGGGCAATCATTACAAGAGCCCACATTTTCTCTGATGGGATCACCTTCTTTGCTTTCCATGATTTTCCTCCTCAGTATAATCTCTCGTAACAGAGAATTCTCGCTATATAACCAACAAATTCAAACAGAAGCTGTGCTGAGGCTCAGACCTTTTCGAGAGGTCAGAAACAGGGAAGTCAGAGGAAGAAGGGAGGAGGGTTATGAGGGACCGACCGCGCATCATCACCATCAATATCATCATCAGGACAAAGGCAAATGAAACTGAAATATGTCTGGCGCACTTTTTCCCCGAAAGATCAAAACTTCAGAACATAAGATATTAAGAAAGAAACGAAAAGGCCTACTTAAGAAATGAATCTGTCCCTTTCCATGGCCTCCTCCTCCGTCGAGAGAGATGAGCTACGGAGGCCAAAAAGAAGAAAGGGAATTAAAAACTGAAACTTGATACGGGAAGCAGCCTCATTGGGTCTGGATACGTTGTTTTGTTAAATAATATAATGGAGATGGAAGCAATGTTCAGCACTACACCTTAATGTCTCTGATGCAATAATGATCGCGTTCGACCGCATCAGAGGCTGTCGATATCCAAGAATCAACTCATACACTAAGCTCCAGCTACCCAACCATGATGGCAATGGTTGCGCTCGATCACAAGATGGGTTGTCGACGTTACCCAGATAAGATCTTCGAGATTTAATCCCCAATTAAACTTACCCATGACAGAACTTATCGTACGTTCGTGAAGATGTGCTGACATCTCCTCTGTATCTGTCTTTCCTCAACGTCTGCATTCCAAACATAAGATTTCATTGGCCCTTTTTCCTTTGTTCTGCTGGCAGATTTCAAATCACAGTTGGTCTACAATTTTAGAATAGCATCTGTCTGTGATTGTAAATTTGTAATACTTCCACATCAATTCTATTAAAATACTATTTCACACTCAATGCTCCAGAATGAAAAAAAAAATTCATTTCTAAAGAGATCTACCCCTTTATTGATTTACCCGATCATCTCTTCGGCACCCGCACCAGTTATCATCCATTTCCAGAGAAATCAGCATTTTAAATCATACCACAGAGCGCATGACTTTCTTTCTTTTTTTTATTATGTAACAATTCGAAAATCTAATAAATACTAAACGGTTGAAATTCGAATCATTTGTAGTATTGTTGAATCTCATAACAAGTTTAAAGATAGAAAGGTCGTCGAACCACCTCTATAAACTCGTGCTAATTAAGAGTAAATTTTTTTTATGTATAATATTATAGTGTGTCATGGGTGATGTGGCTTACATAATGTACATTAAATCAATTTAGTGACTATATATATTACACTATTGCTGTTTTAATATATATATATATATATTATTACCTTTTACTCAACTGAAACAATGTGCAGAACATCTTATCTGCACTAATCAGCGGAAGGGGAGATTACCATCGAAGATCGTGACAGTGATGGCCCCCAGAAGATTGTTTCATATGCATAGGATTGGAATGGGATGGGACCCAATACCCATTTGCTGCTGCAGAGCTTTAAGCTTGTTGCAAGGACAGTCCTTCCATACAATACCCAGCTGCGCGGTGTGAGTGATCCAATTCACCGGCCCCGGAGACCGCTGTGAATCTTGCTCGGACAGCATGGGCGGTAATACCGAGCGTTCTCCGACGTGGCCTTCGAGGGTTGACCTCCTCTTCCACCGTTTTGATGGAGGCTGCCGACACTCGAAATATAGCAAGTCTTTGATGGGGACAACCATGCCTGGTGGCATCGCCCACTCCCCACCCCCGCCATTTAAAAACTCATAGGAAGAATTGTAATCGGTCCTTCCGACTGATAATTAAACTAGCGAGTAAAGCGGATCTGCATGATACGTAGTGGGTATACTATTTATTATGAAATTCATATCGGTGACATACTAAATTCGGTATTTATTCTCATTTGAATGCTGCTTTATTGGTTGTTTAAGAGTGTCGTAAATAAAGGGAGGGGGACTTTGTTGGGGTGGCTGGCTTCCGTCTTGTGGGCAAGTAGTTATCACCATCCATTCAACATTTCTGAATCAAACATCACTGCCTTGTCCTATATGGAAGCGGGCAACGATGTGACCTCGGAGATAGCCACGAACAGCAGGGTGTCGAGTTCAATTGATTATTGCGATCGGAAATATTTATGATGATATCAGGAATTTCAAATCGTGGAAGGAGTCAGTCTTTGCACGTGAAAGGTGTTTTGGTGCCATGGGACCCCGGTGAATCGGAGTCTAAGGTGAGATAATCTTGGATCACTTGTGATGGTGATGGCGTAATCTTCCCCTACGAATCCTGGAAATCCATAACTATGGAGATTAGGATGAGAAATTTGTGAAGTGGAACATCGAATTTAGACCCTTAATTCAAATTTCTTGTTTCATCATCCCGCTCATATCATCAATTCAATTGGGACCTTGATGATTTGGCCCTAGGAAGTGTGTCGAGGACACGCCTAGGAAGTCCAAACCCAAACATACCTTCCCAATTCCCCAAGATCATATGTAGTGACAGACAAGCTGGGCCCCCAATTTGGGCCACTGCCACTCTTGAGGCTGCTGTGGGTATCTTCCAACGTCAGTCACAGAACAGCAACTGACACCTTCTGGAGACTGAGGAACCTGCAGTTGGTCATGCTTAACTAACTTTTAGTGCAGATCCTTAGCTGAGGCACTGGAAAAGCTGGTGGCGGAGACGGGCTAACTTGCCGGGTACTGTAAAGGGTTAGCACTGGCGAATTGATGCGGGCATAGTGCTGCCGCCACAAAGACATTTCCGCATGATCTGTAGCTTGGGAGGTGGCCAAGAGAATGGCTCCACCAGCTGCCCCGCCTCCAGTGGCGTCTATCAATGCTGCTCCCAATATTTACCTATAATTAACTTTAAGGCCAAGAATTCGGTGAATTTGAGTAAGATGGCGATGATGAGATACTATCGGATAGCATAGAGCCCAGCACAGAATTGTACATTGAATCTTGAGGTCAATAGCAAAACAGCACAGGATCAATAGCTTTTCCTCACACAGTAGCGCTCTCGAACATTGCTTTAGTCAGCGCAATAGGCATTGAGGTAAGAAGGTGCAGATTGGACGGCAAAATAACAGAAGAACAAACTCATAGAGCTGCAGAAGAGACACGGCATACATGGTGTCTAGTAAAGTACACCAATGGTCCACCCATCAGAAAGATCCACGGCAATGCGGGACTAGCTGAGGTCTGAGATATATAGGGATAACATGTAGAAAAGTTATAAATTATTTGGTTCAATACGTTGTTCTTGCCAATGCAAAATAACAGAAGAATGAGCATTGAACTTTATTTTCCGACAGGGCCAACATAATCTCTACCAGCCGGAGCTAATTTTTCACTGTTGTCACCTGCTTCAACAGCATCTGGACAACATCATATGATATTCTGGAAGCGTCAATTTTCAGGTCACTTATCTTTGTCTCTGTCTCCTGCTCAAGCCGCTTCACATTGGCACCTGAATCTCCACTACTCTGTTTGGTAACCAAAGGCAAAGACAAGATACCAAAACCAAGTCAGGTAGCAACATTGAAAGGTTTGGAAAACTATCCACAAATCCCAAGATGAACACAGAGGAAACTAGTCATACTCTGAGATCAAATCCACTTCTAGATCAACCTGGCAAAAATAACGAAGCATTTTCCCCCACACCAACAGGTCCTCTTGAGTTTGAACCAGTAAAAATTTTGATAAGTGTAACAGTACTTACTGCTGTAACCTTGTTCTGGAATGCAGCTTCCATATGAGATCGATATTCAGCTACTTCCTTCTCTGCCTCTTCTTTGGCTTGCTTCAAGCGAGCCATCTTAGCTGGAGGCATAGTGAGCGTAAAGACGCAAAACTATTAGGCCAAGTGCCGAATTTTGAGATCACCAGCTTCACAACAACTAGAAGTGAAGATTGTACACCACAGAAATGGCATATATGCAAAAAATCACAAGCTCTCTCTGAAGTAATTAACGTATATCTTCTTCTTTAAAGGGGAAATCAATAACCAAATCAAAAGATCCATAATGATTCAACAAAACCCATACATCTGCATCAGGAAATACCACATATTCACCAATTACCAAAGCGATATACATGTATATTTATATATAGACTTCCAATAAAAAATGTATAAAAAGTCGTTTAAATTCCAATGGGAGCAGCTAACGTTCTCCATCTTCTAAGCACAAACAAGGAAGTAGATAAAGGAGAGAACGATAGATCATGTTCTACCATTTCGGGCAGCATTAACAATCCGCTGAGCTTCTTGTTCTGCAGCAAGCAACTGCTGAATCCCACCCTGACTCCTATTAGCTTCCATATTATATTTTCCTGCAAACCAAAATGAAATTTCCAAAACCATAGATTCATACAATGAACAAGCATAAAAATCCCCTAAAGGTCACACTATCTTTCCCACCAATATAACAGCGTGCAAAAGGATGGATATCAGCCATAAAGGCGCAAATTGAAGCTAGTAATCACTGATCACGAGCATAACACCAATTCCACTATAATGTGCGCTAACTCAAGAGAATTGCAACACTCTCCAGAAGAATGGGATCGAATGAGGCAAGACCACCAAAAAGCAAACCCATTTTTTCAAGAAAAATATTTCTATCGCGTGCCAAGTGTTGCGGCATCAGAAACAAATTATTAACGCCTAATTCACACCAGATCAACCGAATCTGCCTGTTAGCCTCGTAGAACAGGATGGCAAGGAACTTAAAGATTTACCAGTTGGGTACGCTTGAAATAGTCCGATTTCGCAGCAGCCGCCTGAATGAGAGTGAGACGATCAAGATCTGATGCAAAACAGAGTTATATCAGGATTCAGGGATGCAGCCGCCGTGCGGCGTCAAGGTCACAGATTTGAAGTCCCAAAAGCAGTTGCAGAGGAGTACCTTGAAGAAACTTCCCGTCTGATCTGAAGATTCAGGCAGAAATGGAGATGATGATTGTGCTGTATCAGGAAGACGACAGGACTGACCCTTGAGCGACGTCGTTTCTCCCTTCCAGCGTATCATTTTGTTTTTCATTTTTTATTTAATAGCCAATCGCAAAGACAGCTGTTCATCCGTGTCTTCGCGGTGATCAGCTGATAAAGCGACACGTGGACGGTGATGTGCTTGGTGGCTGCTCCGGGTTCATGCACCTTCTTTGTCAGCCGAGCGAGGTCAGAGAGGAATTGCTAGGCTTCCATGAACATTGAGGGAACATGCAACCGGAGCATTAGAGTGAGTATGCTGGATTGCAACGAATGTATGACGTGACATGACATATACAGGAGACACCGAATTATGTTGGACAGCCAAGCGACTGGCTGAACTCCCCGGGCAGAGACCGAGGACGATGCTCTACCACAACTAGCGGCCACGGGAGGTCGATGGGGCTGTTAATCACGCTCTCGTCTCGTCGACCAATGCCAATGCCGTGGTTATCGATCAGACTTAGGTTTCTGTCTCCTTCTTACTCGAGGAGGAGAAAGACGATGAGCCTACAGGATGGATCTAGTTTAAGTACAAGTAACACGACAATCAACCTGATGAATAAGCATGTACAGCTACGGGAGTCCTATTCAACAACAGGTGAAAGGGATGCAGGGCCAAAGAATGCAGTTTGCCGATCTTTTTCGCATTGCGATACCTCGGTCGCTATCCTTACGTTGTCCTCAGAGGATATTTGATCCTTAGCAGATGGGCCATTTGGGTTGTTCTTATGTTTAAAGAGCCAAACTTCATTACGTTCTTACCCATTAATTCTTTCAGGAGCAGAGATACGAGCAAACCAAGATCTCTTTTTGGTTGAAGAAGGGCAACTTCATGTCTGGGAATTCCACTAACTCTGAGTGATCGAGATTCCGGACAGGAGCACATTAACATGTGGCTGATTCATATGTCGATTAATAGAGATACACGAGGCACATGATAAAACCAGTGCCCAGAGAGAGACAGACTTCCAGACACAAGACACAGACGAAGAAGAAAGGACTTTGCACTTAATGGTTCCGAACTCTCATTCGATTCCGCTCTTATTGCTCCCTCAATCTCATTTTCCTCGGCTCCTTACGGGACTCCCAGTGTCCTGCTTTTTTGGAGTTACAGAGTGGACGAGCTCCTGAATGAGCCAAGCGCCTTGGCGGCAGCGGCTCTGAGGATGTACTGGTGGTAGAAGGCAGCTATGGCCGCTCCGATGAATGGTCCGACCCAGAAAATCCACTGCAAAAAGCAGGAAAGTGCGTTTAATTAATCGTGATTGTTCTTAACGAGATTGTATGGGTTCGAGAAGATGAAGCTCACCTGGTCGTCCCATGCCTTGTCATTGTTGTAAATCACAGCCGCCCCGAAGCTCCGGGCAGGGTTGATTCCGGTACCAGTGACTGGGATAGTGGCTAAGTGGACCATGAAGACGGCAAACCCGATTGGCAGAGGTGCCAAAACCTATCAATTCCACGCCACCACCCTAATCAATATTACTAATCCCTCAAAACAATCTAAGCTTTATCCTTTCACAGAGCTTACTTACAGGAACATGGGAGTCCCTCGCGTTGCGCTTGGGGTCAGTAGCAGAGAAGACAGTGTAGACAAGGACAAAGGTGCCGATAATCTCCGCACCGAGGCCGGTGCCCTTGCTGTAGCCGTCAGCGAGCGTGTTGGCGCCGCCACCGTAACGCTGGTAGTAGGCCCTCTGGAAGGCCTTCACGAGGCCGCACCCACAGACTGCACCGAGGCACTGTGCCACCATGTACAGGATGGCTCTCACCAGGGAAACCTTGCGGGCCAAGAACAGCCCGAATGTAACCGCCGGGTTTATGTGCCCACCTGAATACGCAGATTTCGCTCAGCTCGGAAAATGAACGTAAAAACAGAGTTGCTGGTGCAGTGAAACTTATTCGGACGGTTAGTATCGATTGCCACTATCTGTGCGTCGACGACCCACCTGAAATCCCAGCAGTGCAGTAGACGAGAACGAAGATCATGCCTCCGAAGGCCCAGGCGATCCCGAGAATGCCGACCCCGGCGCATGCATCCTTGCCCAGTTTCGGGTCGGTCTGGCTCTTGTACCCGATCACCGTCAGCACGGTAATATAGAGGAACAGGAGAGTGGCGATGAACTCGGCGATGATGGCCCTGTAGAAGGACCACTTGGTGAACTCCTCCGCGTCCACCAAGGGTGCGGGAGGTGGGTCGTGGTAGTCCCTGGCCCGGAACTCACCCGACCCACCGACCTCTGTGTCCTTGGCCATGTCCTATCACTTTCCCCCTGAACGAGAGAGAGAGAGAGAGAGAGAGAGAGCGCGCAGGCTAGAGTGTGCTTGCTGAAGTGTGCGACTGTGAAGGGATGAGAACTGAAGGGCTTGCATTTATCGGCCGAAGGACAGTATCGATATAATAATTTAAATTTTATATATAAAATTTTTTATTCCTTTTTTATATCTCAATTTACACTAATAAAATTTTCATATCTTTGAAAAAAAATATCGATGGGGGCTGTATAGAATTCATGCCTAATTTTGATTTCTTGCCGACTAGCTGGCCCCAGCTTCTCATCCGTTCGTTCCCGATCCGTGACCCCTTCCTTATCAGCCACAGCTACGGCTCTTTCGAGCATGTTCCATTCTCCTCTTGCCAGATTGTTCCATCTTCCCCTTTCTCGAGGCTTCTTAGCTTCTCACCAGGAAACAAAAAAGGGTCACGTGACTTAAAAGAGATAACCAAATTATTCATCCTGAATGGAGCAAATATGTATAGGCTGAAGGGATCCAAATCTTCATTTTTTTTTTCAAGAAATAGCTAGAAAATTTATGAAAAAAAGATAATTTGATTAATTTAAAGATAGTTAATAAAAATCTATTATATATTTGAATATTGATTACTGTACAAGGGATCAGAAATTACCTCATCATTGATAAAATTGAAATGCTCAAGCGATTGATATTGGTAGGGAAACTAATATTTGAGCACGCGCAACCGACCGACCAGTCGGCCTCAATTGATTGAACCCACCACCACCGGCCAGAGCACTCCAGTCCAACCTGCCAACCCTCCCTGCTGGTTTTTTCTAGCCACCAGTTCCTCACGACGTGGCACGCCTTGGGGCCCAGCCGCCACCGATCGTATCCTCCTGGTCTACCTCTACTTCGAAGTCCGAACCCAGTCGCCAATCACTCGCATCAATAGCAAGAGAACAAAGGCACAACGAGACAACGGTGCTTTCCGTGGGTGGGCCGATGCACAAGGAAAATGGGGGGAAAGGGACAGGATCAGTGATACTGAACTGGCTGTAATTATGCCACGTGGTCGTCCACAGTGAGAGGATATTGCCGCATAATAAAATCATGCCACCCTGCCCTGGAAGCTTGTCCCTTTTTTTTTTATTTATGTATTTTTCTGAGCACCATCTAATGGCCAATGCGCACATGGATGAAGACATTGACAGAGCCAGTCGGACGGGACAGAGAGCCCATGGCCCAAAAACAAGAAACAATTACACCATTTTAGGTTGTTTGTTAAGCCTCACAAACACACATCCCACTCAGTCACCGGTCCATGAATCATAAGCTTAGGCCCAACATGCTCCTAAGAGTAGTTTCAGTTTGTGCTGTCTTTGCTCGAGCACATCAGGAGAAGACGACGTACCCCGATAGAAACTGTTCACTATTCAGCTAAGGAACCGACTCACTCGACAGGGTTCGCGATTTGGGGGGGTCAGTTGGTATCGAGAGAGAGAGAGAGAGAGAGAACACAAACGGGTGATACATGAAATTCTTCACTTCATCAGTTTACCCATGAAGAGCGAAACTTCTTAGATCGAAAAGTGAGCGGTCATGGGTCGGGCATATGAACTTTATTGTCAGTTTCAATCACAGAGAGGATTCACGAATTAAAAGTCGAGCATCTTGGTTCAGAACGAATGATGTTATTAAGGTCGCTTTACAGTTACAAAATGACAGAGCAAAGCCAGGAGGCCAAAAGACGGAGACAAAATGCGATCTTTTTTCCCTTCTTCACTGCGATTCCTCATAGTCCTCCTCCTCCTCCTCCTCCTCCTCAGCTTCCTCTTCTTCCTTAATCGTCTCTAGCACAGGAAAGCTTGAAGCTTGACGAGGGAGTACAAAGGTCGCCGGCGCAACCTCCATCCAAGAGCCCAAGTCTCCGATTGGCTTCACCATCCCTGGGACCAACTCTCGGTTCAGCTTCAGTCGAATGCCCGGAATGGAGGGTATAGGCCTTCCGGTTTCTTCCTCTTGTGTATTAGTTGGAGAGCTCAGGTGTGCTTTCTATAAGCTGTGCCTGCGAGCTACTGGCGGCTGCCGATGGCGGCTCGGTGTGGCGGCAACTTATAAATGGAGAAGCATCGAAGAGGGAGGGATAATAAATTAATCACGAGGGAGAAAGTTTTTGCGCACGAGGGGAAATTCTAGAAGCCTTCTCCCTGGACCGACGCCATTGATGGGACGGACAGCTACAGGTTCACACGTTGAAAATGGTGCAAAAATTGTGATCACGCGGTTTTGATTTGAATACTTGGGAAAATCCAAAAGGGAAAGCGACAACATCTGTATCTGTAATTGCAAGTAGGCGATGAACTGTGACCCACCCTTGTTCTTTCTCCAATTGGTCGGTCCCATCATTAACAAACAAGAAAAGGGATCTTTCCAAGCCTCTTCTCGATCCAGAAAGCCCCTCTTTTTTTACTCGGTAGTGATGGAGATTTATTGATTTATTTTATTGTGGTCTACACACGGGAGAGAAGAATCTCATGCGAGGTAATTGCGTGTTAGATAAGCACGACAAGATTGCAGATGTCAGTTCCCTAATCCTTCCTTACGACAGGGGAGAAGTCTGAGGAAGGGAAACGATTGGGTTAATGATGAACAAATTGGAGATTTCCTAATTCTGCATCAGGATTTGTGCCGGATCTCTTTCCTCCCGACTGTCGTAGTCAGATATGACGGCTGAGTATTCTATTCGATAACCCATGGAACTGGTCAGAAGCATGGAACCGGGAAGGCCGAAATGAAACATAACGGGGATAGATTCCAATCAATGGTTCACTAATGTACAAGATTGCAAGGCCACATCCTTCTGCCAAATAACAGAAACAGGAGCCAAAGGTCTTGTTGATTAATTATTATTCTACTTCAAGAGCTACGCTGCCTGATCGGCGCTGCTGCCTTCACATTCGGATCTAAGATCTTCTCCTACTGCATCTCCACCAAAAAATTCCGGGACACCCGAAAAAAGGAAAAGAAGCGGAATCTCCGATTCCAGAAAACAGAACACGAGGAGGAAATCCTAGCCAGTTTTGTCTATGAATCCTCATCGAACCCTTCGGCTCCTCCCTCCCGGATTGTCTCCAGCCCAGGAGAGCTTGAGGGCTTCTTGGGGTCGATGATCTGGGCAGGAGCCACCTCGATCACGTAATTCACCTGCTTGATCTCCCTAGCCATTGCTCTTGTGCGCTCTTGTGAGAATCTCTCGGTGAGGTTGAATCGGCGCCTCGAAGCTCTCCACACCGCCGGATGAGGAGAGAACCTGGGGATGTGAGAATCGAGCTCAGAAGTTTGGAGGCAGGGCGCTTTGATACGAGTAGAAGAATAGAGTGGAGTTTTTGGTGGAAGAGATGGTGTGGGCGGAGAGGGCTTTATATAGGGAGGAGAACGCCAGGGAAAGGCCCACTGGAGAAGTCAAGGAAGGACAGTGTGCGGCTTCCAGGAAGCCCAGGTGGACGGACGACAACAGGAAGCAGCTTAGAAGCACGAAACCTGAGGCTGAGGGAACATCTCGTGATACTCAGGGGAAGGGAATCGACCACTGCTTTGAACCCCCAAAAATCTCTCCTTGCCATACCTTGCAACGGCTAGTATCAACCAACCAACCATTACATGAAACTTGTCTCAATCACTTCTCTAAGAAACTTCTCTCGTAAACCCAGAATTCAGGACCTGGTCAATCCGTTCCTCTAGTTGATAGCGATACCATGCCCCTCATACAATTAACAATGGTATCGGTTTGTTAGCCTCAGTCATGGAACGTGCTCATAGCGATGTCTTCCTGCCTGGCTCTTCATTGATGTTATCATCCAGTTACTGCTGGAATTGGCATGAATTGGACCGTCACCATATCCAACATCGAACATGATCAGATCCTAATTCCTATAATCAATGGACCCTTTCTCGTGTTTGGTAGTTGTCTATGCCATCAGTGTCACACTTGACCTATTTCCCCAACGATGCTAACAAGTGCAAACTGGGTGAGGGTCTACCTAGGTAGGATGATGCAGTGGCAGTGAAATGGGACAACAGTTTCATCAGTGGTAGGCTCCAAGACAGAGTCCGCCCGGATTTTATATCAAGTCGGGATCCATATCTGTGCTTGAGCAAACAAATGGCATTCACCACCCAAGCTCAAGTGGCATTGAGACAGTCGCATTTTACTTGACAAGCTCCATTCCTAAGTGTATGTACCAATAACAAATCAAGCATGAAGTAGGATAATATGTAGTATCAGATTGGACGCCTGAGTGCTCCCTTGTTTCTCAAATAAGCATCGAACTTCTAAATTTTCAACCACAATCAGACTATTACCTCATGCAACAAATAAAACAAATTATTCCTGATTGCAATGTTTGTAAAGTTGTATTCGCACCTCGCAAAATAGAAGGCAGACGAGGGGATTGACGACATTAAGGATGATATCAGAGCTGTAGCTCCATGCTATGAAACTGTAACATGATAAGAACTCAATCTAGCAGAAGAAAGTTGAACAGGAAATGGAATATTGTCCACGGATAAGACATATAAACAAGGGCCAATGGAATCTTCAAGCAACGGAAGAAAAGGGGGGACCAATGGAATCATGCATACACATGACTCGAATTCTCTTTGCCAGATTCTTCTTTGGCCTAGTAATGCATGTAGGACTGGCATGTTCACTGAAAAAGACGGGCTTCATCGTACACAACATAGTCATTTATGACAAAAGTAAACTTTTAATCGCAATAATGGTCAAGCATGGTCGCATAGTAACAGATCTCATTCCACAAATACCAAGTGCCGTTCATCAAATATTTCATGTGCTAATACAACAAATACAGCATCAAACCTTGATGAAATGAGAGACTCATAAATGTCACAAACACAGCATGATCCCATTGAGTCCTGCAAAACAATCGGTCCTCGGATAAGATGGCAAAGCAACGATCTCAAATGCCATGTAGGGCATGGAGAAGGTTCAGGAATGAGCACCGAGCAAGCCGAGAAGCTAGGACTTATCAATCACATTAATCAAGCTCAGATGGTTAGCACTAAAAAACATGCATCATGATGGTAATGATCCAATAAAGATCCAATTTTGACGACAAAAAAACCACTTAAATGAAAGGCCGAACGACACTTGTGCATTGAAACTTTAAATCAAAATCCTTATGACTTACAATAAAAATAAAAATCAGAAAATGGAGCACTAAGCCAAAACGGCCTTTCCGCCACTCAATTTTCAGGAATCTCGACATCACCGTCCGTGATCTCCTGCTGCAGATCCTTGGGGTCCTTCCCGTCGACCGTGCAGCCTACAGAAACACAGGTCCCCAGGATCTCCTTGACGGTCCCGCTCAGGTCCTTGGCCATAGACCTCGGCCTCATAACCTTAGCAATCTCGATCACGTCATCGAGGGAGATGCTGCCGTTGTGCTTGATGTTCTTCGTCTTCTTGCGGTCGCGCTCCGGTTCCTTCAGGGCCTTGATGACTAGAGCGGCGGCGGAGGGGACCACGGAGACCTTGGCCTGACGGTTCTGGACGGTGAGCTTGACGGTCACCCGGAGGCCCTTCCAGTCCTTGGCGGTCTCCTTGGCGATGTCCTCTCCAATCTTCTTTGGAGAGAGACCAAGGGGCCCGATCTTTGGGGCGAGGGAACTCGCGGCACCGACCTCTCCGCCAGTGACGCGGACATAGACGTCAACGACCTGCGTCGGGTCGAACTTGGGCGGCATCTCTGCGGCGAGGAGGCTACGGCTAGGGTTTCCAGGTGACGGTAGATGAGAGTTCGCTTGCAGCACGGAACGGAAGGAAAAAATACACTGCTCCAAGGAGGCTGATATATCGCCAGGTCAGAGTGGCGAAATGACGAGTCCGTTCCCTTGGAGCTTCCAAGGCGGCCCATTGGGCTATAAACAAGGCCCAGGTCCATCTTGAATTTTGTCGGCCCAAAACCCCCGGGACTACTTATCCTCTTAGGTGTGCCCATTTTGCTACCGAATAAATCCTTACCGATTCATATTCAAGTCGAACTATTCTATTTAAGAATAATAACTTTCTAGCCATGAAATTTTCACGTATATATAACATTTGAGCATGAAAACTTATCTAAAGGGAATAATTGTTAAATTATTTTAATTAATTTATATCATTCGATGTGATCTCTAACTTTGACATTACTTGACATGAGATGTGGGTGGTAAAGGCACCTCAATCTCATGGTGAAACGGGGGTGGGTCCACAAAAGTTAAACGCCACCTTGGAGAGGCCATATCATAGGAGAGAGAGCTAGCAAGGGACTCAACTTTTAATGGTCCAGCTCGCAATGGATATGGATTGACTCAAAAATCAACTGTAGAGTGTAGACCAAATATCAAATGGTAAAAGAAAGTGGTGGGGGGGAGGTGCTGGGGAACTGGAGTGTTTTTCTAGCAGGGTGCTGCTCATTGGTCCACGAGTCGCCTCTTTGCTTGAGACAATAATGAAATATGATGGGACCTGTCTGTCTGTCTGTCGTCTGTCTGATCCGATCCGGTCCTCTCCTCTCCCCTCGTCGGGCACCGTTCCCTGCCATTTACGTGTCTGCTCGGAGAAACGATCAAAACTACTCCCCAAAGGACAATGGCACTCGTGTCGTCATACGATCCTACGTTTGGAGTTGTTTGTGTTAGTCTAAAATGTTATGATTATTGATGTCATTACAAGAAAATTAGTTGAAAAGTCTGTGCTTTTACAAGTGATTAGAGTCAAATATCACACGACCGCAAGCTAATCTAGGAGCTTCTCCGGACCTTTAGTTTTCGACCCTCAACTTCTGGTATCGAGGCAGATCGGGAAGTCCCTAATCAAGGGTGTAGTTTACTCGGTGGCACCCATCGCTCGACAGTAACCGAACACGACACGTATGGGCCGGTCGGATAGACAATGAAGAGTCTTCACGTCTAGATTACACATGAATGACAAATGCAGAGAACACTCGGCAGTCATCATCAGAGGATAGATGGATTATAAAAAGGGCTGTGAGACCTCACTCGAAGCTCATCTCTCCCTCCTCCCCTCCTCTCTCTCCGTCTCCAATGGCTGCCCCCTCCTCCTCCTACAAGAATAAGAAGAACAACAACGTTTCCTCTTCGAAACAACCTAACTGCCTCTTCCCGTTGTCCCATCCTTACGATCACTTCCAGCAGGTAATCCCCTCTGGCAGCACCGATCTCTTCGAGCTCGAGCTCGAAGAATCCGATGTCTTCTGGGGTTCGAGCAACCACCCCTGCGAAGTACAGTCATCTGCCTCTCTAGCTCGGAGCGGCACTGTGATGATCCCGCTGGCTACCACGGGCGACGTCTCCCACAAGAAGAAGCTGAAGAAGCCGGTTTCGGCCTCGTCACCG
Source organism: Sonneratia alba (assembly GCA_900174645.1). Classification (NCBI taxonomy): domain Eukaryota; kingdom Viridiplantae; phylum Streptophyta; class Magnoliopsida; order Myrtales; family Lythraceae; genus Sonneratia; species Sonneratia alba. Next base: position 5,778,256 of record FWPY01000106.1, read on the forward strand.
GTCAAAGTTCCGGATTGGTCAAGAGTCCAACAACGGCTCCCGGTTGGTGTTGACGACGAGGAAGAGGAAGGAGGCGTAGGGACGAAAACAGCGGACGAGCTCCCGCCGCATGAGTACCTGGCTAGGCGGAGAGGGGACTCATTCTCGGTCCATCAAGGCATGGGGAGAACCCTCAAGGGGATGGAGCTCTGTCGGGTCAGGAATGAGATCTTGAAGATATTACTCGGTTTTGAAGATTGACATAACCGTAATTATTACCGACGAGGGCAGGCAATCGACATGGACCGATCGACACGATCCCACGTCGATCCCTCTCTCAAGCAACATCACGGGATGAAGTTTAAATGTCATGGTACAGTTTTCCCTTTTTGTATGTGTGTTAGGTGGTGAGACACTCGTCGTCGAGGGGAGGTGGCAATATAATCCGGTCCACATAACGCCATTTCACACGGTCGGATTTTACCGTATAGTTATTCGGATTGGACACGGGTCTAAAGTTCTAGTCGATGCAGTAATTTAGATCCCAACGAGGAGGACACATACATCAAGACTCAATCGATTTTTCCTTCCTCGTTGTAGTGGAGCCCGGGTGCCTGGTAACGCAGTCCTGGTGGTGGATAATGGGGACTCAGACCTATCGATTCCAAGTCAAGGATGGCACTGTTACAGCAAACCCCCATCTCGGATTCGATGGAACTAGCCCTGTCTGGTTATGGCATGTAAACGACGGGTCTATAAGATCAGAATTTGTCGTGATCTTGTTTGGATCAGCGCAAGCTGCTCGGTCTGAGTTGAAATTGATAAGGACGCATCCACACTGGACCCCTTATCATGTCCATCTAAAGAGATAGATAATCATTGGTATGTACACCATTGACAAAATTGGCATTTCCTCTCCGAAAGAAATTGAATCTGCGGTCGGATCGAAAGCGGCTTGCTTCTCATTTACTGATTAGCCACCCAACACGTTCCCTTGGGCTACAAGACCGAACAATCCTGCTGCTGCACATCGGATAGGTTTGATTACAATAATCCATGTTCAGTTCACGTCGTCGACGTAGTATCGAGGGGCGCAGCTGATTTGGTTTTCCCTCTCTATTAACTTTAATGTTTCTCTGATGTCTGCATTGCCCATCAAATCCTAACGCTTATTAAACTATACTGAATGATAAGTTATGATCAAAACGATACCATCTTAATCGTACGTGATGCAGCGTGCTACGCTGACGCACTCTCCATATTATAAGATGCGTGCGCCGAGCGGGTTGTCTGTAAATAATTTCGAGACTCTGTCGGCCGCATACCGCAAACTTGCCCGCCGACTTCGGTTGGTGTGAAGGTCTTACGGATGCCTGACCGATGGAAGAGCTAAATTGTCCTGTTCTGGAAAGCGTACGTGCTAACTCTGCTGCCATCAGAGACTTGGCAATGGACTGACGTGAACACTTTTAGAGGACTTCAGGATATATTCGACAGAGAAGGTAAAACGAGGGACCAAATTGACGTTAACGTGGGGAGGGAGAGTGCTGGTCACCGCAAGTCAAAACTACCGGCCGGTTCGATTCTGCTGCCCGGAAAGGTACGAAGGTTGGGCAGGTCCGTTCATCTCCGACGATGGGAGGAGTCGGGTGCAGAGCGGTCCAGGTGATTCCGGCTCTTGCTGCGGTTTTGGGATTCGCAGCCCATGTTCATCTTTGCTCTATCGATTACTCCATTTCTTCGGAGTTGCTCAGATCAGCTCTCTATTTTAGAAGCCTTTTCTTGTTGAAGTCTTGATTTCTGTAACTGCTATTGATCCCGTTCTCTCGTAGAAGGCACCTGAAGAATCGTGGCTTGATTGCGTCCTTTCGCTGGGTAGAGCTGACCTCTTGTCCATGGGAGACGGACATTTTGTGCTCGGATTATTTGCAAGTCTGCAACAATGAGCTCAAGAGCGAGAAGTAGAGCAGATTAAAAGAACTCTGTCTATTGATGATGATGATGATGATGATAGGCGCTCAGGCACTCGGGTCGAGATGTCCACCTGCGATCTTTCTGTGTTCACCTGTCTATATCCGCCAAGATCAGCTATTCGGCAGCCAGTGTCCTCTGATGATACGAACAATTTGTGTATATACATACATACATACATACATACATACATACATTTTTGTGGACAATACACAATTTTAGTTGCTGATAGAGGTTTTCAGGAGAACAGTAACTTGTGAAGAGAAAGGAGGCGACTGCAAGTCCTGTTCTGATTTGGTTTTGAGGAAATCGATTACATTTCACCATGAAAAGGCTGGATAAGTTACTGTTTCGTACACTCTCTTGTAACATAATAGTACACTTGGGAACGTGTTCTAATTCAATCTGTGTTAAATTGTCCGTGAACAGCCATGGATCTAGAAATCAAGTTTGAAAGTAGTGACTACACCCAACATTCCCATTAACCCATCCTCGACCCCAAACCAGCATCACATTAAAGCTTGTCCCAGCCCACAGGGAGAGCCTAGCACCAACCAACACGAAAAAAGGTCACACACGCGCGGGCGCGCGAGGCAGCTCGACAGTAGCCAAAAGCAGCTGTAAACGCTACTGGCATCAGGCACAGCTACAACCATGGGCTGATCATATATTCATATGGAGTATAGAAGCTCCTGGCGACGCTGATAATTCACTGCGCAAGCTCAAAACTAGATAGCAAACTTTGTCCATGAGATAATCTCCACCGTGGCTCTTCACACACTTGACAAGCTGCTGTTTCGCTGCCTTACACGTTGGACAGATTTAACTATGGCAATTACTCTGAACCCACATTTTCCAAGATCAGGTTCAGGCAAAACAAGCCCTGTTTTCGTATTAGACAATATCACAGCTCACAGTTTCCCATCTTCCGAAAAATTGATCCTTGAAACATAAACAGCCTATCAATAATAGGGGCATTCGGTGAAAGACAATGAGAACATGCTCGGAAATGAACTCTGTCGGGGGGATGGATAGACTAAGTAAAAAGATGGAACCGAACTTAGCGATTATATTTATTCAATGGATGGAACGGTAGGAAGACATGAGCACCACAACTGGATCTGCTCGAAGCTAGACCCAACCCAATTCACACATGAAACTTAAACGAACAAAGATCACATGAAAAGCAGGAATCTTTAACTCCCCAGAGCTCAGAATTCACCACCACGGAGGCGGAGGACAAGGTGGAGGGTGGACTCCTTCTGAATGTTGTAGTCTGCGAGGGTGCGCCCGTCCTCGAGCTGCTTCCCGGCAAAGATGAGCCTTTGCTGGTCCGGCGGGATACCCTCCTTATCCTGGATCTTGGCTTTCACGTTGTCAATGGTGTCCGAACTCTCCACCTCCAGAGTGATGGTCTTCCCCGTCAGGGTCTTCACAAAGATCTGCATCCCTCCCCTCAGCCTCAGCACCAGGTGGAGGGTTGACTCCTTCTGGATGTTGTAGTCCGCAAGGGTCCTTCCATCCTCCAGCTGCTTACCGGCAAAAATGAGCCTCTGCTGGTCCGGGGGAATGCCCTCCTTGTCCTGGATCTTCGCCTTAACATTGTCAATAGTGTCAGAGCTCTCCACCTCGAGGGTGATGGTCTTGCCGGTGAGGGTCTTCACGAAGATCTGCATGCCTCCACGGAGACGGAGGACGAGGTGGAGGGTCGACTCCTTCTGGATGTTGTAATCAGCCAGGGTGCGACCGTCCTCAAGCTGCTTGCCAGCGAAGATCAGCCTCTGCTGGTCCGGAGGTATGCCTTCCTTGTCCTGGATCTTGGCCTTAACGTTGTCGATGGTGTCGGAGCTCTCAACCTCGAGGGTGATTGTCTTCCCGGTGAGGGTCTTGACAAAGATCTGCATCCCTCCACGGAGGCGGAGGACAAGGTGGAGAGTTGACTCCTTCTGGATGTTGTAGTCGGCCAGGGTGCGGCCGTCCTCGAGCTGCTTACCTGCAAAAATCAGCCTCTGCTGGTCCGGGGGAATACCTTCCTTATCCTGGATCTTGGCCTTTACATTGTCGATTGTATCAGAGCTCTCCACCTCGAGGGTGATTGTCTTCCCGGTGAGGGTCTTGACAAAGATCTGCATCCCTCCACGGAGGCGGAGGACAAGGTGGAGAGTTGACTCCTTCTGGATGTTGTAGTCGGCCAGGGTGCGGCCGTCCTCGAGCTGCTTACCTGCAAAAATCAGCCTCTGCTGGTCCGGGGGAATACCTTCCTTATCCTGGATCTTGGCCTTTACATTGTCGATTGTATCAGAGCTCTCCACCTCGAGGGTGATAGTCTTCCCGGTGAGGGTCTTTACGAATATCTGCATACCTCCACGCAGACGGAGGACGAGGTGGAGGGTCGACTCCTTCTGAATGTTATAGTCAGCAAGGGTACGGCCGTCCTCGAGCTGCTTTCCGGCGAAGATCAGGCGCTGCTGGTCCGGCGGGATGCCTTCCTTGTCCTGGATCTTAGCCTTAACGTTGTCGATGGTGTCGGAGCTCTCGACCTCGAGAGTGATTGTCTTACCGGTGAGAGTCTTAACAAAGATCTGCATCTGATCACGCAACAGGTCGAATCACAACCAATCCCTGACTCAGATCTAATCACCGGCTAATCATAAAAAAAATAATAATAACAGCAGCAACTATCGGCAGACACCGATGGACCTAAACAAAAGCAAGATATCTCCATGAACTGATCAATCGAAAGCCACAACAGATCTGAAAGACAATCATAGAAATCAAGAACTACAGATCTAGAAAACGCAGATAAAACAGAAAGGGAGAAATCGATACCTTGAGAAAGGCGGAGAGCTTCTATCGACAATCGGTGACTAAGAATATATCAACAATGGATGAAGGTAACTGCGAGGAGCGGCTCTACTTATAGTGGGGGTTGCGACTCAAGCGGGGATTTCTTTCCCTTTTCTCCCTCTTTTTTTTTAATAATTAAGCGAAGAATTATTCCACGGAGAAGAAAAGAAAAGCACGGCAAGGCTCCTGCGGGCCCCACCTGTATGCCACTTGTTGTTTGTCTGCACCTTACCTGGACACATATTTTTTATTATTAAATTAATTTTACAATACTTAATAAAGAAATGTTAATATAAATTAATTGTAAAATTCTTTAATTAATGTAAATTTATTATTATAATATATACATTTAAAGTAATATTTGTAAAAGGGGTATTGAATTATATTAACAAGGCAATAAGTATTGTGTCATATTTTTCTCCATATTTAGTCCTTGGATTCCTCTGGTGGGCCCCTCACTCTACCCGGCGACCAATCAAACGAGGATTCGCTCACCAAAGACGAACCGACCGGGAAGACTCATGAAAAGACCAGAATACCCTCGAAGAAAAGTCCCCGTCCAGATTCCTCTCCCTTTCACTCGCGACCATTTCCTTCCAACCAGTCGGCGCTGCGGCTGCTGCTTCCCCGTCGGCTGAGCTGTGATTGGAGGAGAAGATGATAGAGGTTGTTCTGAACGACAGGCTGGGGAAGAAGGTGAGGGTCAAGTGCAACGATGACGACACGATCGGCGACCTGAAGAAGCTCGTGGCCGCTCAGACCGGGACCAGAGCTGAGAAGATCAGGATCCAGAAGTGGTACACCATCTACAAGGATCACATCACCCTCAAGGACTACGAGATCCACGACGGCATGGGTCTCGAGCTCTACTACAACTAAGCTCAGGTCTGTCCCTCTTTCTGCCGTCATCATAACGATCACCATGCATCTGTTTTTGTCGATACAAGTTGGTTGAATCAGCAGTTGATCCGCAGTCATGGCTATTTAGCACTAGTGGCCCGTTGAAGGGACAGGGGCTGATGATTGTTCGGCTTAGATTGTCAGCTTGGAAGGTCTTATAGCTCTTTGGTGTGCCTGATGAATTTCCTATCAGATCGTTTTCTTAAGATCAGATTGGACTGCTTCTTGTCCAATTACTTGAGCAGAGAGATCTTTGGCACTCGACCTGCATATGTCAATCTTATGAAGTTAGTGCCTTGATCTTCACTTTGCTGTTTACCCACCACGAACAGATGTTTCTAGCATAGTGAACTTTAGTATTCCTGCAATTTAGGTATCTTAGTCTATCTTATCTTTGTATCTCCCGGAGCTTGATTCAGTTACGTGCTGAAAATCTTCCCAGCGGTAGTCTCAGACAAGATGGGAGCCTGAAAAAGACGCAATATTTTGGTGTCAAAGAACCAGATGAAGTACAGTTGGTTATTTTTCAGGAATCTCCTTTCTTTCACTACGAGTTTTCCCCTAAACTTTTTCATCTTTCTATGACAATTATCTTTCGTAAGCATTCTCCTTCATTCATGGTTACTCCTGAGAGATAGTAGGGTAGAATTATGTGGGTAATCTTTAAGGCCCTAAGTTGGCTTCCTTATGTCTTATGCACCGTCTCTCTCGCATCAGGGACGAGTGGTTTCCATGTTCAGGAGGAAAGTATTCAAAACATCATGATGTTGAGAAGCATTTGTGATATTTTGTTGTATCATCGAAGTTTATGCTCATGTGTAAGCTCACAGCTCAGATATCTGGCTTAATTTGCAGGCTTATCTCCTTGCACACATTCGCTTATGTGTGGATGCTTGATCAGTTTCTTAAATGACTTCCGTCTGCTAAAGCCGTTCTTCCTCTTACTTATTTAGTTTTTTCAATACTCTTGTCTCAGCCTATCCTCATCCTCAACTTGATCCTATTTGCGATCACTTAGGCTTCATGCTTTTCTTGCCTACATTGATAATCGTATTGTCTCCTTTTTCTCCAAGACATAGGAGGGTTTCTCCCTGCCCCTCTGCGTGGTTCATGTTGGATCGATAACTCAAATTGGAGGCTTAGTCTTACTTCATTTTCTGCTATAAATGCAGGGTCTTGGGTTAATAAAGATGGCGCCAGACGTCCGACGAGCCATCCTCAATCAAGCTGTTCCTGCAATGTGGCCAACACATAAGTATTCCCGATCCTTGTTACACGAGTACTGGTTAATGTAATGAAAGTCTTGCAAAAATCGACACTCTCAATCTTCGTGTTCGAAGCTGCATCCTTATTTTGTATAGGAACAGGCTCTAGGTGAATCAACTTTGTGCCGATGCTTTCCCGTGGAGAAGAACCCTTCTCGATTCTCATGTGTACTAAGAACACATTGTAGTAGGATGGTTGGAACATTCAGTCAGAAGCCAATGTTCGCATCTCTTGTTACACGGGAGCGCTGATCTACTTATAAGCCCGGGAATGCTGAAAAACTCTTGATCCATGTTAGGATCAATAACATAGCATGGCAGGTTCAAGTAAGTCTCTGTTTTTAGGTTCAACCGATCTCAGTGACCTCGAGCCACTACGAGCCCATCTTGTGAAGGGCCCGAGACATCAACGAAGCCCACCATCACGGCGGGCCGGCGTCCCCTGATGGCCGAATCTCAGTTGGCTTCCTTTCACTTTCCCCGAAGGTTCACAATGCTTTGGAATTCAATACCCGTTTCCTATTAAAGGGAGATATCTGAATCGGGACAACTCGAGTAATGAGTCTGACCAACGTCGTTGGGCTCGGTGACCAACAATTTTCGTCTAGGATCAGAGAGGCGGTTTGATTTATAGGAAAGCGGGGGAAAAAATCGCAAATCAGACATCTGTGCATCCTAAATTATATGGTCTACGTCTAGATTATATCTGTGCGACGAGAATGAGGCAAGGAGGAGTAGGATCATAGGGTAATGGCCGTCGTCTCCCTAGTTGTGTACTTGGGAGCATACATACGCAGGTACGATGAGTTCACTGTCTGTTCTCTCCTTTTTCTCATTGTGGGTTGGACCGGACAGGAAAGCATGTGAAAAAAAAACAAGTACTTGAACGGGCCAGGATTGGAAACAAACAACCCATCACAATAATGTGTTTAGTTGATCTAATTCGAGTTAGATTAGTGATGATAAAATTTTTTTCCAGATGTTACTCTATCCTATGTTATTAATGCCATACTCATTTGATGTCCTTAATTATCCTTTACGTGCTGTTGTTCCCTGTGCCATTGCCCTCTTCACATCCAGTCTTTCGATTTTCTCGTGAGACTCGATGCAAGAGCTGCTCTGTGCTCGGCAGCCCATCCCCGCTGCTCGATTAAAAAGTGGAATCCGGAAAATACCTAGCTAGGTAGATGGTTTAAATGAAAATATCTTGATACAAATATCCGAAACCCTAGACGAGATTTTTAAAGGTAGAGCTAAGAAGTTATGTGCCGAAAATAAGATCTCTTGGATGGATGATCTTACGACGGGGGAAATGGTGAGAAATGATGGAAGAGATCTTGCAGTCAGCAACAATTGTAGCATTCAGCTCGTGCGACAATCTTTCCTAGGATCGCCGAGGAATTCCGCATCGGAATGACTGTGCATGCGTCTTCATTTACACATGCATGTATGGTCAAATCCTAGAGCTACGTTTCATTGATAATCCATTAATTGCAGTCCTTCTTGTTTAATGAGCCCGAAACGGATCTTGTTTTTCGCCCCCACTTGGGTAGAAGAGACCGTGTCTGGGTCCTGTGGAGAGTGGGAACTGAAAACAAAGCGCAGAGAGAGAGAGAGAGAGAGAGAGAGAGATGACGATGACGACGACGACGGTGGTGGTGGTGGTATCATTCGTTAATGGAGCCATGGAGGGAGGGGATTGATCAGGCTAAAAATCAATCTGAAAGGGATTGGATGATCTGGAAGAAGCTTCTTCCTACTTTCCCCACTCTCTTAATCCATGCTCTTGACCACTAGGGTCTATTAGCTTCCTACCGTCCGCTTCTCTCCACCGTCATTTGAGTTTGGTCTGTGCCCAGTAACCTTATCCCAGCACGAATATGGCATCCTGCCCAAAGTTCAATAACACTTTGCCCACTCGTGTACGAATCCCTTTGTCTGGTCACCGACATTGAAATTGTGGGGGGTCCTTTTAGGAGTAACAACATGACTGAATAGTAGAAGGTAAAAAAGATAATAAAATACGTATAAATCTTATTCTGGTAAATAGCTGACCGAGAGATCCCCCCATCCTACCCCTACGAAGTCGTATACCATGACTTTTTAACGGTGACTTATTCAGTAATTAGATTTATCATATAAATAAATTAATCATGAATTTGATAATTTTCTTTCGGATACGAAAGAGGTAACTTTCGACTTTCTCTTTTGTACTTGGCCCAATGACTATAGTGACCAGGGCTCCCTCTTTTCCTACTTGAACTAACTTGCCGTGATTACCACAAATTACACGGTTGTATATTTTCATAGATCATAAGATAATCCATTCTGTTACAATTTCCATTAAATTAACCCTAAATCAGTTGGTGATATTATCCAACTTTCTTATATTTTTAGGCACCGAACTCTCCGACGTTGGATCGCATCCTTGAGAAATATTAACGCACTTGGACGGCGTTGGCGTTCTCTTTGTCCCTCGCCTTGCCCTCTCTCTGACGGCACGGCAACGAGCCGCCGGATTTCATTACCCGTTCCGAGAATAAAAGATACTGCGATAAATTAAAAAAGTAAAGTATCGTATCGCGATACGATATGGAGTGGAGAGATGCCGGGGACGGGGGAAATTTGATAACAGGGTGTGGTGTGCATTTATTCGTGAGGAGGAACCGAGCGCTGCGGCTCGGGATGTGGGTCCGACCCGACAGTTCGGTTGGGTTCCGTGACGGTCAAACCGGACCTTTAAGGCCCGAAATTAACAGCTGGGCAGCCCACTCACCGAAACGCCGCAACCCATGCCCTGAACTATATCAAATATACACATACATACATACATATACGTATATATATTAATTAATTAAGATAACTTATTACCGTAATATCCTCACCGACATAATATTAAAATATCGAATTTGTTCCTCATTAAAAATCTTCCTATATTCATTTATTTTTCTCGTAATTTTCTTCTATTTTTTCACAATCACGACTTTTTATAATGAAAATTTTATATTCTAAATTTTTTAGAGAAAGTTACAATAATAACGTAAAAAAGACGGGTAGATGACGTAGCCACACGTGGGGGTCACTATGACCCTCCTCGTCCGAGCTTTCCACGTGGGTCCCGGTCGTCGCACGTGCGGATCAGATTGAGATTTGGGGGAATGTGCTCAGTGTTCTGCCATTTAAATATGAGACAATATTCCAGCTCTCGATTTGCTGTAGAAACTGTTGACTTTGTGTCTCCAACCTGTTGACAATCTCCACCTCCAATCCCAAGGATTGTTGAATTTAATAACCCACCCCCCACACTCCCCGTAAGTTCATACAAACGACACTTGCGGCATCGGAACGGGACATTAACTTGGTATGTCCCCAGTTAATGCATTCATACCCCCCAAAAAAAAAAAAGAAGGAGGAGAAGGAGAAGGAGAAGGGACTAACGTGTGGGTTGGTATTGGACCGGCTCGAAAAATCAGGCAGAGAAGAGAAGAGAGGAGGGATATGTGCTTGCTTGCAGGGTGAAGATGAGATTCCCCGACCTCTTTCTCGGTCGATAGGTTACCTCAGAATCGACCCCTTGAGGTGGGTGTGCTCCCGGATCCAACTGCAGGAAATGTTCGGTACTGGTCTCCATCCGGGATGGTGATCCTGCGGAAGTTTCATGTGTGTTGTCGTGTGAAGGTTTCTTGATTTTTCATTCAGCCACGCGAGCTTCACCAGGTGGAGAGGGAGATCTCATTTAGTCTCTTTTCAAGGTCAAAACTCAAACCAAACCAATTATTCTGTTATGGTGTGTGGTCTGAAAAGACCTCTAACCACTTCTTGCTCGTTCGTTCATATATATATATATATATATTATATTTGTCGAAGGTATTTTGGTCGTGCAAGAAACAGCTGCCCTCTGCTTTTTCTTCGCTAGGCTTGTTTGACACATCCTCTTCGGAGAGATTTTCATGTAATGACAGAACCCAGACGGCATGGAGGCTGGGGTCATCTTTGAAAATCAAGCAGAAGCTGCCACCTCTGTCAGTTTGGCAAACAAGACAACGTTTTCGGGAGTGATGGTGTCGTATGGGCAGACGCGACACACAGTCCGCTCGTCCCGCAACTTCAATGACGGGTTTTACGTTTATGGCGGCCGCAGACGACAGCAGGGATGTCTGACTTACTAAGAGAAACCACGCCCACGGTCACCGCCCCCGCCCCCCTCACCCCTGATGAGTGTGTCGAATAACTTTCAGAAAATAAAGTCTCAAAGGTTTACGTAGTAAAGAATCAAGTCATCAATATCAAAGCAATGGATTCATTATTTCCACAGAAATTCATTCCCTCTCCATTACCGCTCACCCAGGCCGTCTGCATACAGTAAGGTCCAAAGCCTCATCAATCATTCCAGCTGCTAATTTCTACATGACCTTTCGGAAACCGAGAAATCTGCTAACTGGGACTTGAGAGTACAGTTAAGCCTCTTAGAAAAAACACTTCAAATACTTTAGGAGACAAGAAACAAGAGAAACTTTAGGACATCATACAGCTTCATTATCCAAAAATCGGTCCAGAAGGTTCGCTTTGATACAGCAGAAGCCTGTCAGCTGGGGAATACAAACGTTGTGCTCAATTAATTACCGGCTGTACACTTGAAAATCTTCTATGCTTATTTATCCCTCTCGCTGAGTCTTCCTAAACTCCTACTTTGCTGTCACTGCTCAAATCTGTCAGTATCGTCAATCTTCTCGCCGTCTTCATAAATTCTCTGGAGAAATCAAAACTCAGTAAGAAAGAAAGCGTGAAACGAACAGGTATCCCACAGTTTCATATAGCAATTCTTACCCGAATGGTTCTGATCCGACATGTTTGACTGCACCACTAGAATCACGATACATGACATGGTTCAATGTCTCAGAATTCTCTACTCCGAACATGTGGGCTAGCTTCTTGTACAGCTCATCGTATGAACCAAATAACGACAGGTCAAGGGTTCGGCCCACATCCTCCGATTCCATGAAGACCTTACAGTGGCCTGTCTCCAGGCTGGGCTCGGGAGTTTCCCGATGATTGTCCCTGTACAGTTGGAGAGACTTCTGAGAAGCACCGTCCGAGTGATTCCCAATCTTCTCTCCCGTCCCTTCAGATGAAACCGTGTTGCCTGAGCTGCCAAGAGAGAGTTGCTGCTCAGTGAGAATGGGCTGGCCGAAAAGGACAAGTGGACGAGTCTTTGGATCTTCAGGCTTCTTCCGAGCCTGGCCAGAATTCTTCATAGTAAGGAAGCATGAGGACAGGTCGATGCCACTGGACTTAGATATCAGTGTGCTGTTTACCGTCCTACTGGGAGTAAAAGAGTGCGGAAAACTGGCCAAGAATGGGCCTGTGCCCGGGTGCTGGGGCCTATTGAGGTGGAGATCCGGTAGGGATGGAGCATAGTGGTGAGCGTGCCTGGCTCCCTGCATGCCAGCAGGATGAGATGTATCGGGTGGGTAGCCAAAGGGGCTGCCACCCGGACGCCCAAGGAGGCTGCCCGAGAACAATGGAGGCATTGGGAATTGGCCGCCCTCGAGTGGGAAGTCAGGGTACTGAGGGAGTCTAAGCTTCTTCCGGGGCGGTGAGAATGGAGAGAGATGGATCGCCGGCATGTTTGACACCAGTTCCACCAGCCACGGGCTGACTCGTTTCACGTTCTGGAGCAAATCGGGCTCGTCCCACGTTACCTACATCAGGTAGCAATCCATAAACTAGTGTATTCTTATACAGCAATGCTCCCACCCAATCAAACTACAGAGAAAGTAGGAACTGCAGCATCTGTCCCCAAAAGGTACAACGCAAAGAAGAGACATGGATGGTCTCAGGAATCTCAATGATAACTGCCTTGAGCATTTGATCACCTAAGCTCTTACCACAACCATAACTTAACAATGATACAGGCTAAAAGGGATAAGTTTCTGTTTGGTAAAGCAGCATCAGAAAAATGAACTCAAAACAGAAAAGCAAAAATACTGCACCACCAATTGGAAGGACAGCTCCATCAAAGCCATTAAAGACCGTAAAGACCCATTCAGGAAAATAAGCAGAATATATCCATTTTCTAGTATTCACGACTACAGTATAAATAAGAATAAAAAATCTATTATGGTTGCAAGTCTAGTGAAACCATAAAGTGCTTATACTCTTCTTCGACAACAATATACTGCAGAAGGGTGCTGGTTTCTTATCAATCAGGAATATGAGTAAAAAAACCAACATGGGACAAAAGGTGCGCGAGAAGGGGTTAGTCAGATAAATTTAGAAGAGGCAGAATTATGAAGATGGTACCTGAAGTAGTCTCCACGGAGAATCAGGCCAGTGAATGGGATCAGCAACTTGGACTGCCGAGATTGTCCCCATGAACCAACTTATCCTTGAGGAGTCTTCGGTCTCGAAGGCCATCTTGAACCTCATCCCTGAGCACCACCTTATCTGCATCGCAGACCTAACCAAACACGACTTCACGCAAAATTCTGGTGTACTTGCTCTCGGGTAGTAAATGACCTCAAATGCCTGTCCGCTTGCAGCTAACTTAACTGCCTCAATGACCGCCTCCATTGTCACTTTCCCTTTGCCATTGCTTCCACCATTTGAACCCATACCATTACTTCCAGTAACGTTCCTCATCAACTTGCTCTCCTCATCTCTCAGGAATGCTGAGTACCCCCCATAGGGAGTAACAGAACAGCTATTCCAGCCAGAGGAACTCTCAGGTCCACCCCCGATCCCCATCCCTCTCTTTGCTCGCCGGATCCCAACACAGAGCTCCCCATTCTCGGCCCTCATAAACACGATTGAATCACCTGCTACAAGCTTCTTGTGGTTGACAAAGGTGCTCCAACCTGTAGTCAAAAGGTGCCGCCTTGGGGTCCCACGGTAAATGTGCCGGAACTTCCACGTCTCACCATGGACATCTTTTGCAAGAATTGTCTGAACAGGTGGATCTGCTGAATAGTCCAATCGTGGAAAGATCGTCTCGGCGCAGTACCTAGGCACAGAGAATCCACCACCGTTGTTTGCATCAGACTGGGTTAAGGTCTTAGCAAAGGAGGCAGGCTTCTCATGAGCTCCATCAGGCCCGCCGATCCCACCTCCTCCGAGCCTGTCATCCCCAAAATCAGTCCCTCAGGTCCCGTCATGGGGACCAAGCGGATCTTAGCGTAGACCTCATCTGTCTCAGGATCGGCCATGAACTTGATGCTGGAGACCCTGCAGGGAATGTAAGCGGGGACCCGGGGGAAGCTCTGGAAGTCCACGGGACCACTGGCGTGCTCGGTGTGGCCCTGAGGGAAGTAAAAGACCTTCGAGTTGACGGGCGGCGTTTGGACCATCCCACCGGCACAGGCGTGCCATAGCTGAGAGTCCAAAGTCCTCTCCACATCTTTCAGTTTCTCCTTGGAGTCCATAAACGTAATCATCTTGTCTATCTCTTTCCCACTCTTCTCCGAAACGAAAATAATACTTGAAGATCGAAACAGCTTTAGGATGAATGATATTTAAAAAGGCATGCTATGAAGACTACGACGGGGAATTGGAGCCCCAATCTCTATAGATGAATCTATCGAACAGTTCGTGGTGACGAGTTCGATGATCAGAGACCCAAAAGTGGGAAAATTTACCCGCTCCACGTCTCTGCAGAATCAGAAAGAGGACAAACTAACTTCTATTTCCCAAACCACAAGAAAGAATCAACCAAATTCCAGAAATTTTCGACACTGCTGATGAGATAAAAGCCTCCAAATATCTCTACTCTGCAGCTCGAAGCTCCACCTCAATTTGCTCGACTTCGTGGTGCTGCCAGCAAGAGCAGCCCATGAACTTCACTCCAAAGAAAGCATCTTTCATCAAAATCAGACACACCCACCAGAGAAAACTTACCAACCTTCAGGAGGAGAGAATTGAAAACACCCAGTTCCCAGCTCGATCCAAGATCTGAACCGACAAGAGAGTAGGAACTCTCCCAAAATTTCCAAACTCAGGAAAATATCTCCAATTCCTAGAACCCCATCGAAGTCCACCACAAAAATTAAAAATAAACAGACTTCCCCCAAAATACCCCTCCTGCTTTTCAGAAAAGAATCTTCTTTCCCTGTTCCTTTTTTCCCCTTTGTTCAAAGATTCAATTGAGAGCTCGATGACCGACACAATAAGAGGCAGATAAAAGGCCGTATTGCACCAAACAGAGAAAGGGAAAAAGGAAAGGAGGCGAGAAAAAGAAAGAGTGGGTCTGTCCCCCTCCCTCCTATCGTTTCTTCTTAAAGATTCATTCAATGCTCCATCGGAGCATAGTAAGAGTCCAAGAACAAAAGCACACACCACCCAGAAAAACAAACAAACAAACAAACAAATAACAGAAAGAAAAAAAAAGAGAGAGAGATCACTAGCGGTCGTAGCGAAAAAGGCTTGTGGGAGGTGGACGCTTCGGTGATAGAAGAGTGGACGGTGTACTGTAATTAAAGAAAGCCCACTCCTTTCTGTTTCAGTGGGTTGTCCTTTTAGATTTACTTAGTTTTCTTTTAGCTGTTTCCCTTGACGTGTGTTCTACCCTCTAAAGTCGAGTTATATCAATCGGACCCTTCCACTAATCAGCGTTCTTCATTTTCAAGACTAAAACATAGGACTATCTCTTGATGGAAACGTAATTAGATCACTTAGCCAATATAATTTTAGTTTAATTTTTATTTTTCATCTGGGGTTGCGTCAATTTCTTGGCTTTTCCTTCGGATATGAAGAAACTCTCTGCATCTCCGCAAGCCAGCAACACAACAAAGATCTTCAAGGAACCTACGGATCTATGAAAAAATGCCCCATTTTTCTCCCCTTTGTCACAACACCCCTATTATTTTTATAATTCACTAATTCCCTCCCGATTAATCTACTCACTTCACTGACTTTCGTGCTACGAATAGAATAGGACAGAATAGAACAAGATAAAATCCAGCCCAACGATTAAACTAATCGACAATTAGAACTCCCCGGTTTATCGCGCAATGCTTTGGAAATTTATCGAGCTCGAGACGGTATCTTGAATTCGTCGTCTCATCGGGTCATGAGAAGAGTCAATTAACCATGGTTGGACCTGAAGGTGGGCGGATTTCGCTCTCACCGGCGTTGAGAGGCTCCCCCCTTTTCGTTGCGGGGCTCATGGGCGCAAATGCATCCCCATCTGGCCTGGGATGTTCCTTGGATGGACGTGTTTTCTGCTCGGTTCCACCGGTCGGATCCCGCTCCTACCCGCTGTCCGCTGCTCCCACGCTTTGCATGATCCACCGCGCGCTCCCCGCTCCAGAGATCATCAGACAGTCACTGGGGGTCTACAGGGAAGAACAACGGTGCTTGTCCGCCAGTTAAAATCTTACCTCACATGTAACTTTGATCGTTCCAGAAGTCGTGTCACATTTACTTATCCGTCCGTTCTGCAGCGGCCCGTGCCCTTGAGATCATTTATATAATTCACGAAGGTGAAGGATCCTCGTGCAGGACTTGACTCGATAATCCACCCCCATCAAGAACTCCTCCGTCGATTGTGTCGGTCATATAAGATCCTATTCGTACGACGCACGATAATGCCAAGGAGCCAACATCAGTCGATCGAGAATTATCTGTGATTTGCAGCATAAAAGAAGACTCCATCCAAATCTAGAACAGCCGCATCCGATACACACACTGGATAGAAGATAATATCAAAATCATCCTTTCGTAGTTAATATGGATTAACTGAGGTGGTGCGGAGGTGGACAGAGGCCATTTTTATTATTCCAAGTCATTGAACATTAAATGAAAACAACATAAATATAGAAAGATTTGGACCAAATCGGGAACATATTTATACGCCGAGGGTGATGACGTAGAAATTCATCAAAAATTTAATCGAGAGAATGGTAGAATTTTGAAAAGGAAAAAAAAGAAGCCAGGAAGGGTCAAATATTAATAATTATGTTTTTGGTGGGCACGCACAATTTACGCGCCAAACCTTAGTGCTAGTCCCCACACAGCATTAAGAGCGAGCTAGCTAGCTCTTTAATATACATATATATACACACACACATATGGCTCATCTCATCTCATGAACCCACAATTCATAATATGGGATGCCAAGATCATGCCCACCCCTTGTTAATCAATACACCAATTTCAAATCCCAATATTTCGACAAGCGACAGGCTGCAAATTCTGTCATACACACATGTACATGCCATGTTGTGCCCTTGGCCGGTGTAGCAGAAGGCGGAAAAGGTTGAGAATGGACCGAGAGGTGGCTAGAGACTGACTGATCGAGGAGGGTGCATCCAGACAGACAGACAGACAGACAGCCTTTTAAGACATGCGTGTATGTAGGTATATATGTACATACAGCTAATGGTTTTTTTAATAAAAAAAATTAATCAAAATTTGGGTTAATTTTCACCGAACGTGTTAGGATCAAAGGAGGCAAGTGGCCCCGCTGCGTTTTAGCTATAATTTGTCTTCTTTCACGGATGGGGATATTACAAATAAGAACACATCGATAGAGAGGGTGGACACACACATATACATACCTACATACATATATAGGTTTAATTAGTAGGATCTAGGCCCGGCAATTTCTGACACGGCACGACATAACACGAAATTGAACGAATTTGAGTTGGGCATAAATATGTTTCATATCTGAATAAGTTAAACTCGTGTGACCCGTTTAAATAAGTATGCTGAGACGGTTTGAACACGCGTAACCCGACAAGACATGATTATTGTGTATTGAACCTAATAACCCGTTTAATTACATGTTTAAATATCCGTATATCGTGCTTATTGTATTTATTGTGTCGTATAAATAACACGTTTAAATTATACGAGTTAAACAGGATCGTGTCATATCGATCTATAGTTATACATGTTGTATTCGGATTACACATTTCTAACTCATTTAATAAATATATCATGTATGGGTCAAATGCTTCTTGACACGAATCCATTTAGATATGAAGCGGCACCAATTGTCAGTTCTAGTAGGATCTCACCTCAATAGATTGATAGATGGAACTTCCATTGGCTTTGCTAGAACTAAAATTTTTTTGATAAATTATTTTGTATTTTTCACTTACTTTTACAAATAACTTTCGGGGATAGTCCAATATTTTCCTTTTCGTATTTTTTTAAATAATTTTTCCTATATTTATTAAAAATTTTAAAGAATTTATTGGTCCGGTGACTAATTAAACTCTTATATATATATTGACTTCCTCTATTGTTAAATGAGGCTTATCTATTTAAGCACAACAATTAATTCGTATTGATCCAACGCCTTTCCTTTGTACTATTTTCTTGGATGGGTTGAAATCCTGAAAATTTTACCGCTCTGGATCGTCGTCGTTCGCATGGGTAATATGATAATCTGTCCCTCTTTGTCGGGAAAAAGAGAACCTCTTTTGTTTTTTCTTCACTCTTGCAGCAGCAGTTTTGTGTCTGAGTTATTCTACTATTCAGTTTTTGTCTTCTGATGATGCATTAAAGTTGAGCTGCCTCTTCGATCAGTTAAGTATAGATGACAAACGACTTGACCTCTGACCAGAGCCCTGATCGAGGGAACGAAGACAGAAGCCAACGGAGGGGGAAAATTGGAGAAAAAGGGTAAAATAATATCACTCCCAGTGATTAAGAGCTAACTCGGTACGTCCTGATTAGCAACTAATCCACCTAGTCCCTCGAGCATGCTGGTCAGGCGCCACATCTCGATGACAGTTCCTTGGCAAAGAGAAGGAAGCGAGAAGCCCGAAGTGGCTGAAGAGACTCGGTGCAATTGACACCACCGTTTACTAGATGTAGTATTCTATTCCTGTTCACGAAAACTCCTGCATGAATCTGCTTATTTTTCCACTTCTTTTGCAGGTGAGAACAAATCCAAGACACCTCCATTATTATATCAGCTTCTCAGGAAGGCACGAATGAACAGTTTTATCTCTCACTGACTGTGATTTATGTCCTGTCTCCTGCAGACAGCGTTTTTTTTTTCTGGCAGCATAAAAAGGGCAAAAAAAAAAGACCACTACTTATGTTCCTCTGAAACCTGCAGGTCCGTCCCAACTCAAAGTCAGTCAACCCAACAGAGGAACCTGATCTAGAGTTAGTTCTAGGCATTGTAGCTGTTCCTTGAGCCATACATACACATATACTACTCATGTACAAGGTGCCAAATGTTGGGTAATTAGTACACAGGCACTATCAAGGATACTGTGAGTTCTATTCTATGGCCAAAAATCAATCCTATCGACCAAAAGTGCATCAGTAGATGATACTCTGATCTCATTGAGAGCTGTTAGGGGTGTCCCGATTGTCCCAAACATGTCCAGGCCTCTCATTCATCAGTGCCAGGTGTCCCCTTCCACACCAAGTGGAAGATCAATGGCCTCGGGCCAATCTGGACATATTCTCGGACATGGCATCTGAAAATTTTCCCTCGCAGCCTCTGATTGCTTCCACAAAATAATGCCAGGACCATAAGTTGCCCCCCACCGCTACCTCTTCCCGGCCGGTTCCTAATAATTGTTCGCTCGGTAAGGCACAGCTGTCAGACGAATAATTTCGTGCTACATGTGCGTGCCAAGCCGTGCGTCCGGCTTTTAATTCGTGTAGTGATCTAATGAATCAACTTAAAAGCCCTGCCACTCTGCGTACGTGATGCAGGAGCCGAATTTACTTCACAATTGCCATGACAATATGCCAACAACGATCAGGAATGACCCAACATGGTGAGAAAGAAGAAGAACTCGCCTCCCACTTGGAAAAATTCCCTTTTAGAACGGGGAGAGAGGATTAAGCATCAGAATCTTATGGGAAGATCGTCCAGCTAGGGTTTGTTCTTGGAGCATAATCTTACTCGTTTACCATTCATAATAAACGAGTGATACTCAATTACCCGATACGTCTTTCAACAAGATTATGCTGGGTGTTACAAATTTGCAGTTATATACAATATATATATATGTGTGTGTGTATGATGCATAAGGGGTTGATCATAGCCATATTCATGCATGTGATTGATACCAATGCCCATTTTTTTCTTCTCTAATTGGTCCATGCATGCACGATAGATATTTATTATAGCAGCTGGCATTTATTTTTTCCCCAAAATTTTTAATAAATTTTTTGGTCTAACCAAACTGTCGTGTCCTCTATGTTATACATATATATATATGTATATGTTGTTGTTTTGCATATCCAACTGATATGCACACTCGACCATTACCATCCGCAGATGCAAGGAGACCCCACACCTTCCCCTTTCCTTGCCCTTCTAATTCATCCTGTACGTATGTATGTATGTATGTATGTACATCCCTCGCACTTGCGAACGATTTCCCTTTTCTTTTCTTTTCTATTCTAAAATTTTCCCCTTCGATCGACTTGATCATATTACACCTGTGAACTTGTCACGAAAAGGGTCGATACCGGTGCTCGACGGAAGGAAAAAAAAACTTTTATGAAAAATCACAATAAAATCATCTATTACTCGAATGCCATAATTTACTTTTTCTTTTTTAAATCCGAAATAATTTTATTGTTATTCTGATGGAGGAACTGAAATTTTAATTGGGATTGGTCAATGAGTCGGCAAGCCTAAATTTTGTGCGGGAGTGGAGGTGGGGGGAATCTTAATTAATGTCTGGCTTCCGACGGGGGCCCTAGCCTAGCGACAGCTAATGTGACATGTCCGTCTGTTGCTGCTGCACGGTCATGGATTGGCGGCTTCCCTAGCGCACAAAACAAAAGAGAGCAATGAATGAATTCGAGATCAATTGGACCGGACCGCTGACGATCGAAAGGGACCCGACTAATTTCAAGACCTTGTATTCTGTTCTGTCGAGGTGGACCGTCGGATGGTCCGTGCCGGGGTGCAAAGCTTCCCGACTGCTTTCGAACCGTAAGCCCGTTTATTAATATATTCGATAGAGGCTATCAGCCATTAATGATGATGATAGCAATTATCGAATGACCGCGAGCTTGATCTAATTAATATCCGTTAAGTTTTCGGATAGTATACGAGTGACGGCCCGATGGGATGCAGGAATTAAGCCGAGGGGGGGGGGGAACTGTGTTGTGACAGCTACCGGACAACAGAACGAGGCAGGAAATGGCCGCGAGTAGTGACATTGACTTGTGAATTTGTCTGACGGTGTGATGGCAACCGAGGGAAGGAATCTTCCACGTGTCTCGCATCTGGCGAGGGTGACGTGTCTGCTCTGTCACTTTGCGTATCTCTGTCTCCTCTCCTCTCGTCTCCTCCCACTTCCCGGCCTTGTCATCAGTCATCACTATCAGATGTGGTGGTGGGGTGTCCTCCATAATTCTCACGCTTCAATCAATTCGACCTGAAAGGTCCAGTTCCCTCCTGTCCCAGACTGATCAATCCCACCGGATTTCCCAGCACACAGATTAGACACAGCGGATAGGAATCGTCGTAGATGTTAGAAGCCGACCCGGGTTGGCTGCATTCGCGAACTCCGGTTTTGGAATATTTCGGTTCCCATTATGATTAAGTTGGGCTCAAGCCGGAGGGAAGAGATCTCTCTAATGGGCCCCCGAGCTCCTCCGACTGTAAGAGCCTAGCAGTTTGTATATATCGATCTAATATGTCCTTCCTCCTTCCTTCCAAGATCTGACTGAATGTGATATTGAATTAAGTAATCTGAATCATGGTCATGTTGCCGATCTTTACAAGCACGGCGTCAACTGTTGGACATTCTGAGTAAGGTCCCGTACGTACGGCGAATGAACCTTGCTAGTTTCTTACTGCATAAAATATAGCTAGCTATATATAGACAAGGAAGCATTCCCATCCCAGTCTCCTGCTATCCGGCCGGTTTCCACTCAGCGATCTTCGACCGAGAAGTCGGTGTCCATCGGCTTCTGCAGCGAGCTGAAGGAGTTGAAATTGCTCCTGCACCGCTGGCTCCCTCCCCTCTTCATGCCGGTTGTCGACAGCCTCGCTGCGTATGTAAAAAATCCCGAGCCCGTCCTGGGCAGCGAACTCTTGGTGTTACCCCTGGAAGTAGGTTGGAGAGCCGAGACCTCGAAGCTCTCCCTCCTCCGGAGCTCCGCTGCCTCCTTCTGCCTCTTGTAGCGGAACCACGCTGCTTGGATGAAGCAGGCGGCCCAGGTTCTCCACTGGTGCGAGTAGAAACGGAGAGTGTGCCTCAGCTGCTTGCTGTGGAGCTTCCGGAACTGTGAGGCCACGAACTTGAGGTCCTCGGACGCGAGGGCAAAGGCCTCCACCTCGCTTATAGCCTCAACGGTTCGGGTGGAGGAAGGGAGCACAGCACTCGGCCGGGGGTCCAGGGCCCAGGTGAGCAGCTCCTCCCCACAGAAGTCTCCGGGGCCGATTCGGGACGAGTTGAAAAATCCGGTTCGGCCGCCATTGGTCGTGTAGGAGTCCAGGTGGCCACGGATGATGAAGAGCATGTCGCTCAAGGGATCACCTTCACGGACCACACAAGTGCCCTCGGTGCATAGCGCAGGCTTCAGCCTCTCGCATATGGCGTCTTGCATCCTCTCATCCATTTGATCAAACAGCGGCACCTTTCACATATGTCGAAGAGGAACGGTTTGAAGGATGCCGAAGAAATAGCAGTCAGCAACTGATCTCGGGAAAGACTTTCATTCTAATGGAAGCAATGAGCTTTACCTGTCTCACTAAGTTGAGGCACAGATGCCGCTTAATCTCTCTTCGAAGGTCCAATGGAAGGCCTTTCAGGATGGCTTCCTCGTCGACTCCTCGAGTCGCCACCCACCTGTATTGGTCGTACCTCCGAACGCTCTGCTTCAGCTCGTGCGGGAGCTGCCTGTGCTTCATCCACTGTTCGGTGTCTGTCCTCCTAATCCTCCACTCTTCTAGACGTACCGTTGTCGACTGTAGGTATGTCTGAGAAAACAAGGAAAGAAAGCACAGGTCTTCAAATGCATAAAAACTTGTTATTCAAGCAACGTCTATTTAGCATTTAAGGGGTACAAGCAGGCAGCATACCTGCATATTGCCGATGAGTAGTGCGAAGAGAACCAGCCCCAAGATTGCAGTGACAATGGCAAAGGTTATTTCTCCAACGTAAGTGCTCGTGAAGAGATTCTGTCCGAGGGAACTGGAAATTTCGAACGAGAACAGAAAACTATTAGGACAAGCCTCTCTAAGGATCTACTCAACTCCGTCTGTCAGTCAGGTAAGTACCTTAGATTCCTCAATCCCCACCACAGACAGTAGAAGTACTTGTTAAAGAACCTCGAGCTGGTGACGCCATACGTCAGAGCATCAGCATAAATCCCGAATTGGAAAGACCCACCAGTAGGGTCGCACATGCTCGATACATTGCTCGATTGCAGCCAAGAAGCCCTGCTGGAGTCCCTGACGCTTCTGCAGTCGAAGTACCAGAAATGGCAGAACCGTAGCTTTGCCTCCTCGCATGCTTTCCTCCAACACTCTTCCTGTCGCTCGATCGACAGAAGGTACCAGCTCGCTCCCAAAACCTTTGAAAACATGAGAAAAGAAGGTGCAATCAATGGCTCCAAGTGTCCGCTGAAATTGTACGTAAGGCCACCTTTGGTATGAACAGGTGGAAAGACGGACAGTTTCCTTTTCCGACAAGGAAGAAAACACTCACATGACTGGCGAGCATGAAAAGCATGAGATTGTATGCAGCGCTCGCCCAAGCAGTCTCAGTTACGACTCCGGTGGCTCTGACGATCTGGGAAGAGAGTGGGAACAGAAGGTATAGCCTTAGCAGGTACTGGAAAATGATGATGAAGCTGACCACGTTCCTGGAGCTGATGACAGTTGATCCCCTCATGTTCGGAATCACGAGCCAAATCAAAACCTAAAATGATGCAGACAACATCCGATTATGGTCAGAAAACTGGGACGGTGCAAGATTTCAATAAATTACAGGCAACTAATCCAGAAGTTCAATATAATCCGAAAAAGGGCACGGCTCAGGCATTTGCAGGAGGAATGATGAATGAATTGAACAGATGTGAAGACATGAATACTAGTGTAGTACGTCAAAACATCACTTGTAACATTCAACAAATGTCTAACTGGTACCTGAGGTAGAGGTAGGGAGGCCACAAGCTCAGGCCAGAAGTTCCTGTGGATGTACCTCGAAGTGATCTTGGAACGGTCTATAATCAGCTCCCCTCTGCCGAATACACGGGAAGATGGGGCCACATAGGCTGTCCTGAACCGGACAAAGATCTGAATCATGTAGAAAGCATCGACCATTGACCGGATAACTGTGAGAGATGCTTCAAGGGGGAAAGATACATGGATGCAGACATTCTTGCTGGCCTTTGGGACATAAAAGAAGAGGGGGTCGACAAAGAGAGAAACCAAGCATGCCACCAAGAAGATCTTGTTCCAGCGGTTAATCAGTGGTCCGCGTGGATCAAGAATCTCGATGTCCGCCACATCATAGTCTTCAGAAAAAACTCGGGACAGTTCTTTTTCACGCAGGCATTTCCCAATCGCAGAATTCTCGGCCTTACTGGGCCAAAATTCGGGCAAACGGTGTCTCCCTTCGGTCTTACTGGTAAAGCTGGACATGCGGCCTTCCCTCATAGACTGAGTGAGATCTGCAGTCTCGAAATGATCTATAAACCTGCAAGTTGTTCAAACAAAGGGGTCCAGTAAGGAGAAAATCCAAACCAGTCTATTTTTCTCAGTCGACAATTTCACATAACATTATGAATAAAAAAAGGATCAGAATTTGAGATGCACCTGACTGATTTCGACTGATCAGAAGCCATCGGATTCGATTGAATTAAAGCTCTCAATTGCTACAGCTTAGAGTTCATGAGCCGCGGAAAAAAACTGACGGCTTAGCACAGCAAATATAGAGTGAGGTCGACCATAGAAAATCTCTCCTTTTGGCAATCGACCACTCGATACAAAGCACCTTTCCTTACTCGGTCCATCAAGAAACATGTGAAAATGAGAAGCATGTTGAGTCTGACTTAGCTGTAAAGGAAGGGGAGAACATCTTTAAAGGCAACAAAACACAGTCACATGAAGGGACAGATTTATGAGGCTCAGAAATTTGTTTCATCGCAGGAGCAGAACCAAGAGAACAAAGTTCTCGTCTTGCCTCGCCAGAATTAAAGACATTCACAGACTCTGCCACCTCTCTGAGTATTCATGACCAACCCATTAAAACGTCTGGTCAGTTGGGGCTGCACTGACTGATATCACAAGATCCGAAAGCGAAGCTGGCGGCAGAACCACTTGATGGGTCAAACGATGGAGGAGACATAGCTCAGATAAAGTCGACGTTCACAGAACCACAGAACCCTTGCAGTCTTGCTGTGGAGCAGTAGTTGGCTGACTCCCAGAGCTGGGAGCTGTTGGGAGGAAGAGAGCCTCATACTGCCCATTCTCAGGTACTTTAAAAAAATTTTACATGAGAGATTAAAGATCAAGAAAAACCGATGAGGCGAGAGGACAGAGGAAGGAGTAACTGATGACGAGTTTGACGAATTCCTATTTCCCAGATTATCATGAGAAACTGACGGCAACTGAGTAAAACCCGACAACCACTTAAGAGAGGAAGGAATAGAGAGACAGAGTGAACATATCTTTTGCATTGTGATTAGGCCAAAATGTTGGATCAAAGAAAGTCATGCCAGAGAAGCTTTAGATGATCTATTTGACAATATTTTGGTGACCGCATGTAGGGTAAGATTAGAAAGAATTTGTCTAGGAGAGGTGGCCGTCGGCCGACATAGTAGTACGTCTACTATCGGGGGAATAGGGACGCGCTTCATTCTGGGTGATGGGCCAACCTGTAGTTGACCACGGTAATTCTAGGACCAATGATATTCAGACACGTAGAAGAAATTTTGTCTTATACTCCCTGCCGCTTGTGCGCCTATAAGCTGACGAATCAATTTCAAGAGACCGGGGAACAGCTATAGCATCTCCTGGTCCTGGGTCAACATTTTTTTTTTTTGGTCATATCGAAACTAGATTTCACGTCGAAAAGATGGTGAGCAACCTCGTAATGATGCAACGTGAATAGATTATCTATCATTAAGGCATTATGTTCGTCTCGAGATTAGATGCACTAGGCAGGACGAAAAACAGCACACAATGCTACCTGATGACAGGACACGTACGATGAAATTGCAGAGAGGAGCATCCACTTTGGGGTGCACAATTACGAGACAGGGTGTGACCGTATCATTTTTCAGCGGAAGATCCTCCTTGCAGGAGAGGATTTCGAGTCTCGGAATCCGTACTGATACCTGGGGGAATGATTCGGGGGGATTCCACCAGCGTTTTGGTTGTTGTCGATAAAGATACTGTGAAAGAACCGGAATCATCCTTGGAACTAAACCCAGCAAACAATTTATCGTATAAGCAAATGATCTTTTGAGGAGGAACAGAACCCCAAGCAAAGCAGATAGAAAGAACAAGAGTGCTTCAGAAGACCCCTTGCCTTGAAAAGGAGAACACGATACAGAAAACCAGCCTCGGCTCCAAATTACAAAACCAGGGAGTGTTGAATCCGTCAATCTATAATTTGCATGCACCAGTGTTTTCCTCGCTTCTAGGATTATATCATTCGTAGAGGAGGGAGCAAGTTGCACAGCATGGGACATGGGTTTCCAACTAAAAAAACGCGTGATGAGCAATTCAAGAATGAGTCCGATCGGGTCCAGCTGGTTCCTTCAGAACTCCCTGCCACGACAATGAAGAAACACGTGAAGATACAGAATGTTGCAGGCAGAACTTTCTTTCGATAAGATTTAGAATCCGAGTGTGACCACCAAAACTCAAACATTAGCGGGAAAGCTATTTTTCCATCTTTCTTTGCAGCTTAGCATGCGAATGAAATTTCGTTTTCCATTTTGATAAGATAAAGCTTTGTTGTAAGCCAAAAATCTCACCCCGAGTATTGTCCTTGTGAATGCACCACGAAAAGGGTATTCCCACTCTCAAAACTGCCGCCTTGGCTTAGCTTCTGCGACAGTGACACGAATGGGTCTCCCATTCAAGTCCTGCAACAAATAGGGATTAAAAGTTAACATCTCCATTAATTTGAATTTGGGCAGCTTATCCTGTTGAGCGATCACAGGACAAAAATCATTCAAACAAAATCAGCCCCACTATCAATAGTTCCATTGTTATTTTAGAAGGACAAAAGTTCGGCTTCAATACACAAAAGAAAAATATTACGGCACAGCTCAATAGAACTACAGGGATACGAAAATCTGTAGAAATAGTAGGGAATATGTTCTCCCTAATAAGAAGTTATCAACAGATGTACTTACAACTCCATTCAAAGTCTCAATGGCACTGTCAACCTCTTCAGCAGAACTGTAAGTTACAAACCCAAAACCCCTCGACCTGCCACTTTCCCGGTCATAGACAACTTTCGCCTCGACAACCTTGCCTTGCTCACTAAACAAGGTCTCCAAAGCCAAATCATCTACGCCCCATGAGAGGTTGCCCACATAAATGCGATTAGCAGAAGTTGAACTGCCCCTACCCATTCGAGGCAGTGGCCTTTCCCTTCGTGGAGGAGGTGGTCCTGAATTCACCCTCAAGGGCCGCCCATCAAGTTCCTGACAAATGCAATTACTTCTTGTTCAGATGCATACATGAAGCCATTGCTTGAAAACAAAGTGAAAAAAAAAATTCTACAGCCTTCAAGGCACCGGGCATAGGATAAGAACAACACATAACCTAGGTCAGTTTCACCACTTCAGCATGCTCTTAGCAAAGATGCAAATTTTGATCATTCTTAACAAAAGAGGACTTTCCAGCATTCAGATTAAGCTCATTACTCCATTCGTAGAGGTGACAAAGAAGGACGATATCCACCTCAAGCAGGCAGCAAATTTCTTTTGAAATCTACATTTACTGAATTTTGCAGACACGTTAACCATAATAAATGTATATACATATACATGTTCAGAAATCAAATATGCTGCGGTGGCATGTGGATACACACATAACCATTGAATTGCTGAGCAGCGGCTTCAACTTCCTCGACCGTAGACATGGTCACGAACCCAAATCCTCTGCTCCTCCCAGTGTCCTTATCATAAATTACCTACCAATGCCAAAAGCCTCAATCAGAAACCTGCGCCATATAAACACAAACAAGTACCAACACAAAACTCAAGTAACCTAATTTCACCTTCAGCCATATTCTCAAAAGACATCAAAATGTGATATTCGTCTCATACAAATCCACGTACAGTCAATAGACAGGAAAAGCTCCCAACTAGAAATAGCACAGGAGAAAATGTTCAAGCTTTATACCTCAACCATCTCAACATTCCCAGCGCTCTCAAAGAGTCCAGCGAGCTGAGCGCTGTCGACGCTGAACGGAAGGTTCCCAACGAAGAGCTTGAGGTCGGGGGAAAAGCTGGGCTCGGCCTCATCACTCAGGACCTCCCCCTCCCCCTCCTCCTCCTCCTCTTCCTCCTCCAGCTCAGAGGAAACAGCGACGTTAAGGACGAATCGGGAACGAGGGGCCAACGGAGCTCTGGGCAATGTGAGAAACGCCGAGGAAGCGGAGACATGGCAGTGACCGTTGCTGCGGGAGGGAGAGGAGGGAAGAGAGAGCGGAGCCACCTTCGGGACGTTGAGAGTTAGCGATTTAGGGTTGACAGAGGGAAAGACTAGGGAGAGGGATAAGAGAGCGGCCATGGCTAGGGCTCGAGGGAGCGCTCCGAAAAGAGAGAGAGAGAGAGAAGATAAGGCGTCGAGGAAGGTGGGCAGACTAATGAACGGTGGAGATGAAAGACATTTATACCTTTATTCTGGGATAAATGGAAATTATTTATTTATTTATTTATAACAAATGGAAGATATTTATACATGAGGAAAAAAGAAAGAAAGAAGCTTAAGACGAGTTGGGATTCAGACTCAACTCCTTCGCGGTATAATAAGAGCCATCGGTCCCATGTACATTCTTATTTCTTGTGATGACAGGCTCTCTTGTAAACGAAGAACCAAATGCAGTTTACAGGAATGTATTAGAAAGGTAGGGAAGCAATGCAGATTGCATCACAGTCATACTCTCCACCTTATGTCGACGTGTAGGGTTCCGTTTCTCGAATTTATCAGATTGAACTTCTCGTTGATGTGCCCATTGTGCACCACATTGACAAGTTGGATGTCTGTGTAACCGAGTGACTCCTGCATATTCAATCACCGGAACAAGAACGAGAGTGAGTGATATAGATACAGCAGGGTCAAGAAAAAAAAAGAAAAGAAGATAGAATGGGCCATCCAGATAGTTATCTTTATGTACCTTGGATTGGAAACCAAACTTTCTCCGCTTACTTATGACTTCGATGCGGAGGAATTCTTTAAGAGGTGCATCATCCAGCACGAACTGGAACTCCTCTTTCCAGCACGGATCTTGAGTTCTCTTCACCATCTAGGAAGATTCAAATTCAATCATGAGATCTTGTAAGATAAGGTTTCTAGTTGCAACCAACTGATATGAAAAGTTTAAGAGTACGCAGATGAAAGAGCAGCAACATATTCACTGAACATGAATGGAAGTATTAATTCCAGGAGCAGCTCATTGATCTCAGTCCAGGTTTGACAACACTGTTCGATAACGGATTCTGGGGTCATTTGATTGCTCTCATTCTAAGTTTGATGACTGTCTGATAATGAATTTATCCACGGTGAAAGTCCTGAGTTCGAGTGGAATAAAGGACACTGACCTTTGTTCTCCTCCGTTCTCCTTTGAAGAGAATCACAGCATAAGGGTTATTGTGCCGCTTTCCAACAACATCCTGAGCTCCCACTACTGTAACCAGAAGCAAACCTGATCCCGAGAATGACTCATCCTCAGAGATGCTTGAGGCCCCACTCTGGTCCCTGACATGTGCATCAAGGGGCCCGCTGAATCTCCCATTTTCTTCTTTGAAGGGATCGAATTTGAGCTCCACAACAACCTTTCCTCTCGGCCTCTTGTTGTGGGGATCATTGGGGTTTTGGTTCTTAAGAAGATCCAAAGTGAACTCTTTAGCCTCATGGGGAGCTAGCACCCTAAGTGGAACTACTTGCATTCCCAACTTATCGTGGGCACCAAACTGGGAAGCAAGAAACAAAGAGCTTCAAGTTTTTGTTTGAAGAGATGTACTAGAACTGACATCAAGCGATTCTCTCTGCATCAATAACTTTGAGTTTGAAGGCAAATCAATGGGTGCCGAAATTTTGTACCTTTTCCCAGTCATATACATGCAACTCGAGCGATTGAGACTGAAGATCCTTCACTGTGAGCTTGAAGGTCTCATTCCACTCTGGGTTTAGAGTCTTCATCTTCACAGAAGTTCGCTTAGCGGGAATTCTCTCGCCACTGAGACTGAGCTTTACATAAGGATCTGAAGCTCCTAGGAAGTCCATCTTCAGGAGTTTGACAGCCCTCACAACCTTCACATGCAGTATTCCCACTGGTTTTTTAGTAGCCCCACTGTCGAATATAAATTGTAAGAGCAAAAAAATGCAATTGTCCCAACAACTTGGATGAATAACTTCATGTACATAACAATCATCCTTAACTACAGTAACTCCCCAGCCACACCAGAGATTTCTTTGAAAGATTGCTGGTAGTTAGAATTTGCAGTTTCTTCTTGTTGTAGTATATGTTAAAACTTACACTGAACTGTCGAGAATCGGTATATCGAGTGTCTGTGGCCAGAGGTAAAAGCTAGCAACCTGCTTTCTTATAGTTTCCTGCTATCAACAAATAAAACCACGTGAGCTAAAAGCAAAGAAGTCCATCCTTTTCATACACAGTAAAAATTGTCTTTAACTCAACTGATATAAACTATCCGAGATTTACTTGGCCTGCAGTTCTCCATCAATGTTGATTTGATGTGCTTTAGTTTCTTCTGCATTATATGATTTCAGTATCCACCGACCATGGTTTTCACTTTTTGTGGATTGAATATCGTACACTATGCTGTTATGCAAAGAAGATTCCACATATTTGAAGCCAGTTCATATAGACTTAATGGAGAGTGCCATGAAAGTCCAAGATTTCAAATTATTGGAGGGTAATCCTTTTCTTTACTCTTTAATCATGATAGTTGTCGTGTTGTGGCCAAAAGTCAACTCAAAGTTGATGAAGTCTCGAAACTATTCCAAGAAGAAACAACAGAACAATTATAAAACTGTTCAAGCAACTTCAACCCACCATGAATTGTGACAACCTGCTGCTCTAACAAATCTTTTCTGTTCAGAATTATCAGATCAGAGAGACGATATTACCTGAATGTATTGGTACAGTCCAGGAATCGACATTACATCTACTTTCATGATATTTAGCCCGAAGTCAACCCGTGGCTGCACATACCAATGACTTGTGCTCATCAACAACATTAAATTATTAAGTTTTCCTGATGTAAATTTGACCTTCAGCTACTAAGTCAGATATTAATATCCAGATGAGCATACCTTCTCCAGCAAGGAAACTGCAGTGCTTGCAAAACAAGGAAATGTTGGCACAAGGGGCCTAAGAATTATTCGCGGTGCAGCAAACACTTGTGCATCCACCAGCTGCAGAAGCCATTGTTAGAAAAGTTCGATAAATGATTGAAAAGTAAATAATGATGCAGTAATCCCTTAGTCTTTGCATGATTATTGCAGTACAAATTGAAAATTGCTCTATATTCGTATCTGCTTTCTGTTTTCTCTGTTCCTGATTCCACTGGATCAATTCATTATTCATAATCAGTCAAAGGTTTAGCTGTGTCATGTTTCCATGTCTAACCTGCAGTCTGATTTGGAAGGACAAGATTTTCAACACCAAAGTAATGTTGGGATTCCCAGCCCATCTAACTGCAGGCTCAAGTACTAGTTCATTGTCGATACTTTCATGTACTTTAATACCTGCCATGTCCATAAAGCATAACAGAATGAATTCCTAAGTAGACAGACTGGTCATAAAAGATCAGGCACCATGAAGGCAGTTCAGAATGGTAACATCAATTCCCCAATGCCTTGCAATATTGGCTCCTAGTATTGGGCTATTATCCTCTTTAGGATTTCCAATTGAATGGTAATTCCTCGTTCTTCTTCACATTTGAAGAGTAATCTAACAACATGTTGAATGTTCTACCTAGAAAAAGTAATTACCATGAAAATAAGGGGGCTGAGTTCCAAGAGTCAGGCTTTCCAGATACAGCGACTTGATTCGATACTTGCCTATGTACTCAGCAAACATCGGTTCCACGGTGCTCCTAATCATGTTGCATATAGCCTGTCAGGCAGGAGTGTTTCATATTGTATCATAAGAACCTGAAGAGATAGGTCTACATTGACGGATGATGGCCAATTATAACTATTAGTCAGCGTCTTCCAGATGAGCATCCAAAGTTATGATTCTCCGAGTTACCTTGTCAAGGTAAGGCCACATATCCCTTGTGAATTTGTTCATCCAATCAGTCTGCATAGCGGCACCAAACAAACGTGTGTGAATATATAATCAGAAATTCTATCTCGAAGTTAAAGAATGAGATGGGCTAAAATAAGGAGATCAGGGTAAGGACTTGCTCGTTCACAGTCGGGATGCTTCACCCACAGAGGGACCTCGGGCCAAAGATCGAGCAATGAACTCGTGTCCAGTTCATGAAGCGGCCTTACGATAGGGTCCTGCGAACACAAATTTGACCCAGTCAAATTGTCCGGGGATACGATGACATGACTACCAACAACTAAGACGACGCTAAGATGATGATTTCCAGAAAACCAAGGAACATCTGACAGCATGCATTGAACAAATACCGGTCCTGAAATACAAAAACAGGAGGATTGGACACCGGAGAGGCCTTGGAACGGATAAAGATGACGAAAAAATTTATGATGGCATCACCTTCACCTCACAGGGCTCGGGATGCATAAAGAGGAAATAGCCGAGGAGAAGTCCTACGGGGACTCCGATGCCGAACCCGATAACTTCCAGCAGCCTGCTCAGCAGTTCCATAACGTCGAACCTCCTCCGACATTCATGCGGGAAGCGACGTAAATCGATCTTGCTCTCAGCAATGCGAGGAAACTGGTGAATGATCGAAGAAGAAGTCACGGAAGCGTAGCAACGTGTAAGGGAACGGGTTGAGACCTCCGCGCGGGGAAGAAACTGCTAGACGGGAGCTTCGTTGTTGAGCGATGCAGGCCAGCGTGCCCGGTCCCACTCCTCGGTTAAATGACCGATTTGCCCCTGATATACCTACTCCAACGTTTCTTCTTTCAGGGCATACCCAAAGGGCAATTTCATTCCGATTTCCGATAACGGTGCCTATACAAGTGAAGATATCACATCTCGCGGATTAAATCAGTAATAAACTGATAATATATAATAAATTTAATTTATAATTTAAATTTTTTTATATTAGTATGTAATAATTAATGATGAGATTCATACTCATGGTATATTGATAGCAAATATATATATATATGTACAAGTTAAAGATATGACAAAGTTACTTGGAAATTCAGGATGGGCTTAAGGGTAGAGGATGGGAGGAGGGAGATCGTAGGATCGATCGATGAGGTCGAGACATTCTCGTACATGGGGTGTTGGGAGTCATAGATGGATGGGGACTACGGAGGCTTCCGAGGGATCCTCTTCACTGGCTGGCAACGAATGACAGACAAGTCTCTGTGGTGGAAACTTCCATCTAATGAACAAATTAAAACGGAGGGATGCGTTGATGATGGAGTGCGGCTTCCACGACAGAGAATCCCTCTCTCTTATGCTAGAATCAGAATTTCACATTGCGCAAAATTTACCTTAGCCCAGACTAATTCGTGTTTTCCGGGTAAAATACGGGCCAGTGCTTAAGAATTGATCGAACATTATATTATATAGCATGCCACAGGTTCGGCTACTATCCATTTTATGCCTCGTAGGGAAGATATTATAAGTGGAAGACTGATAATAATGCTGTCGTTGACAAAAAGGGTCAACTCTTAATATGTACATGACACAGGTCTGTACTTTGATCAAGAGTTTCAGTTTGGTTAGTCCTCAAAGATGATGTGCTCTTGGGAGCTACTATTGGACCGTATTGACGCGTCCAACCATCTCTCGGACGGCCTGAAAATCCCGGCTCCGGTACGAATATTTCATGCTTCAAGCGACTCGAGTCTGGAAAGAATCACACAAATCATTTATATTTTAAAATAAATTTTTCTATGATTGATGAATTTAAATTTTATATTAAATTAAATAAAATATTTTAAAAAACTATTAAAATTTAATTTTATATGTATATTTAATCAATTTTTAAAAATTTATTATAATTTTATTTTTATTATAATATTTATTTTTATACTTTTGAGTTGATATGATTTTTTTAGGCTACTCGAAAACACTATCCCATTTCCGTGCCATTCTCAAGTCGTGTCAAATTTTACTTGCCACCTCTTTATTCAGTTACACATCGATTCTTGAAATAAAAAAGCTTTCTTAGAAATTATATTAATTAATTTATATTGATATATATTTTTCAGTTATTTTATTGAGCTCTGTACTTATTTAGCAACTTCGATACTATTCTTGTTGGGATCAGTAGGACATGTGCGTTATTAGGTTAGGATAATCTGACAGCAGCCAAAGGCTCCCAGTCTCCCGACATCCTAGATTCGTCGTGAGGCAACGGACCTTCTTGTTTAAACGGCTCTCAAACGCACCTACGCTAAATAACCTGTAATTAATACCCAATTGCCTCCATCAACACAATAATTAATGTTCTTAATGGACCAATAATCATCATTTTAAATTTCACGCATTAAAAAAATTTAACATTTTTTCCGTAAATGGAGGAAATTATATATTTAAAATATTTTATTTTTTAATAAATTAATTTAATTTGTATATGAATTAATTATAGTAATTAAAATGGTAGGTGATATATTGTGTGCACTGAAAAAAATGTGCAGGTCTCCGACGGGATGGTGTTTTCTGAGGAAGATATCTATTAATGCTTTAAAAAATAGAAAAAGTAATTAAATAAATGTGAAAAATAAATGTGTAGTCCAATTATTATTGGCCTGCTTGAGAGTGAGAGAGACTTTTTCTTGCGGGCTACGTGCACGTCTCAATTTTTTATGGACTAGAATTCAATGGATGAGATTGTATGTTTAATAAATAATATTTATATAATATTATAATTTAAATATAATTTATAATAAAAATTATTAATATAACCATTATATTAAATAAAATTTTAACATAAATTTAAATCTAAATCTAATAAAATAAAATATGTATATTATAATAGATTTTTATTTTTATTTTTTTAAATTTAAGTATGTCGATTTTTTCACAGATTCAATTGACTTCACCAGTCTGATTGGAAACTAGCCGGCTCAACCAGAATTGACTTCTTTAAAAGTGTAATTGGGTCTTTTATAGGAATTGGACTGGGTGAGTGGTTGGTTCCTGATTGAACCGGTCGAACCGACCATCCTGTCCGATTTTTAAAAACTATGGTATGGACCTCACCTATGATCTGCAGCCATTCCTAGGGAAACATCCGTGTGTATGTCCACACTATGCGCTCAATTACTGTCCATGTGACGGCAAAGATGATTTTAAACGTACACATCGACGAAAATGTAAACCCCGAAAAAATTCTGCTGAAAAATGGGTGCAGAGTTATTTATGAATATTAGGGGCTATCTTTGGGAATGGAATATAAAATTAAAAAAAAAAGAGAATTAGTTTAGGAAATCGGAATTATGTGCTTCACGAGCATCAGCTTGTCATTCATCTAGTGGGTGTACAAGTTGGTGCATACCATAGGAACAATGATTATACTAAGTTAGGTACACGTTCCTGTTCTATAGAGAAAAAAACAAAAAATTTTCTACCTAAAAAGAGAAGTCAATCTCTCACATTCAACCCGCGAACTTTTCCTCTTTTTTTCTGTGAGCGAACAGATAAAAAAGAAAATAAATAAGTAATAAAAAGATGTTATATTATGATAATTAAATATATAATTTTATGATAATTAATTTAAAAAATAATATTATACAGAATCTTATTTTTTATATTATTTCCCTTCAACCAAGACTTAGGAAAGAAAAAGATTGATAATTGATTCACCTTTAAATTGAATCGGCCGATCAAGGGTTAAGATTCTACCGTTCATATTTTTTTAAAATTTATAAAATATAAATTCAAAATTCATAAAAAATTTGTCGAATAATATCCGTAATTAATAAAGAAAAACACAATATAAGTTAATGAGAGGCATAGAACCGGGGAAGGGACACGTGTCGCAGTTGACTGTACGGGCAGGTGAAAATCCGTGGAAATTTAGCGAAAGGCGAGCCTCATGTCACAGGCTTCCAACGACAACTTCAACAGCTACCTAACGTAGGTGTAGGGTCCTATATCTCCAGCATTAGTATTCATAACTCTCTTGAATTCTGCACTCGAATTATATATATAAACAAGAAAATATATATTATTATTTAATAAAAAACTTTTTAAAATTGAATCAAATCGATCGGTTCGGATGGTTCGATCAAGAGTTGACTACTCACCCGATCTAATTCTAAAATTAATCCAATTGCATTGTAAGTATTATTAACTTTGATTAAATTAACTGATTCTCGATTGAACCGACGAAACTAATTAAACATGAGAAAAAATTACAAAACTTAAAATTAAAAAATAAAAATATATTATAATACTTTTATCGCATTTTATTATATTTATATTTATTTATTATGTTGAATTTAGTGTTATATTAATGGTTGTTATCATAAATTATTATCAAAATTATAATATTATATTAATTTATAAATAATATTATATTATTAATATTATTTATTAAATATCCAGTTTAATCCATTAAATTCTGGTCTAACTCACAAATTTATGAATTTATGACTTAATACAGGTTTTTAATCCGATCCGATTTTAAAAATTATGTTTGGTATGTAATCGATAAAATACAAATTATAATATATTAATGTATAAAAAAAATCGAAGGCACGGACACCGTTCACTCGCCCGCATTGAAAAAAAAAGAAAAAAACTGGACAAAGCTGTACAGTTGGGGTTCTGTCGAAGCATGCAGCTAGTTGGGCGTCTCTTTCCGAGAACAGTTTCAATTTGATCTAATCCACCTCCTCCATCCGTACCTTACTCCTCTCCACCACCCGTGAAACTCATTAAAAATCCAGATATTATATATATATATTTACGAGTATTTTATATTTATAAAAATTGATTGATCGATAAATATTTGTTTAAGAAGCTTAGATTAGACCTCCCACCACGGCCGACTGTCTCTCTCTCTCTCCATATATGGAAACTTGAGCTCACTCCCCTCTGATCAGCTCGTGGACTACTCTGCAAAAGGACTCTTACTTGAGAGCTCTTGAGCATCAGAGTGATTGCAGTCAGGGGGAGAGAGGAAACCCCAGAAAGGAATTCCTCAGGTAAAGTCTTTGTGAGGCTCGATTGAATCCTCCCTCTCTCTCTCTCTCTCTCTCTCTCTGTCTCTTCTGAGGTGTTTCCTATCAAACTTGATATCGGTGTAAATGAGTTTGTGTTCGTTTTGCCGCGCCTGCTCGATCAGATGCATCAGATTCGCTGCAGAAATCTCTGATCTTCCCGTCTCATCGGATCTTTATTGGTGTACCGTGCGTTTTCTACGCGGGGGATTAGCATCCTATATTTGGAGATTAGGGTTTCTATTTTTCTGTTGGGGTGCTAGTGCGATTTTTAGAATCCTTCTGGTTTTGGTGCAGATATGCTCTGTGAGTTGCGAAGGTTGGTGACGATGAGCTCCTGGCATAAAACTTAAAACATTTTTCCTTTGTCTTTATGGTATATGTTGTTTCTTTTGCTTTTGGGATGCTGGACATAATTGGTTTCTAAGTTCCCATCGACTCTCGGAGTTAAAATTTGGCTACTTGTTCAAAAAAGACACGCATGTCAAGTTAAAGTTGCTGTAGTTTGTGGTTTAATTGACGAGGAACTTGCGTTACCTACTGAGGATTGTTGAGCTAGTTGTTTGGTTGAGGAATTACGATGGTTATCTTTGATTCACCAAGAGTTGGATTTTTTTATTCAGCAATAAAAATCCTTTCTAGTGGTTAGACCAATTATATACTGCTCCGAGCAACACCTTTTTCCTTGTTTTTCTATTTTAAGAAACACTCTGCTTCTACCAGTGCTTCTGTCAACATTCTGTTACTAGATCTTTCCCAGGCTTTTAGTTCTGGTATGTGACTTTCATTCTTATGCTTCTGGCTTCTGTATCTAATGCTTGTCTTTGTCTTGATTAGGTTCCTGGAGGCAGTTTTGTTGTCGTTCTGGATCAGTAGTAGGAAAAAGCATTCACCCTGCATTTAACCTTATTAAATGATCAGTTAGAGGCTCCTATCACTGTTAATTCTCGTGGCCTGGTGGGAATCAGAATTTCTATCATGTAAGTGGATTCCAAGTTTCCAATGGTATCATGTAAGTGGATTCAGAGTTTTCAACATTGCTTCTTGTCTCCGGATTTCTCTACCTCAGAACTTTGGTTCATGTGGGAAAGGCAGTAGCTTCGACCAAGGCAAGCATAGAAGTCCCTAAGGAAGATTGATTATCAGGGCAATTGTGTTCCTTGAATGTGTAATCTCTTGGTAATGTTTGATATCAGGGCTTGAAGGGAGAACTCTTCCCTCTTAAAATGTTACAGCTTCGATGGTTTGCTTCATTTAGTTATTGATCGAGTGCCTGCTCTAGACGTTCTTCAATTACTCAAGGGGTGACATCATAAGTACTCCACTTTGGCGGACTTCAACTTGAACATTTAGTTGACATGGAACCAGAAACTTCAAGTTCTATCAATATTCCTGTAGTTTTTTATCGCCTGCTCCATGCGCTTGTACCAGCGCTTCTCATTTCAATTGGATATGTTGACCCGGGAAAGTGGGTAATATCTGTTGAAGGAGGCGCTCGGTTTGGGTCCGAACTTGTGGTAGCGATGCTTGTATTCAATTTTGCCGCTATTATGTGCCAGTACCTGGCTGCTTGTATTGGTGCAGTTACAGGAAGGGACCTTGCTGAGGTATCTCTCTCTCTCTCTCCCCCACACCACCCTCCCTTGGTCCCTCCCTTCCTCTCTCCCCCTTGCCTTCCCCCTGCTTGCAATGTCTGTCCCCCTCTATAATGCAATGAAAAATGCACATCAAATTTCCAAAACATTGTTTCTTTTACCTGTTTCCTTTAGATAATTGTAAATTGGTGCATAAAATTGGTAGAGATGATTAGATGAACGGAGTTGTAGGCAATATTTATATTATGTGTAATTGTATGTAAAAAATCTCTAATAAATTCATATGTCAGAACTTTTTTATACGTTCTTTAACCCTTCAATCAGAAGGAAGGATCAGGTTAATTATCAAATTCCCCACCCACACCCCCCCACAAAAAAAAAAAAACTGATCTTTTGGGCTTTTGATCTCTTATAGCTGCTAAAAGCTCTGATCACTCTGTCATTGAATCATTTGATTCTAGATGCATTTTTTTATGCCAGTTGAACCTAAAATGTGTCATCTACTCTCCATCATGATGCTAACAGGTTTGCAGGGATGAGTATGACAAATACACATGCGTCCTGCTGGGAATTCAGACAGAGTTTTCTTTGATCACTTCAGATCTTACAACGGTATTCTTCTCACTGTGGTCCATTTAGACTGCTGCTGCACTTCTTCAGTATATTATTTCTTGTATAGATCTCTGCAGTACACAATGAGCTTACATTTTGTATTCGGAATATACTTATTGTGCCAGGTTTTGGGCATTGCACATGGCCTTAATCTCCTGCTAGGGGTGGATTTGTTCACATGTGTCTTTTTGACTGCCATTGATGCAATTTTTTACCCAATTTTGGCCACTCTCATTGTAAGTATGGTACTGGATGCTATCCCTCTCTTCCTTCCAACCTTCCGTATGTTTATGTATCACTGCCATAAATATTGCATCAAATGTTCTTTCAGGAGAACTGTAAGGCAACTTTTGTTTGCATTTTTATGGCGGGGTGTGTTCTTTTTGCCTATACCTTTGGTGTATTTGCAAGTCAACCGGATATTTCATTATCTATGAATGGAATACTTACAAAGTTAAGTGGCGAGAGTGCATTTGCATTGACAAGTCTCCTTGGAGCTAGTATTTTGCCTCAAAACTTTTATCTGCATTCAGCACTTGTTCGGGTATTTGTCTCTCCCTGAATCTTATATTTTATATTCTCGTTTTGTACTTAATACATCAAGTTTGAGTGTGGTGAACTTAATAATGGGGGAAGGAGTTTGTATCATAATCAGAAGCTTCTGATGGACCAGTGCTTATATAATCTTAATATCTAACTTAAGAGTGTTGGTTTTGATGAATAAGAAGATTGTGAGTGCATTGTAAATTGGAAATATTAACATTTTCTGTTTATTTGGACCATCGTGATATTGTGTTTGAATGGCTGAGGAGCCAAATTTGATCATCTTATAGAGTTGGTTAACATTATCACCTGTTATTCATTCTTTCCGAAGATCTAGATAATATCTATTTATTAAATTATTTATTATTTATTTTGCTTCTTGCAGCAAAACGCTGTGCAGACTAATATTTCTAAGGAGGTGCTCTGCCAGGACCATTTGCTCGCCATTTTCTGCATATTCAGTTGCATTATTCTAGGAAGCTACATGCTGATGACCTCAGCTGCAAACATGTTCTACAACACAGGCCTTGTTTTGCTTACTTTTCAGGATGCCCTGACACTGGTGGAACAGGTAGTTTGGATTCTTTACTACTTGACGCTATCACACTGTTATCCATGTTGTGTAATCATCAGTAAGCATCAGCTAGCAAGGTGTAGACTTTAAAGATCCAGTCATATCTCATAACAAATAGAACGAACAAAAAGGAAAAGGGGGTCATTGGCAATTGAAGCCAAAAGTGTGCTTTGATACAATGCTGACTGATTTCAAAAAGTTTTATGCTAGTGGGGAAGTGACTTTTCATCATGTTTTGATGATTAATTTACTTCTGGTTTTTCTCAAATGATGGTATAGGTATTTCAAATCCCAATAGTGCCTTTTCTCTTCCTACTTGTCCTGCATGGTTCAAGTCAGATAACAGCTTTAACATGGAGCTTTGGGGGAGAAGTCATCTTACATAATTTCTTCAGACTAGATATTCCGAGCTGGCTTCATCAAGTGACTGTCAGAATTACTGCCATTATTCCTGCCATTTACTGTGTGTGGAATGCAGGAGCAGAGGGGGTCTATCAACTTCTCATATTTTCACAAGTTCTAGTTGCTCTGACTCTCCCTTCTTCTTTAATTCCTCTCTTCCGGATCACCTCCTCGAAGAAATTAATGGGTACCTATAAAATGTCACCAATGATGGAGTTTTTAGCTCTGATCATCTTCATTGGGATGCTCGGGTTGAATATCATATTTGTTGTAGAGATGATTTTTGGGAATAGTGACTGGGCAGGCAATCTAAGGTGGAATTTTGGCTGGAATTCATCTACTCCTTACATATCCACTCTCTTGACAGCGTCTTTCTCTCTCTCGTTGATGCTTTGGCTAGCAGCTACTCCATTGAAGTCTGCAAGCGTCCAGCTGGATGGTCAGGGATGGAACTGGGATTTTCATGAATCAGTACAAGAGACAACTTTTGTGGGGAGGGAGAAGACTGATCTTTGCAAAATCAGTTATTTAAGCAAAGAACAAGAAAATGTTAAGGAGATCCAAGCTTCCCCCAAGATTGAGAAGTTGTCTGAGAGCCCCCCTGTGCACTTGGTCAAAAATCTTGTTGCGGATCAGTCTGACCAAGAGCTACTGTTAAGAACTATTGAGGAGGACAAGTCTAATAACAGAACCTCTGTTGAGGAACCAATGTTTCTGAAACAACCAGCTCCAGGCTCGATGCTGACTCTGCCAAATGAGATTTGTGGAGGAACAGTGGGGGAAACTGAAGCAGAAAGGAATGAATTTGTTGAACCAATTGAAAGGACTGAAGAGACTGAGGGAGAAGTGCAGATGAAGAAATGCGATAGCGAGGGGTATGTCGGGGACATGGATCAAGTGCCAAAAGTGGCTCCGAGGAGTGTTCCATTGGTAACATATGAGGGTCCAGGTTCATTTCAGAGCCTCAGTGGTAGGAGTGATGATGGTGGGACTGGCACAGGCAGTCTTTCGGGACTAGCTGGGCTGGGGCGGGCTGCAAGGCGTCAATTAACAGAGATTTTGGAGGAGTTCTGGGGACAACTCTATGATCGTCATGGGGAGGCTACTCTTGAAGCAAAGACAAAGGAGTTGGACATCTTGCTTGGTCTTGACCCAAAGGCTGCTATATCCCCAGTGAAGGTGAACCTCTCTAATAGTAGGTCAGACTCTTCGGCATCATGCTTATCCTCTCTAAGTGGGAGGCTAGGGTCTGTTTCTCATGTAAGCTCAAGCCTCTTTGACTCTCATGAGCAGCAACAGCTGGTGCCAAGAAGCTTAGAATCGTCAAGGTATGAGGCACAAAGGCCATGCGCATCTTCATCACTGTGGTCCCACCAAAGAAATCTGTCAGATGCATATGTTCAGAGCTCAAACCAGGGGCCCCACCTTGGTGTAGATTCAGGTGAGAGGCGCTACTCCAGTCTCTGCCTACCTCGTGCTTCGGATGGTTGGGACATTCAGTCTGCTACAATCAATGAGTATCAAATCGCATCATACCTCAATCACATAGCAGCAGACAGAAATAACAGTTGCTTCAACAGTGAGTTTCCAACGCCGAGGCCACACTCGCTAGGGCCCACAAGCTACACGGATTCCCATGCTTATGCTCTTGGGCAGAAGTTGCAGAATAGGCAGACTCCCTTACAGATGTCTAGCTTTCAGAGCATCAGGGTTTTGGGAAATAATTTAACACAAGCTGAACAATCTTATTACGATAATCTCCCCACAGGTCCTTCCCCAAATACGGGCCTACCAGCTAGTACAAAGAAGTACCACAGCTTACCTGATATATCAGGAATCTCAGTATTCCACCGCAACAATAATGTATTGGGGGACAGCCCTATGGGATTGGGCCTGGGGTCATCCACCAATGCAACCATTTATGAACCTTCCTTGCTCTCAAGCAGTTCATCTAGAGCTGGAGCTCCTCCTCTGGCTTTTGACAACCTGTCCCCCTCGGGAAAATACAGAGATGCATTGAGCATGCTGTTTACTTCGAACTCAGACACTTCCTCTTTATGGTCAAGACAGCCGTTTGAGCAGTTTGGCATGGCTGATAAGGCAAATTCTGTGGGGGGTGTAATAGGAGATAGGTTGAATTCCAGCTCCACTGCTAAAGAAGCTATCCCTGTTATGGATATGGAGGCCCATCTCCTTAAGTCTTTGAGACACTGTTTACTGAAGCTACTTAAACTCAAGGGATCTGATTGGCTGTTTAAGCAAAATGGTGGGACCGATGAGGACTTGATTGAACAGGTGGCTGCAAGGGAGAAATTCATATATAAGGCAGAGAATCAAGAGATGATGAGCCGCATGGGTCCCATCAATGAGCCTCAAAGCTCTTCTGGGAACCTTATGGTCTTGTCAGTCCCACACTGTAGTGATGATTGCATATGGAAGAATGAGCTCGTGGTGAGTTTTGGGGTCTGGTGTATTCACAGAATTCTTGATTTGTCACTCATGGAAAGCCGGCCTGATCTGTGGGGCAGATACACTTCTGTACTCAACCATCTACAGGTACTCTCACCATCTTTTTCCTGATACCATGGCCTTGCTTGAAGATAGAATTCTAATTCCACAGGAGAATCGAAAATCCTGACTGCTTTTGGAAATGTAGTTCCTTGGGAGCTGCTTTTGGAGAGCTGCCCTTCTGGAAACACAAGAATTGGCTCTCTGGTTTCAAAGAAGTCCATTTTTTACTTGCATTAGAATCCTATGTAGTTTTCATTTTTCTTCAATTCTCAAGTTATTTTCAAAGGAATATTTTGCTAAGGTGTACGTTAATGCATGAATGTAGAGAGTGCTTTATGATGATTCTATGACCCAGAACCATTTTCATCTTATGTTTTGAATGTTTTCTTTTCTGCTAAACAGGGAATAATTGATCTTGCATTTGCAAGGCCCCGGGTCCCAATGTCACCATGCTTCTGTCTTCAGATCGCTGCACCAAGTCTTCATCAGCAGTCTACAGCTCTTTCAGGCTCCAATGGGCAGCTGCCGCCTACCTCAAAGCTAGGCAGGGGCAAGTGCACGACTGCCGCAATGCTTTTAGACATGATCAAGGACGTGGAGACTGCGATCTCCCGTAGAAAGGGCCAGACCAGGACTAAAGCAGGTGATGTGGCATACCAAAAGGGGAAGGAGAACTTGGCATCGGTCCTAAAAAGGTACAAACGAAGACTCTCCAACAGGCCTGCTGTGGCACATGAGGGTGTGAGCTCATGCAAAATCCCAACGTCGTCCGGTCTCTATGGTTCATAGCTCTGGTCACAGGATTGAGACGCAGCCCGATGCTCTGTCAGGTGAGCCTTCTCTCTCCATTCCCCTCCCCACTTCACAAGGAAGCTTTTTGGGTCCAAACTTTGTTGTTGCCATAACCAGTGTTGTCAAGAGAGGGTGAAGATGTAATATGTTACCGCAGCAGCAGAGTTCACTGGAAAGGTAGGAGGGGGAAAAT
This sequence comes from Sonneratia alba, assembly GCA_900174645.1. Taxonomy (NCBI): domain Eukaryota; kingdom Viridiplantae; phylum Streptophyta; class Magnoliopsida; order Myrtales; family Lythraceae; genus Sonneratia; species Sonneratia alba. The sequence continues at coordinate 5,822,921 of FWPY01000106.1, forward strand.
GAAGATTTATAGAAGAGGTAGCAAGTGTTGTAAATGGATGGGCCAATGAATTTCAGCTTTATGGATGCGTAGCTTTTCTTGTTTCCTACTTCTCGGCTTTCACTGTTGGTGACGACCCCGAGCTCGGTGTTCAGAATCGTACAATTCCCGTTGGCGTGCGATGCCTTTATCTCGGTTTTGTGGTATACTGAACTCATAGTAAGGTTAAATAAAGCTAGTAAGACTGCTAAACACACAGGGTTTCCGTGCCCGCTCCTGCAGAGTAGAAACCGAGCATTACCGAGTTCTCTACCTTGGTAGTACTACTGTCTTCAATGGATCGCTATAAACTAATGTTCTGTGGAATCGTCTGTTTCTTGTGTAGATTGAGAATACGAGGACTTGGTCCTCTTGTTTCGACAGCCATCCCTCACTCGTATTCGTCCTTCATTTTTGGGCAGGTTGGATGAATGGCACTTACGCAATCAAAACAGAAAAATGGAAAATCAACAGTCTGTTCGTCTAATTTAATGTAGCTGTCCCCGTTGTTTGATAGTTATTGTCATCTTGTCTGTTTCATATTGGGCCGGTTCTAGGAAATATAGATTTTTGAGTATTTTTCTGTGACCATTTGTTCCTCTCATTCACGTCAACATTGTCTATAACAAACCAAAAAAAAAGAGCATGTCGGGTCCAGCAAGTGGTAGATTACCTTTGTCCCTCCACTTTGGTTTCCTCTGCTGATTCATATGCAGACATCGATAGATGAATCGAGGTTAAGAGGAAACCAAGCTCCTTATACATTGGAGACATATACTAACATTGGAACGGAACAAGCTGGGCACCACCTTATGTGTTTGCAAGCCTCAAGAGTAGAGTAAAAGAGCATGACGGAATCCCTTGAAATATGAGATTTCTCGGTCAATTCTGCCCATCTGATGAATTCCACCAGCAGAATGTCTGCTTCCTCAGCCGTTAACGTCTCGCGTGATTCGTGTGTGAACTGTGGACTTGCAGGAGAAATTTGCAGGGAGCGAGGTCGTGGAGCTTTCCGAAGCACGGATGGTGTTGATTTTTTTTCCTTTCAGTTGAAGAAAAGGAACCCAGACACATCATGTCATCGACTCTGTCAGGACGGCGTCCACGTGAGATAGCATTTGCAGATGAGATGTGAAAAGTAGAAATGGAGGAATCGTGTTGCCCTCTCCTTCGTTCGTTATTCCAATCTCTTACGGCTTTTACGTAATCCAATTCCTCCGTAGAAACACGGGCACTTCTTCGCGTGCGGCACGGCCGACCTGCGCAGAACGATGCTCTCGGAAGTCGGGATTGACCCTGCTGGCCTGCTCGTGAACTTCCGTTCGCTTGAATGACAAAGAGACGCTGACGAACAATGGGAAACGAAGGGCAGTGAAAAAGAACCTTTCAAACATGTGTCTCACATAATTATCTAATCGAACAGAGAAAATGTTTTTTTTTTTTTTAAATTTGTTCTTTTGGTCTGCTGTGAAATACGCAGCCAACGAGAAACATGACTCGGAAAATTCCAAGAGCGGTACCGTCCTCTGGTCTTGCTTCTTCTAGGGTTATAGACGCCTGTTGCACGGAGACAAGAAGATCAGAGCGAGCTGAGTTGACTCGACTCCTACGTAGGACCGTCAGGACCAGTTCCAGTCCTCTCTGGTGGATGGCTATGCTGATTTCATCATGTTCACCCAATGCACCAACCTAATCACGTTACTACTCCTAACATCTCCAAGATAGATTTATTAGCATATACATTTCGCCGTGGATGATCCAAGCGCTCCCAGACTCGTCATGGCTAACCAAACTTAACTAAGTAGCCTTGAGTCAAACTATCTATGTATTAGGGAGAGGCTGGCTAAAGTCCCTTGAGTCAAAAGTGCACATCTTCTCTTATTCGTCATCTTAATGTCGGGATGCCCATATCCACCGGCTTCGGTCTCCCATGATCATTCGATTCAATACAATTTCTAATTTTCTCTTACACTTTTATCTCTCGATTATGTGCACGAATAATTAGTTTAACCGATGAATCCTATCCGGTCCAATGAAATACTCGAAATGGTACACAACCTAGCACCAAGGGACTCGATTGAGATTGGGATTGGAAGAGGGTCTACGGAGGATTCAATATGGACGTCCGGCGTTCAAACTCTCACCAACCACCGAGCGCTCCGTGCATGCATGCCGATGCCCCGTCGGACTCCTGACCATTAAAAGCTTCTCCCAGCTGATCTACTACGGAGCCCCGCTTCCCCTTGCCTCCACCACCCGATCATCCAAGGCCGACGGCCCAGATCCTCCCCCACCCGTTGCCCTCATGTGCTCACCGACCAAACACAGTAACCGGAATGACTGAGGAATGCGAATGCGATTTCCCTTCCCAATTCCTCTCCTATTTAAACCCATTCCCCTTCCCTCCCACCATCCTCCTGGAAATCCTCAACATTCAGCTGATTCCTGCCCAGAGGATTTCTTTCTCTCCCTCTCCTCTCAGCCTGCCATTACATTTCTCTTCTAAGTTCGTGTACGATCATGGAAGTCAGCAGCAAGCTCGCCGTCCCTGAGAACGGAAACGGAGTGCTGAACGGGTCGACAGACGGCCTGTGCATAAAGAGCGCGGCTTCCCGCCGGTATCAGCACGGCCAGGACCCGCTAAACTGGGGAGCGGCGGCGCAGTCCATGGCCGGGAGCCACCTGGATGAGGTTAAGAGGATGGTGGAGGAGTTCCGGAAGCCGGTGGTCCGGCTCGGGGGCGAGACCCTGACAATATCCCAGGTTGCAGCCATCGCTGCCCGGGACGCCGAGGGTGTTACGGTGGAGCTGGCGGAGTCGGCCAGAGCTGGGGTGAAGGCCAGCAGCGACTGGGTGATGGAGAGCATGAACAAGGGGACTGACAGCTACGGCGTCACCACCGGGTTCGGCGCAACTTCCCACCGGAGGACCAAGCAGGGCGGTGCACTCCAGAGGGAGCTTATTAGGTATGTAAATATAGAAATATCTTCGTCCTGCATTGAATGTCGGCATCTTTAGCATTAATCTTCCACCTTGACAGATATTCTCGTCATGTTTGGTTAGGTCGCAGGTTAAGCCGCCCATAGCGACTATGAAATGTTTCTGCTTACCATGTTGTAGTAGCCAACTCATCATGAGCCAATGACATTACGAATAAATACAGATTACAGATAGCACAATTTGAAACCAGAAGCAATATTGTACTTAGTTGCGTCTCATCTGCAAGTGAGGATAGACGACACCATGGAAAAGGGTGAAATATAAGAAAAACCAGTAACAATTCATAATTAAGACAGTAAGGTAGTTGTCATGGTGAAAATATCTCAAGCTACCTACGACCGGTTAGGTGTGATGAAGTAATTATTCGCACGGGTTAAATGGTTGGGCAATGTTTTCTGCAGGTTCTTGAATGCCGGCATATTTGGGAGCGGAACGGAGTCATGCCATACCTTGCCTCACTCCGCCACCCGAGCGGCCATGCTCGTGAGGATCAATACTCTCCTCCAGGGCTACTCTGGGATCAGGTTTGAGATCCTGGAAGCAATCACGAAGCTCCTGAACCACAACATCAGCCCCTGCCTCCCCCTCCGTGGCACCATCACTGCCTCGGGTGACCTTGTCCCGCTTTCCTACATTGCTGGGCTCTTGACCGGAAGGCCGAATTCCAAGGCTGTCGGGCCGGAAGGAAAGTTGCTCAACGCAGAGGAGGCCTTCAGGGCTGCTGGGATTGATTCAGGATTCTTCGAGTTGCAGCCTAAGGAGGGCTTGGCACTTGTCAATGGTACTGCGGTCGGATCAGGTCTCGCATCCACGGTCCTGTTCGAGGCCAACATCCTAGCTGTCCTCTCCGAGGTATTGTCGGCAACTTTTGCCGAGGTTATGCAGGGGAAGCCCGAGTTCACAGACCACCTGACCCACAAGCTGAAGCACCACCCGGGCCAAATCGAGGCGGCTGCCATCATGGAGCACATCCTTGACGGCAGCTCGTATATTAAAGCCGGCAAGAAACAGCACGAGATGGACCCGCTGCAGAAGCCAAAGCAGGACCGCTACGCCCTCCGAACCTCTCCCCAGTGGCTTGGCCCGCAGATCGAGGTAATCCGCTTCTCCACCAAATCCATTGAGCGGGAGATCAATTCCGTCAATGACAACCCCCTCATCGACGTATCGAGAAACAAGGCCGTACACGGTGGGAACTTCCAGGGCACCCCGATCGGAGTCTCGATGGACAACACCAGGCTGGCAATCGCAGCCATCGGAAAGTTGATGTTCGCACAGTTCTCTGAGCTTGCGAATGATTTCTACAACAACGGTCTGCCATCGAACCTCTCCGCCAGCAGAAACCCGAGCTTGGACTATGGCTTCAAGGGCGCTGAGATTGCTATGGCCTCATACTGTTCTGAACTGCAGTTCCTTGGGAACCCAGTGACCAACCATGTTCAGAGTGCGGAGCAGCACAATCAGGATGTGAACTCTTTGGGGCTGATCTCTTCCAGGAAGACTGCTGAAGCCGTGGAAATCTTAAAGCTCATGTCATCGGCTTTCCTCGTTGCACTTTGCCAAGCAATAGATCTCAGGCATTTGGAGGAGAACCTTAGGAGTGTTGTGAAGAACACAGTGGCCCAAGTGGCAAAGAAGACCTTAATGATGGGAGTCAATGGCGAGCTCCACCCATCGAGATTTTGCGAGAAAGACCTCCTCACGGTGGTCGACCGAGAGTACGTCTTTGCCTATGCGGATGATCCCTGCAGTGCTACCTACCCTCTGATGCAGAAGCTCAGGCAGGTCCTTGTTGACCACGCCCTCAAGAATGGCGAGAACGAGGAGAACCCAAGCTCATCCGTGTTCCAGAAGATCAGCACCTTTGAGGCTGGGCTGAAGGCAGTCCTTCCAAAGGAGATAGAAGCCGCCAGAGCAGCTTTTGAGAGTGGAACTGAGGCCATCCCTAACAGGATCAAGGACTGCCGATCATACCCATTGTACCGGTTCGTCAGGGAGGAGCTTGGAACAGGAATGTTAACGGGAGAGAAGGCCCTGTCTCCGGGAGAGGATTTCGACAAGGTCTTCTCAGCGATGTGCCAGGGCAAAATCATCGACCCAATGCTGGAGTGCCTGAGCGATTGGAACGGTGCCCCAATTCCAATATGCTGATCACTCGCCTGCATCCTGCCCTGTTTTGGTGCCATTCCACTGAATTAGTTAATATGTCTGATGGGTCTGGTTTGCCTCTGTGTTGAGTTTGTGATGAGCAGAAGGGTTAAACCGTAGGAAACAACCTTACCTGCCCATAATCAATTCTGTTAATAAGCTGTAACAATAGCTACAGCCTTGTATAAATACATGTACGGAGACTCAGAGCAATAGAAGGAAAAAAAAAAGAAAAAAAAGGTTGGCCTTCTTCATTCTTCTCTCTATTTCTTCTCCCATCAGCACTTCGTAAGTGCTCTGCCACTCTCCGATCCAGGCTTCAAGCTAGAACTGTAACAGAGTTCAATTAAAGGCATCTTCAGCAGTGTAAAGATGAAATTATCTGCAACGTTTTCTGTTCAGTCATCTCCACCATGATTTCCCTCTCTTCTGCGATCATCCAAATGCGACAGAGAAAGAGAGTGCAATTTGCGAAAAATAATGAATTCATTTTATCTGGCCTTACTGCTCATACCCTGGCAATGGTATTCTTCTTCCTTGTGAGCTCCATTCAAATTCCCCCCAGGTTTATCTTCGTTAATCTATTTTTTACCACAAAGAAAGACCGTACGATAATTCCAATGCTTTCAGTTTTGGTTACTGATTGCATTACTTTCTATTCAACTGGCACATGTGTCGCCTGTTTCTCGTCACCCCACACTCTTCGAGAATGCAGGATGCCGAATGTCTATATCAAGTTGCTTGTTGAGTACACTACAACTTTCCCTCCTAGTAATTCCTCAACTATGTAGGCATGAAAAGCTGCTGACGTGCCAAATGAATGGGAAGAACATCATGTTGGGACTGAGATAGATCCTAGAACCCAGAATTTCTTGACGTGGGAAAGCTGGGAATCCGTACGGCGTAACGGAGTCGGCCTAAACGGACCTATGGCCACTCCAGTTGGAGAAGGGCATCAATCGTCATTCTCCGAATCTAAGTTCTAACTCTAGGGAAAGGACTTAATTTGTACGCTAATGTTAGGCCTTGCTACTGTCTTCCTGGTTACAGAGCTCGATGTGATGATGTTAATCTTGACAGTATCCGCGAAAAACACTGAAGGACAGTGTCTGGTCAAACTGGCCGCAGAGTCCTGTCTAGTATTGATTGATAACTGCCTTACAACTCGGCCGCGAGGAAAAGTATAATATTTGATTGTTTTCCAAGCTTAGATCTCGACGACTCTTTAGCCCGAATAGTGGAAGAACATTTTTATTTAGCTCGAAGTAATACTTGCTGCATATGCTTCCGCAGTGAAGAACTCCAATTCCCAGAACTTGGCCAACTCAACAGCATTGCTGCTCAGAGTTCGGAGATGATGTTGAGGTACTTGAACCCCAACGGCATCAGCACCATCGCTGAGGGCAAGCCTCAAGCCGCTGACCTCGCAGGAGCATCTTCAACGACCGAGTTCACCTTATGCCATAGGCGAGAGTTGCTTGTTCCTGCCCACCTGGAGCCATACTTATGGGGACCCCATCAGGCTGATGACTCGGAGCAGTCTCTTCACTGACTAGGAAGGCGACCAAAGCACTCGCGACCTTTTTCAATGGTAGTTGCCTACATTTTTTACTCAGTTGTTGTCGTGGAAAGGACAGAGATGCCAAAGAATTGGGACAAAGGTAGGCGACATGTCTGAATTGCGGTCGGTGGGAATATTTATTAGAGAAACATTATCAATGGATTCCCCTTTCTTGAGTAGAAGATACTAGTAATCTATTAGACTTGCTCTAATATTAAACATCTCCGGGTCGTAATCATCGATACATCTCTCCATAAGCAATCGACAATTGACACCATGCTCGTAAATGCAATTAAGTTTGTTGTAATATAATATTATAATTCAATATATATTACAGTAATTGGTAATATGATAAAATACTGAAGGCCAACCAGGGCCAATGAAATTGTTGTTGGGGTTCGGCGAGATACTGGGAGAGGCCGACAGCCGCTTAAGTGTCTAGGTAACTCTTTCACCTTGCCCCATTGCCGTCCACCGCCCTCGATCTGAACCTCTCTACCCTTCTCATCTTCTAGTCTCCGGCATTTCGTCTCTCCCTCAGATCCCTCCATCTCCGGCAATGGCTTACGAGGGCATTCTTCTTGGGATGGGCAACCCCCTCCTTGACATTTCTGCTGTCGTCGACGAAGATTTTTTGCAGAGGCACGTTGCTTCCTAATTCAAGATCTCTTTTTTGATGCCTGTGAACGACACTCCAATGTCTTTATTTGTCAAAGATCTAACTTTTTATGCTGTCATTTAATAAGTTAGTGCTGTCTCTCCGTAAAAATTTTACGGTCCCGTGAGATGTTGATTCTTGATGTTGAGCTGAGAATTCTTCGGGGCTGATAGCTGTTTGACATAGCATATTCTCCATGAAAGATATAGATCGGTACCACATTCTATGTTCGGTAGGCGGGGACAATTGGGTGTAGAACACTAATAAAGGATGGGCAAGTGCAGATATATATCATGCTCGGGTGTTTGTTTCCTCGATTGCAGTAGATCGAGGATCATGGTGAATACGTGAGATGGAAATGGTGTAGTTATCTGTAGATTGAGGATCGTGGAGAACACTTGTGATAGAAATGGCGTACTTATCAGGGGAGCAATATGAAAGACAGAAATTGTGGGATATGGAATTCTATTCCATTCCTTCCATGCTTGCTGGATGCGAATTCAGTCATCAGATCTGGTTCCATAGTAGCACTGTTTTCTATCAAACATGGCCCAACAGGAAAGGAGGGGTGAGCTGTCCAAAGGACTGATAGTTAGCTTCATCCAGCTAATTCCTTAAGCCAGCTAATCAAATTAATATGAAATTTGTGTCATAGGTCATGTCATGTGGCTTGCTACAATCTTGACGACTTATATGCCAATTAAGTAAGAAATGCCAACAGTACTTGACGTAACCTGGGGAATTTTTCGTTACCTTTTCTTAAACTGTTCTGCTTGATTTATTTAGTTGTCACACAAGTTTTCTTTGATAAGCTCAAATGTATTGGCTTGGCTCACTTGTGCAGAAGGGATAAATTGCTTTCTTTTATGCCATAGAATATCCCTGCTGGTGAAGGTTATCTGAGTTTGGTGTCCCTTTCCTATGATTTGAGCTGAACTGGTGTCTTTTTCACTTACAGATATGACATCAAGCTGAACAATGCAATTCTCGCGGAGGAAAAGCATCTCTCCATGTAAGTCCTCTCTCACAAACATTAAATTAACTAACAATTTCACTAATTCTGTGACCTGGAGTGGGGTTCATGTCATATCTTCTCATGATAGTTGAAACTCAGTTCATTTGAAGCTTATATTCTGGTCATTTTTGGTCAAGGCATATTGATCTGTTTCGTATGTCTATGTTTTTGTTTTATTAACTGTGTGTGCCTTTATATCTGGACGATACTTTGACCAAAAATCGCAGGTATGATGAGATGTCTAGCAAATACAATGTGGAGTACATTGCTGGGGGTAATAACACTATGCAATTTCTAGTGTGCCCCCAAATATAAATGGATACTTACTGTTGCAAGCTGGTGTTGTGAATCACTCAATTGAACTAAATTGCACTTTTGACCTGCAGGTGCCACTCAAAATTCAATTAGAGTTGCCCAGGTATATCTTCAAATGCTGTTTTTGGTACAACTATCATGGTTGGATTTTATCACATGAAAAAAATTAATTATTTTCCCTTGCCCTCTCAGTGGATGCTTCAAGTTCCTGGTGCAACCAGTTACATTGGTTGCATTGGAAAGGACAAATACGGGGAGGAGATGAAGAAAAACTCAAAGCTTGCTGGTGTTAATGTAAGATTCTTTTCTGTTTCCCTTTTTTGACTCCCCTATTGCATTTAATGATTCACCTATTGCATTTTTTGGGGAAACTATGGCCGTAATTTGATGGTTTTTTCAGGTCCACTATTATGAGGAGTCTGCAGCAACTGGCACATGCGCAGTTTGTGTTGTTGGTGGTGAAAGGTCAATTTTGTACATCTTAGATTTATCTTGTTGGTTCTTTACTAGATGATGCATAGTTTGCTTTATATCAGCATAGAGACCCTGCACTTGTTTATATTTCTTAGTTGCAACTGTTTTATAAATGATATACGAGATTTTCATTGAATACATTAGCTGTTGACTGCTTTAAGTTATCTCAAGACGTTCTAGAACACTAACCTTGGGCTAATAAGACTTTGTGTTTGATGCGAATAGGTCTCTTATTGCAAACCTGTCTGCTGCAAACTGCTACAAATCTGAACACTTGAAAAGACCAGAAAATTGGGCCTTAGGTATTTCTCTAACTTTCAAATGATTGGGCTGTAGTGTTCCCCTGTTACTATACAGTCCTTCTGAATGAAATACCTGGTAAAAATTATTTATGCAGTTGAGAAAGCCAAGTACTACTACATTGCTGGATTTTTCCTCACCGTGTCCCCTGACTCAATCCAACTTGTTGCTGAGCATGCTGCTGCAAACAACAAGGTATTGTTATCTGAGCAAACACTTGAAAAAGAAATTTCTGTCTTAATAGGAACCGACAAAAGATCTTTATCTTGACTCTTGATTGTGGTAGGTCCCACTTTTTTTTTTTTATGGGACCAACAAGGATAAGCAATTGTTTTTCAACCGCTGTAGAAAAATTGTTTCAAACCAGTTTCCCTGATCTTTATAACTTCTTCACATGGTGTCCTTGATTAGTTTTGTCTATCACTAATGATCCCTATGCCTATATATTGCAGGTTTTCATGACGAACCTCTCTGCTCCATTCATTTGTGAGTTCTTTAAGGATGCACTCGACAAATTTTTGCCGTATGAATCTTATCACCTTAAATAGAAGTTTTCTGCATTGAAGATTTATGCATCCTTATATGGGCATTTTTTTTCCCAGCTACATGGACTTTGTTTTCGGGAATGAGACTGAAGCAAGAACCTTTGCCAAGGTTCATGGCTGGGAGGTATGTATTTGTACATGTGATACTCTCACTTTCTCGCTTGAGGAATCTTAGTATTTTGGTGCACATTTCTTAACATGTTTTATCATGCCTTTAGACTGCTGGTGTTGAGGAGATAGCACTTAAGATCTCCAAGTTGCCCAAAGCATCCGGAACACACAAGAGAATCACTGTTATCACTCAGGGTGCGGATCCAGTTGTTGTCGCTGAGGACGGGAAAGTGAAGACATTCCCAGTGATATTGCTGCCAAAAGAGAAGCTTGTCGATACCAACGGAGCAGGTTCATATTCTACAATTTGCCTTTAATTCTTGAAAGCTGAAAGCACGGGACAAATTTTGGAGCTGTTTATGAAGTGCAATCTGCATACTCTCATTACCGTAGTTTTTAAAACCGGATTGAACCGGACTGAAAACTGGTTAAGGCATGGGTTCATGGGTTTGTGGGTCAGACTGAGAGTTCATTGGGTCAAACTGCATATTTAATAAATAATATTAATAATATAACATTATCAATACATTTACATAATATTGTAATTTGATATTGATTTATAACAAAAATCCTCAATATAGCTGTTATATTAACCTCATGTTTAACATAAAATATAAATATAAGTCTAGTAAAATAAAATAAGTATATTATGATAGGATTTTGTTTTTTCTAATTTTAATTCGGCCAGTTTTTTCACTAGTTCAATTGTGGTCACCGGTCCGACCAGGGACCAGCTGGTTCAATTGGAGCTAGCTGTATTTAAAATGCAATTGGGTTAATTTTGGGAACCAAACCAGGTGAGTGGCCAGTTCCCAATCAAACAGGTCAAACCAGCTGGCCCGGTCTGGTTTCTGGTTTTTAAAACTATGCTCATTACACATGCTTGTGGAACACTACTCGGGAATTTACTTACTCAATAGAGGTGTGTTAGGCATATGCTGATCCCAAGAATATTTTGGGAGTGTCTGCTAGTCAACAGAGCACAAAATAATTTTGTTGTCTAACCTTTGTCAGGTATTGGATAATTAGTTGGTGAAAACATGATCTTGATGCTTCGTAGAATCTTTTTCTGAACACAATTTTCATTGAGTTATACTTGGATTGGTTTTCTGCAAAATCACTTCTAAGATAGCACTGTACTCTGCATCCAAAATTTAGCAACCAGTGAACATTTCTTGGAGGTACTTCCCAGTGAAACCTTTAGTATGGGGAACTACTACTGCTGTGTTATTCACTAGTGTGGCTTAAAGGCTCCTCTGTATGTATAATTGTTTTATGCCCATATTTTAACGGGACACACCTATTGTGATATGCAGGTGATGCATTCGTTGGGGGATTCCTTTCTCAGTTGGTTCAGGAGAAACCGATTGGGGACTGTGTTAAGGCAGGATGCTACGCATCAAATGTGATCATCCAAAGATCAGGTTGCACCTACCCGGAGAAGCCTGAATTCGCCTAATTGTCGTAAATGAATTTATTCTGGTCCCAACTAACAATGATTTTGGGGCCAAGTTTTCCCCCTATATTTTAACGTTTTGGGCAACCTGCAAACTTATATCCATCTGTTTGGCGCACTGTCTCGTGTCTTCAATATCGATTATGAGTTGAATTAATATTCTGAGGTTATAAGTCCTGGCATATGGATCCACTTAATGCTTCCAATCTGAAGCCGACTCTGAGCACTAGAGAATGAACTGTCTTGTTCACTTGCTTATGTCCCTTGTTGCATTTTGACTGAGGGGTGGAAGGTCGTGACCAAGATCGAGTTGGCTACAAGAAGGGCTCCTTGAACCTTTGTTTAAACAAAAAGATCTCATTTCTTCGTTTTCTTCCACTATCAGTTGATGTCTAAAGAAGATATGTGGCTGTCATCAAGGCCAAAGAAGTCTCCATATGGCGAGACCGTTTAGGCTACAGTGTACGCTTTCCGAACCTGAGTTGTTACGCCCTATAGGCTGTAGTCGAGGCTTCATTGGCCTCCATTCTTGGCTCTCGTTGTCATGGCTAGGCTTGTGATAAGCTACACATAGGGGATTTATCAATGAAAGTTCGATGGTGGCGGGAGCCAAGTAGAGCAGCCTGAGTGACAACTCACAACTAAGGCAATTTGCGTCTAAATAAATCTCACGCGGAGGCTGAGAGTCGAACGTGGCAATTATGTTGGTCCGAGTAAGTTCATGTGAATCACTTCTCAGGATCTCTCAACAAAACTTGAAGCGGGGGTTGAGCACAACAACATTATCAGTTGGTTGCCCAAAATAATTGAAGTACTATTCTCTAGTTTTGACGTAGTAAGGCAGAGATCAAACGGGAAATCCATTACCAAAAACTTATCTGCCCTTTCCCTTTTGTCACCATTATCTTGTATGCGTTCGCTGTTGACATTTGAGTATCCACTAACATTCCCACTTGATGAACTGGAACTTTCGCATTTGGGCAGTGAATTGGGACACCGAGTCCGTCTAAAGACCATACGGGTGGTTGCCATGGACTGTTGATAACAGGAACTGTATCATAATCGAGCGTACAATTCAGTGTACAAAAGATTTGGGGGAGTCTTTCAACTTCTTTGTTCGAGAAGTTACGTAAATCGTCATCCGCATAGTGTGATCGGCCCAATTTATCGGGACGAGTAATTAGGGGGTAGTACTCAGAGCCATCATTAGAAGCTGCATTGATGTCCAATAAAATATCAACATATCAGTAATTAACTGGTGCAAAATGAATGATCCCACTCAATTTTGTCTCATCTTTTCGGTGGTGGAGACGGACACCATGGATTTCCTCCCTTTTCTCTGTTAAACCCTAACTGTTTGAATCAATATCCAGTGCATTTCTCCCCTTATATATAATGCCTTCAACCCCTCTGATATCGCCCTACACCGTTGAACGACGACAAGGGTCCTCTTGTTTCCTGAAGTTATCCCGACAGCCATTGCAATGTTCCCTCTCCTGAAGATGAAGCACCTGGCTGTGATTATTGTGTTGACGGCGGCAATAAGCTTGCTTGTCTCAGTGGAGTCGAGAAGGGTCCTTCTTTCGGTTGAAGCAACAAGGAAAGGAGGAGGGGTCCAAAAGGGGATCAGATCGGAGTTGTCATCGAGTTCGGGTGAGACAGATCAGTGGAACAATGTCAGGTACCCTGAGGGCACCAACACAGAAAACCACTACAACATACCCAGAGAAAGCTTCGGTGATTGGGGTGGTGATGGTACCAACAGCAACAAAAATGGAAGTGGCTAGCTAGATCCAGTGCTATATATATTATCTATATATATATATTTATATTTATGGGATGCGTATGAGTGTATAAACCGATCCCTCATGTGTACGCAGAATGCACGTACTACTTGTATCGCAAGATATGAATACTGAGCTTTGAATATCGCGTTATGAGGTTATACATGGTTAAATGGTGGGAGTCCCTGTGGAGATAGATGGCATCCTGAGGACAATCGATTAGCTCGTGTTACCGATCAAGATATCAGCTTACATGTATAGTACGTAGTAATAGGCTCGAGTTCACAGTACATCATCACTGGGTTGATGTCGATCGGTGGATCGAACTGGAAGATGTTTACAACGCCCACCGCATGATTTCTGATGCAGCTGGATGTAGGAATCCTACAAACCAAACCACATGCATGGAGCAAACATGATCTTACGACATCGAAAGCTTTTGAAGGATGCGAGACTTTGAGTAGTGTCGATGGCCAATCAGAGCTGTCCCGATAGGGCACCTGCAGGACCAAACTGCCTCACTATATTGACAATCAATCATCCAAGAGGATGGTTGACAGATACCAAGAGATTCACTCGTGTGGTTTGCATTGGATTTTTTTACCCAATATGTACAGCATGGGATTACATGGCATATGAGTTAGAACACTCGGAATACGAGACATCGACTTCGTCTGTGTTCGCATTTTGGTTGTTGTAGTAGATGTATGAACCCGGCTCAGCCCTACTAAAATGGTTTCCCTGGTCGGCTGGAATCAATGGCAAATTAATCCATTCAGCTGAGCAAAGGCTAGCACCCGAGATGATAGAACCTTTTTGTCCACTAACCAAATAAAATTTCTTCCACAAATGGGAAAGGCCACACAAAAATGATAAATATAAAAATGGAATCACAATAATACTCAATAAATTAGATTTCATTTCTGATAGAAAGATTAGGTGCCTTACATTGATTCATTATTTTATTGAACTCTTTTGGTGGTTAAAATTGTGCTATAGATAGGTTTAGAGACAATATGTGAAGCCTTTGCATGAAAAGATGGATTTTGTATTTTCCAGGCATCCATAAGCTTAATAATTCTTCATTAATCTAGGATCAGGTTGGAGGGATATGATGAGTACTAACTATGGATGAAAATTATTAAGCTGAGATCTCCTGATTTCAAGTCGAAAACAACATCATTATACCGAGCTTTTTTGTCGGTTTATTTTAGAAAGCCGCAAAGGAGGAGGCACCAAGAAAAGGGGCAGCCCACTAATGAATGACATGCAGTGAACCCATTTGACTTCAATTTGAGCTATGCTTCATTTTGAGCCACAACCTCATCCCACTGAGAAAAAGTGACAACCTATTTCCCTACACCGATGCTGTTATGGCGGCGCATGAGTTTCTAAATTTCTCCAATGCACCAGGCAACTTCTGTGGCTATCAACTAGCATAGGCTTTAGAAGTGCAGTGCAGCTCTTGGTGGAGTCGTGAGACCACATTGAAGGGTGATTCTCTAATGAGAGGCAGATCCCACTAAACTTCACCAAGAAACCAAAACTACAGGCACCCAATGGAATATCTTCAGGCTGTCGGCTTTATGTGATATGGAAGACATATGGATGACCAGGAAGTATCGGATAAGGAAGTTGTCCTTTATACAACTAAATCAGTCTCGGTGTTACTTTTGCAGTCTGAAGTTACTTCCCAGTTTTGCGTCATCCAGAATAGTTTCCGGGATAATGCAAAACTAATGTGTTTTTTTACAGTTACAGTTGAAGCAAGGTTGCTAGTTTGTACTGTAACTAATGAGTCTTGGAATTTTCAGCTCCGCTACTCCTAGGAAAGAAGGAAGACCTGGTCTTGGTCTTCCTCGGGTAGGGATGGAGGGCTGCCAGTTCGCGGACTCGCCGCAGCAGAGACTTGGGTAAGGGACGGCCGGCACTCTTCTCCCTTTGCTCAACCTACATAATCATGGACCAAGAAGGTAACATGTTAAACAAAGAAATTGTACAATGAATCCTCCGATCAACGACTGCTATCTACAAAGTAAAAATAATGACAACTAAATAACTATTGAGAGGCAAGACACGAAATCTGTTACTGCCTGCCTTAATAAATATAGTGAAAAATCAGATTGTGATATCAAAGATATTATGCATACGGCAGACCTCTCTCTGCTCGGGTTGCTGTACATGACTAGCTCTGAGAAGATTTCGCCACTTGTCCTGCAAAAAAAATTACCTTGTCATAGTATATATTGGAACAGGCATGAAAGCTAGTGCTTCACATAGTTTAGAGAAAAAAAAAAAACAGATGAGTACCCTCAGATCTATTGGAGTTCTATGAGCAGATGATGCAAAAGAGAGCCTTTTTATATCTGTCCAGTGTCCGACTCCAAATTTACAAATACCATCAATCAATTTTGTCACTTCCTGAAGAGTCCACATTCTTTGGTGCTTCCTCCTATCCATATTCTTTGTCAACTTCTTCTTCACCAATTCATCTTCCGATTCAGAAGCCGAAGAATTATCCTCTGATTCAGATTCCTGACGTGCCAAAGAGAATTCTCAAAAGAACATAAAAACTGCAAAAGGTAAATGCTCAAACTGATAAGAGACAGTCATAACTTTACACCAAAAGATAATGAGGATACCTACCAAAAGCCTGGCATGTTTTTTCTTAGGTTGTTTACTCAAAGGTGGTTTATCCTTAGCCACGAAATTGGTTTGTTTTGATGATTCTTCAATGTATCTCTGAGGAGGCTTCCGCTGTCTCCTTTCTCTGATGTTCATTGCAACTCTGCCCAGTACAGCAGAACTCTTTTTATTCTCCTCTGAATGTTCCGGAGCTAAACAGTCCATGTCATTCTCCAACTCATTGATCTTGCCTAAGTCAAGTAAACATGTACATCTGCAAGACCTCTTACACAATTCCTCTTTACATTTTATTTCTAGGGCAGCAGTCACTGTTGATGTTTCAGACGCTCCAAAAGCACAATTGCTACTTCCACTATATCCTGGAGAATGGCTATCTGAACTCGAATTGACAAAACGAAATCCATCCTTGGGACCATGGTTCAACGCAGAAACTTCTTGAGCCAAATCAATATCTGCAGATCAGAAAAACTCTGTGGCATGAGTTTAGTACCACACTCTGCTAAGTCCTCAGAGGAATAAGAGGATTAGGATTAACCTAGAAAATAATCTTCGCATGAACCAGACAGGCCATTTACACAATCAAGGTCTTCCACTTCATCAATTTCATCAAGAATTCCGTCAAGAGCCTGTTAAAGCATCTAATTATATATTGATGTAAATATAAAAAACAATCATGGCAAAGGGATTGCAGAGCTACTTATTACCAAGAATATGATGTGTCAATAAACATGTTGCAATCCAAATAGGAGACAATATTAATATGAGAATTTCGTATTCATATTCTAAAAGAATGGAACATTTTTAGGAGGGGACAATATTAATGTGATAAATATACATCCTAGAGGAAAGAAATACATACACCGAGGTTTAGTTCATCTTCTACCTGAGTAATGTGCGAAGCCATCCCACCTTGAAGAGAAACAGAAACATGCTCAGTTTGTTAGATGATTAGAAGAGCAGCTTGCCATAAGAAAACCTAGATTTATTGGATTGGAATAAAAAACAATAACCCTCACTCTGAAAATTGCGCCACTGGCTCCTGGAATCTCTACCTAAAGAGTAAAGACTAGTAAGTTTTTCCATAGATTAAGCCTCGAATCCTATCTTACCAGGGTCCTATTCACATGGAAAAGTTTTTTAGAAAAATTTCTTTAACATTTTAAGTGTTAGTGTGGCAACTAATAGCATAATCCTTTTTTAGAATTTAAAATCATACTGCATATACAAGAACAACAACACTTCACGGGAGAACTATTATGAATAAGGTACAATTCTGGGACAGGAATACTCCTGATCATGTCAAATGTAAGAACTGTAAGCTAACCCTGCATAATCAAATTGCTTTCTACTAACATTTTCCTAGTACATGTAAGATAAACAACAATTAAGATCTGCAATAGCTTCCAGCCAAAAAATAAAATAAAAAAAAGATGCCTGCAATAGCAATAACGAGAATGAAGTAGGACAAGATTCTAGCATCCTACCGCCATCAGCTCTCAAACCATACTTAACTTCATCTGAGCACTTGGTATTCTCCTTGTTGAAGGATAAAACTCTGTCCACTGTAGGGCACTCATTTTCTGGCTTGTCGTGCAAATGATCAACCCCAGCTATTGCCTCTAATTTAGGAAGAAAGGGTTCATTTGCTTTTACCTACAACAAAAACTGAGCATGAATTTTACTAAAAGAAACAGATCAGAGCTGTGAAACGTGAATGAGTTCCATTTCCAAGACTGTCATGAGGAGGGGAAAAAATGCCAAGCATGCTCAGGAAATGCATCAAAGAACAATTGATTCTCTATCTCCATATGCCCCAAATATGCAACAAAGCCCAGGCGAGAAAAATTTTCTGAAAAATCAAGAGCTTATACAAGCATTTCAACGGAAGCGTAGGGAAGTATAAAAGGCAACATCGGCGGGTTAAAAGGATGAAATTTAAGTCTCAAGAACAATCTACATTATCCAAATGCGGAGAGTATATATGCAACGCCCACAAAGGAAATGTGAAATAATCCGTCGAGCATTCTACCGGAAAAGAAAATTTAATGAAGCAACCAACAGGCTCCGCAAATTCACCGAATAAATTCTAAACTAGCCGGTAATAAAAACCCAAATACGATAGTTGGAAGTTCCAACTTGGAACCACGCAGTACAAAGAGCTTCGTGTCTGATTATACAAGCTAATGGTAACCCAACAAGGAAAAGGCAAGAACTTCAGCTCTATCGGGATGATCTTTTACATCGACAGGACGGAAAACATATCGGGTATGAAAATGAGCTCCATGGTAAAAAAAAAAAAAAAAAAACAAGACCAGGATAAACCAAGAGTAGAAACAACCTCGTTCATGGGTGAAGCAAACCCCGATCAGCTAGATTCCTCCGATCTACCGAGCAGTGAACATCAGCAAACAGTGATCCATCTCACTAACAGCGGATGGAATCAGCAGAGCGGCAAAAAGGCTGCAGAAACAGATAGAGACAGAGAGAGAGAGAGAGAGAGAGAGAGAGAGAGAGAGAGAGACGGGGGATAGAGAGAGAACCCAGCAGTGTAGGTAGGGTACAAGAGTGAGGCGATAGACAGGATATAGAGAGAGAGGGAAGAGTTGGGGTGGAGAAAATTTTTAACGTTTGAGTAGGAAGGTGTCAGATAAATTCGGGCGATGTCCGTGGCTGGAAATCCCACAATCGTCAAAAGTCGCCGCGAAATCAGACTGCGATAATGAGTAAGAAACATAGAGAAAGGGGAGAATCCATCAATTGTACCATGTAAGACCCTAACGCATGTCAGGATTAATCCTTTCTTAATTTACGCTAAGTTAGACGAACTGAAAGACGTGCAAGTCGGGCGTGTCGATGGCGATAGTGAAAATGAGAGTCGCGAGTAAAACGTTGAAACAACCCCAAAAATAAATAAATAAATAACAGTGTCGTTCATGTCGGGAAGTGACGGACGGTGTACACTTGGCCCACATTCACGCATTGCTTGCGCCAGGTGCATGTCATCCCATTCCCATCCGACACGGGGACCACGCTACGGGTACGGTCCTCGCGCCGACGGCTCCCACTGGGCTTTTCGGTATACCTGCTCCGGGTCCACGGAATTGTTTCACCTTCTTGAGATGTCGTGACAGAGTAATTAAAGAAAAATGGCGTTCGAATTAAATTTGGTCACCCAATACAATCTTCTAAGAGGTAATTACACTCTTGATTTTTTTCCCCCAATAATAGCACCCGTGACTCTTCTAATCTCCTATTCATACTCATATTGGGCCCATATGGGCCTCGAAAGCCGGCCCAGTCCACACCACGGTGGAATACATAAATGGGCTTTCCCTCATACTCAGGCCCACAGTTCAAGCCCGGTCCCTTTAGCCTCCCCCGGTACGTCATAGCATCACAGCATTTTAGTCCTTCCATTTTTCGACCTCGTCAAATGAAGATGATCTCCGCGGTCTCTCTCAGCAGCTTCGTCCCGGTCATGGATCAGCATTCGCATCCCTCCTCCACGGTACCAAAAGAGTTCCACATACCATATGCTCTACCTCTAACGCACGTGGACTAATATCAGCTTAAAGATTTCGAATTCGTGTTAAACATTCAATAATTTAATGCCTAAGTTACCACTAAGTCTAAATCCTCTCCCGCCTCACATAACCGAGCACGCGTTCGGGTTCTCGTCGCTGAACATCTGAGGCGCCTGATTGACACGGTGGTCCGCCATGTAGCCACCATGGGCATAGCTCACCGGCGGGTAGTAGACCTGGCTCGGTTGGCCTCCATGGTACTGGTATGGAACAGCCACCTGGTGGCCGTAACCTTCGCCATAAACATTCCCGTTATACCAGTACGCCGGCGCTGGTGGCATTGAGTAGCCGTGGTGCTCCATTTTGCTGACCTCCATTTTCACCTTGTCGTCGCCACCTGATTTCTTCTCGGCGGCCCCGGGCTCTTTGCCTTTCTTGTCGCCGCTGGGTTTGTCCTTGCTGGCATCGTCCTTCTTGGGCGGGACCACCTCGATGGCCCGGTTGAGCTTGCCTCGAAGGTAGGGTGTCAGCTCTTTCACGTCCATCGTGCCCTTGATTGTCACGAGGTCCTTGGACGGCTCCACGCTTACCGAGTCAACCCCTGTTGACCACCGCGAATTAGTGACTGATCAGCAGCTTGCTTAATTTAATCGAACGGAATTTATTGTTGGTTTCAAACACGGAAATGTCGGCCTTTCCTCTTGACCGTTCAAAGCAAACTAGACAAGAATATGGGACGGGACTGTTTTGTGGGTTACAAGGTTTCCAATAGAAGAAAATCTTTAATCTATACATCCTAGTACTGTTCAAACCTAGATTAGCCCGCGGCAAGAAGAAAAGTCAAAGTTGAATGCTTTGTGGAACTAAAAATCTAACCTTTGATCTTGCAGATGACCTTGTTGATCTTCTTCGTGCAACCATCGCAATGCAATCTGATTTTCAAGACCACCGTGCTCTGGAAAAATCCGCCAAAAATCAGAAATAAATTAGTCTAATTGATTAATAAGCTGAATTATAACACCACCCGCAGATTTATTACAACTGGTAATTACGAACCTCGACGGGTTTCTTGTCCTCTCCCTGCTTCTTCTTCTCCTCCGGTTTCTTCTCACCGGCTGAAGCTCCGCCGTCTTTCTTGGGCTGAGGGGAGACGAGCTCTACCCTCTTGTGGGTCTTGTCCTCCAGCCGCTGCCGGAGCTTGGCCGGGTCCACCTTTCCTGTCACCGTCAGCTTGTTGCCGGGGGTGTCGATCTTTACGTCTTCAACTCCTGCATTCACGTCGGTGGCACACTAGCCAATCAACCAGCTGAACTACTTCCCCTGGCAAACTTAGGGCCTCTTTTTACGCACTCAATATCCAGAAATTTCAAATAGATCGAATTCCCATCTTATTCAGTTACTTCAAAGACTCTGGAATTATGCTTATCGTGTTGTGGGGGCATCTGCAGAAGATTGTCCCTTGTCTTATGGTCTTATCAAGCATAGAAATATGATATTATTGTTCCTAATATGATAGCAAAAAGAAACTCAAGCGTACCACTGAAACTGGTGACCAATTTCTTGAACTTCTTGGCACACGCATCACAGTGGATGTCCATCTTCACAACGACGGCGGCCGCATCGCTGCCGCCGGACTTCTTCTCGCCGTCGTTCTTGGCTCCATTTTTCTGCAGCAAGCACAATTACAGGGTGCGCTGATCAGAGGGGAAACTAATTAATCAACCGAACCAGTCTCGAGCAACGAAATTGCCTTCTTCCTCAGAGAGACGGAGAAAAACTGACCTCACCCATCTGTTATGGTCCAACGGCTAACAGAAGCTGAGAAAATTTTTATTTCCTGGTTGACTCGTCAGGCTATGAAGAGGAGAAACATCGGAGACGGTAGGCGAGGGGATATATAGAGGAGAAGACAGCAGGTTTCATAGTCAAGGATAAGGATGAAGGGGGGCCATGGTAGGTGGCAAGCAGACAGAGTAGATGATGTCCGCGCTGACGGAGCCGAGCCGTCCATGTGGAGCATGAGGCCTCTCGGGCGACGAACCCTGCACACAACCCAAGAAATAGTGTCTGAAATTGACTTGGACCCTCATTTGACCTTTCTTCAATGGGAGATATTTTCTCTGTCACCAAACAAGAGGAGACTACTTCGATTTCAAACGTGATCTTAAATTGAATGTTCCCATAAATTATCAATACAATACAACTGGGATGGATAATTGAGTATCACTTTATATTTTTGATAAGAAGATCAGGAATTAATAGAATTATTGGACTTTCTAGATAATGGGTAAAGTTTAACAAAAAAAGATACTTAACCGATCCTAAGTAAGTATATAACTGCAAGGTATGACACCACACCCAGATTCAGGTGATTTAGGGGTGATGATTGTCCTTAGCTATGCGTCGAGGTGATCATCCGAAACAGTATTCTACGACACTTAATGCAAGATGTCACCTTTTTTTTTTTTGGTAACGATGAGTGAATGCAGATCGAACTCTAGATGCTGGAAGAGATCAAGAATGGCGTGCGGCTATGGTCCGCATGGGTGTGTAACTTTTGGAGGGAAGATGAGTGCGTTGGTCGATTTCGGCTGCCCGGTTGACGTGACAAGAGGAAATGCTCCACATATTTGCTAGGAGCGTAGAACAAGCGATAGCACCAACCGGTGGATGTTGATATTCAATTGGCTCAACCCTGCGTTCTTCGGGGAAGCACGTTCTTTCAATTAACTTTTTAAAATTCTTGAAATGATAAAAATAGAGATGATAAAAATAAAATTTATAATATTTTAATTATTTAACCGAAAATAATACTAATATTTCAACCCTGGGAAAACTTAGAGATAGTGAAGTTGGCTTTGGATCAGCCAGAACAGGCGGTGGTCCAACTTGGTTAATTTTGACACCTATCAACTGAAGAAACAAAAAAGTGACTACAGATGCGAGCCGGTTTAGGCATTTAACACGTTTTACTTATGTGAAATGAAGTGTTCGAGTCGCCGTGTGGATTGGAAATTACATAATCATAAAATAACAAGGAAAAAGTCCTGCGAGGGGACTGCCTTGATGAGCGAGCCCTACTCATAGTTATATCTGTAATGTGTAATCTCCCCTGGCAACAAGAAGAAGAAGAAGACGTGTGCCTTGTCGTATGAAGACATACACGAGCAGAACTCCACATGCAAGCTGTCACGTTAGCGTGATCGAAATGCACGAGACTTTAAGTCGATTTCACATGTGCAAGCACCGTCTTTCTCTTATAGCCAAACTTCCAAGCTTTTTCGGATCTGACCTGCACACTTTATAGATTGACCGCGAAAAACTTCTGCTGATTGTGGAAATTCTGCTCAAAGCTGTGCCCCAAGAATCCTCTGGTGACATTAACGTGGAGAGAAATCAGGCCGGGTGAAGTGGTATCAATATGATCTCGGCTAATAGGTCCACTCGAAAGGGCTTACTAAATCCATGCATCCCTGCAGTTGGGAAAAAGATGGGCACAAAAAATTGGGCCGTTTGGATCTCACGATGCGGTCCACTTAGGAAAGCTTATAGTTTGGGCCACTTCATCGGCGGGAAAATAAACCAATCGAAACATGATCACTTAGCTGCAGAACTGTGTTTTTGTTGCTTTTATTAACTGGGGTTGTAGGTTAGCCAGTCGTAGTACTTTCCCGGTGCATGAGCTTGTCACTCGATACATACGATGAGCTCCAGAAGCTTTTATTGACTTAAATTTGTAGATTAGTCGGTCGTATTGCTTTCCCAATCCTTGCCGTTGTGATGCTTCTTGATGCTGATATCGCATTCAACTCTATTTTGATGCTACCAAGCGTGTGAGAAAGTGGAAAGAGCGAGGGAAGAACGAGTTTCGGTGAGGTGAGGCGGTTTCTTGAGCGGCAGCTTCTCGTGCATTTTCATGGCTGAAAGATGCTCGTGAAGGATTCGAATAACAGTCTGGCCTTCTTTCTGTGACGTCCTCGTTACGATGACCAATATGTTATTATTGTTTATGGTAGCATGTACAACATAATGAAGTATTACGTGTAATGGAGATCCACATGGTTCCATTATGAGATTCTCATTTGTCTATGAACTAAGATAAGATAGGTATAAAAATTTTGAAGCGTCTCATTCCATTCCATGGGAAGAGATCTTTCTTGCAGCACTGCATTCAAGCTCCATGATGTTATTAACTACATTCTCAAAGCAATGGAATTGTCCCAGTGGCTCGATAATGCAAGTGCTGCTCTGCAACTTGTCCGTCAATGGAGTTCAGGGTTGCATCCTGGCTACACTACCAAAAACAGGTTCCAACTCCTAATGCCTCAGTTTTGAACGCCCCAGTCGGATGGCACAGCTCTCCTCCCGTTCGTGGAATATCCAGTTTAGAGTTACCAGTGCAGAACAAGGACCATCAACGAGCCTTGAGAGTTGAGATAAATCTTAAATTCCACTTCCCATTGCTTGTTCTTTCATGTAATTGGATTCTCCATGACTGCAGATGGAAAAAGGAAAACAAGAGCAAGAAGGCCTTTTCTTTTATGCCCTGTTAGAATTGATTTCCAATGATCATGATATGATCAGGAGGTTGTTGTCCCTACTGCTGTTTCCTCCACCACCACCAACACCCCCGCTTCCCCTTGTTTCATGATTGCCATGTTCAATGCAGAGAGTGAACTTGTAGTTTCAGCCCCACGAAATGTAAAAATTGGACCACTGCCCACATCAATTGAACATAAGACATGATGTGGTCCACCTTAATACTCGTACTGAAATTATTGCCATCAGCTTGTTCAAGTTGTCGAAGGCATATATTGGACCGTTACAGTGAAGTACAAAACCAAGTTGATCTCGTGAACAGGACAATGCCCAGAAACATCATGACAACTTGAACATCTTTACATCAGTCACAGTTTTTTACCATTCTGATAATCCTTTTACAGCAAACAGTCCATCTGCGCCGATGCTTTCATATGTCAAGAGAGGTCCCAGACCGCAGGCAAACATGAGAGAGCGATCAATGCCCGTGCTCCGAGCACTTTCATCATCATCTTCGTGGTCATTGTACGCCATCACCATCATCATCATCTTCTTCTTCTTCCTCCTGTCATTTTCTGTTTTCTCTTTCCCCAGCCCCCCCACGCTCGGGTTGTCGTCCACCACATGCTTTATCTTCCTGGTCTGTGTATCAATGCATTATCTTGAAGTCTTTGTCATCTTCCCTTCCTTTTCTTCAGCTTCCCCTCCCTCCCTCTCTCGTGTCTTTTCTAAGGCTCTTGGTGCACATATGCGGTAACATAGACCATGTCATCATCATTCACCCCCACAATATTTGTAAATATATCAGTTGAGTGGAATCCACATTATTGTTTGAATCCATAAACTATCAAGGCTTCGCAGCGTGTTCAGTGGTTCTTGTCAAGCTCGTGGACACAGGGACATGGGGGCCCCATTTCATCAGTATAATGGCGTCATAGGGGACCGGTCCTATTTCCTTCTCAAGCAAGGTAAATAAGATTAACTGTCATTCAACGACAGGTCCTTCATGAATTGGATATTCACCGTTAAAGAATCTCGCCGACCTTGCCCATACCGGAATTTCCAGGACTGCAGGATGTTCAGTTATGAGCCATCAGCAATACAGCGGGAGCCAGCTGCGGGACTGGCCAATTCTATCTGAAGGAAGCCCTAATCTCTTTCATTTTCTTGAAAGGACGATCCATGAAGGGATGGAACGTACATGGAGCAAAACATGAGATGCACAAAAACTATACTATACCCAGACAGAGGAACCAAAAATCAACTCCCAGAACAAAAATATTAGTGGGCACAGTAGAAAAATACTCGGTGAAGTTTAGCCTTCTCTCTCCCCGTCTTCCGTGGTCCTTGAGGAGCTTGATCCGTAAGTCATCCCTATGACCTGACTGTGAGTGAATCTCTGTAACTGTATCATTCGGGCATAGCAGCCGTCAGGATAATTTTTTAGTAAGTGCGAATGGGATCCTTGCTCAGCTACCTTCCCATCGTCGATCACTGCGATCAGATGAGCATTCCTGATGGTCGATAGCTTATGGGCCACCACGATCGTGGTCCTCCCTGCGCAGGCATGGTCTAAAGCCTCCTGAACCGACTTCTCCGATTCAGCATCAAGAGCACTAGTTGCTTCATCGAGGAGCATCAGCTCAGCCTTCCTCATAAGAGCTCTTGCAATGGCGATTCTCTGCTTCTGCCCTCCCGATAGTTGGACCCCTCTCTCCCCAACAAATGTCTTATATCCATCGGGCAACGAGGAGATGAACTTATCAGCATTTGCTAAGGTTGCAGCCTCAATTATCTCGGCTTCTGAGGCCGATTCATGGCCGTAGGCGATGTTCTCATAAATTGTGGTTGCAAAC
The DNA here is from genome assembly GCA_900174645.1 of Sonneratia alba. Taxonomy (NCBI): domain Eukaryota; kingdom Viridiplantae; phylum Streptophyta; class Magnoliopsida; order Myrtales; family Lythraceae; genus Sonneratia; species Sonneratia alba. The sequence continues at coordinate 5,848,871 of FWPY01000106.1, forward strand.
AGGCAGGGCTCTTGAGGAACAATGGCAATGTGCTTCCTTAAAGACTTGAGGTTATATTTCCCGATGTCCTTTCCATCAATCATGACCCGTCCGGAGGATGGCTCATAGAACCGTTGGATCAGAGCAATGACTGAACTCTTCCCGCACCCACTGGGGCCCACAAGGGCAAGGGTCTTCCCTGCACGGGCTCGGAAGCTCAAGTCACGGAAGACCAGAGTGTCTGGGCGGGATGGATAGGAGAAGTCGATGTGCTTAAACTCAACCTCTCCTCGGAGCCGATCTGGGACTGGGACTGTGTCAGGATCATCAGGGTCAATTTCAGTCTTACGATCAAGAAGATCAAAGACCGATCTCATGGCTCGGCCACCCTTGATGAAATCGGGGGCCAGGGTCAGTGTCTCAGCTGCTCCATTGGCTGAGACCATGAGGACCATGAAGACACGGATAGTCTTCGAGAAGTCTGAGATTCCATGCTTCACAAGCCATGAGGCATACCACAGCCCGAGAGCATAGGAGGCGTAAAGGCAAAACTGGGCCACACCAAATCCACTCCCTGCAATCTGCCCCTTCCAAAAGCATTGACGAAGAGGGGTCTGGAGGTTGAAAGAGAACAGGCCAACGATCTTTGACTCAGAATTGAAGGCTGCAACAGTTCTCACGTTGGCTATGGCCTCTCCTGCTAGCTGCGTGGCCTTGGCATGGGAAGCTTCAAGATCTCCGGAGAAACCGGTCATGAACATTTTCTGTCCGATGTCAAGATCAAGCAATCACAACAAAAGTAGATCAGTAGGGTTATATCTTTTAGCTTCTTAGTTAGAGATGTCCATAATAACCTATTAGGTTCTGCTGAATGTTGATCAAAGGAAATGATTCTGACCTGCAAGACAGTGGCCGCAACAACTACTGGGAAGACTGCAATAAGCACAAGAGCAAGTCGCCACTGTAAAACGAATCCAGCGGTGCATGCAACTAACATGAGGGCCGTGTTCTGAACAATCACCGAGATTCTGTCTCCAATGGCTGACCTCACATTGTTCGCATCAAGGGCAAGCCTTGCTGCAACCCTGGTGCTGTCATTTTCCTCCTGATCAAACCAAGCCACCTCGTTCTTTAAAACAGCTGTGAGCATCTTCTCTCTGACCCGCTTCGTGAGATTCTCACCCACAATGTCCCAGAAGAAGTGTTGGAGTGTGTTGAACAGAAGAGCCGCAGATGAGAGCCCAATAAGAAGGTAACAGTACTTTGCTATCTCTTGGCTCATGTAGTGCTGGTTAGGATTGTAGTACACACTGAGGACCGCACTCAGGACATATGCAAAGAAGGCACTGAGCGACCCACAAACCACTGAGCCGATGGACCCCACTAGAGCATAGACCCACTCGGGGGAGTTCATCTTTGCAAGGCGCCAGAAGGAGCTGGCCTGATCCTTGAAGGCCAGCTTCTCAAGGCGGTAGTTAGCATATGAGGCCTCAAGGGAAAGACTGAAGTCTGAAGTCGAAAAATCAGAAAGCCGGCGGGAGTAGGGTGATCTTCCATAGGAAGAGTTGCGAGTTATGATTGGTGAGCTCACCGAGTTCCTAGCACTTGAAGGCCTGCATTTGGAAAAATAAACAACAGAAAAAGAATTGGTACTTCTTTTCTTCTTTCTTTTCTTCATATCCCAATAAAGAAAACTGAAACAGGTTTTGAGAAGCGAATCTACTCAATCACCTTGCACTGCTTCTCCGAGCATTGTTGAGGGCTGTCTCATGGGCCATCTCCTGCATGCGAATCAGCTTTGCATAGACTCCATTTTCACCCTTGGCCATCAGCTCATCGTGAGTCCCAATCTCAGAAACGCTTCCCTGCTGAAGGACTGCAACAAGGTCGGCCTTGCGGATGGTTGAGAGCCGGTGTGCAATCACGAGGGTTGTCCTTCCAATCATGAACCGATCAAGAGCTTCCTGGACCAGCTTCTCCGACTCTGCATCCAATGCACTCGTTGCCTCATCTAAGAGCAGAATTGCGGGATTCTTGAGCATTGCTCTTGCAATGGCTATCCTCTGCTTCTGACCTCCAGAGAGCTGCAGACCTCTCTCTCCAACCTGGAATTTTAGCACACGATTTACAATTTCACAAACATAAATACACATAAATTAAGAAAATATGCCACCATAAATAAAGCCATGATAGAGTTCCATGGGTGTCTGTTTGAGCATTAAGCAAGAACTCGTGCCACTTTGTTGTGTCCGGTCCTTGTAGTCAAAAAAGAAAGACACCAAGAATTCAATTAATCATATCACAGTTAGAACATCGATCCTCCATGACCTTTGCTCCTCTCAATTGCCAAACATTTGGGTAGAATTCATACGAAAGATCAGTATCTTTCTTCTGAATCAATAGAATTATAAAATCTCATATCATAGTATAACAGCATATACCCTCGATCTTAACTTCTGCTTAACACAACCTGTTCATAACATATCCACATGCAAAGTTGACCAAAGCTATCACCAGCATGAGGATGATCGACCATGTCGTTCCTAACATTTTCATAGTACATGTAGTACGTCCTCTTTGTTGACCAGATAAATAATCATAGACCCAGTAAAAGTATTCCAAAGCAATGCAATAATTGATTGAGTCCTAGAAAGTCCAACCAAAGTGGATCAGAACCCCTTTTAGTCAAGATCCATGATTTATAAATCTTACCCTTCAAAAATTAGTAGACTTTCATACTTTACACACTGCTAAGCCCCATTTCCCTCTTGCAGTGGCATCACTCTCCACTTGTGATCGGTTTGGTACGGTTATCATCTGTGAGACTACTTGTCCCCTCTATTCCTATTTTCTAGCTATACCGTTATAAACACTCCTTTGCAACCAAATAGAAAAGCCCCACATCCCACTCAATACCTTAACCTGATATAAAGACAAAAACAGTCTCCTCTCTCCACATAGTATTCTAATTTTTCCTCACCCCACAAGTCATCAGACTAAGGAAAAGTCCAAATTCAAGCGTACCCATCAAAATTACAATTAAAGAAATCACATGAAAGTTCAGCTCAGGACACTAAAAACGTTTTCAATAACCAGGTAGGAGGTATCTTAAGGAATTTCTTATTTCCCCCTTTTTACGCCACGAACCTGCGTGTCAAAGCCATCGGGGAGCTTGACAATGAAGGAATGGGCATTTGCAACTCGGGCGGCCTCTTCAATCTCGACCTGATTGGCACTGGGGCGGCCCAGAAGGATGTTTTCCTTAATGGTGGTCGCAAACAGGGCAGGCTCTTGGCTCACTAGGCCTATCTGCTCCCTCAACCACCTCAGCTTCAGCGTCTTTATGTCATGCCCATCAAGCAGAACTTGACCTGTCCATTCATTGATAAATATGGGATATTCACCTTCAAACGACACAGAACTCTGCCCCTAATTTCTAAAAAGAGTAACAAGAATCATGTCGCACTTCATTAGATGCATTTGCCTAATGAAAGTACCAGACCTGATATCCATTTTCTGATATGAGGCGGAAACTGGGACTTGACACAAAATTCAGTTCCATGAAGAAGAATGAACGTATGGTCTTCATCCGCTTCAGTCAGAATAGAAAAGACTCTCTCGACCATGAAAAAATACTTTAGATTTCCATATAAAGCATCTCTTACAATGCTTTTATACTCGAAAATTAGCCAATTGCTATAGTAGCTGCCAGAGTAACTCAACCAAAAAGAAAGATCTAAAACACGTGGGAGAATAGAAAAAATGTAAAGCCCTCACCTGAGGTGGGATCGTAGAACCTTTCAATCAGGGAAACCACGGTGCTTTTACCAGACCCGCTGCTTCCGACCAAGGCAATGGTTTTCCCAGCAGGGACGGTAAGGGAGAAGTCATTCAGGATCCGAGCATCGGGTCTCGACGGATATGAGAATTCCACATTCCTCAGCTCCACGAGCCCAGTAACCGAGTCCAACTCGAGACCCGATTCACTGTTCCTGTCTATGGTGGGCTTGTGGTCGATTATCCGAAAGATTTTTGCAGCGGCAACTCGAGCCTTCGCAAACGCCGCCATGCTTGGGGCGGATTGTCCTAGTGCCCTGAATTCAATTACAAGGAAAATGTGCTTGTTACCCTTTCGGAAGATACTATAACAGGAACATTAAAAAGTAGATAATCTTGGATAATCGGGAAAATGTAACATAGAACGTGTGCCAAGAAAGTTCGGAGAGTTGCAGAGAACCAAAAAAAAGAAATTATTCCTTGAGACGGAGTGCTTACAGTCCACCGATCATGACTGCGAACATAGTGGCGATGGCGAGGCCGCCGTTGGTGTAGTGGTGTCGTACGAGGTAACCGCCATACCAGAGGAGGAGCGCGTAGCAACAGAAGACGACAAAGTAAGTGGCCCCGAGACCCAACCCCTTGGCAAAACCGCTCCTGTAGCCCAACCTCTGCGCCACCTTCAGCGCCGCCGAGTAGGCCTGCAGCGCCCTTGACTCTCCGACGAAACCCATGACCACCCGAATTTGGACGACCGTCTGCAGTTCTCACATATAATCAGTCGCGTCATGAAGCAGTAAAAAGGCAGAAAACAGAACCCACAAAACCAATAGATCAGCTCCATTACCTGCTCGACTATGTTTCCGGCTTGGGAGAGAGCTTCTTGGCTCTTTGCCGACAGCTTCGCAAGCGTGGTGGTGTGGATGCCCCCAATAACGGCGATCAGAGGAACCACCGCGAGCGTCACTAGAGCCAATTGCCACACGGCGGTGAAACCCACGACGAACCCCGAAACAAATGTCGCCAGGTAGTGCATGAAATTGCCCAACTGCACGAAATCAATAAGTCAGAATGTTCCATTCACGCAGTACCATGAAATGGATCATTGAAAAGCTTTGCATTTTTCAGGTGAAGTATAGACCTTCTCGCTGATGGCGTCCTGGACCATGACTGCGTTGGTGTTGATGGCAAAGACCACGTCTGAGGTTCGGACTTCTGTGTCGAAGAACTGAATGTCTTGCTTCAAGGCTGCCTCCAGGTACTTGATCCTCATCTTCGTCGACTGCCTCTCTCCGGTCCACATCCAACATGATATTTCTGCAAACCCGGAGAATTAGCTCACCTCGTCAGTTCGTCAACAAGTTTGGTCGATCAGAAAACTATCAATTCATGTTTCATCTTTTGTTCTTTTACCTGCCCAGGAAGATGCCCAAATGGCAGCACCCACCACCAGAAAGTAGAATGCATACTGCAACTCAGACACAAGGGAGCAAAAGAAAAGGACCTCAGCATAATACAGGAGTTTAGCATATTTCTACCCTCGATGGTGATGAATTGGGTGTATTTGAGTTCGATTGTCATTCACCTTAATGACTTCCTGCGTCATCTTGTCCACATCGTTTGCATTCGATCCGAACGAGTTGACAAGATCAGCGAAGAAACGGAGGAACAGGGGCAAGGAGCACCCATGAACAATCGCCCCAACAGACCCGATCCCCATCAGCACATAGTCAAGCCCGTCGGCGAATCTGAACAGCTCGCCGAACCCGACTGCAGGAACGTCTTTGGGCTTCTCGGCACTACTTGAATTACTACCACTATGGCCATTGCTATTACCGATGCCGTCTACCTTGGGCTGCTCGGTAGTATTAGGAGGAGGAGTTGAAGGGGGAGCCTCCATTTCTGCTCTCCCTACTCCTGCTGCTGCTGCAGTGTGTGCTTCTTGTTGGTGATTCTGTTGACTCGGGGTGTCCGACTCCAGTCTTGAAGGATTATCAGTAGTTGGCGGTAATAGCGAAGAACAAGGAGAAGGGTTGAGCTTAGAAGGGTCGGAGGAGGAATTAGGAGAAGACAAGAGCTCCAGGCCATGCATTTCTGACCATCTCCACTGCTCAATCGTCCTTATCTCCTGGTGTGAATCTGATGACATTTGCCTAAAAATTCCCCTCTTCTTTAGTATCTTTTTAACTTTATTGTGAACATGAAGAACAACGAGGAGGACAGGAGCTCCTCCTTCGCACTCTCCCTCGCCCTCCTCTCTCTCTCTCTCTCTCTCCCCCCGTCAAAACCGCCCCACCCTATCTGGCTTTTGAGCTCATGTGCCTCTGTTTTTCTCTCTCCGATTATTGAACTGAGAGAACAAAACAAAAGAGATTAGACAGCCAGTCCTAATTCACAGTTGAAAACGCATCTTTTAAAGGAACCCGACATGAGACCCGCTCCGGTTCTTCGATCCCACTCTATTTTATCGGTGACGATGATTTGTTCCACAAATCTTGATCTTGGGTCAGCAGGGAAGCGAGAAAATTTAATGGGATGTACAGTCAATTGGGTACACTTGCTGGTTCAGTGGTAAACAAGGAAAGTGACGGATGATGAGATGAGCGGAGCCAGAGATAAGCCACTGCAACCATCAACAGGGCAAAGATGTAGAGAGAGAGACAGAGGAAAAGTGTGGGGGAATGAACTTTGATTTCCCACCCGACAAAGGACACTGTGCGGAAAACTTGAGGATGAGTTTTTGACTGAGAACAGTTTGCGACCATGAAAATGCAATAAAAATCCATCTTTTATCCCAATATTTTATCTTTTCGATGATTTGGGCACCGATAATTGGTTTTTAAATGAAACTCAAATTCCTTTTTTTCCCATTTTTCATGAACGGTGCACCGTTTTCAATCAATTCAAGTCAATTCCTTTGGCTTCTTCTTTAGCAAGTTAGAAAATTGAAGCTACGGCGGGTTGGTAAGAGAGAGCTTGCAGGGGGAGGGGAGCTTTTTTCTTCATCGTTATTTCGTGGTCTCTCTCATCTTTCTGTCTGTCCCCCCAGTAAATCCGGCGATCTTTAATCGCTTGCTTTCCCTTTCAGATGACAAGAAAGAGAACAAAACCCAAAAGAAACCGCCTCGTTTATGGCGACGTCCCGTCGTGATCGCCAAGCTTTGCTGCAAGTGGATCGGTGCAACTCTGAAAACGTATCTGTTGATTACACACGTCAGATCTTCATCTGCTGCTAACTGGTTTCGGCATAGTTACAGATCACCAAGAACTCATACTTCACTGATTCTTTACACTTCTAACGTTCCGGCTCGAAGGTCATACATAATCCATCGTACGCACATGTTCATCTGCATCAATTAATCCGAGTCCTCGTGCCCCTGTACTGTAGCGGTAATCCTTCCGGGAACAGTGAGGTGGCACACCTTCCCAAACACATGGCAGGTAACAGCGATGTAGTGGTGTGTGTTGACCGACGACTTACCGAACCTAGAACGACTTTCGTCTTCCCTCACCTCTGCATACTTCCTGTCAGCAGTGAATTAAATAAACATGGAGAACAGCTAAACACTACAGTTTAGACCATTCAAACTCTACAACAATTGTTTTCTTCCATAAATTTGATGTTCCACCGAACAAGCACTGAACATTCAGACCATCCACCAATACCTCATGCAACTCCAGAACGCGAATACCTGGCGTAGCACGTCTAATCTTGTCGAGTACATAATGTCCTCAGTGTCCTTCAAAGGGACGTTGTAATTTCGCTAATCATAGCCAAATACCGATTGTCGTGAAAGTAATGTCCCAGTGAAGCCTTTTTCCGTACAGTAGAAAGAGGAGATTTTTTTCCCCCACAATAATTAGACAAAATTTGGGAGCAAATCGTAGACAAATCTTGGGATTCTTCCCCATTAGATTCTTTAATGAAAATGACAGCAAATAGTATAGTTTTATCCGGTACAACCATACTTCTTCTTCTGCCAAACTAGTTCTCTCTGTTCATGATTAAAGTCAGCGTACTGTATTCCGTCAAAGCCCCCCACTAAATTAATCACAACTTAACAGAAGAATAATCCTGTTTAAGCGAATAACGGAAGGGAAGCGGCATCCCACCACCACCACCACCAACCCAAAGCAGCCAGAAGCTTAAGAACCCTTACTGAAGCAAATTTGTAAAGCTAATCGGCTCACCGAGACGTAAAGCTTTCTCCATCATGACTTTACTGTACTTGCACAATATAATCTCATGAATCGTTCGGAGGAAGGAGGTGTCAAGCCACCTTAATCCACCAATATTGGTGGAGAATCTACTGGTAATCACGTGGCTGCAGGTCTGAAACACTGAATTAATCTGCCGTGTGAAGTTGAACGCAACTGCTTTTTTCTTTAATATATTTTATAGTACGGACCTGCATAGAGCCCGCGTTTGCAATGGCCGAGGAATCATTAAGGTTTTATGCTCTGCTTTTTCTTCCTCTTTTTTCTCAAGAATAATTTATTTTTAAAAAAATTTAATCTCCTGTTTCTGCCCCCTTCCATAGGAATAAATGTGAGATGAAAATCATGGTGGGTGAAAGCCTTTGGAGGGAATAAAAAGGAAAAAAAGAACAGATCAGTAATATTTTCATCGAAGTAATCGAACAGCCTCCTACCTAGACTGTTTTTGCCAGTAATTTTTAATGGATTTTGATAGAGTGGATGGACATTGTTGCATTCAACTTAGAACTAAGATTCTCATTGATTCGAATATACATCGAGTAATGCAGCAGTTGTGGACTGATGACTGTATGCTCTACATTTAATGGTTATCTGCCCTCTTGCTTCTCTTGCCTGAGTCATTCAGTGAAAATCTCTTGCTTGCAGAAGGGCTAAAAGACCAAGAGGAGAAAAAGCTCTTAAAGGGTGAAAGACCACGAATTGGCAGGTGTGGAAACTGACAAAGATTTTAAGAGCAGAGTCATATCTGACAACACCCACCACGGTTCAAGTTTCTGTCTCTATTTCACAATCGTCTGTCGACTCACGGCATTTACAGGAGATCGATGCCACACTCTCTCTCTCTCTCTCTCTCTCTCTCTCTCTCGGCTACATTCGTATGAGACATGAAGATGAAGTTCTTGATCGGCTTCTTTTAAAGGAACCATCGTCTCGGTCAACTTCTACAAGCCGTATATCGGATCTAACTTCTACCGAAAGAACATTTGAGGTTTCACCGCGTGATTAGCGACCCGGCCCTACCAGTAAAAATCTCAGTAGAATGTAAAGAAAGGTAAGTTACAATGGAGCAAAGACTGAATGAAATAGAATCCAATGATTGTGTCGGAGATTAGGTGAGGCCCTTTGCCTTTTGGTGGTCGATCTCTAGCACACACAAGTCGACAATGAGTCGTTGCTTTACTGAGAATGGCTCTATTGCCCAGTTCGGCCACCCATTCTCAATTGCCCAGTTCGGCCAAGGGGTGGGACACTGTATAGATGTAATTATATTTCTGTTTAAACATAAATTTCGATTTCTCAAAAAAAAAAAAGAAGGATCTTGAGTTTAAACTCAATTTAGCGGGTCATATACATATATATTGCATAAAAAATAACTTTTTTTTCAAAAAAACTTGATATAAAATATAAAGAAGAGAACGAATCGAATCGTTTAAAACAGTTTACATCATTAGTTTTTGTTACTTGGTCAGAGGAGCGTTTTTGAAATGATTAGCAGTACTCGTAATTTTATGAGCTTTGCGATAATTATTGTAATTATGCAACCTAATTAGGGGAAATTATGCCCACCCAAAAAAGATAAGAACAGGAAGAGGAGGAGGGAGGCAGGGGCACTCGAATGAATGCTTGTGCCAAAAGTAGAGCACGTTTACGCCCTTCATTATGCCATTCAATTTGTCTTTCTCGTAAGCATTATCATTGACGTACCTTTATGTCCGATGTCATGGGCCACGGACGCGATCTGGTACTCTAAGGTTTCATCCATGGAGGAACCTAAGAACAATGGAAATTCGTAAAGGGAATCCCTCATTAGAGACCTTCAATTCAATCCTCATCTTCGAATCCACACATGAGAATGATCCGGGTGGAGATGGCGGGTTTCAGATTCGAAACATGTGAACTATTATTAGGCCATCGGGGCCGGGGCTCGGCCCGACAATGGGGTCTCGTCTCGGTCGGCTCTCTGCAGACGATGGCATTCCGTCTATTGAGGCTAAGAGGAATCTTGTGCCGCCGACGGAACAATTACATGGCAAACGCCCTAATTTTCTGCAGATCGGACTGACCTGTGGGAATCGGCGGGGAAATGCCCATGCCTTTACGTCACAGAACACATGGGTATGTATCATCCTCAACAGTTGCAAAGGGCTTCTAACGCCACCCAGAAAGAAATTTAAAAAGTAATTAATCTCTCTTACATGAGCTGGTGGGCTTCCTCTGCGCTTGATTTGTGGCTTTCATGTTCAATAGCTTTACGCGTCTTTTCTTAATTAATTAAGTTACAGAAATACAAAGATCACGTAAATAATTAAGCCCGTCATGTATTAAATTGAAATCGAAATCATATTTCCTTACAATGACTTCGACACGAGCCATAATGTCTTGTTCCATCCAAGGACAGAATAGTTTGATATTGGACGGTGGACGGAATGTCTGGCTTGCTTTTAATGATGAGGGGATGGACGGTTGAATTTTGAATGCATAGTGGTGGCGTGGTAGAGGTGGTGGTGGTGGAGGATGGGATGGGAATGGTCACTCGTGTCCATGTGTGCATGTTAGTGATCATAACAGATGGCCACTGCCATCTTATATGATGTCCTTATGACCGCTTTGGGATCTTCCATGGCGATGGAAGCTTTCGATGAAGGAGGTCCCCCTCCCCCCAACCCACCACCATTGTCCTTTTTGTCATTTTCACTTCAGCCTCTCCCCATTCCATATGTACTTTGTAGTGTAGCATTACTACAAAATCCTTGGCATGGCAATTATGCCCCGCCCTGCCCCGCAAGACCCGACCTGCGTTTGGCTGGGTCCGGGTATGGCTGTGGCCTGTCCAGCCCCGCTTGACCCGTTTTAATATATATATATATATATATATTAAATAATTTGTAATAACTTAATTCTAATAAATGTTATGTATTTAATTTATTTTATTGCAATTATTATTTGTTTTTATTAAATTATGTTATTGTGAATATTTAGATTTAGATTGTATTTTACACTAATTTTAGTATTATTTTAATCATTTTTTCAATAATTTGGATCATGACAGGTTGGGGCGAAAGTGACCCGGTTGAGTTGTTGATTTCTGTCGACATATCGACCACAGGTTTCTGCTGGAAGTGATAGGGAACTGCCTTTGCCGAGTGAAATTGGATTCTTCCAACCCCTAATTACTTAATTTTAAAGGATTTTCTTCTCTAATTTTATTTTATACAATACGATATTTGGAATAATTAAAATGAGTCGAATAATTCATAACTATTTCTTATTTTAAACCTCTAAATGGAATCATAAAAAATTGGATAGTTTACTGACAACTAGAACAAAACAGAGGACATTAATAATTGGAACGATGAAATGGCATAATTAGAGAAATTTTAATATAGTTATTACTTCGCAACGACTAGCGAGGGGAGGGAAGAAAATCGATCAAATTATCCGATTAATGTTACATTATTAGTTTCTCATATTATATAACGAGATGAAAATACTTAAAAGGTTAATATATAATGGTAATGATATGTGATGAGAAAGGAATGATTTAAGAGGAGCAAAACGACCAAAAGGCTGAAAAGGATTGGTGTTCTATTATTATGGACGAAGAGTACCCTAAACAGCTCACTTGAAAATCACAAAAGGGACGCAGAAAAGAGGGAGTGGAGGGATGGAAGGCTTGGTGCATTCCATGTGCATTCTTCTTCACAAATTATTGACGCCCCCTCCCCCCGATACCGACGTGCTCTGCGGGCAAACCGAAGATCAATCGTCTCGACTTCTTGTGGGGCATCGACATACACGAAATGTAAAATCCAAAACCATAAGGGAAGAAAAAAGAATTATATGTGGTATAGTTCATTTGAGATGTGAAGAGGTATGGGCATGTGAGTGGAGTGACAATTCTCTGCGATGTCTCTGCATCAAACTTTTAAATACAGCAATAAATTCACTTCTGATTTCCGGTTAAAATCTACATTTGTGGGTTTTTTTTTAAGAAGGGCCTCCTATTTTCTTCCTCCAAGTTGAAAAAAAAGGCCATTAAATTTGTTTTTCTTTACACATGGGTAAAAAAAACAATTAAAATAAAAGGATGATTTTGACTCTTAAGCCCCGGGCTGTCATATGAATCATTTTGCTTCCCCCTTTATGATAATTGAGCAATTGGGTGCGGTGCTCGTGAAGGTGAAATTGGAGAGTGAAAAACTAGAATAATGGTGACCCACAGCTAGCCGGCAATGAATCATTGCCATAATAATTTCGAGATTTCATTATTACACAGAGTCGCCGACCGATGTATTTGGCACAGGTACACTTGTTTGGATCTCTAAATGGTAGGTAAAGTTACGGGCTCATGGTCACCATGACAGAGTATTTACGTGATCGACAGAAGTTGGATCTTTAATTGCCCTGTAGCAGTGACAATCCACTCAAGTGTGTTCGATTTCTGTATTCAACTTATCAATATATTGGATGAAATGAATAATCAAAATTCAGCATTAATTCCGTTAACTTTTAGCCCTATCGAATGTCATCCAAGAATTCGATGTCCTCTTGTATCCATATCCAAGAGGTGAGATCTGACGACCCATTTGAAGCACTATCACATGGGAACCGGTGCGCGCGCCTGCCGGAGATTAGACTCAACCGACGGGCCGGCCGAGGATTTTGTACTTCAACCGGGCCTAGACTTTATGCTATACGGGGAGTCCATGGGCCTTGGTAATATATGGGCCTCTCTAGCGACAACTGTTTTGGGCTTTAACCATGGTAAAGCCCATAAACGAGGCACCCTTCTACCTCTCCTTCCTCGCGTGGCCTCGGTGGGAGCGAGGCAAAAACGGGCCACAAGAGAAAGGTCATGACCACGGAAACGGTGGGTCGAACAATGTGAGAAGCTGTCCAAATTGCCAAGAAAAAGACATGGTAATCTACCCGCCAAAAACAAAATATTTATTTTAATAATAAATGCAATTCTTGTAAAAAGAAAAGGAGTATTGAGTCTCTAAAAATTTTAGGTGGCGCCACGTGGCAGCATCCATTGACATTCCCTCTTCAACATGTGGCGTCGGAGAGCATCCGTTTCCCTTTGCTTCCTTCCTTTTCCCCCTCTCTCCCTCTGATTCGCCCTCCTTCCCCCTCTCCCTCTGATTCCCACCCCGATCCCTTAGATTCTCTTTCCTGTCTCCCTGCTGATGGCGGAGGCTAGCGCTGCGCTGTGCTTCACCTCTTTCTCTTCCTCCATCCCATCGTCGATTTCTCATTCTCGTTTCAGGGATTCGCTATCACCTCTTCCCCGGAGACCCTCTCTTCTCCGCCAACGCCAGCCCTACCGCTTCCTGCGTTTCGCGCTGAAGGCCTCTTCTTCCGACCCCGGAAACTTCCTCGGCGACGATTCCTTCGGATTCTTCCCCTGGGCCGATCGAGATTCCGGTAATCTCCCCGCTATCGTCTCCTTTCCATATGTTTCTTCAAAAAGGCAAATTTGGACGGGAAACCGTCCGCCCGTCTCCACATTGGTCGACCCCAGTCCATAGTTTGAGAAATAGCTACACGTGACCTCTCTGATCGGTCGTTGAGGTTGTTTTTGTTGTTAGGAAGCCTCGTGGATTGCTGTCTCCATGATATTTCATTGTTATGTTGTTGATCAATCATTGTAATTTGAGATTCACGTATCTTACTGTATATGTGCTTGTTGCGTGTGTTTTGACCTTGTTAATTTTTTAGAAATTAGCTAAAAATTGCTTTGTTTGCTGCTCTATCGGAACTCCCAACAGGAATGTAGACTAGATATGAGTAGAAAGATCCGATGTCTTGACATTGGATTAGAAAAAAAATTCCATTATTGATCCACGTGGTTCTTAGAGAAGTATGAGATTGAAGGTTGGGACCGAAATAATATGCCCGAATTGTTGTGTGGGTGTTTTACACTCCCATGAGAACATTTTTTTTTCAGGTTTAACAATTTTAAAACCAGCTTGTTTTCGTTCTCCAGATATTCAATGGGTTCCTGAGGAGAGAGTTACTTTGTTCACTTCCGAGGGACTCATCCAGATTGGAGGCTCTATGGTTCCTCGGCGAATTGGTTCTTCTGATGTGTGTTTCGTTCCCATCTAGTTTTGGATGTTTCAGATTAAGTTATCAATGGGATCAGGGATGATTTTTTGGTTAGACGCAGGGAATTAGCAAAGCATAGGGGATTCGCTTTTTTCTCTTTCCTTTTTTCTTTCTATAGTGGAGATTCAAGACTTACTCGAACAGTTATTCAATGGAAAATAAGAGCTTTGGTGCCGAGTGGAAGGGCCATCGCTCAATGGATAAAAATTACTGTTAACCGACATGTTGACTAATCGATTACAATAAATTGGGGCTGTTGTGGGGATCAGTCTGAATGTTAATAGAATGTTATTCCTTGACATATGATGCAGCAACTTGACAAATCATCTTGTTCAGTAGGAGCTTTGAAGGATATGGTTGCTCTTGGCAAACCCATAGCACTCGTTTTACTGCTTGTTGGATGATGACTTTAGGCTTATCTTTAAGCAGGTTTAGGGACCGAGTTCCTCATTTGATGCAGGGTCTGCAGTCTCTTTTTGATAGTGTATCTGCAATATATCTATGACTTTGTGAAACTCTTGAATCTACTGTGTGGTTGATGTGCCACTTCTCTTTGACTGAAGAAGCACGGGAAATCCAGGACTTCTCAAAGGTTTCAACGATTTCAAGAAAGTGACTACATGGATCCTGATCAGGGCCTGTGCCTTGGGGCACTTTTTGATATCGCAGCAACGAATGTAAGCGAGTGTTCTTTTTCAACAATGCTTTTTCTTTATTCCATTCCTTGCATCTCACAGGGTCCATCTAATCCCTCTGGGAACTGCTAATACTAGGGACTTGATATGGGCAGAAGACTCTGTATTTTTGGATTCTGCCGTTCTATTGAGATGCTGAGTGATGTGGTTGAAGATACTGTCATCGGGAATGGAGGAGAGGTGAGTGCCCCGGTAGCAACCCATCTAAACACATACCTCAACCCAATTTCTTGAGAACTCGCAAAGTTTTCCTTTTCATGTGCCTCTAGATCATAGATTTTGAATATAAATTTCTCCCTGTTTAGCCTACGGCAGCGCTCCTTTTCCTGTCTTCTTTCCTGTAAACCATGTCTCTTCCGATCCGTATGGCTTTTAGGCAGCACAATCAATCAATTTTTTTCCCTCAAGCTGCCCGACTGTGACTCGAGATGATGGGTAAACGTAGTATAAAATGGGAAAGCCCTGAAAAGCAACTCCCCCCTTAGTGGTCTAGGCCTCTTATGTTTTGGTAGATTGAAAATTAGTCAGGGCTGAGCTTTCTTACATATATATTTATTTATTTATTTATATTTATATGGAGAAGATAGTACATTTGAGTTCTTATAATCATGCTTAACAAACCCTATCATTCAGGTTGTTGCAGCGGAGAAGGGCATCAATGGCGGGTTGCATGAAAAGCTAACGATGACAGTCGCAGTCCCATTGCTGTGGGGGGTCCCGCCTGCATCTGAAACACTTCACCTCGCTGTCCGTAGCGGTGGCGGGATTGTAGAGAAGGTGTATTGGCAATGGGATCTCTTGTAGAGGACAATTTTATATGGCTCTCCGGGACGATCTTCCATGCAATCTGTACATAGCAAATGCTGTCTACGCCCGCCCATGTACAAAATTCCGTTGTAATTAGCCGGTAACTTGGAGCCCGGCAGCTTATATGATTCGTTCCATTTAGAAAGCTTGTGGCAGCTACACTTTTCTTTTCGGTGATAACCGAGGCATAATCCACGAACTTGTGATCACTGTGTGGGGAGGCTGACTCTATCAACCCGATAGATTGGATCCCGAGCAAGTGCGTGCAGTAGAGCTTGGAAGACACTGTTTTCCTCGTGTCTTTCTTTAGTCATAAGAGACGGAGACAGTGAGGAAATGGCTGATTGATGGACTGACAACCGAGCGATGGTGCGTCGAGGAGGGAAAATTGTCGTTTGACGGCGAGCGCATCTTTTGACCTTTCTAATGACGCAGATAAGACATTCCTAGAAATTTCCCTTTGTTTTCCTCTTCCCAGTTCCCTGCCTTTTTCATTTGTATAATGCCTATAGGCTATAGCTGGCCGACCTCATTAGTTTACTCACCCCCGAGAATCAAACAAAGTGGTAGACAGTGAGTCAATCCAGGCGTCGACAGTACAGCGCAGCAACAGCGAGCATTGACCAAGCGGTACGTCGGGATGCAAGTGTTCCAATCTCAGCATCCCTCGAGACGGGATTGTTACTTGCTTACTGCCATGGCATCCATCGAACCGTGAAGATCGTAATATGTTTCATCCGCACAAGGTCCTACCCGAATATTTTGCATCTTTACATGGAAGAAAATATTCGCCTAATTTCCTTAGCAAGCTCAACCTTCGGTCAGTCCACACCACCCGAAGAGCAGTGATCGAATTGGGGTTCCTTGATCGACTGAACAACCGAGCGTGTATGCTTGTGAAAAGCTAACGAAGTTGATACAGAAGGGAAGGATCGTAGAACTTGTCATATATTTGTGAATTTTGGTGAACTTTTTAATTAAATAATTGTTTTTTTTAACACGTATAGGACAAAACCTTAGCAAGACATCATGCCCTTTTGCCGTGAGCTATGATCAAAGAATTGGGTTTTTTTCCCCCTTATTTTTCGATTTATTTCATTCTTCCTCGGATAAATTAGTGGAGTGACATTAATTACATGGGAATTCTTCCAAAAGGAATAGTTGTTTAAGAAGACTACTGGGATTCGGGTCGCCATTAGTCATTTTAAAATCATGCGCCACTAACTCGGAAAAATCCAAGTTCCTTCCTAGGGTTTGATCACACTCATACATACATACATACATATACATATAGGTGCGTGTGTAAATTATAAAAAATGAAGCAAATGCTCAGTTTTAAAATATGGGAGAAGGAGACATGTTACTTTGTTTTTTTTCCCCCCTAATTAAGTAATCCTGACTTGTCAATGGCATGTGACATTACTTACACTGGTGCAGAAAATTGTTCTGCGACAAGATAATTTACACATGTATACCTCATTAATTTCCAAGAAGTAATGTTCATATTCATATATATATATGTTGATGAACACAAGAAGCATAAATATATATATATATATATAAGACGGCAAATCGAATAATCCAAATGCACACCCGGCCATGTAAAGACATGTAAAGACAAAGGAATCGGGATTGTGAAGTCGTATTCATCGTGTTAGTATGAACTGGTTATTTGAAACCCTGAATTTACTCACGCAGAGTCAGCACCATAATCGATCAGTTGTACACGCAATTTCCCCTACCTTGTTTTCATCAAACGAAAAGCTACCGTTGCTACTGTTAGTGCTAACGAGCAGCTGCTCGAACTGCTCGAACCCGTAATCTGCTGTTGTCGTATTCTCTCCCCACGCTTTATCGGCGACTACGACCTGAGTCCAACCGCCACCGGCAGCACAACCACTGCTGTCATCTCTGCCGCTTGCAGGCAGCAAGTTTTCTTTTTCCTCCACTGCTCGACATGGATAGTGACCATATGACGCTGCTTGATGTGCTCCACCAGCAGTACTGCTGCATGGCCTGCCGAAATCGTACTTTGCTTCAGACAAACTGCTGGTGGCTTCGCCACTGCCACCTCCAAAGTTAACGGAGTTCCCGCCTTTCCTCACCTGATACTGTTGTATGGGATTTTCGAAATTGATCTCTTTTTTCGAGGGTGACCGGAGAGCCGGCAAGATTGAATAGGAAGGTGATACTAGTGCTGGTAATGGTGGTGAAGGAATTTGATGAGAGTGGGAATTAAGAGGAGGTGGTGGTGCGGAGATGAAGGTATTATTAGACTGGAGTGAGGAGGTAAGGGATGACCGGTGAGGTATGGATGGCAATGGAGGGAGCAAAGCCGTGAATTTCTTCTTCAGCTTGGTGTTCCAGTAATTCTTGATATCGTTATCGGTCCTTTCAGGCAAGTGAGCAGCTATTACTGACCACCTGCAAGTTTATCTGCTCGATGAGTCCTAGACATGGAGCACTAATTATTATAATCTAGATGTCAAAGCCAGAGATGGCCCCGTTGATCCAAGATGATCGACACAATTTTCTCTTGATAAATAGCTAGATTTAGTTTTCTAAGGGCAAACATATCGCAGAGCCGAAGATGAGAAAAACAAAAGAGGACCGGGAGGGTTTCGGAGCTTAACCTGCTGCCGATGCTAGCATAGAGCGTGCATATCACTCTATCTTCAAAATCAGTGAAATCTCCATGCTTGATGTTCGGCCTAAGATAGTTGAGCCACCTTAAGCGACAGCTCTTCCCGCATCTCCTCAGACCTGCGTAGGGTCCAAACTGATCAATCGGAAAAGCACACGGAACCAATCAAGCTGATCGAGATCAAACGTAAAACATATAAAAATATATGTGCCTGACTATATTATAACGACGGAAACAAAAGGCATGCCTAATTATCATGTTCAGAAGTCAGAAGATACCGGCTTTCTTAGGGAGGGCGATCCAGCTGCCACCGGTGCCGTGTTTCTCGATGTAGCCCTTGAGCATGGCATCTTCTTCGGGGGACCATGGACCTTTGTTTACACTTGCCTTGTCACAGCAGGGAGCTCTTCCCATATCTCTCCCCCTTCCGTCAGTCTCTCCTGAAGGGCCTTCAGCAAATCTTGATCTCTTACACACACACCCACACACACACAGAGAGAGAGAGAGAGAGAGTGAGAAGACTTTGTTGGGGACTGGGAGCCAAATGGTGAGTGTCCTTTCCGAGAGAGAGAGATAAAAACACAAGTCGAAAAGATGGAAGATAAGCATCGATTCTTTACTACCAATCATTAATAATAATATGATTTTTAAAATTAAATTAAATTAAAATTTAGTAAATTAAATAATATATCTAATAAATAATATTAATAATAAATTTATATAATATCATAATTTAAATATAATTTATAATAAAAATTATTAATATAACTATTATATTAAATAAAAATTTAATATAAAATATAAATATAATAAAATAATATAAGTATATTATAATATATTTTTATAAAAAATTAAGTCAGTCGATTTTTTTCATCGGTTTAATTGGGTTCACCAGTATGACCAGGAATTAGTTGGTTCAACCGAAATTGATTTCATTGAAAGTGCAATGAGATCTTTTATAGGAACCAGACTGGGGTAAGTGGCCGATTCCCAGTTGAATGGGTCTAACCGGCTAGCTCGATCCGATTTTTAAAACTATGATTAAAAGAAATAACAAAATGATTTTACTCACATTTAAATTCTATAATTAAAAATTAACCTTTTAATAAGCATATCCAACTAGAATATAAATTATTCGAAAACCATCCAATTTTTGAATATTAGGTTGTTCGCATTAGAAACCATACACGAACAGTATTTTGGTTTACTTTGGTCAATGAGCAGCCTATAGATTAACAGCGAGATGGAGGTTTTCACCAGAAAATAAATCGGCAAACGGTGGCTGATATGCATTAGTCACTTGGTAGAGAGATGAAGAAAGAGGGATGGAGGATGGAGGTATTAATTACTTGGTCTACTTCCTCCTCTCTCTTCGTTGCAATTGTGGGACTCCAAAGTCTTTGCTATTGAATAAATAATGTGTCCAATAATCTGCATTAGTGGTTGCAAAAATTGGTACAGCCCTAAAGCACGGCCTAGACACGGCACAAAAAATTTGTGCTTGGGCCGGTGTCTTCTGGTCGCTTGATTGGCGCGATCCAAAAATTGTGTCGGACCAAAAGTATAAAAATATGTTTTATAATAAAAAGGAAAATTTGAATTTTTTTAAAAAATAATTAATTATACATGTTAATTATATTTTAATAATTAATTAAATTAATACAATATTTAGATTAATAAATCAATTATATAATAAAAAATTATTTTAAAATATAAATTATTTGAATTAATTTTTTTAAAAATAATTATTTATACAATTCGTGTCATGCATAGACCGATATTTTCAAGCCGTCCGATTTTTCGTGCTGGCATGAATTGCCAGCTCTACTCAGCATGCAACTTTGTGATGATGTTAATGCTTTCGGGAAGACGTGACTGAATTTCCACTTATTTTCATTTTTTAAAAGTTATAAACATACTGATAATATGTGATACAATTGACAAAATGCAATGGTACTCAAGAGTGGTTTTCACAACTTGAACATGATACATACATACATACATGCATATTAATTGTAATACAAATTTATTTTTTTACACTTAAATTTTACCTATTTTAAAATGATTATTCTAATTTTATATATTTAGTTCTCTAGTATATTCAAGTCTTAATTCTAAGTGTGTGATGATATGACTGTTATTTACTGACGTGATATAATAACATGCCAATAAGTTGCTGACATAGCATGTCGGCGTGGCAAATTTTGACTAACGTAGCGTGATTATGGGGCAAAAAATTCTACTGATATGTCATGTCACATGGTACCGTTAAATACATATCAATGAACCGTTAAAATTATGATTTAAATATATTATATAATAAATATGTGATATATTTTAAAATATATAATAGCCAATAATAAATATATAAACCCTCTTTTAATTCTCATATATATATATGTATATAAAATAAATTCCCATGTTCGAGCAATCCCAATTGATAAAGAACTTAGCCTTCGGTGGGATTCGAGCGGGGATGACGGCACGATAGACACAAGTAAACCTTACCTATTCAAAGAATGCTACAAGAAGTCTTATGTTTCAGCTACGGCCTATTTATAATATTATCTACGGTGCTTCAACGAGGCTGGCCCAAGACAAGCTCAGTCAAATTTTGGGCGAGAAGAGAGATGGAGGAGAAAACTTTGCGTAATATATATGATTCATAAGGATCATATGCATGCATATGGATGATGGACCAGTCTCATGCTTGAAAATGGATGCATCTGAATAAACCAATCGACACCGTTCTTGGTGATTCAGGATCAAGTCGGCCGAACCCATTATTGATTTCGTGTCTCCGTTACCGATCGAATAACGGCCAATAATTGAAACCCGTCTTTTGTTATGATCTATCGACGGGGGAGGAGCTCATAAACTCGAGAATATTGCCGAGAGAAACATACATGTACAAATCCGCTTACATCTGTGCATTTATATATCGTATGCACATATATAGATACATATATTAGGGTTCTTTCCTCTCTAGATATATGGCTGATTATATATATATATATATATGTGTGTGTGTGTGTGTGTGTGTCTTGAAGGGTGATCCACTTTTTCTACGTTCTTTCACCAAAATTTCTTCAACATTTTCAACCGCTCCTTAACAACGATTGTTCGGTTTGCGTGGAATAATATTATTGCACTCTGTGGAGTAGACTAATTCTCCCAGCCTGTCCCAGAAAATGAAAAAGAAAAAGGGGGGGGGTGCATGAGTTAGGGGTTTTTTTAGTGAAGTTGATAGAGATGGCAATGGTCCCCCGATTGAATTTTCCGGCAGATAGCTGGAAAGCATTTTGCTGCCACAAGAGCGATGCAGGTGCGTGTGTCTCCTCAACGGGCTCTCTCGCATGATCACATCTTCTGTCGAAGTTCGATTCAGTAGCCGAATGCCCACAAAATGTCCCGACTGCTTAACTAATTATTCAGGGTATGTTATCTCGAAAGCTTCTCGTGTGTCATCAGGCAAGATATGAATATCTCCAGTCATAAAGGCCGAGGGATGACTCTGCTGTCCGCTCATGGCAACAACTTCAAGCCCACAATGATGTAGAAATCTGGCTTTCAAGACCACAGAGATGAGAAGCGTGCCTTGACTGGCTTCCCTTCCTCTCTGGTCAACAGTTCTAAAGCCAAGCTGTTAATAAATATGTAGAGAGAGCGAACTGAAAGAGGAGAACTGAGGCGTTGTTATTCTGAATTCGATCTGTGGGCAGAATCGGATTCCCTCGAGCACGTAATTGTTGGTGAGACCATCCGATCCATAAATTTATAGATATTCATCGATATAGAGTGAGTAAAAGGAGAGGAGAAGCATGTGCATCTCCATTTTTTCGTGTTCTTAATCATTGGGGTCCCCCCCAGAAGAGGGAAAGAGGGAATTGGAGTTTTTTTTCGCCTCTCTTATGGCGCTATTGTCTTTGATTGATGATTAAGGAAGCTTGGTTCAACTTTCATCCGTGAAAGTTCTCGTAGCCTTCGTGGGGATCCTCCCCGGTGGTAGAATGGGCCCTCGTTATCGACCTTTGGACTCCGTCTTAGGTTTGAACCTTCTGGGCCACTTTGTCTGGTCTACCAATCATTATTAACAAGTGCTTGGGTTTTCAGCCGTCAACAATCCGACCTTAGCTCAGTTGGTAGAGCGGAGGACTGTAGTTGGATGCAGATATCCTTAGGTCGCTGGTTCGAATCCGGCAGGTCGGATATTCTCTTTTTTTTTTTTTGTTGGGGGTGGGCGGGGCCTTCATTTGCCTTCACAGTCCATTAAATGCTGACTAACTTTGGCGAAGACGTGTTTGTGGAGCCAGTTTCTTGATCGTGCAAGCCCAGCAGCCACTTTAATGCTCTCGGCACTCGTGAAAGTCGCCATCCCAACGTAAGACGATCATGGAACCGGGGTCGAGTCAAAAGTGCAATGAGAGGGCAATCCTCCTTCCTTCAATCAAATGAGCATTAAAGGGTTTTGACAAAATGACCCACAAACTAGTGGTGCCGTGTTCACGAGACGACAGGCACAAACAGTTGTGGTTTTCCAATCAATTTGTCAAAGCTTTTCTGCCCTCATGCTTATCTTACGTAGGGTGGGTGGGTCAGGCATCTCCTTTGACCCCCAGTCACCTATACTCTATAGCCCGTCCTATGTATGGGTCACGCGAGCAGTCAAATCACCATGGGATCGACACAGAACACCCATTTGGACCGAGGAAATTTCCCGGAACCAATTGATCCGTGTTTTCCTGGCTCGGGACGGGGCGGGACGGGACGGCACCAGACGTTGTTACGTGATAGTACGGGAACCGCAAACGGACCCTTCCTTACTCGGGAATAAAATGCGGATCGAGGTGCATGCGCCGGGTCCATGCAACAGGATGACTACATGTGGGTCCCACCCTTGCTTCCCCCCCTGCCACGTATGAAGTGATCACCGTCATCCTTTTTGGGCCAGCATCACCGTTCATTCCGTACTAATTCTTTTGCCCTTTTTTAAATAAAAAAATGAGTATAATCATTTAATTATAATTTAAAGAGCAGCGCGGGAAATTAGAAGGCGAAATTCTTAAGCGGGCCTTTCCTGTTTCATGGCAAATTATATCGTTGTATTTTATCACAATAAATTTCATACATGTGAATATGTGAATTATACAGTTTAAAAAAAAAATTTAATATTGTATAAATAAAATTTTAATATTAACAAAAATCGAACTTTAGAGCGGGTAAGTACCCTTAAATTCTTGAGGAAAAAAAAGAATTGAAAAAAGAAACAAATGCATTTATTTGTTTTCCTATTTTAAAAAAGAAAGATTTTCTCTCCATATGCTTTCTGGGCCTTATCCTCTGTCCCCCGCTCTCTCTCTCTCACACATCTCCCTTCGTTTCTCTCTCTCCTTCGCATCACATCTTCGACCGTCTCTCTCCTTTCCTCCCTCCGGCCTCCCTCCCTCCCTCCCCCCCTCCCTCTCTTGTCTCCGGGTTCTCTGTCTCTTCGTTGATCGCCGCATCCTCTTCCCTGTGAACTGCGGTGATCTGATTCCGATGATTCGCCGCCCTACGATCCATCTACGGTACAATTCCTCTCATGATCCTCTCAGATCCGTGCCGTTCTGATTGTATTCATGTAAAGTTTGAATTTGGAGAGCCCTGATGTGAATGATTGCTGAAACATAGGGTTCGCAGTCCCGCAATTCGTGATCAATGATTACTCGTAATCTCTGATTCAATCCCCCAGTCCCTGATCCGGGGCCTGATTTATGGTTTCTCAGGGTTAGGGTTCGATTTCTAGGAGATGCTTAAGAAGATCATAAGGGGAGGGAACCGTAAGCCCTCGAAATCCGACTCGAACTACGTTTCTTTGTATGGGTATAGACAGCCTGGGAATAGGAACTCGGGCTCGGTGTTGGCCGGCCCAGATGTGGTAGTTAACCATGTTTCACGGGGCGCTGCAGGGCTCATTGGCCAGCCCGGTGGGACCGCGACTGCAGTTATGGCACCACCTTCAGGCAATATCGAACCCTTGCCCTCCTTCCGCGATGTGCCAGTTATGGAAAGACAAAACTTGTTCCTGCGGAAGCTGCAGATTTGCTGTTACCAGTTCGATTTCACGGATACAATGAAGTCAGTCCGGGAGAAAGAAATAAAGAGGCAGGCGCTTGTGGAGCTCGTTGAATATATACAGTCAGGTTCGGGAAAGATCACCGAGCACTGTCAGGAGGAGATGATAAGGATGACTGCTGTGAACATTTTTCGGTGCTTGCCGCCAGCTTCTCATGAAAATACAGGCCAGGAAAGTGCTGACCCAGAAGAGGAGGATATGTATTTGGACCCCTCCTGGGCTCATTTGCAGCTGGTGTATGAGCTGCTATTAAGATACGTAGTTTCCTCTGATACTGATACAAAGATTGCGAAAAGGTACATTGATCATTCATTTGTGCTGAAGCTGCTTGACTTATTTGATTCTGAGGATCCAAGAGAGCGGGAGTATTTGAAGACGATTCTTCATAGAATATATGGGAAGTTCATGGTGCACCGCCCTTTTATCAGAAAGGCGATCAATAACATATTTTATCGGTTCATATATGAGACCGAGAGGCACAGTGGTATTGCTGAGCTTCTTGAGATTCTCGGAAGCATTATCAATGGTTTTGCGCTTCCAATGAAGGAGGAGCACAAGTTATTCCTTGCTCGAGCCCTTATTCCTTTGCATAAGCCAAAGCCTATAGCATTGTATCATCAACAGCTATCCTACTGCATTACACAGTTTGTCGAGAAAGACTATAAGTTAACTGACATGGTCATAAGGGGTTTGTTGAAATATTGGCCCGTGACCAACTGCCAGAAGGAAGTTCTCTTCCTTGGGGAACTAGAAGAAGTGCTTGAGGCAACGCAGGCTGCTGAATTTCAGCGGTGCATGGTTCCTCTATTCAGACAGATAGCACGCTGCCTCAATAGCCCTCATTTTCAGGTAGGGACTCAATTGTTGGTTTTCAATTTTCATGTTGTTTCATTCTTGTCGCTCATTTCTAGCACTATGACTTATTTCCTTAGTTATCATCCAGTGGTTGGTTTTACACTGTCCAGTAAAAGGCTGAGATATAGTTGCGGCAGATTTTTGAATGCCAAATGTTAAATTGGATATTGCTATCCTATTCAGAAGCTTTCTGCCCCTGAGAATTGTCTAGTCTAGCAGATATAGACTATAAAAGTGAGTACTAATACTCCTTTTCTTAGAATAGACTTGAAAGGTCTCACTAGGAGTTGTCCCAGGAATAACAGTTAGCTCTAATATCCTGGCAGAAGTGAAGTTCTAAGCCATGCCTGAGGTGTCAAGTTACTGATGCTCCTGGTAGTGGCTTCAGATATTCTTGTTCATTCATTCGGGAACTTAACTCTTAGCAGATCATGTTGGGAGTGCTGTTCATCTGCTGAAATGATAAAGACAACTTGTCCAAGTTACATTCTTATTTTGGCAAACACCTCTCATGCTCTGTGTTCACAATCATATTAGAAAGTAAATTTGTTTATTTTCCTTGTATTAATTATTGCCTATCAATTCCTATCCTGATACTGCTTATTTTTCTCATGTTTTTCTTCCGTCATGATGCATTGCTTACTTGGCAGTTTATACTTGGATGTGATAGATGAGTTTTATTTGAAATGGCTTTGAGCTGCTCCCAATTTGTAGCATTATATTCTCTGTCCTTTTTTGTAAAGAAAATTCTGTTCGAATTGCTTTTCTAATTTATCCTCACAACTTATGCCCCCCTTTGCCTGTGTTCATTCTTTTTGACACTTTCTTGTAATAAATATCTTTTTGTATACTCTTGCTATTTTTTAACCTGCTCTTTTTATTGGTTAGTTATTAGGTGGGAACATCCTCGAATGCTAATTCTTTATAGGGTCATAGCATGGTTTATAAATACTTGCTCTGTGCAAAATTATTCATGATTTTGATCCTTGATGCTCCTTCAAATCTTCTTGGCTGGTGGGTATCAGGTTGCAGAGCATTCCCTCTACTTGTGGAACAATGAGCATATTGTGAGCTTAATCGCCCAGAACCGCCCTGTGATTCTCCCAATCATATTCGAGGCTCTAGAGAGGAACATTGAGGGCCACTGGAACCAGGCAGTTAATGGACTGACTGTCAACGTCCAGAAGAAGTTCATGGAGATGGACTTAGAGTTGTTTGCAGAGTGTCAAAGACAGTACATGGAGAGACAGATCAAGGCCCAGGAGGTAGTGGAGCAGCGGCAACTATTTTGGAAGAGGCTTGCCGATGCAGCAGCAGCACAGGGAGGAGATAACATGATCACTGTTTAAGAATAGATAGATCCGTCGAGAGGTGATTTGGTTCATCTTTCTTCTCCCTCAAAATTTCCCTTTTGGTGTAATTCTTTGTTCTTCCTCTGTTTTGACACTCTCCTTTTTTTTTTCTTTTATCAATTGAAGATGTCAGTCAGGTTAAAAGGAAACAGCAATGCCCGATAAAATATGATGTAAGGTGTATGGAAGTTGTCAGTAATATATGCCGCAGATCGAGAATGTCTAGAGATTGCTGATTTCTCTTTCTTCTCCTGCTTCTTAGATGCGTTTCCTCTGTTCATATTGAGATGCTGTGCTATATGCCCGTTGCATTAAGCTGTGTCAGCTAGTTGCCGTAATTTCTGCTGCATTCCTAAAATTTTCATGCTTGTGAACTCTTTCTTTTGATTGCAAGACAGGCATCGTTTACAATGGGTCATAACATCTCTTGTTTCTAAAGAGTTAGCCAGCACCAATGAGCCCATCTACAGTTCAAAACCTGATCACGTTTTGTGATTCAAAATCAGGAAACCCAAATGTTCCATCAACTAAAGGCAAGTCAAAGAAGAAATGGTTCCGAGTTAGGGGTCATCGTATAGGTCACAACACCGGATGCGCTGTGTGCAGGTGGAGGAGTAACAAGCAGGATAAAGCTACTGAGGAGAACAGGAAGTGGGCGGTTGCTGATTGATCCTTGGCAGCATGGTTTCCCTGAAACTTGGCCCTGGCGTTCCACGTCCCAAGATCGTTGTTCCTGTTCGGTCGGGCACCCGAATCAAGATCAGCATTCCCATTGAGGGAAGAAAACAAGTAAGGAATGCTAGCATAGCATGACCACAGCAAACGTTCAATTATTCCACCGGAGACGAAGTCTAATGACCAATTTAGGCTCCTCGGGGGCCCCTGGTTTGAGCATTAGTGCGTTAGGGAACATTATCATATCACTATCTCTGGGCACATAATGTCTTTTTGAATTAGGATTCCACTCAATCACTCCACCGAAGCTGTGATCTACATTTCTAATGCACAACTGAAGCTGGTGGCAATGATTAAGGGACGGACAAGGTCAAGCAAGTCACTGTTGAGGAGAAGAAAAGATGACCGCGGAAGCACCAAAGAATGAAGAGAGAGAGAGAGAGAGAGAGAGAGAGGGAAAACAAAGCTTTGATTACGCATGCAATGACTGAAATCCAGGGTCGGCTGCGTGAGAGGGGAGAGTGCGGGTACTTTTACTATGACTTGCAGCTTCAATTTTAGTAAATTTCTAGGTGATGGGTCCGTGGTGGCATACCAATGCGGGAATCGAAAAGAGATATCAGAAGAAGCAAACCTTCCACCGACACCGAGAGCACCGGCGTGCCACGTGATGAGGTCAATGTAGGCAGCGGATTTGGGCTCGACGCTGTAGGCCTTCTCGTACTTGACCTCCAAGCCCTGTCCCGAGGCCACGAAGAAGGCACCATTCACCATTATATCGCCCTCAGACCTCCAGTTCCAGCCCCTCCAGTCATCTTCGTTCGTGTCGACCCTCTTTGTCACCTGCTCAGTAGACCACAAAAGACGCAGGGTTTCGGACAGACATTCTGCGCTTCAGATTATGAAAAATGCACAGAGGGTTCACACACGCTTGGAATTGAAGTAAGGAATGGCAGTGCAATAATTTTTTGAAGCCATAATGCGTGCTGCATTGCATCTTTTGTTGCTTTTGTGGGAAGAATAAAGTTTTGTGTTCTGTTTGCTGAGATAATTATAAGTTAAACTGTTAGCCTGGGCTTCAAACAGCGAAAGGAAGAACAACCTAAGAGAACTGCTTGACATGCTCCTTAATCTATTCCGCATTCCCCACTTTTGTGTGCTTTAGGGGGTCCCATCCTTGACAAAGGAGCGAGCTTGATTCACGGCCCATAATAGACTAATTAATCTATTAATCTAGAAACACCATCAGGGTGTAGGATTCAAACTGTATCCGGTGACCGCCGCACACAAAAGTCAGTATTCGTGATTCATCAGGTCTGGAACAAGAATCTCCTCGAAAGGATATGCTGGAAAATGGAAGAAGACTTTAAGGTTACCTCCTTGGCGTTGTGGTTAGATGGGGCGATGTAGCGGTTGCCCTGGCTGTTGATGGTGGGGTTACCGCTGCCTCCGATAGCGTACATCTCCCACTGGGTGAAGTCGTTGTTGACCACATGGATGTAGCCCAGACGGCATCGGGGCATCCTCTGGACGAGCTTCTCCCCGAAGTGGTTGAAGGCGATGGTGACCTGCATGCCCGAGTCTGGGAGGTAGTCGTCCGAGTGGCCCAGCAGCATGACCTCGTTGTGGTGGGAGAAGTAGTTATTGGAGACGGTGATCCCAGTGGATCCCATCACAGCATCGATCAGGCCGTCCTTGCAGTTGGAGAGCGAGCAGTGGTCGATCCATATGTCGTGCGAGCCGAAGATGGAGATTCCATCGCCATCTGATTTCGTCCGCCAGCCCCAGTGAGTCGGGCTTGAGCGAACATTTGCCTCCCCTGCAAGGTTCGAGGACAGCAGATAAATCGATCAGTTGGGCTAGAAAACTGAAGTCACAGAAGAAAGCTAGAGAGAGCTGGCACGGTGAATAGGTAAAAAGGCTCAGCCTATCATTAAGGTTTTACCAGGGGCCAAAAAAAAAAGGACCTTCAAACCCAAAAGCGGTATCGCCCTCCATGTATCAGAACGAGATAATAACTTTCTTTACCACTTGGTTTCTTCTAGTTGAAGCAATGGCTAATCCCTATGAATGTGCTTGAGAAAGAAGGCCCTTTTAGTCACTTTCAGAACCTAGGCTTGATATTTGGTCGAAAAGAGTGAGAAAGGAATCGGCATATAAGGAGATCTTCATGGTGACCCCACTTGGAGCTTTTTCTATTCCCTAATACCAAAAAGATTATGCTCTGAAGCCATTTGTCCGATTTGCTCGCCAGTCGCAGTTCCATGAGTAGTGGGAATGAAGTACAGTACAGTTGGGGAAACATCCGCAAGAATAATCTCAGTGGAGCACTTGCTGAGACCGAAGGCAGATAAACAGATCGAGGCTTACCTGATTGGTAACAATCATGAATGTGAATGTTGTGAATGATCACATTGCTGATGTACTGCAACGTGATGCATCCACCGCCGACAATGTGGACGTTCGCCCCGCGGCCGTCCAAGGTCTTGTAGCTGTTGAAGATGAGCTCCTGGGACAGCCTTATCAGCATGTTCCCCGGGAACACGATCCACAGTGGCTCCTCCTGTATGACGGCATAGCGCAGCGTCCCAGGCTTCGGGTTCACCGCGTCATCATCCGAGGAATCAGTGACAATGTACATCTTACCATTCCTGCCGCCGACGGCATACTGCCCGAACCCCATGGCACAGTCGGCGAGCCGCTGCCTGTTGTTGGCCCAATCTGGGTCGCACTTCCAGCAGTCGTCGATGGGATTTCCTGTTTGGCACGTGGCCGCCTCGTCGTTCTGGGTGAGCTCGAACATCTGTCTCCTCCTCGCTAGGGCAGCATTTACCTTCCTGCACTTGGTAAGAAGGGGAGATTCAGACAAAATTACACAATGCCCTGAGAGCAACGGCGATATGTCGCCAAGGCTAGTAAGTGTTAAGAATTCGAGTTGACCCACTGACAATGATACAGACAAAGCATGCAAGTACTGACTACATAGTTTCCAAAATGAGCAATAACATCTCCGCATTCTTTCATATTCAGCAATTGAAAACATTTTCAGCCTCTCCCCCAAGATTGAAAAAACAATGAGGATAAATATAATCCAACTTGGACCGTTAGAAATTAGGGAACAGGACATTATCTGCTGCACAGAGATGCATTATTTTTTTTTCCTGGAAAATAAACAGAAGAAAGGTATCGAGTGCGTCACCACAGAAGATACAAACAGAAAACAGGCGACATTTTACATGACCAGACAGATAACATTGTTCATTCATGATCTGAAGAAGGCTTATTTGAATGTAGAACTTCCATATGCCAAAAAGACTGAAATTTCTGGGATGCAGGGGATGTTTTTTTTTTACTTTCTAGTAGGTGAAAAGAATTTGTGGGGATTAAAGTAAAGGAAAGAAAAGAGATATATCAAAAGACTCGAAAAGTCAGTGAAGAGGGGAAGCTTAAACCAGGAACAGCTGCAGAATTTTGCCCATTTGCAGAAGAACAGTCGAAGTGAGTTCGCCTCTTCATAACAGCGTTAATGGCATGAAAGTATTACATAGAAAATAACAGTGTTGCAACAAAACTTCATGTTTTTCCATCTCCAGGAAAGGGGAGAGTCTCCATTGCTGATTGTTCAAAACTTCAATGTTCTTTTGCCACATGCTTTGAGCTATCAAATGTAAGTGCAAGATGGGACCTCCAAGAACCGGCATTGTGAAAGTGTTTGTTTTTTGAAGAAAAAACAGCAAGCAAAATTATTGGGAAGGAAAAGAACCCCAGAACAATGCAGTAGCAGCAACAAACCCCGATTTCAGACTTCCCTCTATTCCATTTCCACAACGGCAGCAAACAGCACAGAACAGAGTCACATGAACAGGAGAAAGCAGCTCCTTATCAGAGAGGGAATGCAGTCGAGAAATGGGGTACCGATTAACTTCTTGGACGACAGCTTCCGGATCTGGGTGCTGACCAGTGAGAGTGAGGTTCGTCATCGCCACTGCCCCACCTAGTGAAGACAAGCAGCCCAAGAGGGTTATTATCACAGTGCAGCTCCTCCGGCCGTGCCACATTGTCGTTCTCAGCTGACGAAGAGACAGACCAAACTCGGACAGGGAGAGGAGGGAGCAGCGTCTTTCCCTCCTCTGGAAAGCAATTAGTGCTAATTCCAAGATGATTAGATGTGGGATTTGAGTGTTCCTGGGACTGTGGTGAGTGAGCTGCAAGTGGTGGAGGAGAGAAGAGGAAGACAGACGATGGCTTCCTCTTTTGCAGAGCTTCTACTTTGTCTGCCCCTCACTAGTCACTAGTTAATCCACTAACTGCCGCTGTTCTCGGCAGTGTTCCATTACCTTCACTCTCCCCCGCAAGTCTTCCTTTATAATCATCGTTAAAGAACAATAATAATAATAATCAAATTAAAAGAAGTTCCTCATAGATTCACTTAATGGGGGTGCGGGGATAACACGCGGACAGAGAGAGAGAGAGAGAGAGAGATTGTCATGCCATGGCAGAGGATCTGGCTGTTCTCGAGGCACGGTCTCTTACTTTATTGATTCTGCAAAAGAACATGAACAACCTCTGTAAATTCAAATATTTCACATTGCATCGGATTAGTTCTCGAGACGTTGCAGACGACAACTGAGGTTTTCGGCGATCTACCTTTCTCGGGTCATGTCGATCCCAAGCAAATGCATCATTATAAAGGCGAGCTATGGCCGATCCGGAGCAAAACCGACCATACCCAAGATACTTAGGCAGGCCGCTAGTGTCATAGTACAGAGAAATGGGATTTCTTGCCATGGCAATTAAGTGTGAAATCCACGATAAAAAATGGTTAAAACCGACAGTTCTAACGTTCTAACGACTGAACTTAGAGTTCACAGCCATATGTTTTGGATGATGAATTGTTTTGCGTGTCTAGGGGAATGTTCCCCTCACCGCCACACAATACAATACCTTTGAGTTAGCTAAGGTACATTTAGAATGTAACACTAAGCGTTTTAATAGCATACATGGTATATTTTTAAAAATTGAATCGGTCCAGTCAGTTTGACTAGGAACCTACCATTCACTCTGTCCGATTCCTATAAATAACCTAATTGTACTTTAAATTGGGTCAAATTAGGTTGAACCAACCGATTCTTAGTGGAACCAACGAACCAAATTAAATCGATAAGAAAATCGGCTAACTTAAAATTTTAAAAAATAAAAAATATATTATAATATACTTATTTTATTTTACTACATTTATATTTATATTTTATATTAGATTTTGGATTAATATAATAATTATATTAATATTTTTTATTATAAATTATAGTTAAATTATAATATTATATTTATTTATTGATAATATTACATTATTAAACATTCAATTTGACCTATGAACTATAAGTAATTCTTATTTGATTCAATTTTAGAAATTATGATTCATAGTGATTAGGGCTGACATACAATATATATATATATATATATTCAAATATTTTCCAGCCCAGACCAAAAAAAAAGAGCGAAAGATTTGTCTCGCATGGGTGGAATTGTCATCGAATTGTCTGCTCCGTTACATGGAAAATCAGTACGGGCGGAAGAAAAAGCCTAAACAACGAAATCCAAGAAAACTGGATAAAGACCGGTCCGAAAAAATCGGTCTTTTGAGGCCATTACATAAAATTTGAGTGGCCTTTTCAGGTGGAGAAAAATCGTTCAACCAAGTCGGGCACTGACCCAAGAAAGCCAGCTGGCTCGAGGCCGACCCGAATTTTAGAATTATATATAATTATGTAGTTTACTAATTTGAATGGTCTATTTAATATTAACTTCTACGATTTGTCTCTTTAATTATACATTTAATATTATCATAGATTAATCTTTCATTTATACAATTTAGAAAATTTTACTCCATTTATTGCCTCATTGTTCAAAATTAATTCTGCTTATTAACTATTTATATATAATACAATAATACTCTAATTAAAATTTTACATCAAAAGTTAAAACCCGAAGAAACTTGTACCGATAGTGAGTGGCTTGTTATTATCTTAAATGATTTTTATATAATTTTTTCCTTAAAAAAAAGGAAAAAAAAGGTCTAGACCCTATAGTTTGACGAAAATCCACCGGACCACCATCCGATCTTGACCCCTAAAAATCAGAACAGGAGGCAGAGTAGGAAGTAAACCTATCCCAATGCCACAGGTTGGATATTAATATCTCCCTTTTTTTTCTTTTTCTTTTTTTCAAATCATCCGAATTGTGAATTAATAGATAAAAATATATAATTATAAGAAGTTTATTTATTAATAAATTAATCGAATTAAATATAAATTAATGAAGTGATCTTAACTTTATAAGATACGTATATGCTAAAAGAAATCCACTTTCCCAAAAGAAGAAGAAAAAAAGCTGCCACCACGAGACGTTTGACTTTTCGGGGACCCAATCCAGTGACCGTTGAGCCTTTTGTCCTGTTCGTTGCTTGCCTCGGATGTTACGACGCCCGCCCACCCACCACCATGGAAATTGTAAACAAGGCCTGGGGAGCCCTCTCTCCCACTCGATCCTAATTTTGATTAATTCATGTTTGGCTCAGTTAATTGGTCAATTATATAGTAAGACCTGAACTCGAGCCTGTAATGATCCATGTAGGAGTTTACTAGTCCAAAATTTCTTGAGTAGGGAATTATATTCATAGTGAACCCATAAGGGATTGTATCCGTTTTCACTCAAAAATTCAAGCTGATATGTGGCGGTATCCAACTTTTTTATAAACTCACAATATTTTTTTCATTTAATCGATGTGGGATCGCATATCTCAATATTCACCCTCACACCTGCCCTCATGTAAACATCTACTCTTAATAACTGTCTACAAGTCGGATATTTTTCTTTCGGTCTTAGACGAGGGGAACAACTGGCCACAAGTCGGGTAATTTTCTTCCTTATTTAGGCTTATATCAACTGACCACGAGCCAGGCTTCTAGACTCGGGTCGGACGATTTACAAACCCACTAGCTCTGATACCATGTTAGATTTATTGTGAGTTTATAAGAGATCGCGCTCGTTTCCACTTAAAAGTTCAAGTTGATAAATTACGATACTTAATCTTCTTATAAGCTTATAACATTTTTTTTCATTTAATTAATATGAGATCGTATATATCAACACATACAAATAACTTTCTGGCCTACGGTAGCAATCAACTCGCATTATACGCGCGTGTCTCTCTCTCCATGTATATTATATATATATATGTATGTATGTTATGTCCTCCAGCTCAGTCGGGGCCGAAAGAGAGAAATTTTCTTTACTATATCTAAGCCACATTCATTTATAAAGAGAGAAGAAAGTTAATAAATATAGAAGGTATTATAATAAGTGTTAAATATAAAAATGTTTTAATTATTAAATTAAAAATAATGATATATCAAACCTCTCTCCCTCAAAAACGAGATATAAAAAATATGGGGAGACGTGCTAGAAGTTAAATTTGTGATCCAAAATTATTTTAAATCCAGTTAATTTAACGATATCCTATAGATGGAGAGTAGCGCCTGGTCCCGCATGCAGACCAGTCCGTCCCCTCCACGTGCTAGCTCCTAATGTCAAACGGCTGACGTGTTGCCTTTGACTCATTTTATTACGGTGTGGGCCCCGGCTTGCTGAGCGGAATCAGATCAGGCCACCGTTAGAGTGAAACTGCATCCATCTCGTGGCGTGGTCCCACGGTGGCGCGTCCCAGGGAATCATCCCTCGATCCTGAGCGTGATAGCATTAATTCTTCGGTACTCTCCATTTATTCCTGGGATGGGACTATTCCTTGACATTGGAAATTTTTTTAAATTATATAATAAGCCATAATGCTAGAAAAATTAAATAGTACAAAAGAATTAAATATATAATATTTTAATTATTAAATAAATAATAATATAAATATATAAAACACCCTTTTAAAAACATGGAAAACACATCATTCCACCATATGGGGTAATGTTTTTCTCGGTAATCAAAGCACAATTAATGTCCAGCAGACCCCACCAGGGAAAAAAATGCATATAATAATTTTTAAAAAGTGCATCATTCGACGGCCGTGACAAGTGGTCGAATGCACATCGGCAGTGGCATTTATCCATTTGGTTTTTTTTTTTTGTGGGGCTCGATGAAGACCATTTTCGTGTCCCTTTCACGTCTCGATGCTGTCCTGAAACTTTTTTTATATTGGCATTATAGAATAATTTATTAAATAATATATTGTATAACTTGGTATTCATCAATTAAATTTTAGATACCGACTATCAAAAATTTTAAATATTATATTTAATTTATTATTTATTATTAATTTATTAATGAACTATCTTGATATATTATTGTCCATAATTAATTCTTTTCTTCTTCTCCCTTTTTTTTTTACAAAAGGAAGCTAAACGGTCTAGCAATACGGGAAGAAAAACGAAATAAAATAATTAATCATCCTTTTTTTTTACTTGAGAGACCGTATGGTTGTGTGATTATTTTAATTAGACAAAACTGACTATTGATACTTTTGCTGATATTATTGCTACCGTATAATTTAACAGTTTATTATATGATAATTTAATTAAATGTAGAAGTTAAATTTTATAACTGAAATATATATTTTAAAATATTTAAATTTAATTTTAAAATATCGTACCATTTTAAAATTTTATAATACCTATATTGCCGGAACTTGAGGTGGCAAATCGTGCCGGCCCGGTCTTATCGTGCCGGTCCGGCACGGCACGATAAGGGGAGGGCACGATAAGGGCTGGCCTAAGCACGGCCATTTAGGATATCATTCCGGGCCGGCACGGCACGATAAGACATGGGCGGCCTTGGCCCGGCCCGATAGTCCGATAAAAAATTTCATTTTGATCGTAACTTATTTAACACTACAAATAAACTCACAAATGAGATTTTTTTATCCTTCAATATTGTCTAATTATCTAATAATTTTTTTAAATAGCCATAATCGGGCTATCATGCCGGCACGGCACGATAAGCACTGGCCCAGCACGGTGTTATCGTGCCGTGCCAAAATTTGCCAGGTCTAGCCGGAACTTGAGGCCTAGAAGGGATCAGAGAAGGCAAGGCAACCCTGAACTGAAACCATTCAGTACCTCCTCTTATCGGTTGTCGAAGGGTGGATCGTGGAGAGTGGAGAGTGGGGCCTACTCTCTATTTCTATTCAAGGATGAAGAGATGCGGTGCGTTTAACTGGTTCCGCAGGTGAAACGATGCCGTGTCCTCTTCCCGCACATACACGCTACTGCGTAGAACTGCAAGTTAGTTCATCACGCTGCTCTCGGCTCTAAAGGAGTTTCTGGGACCGATCTCGATTCTTGAGAGGGAAGGCTCTAGACGTTCCGTGCATCAGCTTGCCCCGCGAGATTATGAAATACCGATGAGATGGCCGAAGACAAGAGAATGCTTTATCGCTTTTCATTGATCAAATGAATAACTCGTCACATAAGCATCAGTCCATGAATGATGAAGGGCCCATTAAACGTAGGGACCCACGGTGTTTTTATGCCTCTGCTATTCACTAACATGCCCTTTTCAGAAGATGGGTCCGTGCGACCCGGCTTCCGAATCGATGCTCCGGTCCCAGCCGCAAGGTCAGTCTCGGCGGATTCAACGGGGATGAATGGCACCAGTAGGGTGTGCTTTTAGTGGTTGAGGAGGTTCTTGCACGCTCTCGTGCTCGATTGGCATCTACCATTTAGCACTCACGATATTGTCCGAGCGTATACGTGAGGTATCTATATAGCGAGAACAATACTACTATAAAGCCCAGTCCAGCTTTTGTGACCTGCCCCACCTCCCGTGGGATCGCTTCCACCACCGCCTCCTCCTATGACCAATGGCCCCAGGGCCATACCTCCTGGTGGCCCACCTCCAGTTGCCCCTCTGCCATCAGGCATGCAGATGAACAGGCCCCCAATGCCACCGCCTCCTCATGGCTTTCCTGGCCAGCGAATGTAGGGATAGTCGTAATCTATAAAAAGCTTCATAATGCACCTTGCACTGTTGTAGTTATCGAGTTTACCATCCCGTAACAAATATTAATCACTTGTTTATCCAAGAAACATCATGTCGTGGGTTATATCATTTGTGTGCTGGAGAATTCCGGCGAGCTCCATCTTTGCTTTGGCAGCCTTGAAAGGAGGGTGTGACATTCATCAGGCTGTGCTTTCACGAGCTAGCCCTGCAAAGAGGAGGTCTATCACTTGATTATTAGAAGCGATCCACTAGGTAAGCCCCGTCTATGGTATATTTGACGCTAGTAAATTGAAATTCGGTTTCAGAGTAGTAACCAAGCTGGGGTGAGCCGAACACTTGACGAACTTGGGTAACATTGTAGCTTATTATGGGGTATAGCTTGGTTGGCTCGCAGTTGTCCTACTTGCTGAAAACTGATGTTATTATGCAACTACAGACCCGGAGGTGGGGGGGTTGAACAGGGTGGCTTTAATTTTCGATTTCGGACAAGAGATTCAACCCATGATCCTAACTCTCGTACTTTGGGCCGGAAGTTTGGGCCTTTAGAGAGTCAGTTCAAGAAGAAAAAAGACCTTCCATGAATCCAGGCCGACCGTCTCAGAAGTTTTGGTTCCTTATAACATGAAAGGAAAAAGAAGTCAATTTTGGTCGTCAACATTTACCCTTTTTATCATTTTCCTCTTAAATCTTTATTTTAACATGCCGTATCCTTATCACCTTAATCCAACTGTTACACTTTTCCTGTCAAGGGAAGGTGGCCGCCGGCGGTGGCCCATCCTCCTTAATTTCGATTTTACTCCCCACCGAAGATGGGCCTGAAAATTTCAGGGTTGGCCGGCGACCACAATCGAGCGGTGGTGGCCGACGGCCGTTGGCCCCATCCCCTGAAATGAAGCCATTCGCTGCTGTTTTTTCCTTTATTTTTTCTTTAAAAAATTAATTTTCTTTATCAACATTCGATATCTATTAATATAAAAATATGGGAACTTTTTTAACAGAAAATGTAAGAGTAGGACTAAAGTGGTGAAAACACGAAAGTTAGGGATAAGAACGTGAAAGTGGTAAAAACTATCTTTGCCTTTTTTTCGGCTCTGCCCGGCATCTTAAACCCTAGGCTTAAGACTTTGTCTGACCATCTGATTACAAGACCCACTCTAGTGGGGGAGGGAGCTTCTGCGGCCGCGATGGTGAAGGCTTACCTGAGGTACGAGGCTGCGGCGGCGTTCGGAGTGATAGTCTCCGTGGAGGCCAACATCACTTATGACAGCTCTGGTAAGCATCTCCTAGCTCCGGCGCTCGAGAAAGTTGGGGTCTGGCACGTGCGGCAGGGTGTCTGCACCAAGACTCTATCGCCTTCCTTTTCCTCCGCCGGACCCTCCCTGGCCGTCACCTCCATCGCCGCTTCTCCTTCTTCTCTGGTAAATTTACTTGCCCTGTGGCCAATGGCAGGATGACTTCATCTCAAGCTGATTTTGTCCGTCTTTGATTGTATTGATGAGATGAATGCGACTGTGTTTCGACGGACTGGTCTGTAGGCAGCAATAGTTGCTCTCTTTATTCCTTCTCTTCAGTTGTCTCTTTCTCGACCTTGGCACATTCTTTACCCTTGATCATTTTTGGGTAACTCAACTTGATGTTTCCGGTTGTTGAGGAATTAAAAGATGATATAAGGGGAATTGACTGAGTAATTTCATTGATCACTGAATAAAAACTCGGAAATGAGAGGTCATATTGACTCTTCAAAGTTCTCAACAACGGGCTTAGTGGGTTTTCGTACTTGGTTTCACCTTAATGATGCCTTTGATGTCCAATAAATCTTTTTTCCCCTTTCATAACTTTGAGTGCTGATGATAAAGTTGTGTTCTTGGGAAAGGGAACGTTAGAAACCTGAGAGAAATGGAGATTGCTATCTGCTACTTTTGCTAATGTTGCAAAGTAACTGGAGGTGTCCTTTCATTTTCAGATTGCAAGTGGGTATGCAGATGGTAGCATAAGAATATGGGATTGTGAAAAAGGCTCGTGTGAGACAACATTGAATGGACATGGAGGAGCTGTCTCTGCTCTTACATACAATAAACTTGGGTCATTGCTTGCTTCAGGAAGCAAAGATTGTGATATTATCCTATGGGATGTGGTCGGGGAAACAGGTCTTTATCGGTTGCGTGGGCATCGTGATCAGGTAAGCTGTTTGTACTTGTTACTGATGGGTTCTTGGCATACAATGCATGTCCTTTTCTATTGGCAGTCTCTTGTGCTGTCTTGACACAAGGAATGTTTGCTTGCTTGATTTATTTCAGGTGACAGACCTTGTCTTCTTAGATTATGGTAAGAAGCTCGTTAGTTCTTCAAAAGACAAATATCTCAGAGTGTGGGATCTAGAGACACAGCATTGTATGCAGATTGTTGGTGGTCATCATAGTGAAATCTGGTCCATTGATACTGACCTAGAAGAAAGATACCTGGTCACTGGGTCTGCGGATCCGGAACTGCGATGTTATACAATCAAGCATGATTTGCTGGACCTTGGTTCCCTTAGTACTGATGGATCTACTACCATGGACAATGGCAACATGCCCACTCATGATAAAAGAGAAGTCTTGAAACTTCTTGGTGAAGTTCAGCGGCAGACCAAGGATAGAGTGGCCACTGTGAGATTCAATAAGTCCGGAAGTTTGTTAGCTTGTCAAGTTGCAGGAAAGATAGTTGAGGTGTTTCGTGTATTAGATGAAGCTAGTGCAAAGCGTAAAGCAAAACGAAGGATTAACAGGAAAAAAGAGAAGAAATCAGTAAAGCTTACAGGTGATGCATCTGAAAATGGAGACGCAATGCATGCCATCGAAGAAGAAAATGCCCCTGTGGTTAATGCTGGTGATGTTTTTAAGCTCCTTCAAACTGTTCGAGCAAACAAGAAGATCTGCTCCATCTCTTTTTGTCCCATTACTCCCAAAGATTCACTGGCGACATTGGCACTCTCCTTGAACAATAATTTATTGGAATTTTACTCTATTGATACTAAAGGCATCAATAAGACACTTGCTATCGAGCTTCAAGGACACCGATCTGATGTTAGAAGTGTTGCCCTTAGTTCAGATAACAGCCTTTTGATGGCCACTAGTCACAGTGCTGTAAAAATTTGGAATCCTAGCACTGGGTCCTGCTTACGAACCATTGATTCTGGGTATGGGCTTTGTGGTGTGATCCTTCCTCAAAACAAGTATGCCCTTGTTGGAACTAAAGGTGGAGCAATAGAAGTAATTGATATTGGTAGTGGTACTTGCATTGAAGTTGTGGAAGCTCATGGTGGTTCTATTCGTTCTATCCTGGCCATTCCAAATGAAAATCGTATTGTCACTGGAAGTGCAGATCATGACATAAAGTTCTGGGAATATGGAATTAAGCAGAAACCTGGCCAGGTGTGTTATCTATTGCAGTATTGCCTTCTTTCAGTTTTCTCTTCAAATTGGTGAGTCATGTATGTTCTTATAATTGAATAGTTAAAATCAATTATGCTACTTAGCACACTGTCAGCTACAACCTTATTTATATTTAAATGTTGCATTCTAACCAGTTATTTTTTATATCAAGATTCAACATGCTATAAATTTAAGTGACTGTTAACATGCTCAAGTTCTTTTTGCCTTCCAATTCTGAATTACTACCTTTACTATAGTTGATCTTCGTCCTTCTCTCATCTGTTCAAACCTGGCATAATTTTTTATAGCACTTTGCAGTTCTGACTATATCTTCTGGTTTTGTTATTGATTGTTGCTTGTGTTTCTTTTTTTAATAATTGAACCTTTTTGTGTTCATCTCATGCAATCTCTGTTTGGTATAACCTACAATACTAGTTCAATTTTTATGAAAATGATTTAATCACCTTCTGGATCTGATCTGTAGATTCCAAATCTTTTGTAGAAATGGTAACAATTTGTCCAATTGATGTACAGGGTTCCAGGCATCTGACTGTGTCAAATGTGCACACTATGAAGATGAATGATGATGTTTTGGCAGTTGCTATAAGCCCAGATTCTCAAAAACTTGCTGTTGCACTGTTGGACTGCACTGTGAAGGTCAGAATATAACTTGGGATGTTATTTCTTTGCCCTCATCAAACTGCTCAGTGAAGCTTATGTAGCTTCTGGTAGATGAATTCTGATTGAATTTGTTATTCTGCATTTACAGAAAGGGTTGGTTATAGGATAGCTATCTTTACACTAGAGCTGGCAATTTGGGCCGGCACAGCCCACCATCTCAGGCAGCCCGAAAATGCCCACCTGGGCATGGGATTTTTGTAATTTGGGCAGCCCAGGCCCAGCACGAATTGTACAGATGATTGTTTTTAAAAATAAATTTAAATAATTTGCATTTCAAAATAATTTTTTTATCATATGATTAACCGATTAATCTAAAATTTATATTAGTTTAAAAAAATATTGAAATAACTATTAAAATATAATTAATCACTTTTTTTAATTTTTCTCATAATTTTCTTTTTATTATAAAGTTTATTTTCATGCTTTTGGGCCGGCATGATTTTTTTCAGGCTGTGCTGGCATGGCCAGAAAAATCAAGAGGCTCAAAAACACTGGCCCAGGCACAGTTTTTTCCTGTCATGCCCGGACCGTGCTTTCGGGCTGTAACAACTTTTGCCACCTCTGCACACTACCAAATTGAACTGTAAAATTGGTTTTGTCTTCTTTTTTAGCCTCTCTGATTATGTCAATCACTTCCAGGTTTTCTTTATGGACTCATTCAAACTTATGCATTCCTTGTACGGACACAAACTTCCTGTCTTTTGTATGGATATTTCTTCTGATGGAGATCTGATTGTGACGGGATCTGCAGACAAGAATTTGATGATATGGGGATTAGACTTTGGCGATCGCCATAAATCCATCTTTGCTCATGCTGATAGGTGCTGCAACGGTGATAATATTGAAGCTTCTTATATTGTGTGATTAAGAACTAAGCTATGTCCTGATGAGCTCTTCCATCTGTGGCAGCGTTATGGCAGTGCAATTTGTGTGCAATACACATTATGTGTTCAGCGTGGGGAAAGATCGCCTTGTAAAATACTGGGATGCTGACAAATTTGAGTTGCTCTTGACCCTTGAGGGACATCATGCTGACATCTGGTGCCTTGCAATAGGCAGTTTGGGTGATTTCGTTGTCACTGGTTCTCATGATAGGTCTATACGCCGTTGGGATCGTACTGAAGAACCATTTTTTATTGAGGTAGTATTTTTACTTATTTTTTATGAAGAGTTGATGATTTGTGGTTGCCTTCGTGAACAGTATTATCCCTATTTAATTTTCAGGAAGAGAAAGAGAAAAGGTTGGAACAGATGTTTGAGTCTGACCTGGACAATGCTCACGGAAATAAGTATATGCCCAAGGAAGAACTTCCAGAAGAAGGTGCCGTAGCCTTAGCAGGAAAGAAAACTCAAGAAACCCTTTCAGCGAGTGATTCTGTTATTGAGGCTTTGGACTTGGCAGAGGCTGAGATGAAGAGAATTGATGAATATGAGGTATGGCTTTGGCCCCTGTAAGAACCCATGGAGGCATCAGAAGTGAATTAGATTATGAATAGTTGGTCCTTTGGAGAGATGGTAATGTTTTTAGTGAATGGTTTTTCATCACTAAAAATAAGATGTGTGTTCTTCATTTTGTTTAAAAGAATTACAGGGTTCCACTAACTGAATTTTCATTTTTACTTTCTTAAGCTTGTGGGGTTCTTTGCTTTTCTCTTCAAATAGAGTCTCTATGAGGCTTATTATTTTGAATGTGGAAAATCATCATTAGAATTGATGGGAAGTTCTATTGTGGATATTTGGTAGAAGTATGAATTGTTAACAATCTGCATCTTGACCTCATTTTGTTGGAACTTGCACTAACTTGAGTTTTTTACTTTCAGGAGGAGAAGACCAGAGGGAAAGTTGCGGAGTTCCAACCTAATTACTTAATGCTTGGACTCTCTCCTTCTGATTTTGTTCTTCGTGCTCTTTCAAATGTTCAAATGAGTGATCTTGAGCAGACATTATTGGTATGCAAGAATTTCACTGTATTTTATGGCAGTTTAGTTTTTCAGATTTCTTATGCTTATCTGAAGTGATGTTTACATGGTTGCTTCTTCATGTAGGCTTTACCCTTCTCTGACGCTCTAAAACTTTTATTGTATCTGACTGATTGGAGTTCATATCCTGATAAGGTTGGTTCTCATTTGTCACATGCATCTATATATACTTGTTTTTTAGGCATTCTTATGTAAAATCTTACTGGCCCGGATTCTTATTCATAATGTAAATATCTGTAGTATGAGATTTTTGCCCCAAGTTTCAAGTTATACGGGAAAGTCACTATTTGTGTGTCAGAGAAAATAATTCAGCAACATTAGTTATGTCATTCTACGTTCAGGTTGAGCTTGTCTCGAAGGTTGCCACAGTCCTCCTCCAGACACATTACAACCAGTTGGTTTCCACTCCTTCAGCAAGACCCATTTTGTCTACTTTGAAAGAACATCTTCATAAGAAAGTCAAGGTGAGGATTTACCTTTTTGGGACTACTGACAAATCAGGAAAGAAAAAATCTGTCTATCAACAGTCCCATGTTCTGGGATTAAAATCTAAAATTATGCTAATGTTTAAGGTGGTGGAATTGCCTTAATTTATTCAAATTTAAAATGTTATTTATGTTGGAGCAGCTCTGAATGTTTGTTTCCTGTGCTTTATCATGCTAATATTTCTGACATGGCTTGGTAGCGGTAATTTTGGGATTTTTTTTGGAAGCTAATCCTCTATATGTTGGGCCAAGAAAATCCTCCATATGTCCTCATGACCAAAATGCTTGTTACAATATAATATTGATTCAGGAACGCAAGGACATTATCGGATTCAACCTTGCTGCAATGGAACATCTCAAGGTGTATATGCGTTGCTCATTCCAATTACAGCCTTTCGCAATTCCTTATTTATTGCGTTGATTCAATTTTTTCCCCTGGGTTGCTTCCAGCAATTAATGGCTATGAGGTCTGATGCACTCTTCCAAGATGCAAAAGCAAAGCTGATGGAAATACGTGCTAGAAATACAAAACGTGTGAAGGCAAGGACAGAAGCTGGAGGAGAAAAACGTAAAAAGAAGAAGCAGAGGAAATCAGATGATAGTAATTTGCATGCCATCCTATGATCCTGCACAGGTAATTTTGGGAAAACAGATCCAACTACATATATGAACTTAAGTAACATGTGGTCATTAACTAAATAAATTGAATATGAGAAGCAAGATCAAATTCTGAAAAATCATGTCAATTTTGTGTCAGTGCAACTGAAAATTTTGGTTCCTTGAGCTTCATGGCCTCCCATGATTTTGAGGTTCATCTTTGTAGTTTCTTTGCCATCCCTAAGTTAAAAAACTTAAAAGTGCATCAAGATCAATATATTGTATTTCACTGCACATTGCAAGGATATACTTTGATGAATTGCATATCAATCTAAACACCTTCATGGGTGAAAGAATCTGCTAAATTCCTCTAAAAGAACA
The DNA here is from genome assembly GCA_900174645.1 of Sonneratia alba. Taxonomy (NCBI): domain Eukaryota; kingdom Viridiplantae; phylum Streptophyta; class Magnoliopsida; order Myrtales; family Lythraceae; genus Sonneratia; species Sonneratia alba. The sequence goes on from FWPY01000106.1 coordinate 5,893,640, forward strand.
AAGCTACTTGTGCATTCATGCTGTAGCAGCTTCTAATGACTTAGAGATATTAAATCTAATTTTTATTTTCTACTGTTACCTCACAGGTAGCTGCTGTGTACAAAGCTGCAGACTACATGGCATCAACAAGAAAAATGACTCACTTAGAAGCTGTATCTCTCATTTGAAGTTCTTTCCTTCAAAGGTCTGCCCAAACTGCCAGTTTTGAGGGGCAACATGCCAAGCAGTGGATGTTCTGCCGTCAACTGCCCGAACTCTAAAGGTCAGTGACTGCCCGACTAGCATTGCATCAGTCTCCCATTTTTGGCCCCAGAGTCGCTTCATAGCCGTCCACGGTGTCTTATTGCCCTTCACCAGCAAGCCCACAACCTCACCTGCCCCACCCACATTCCACACCACCACCTGGTTGAAGTATGGGTTCCCGGTTATCGTGAACTTAATGCCTCCTTTCTTCTGGCATGGTACCCTGCAATTTTGACTCGTCTTATTTAAATTCTGTAGAGCTGATGTGGCCTTTTCTTTCTTTGTCGAGTTTTATACTGACTAGATAAATGTATCATAGCATTTGAGACAGTAATACATGATTGATCATGATCTTAATGCCACGTTTGGTCTGCTGAATAGATTATTGCGGAGTGTATCCTTTTCACGTCAATTGAAATGCTACGAAGAAAACAAAAAGGTTTGGAGTTTAACCTTCGGTATGTGACGGGAATGATCCCGGCCTTGTAATCCTTGGCCAGCCGGTTGAAAACTGGTTGGGCAATATCAAAGTGCTCACGTGGTGGGTTGCACCACCCTCCACTGTTGCTCGACTCGTAGTAATTCGGAGGGCAGAGGTTAGTGGCTGTGATCATAAGGGATGCTTGCCCAGGCTGGCACCACTGAGCGTCGTTCACGCACTTGATCTCGAAACAGGCACCGCAGGTCTGGCCATTGTTGAACAGTGCTGAGCTGAGAGCCGCCGTCTGAAGGCCATAGCCTTCCTTGACCACATCTTGATACCCACAAGCTCCACCTAGCAGTAAGAACAACAGAAGTCAGAATTGGTGGGTCGGCATAGCACGGATAATATGCAGATGAGCTATCTTTACCGAACGACTGTGAGCCCCCTTGGTAGAAGGTGGCGTAGGCCTGCTTCCAGGGACCAGGCTTGAACTTAGGCCGGTGATGCTCCTCCTTCGAGAGGACTCTCTTGGGGGGATGGACGTGGTGGACTACGAGGCCCCTCTTGCCGACCACGTTGTGCCCGACATGCCCCCACGAGGATCTAACACCGCCACCGGCATCATGGGCCGCACTCGGATGTTGCATAGGCGTTAGCACTATCAGGACAAGGAGGACGGGGGCAAGTGGGCGTGATTGGGCGTGCATGAGAAATCCTATCATGGCTCTTTTCTTTAAGGCTTAGAGACCTACTTACAATTTGAGAAGTGAGGACTTTTAAAGGCTTAATTTTGGACTTCTTTTTGTGTCTTCGGTGGGGAGTGAAATTTGGGGAGCAAGAGGCTTGGATTTGCTCTTTCCCTTAGCCACTCTTCTTCGTCAAAATAACGAACAAAGACTCTCACTTGCCCTTCTCATCATTCTCCATCTTAAATGGATAAATATATATATAAAATCAAGAGTACTTCTTATTTATTGTATACCAAAAATATATGAAATTCTTGCACTCTTACTACTAAGAAAAGGGATCTATTATCCTTTATAAACATTGAATTAGAAAAAGCTTAGAAACGGAAACATTTATATAAAATTCGTGGTAGTGTCATAATAAAATGTATACTTTAAACCATAGTTTTAAAAACCGGACCGGGCCGTCCGGTTCGACCGGTTCAACCGGGAACCGGCCACTCACCCGGTCCGGTTCCTTCAAAAAATCCAATTACACATTAATAGAGAAAAAATCCGATTGAACCGGCCGGTTCCCGGTCCGACCGGTGAACCCAATTGAACCCATGAGAAAACCGGCCGACTTAAAATTAAAAAAAAAACAAAAACCTATTGTAATGTACCTATTTTATTTTACCAAACTTATATTTACATTTTATATTAAACTTTTGTTTAATATAATGGTTATATTAATGATTTTTGTTATAAATTATATTCAAATTATGATATTATGTAAATTTATTAGTAATATTATTTATTATTATTATTTATTAAACATACGGTTCAACCTATTGAACTTCCGGTCCGACCCATGAACCCATGCCTACACCGGTTCCTGGCCCGGTCCGGTTTTAAAAACTATGCTTTAAACAAGAAATTGAGGAATTATAAATTATAAATTTAATAATTAAAAAATTATGTAGTTAAACTTATGGTATCCATTGAAAATAACGGAAATCATTGCCTCACGGTGATATTTTATTCCGATTGCCAATCATCATGGCAATCAGCATCCCCTGCCGCTGCAGCCCATCGATTTGGTTCCAGCAGCATAGCATCTCCGATCTCTGATATTGCTGTTAGTATACTACAAGGCGGTCCCCACCGATCGCGGCATTAGCAATTGGATGATCAGCGTTTGGAGCTCCTTCCATGGCAGCCCGTTGACTCCTTCCTTCCACCGAACGTCCTTTTTCTCAGCTCGGAGTGGCGAGTGGGAGAAGTTGTCACATGGTCTCCGAACTACTCGCTTTCCGCCCCCCTACATTATACAGCACAGCAATTGTCGTTCAGTCAGCGCTGCCAGTATTTGCCGCGTCACTTCTTTCCCAGAGGCCGGCCCTTAGCCGAGTGAAGTTTCATACGTACGCTTTCTGGTTACTCCTCCTCCCCCAAGTCGTTCTTCTCTAGGGTTTTTGCGTGTGACTCTCCTTTTCCTTTTGTGATGGCAGCTGAGGATTGATCTTATAGAATTGACATGACAGCCATGGCGAAGGATAGAATTGACAACATCGCCATGTATAGGCAGCAACCACGGGGCCGCCCGCCCAAACGGCGCACTGATTTCTCAATTTTCGTCTGCTCATCCTCTTCCAAAGCCTCTCCAGGTCTCTGAGGGATTGATTCGTGATATTATTTCGCACGCTGATTGCTACCATACTTTCCGTTGTTACGGGGGCATGAATTTTGAGGAGATATGCTTTTATTTCGTCAATTGGTTCTTTCCGCTGCCTCAATTTGGTTTTCTTGCTCTCATCCAGCTTTTTTTTTTTTTTTTGGTCACCTCTCTTCTAGTCTTGCTTTGTTCAGATTTTGACTGCGAATGCTCTTTGTTATTGTGCAAAGTCCTTCAGCATGCTTTTGCATTCTCAGTTTGGTTGATGCATTCGGATTATTCCTTATTGTTGCATTGTTAGAAGTTTTGGTTATACGGTGATATAGAAGAATCCATTATTGCATCAATTTTGCAGTATCTGGGGGTATTGTTATAACATTTAGCTTATATGGATGCTTGAACAATTGTTGCCATTTGAACATGAAGAGTAACCAATACTTGAGGGGTTTTGTTCCTTACAACGTGGATGATAGTAAACCTTCAAACGCCACAACCAATACTTGTGGTTAGACTGAATGCATCATCACAGTTTTAAGTAAAGAAGGACATTTTTCTGAAGCTTGAAGTTCCAAGGTAAGCAAGCCTTTATATCTCATACCATTTAAGACAATTGCAGATACCTGTGTGGAGACATTGTCAGATGCCAGATTTGGACCGTGCAATGTTGCCACAGCTAGGATGAACAAATTAGAAGACATAGAAGAAGGACCGACCAGATGCACCCTTGTCCCATGCAGCAACCAACCAGATACAGGGACTCACCTTTCTAATGGTCATCTGACAGAAAATGATAGTCTTGATGCAAATGAGCAAGCTAACCCCTTCCCTGACAGGTATCTTGTTCTTATATGAGTAATATAGTAGATTAAGGTCTTATCTTTAACAAGCAAAAATTATTTTAGGGCATGTATGATTTCTGTAAATGGAAAACAGTGATAGCCCTATGATATAATTTGAATTTATGCTATTACCTGATATTCCATATTTCTTAGTATACTATTTTATGCAGAAATGCAGCAATGAGAACCCAGGAAGATGACATTCCTAGGACGTTGGAGCCACAGGTTACAAGGTGCTCTGATTTATGCATGACCCTGGTTAGTGTTATATCCAAGAAAAAATCTTGTGACATGTTGATTTTTGCTGAAGCATGTTGTTTCAATCTTTTCTGAATGTAGATGAAGAGTCTTTAAATCTTTTTCCGGTTAACTACAACGAGGATAAATATATGTGAGTGGAAAGAACTTATGTGAGAGTGTGGATAAATAGTAATTGTGACAGTGCTTTGTGATTGGATTAACAATTTCTTCCTGTGGGTGCACCTTAATGTTAAATTGATTCAAGTACTTCTGTGGAAGTGCGAATAAATCAAGAGAAGATCTCATTCTGATAATACGCAATTGTGATAGTGCTTTGTCAGAATCGTCATTGCAATTTGAGATTCCCTTGATCTCTTCACCATTTGCAGTCCATTACTTTGTGGTATTCCAAGTCGCTTGGCTAGATCTCTTAGCTAGAGAGGGCATGCCATCTTAATTGACTCTCCTAGGATAATGTACAATCCCTGAAATGAGTTTTCCTCTTTGATTGCCCCTTTTTTTTTTCTCTCTTACCTCAATTAGATTACCTTTATTTTTGTTTTTCAGTGCCCAGAGGAGAGGGACGTTAACTTGTCAGATGGTCTTCAAAATCATTCGAAACAAGTATGTACATGAGCTGATGCTCACAGTTTCAATGAATTGCACCGCTGTAAGTTCTTAATGGTCTCATTCACCGACATGGCCACTGTTAATGCAGGTCTCGAATGATAAGGATGAAAGAGACTCTTGCGGACAGTTATTTAGGAGCCCTGATAAGAGGAATTTCTCAAATCAGCAGCAGCAGTCCTCAGGCAAGTTCTCTCTTTTTTCAACTTGTAAGGTCTATGTTGAGCTAAAGCAACCAAAAACGAAGCTTAATCTTAAGTAGAAACAGGAAGTAGTAAAGAGCTGCTTCATTTTATCCAAATGAACCTTTGAGTCGGTTTTGCATAATCAATAAATGCTAAAATATATATTCCATATCTCTGTGATTCATTTGGGGAACGATGCACAGCAATGCGATCTCAGGACATTCATGCTTGAGATATATTACTGTAATGCAGAGATCTTTATATTTCAGAGTCCGTTACCTTATTTAACAAGGTTTTATGTTCCTGCATTCTGTTTGTATAAAATGTCTCAACTTGATAAGCCAAGATGTACACCTAAAACTTGCGTGGGGCGCTCTCTTATTTCTCTGCTTCTTAACAGGCGTATTGACTTTATCGAACTCAACCGAACTAGAAGATGAATCTTCTGGAAGAGGGAGAGGAAAACGGAAAAGGAAGCCCAAGCTTCACTTTGATGTAAGTTAAAAGCTCATAACTGTAATTTCTCCTGCTGCTACATGACATTAGACTCCTCATGCTGCCCTTTTTGCAGGAGGAACCGAATCTTCCTCTGAAATCCGTGAAAAAGGTTCGGCGGTTCAGGATAATGCGGCACCTCGGACTCATGGCCCCAGTGGGCTCTCCTTTCTGATTCATCTTTTTATTACTAGTCCTAGGATTCCTCGACATTTGAATCCCCCTTCCTGTCAACGAGGCAGTAAGTGAGTAGTGTACATTTGAGCAATGTTTCCACTTCTATATAATTCAAAATTTCTTCATTTTTCCCATTTGAAATTTCTTCTGCCTACGCATGCGGCTTTGGCTGGGCCACGTGATTTGAGAATTGTTCAATCGCTAGAAATGTTAATTATATTATTTAAGGTAAAACTAATACAATTACAAATTCAGCTCAAGAAATACATTTGCGTGCGTGCGTGCGAGCGAATGAAACGACACCGTCTGTGCCTGTCCCGCCAAATCCTTTCTCCGGGAAATTCCAATTTTTCCCGCTTACCTAAAGCGATATCTCCTCCGTCCATCTAATGAAATGCACATCTGACGGTAGCGACCCCTCGATCCCCGTCGATTTGAATTAGCCAATCACGTCGCTCCATGAGGGTCTATATATGCAAAATCACACCATCCTCTATTAATCCGTCAATGGTCTTCATCTTCGACGTTCCCGGTCCGACTTTTCTCTCCTGGCATCTGTCGCTACCGTGAACTCACAGATGGCTGCTAAGGCCGATAAGAAGCCGGCGGAGAAGGTCCCAGCTGAGAAGAAGCTGCCCAAGGAAGGCGGCGCCTCCTCCGCCGACAAGAAGAAGAAGCGGTTGAAGAAGGGCGTTGAGACCTACAAGATCTATATCTTCAAGGTCCTGAAGCAGGTCCATCCTGACATTGGAGTCTCCAGCAAGGCCATGGGGATTATGAACAGCTTCATCAATGACATCTTTGAGAAGCTCGCCCAGGAGGCCTCTCGCCTTGCGAGGTACAACAAGAAGCCCACAGTCACCTCCCGCGAGATCCAGACTGCTGTGAGGCTGGTCCTACCCGGAGAACTCGCCAAGCACGCCGTGTCAGAAGGCACCAAGGCTGTGACGAAATTCACTAGCTCTTAAGACGTTGATCGCTCTAGGGTTTTATTCTTAATACTGTGTGAATGGGCATCGAAATTAAAGTCTTAATTTTTCAGTAAAGCGAAATTGGGAGTCTTTTATGTTTACTGATCTTTGTGAAGAAATGTAACGCATGGCTTCTGATCGTGGCATATGTGAAAATCCGCTCAACTTTTTCCTCAACCATCCATTGGAGTGCATATTGAAATGTCATCAAGCCATCTTTATTATCAAAAACAGATGTGGTTTAAGTGAACGAGATATGGCATTTTGATCTGTTATTCTTGCCAAGCATGAGAGACCTGTGTTATTGTTCTAGTCCAATTACAAAGTGGGTGGTAGTGGAATGGTTGCCCTGAAAAGATGGTAGAAGGAAAAACATCTGTGTATTTCCCGACTTGTTATATGAAGATGAACAGATGGTGTGTAATGCTGGAAGTGTCTAAAATGTTGCAAGCATGATGCTTTGATGATTCGGAAGCCATGAATACCCGTCAATGTATGATGCGTCCAGGTAAGGGGCAGCCTCTGACTCTGTCAGTTGTTTTGCGTATGGTGCCCTGTTCGTGTAGTCTGCTCCAGATCCCCGGCAGTCGTACTCCCCGAAGAGTACAGTCCTGTGCTTGAACGTGTGAAACATACCGTCTTAAACCCCCCCCCCCCCCCCCCCCCCCCCAAAAAAAAGCAGTATCTTGTGCTGTTTGAATTGTGCCGTGTAGATGAGGAATTTATCGTGGACGTACTGGTCTTTGGAGGATTCTGCCCAGTCGTTCCACCCATCAGGCGAGATGATATCGGACATGTAGGTTTTGGAGAAGACGACGGTTGCGTAGGTGTTCCAGGCTCTGCCAAGCCACACTCTCCCAGTTCCACTGATGGTGCAGCGCACGAATGAGAACCCCGTGTTCTCTGTCCTCGATCCTCTTGCTTGAGCTGTGATGGACCCAGTAACCTCCGCCCCCCGCTCCTTTGCTATAGACCTGATGGTGCATTCCTGCCATTCATGGAAAACACTTTAGGGATTCCTACCGGTGTCCCCGAAAAAAGGTCAGTCCTCTGTGAACCCCTGCAATGTATGGATTGCTCTTAAGCTGATCTGATTAAGTTCATAGAAGGCTTGAGCTGATACGTACAGCAAATGATTGATGTGATATGATCCTAATAGACGGAATACGAATCGCTGGTTTGTCTTGCAGTGTTTACCTCGTACAGCGATCTACCATTCCCGAATATAATATCGATTGATCCTTGGATGAAACATTCTCTGAAGTAATGCCTCCCCTTGTCATCATGGAGGGTGTCCTGGGCGCCATATAACCCGCACCCAAAAAATGCCACAGCATCCCCTTCAATCCTCAGAGCCACACCTTGCGCTCCTGCCTCCCCTGGCTGCGGTTCTGGCGCTGTATTCTTGTATTTATCAATGCGAAACAAGGTGAATTATTGCCACCATGTGGTAGATCAACGTGATGAGCAAATGGATAGAATTGGAATTCGATTGTAAGGTTCACAGCATGAAATGGTATCCCAATTTGGCACCTGAAAACTAATGTTGAAGGCAGTGAAGTTGGGGGAGAAGACGGCAAAAGTGGCGCTGTTGATGGTACCTCCAGTGGAATTCGCTGTGTCATTCCATGCGATGATCGTGTTAAGGTATCCTTGCCCTTGAAGCATCAGGTTAACCTTGGATGCATTCACAACCACCTTTTCCCTGCACATGTTTTGGTACACAAAAGAAGTCCAACACCGTCCCTAAACAAACATATTCCTTTTGCAGGTACAAGTTTCCCCTCTGAGTACTTCCATTAATCCAGTCTTCTTCTTAGTGAAGGAAGGGGAAGTGACCTGTAAGTACCGGAATTGACAAGGATGAGAGTCCTGGAATGGCTGAAGTCGGGAGCCGCCTCGACAGCCTTCTGCACGCTGGTGAAATTCCCACAGCCCTTAATGTCCACAGTCAGCACCAGCGAGACAGCATACTCAGTTATGATCTTAGGCCTGTCCTTCCAATCCCCCTCATCACACCCACCAACCTTTGGCTCATTGCCTACTTGATTGTCATGGCGACCGCAATGGTAGAGATGGCGAATGTACAGAATCTCAGCCACTCGGCAGATGAAGGGCTCTTGCAGCAAGCCGTCAGTCTGCTGATTGTAGAGGGCACAGTAGAGGAGTATCGAGGAGGAAGCGACGATGGAGGCAGAGAGCCAAAAGAGGAAGGTGGTTTTGGCACTCCTGGCGGTGGTTGTCATGGGGAAGAGGAAGAGGAAAAGGAGGAAGAAGAAGAAGCAAACACATTTGGAGTGGGGAAGTGTGTTATGATTGGCTGAGAATGTGACGGTGATGCGTTAATATACGCTAACGTTGGGGGAGCGGATGAGTCCCAAGGAGCTCTCTTTCTATGGGACGGAATGGGCAAATTGTGGGGATTGATTGTCGTGGGAGGTAAGAAATATGTAATGTGGGGTTTGAGTTTGTCTGCTTTGATGACGATTTGTTGCTTTAAGAGCAATTTTGTCCATATGGTTCTTCCCTCAGCTGGAAGTATGATAAAGTAGGGAGGGTGATTTCCGGGCACGTTGAAATGGAATGGCACAACCGTGATTTTCCGATATGGGAAGGGCAAATAAGAGAAATGGAAACTGCTCTTGCTCATAATTAAATAATTTAATTAATTAAATCGCTTTTTATATAAATATAAATATTAAGTATTTCCGGTGAAGAGCGGGAGCTCATACGATCGTCTTTGAAATTTGAAAGCATGCTAATCCTTCCCACCGAGAAGGTAATTCCTCAGACTCAGAGGCGGTTAACATTGTCTCCCTCTCCCCTAATCTCTCTCTTGGTATCGGAGAATTTCTCGTCGGAGATAGAGTGCGTCTCATCGATCGGGGATCAGTTCTAAGGCGGAGTCTGCGCGTGATGCCTTCTTCTTCTCTCCCTCGATGGTTCGTACAGTGGGGAAGGTTCGTCAGAGTGGATTCACTCGGTGCGGCCGAGATGCTGAAGGTCGGGGAACAAACCAAGGTGAATGGGAACGCGAACAGTGTTGTCAGCGATGGCAACGGATCCTCGAGCTCGGAGAGCGAATTCCGAGGAGGCACCACAGGCGCAGGCCGATGGATGACCAGTGTAGCTTCGCACTCGTAAAGCACGTCAAGGCTCCTGTTCATCTCGTATCTCTATCAAATTCCTGAATATCTGTACGTGCGATTGTCCGTTCATCTGTTCCCACGTTTGTCCAGGAGTTTTCTCCGTCTGCCTTAATTTCGAGTATCTATAGGTCTTCCTGTTGATGGATTGAAAATGTATATAGGTAGGAATTTGTCTACTAGACATCTCTTCAAATGGAAATGCATCGGCAGAGAGTTACTACCTCTGATTTTCTGTATATTCTCGTTTGCTTTAGGTTTTCTGTCCGTCCATTTTGCTTGCGTGTTATTGTTCATTGAAATATATGGACAAGCAGTTAGGTTTGTATATTGTGGACATTTTCAATATGCGTATAGGTGAATACATGGTGCTTCAACCCATGCCACTTCGCAGTAATTGTTCTTGATATGTGTGTAGTTTGCATTAGTTTCTTAGAATTGATAGTTGATCTCTCAGATCGCTTTCTTTGACTCCATTTGGGGATGATGTGAGAAGATTGTTGTCAACTCCTCTTAACTTTGGTCTGCAAGGTCTTGCTGGGGCGTCCTTTCTAATGGTCATCTGACAGAAAATGATAGCGTTTATGCAAATGAGCAAGCTGACCCATGTTAGGTATCGTGTTCTTACATGAGTAATTAGTAGATTAAGGTCTCATCTTTAGCTACCAAAAATTTCATGTGTTTTATTTTAGGGAATGTACAATTTCATGTGTTTTATGCAGAGATGCAGGAATGAGAATTCAGGAAGATGACTTTCCTAGGATATTGGAGCCACCGGTTACGAGACGCTCTGATTATGCACGACACTGATTAGTGCTATAGAGGGGAAAAAATCATGTGGCATGTTGAATCTTGCTGAAGCATGTTGTGATCTTTTTTCTGAATTAGATGAAGAGTTTTTAGGTTTTTTTTTCCTGTCAGCGACAAAGAGGATAAATATATGTGAGTCAAAAGAACTTTGTGAGAGTGTGTGTAAATAGTAATCATGACAGCACTTTGTGATTGGATTCACAGTTTCTTCCTACGGGTGCACCTTAATAGTAAATTGATTTAAATGCTTCTGTGGAAGTGCAAATAAATAAAGAGAAGATCTCACACTTGTAATAAGCAATTGTGACAGTGCTTTGTCAGAATCATCAGTGGAATTTTGAAAATCCCTTGCTCTTTTCACCACTTGAAACTGTCCATTACTTTCTGGTATTCCTAGTCACCTTACTAGATCTCTTAGCTGGAGAGGGCATACCATTTTACTTGACTCTCCTATGATAACGTACAATCCCCGCAATGATTGTTCATTTTATGTCTGTTACATCAATAGATTACCTTTATTTTTGTTTTTAATGCCCAGACAAAAGTGACATTACCTTGTCAGATGGTTTTCTAGATCCTTTGAAACATGTGTATGAACTGATGCTCATAGTTTCAATGAATTGTTCCATCTTAAATTCTTAATGGTCTCATTCACTAACATGTCTGCTATTGATGCAGGTCTTGAATGATAAGGATGGCACAGAATCTCAGAGACAGTGTAGAGAGCCCTGATAAGAGGAATTTCTCAAATCAGCAGCAGCAGTCTTCAGGCAAGTTCTCTCTCTTCACCTTGTATGGTCTCTGTTGAGCTAAAGCAATAAAAACGAAGCTTAGTCTTAATTAGAAACAGGAACCAGTAAAGAACTGCTTCATGTTGTCCATATGTACTTTGAGTTGGTTTTGCATAATCATTGAATGCTTAAATATATATTTCCTATCTCTGCGAATCATAGGGAATGATACACAGCAATGCAACGTCAGGATATTCATGCTTGAGACATGTTACCTTAGTGTCTTACCTTAATTAACAAGGTCTTAGGTTCCCGCAATCTGTCCGTATAATGACTTAACTTGATAAGTCAAGATATACATCTAAAAGCACGGTGGGCTCTCCGATTTCTCTACTTCTGAACAGGTGGATTGACTTTATTGAATTCAACTGAACTAGAAGATGATGAATCTTCTGAAAGAGGGAGAGGAAAACATAAAAGGAAGCCCATGGTCCACTTCAATGTAAGCTAAAATCTCGTGAGTGTAATTTCTCCGGCTGCGACATGACATTAGATTCATCATATTACTCTTTTTGCTTGAGGAACCGAATCTTCCTCTTAAATCGGGGAAAAAGGTTTGGCAGTTCAGGATAATGTGGTACCTCAGACTCATGGTCCTAGTGGGCTCTCCTTTCTGATTCATCTTCAATAGTCAATAAGTTCCTGTAAGTTATGATTGACAGAAACATGGTTCTATGCTCGATATCAACATGCTTATGGTTGGGAGAGATCTTTCTCAGTAAATAGTATACATTTGCGGAAAAGGTGCATTTTCAGAAATCAGTTGGCTTAAAATAGCAGATGGTTCATTCATTTCTCCGTTTTTTATAACCTGGTTTAATTGTATGGCTGGACAGAGCTGAAGTGCCAATATCGGTGGATTTTGTGTATGCCATAGAACTTTGAGGCCTACTTTTGGCATAATTGAAGACACCTTATGCTATGGAGTTATTTAATTGTCTTTTGAATGGCAAAATCCTTTTTTTTTTCTCTCAGTCACGTGTTTTCCACAATGACATTAATGTATTTCTCTTTCATGAGCACAGCATGAGTCTGAATCCCCATTTTATGTATTCACTAGCACTCATGAAAGCAAAGTAGATTAGGCTATATGCTTATAAGAGATCCATTTCTGTAGCATTTTGACGTTTGTTCCTCATCCATTCCTGAGCTACCCTTCCATCGTTTCCCCGCATTCCATGGATGAAGCTACTGGCTATTCCATCCGTCTTTCACCGCTCATGATTTTTTTATGGACTACTGCTGTGTTTTTACGATTTTGATTGACTTTCTTTGTTGTTTTCGCTTAACGAAGCTTCTAGTGGTCGAATATTGCTTGGGAATTGCCGATGTCTGGGCGGGAAAAGGTAGACCTCCCATCGCCCTTTGAGTTTTTTATATGCAATATTCATATGGTTTTGATGATATATTTGTATTCTTCTTAAGAGTGCCATTTGTAAATAATATATGCATACATATAATTTTAGAAATAGTGTCCGAGTCTGATAGTTGTGCGAGTAATATCATCATATCTATAGGAGAGGGCATTTTCCCCTCTTATCGTGTGGATTATTGTTGCTGAGGTACTGGAATTTCATAGTTGCAAGGGGACATTTCCGAAGTTGACCTACTCTACCGTAATCAGAACCGCGTATCCTTTTGTCCAGTTGCCATGGGACGGTCCCCTAAATGTGACTCCATGTGTCTACGTGGGCGAGGCATTACGGTTCTGTCCCCAACCCGGTGATGACATGTGGGTCTAAAAGATTGTGAGTTTTCATTCCATCGGGTATCAGAACTGGACGAGGTTATTTTATTGAATCTATATTGCAAGCTATTACTGTCTGATCATTGCTCTGCGATGGCATTGGCTAATCTGCGCCCGATTTTTCAAGTGGCTTAGTTGCCTCAGCTGTTTTAGGTTTGATAGTTAATCCGTAAATTTAGGGCCTAGCGGATGAGGCCTTGATTTTGGGTTAAATGAACCTTACTTGAACCCGTATGCCCCCGAACCAGGGGATAGGCACAGCAGGCCTAGAATACACGTGGCCCAACAGGCCATGGACTGGCCCAAAAGGACTTGAGTTTTTCTTCAGCCTCCAATAGGACTTAGAGTAAATGCGAATGAAACGGATACCATATAGGCCTAATGGGGACGTGAGGCTAAAGCTTTACCAAACGTGGGCCAGATGTCCAGATACTTGACAGCCCATACTTTAAGCCCAATGGAAATATGGGCTCAAACTGAAAGTCCGTATGGTAATAAAGCGCAATGGCCCATTGGGCCGACATACGGGCTGAAGGCGTCAGCTGAAAGCCCAAGTGGGACTACAGGCTCAATGTGAAAGTAACATGGGCCTTAGGCCCAATATGCAAGAATAATGGACATGTAAACCAATATGTAAGCCCAATAGGCCCATGGCCAGAAATGTGCCCCAGATCAAATGGACGTAGAGGCCCACATTTCCGAGCCCAATATGCCAAGATGCTTTACATGGGCAAATTAACCGTGGGCCCAATGTGTGGGCCTGGAGGGTATTTAATGATCCCTATGGGCCTGGATGCCTGAGAAATGGGCCCAATCAGAATGGAGGCTCAAGGAATTGACTCAATTGGCCTGAGGCCCGATATATTAGCCCAATGGGCTTGGAGAATGATCATTTCAAAGATGAATGAGCCCCTGGGTCGAGTTATGACAGAAATGGGCCTATCCATTCAGGCCCATTGGGCTAACTAAAATGCTGTGTGGTCATATATTGGGCCAATAAGCCCATTTGACTCATTTCAAACGTCTTGGACCATGGGCTCAATGCACCGGCTCCAGGCCCATTTAATCCCACTGGGCCCAGTATGCTTGCCACCTGGTCATGTAAACCCAAATTGTAGCCCACCTGGCCCTTATACCCAAGTTAGGAGCCCACCGGGCTTAGACACCCAGGCTTTTGACCGAATGGATTCATTTCTCACATTGTTCAGGCCCAATATCCTGCCTCAATGCCGAGATTCAGGCCCATCGGACCCTTTTGCCCATATTTAAGCCGAATGGGTCCAGTGCCTGGTATGATGCTCCTCAGCGTGCATAATGACTTACGCACGGGCCGAAATCGGCCCATCAAGGCAAGCATGGGCTTGTAAATACCTAGCATCCAACTGGTCAAATGTACCTAGCAGGACCCAGGTGGGTCGCACTGTAGGCCAGTGAGCCATGACCCTAGCCGAGAACAGGTGTCAGTATCATCCGCAAAATACCTTCCTAGACACAAGGAGCGTGACCCCGAGACAAAAGCCAGACCATCGAATTAAAGCAAGCAATCAACGCAAGAATAGGATGCCACTGAAAAGGGATGCCTCCCTCCACCGTGGAAATATGCTCGCCTGCCAAACCCCTAAGAATACTCTATCAGCAATTTGCTCTAGAATGACGTTACTGAGCAATGGCCACTCCGGAAGAACTTTCCGGGTTGAGTTATGATACGTCTTTGGAGCAGGAAGTACATGGAGAGACGAAAGAATTGAAAGATACTCTTTAAGTAATTAAAAAAAAAAAAAAACCTCTGTGCTTTGCATCAGCTCAATGAGCAAGCTCTGCATAGCTGCCCACTCTGCTCGTCGCCCTTGTCAATAACTTATCCCGATGTCTCGGCAATTCTAATCTTCCTTCTGCGCTATCTCCTTGCTGTTTGAGTATGCGCTTTGTTTCTTCTCCACTTAGGGTCTCATCCTCCAGAAGTGCATTTGCAAGGGCATAGATAGCCTTCTCATGCTGAATATGCACAGATGCTTGCAACTCTGAGAGAAATTTTTGGTACCATTTGTCACTAAAAACGGATGGTATTATTGCATGACTTGTAGAAATTGGGCTAACCTTCTTCAATAGAACCTTCACTTGATTCTATGCCCTTTAGTATCTTCACCACCCGCACAGATGGTGATTGAAATTAATATCGTGTAGACAATTTCTTGGTGTACCATGCAATAACAGTGATGGCTTTTAGAAAAGTCTTTACTTCAGCATCAATACGAGATTGCATTTCTGAACTAGATCTCGCTGTAGTATGAATGGGACCAGTGACATTAATCATCTCACAATTTGAAACCTAGGAAAAGAGACATTCACAATAGCCAAGCAATCAAAAAGGAGGCAATACAAGTTCTAAAGCAGCGATTGCATTTCTGAACTCATCTAAGTGTCTATCATGCAGAGGATGTTACACATCTCAGAGATACTAAAACATAAGAAATCATTAAGAATATCATAGTAAAGAAAAACTTCCATGGATGGGTTTTTCCAAAAATATCTACAAAACAAAGAGCATACATTTCCTCAAATGTTGCACAATGGAAGAAAGCAACAATAGCTTCTCCGGCAAAGACCTTCAAATCACATGAGGAATGCCACTATCAGACTATTTTGCACCATATGGTCATTGAAAGGCAATTAAAGCTTCATGCACTGAACTCACATTAAACTACTAAATTCCAAGGGGAAGATATACAAAAAATTGCAATCTTGCAAACCAAGCAAGTAGAGCACATATATCAATGCCTAGATGCCATTTCTTCCAAAAATGTCCAGAGTGAAAATAACCTATTAAATTTGAAGAATGTTCCCACGATGCTGTAAAAGTAGAAGCTGAATGTTTTTGCAAGTATGATCATACTGTGACAAGTCATTCCAGACACATGAGAATTTGACTCTGAAGCGAGATTTTGAACCTATCCTATAGTTATCATACACCTAGCAAGAAGAGTTTTCCCTGTCCCAGGGGCTCCAGTTAAAAGGATTCCCTGTTTACAAAATTACCTAAACTCAGAAAAATGCTTTCAACTGAGATAATATCATTTGTAGCACAACTGAAGTGATCAAATTTGAATAACTCTGACTGAGACTGTTGGAAGATTGACAGAAGTATTGATTCATCAAACTAAATCATTCCTAAAATGGAGGAATAAATGTAAGTTTAGGAATTTGTTAAGCTATATATTCAAGCAAAATCACTAGATGAAAGATGCACCAACTAAAATCTTAGTCTTCTACCATAATTTATTGAAGAAGGCAGACCGGCCTTTTTAGTTTACCAGCTAGAACAGGCACAAATACAGTGATCATTGTTATATGAGGTGAAATCTTCACAAAAGAAAATGTCATGGTAAATTTCTTATTTGAGCAAAGCATACAGGCAACTTTATCTACAACTTACCCAAAAAAAGGTCGAAGTCATTAATTAAATGCAGCCGTTGAACTAGGTATGGTGAACCCCACGATTCAAAGGTTCCAGAACCAACCAGGGCCGCTAGGTGCATGTGTGCAGGCAACTTCCCTTGAAGGCAAGTAAATTTCCCAGGTCTCTAAGATACTCCATCGCTTCCTTACGCTCCTTCTCTGCATCATCACAACCTTTGACAGCCTTAGAATTTTTAATGATCTTTAAGGAAAAGGAAATGTTTAGCCAGTCATGAAATGTAGAATAGTTTTACCTTACATAACTGTTCGACAACTCGTAGGCATCCAGGCAAAGATATGGATCAGGCAAAGGTGAATAGGAAAGCAGTGAGACTCTAACGGACATTACAATGGTAAGCTGCAAAAAATACCTTCTTAGGTATAACTTCCTTGTTTTAGCTTCTTTGACGTATAGGAAGAATTTGAACCAACACCTGAAGAACCAATACCGCCCAAGCTTCCAATGTACTTCTGAAGTGCAGCAGCAACCATCACCCTAAGGCAAATGTTCTTTCTAGTAAGAATATGAAGGCCCACATATAATGGATAACATTATGTAAAATCGGTGAAGGATGAAAGCAGCTACCACATTTGTCCAAGAGGAACTGTGAACTAGATGGCTGAGATAAGCTCTTTGAAAAACATTGTTTACTTGATACTTTAGGATCGATCTAGATGAAAAATAACAGAGTTTAAAATTAGAACTTGAAAAAGAAGGCAGAGAGTCATCCTGTTAATCTGAAAAATTAATAGTGCAGTCTTGAAACTAACATGGAAATACCACCTAAGAGCCTTATTATATTGACATGCCACGGCTGCTTCTTCGATATTCCATGGTTCAGGAAACCCTCATCCATATTTCTTAAAGCCCGCTACTTCAATTCTTGCAACTACATGTGTAATAGAACAATTGATTTTTTAAGCTGAGATACAAGAGAAAGACTACAGTTTTTTTCATTCTAGGTAATGAATTGAGGGAAAAAAAATTTTCTCTAAACAATCTTACAAATAGAAGGATTTTAGTGGCTGCCAGGTTTTACATATTGAAACCAGCAAAAGAATATCCTAATTTTGGAATTTAAGCTCACACACATGAATGTCATGTGTAGCCAATACCTAACTCTAACATGGATCCTTTTGCCTAGTGGGAGTTCATTGGTTATTCTTAGTTGAGAAATTCTAGAAAGAGAATCCCCTCCAAATCACCTCGATTATCTGGTAATACAAGGAATGGGCAACTTTAGAGCCACATTTCCATCTTAACAAACCCATCTCTGTATCTCTTAATAATTAAAATAATATGTAAGAATCATTCTAGATTTGATCTTTATCTTAAACTTTCTACTTTCCTAATTTCTCTGGCATGTAAAGAATGAATCGGCCACAAATAATCTGATTGAAAAAAAAAATTCCAGTGATGTTAATCAGGACTTTTCCTCATGCAAAATGACCTGAGAAGAAGATAGTCAATACAAAAGTGCCAATCAAGGTGCATCAGAGAATTTGGAAAATCGTAAGCTGAAACTAATACAAGAATCGGTAGATTTATTCATCACTTGCAAAAGGTGCAGAAAAAGATAATCAAGCTAGAAGATACACATTATACCGCCATTCTCACTTAGAAGAGATACTGGTAGAATTTTATGCACGAATAGTTTCCGAAAAACTTTCAACTTGCATTCCTCAATAACTTTTACAGAGTTCCTGAGTCGTAAAGTAAAATGAAACCAAAGGTAGAATTAAATTTCATTAAAAAAAACTATCAAAATAGAGACTAGAAATGGGGCCTAAGCTCCTATGCATAATCTAAGAATGGTTGGGCTACCTTTTAGTTCCTATATATTTTAGTTCGTATACTATATGAAAAGAGTTCTTGACTGAAACTCCAATTCCACTTAGTTATGATAAGAATTTTCTCAATTATACATCCTTAAACAATATTTATTTGCCGTATGAACCTACAAGCGCAGAGCAATACAGTAAACCTTTGAAATTTTGAAAGACGAGTAAACTTAGGAATAAGAAAGCACTTCCATACATAACCCTAGTAACGAATCCAATTAATAGAGCACGTCAGCAACATGTTATTGCCAATCATCAAATGAAAAAGAAAACAAGAAACTGAAGACTGACCTGTGCCTGTTGATGGGCTCGGCCAACAGCGAGCCCTGCTTGGCAGCGTCCTTTCGAGTGGCGTCAGCGTCCGCAATAAGTCTCTCCAGCCGCTTCTATTGCCGGCAAAATGATAACCAGCTTAACCAATCAATCTCCAGAAGCCTTTCGTACGCTCTTTCTTTGCAGCATCACTGATACGACCACGAGAAACACCGTCACAGAAATTTTGTTCTACGGCACCTCATGTTCCAACAAATTCTCGCCCTCTCCTCCACTTTCGACCGAGTTCTCACCATCATCCGCAGCCAGCTTAACCAACATTCCCTCCGCTCAAGCTTCACAACCTGGCCGTCCATCATGATACCGCTCAAATCCATCAATTACTGGCTCCGACTATCCAGAAGTAGATTCAGAGTCCAAATTCAGGTTATCGGAGTATAATGTGGAGCGAAATCCGGAAATCCGAAAGCAGAAGTGAAAATTGAAACAGCGGACATCGAGGAGTTGATGAATAGGAATTCAGAGAGAGAGAGAGAGAGAGAGAGAGAGACCGAAGCAGGCATTCCGCAGTGGGGGAATTCAAGTGATGACGACGCTTCGAACGAGAGTTAGAGCATGGACCAAGGAAAAGAAGACGAAGATGGAGGGAACTTACGAGTACAGTCGTTGCTAAGGTTTGCCGAGAAAGTTCGATCGAGCTTCCAAGCTCCTGCCGCGATCTCCTTCTCGCTCTTCTGCTCGATTCAAAACCCTTGAGCTGGGAGACGACGGAGGAGGAGAGCGAAATGGAGGAGGAGCCTTCACCCTGACTGAAATCGGCGCCCGCTCTCTCCCCCTCTCCGTGTTTAAATGACCAACTCTCCTCGTATGAACTTGTAATGGTTCGAATTCAAAAGACGAGAAATCGAGAAAAAAGGAGGGAAAAAAAAAAAGGAAGACCACTCTCATTCAACCCGAAACCTATACATACATATATATATATGGTAGATACAGCTCCGATTATAACAGCGCTAATGTAGAGGTTCGGTTCGACGGCGAGCTCGGGATAAATTCCAGAAAAAACCGTCAAAATGGTCCATTAATTTATAGTCGATCACCAATTTCATCCTCAAATTATTTTAACTGCTATTTTTTTATCCAATTATTACGAATTTGTCATTGATACAGTCCATATGTTAACGATGTGAGAAGCATCATGACAGAAATCTGGCACGGCCGAATGTGCGGCACTATTAATAATAATCCATGTCAACGTCAAGACCATTTCTGATGGAAGATAGAGTGAATTGGTCCCGATCTTCACGGCGAATGTTGAAATGATAGAATTTAGTTATCTTACAATCTTTAATCTTTCATCTTATTATCGGATATTCTCTGTCCAACATTAGATCCTTTCTCTAGCGGGGTCAGTGCCTCAAAGTCAAAACCTTCTTTCTACTCATCAATTTTGATGATAGAATCGCAAAACTGTCCCAAAAATTCAAGGACTGATTTGGTGGCAGACTATAAATTTGAGAACTGTTTTGATGATTTTCTCTAAATTCTACTGTGGACTTCATGATTTTCTGTTGTGCGTAAATGATCGAACCACAGGCCTTGTTATGTCGGGGAACCAGGCGAAGACGTCTTTCTCGCTAAGGTCGTGAATGTGCATTAGATACCTAGGAAAGACACACTTCTACGGTTGCTCTCGGCCTAGAACGACGGGCCGTCATTGGTCGCACATCGTACTGGCATGCATACGTTTTTACCGGTAGGGTTGTATTTATTCACACCGTGCCGTTGTTCATGAGTCAACGGGTCTGCTCGTCTCAGTTTGACTGGAAAAGCTGTTTTGTGAATGTAAATGTGTCGACGAGGTATCGTCAGTGCGAGTCTCGATCGCTCGGATTTCGAGATTTGATAGAGAGTAGGAGGTTTTAGCCAGGCGAAGGGACAGACGAGGAAGCCAGTTGAAGAATGGCGTCTCCGTGGGGATATTTTGACGTGAAGTTTCATCAATTGCCCATGACGTATCCACTCCCTTTTGCACTCATAGAATATTATATTTATACACACACACGATGACATCATTACTTTTAATGAGTAATAATACACCACAAAATGATGATGACGTAACATCATCATCCATGAGATGATCCTGAAACATGTTGGAAAATTTCCATCTCATTCTCATCAACGCATGCTCTCTTTCATTGATTTAGCTATGGGCTGAGACCCACGAATTAACGAGTTTGCTGATGAGTTAAGAGGATGAAGAAGCTGGCGAAACACAAGCACGCCGATACAGCAATACTGAGCTATGTATTCATGAGCCCTTACGGTGGAGGAGTTACAACATAGTTTTAGATTCCTCGGTCATACGTGCAGAATGGCGAGAGACGATGAAGAACCTGAATATCAGGGAAGCCATTGAGAGGAGAAAGTGCCAAAGGATTCAAATTGCCCTTAAGGGAGTTCACTGTTCGCGCACGGAGAAATTGTTAAGATGATGCAAGATGCACTGGATACATACCAGAAAACTCACCGCCAACTCAAACCCAGAGAAAATGGAGGACGACCAAATAGTAGGGCAGAGCCCCCAGAGAGAGTTGGCTGGGGCTGCCATTGGAGTTCACGGGGAACCGAACTACATGGGGGTTGCAAGTGGGAGTTTCCGAGAGGATTTGCTCCTCCCCTTTCATGGGCATCTACCATGCACTCTCTGTGTGTTCATGTGCTTCTCTTTCCTAGGTTTGTGCTCTGTCCATGTGGACCTGGGACATATGATTTGGCACGAAAATTTGGAAGGACAATAATCTCTTATAAAGTCAAGAGAAATTTTATTATACAGATATCACGATGGAGGACACATAGATATAGTATGTCACATTCCGACCGATCAAAGCTGAATAACAAAATGTGGCTAATATTGAAACCGACGTACAGCCATGCTACTCTCTTTTCCACTTCTCTATATATCTGTACATAGCATATACATAACTTCCCTTTTTTTTTTTTTTCCAAATTATTAAGTTGGCAATTTCCTAGAATCCAAGAAATTCTTCTTCTTGGGCTCGCAGGATGAGATATACTTCATAAAGCAAGCAAAGTCAGTGTCCATGTAGCGCCTTGGGTTCGCTTCATCGATGAGCTTCGGTGGTGGCCTGATGATGCAGCTGTAAGGCAAGCTGTGCAGGGTTGCGACTGAGATGCGAGATCTCGTAGCATTCACGAATACCCTGTGCAATACGCTTTTGTATCTTCCGTTGCTGAAAATCTAGTACGAATATCAGACAACGTCAATGGATGTGAGTAGTCGTGATTTATAAATTTACGAAAAATTGAGCACGATATTGATGTGTGGGAGCCTGACCTCGAGGTGATCGCCAACATTGACGATCAATGCACCGTGGATGGGCTCAATGGTGACCCAGTCTTCGTGGTGCAGTATCTGGAGACCCTGGACCTGATCCTGAAGCAGAAGCGTGAGGAATCCGTAGTCGGAGTGAGGAGGCATCCCAAGCGTGAGATCGGGCTCCGGGCACGGAGGATAGCAGTTCAGCACCATCAGCTGGCTCCCCTCCTTGAACTGTTCCATGATATCGTCTTCTCGATGTTCTTCATCATCTTGTTCCGGTGGGGACGACAGCCCCAGGCTCTCTACGACAGCCTCCATGAGCTCCAAAAACAACTTCTTGGTCCCTTCTGCGTAGGGAGCCGCCACCTTCCTTCTCTTGCACAAAGCGACAAATATTTGTTGTTCCGTTAGTATGATTCTATGAAATTTGAGGTGTAAATGCATATGTAGTTCATATAACTATATATTATGTCAATTTCGATGAATTTAAAATTGGGAACTGAAAGTGAATAGGCCCTACAGGCTGCGAGGTCACGATGACTATGAAATTGAGACATGTTAAGTGGCGGATTAGTAAAATAAGACTCATCTATCATTCGTCCTTTATGGGGGCCGCAAATCGAGATATTATTTGTGCCACTAAAGTCGAACGAGGAAGGGGCAATGGAAGGTTTCGGGAAGTACTAATAACAAGAATTGAGGTAAAAAAAAACAAAAAAAAAGAAGCTAAATCATGAACTGTGCGGCTGAAGGGAACCCCTTTTGTCCTTTTGTCACACGGACAATAGCAAACAGTGTAGATATTCTCCTTTCCACGATGCATTGAATTTGATCAGATAGCGGAGGGATCTATGTCAATCATTGATTAAATAGGGAATTAGTGGGAAGCTGGTCGTGCAAGCTGAGCATATGTGCGTCGTCCGACACTGCCGGCTGACATGCATATGTCGACTCAATCTACAGGTTAAAATAGTGCTCTCTACATGTGACACGATCTGATTGGCGGGTCTGTGTGACGGACAGTGAGATGGTAGGCTAGGGTGTGATGCTGTAAGTAGCAAGTAGTGTGGTGTTACCTTAAGTCGGCAGGAGAAGAAGGCCAATGAGGAAGGACTTGGGACATCGGGTGGCAGGTTAGCTTTAGGAAATCTCTCCAGCAGAAGACTCTATCCTTGCGCTGGTTGAAGCTTGTCCCGTACCGCACTGCCGACATCATATCCGATGACATGTACTTGGCCCTCTCCTCGTAAGGCTGCTCGAAGAACCTCATGCTTGCATCCATCATACCGCTTATTACCTCGCTCGGGATCCCGTGGTTTACCAGCTGCATTTTGATGGATCCAAGTAAACAGATTAGCATACTTGCTCCTGCAAACTCCCCCTTGTTTAACTCGTTCTCCGACTTGAAAGAAAGTTCTGAAACTATAAATGGAGAAGAACATATTGAACCCACCTGGAAAAATCCATACTGCTCACAGGCTTTGACCAAGGACCGGAGGGCTCTTGGTCGGTGCGATGGGCTCCTCAGCTCAGCAAAGTCGACCGTGGGGAGGCTTATAAGCTGCCCCCCGACATTCGGTTTTGCAGTATCCTCGCAGGCTGGTCGTTCCTCTATGGGCAAGATGTACTTGCCGGGCACCTTAGAGATCGCCTTCTCGCAAAGATGCCTCACTCCCTTCTGGTACTGGCTCTCATCATCCTCCGACACATCATCGGCCTCATCCATCGCCACCATTGCAGGAGACATGCTATAAGTTGTGGGGAGACTGCAATGATTGCCAGACAACCTGTGGAATTAGAACATGTGACGCTGCAGCAAAACTAACAAGAATCGGTTTCAGCACTGCAAGTTAAGAGACACAGGTCAGAGTAGCAGTTGTGGGGGACAGACAGAAAAATGATTGTGTACCATAGACCAACCTTTTCGTGGGGGGAAAGAACGCTTGATTTTGAGTGGACAAGAGAGATATCAAGGGGGGTGGTGGTGCACATTGAGATTTGAGGGGAATGGGTGTGGCATTTATATAGTGAGGCCTCAACTAAAGAACAAAATCAACAGAATTGGCGGTTTTGGAGAAAACCATGGACAAAGAGGAGCGGGATTCCAGAAGCGTTGACTACCATCAGTTTTGCTCAGGCCACTGAGAGTGGTCTGTCTACACACTGTTTAGAATCTCTGTCCATCCTCGGAGTGGTTGTTGTTGGACCGATCCGAATTAGAGTACATCAACAATCTATTAGATAAATATCTTATTACAAATATTTCCTACTTGAATTTGATGTAGATTATCTTTTAAGTGAAAAATCGCATGAAAGTACGGAGAAAGATGGGTTCGGTGATTGTGTCATATGGCCGCTGATGGCCGTTGTCTTTTTATTTCCAAATGTAGGGTAGCCTTTTGCTTTCTAGGCACGGATCTAAGCATCAACTACGAGGGAGGAGGATTTCGATTCTCTTTTAGATCACCCTTGCCTTTGGCGACATGACTTTTGAATGTGCGGCTGCAATTTGATATTGCATCCACTAGGGCAAGAAACCCTTTTAGCCAAACTGGAAACTTGCCATGAAGCTTTTCCAAAAGAGGCATTTGGCTATGGTGACAGCCAGGATCATGCACAGTAGACGGAATGGCATAAAATCGGTGCACATATCCGTCGACTTACCATGTTCTACTGAACACGAGATGCCAAAAACCAACAAAGAAATCCGTTGGGGGCACTCTGTTTCCAAGATGGAACCCGCTGCTCGAGCAGGATGATTGATTTACCGTCGATAGGATGTTAAAATAGAGACAAAAAAATGTCAAGAAGACGCTACATTCTATAAAATGCTCTTATTAATCCAAAATTTTTTAATTTTAAATCGATATATATAAAATATACATGAAAAAGTTATTTATCAATTTTACCATATATTTTTTATAAGACAAACTAGATATTATAATTTTACTCAAATAAATATACATATCAATTTGTGACAACCGATTATCATAATTAACGAGCAAAGCACTTAGAGTTTTGCCCTAGATTTTCAACTAAAAGACTTCGATGAATTAGTCGAGTATGAAGCAATCGAAAAGAAGAATTATATTGAATTTCAACGTAGCAAAATTATTTAATCTGTGGGATGTCACATCAAACTCAGAAAAGTTATTATATATAAATGTCAATATAAACAAATTTAAGGATAGTTAAGTAGAAATATTATAATTTTATTGAATTTATCTATTTTTTAATTAAATCATATAATTTATTCACTTTCACTTATCATAATTTGCGACATAATCAAACATATTGGGCATTTGCCCGCGTGTGGACCCTCTTATCTACAATGATTAGCTGTTTGTTAATGTCATTGTAAAATGAACCATAAAAAATTTTGGTTATTTCCATACAATTATTCAATAATATAAGGGAAATAATTGAATTTGTTGAACTATTTATCATTGTATTTTTCCATAAACGCGACGTGCTTCACGGATATCAGAGATTGGTGACCAGATCGACTGGGGCCCAGCAAAACCGACCGACCAATGGTTCTCCTCGTTGCCGCATGGATTATGTCAAAGTCCATCCATAAGAACTACTGGCTGAACTGGCCAAGAAATTGCCAGGCATGCGTACATGTTGTGTATATCCCAGTCAATATCTAAGTTCTCCCATCAATAAAATAAAACATAATTAAATAAAAGGCTGTTGCCCAAAATAATAATAATAATAATAATAAAAGAATGTGTGATATAAAGGTTATAAAAGTCACATTTGATATCTTACTTAAATAAAAGATACATTAAAGAACCTGAGCCAATCGTTCTAATTTTTTGACGGGCCTTTTAAATAATATAAAATATCTATAAACAACATAATTTTTAAAATTAGATAGAACCAATTGGTTTGATCGGAACTGGGCAACTAATGTATTTGTTTTACTTAGTTAATCCAGATGAACCCTAAATCCGTTCGAATTCATCTAAATTGATCAGTTTTCAATTTGATTGTAAAACTTAACTAAACAGATAAAGAAAAAAAAAAACATCAACAACCTAACATCTATTTAAAAAATAATATTAATATTTTATTTTATTTTATTTTACTTAATTTTATATTTTCTACGGAAGGTAGATATTATGATAGTGTTTTAAAACTTTAAAGTTATAAACTAATTGATATTCATTATTACATGATATTATAATAATTAATTATATATTATTATTATTATTTAATAAATAATGAAGTCTTACCTTAATTGATTTGTAGTCTGGTTCAAATACATATTGTCACTACATTCTCGTCGGCCGTATTTACAAATATACCATCGACCGATCATGTACCCAACAGTGGCCGAAGGAAAAGAAAGATTTGTACTAGTTCTGATCTAATTAATAAATCGAGAACACCGGTCCAAGTCTGACGTGTTGCTCTGGGGGCTCGGGTGATCCGAAGAGGAGGAGCAAACCCCGTACATACACATACATACATATAGTGACATTCACACACACGGTAATGAAAAAGTCAATAGCAGTAGCCCACAGAGAGAGAGAGAGAGAGAGAGGCAGAGAGAGATTTGATTGAGCGATGGGGGCCCAGCCGGCAACCCCACACGGTTCATAGTATAATTAGCTTTTGTCCCTTTGCTCCCCATTCGTTGCATGATTCTGACACCTACGTCGGGGTCCCTCCAACACTCAGTGTTTCTTTGTTTCTTTCAGCAATGTTATCATATATATATATATATATGTATCTTAAGTAGTGGCAGAGTTCGATTTTGTATATCTCAACTTCCAAGTGGTTATCTCTACTGACGGTTCTTCTGTTCTTGTCCGATTTTGGTTATCCTATATTTCAAGTTGAGAGCAACCCCAAACTAAATTTTAAGTTCAAATTGGGATTTCATTTTTGCGGCGGATGGATACAAATTCT
Source organism: Sonneratia alba (assembly GCA_900174645.1). NCBI lineage: Eukaryota > Viridiplantae > Streptophyta > Magnoliopsida > Myrtales > Lythraceae > Sonneratia > Sonneratia alba. The sequence goes on from FWPY01000106.1 coordinate 5,920,506, forward strand.
TCTAATCATGAATATGAAGATGAGTCGTCGGAGCCATAGCCTTTTGGGCCTCGTGCTCTTGCAGTTTTTTTGGGGGCTAGGGTCCGTGATCAGGCCATCTCCTGGATCGGCGCTGTAGGTCATAACGTATGGCGGATTGTGGATTGCAAGAAATCCATGGGCGGAGTAGTCTGGGGATTTTGCGGGCTACTCGCTAAGAGATTACCCCTGAGAGGAGCCCGAGGAACCATAAGAACTAGTCGACGGCATTGCCTCCCCTCAGCAGAACGTGAACTTACCAACGTCTCATCCCCTCTTGACCAACATCTGGGTAGTGGACTTGGTATGGCTGCCTTTTCTCTCATCAAAACCCTATACCTAACTCTTATAAATAAATAAAAAATTATAATTCAAAAGACTTATACAACACAATAAGCTAATGTCAATAAAATCTAAATTAATTAGAATCGATCCAATCTTTTTTTTTTTTTTTTCCATGGGGGTGCATCAGCTCGCATCCCAGAGCCCTGTAAATTATTTAGTACTACTACAATCAAAGTGACGCTCTGGCACTCTCCGTCTGACCGACCGACCGACCATTTCGCATAGGTGGGGCTGCCTGAATTCTCCAGTGGTCCAGTACATACCCAAGTCAACAGTTGTCCTCAGCTGCACCATACACGCGTCACTCCCCTCAGCTTTCCCAACCCCCCGGAAAACTATGCCTGCAACGTGTCCGGCTCACTCCGGTGCCCCGAGTTTCTAGCAAAGCAACCGCCTGGAACCCACCGCTTCCCGAATTCCCCATTTTACCCTTCCCACCCACCTTATATAACGTTACAGCCGCACTCCAGCACCGACTCGAACAGCTCCTTTGCCCGGATCCCATGAGCCATGGGAACAACCAGCTCGCATTCTCAGCAAGAAACGGAAAGCTTCTTCACCCCGCTGCTGATCTCCATGGCCTGCATGGTCGGCACGTGTGTCGTGATCGTGGCCTACCACCTGTTCGTGGTGAAGTACTGCCTCTATCGTCGGCGGCGGTGGCGGCGGCAAGTCGCCGAGGAGATACTCGCTCGGCAACACCTCGCCGCAGAGGCTGATGTCGCCAACCGTTCAGCCCTTGGTGTCGAGGAGAAGGTCCTGAAGACGATCCCGATCTTCACGTACTCGGCTGAGAAGGGTCATCGGGACTTCAGGATGGATCAAGGGGAATGCGCCGTCTGCTTGGGGGAATTGGATGATGGAGAGGCCGTGCGGCTGCTCCCCAGCTGCCGCCATGCATTCCACGTCACGTGCATCGACCAGTGGTTCCTAGCGCACTCAAGCTGCCCGGTGTGCCGGTCGCCGGTCACTGCACCAGCGGTAGGGGAGACGTTGCTCAAGCTCCCAGCAGCTACCGGCAGCGGCAGCAGCAGCGACAGTGTGGATCCTGTTTTGCCGGAGAGGTCGTCAGGCGTGGGGTTGCTCCGGCACTGTGCATCGTCGTTTGTGACAACGGAAGCACCATGGCTGCCTCGTGAGGATGTGGGGCTGAAACGCTCATTCTCCATGGTGAATCCATCGCATCTTGTCATTGACATTGAATGGAAGCAAGAAAAGGCGTCAACTTCATCTTCATCATCATCTTCTTCCCAAGAGGCTCTGCTGGGAGGCGATTCGACAAGACGGTTCGATCAGGTGCCATCTCGGCTGATCCATTCTCTTTCGCAACTGCGGAGCGGAAGAACAGGGTGCAGTGTTGATAGTAACAGTGGCCTTCCCTAGCTAGTGCATCTTTTTGTTTTTCTTTCCTCCGTTTTTTTAGGAGAAATGTTGGTTAAGTTAGACTCTGCAGTCTAGGAAGAACGGACCACAGAAGATATAGGACCAAGTAAGCTCCTATGCCAGGCTTAATACAGCGATCCAACCACTTTGAACCATTAAAAAACAGCACTATTATACTTGTGGAGAAAGAGGGACCTTCCTCTTGGTACTAGAAATGTATATTTGAGCCAAACAAGACCCCGTCGCGGCCATTATTTCCATCCATGCAAGCACCTGCTATCATAATTTTCAAGACCAGACCGGACTGGACTGAAACCGGTACAGGATGGATTCACCGGTTCATGGGCCGAACCATCATAAGAGTCACCAGTTTCATACTCGAGATCGGGCTTTCTGGCGCCCAGTTTCTGCAACCTCCGGCTGATTCGCCTGATCAGTGACCTCCTTCTCTAAGCGACGTCCAAGTGTTCCCAGTTACCACTCTCGTCATATCTGACGACGCCATGAAGGTTCACTCGTTTCATGAGAGAGCCATACACTTGATATGGCCCAAACCTGATGAGAAACAGGACGGACATTCCGTTTCTTATATGACATCTGTTGCCTTTACTTGACAAACCATCATACAAAATCATGTCTTGAACAGGATCACATGGAAATAAAGACTCGAATAATCCTGACTGTCTTATCCATTGCGAAATCGAACCTCTTTCTAACCGAAAAAACTAAGTATGCCTTCTTTACAACTTCCAATAGACAATTCTCATCCTGCAAAGACCAGAGCAGCAATAGGCCCCACAATGGAATACAGAAGACCCATCACGTCTGCCTCTTCTGAAGCTTCGCATTTCTTAGCTTGTATAACGATCTGATTGGGTATATAGTTGGTGTTGTAGCGTAGAGAAGCCAATTGAAAATGAACTTGGACTGCCACAGAAGCTTCTTTTCCACTGCAAAGCATTGTGTCCTACCTTTCTTGAACCTCCCCCGATTGAGATTCTTCTTTCAGCCGATCTATTTCTTTCTCCCACTTCAGCCCAAACATCTGACGCCCAAAAGGGACAATAAGATTGTACCTGAAAACCTGCAGCAGAAAATTCAACATAACAAACATATCGACAACAAGAGGAGAAATTCCCTTCTTAACTACTGAAGAAAAAATGGAGGATAGCTACTTTTCTCACATCTTATGGCATTTGTCATTACTGTATAAGACCAACAAATTATAGCTTCTTTGGATTCTATTAGCTGTTGAAGGACATAGACCTACTCCAAACAACCATGTCAAAACCCAACGCAAGACCAAGCTCATGAGGACAAGTGCACACAAACCCAGTTTCCCTCCTATAGTAAACAATTTGAAGCACGAGTCGAAGCAATGCGCAAGCAAATGAAAGGAAGATGCAAGTACCTTGTCATTGATATCATGCATCTGAGCTTTCAAAGCCTCAGAAGAATCTATCCACCGGGAATTATTCCCAATGCCTCTACTCATCCATGCTTTCTTCAATGATGACCGCCATTCAGAAATCTTGCTTCGAATCTCCTTGTTAAGCTCTACCCACTCAGGAGCGCACCCATTCTTTGAGAGGATTCTGTATAAGGTGTCATCTGCTGGATCTGCATGGGGATTGACATTGAGGTTGAGGGGTTTCCCTTTACCTGGTAAGTTTTCAAATTGCCCTTCCTCCATTGAATGCCATATCCGGTGCTCAACGATATTTATGATATCAGTTTCAGATCTGTTGAAAAGGACAGAAAAATTATCCATGAGCCAAAGGGATTTTCTCCAAGTCTTCACAAGTTCCCTTAGATCATCAAATTATTGGTATTTCATCAAACACAGTGATCAAAAGTTTTCACACGCAGTAGATACAAGAATTCAACACCATTACAGGCATCAATAACCACAGTCACACTAGTCTCCAACAATCTTCGTACAGCCCCTCAATATCAGGTCGGATTCCAACAGAGCAATCAGGTCCCAACATGAGCAACACATAAACTTGGAGGAGCCACAGAAGAGGCTATAATCATCCTTTGCACAAGCAACAAAATTCGCATGATTTCTACTTGCTTGCAATGATCAACCTTCTATACATAATATTTCAAAAATAATTCGAGGATGCCCATCTCACAGAAAAATGCATCTCTCTTTAACGCCAAAACATCATTGCCTCATTCTAGTGAAAAATCAGCCATCTTTTGGGCACTAAAACAAGTCGAATCACAAGGAATAAAACTCCATTACCTTATCTCACTAATTTATAACAAAGACAGGAGAGACCGTTAAAGAAAGGGTAACACATGCACGTGAGCTGAGCCATGGAAATTCGGGCACCTGACGGAATTACGTTGTCCGCGGAGCTCGGGCGGGAGCTTCCGGTCGTTGACCGCATCTATGACGGCCGACAGACGGTCGGTAATCTTCTTCTGCGGCTTCGATGAGGTTTCGTTCGGCGGCGGTGATGAGGACGACGAAGACGAGGAGGAGGATGAGGCCCACCTGGGCCCACCAGGGCCCACCAAGCCGGCAGCCGCGCATCGCTGAAGCAGAAATTTCAGTTCCCACGGCAGAGGGAGCCTCCTCCTCCACAACCGAACCGCCATCGCTGGAGGAGGGGAGGAGAAAGGTCGTCCTGAAATTTGGACCGCGGTAGCATCTTCTGGAAGCGGTTTGGTGAGTCGGCTTCCTGATGACGTGCCACTCTTTTTATGCTTACACGTGGAACCCTGTCGCAGACGAGAGCTCATTTTCGAATTTTTATAATTTCCAGAAATTTATTGCCCTTTAGTCAATTAGTTCCTGTCTCTTCGCTTTATTACTGATAAAATTATTCGAATTATAAATTTTTTATTCATTAAATTTCAACCCAAAATCATATATAGGAAGGAGATGGAGATTGGAGAGCACCTGAACCACCAATAGGTGGAATTTCAGTTTCTTGCAACAAAGTGAACCAGTAAGTGTTTTATATATATATATATATATATATATAGTACAGAAGCCAGAAGAAAGAGCAGACAGAACAGTTCGCTGGACCCCTCTTCTAATCCATATCCGGTTCCTCGCACATGGGAGATGTGTAATACAGCGGACCGACCGTGTAAGCGATGGCTTTGCCATACACCGAGCTCGGGCGCCTCAGCCTGAAACCATGACTTCCGCCGGAGAAGTCGGTGGGGACGTCGCAGGAGTCGTCGGGGGATGACACGAGCCTCACCGAGCACAGCTTCTCCTCGATCTTCTTCCCGTTGACGTATCTGTTCATGACGACGCTGAAGTGGCCGGCCGCGTCAGTGTCGTCGCTTCCGTAGTATATGATCCTGCTCCTCTCGTCCATGCACGATACCGATACTCGGGCACCTGCAGATCGAGTATTAAGTATATCGGGTGATTGAGAACTCAGAATGTCGAACCGGCCGGTTAACCAACAGATACGACGACGCGGGATCGATCTGAGCCAGACCAGCGTGTACGAGGTAATGGCTCACCTTTAATGGGGGAGCCGCCCTGAGCCCAGTCGTTCCAGCCCTTGGTGCAGTCTTGGCACATAACTCTTCCGCCGACGTGGATCTCCTGGGCATCCTCTCCCCACCCCGTCGCCGTTCCGGTGAAAACTGACAGCGCCATAATCGCGAAAATGACCTTGCACTCCATCATCTTCATCTCCCTCTTCCTCTTCCTCTTCCTCTTCCTAGTAATGGATATGGGCAATCTGCAGCAGTGCAGATAGATATAGTGGGGGTGACGAAGAGCCTTCGGGGTTAGGGAGATTGAGGAAGTGCACCAACTTCCAGACGTGCACTCCACTACCCACTTCAAAAAACACAAGAGGTAATGTATATGTGAACGTCTTCCAGCAATAACCAATATTTCTTATAAACCCGCTACTGCTGTCCCACATGGTGGGTCTGCTGCGACATAGTATTCTTCTAAAGATTTTTATCAACCATACGGGAGGTTCGAGAAAATTAAGGAAATATATCCTTAGCAGAATATTAAGGGGTAAATGTCAGAAAACTAAAACTTGAAGGGAAGCTTTCATATGAACCCAAAGTTTAGGGTAATCATGCAATATACCCATAACTAAAAAATCTCTACCAAAAGACTACGGAGTCAATTTCATAAAATTAAAGTTCGAGGGGAACAATGCAATTGGCTCCACAGTTCAGGGGGGATTATGCAATTGATCTAACTTATAAGAGAAACTAAATTCAGAAACGGAAGCCAGGCCTTTCAACCCTCCATCCCCACCAACAACGGCGTCGCAGCCTCCCGCCCTTTCCCGGCATCATCTCCATCGACAATGGAAGCTCTCGGCTTTACGCCCTCGAAATCACATATCTTCCTCCCCAACGTCTCACCTTCGCCCTCCGCTGAGAAGCTCCCGTTTAAGTTCCAGATAGGAACCAGTATCCCCAAATGGAAGGGGATGATGTTTCCCAGGCCGCAATCTGCCACTGTCGCCGCCGCCGGGAATGCTGTGACAGTCTCCCCAGAGGCACCACTGGGGAATTCTACTTCCCCCCCGCCGACTCTCAGGAAGGCCTCGCCGGACGATCTTCAGTACCCGCCAGGTTATCTCGGGGCAGTGCCGGACCGCACGGCTCTGGGTGGCGGCGGCGATGACACCATCAAAGCGATGGGGTATTTGACGAACATACTTTCCTCGAAGGTCTATGATGTGGCGATGGAGACGCCGCTACAGATGGCGCCGAAGCTCTCCGAGAGGTGGGGGGTAAATGTGTGGCTCAAGAGAGAAGATTTGCAGCCCGTAAGTTTTTTCTTTATATATATTCTTCTCTTACCTTGAGAGATTGTCAACGTTTCAACTCTTTGGATCTTTGCTCAGTATTTGCACTTGAAAAGGTGGAGCCTTTGGAGCTGTATATTGTCTCTACTGGACAATAAGCATTTGAGCTGAATTTGCTTAACTACTAAACTTCGTTAGCTGAATTCGCTTAACTACTAAACTTCGTTAGCTGAATTCATTTCACTTACTAAACTTCGAGGGCATATTATGCATGATGGAAGAGCAGTGGTCTAGCGGGAGATGAGGAATAGATGTAAAATTGTCCAGTTAGGAAATGGGCATGATATGGAGTGGCTTTGTGAAATTACCGACCCATAATTTACTGAGAAATTTAATAAGCTTCTGGGATCACCACTTGCTCTGGGTTAGAGCTGATGCTTCGGTCTTGCTGGTGGTGCTGTGTTGACATATTGATTGTCCAGAAATTCTCTTATAGACAGTGTCTTGGCTAAAATGGTAATTGTAGTTCATCTAATGATGGAGTATTTCTGAGAGATTGTTCCTTTTGATGAAGAAATTTCAGCAACATTTACTGAAGTAACAATTTCACTGTCAAATCTGTTCCAGTTAAATTGTTGGTGTACTTAAATTGATTCATCTATGTCAAAGATAAATGCACCATTCCTGTTAGAATGCCATGTCAAAAGTTTGAAATTTCAATTCTGAGATGCATGTGAAACGAAACCTAGATTTTTCTGGCAGGTTTTTTCATTCAAGCTCCGTGGTGCTTACAATATGATGGCGAAACTTCCAAGAGAGAAATTGGATAGGGGGGTTATTTGTTCATCTGCTGGAAATCATGCCCAGGGGGTTGCACTAGCCGCGCTGAGACTTGACTGTAGTGCTGTGATTGTTATGCCTGTTACCACACCAGAAATCAAGGTTTAATATTACTCATCTTTGATGGCTTCATTTTAGGAGTATTTTTGCACATAACTGAATTGAGGATCCTTAACTGTCAGTGGCGTTCAGTGGAACAGCTAGGTGCCACTGTTGTTCTTGTGGGTGATTCGTATGATGAGGCCCAGGCATATGCTAAGAAACGGGGTGGAGAGGAAGGCCGCGAATTTATACCTCCTTTTGATCACCCAGATGTAATCATGGGACAGGGAACAGTCGGGATGGAGATAGTGCGCCAATCAAAAGGTCCACTTCATGCAATTTTCGTTCCTGTTGGAGGTGGAGGCCTCATAGCTGGCATTGCTGCTTATGTAAAAAGGGTTTCTCCTAAGGTCAGTTGTGTCAATCTTTGGCTGTAAGGGAAACCTTCTAAATGGCTTTCACTTGTGGGGCTCTTCATTAGAATCCCCTCCATCATTTTTCTTTCCTGGCATCTTCCATGGAGTATCAGTCCATTTTTATGATTTTGAAGTCTGTGCTAGCTATTTCAGTCTCTTTCTTCCATCTCCATCTCATATTCCTTCCTGCAGTTTGCTTCTCTCCTTTTGATCTTATTTTCCATGTGCAGGTAAAAATCATTGGGGTGGAGCCCTCCGACGCAAATGCTATGGCCCTTTCATTACATTATGGTGAGAGAGTGGTGTTGGACCAGGTTGGAGGCTTTGCTGATGGTGTAGCTGTAAAAGTTGTTGGAGATGAAACCTTCAGATTATGCAGAGAATTGGTTGATGGGGTTGTTCTTGTTAGTCGTGATGCTATATGTGCATCCATTAAGGTGAATATTCTACTGAAAATGTCAATGCCTTGAAGTATGTATTGTGAATCGAGGTTTCCTCCCATCAAGGTTCATTATAAGAAGAATTCTAGCAAACAAATCAGCAGCATGAGAAAATTTTTCTAGAACTTTCTTTTTTCATTTTTGGAACTGTCTGTGGAAGAATTCTATGGCAGGAACTCTTTTTGAGTTCTCCATGTATCTGCCATCTCCTCTTCTCTTCTACTTATATAAAAAAAAATTTCACACTGTTGCTGATATTTCTCTGGATTTCTGTGCTGCATAGGCCTGGTGATCAGCCAATGAGCATTTTCTTTTTTGTTTTCTGTTTGATAACAATTTTATGCATCAGGTTTTCATATATTTTTATCCCAGAGGAATATATTTGCTATTATTTACTGTCATAATCTTTTTTCTGTGCATAGTATTGATATGTGATAGCAGGCTTCACTCAAAAAGAGAAATTTCTGCCAGTAGTTTGGGTTTTTTTTTTTCCTTGTTGCAGGACATGTTTGAGGAGAAACGGAACATTCTGGAGCCAGCTGGTGCCCTCGCTCTTGCTGGTGCTGAAGCTTACTGCATGTACTATGGGCTCAAAGGAGAAAATGTTGTTGCAATAACTAGTGGGGCAAACATGAACTTTGATAAATTGAGGGTTGTGACTGAGCTTGCAAATGTTGGTAGAAGACAAGAAGCTGTGCTTGCGACTATTATGCCGGAGAAACCTGGTAGCTTCAAGCGGTTCTGTGAACTAGTATGTGTTCTGTGGATCTCCGTGATCTATGTTGCATATTGTATTCTCTTTGGATGAGAATGAATGGCATTTTGTCTGTCAGGTGGGATCAATGAACATCACTGAGTTCAAGTATAGATGTAATTCAGATAAAGAGGCTGTTGTTTTATACAGGTAATTATATCAATGCGAAATCCTAAAGTACCTATACCTGAATATTTTATCTTCCTCCTCTATCATCTGTTCTTGGATTTCATGCTTGATCTTAATGGTTAAATACTTGGCTGTAAAGCACCTGGAGTTCCTTTATAGTTTCTTTTTTCACTTGGAACTATCTCAATCATTTAGTCATGCTGAATTCATTTGCAGTGTTGGTGTTCACACGGTCTTGGAACTCAAAGAAATGCAGGAGAGGATGAAAACTGCAAATCTCATGACTTACAATCTCACAGAGAATGATCTCGTCAAAGATCATCTCCGCTATCTGGTATATACCCTACATGAGCATCTTCTCTCTAAGATATATGGAGTATTTATTGAACTAAGGAAAGTAACATAATCATTTTTCTTTGTCAAAGAGAGACCACAGTCTAATAATATATGGTGCTTCTTTCCACCAGCTTTTATGGAATCTAAATGTTAATTTTACATTTGTTCCAGTTGGGCAAGCTAGGAAAAAAAAATGACATTTTCTCCTGTGACAGTACTATCCTCAGAAACGGATTGCTATATTCTACTGAGTATTCATTGTATGAGGTGCTTTTCAGATGGGTGGCCGGTTGAACCTGCAGAATGAGGTGCTCTGCCAATTTGTGTTCCCGGAAAGGCCGGGTGCTCTCATGAAGTTCTTGGATGCCTTCAGTCCTCGATGGAACATTAGCTTGTTCCATTACCGTGGACAGGTAACTCAAGTTGAAATATGACTCTGAAAGGTACTTCATCGGATGTTCTGCAGACTCTGGTTTATATCCTGCTCTTTTCCTATTCAAACAGGGTGAAACTGGGGCCAATGTATTGGTCGGAATTCAGGTTCCAAACAGTGAGATGGATGAGTTCCATGACCGGGCTGGCAGTGTTGGCTACGACTATGCAGTGGTGACTGATGATGAGGCTTTCAGTCTTTTGATGCATTTCTGATCCACACCAGCCTGCCTGTCATCTACATCAGTGTGAAACTGTTTGATTAGCTATACGCTGGAAAAGGTTCCATCTGGATTTTGTGCTCGGAGTAGCTTTTCAGGCAGCTGGGAAGATACAGAAGCAGAGGAAGATGAATATCCTAGGCCCTTAGGCGGTCAAGAATTTCGAAGAACTGTTATATGTTCCTAGACCTCCGGTCGTCTGTTGTGTAGGTTTAAATTAATGTCCCATGTCAAAATGAAAGTATGTTATTTCCAATTATAAAGTTTCATCCTTGTATGCTATTCTTGGCTAGCATTGGATCATGCGATGTGCCATGAGCATCGCTACATGATGCAATATATGAAACGCCTCCTCCTACAAAGCCGCCGGTCTGATGCTTGTCGGTTACAAGGGACTCGTATGCTTGACAGGTGAATGAATGAGAAATAGATGGAACAAGGAAAGCATCAAGTGACGACGCCCGTAACTAACATTTATGCCGTCCATGGATTGTTTTGTGCGACCCATGGAAGGCCCCGCGACATACAATGAGACAACCAGTGTTCGGTCACGGCAACTGGCTGGAGGTGCACGCAATAGCTTTGGCTGAGGAAGAGGTCGTACACGTGAAGGTATTATTACAGTAGTGGTCAAATGACGGCCTCATTTGACCGTGAAGTGGCTACCATACTAGCAGTCACTCTGGCGGGGCGGTGTCGCGTTGAAACCGACAGCGTGAAATCAAGACTCGAAGTCGAAATCCACTTGGTTGATTGTTAGCTTTGTCGAAATCTTATTTAATTTACCTTACGAGGCGACCACCTTCGGTGGTGTTGTAACATAAGTCAAACGTGGTCCAATGATGAAAAACTCTCGGGCACGGTGGAACATTCATCCATCCACTCGTCTTGCCAGCCACCGATTTCAGTTAGCTTTATTGTACCTGTAGCCTTTCAGGCGACACCAAGACACACGACCGAGTTAATAGGGTCGACTGTGGCCTAATAACTTCACAATATCCCTAATCGGCGCTTCTCAAGAGACTGATCGACCGTACGAGAAGATGGGTCTTCCCTGATGCGCTTACAAGACTTTCCTGCCCGACATACCCTCAGTGTAAGTCGGTCATGAATTTAAATGATGATATAAATGATAGTGTAAGTTGGTCATTACGGGAAAAAAAAATCCTTGTTATTTAGGTGCATTGAATTTAATGGATCAATCAACAGCTGGTGGGCATGTGTTTTTGTGTTCCTGATGGTGGTCCGCGTAGATGATCGACAAAAAAAGCCTCAAAATTTGGCTAATTTTAGGATGATCGATTGGCATCATCGGTCTCGAAGTGGAGACGAACTATTCCCTAGCCTTCGCATCCCTCCCGAGTTGGTTCCCCATGACATGATCCTCCACTCCTTCTCGCATAGCCTCTCTGGGTCCATCTTCATAAATGAAGCTGCTGCCCAGAAATTCCGGCGAGAAATGAGTCGAGGACGCGACACGCACACACGGAGACGCTCCGCTTTTAAATTTACCACCTCGATTGGGCATGGTCCTGAGCGAGCAGGGGTAAATTTGGAAACCCGGAAAGTTGCATGGGGGACGCAAGCATTAAGGCCCGAAAGAGCAGACGCATGGCGCTGTTCGACAAACCATCAGTTTCGATGCGTTGCTTCTTCCTCCCCGATCCCTCCTCCCCCGGGGCCCATGGATTCTCTCTTCCTCGCATTTCTGATCCGTTGTGCGTAAAATATACTCAAGGTGTTATGAGTTTGAAGCTCTTGTAGTGGCTCATTGTGACTAGCTAGCTAGCCTTGGTTTTTGTCTGCTGCGGATTCTCAAAGATGTCCGAGAAAGCAATCCTGTCGCTCTCGGCTTCAGCGAAGCTGCTGGTGTTCACCGTGCCACTCCTTCTGGTGTCGATCCTAGTCTTGGTGGCCGGGCCGACATCTTCGGGTCGGGTCCTGTTGTCCGACTATTCTTGGAAGCGCTGGAACCTCGGGTCCTCCTCCAAGCATGATGATCACAGGCCGGCGGCGGCCAGTGGAGTAACGGCGGCAGCTGCGGCCGATGTGGGTCCGAGGGTGGCTGTTTTCGAGGTCCAGAAGCAGATTGAGGAGGAACCGGCGCGTTCTGTGATTCCAGAGACACAGGGTGACTCTGCTCTCAACGTCTCTGCTTCTCCATCGGTTGCCATGGAAGTTGCACTAGGGCATGAATCTGATAGAACAGTAAGTAAAATTTCCGACCTCTTTTAATGATTAAATTCCATTGCACGCTGTGTTTGTTCAAGTTGGAAGACAATCCTGGGAATATTGAAGAACAGTGCCCCACCACCTCTCCCAATCTACCATAAGCCCGGTTGAGGAAATCTGTGTCATACTTCGCTTTCCAAATTAGCTACGCACTTTTTTCAGCTTTCACAGTTGTTAGGATAGATACCTGGGATCCGTAGGTCTTTCGGCATGATAACTGTAATTCTCGGTTCTCGATGGATGAGCTTCAGCAAGAAATTTTATCTTCAGGTCTCATTCTAGCATAAAAGGTCTCCTTCATTGAGTTCAATGTATATATTTGCAGAATTTCACGATCGAAGATGGCTGGGATTCTTCGCTGAACATTTCGCTGTCTCCTCCTATGAACAAAACTGCTCTTCCTGTAGAGAAGGCGATGCCCCCAAGAGAGTACACAAAGTTGGATAGGCTCGAAGCAAGCCTGAAAAGAGCTCGATCGGCGATAAAAGAAGCAATGAACGGTGGTTCAACTAGCGACCCAGAGTACATTCCGGTAGGCCCAATGTACCGGAACGCTAATGCCTTTCACAGGTACTGATGAGAATTTAACATACAATGGTAAATGGCTCAGCTGGATGCTGAGGATCTTGGATCAATCTCTGTGATTATCTTTCGCAGGAGTTACTTGGAAATGGAAAAACAGTTCAAGGTTTTCGTGTATGAAGAAGGGGAGCCGCCCGTGTTCCATAATGGTCCCTGCAAGAGCATCTACGCCATGGAAGGGAATTTCATTCACATGATGGAAATAAGCGATCAATTCCGGACCAGAGATCCGGAGAGAGCGCACGTCTTCTTCCTGCCCTTCAGTGTAGCAATGATGGTCCAGTTCGTGTACGTGCGAGACTCGCACGACTTTGGACCCATAAGGCAGACCGTCATCGACTACCTCAATGTTGTCTCCACCAATTATCCCTTCTGGAATAGGAGCCTCGGTGCCGATCACTTCATGCTGGCCTGCCATGACTGGGTAAGACCAGGGACGTACACATACTTGATTATTATACCACGATCCTTTATCTTGAGGCATCGCACCAAAAGCATCTATGGTCTGTAGGAGATGACGTGAAGGTCCGCAGGAGATGGGCTTCTCTTGCTTTTGATGTGGGCCGGTACCCGATGAAGATCTGGATGCAGTTCGATGGCATTATGATGTTACATTGCAATTGCACCACTTTATGTCCGTGGCACCATTGATCAATCATACCAGTCATACATTTGCATCCTAATGTCTATATTACTATGCAATTTCAGGGGCCGGAGGCTTCATTTGCTGTACCGAACCTCTATAAGAACTCGATCCGAGCTCTCTGCAATGCGAACACCTCTGAGGGCTTTAATCCATCCAAGGATGTCTCATTCCCCGAGGTCAATCTCCGGACAGGTGGGCTGCGAGGCCTAATCGGGGGCCCGTCTCCCTCCCACCGTCCGATCCTGGCATTCTTTGCCGGGGGGCTCCACGGACCCATCAGGCCAATCCTCCTGGAGCACTGGGAGAACAGGAACGACCTGGAGATGCGGATCCACCGGTACCTACCACGCAAGGTGTCCTACCTCGACATGATGAAGAAGAGCAAGTTCTGTGTCTGCCCGAGTGGGTACGAGGTTGCGAGCCCCAGGGTCGTGGAGGCAATCTACACGGGCTGCGTCCCAGTCCTGATCTCGGACCACTACGTGCCGCCCTTCAGTGACGTGCTGAACTGGAAATCGTTCTCGGTCGAGGTCCCGGTGAGCGAGATCCCAAACCTGAAGAGGATACTCGCCGGCATATCCCCGAGGCAGTACATACGGATGCAGAGGAGGGTGGTCCAGGTAAGGAGGCATTTCGAGGTGAACTCCCCGCCCAAGAGGTTCGATGTGTTCCATATGATCCTCCACTCCGTCTGGCTCAGGAGGCTCAATGTTAGAGTTCATGATCATCTGTAAATCAGAGCACTCAAAGGATCCTTGGTCTCCTGGTGTTGTAGAATTGAAAATGTGGAAGGAAATGATCATTGTTCACTTGATTGAAAGCGTTGAAAATGTAGTCCAAGTGATGGACAAACCACGAGACAAATTGACTTGAAGATTCATTCACTGCCGGCTCTGGCCATTCTTTACATCCAGTCAGATGTCTTGCTGGCTTACAGTTGGGTACTTAAAATGGAGAGGTACTTTGACCATATTTGGACCATAATGCAATGAATGCATAGTCCATGTGCCATGTCTTTGCTTCTCTGGGCTTCAGGATGGCTAATCTGTTGACGAACAAATCAAAATCATATCATCTTAATTAATCAGAGGCTGGAACGTATCGTCAGCATACTTTCTCGATCAAATGTGTTGCATTATTATAGGATAATTGCGGTGGCTGTGGTGACAGAGGTGCCACTTCGCAAGGGCAGCTCGTGCATGTGGCCACGTTTCAGTCTCTCAGCAAGCTTCGTCATCACCGCTTCTGTTTGGCCCTTTACGTCCTTTGCCGCCATGAAAGAGCACCGTTGAACACGCGCGCGCGTAGGACGAATGAAAGTCGGCGGCCGTGCTGTCTGTGTTCGGTTCGGGAGGAGGAATGTCTTCGACGAAGGATGAGGACAGGGGGAGAGCTGAAGCGGTGGCCGAAGCGAAGGGAAGAGATGAACCCGCAGGTGGGCTAAGAGACCTGAAGGACGCGGCCGAGGCCAGGGGTTTGCTCACCGGTGAGTCAGGCCAGACGGTTCGCCGCCCGCCTTATGCGGAGGAATCCGCCGAGAGGCAGAAGCTGGAGGAGATGAGACTCAGGGGAAGCGGTCAGCACGAGGAGGCTCAGAGGTGAACTGGGTCTAACCGATTTATCTGAGACTTCTTGGCTCGAACAGTTGGATTCAGGATCCGCCGTTGTGCTGTGTTTCTTAAAATCGATATTATAGGCGCTGGATTAATATGAGATCTTATTCGATTTTGATTGATCATTTCTTTCAGGGGGACGGCTGCGAAGCACGATGCAGTGAGCTCAACAAGGAGCTCAACCGCAGCGAATGAGGAGACAATGACTCAGCCGACTGACGTCGTGAATGAGACTCAGCTGGCACGCGAGCACGGCGGTGCCCACAGGAAGGATCCCGCTGAACCATCCGGGGCCGAACACGTTCCACCCGGGGCCGCTCGGTCTCCATCATGATTAATCTCCCGATAATAGTGAGGTTGATCACAGTACGACCAGGAGGCTCCATCACGTGGTTTTAGCTTAGTTATATCGTACTTTTGATGTACATACGTATACATGTATACATATATATATGTAGAATACACCTTGCCACGTGACTAAGCTAGCTTGCTGACATCTTTCGTAGCTATAGCTTGCTGATAGTTGTAGACAACTGCTGGCGGCTGTACCCGCAGAGAGATGAGAGGGACATTTCAATATCCCGCGCACTTAAGAAATAATCGAATGGATAGATATATATCATGGCATGATAAATTTTGCTTTAAATCGCCTTTCATTGGGCTGGAGGTTTTTTTTTGCCGGTGGAGAACACATTCCTAGAAGTTTGGGGCTCAAAGGTGCCTTTTCAAAGAACAGAGCTGATGTTTGTTCTGGTGATCTGGCCATTGCCGTCAATTAAGTCATAGGTGATGCTTATAATGGTTTGACGTTTTCCATGACAGGACTGACGCTTGTCGCTTCAGTGGGGCAAAGATTTACCCAGGGGAGGGGATTGGGTTCATCCGATCGGATTCCCAGGTGATAACTCAATCCTGTTATGTTTTTTAAGTTGGCCTTCTATACCGTAGTTCATACATACATGACGCGAACTTTCCCACATCTTGAAATGTATTGGAATAGATCTCTAGCTCTTGTATGTTGCAAGTCAAATGAAATTTCGTGAAAATTAATGTAGCTTTCCTGTTGTTGGATGTAGATATCATGCCTTCACTCATTTTTTTAGGATTCTTGACCTTAAGCTGTAATCTTACAATGGCATCCAATCATGAGCCTGTACGTTGACCATCATTGAATTGCTCTTTGTTGCTTCCCTTATGTATAGGTATTCCTTCTGGCAAACTCCAAATGCAAGAGGTACTTTCGTAAACGATTGAAGCCTTCCAAGCTTACACGGACAGCCATGTACCGGGAGCAGCACAAGAAGGTTTGTTCCCTTAAACTTTAGAATGTCAGTTGATATGAAAATCTTTACTCCTATTCCTTGCTCTGTTTTTTTGCCTGGTTGTATGTTTCTGCTGTTGATGATGCAGAGCTGTTATAGTGCCTAAAGTTGAGCTAGTTTAAATTTCGGTCATATACTCTGTTGTCCAAAACGTGAACTCAAAGTTTTCTTTATTATTATGTTCCTTATTATTTGAATGAATAATGCAGGGTGTTGCCCAAGAAGCTGTTAAGAAGAGGAGACGCACCGCCAAGAAGCCTTAATCTCGGTCTATCGTCGGTGCAACCCTGGAAGTCATCCAGAAACGCAGGACTGAGAAGCCTGAAGTTCGGGATGCTGCCAGAGAAGCTGCTCTCCGGTAGGTTCATATGTTCCTTTGGTAAGCAAGCTTGCATCATATTCAATTGACAGTGTTCCAGTTATGTTTTTGACTTGGACGAAATTTTCTCAAACAGTGAATTCTAGGAGAGAATCAAGAGGACGAAGGATGAGAAGAAGGCAAAGAAAGCTGAATTGATGGCAAAGCAGCAGAAGTCACAGGGAAAGGGTAACATAAAGGGCGCCGCACCGAAGGGTCCCAAGCTTGGAGGTGGCGGTGGGAAACGTTGAAGTCTGGTTTTAAATTCTTTTATCTCCCTAGTATAGTTGCAAGGGAATGTTGTCTGAAGATTTTGCTCGAAGATGACAGATCTATGTTTGAATTTGTCTGTGGGTGCACTGTCGACTTCGACCAACACATGCTATATTTAGGTCACGATTGTTGTGATGATATTGTAAACTGGACGGTACTTCCATGCCCGGACATCCTCGGTTTCTACGACATTCAAGCAAGTTCGTTGGCGAGTATCTGCAATGGATTCATTCATTATTAATCTTCCTCGCAGAGCACTGCTGTCAATGGTGGTGTAGAAAACTAAGATCTGCGATCGTATGATCATGCAGGGGACCCCATATTGATGTTACGTACTGGTGGGGATAAAGCTATCCTTTTCTTCGTCAATAGATATGGATCTTTCGCTGGGCTATTTTAAGTAGTGTTCAATAGAGAGTGCTGCTGGAAGAAAAGATAAACACTCAACCATTAAAAACCCTAACCCCACCACCCCCCCAAAAAAAATCAATTATTAAAGGAAAAAAGTGTTTTCAACAAGAATTTTTCATATGCTCTGGTGTGAGTCTCCTCAATAATAGTGTACTTCAAATTGACAATTAAGGTTCAGGCTTTAGCGCCCCCGCTAGCCACCTCAAAATTTGTATTCAACAAAAATATCAAATGCTCAAGTCTTTTAAGATAATCGGTGAATCTGCATCAGTCCTCAAGTTCAATGATCTTGACCACAGAAGCATCTCCAACTTTCTGACAGACAACCACTCGATCATGTGACTTGATGATCCCAGAAGCCTTCCCATGATCAAGGGCAACCTTCAAGACAGATTCGTTTGTCGCGCTAGTTGACTCAGCCTGAGCAAGATAATGCCAGATTATTAGAAGACAATTGTACATATCCTGCTGCCTAGTTTAAATGATGCTACTTAAAGAAAATCTAATGGTATCTCAACCGGGTTGATTGGCAAGAGAAATTCAACAATGTAATTATCTGCAATCTCCCAATTGAGATTTAGGCATAGAGTTTGTCAGTAGAACTTACTGGATGCCGAGGATCAGCAAGCATGGGGAAGAGCCCTCTAACTATAAGTGATTGCCTTGCCTGTGATCAATGTAAGTACAGTTAAAAGCAAAAACACACAGAAAGAGGCAAACAGCAGTTGAAATTGGAATAGATAAGACTTCAGAATTAAAGATCCAGTTGAGGATGAACACTCTATGCACTCCTTATTATGTTTGTCTCTTTTCTTTTTTCCCCCACCGACTGGAAGGGTTGATCGTTAGTTTCTTCTAACTGCAGACCTCTGAAGGATAGGTTCTTATTTATTAAAGGAATAGACTCTCATAAGTGGCCTGGTAGACCTGGCCTCATAAGTCGCAGGTCTAATGAATATTAGTTATGCGTTTGTATAAATTCTCCCAACTCCTTTTGTAAGGCACTTTCATTTCCCGATGATACAGTGAAGAATACGGACCTGCAGGAAACTTGTTTGAAAATTTGAAGACAAAGTGCATGTATTCTGTAATAAATCTGTGCATGTGTTCTGTAACAAATTGGTGGAAAATGTATCATTTTAAGCTATAATACACACACACACACACACACATGGCTATTAGAAGCAATCTCTAACAGAGGAGGAAAGGCTAGCAAAAATGCAGAATTACCGATGTGATAAACAAATGAACTCCATACCTCGAAGGCACCACTAAAGCTCCACTTCAGTTGGTTTGTCTTCAGGCGTGGAATGACAACTGATAAAACAGGCATTGTTGGGCGGTATTTGGCAATCAATCTGTGCACATACATAAAATATTCAGAAGCCGAGCAAATATACATCAGTCAGCCAAACTGAATGTAATTTACCAAATAGGAAACACAATATTTCCGAGAGAAATCAGACAGACTTGTTACATACCTTGCAGCCCTTCCAGATGAAGTAAAGCATATGATTGCAGATGCCTTCACCTTAATGGCCGCTCGAACCTACCGCAGAAGAAGCAATAGATTCCAAATTGATCAGTGGTTTAAGAAATGACAGCCAGCCAGAGAAAATTCTGAAAGAGAGCAAGGTAATAACAGACAGTATATTAATAAGATGATGAAACACCACAAGCATACCGCAGAGGAAGCAATAGATTCCAAATGGGTCATTGGTTCCCCAACATATTTGACTGTCTTCTTGAAATATAGATCTTGGTTGAACACCTTCTCAGCCTGTTGCATTACATACAAGAACCAAATTTATTGGTAAGCCATTGGGTAAATTATGTAATTGAATGAGGAAAACAAAATTAAACTTCATTTTTCCAACCCCAAAAAAATTCAGAATTGTGAAGTGAAAAAAAGGACAAATGCAGGAGTGTGTGGTACACAGTAACCAGCATATAGAATAATCCTTTCAAATTCGAGAGAGAGAGAGAGAGAGAGAGAGAGAGAGAGAAAGAGAGAGCAGCTATTCACCTCTGCACAGATTTTACCAACGATTGATATAGTCTCAACAGGATATAATCCACGCAAGGTTTCAGCCCCAAGAAGAATTGCATCAGATCCTGCATCCAAATAAAGCACATATCAAAATCTTAGCATATGGAAAAATGCATGAGGACCATCAAAGTACCAGTAAGATTCAATCTCAACAAAGCATCAGAGGGTAAAAGGAAAACATGACGCACCATCCAATACAGCATTAGCAACATCAGTGGCTTCTGCACGAGTTGGCCTCAGGTTATCTGTCATGCTGTCCACTACACGAGTAACCACTGCAGGCTTACCAGCCATATTACATTTGTAGACAGCTGATTTTTGAAATAAAAACACCTGCATAATCAATTTAATTTAAATTGACAAATTCCAGGAACAATTCCTGTCAACAAAAATACCCAAAATCATAGAAAGAAGCAGGTATATGGCTTCACAATTTGAAAATTCAAACCAGAAGGTTATAAGAAAAATAGTCAAATTGCAGTTGATTTATAATCCTACAGCTCCTTTCTAATAATACTGAAAGCATAAACCGTGATCTGGGCTAAACTTCTGAAGAGGATAAAGCTCTTTATGAATTCAAGCACACATAACAAATTTCATACTTGACCAACTAATTATCCATCTCTGAACAAATAGACCAATGTAAAATATGTAACTCCAGGCGTATATCAACAAAAAATCATAGATAATAAAGAATTTAATAAACAAGCTAGCTTTACTTTTGAAGGAAAATTCTAACCTTCTCTGGCGGAAGATCTATACCCAAATTGCCACGCGAAAGAATGATACCATCTGCTTCTTGTAGAATTTCATCAAAATGATTTAAACCCTGAACACATAAAGCAAGTTGTCAACCATTCAAACAACTTCTGTAAATAACTACCATAGGTTAATAGATAATGCGATGTACCTCTACATTTTCAATCTTTGCAAAAATTTGAGTCTGACTAAGGTCGCCTAGCTTAGAAAGAAATTCACGTGCCTGCATCATAGGGTATAGAACAGTGTTATGAGGAAATTCCATATGATAAAAATTGTAAAAATCCAAACAATTGGAGAATAAGCAATTATAGAAAAAATAGACCACGAGAAATTAGTTTTGGGAGATTCTCACATGGCGCACATCCTCAGCATGCCTGGTATATGATAATGAGAGGAAGTCGATTTTGTTTTGAGCTCCCCAACTGCTTATAACCTGAGATTAGTAATGAAGTTTCATCAGATTAAATAAGAAACTCAAGTACAAAGGAATAGCAAACACTCAATGCCTGCTGATGAGGCTGAATATTGTCCAAGACCAACCTCCTTGTCTTTAGCAGAAAGTGTAGGTAGGTCAATGTGAATTTGAGAGGCATGCAAAGTGAACAATGATCCAGCCAATGTAGCAGAATTCTTTATTACACAAACTACATCTTCTCCCTTCACTTCAAAGACCTATCAAATTCATCAAATATAAGCAAAAGGAACATATTTACATACTGATAGTCTTGTACGAAATCAAGCGAAATTAACAGGAATATCTCAAAATTCAACACTCGAACTGAAACCTGATTGACAACATTGAGAGATAGAATTTCACGAAATCTTTTCCAGTTTAATAAAATCCAACAGTAATGAGGAGAGAACAAAATCTGTGAGTGTTAAACCATTCTTACTCACCTCAAGCCATACAGATGTAGTTTCACTTCCAGTGAATAAGTATTGACCAATGAAGATGGTGTCTCCCTTCTTCACTGCCTGAAATAACAGATTGACGCTAACTTATATAGCAACACGATATAGAAGAGCTGCTTGTGATAATTTGAGAGTACACATTTTCAGGCATGCAAAGATATGAACGACTCCTCAATGCTTAAAGATATGTCTTCATGGCATTCACTTTCTTTAGAATGCCGAATATATTATGAACATGTCAAAATCTATTTCAAACACAGATACAATGTGAACATTTTGCTCAGGCATCTAAGACTCAAAATGAAAAACAATTATATGATTTAATTATTAACAGCTAACAGCAAAAATGCAAAGAATATCACCGTCACATGAATTACAGATCCCATAGTTAAACCCAAAAATGTTCTCAACCAACCACTTGGTATGGTAACGAAAAACTTACAGGTGCGTGAGTCAGCACAACAACTTACTGGACAAAGATGGGCATTTTATGTAAACATCAGATGTCAGACACATTTTGAGAATAAGCTAATACCTTCGAAAGCCCGTCAAAATTGATAGGGAGTAGCTCTGAAGAAGCTTCCTTCTCTTGATCAGGAGTCAAAACAACGAAAGCATCAGCCTGAAGTGAAATAGACTTCTCGCTTTTGTTAACAACCTGCAGTTCAGGGCCCACCGTATCTAGCATAACCTGGAAAAATAAGAACTTGATAAATTCTCCATCCATGTCCTGCTGACTGAACCATGAAGATAAATTTACAGGCAGAGTTTTACCTAAATGGCAGACAATAAATACCAAAGTAACCCTTTTTCTCGGACGAAGGACAATAGATGAAACTTACCGCGCAGAGCTTCTTCGTGCTTTTGATTGCAGCCTTCAGATTCTCCAAAGTCTCCTGGTGATATTCGGGGTCTCCCCAGGAGAAGTCAAATCTAGCAACTGTTCAATCAAAATGCAAAATCAACATTCTTACAAACAACCTCCACCAACGCCATGCCTTAACCTTACTCCGGTTTCACAACAATCAGGACAAATATCAACCCGATAAAGCGCAACAGGGCTAGCTTACCGGACATCCCAGCCTTCAGGCAGCCCGAGATGACCTCGACGGAGCGAGACTTAGGGCCGAGAGTCCCCACGATCTTCGTCATTGCAGGAAAGAAGCTCTGCACGTGAAGGATCAATCAAACAGGCTGAGGATGAAAAAGACAACAGATCCGAGAAGCCGACAGCTACGGAAAACTTAAATCGACAGCCCGTTCATGGAGAGGATGGAGACTCACGGGCTTGGATGGCTCCAGGATAGAAGCCATCCTGATGGGCTCTTCGAGAAGCAGGTGGCTCGAGTGCATCTTCGCCTATCAACAGAGACCCTGGAGCTGAACTGAACCCGGACGAGAAGCGGAATGGAGACACGAGAGAGAGAGAGAGAGAGAGATGCCGCTGATCAGAGATGGGCGTGAAAACGACGGACTATGAAAGAATCTTTGGACGCTCTTGACCTCCGCGAACGAACCCTCCCTCCGTCACGTTTATATATATACGTAGCAACAGAGGAAAGAATAACACCGTAACGTAATTGGATGGCCGTGCCGTGACAGCTATTACATTATTTAGTGAAAAAGACAAAAAATGAAATAATTAAAAAAATTCGACGGAGCAAGTAGATGTTTTTTCCTCCCCTAATATTGTTCCGACGTGACACGTGGCGATCTGTTAAGGGCTGGAGACCCTGCGAGAGCATGGAATTTGATGCGTACGGCAAGTTGCAGAGTCTTTCCGACCTTCTAGAAGAATTCAGCAGGAATAGAAGAAGGTGAGGCGCGGGGCGGTCGGCTGGACGTGAGACAGCGCGTGGGACGATGACGCTGGGAGGAGCGTGGGGGAAGTACGAGGAGAATTTAGAAATAAGTAAAATGGCCACGTTTGACGGTGACAGTATTTTTGAAAGGGCGCTACCGGCA
Source organism: Sonneratia alba (assembly GCA_900174645.1). Classification (NCBI taxonomy): domain Eukaryota; kingdom Viridiplantae; phylum Streptophyta; class Magnoliopsida; order Myrtales; family Lythraceae; genus Sonneratia; species Sonneratia alba. Next base: position 5,943,745 of record FWPY01000106.1, read on the forward strand.
CACCGGATTGGTGAAACCCGAGCGCGGTGGCTCGGTCAGATTCCATGGGCTGTCGCTTTCACGTGGGTTGACAGCTTTTCCCTTTTTATTATTATATTATAAAATATGTAAAAATTATTTTTCTGGAAAAAGTTGCGTCAAAGTCAAACGTTTTGAATGGTTTGCTTTCAACCTTTCAAGGTCTCAATGGACCTCCAGTCATCCCACCACAGTAAATTAAATTCCGAGCACGCAAAGGGCGCCTTTACATCGAGAGAGAGAGACAGAGACAGACAGACAGACAGAGAAATGTACCCATTAACGAAATAGATGGGCTCGAGCCTGTAAAAATGTATGGACCGCTTGCTGGTTGGATCACATGGGTCCACTGGATCCATCCAGTCCATTGAAATAACCGGTCGGGTCCAACGAACCACGCGGCCCTTCTGATGTAGTCTTGTTTTGTCCATTACAAGCACTTAAAAAAGGCTCAACTAAGTTCCCACTCGTAGTTCCAAGACTTGGAGGTTTTCTTGGGTCACTAGGCAAACCCATGTACTAAGTAAACATGGCTGAAACTCCTTTCTTGTTCTCTAGTCAGAGCACGATTCAAGAGCTTACCGGTACGGTACGAAACCGAAGCCTAGTACAAGCTGAAGCCTGTAGAATGTGCAGAGGAACACGGAAGACCTGACTGAATGCCCTTGATTAACCTCTGCAAGAGGGATCATTCATAGATTGAAGATATGTTAAATATTACAGCTGATAACCGAGTTTATGACAGGTAACATTCATTAACGTTTACCGTGTTATTTTCTGGCACGATGTTGCACCTGAGAAGGGGAATTAAAGAGAAAATAAGGATGATCACATTGATAACATATATATATCATGAAAATATAGGGCACTCGAATATCATTTCCCATTAACCTGCAGCTTTAGATCAGGCGTGAGTAGAAAACTTTCTTAAACAGTTAGAAAATCCTCGTTCATCAAGTGGGAAGACAGCAGTTGCTGACCAGTGAAAGGGGGATGCTCTGAGATCTGAGCATTCCCCTTTTTTTTTTCCTGTCTCTTCATGATTCTGTCGGAACAGCACGCGCTGGAGCACGAATCATTATTCAATTTAATTTAACATATCTGACATCATTCAACAGATTTTTCCTTTCGCTCCTACTCATGTAGATGCCACCTTTGACTACGTCTATGATGAACTCGAACTAATTCGTACGGTAGTGATCCTGCTCTTCATTCGCCTTATATCACCAGGTGTAAAGCTGCAGGTGGTTCTTGTCGACGAGGAAAGGAGCACGTTGATCGAGTTGCTGTAGCTTCCAGAACTGATGAACAACGAGACAATCGACATGAAATACATTATGAAATAGAGTAATCTGCTGTAGAGATCTCTGGAACTTCGAGTCCCTACATGAAGGAGGACATGAACTTATACATAAACTCTGCAAAGAACACAAAGACACCCATCTAACATAGCAATGAGACAGTGCTGAACCCGAAACCGAACATGAATTGAATCATGGTTATATAGAACGATGGAGAGGGATGGGGGTTGTCCAATTCAATACCCTGCGAGCCCGTCTTCCGTCGTAGCAAGTGAGGGTGAGAGGGAGTTCCGGGACTCGTCGTACTCCTCCCCCAGCGGGGACTGCTCAACCCTTATGTCCTCGATCATCTTGACCACATCCGCCATCGTTGGCCTCTTCTCTGGCTGGCCTGTGGCGCAGGCCAGGCCCACGTGGAGCATCGACACGAGCTCCTCCTCGATGTTCTTGTACCGGAGGAGCTCTTGGTCGAAGACCTCGGCTGTCCACTCCTCCTTCACGACCGACCTCACCCACTTAGGCAGATCCAGCTCCTGCTCTTCTTCGCCTCGGGGCCAGGCCGGGGAAGGGAACTGGGATGGGGCACGGCCGGTGAGGACCTCCAATAGCAAGACCCCGAAGCTGTAGACATCGGCCACCTGGGAGAGCCTCTTGGTCTCGGCCTGCTCTGGGGCTTGGTAACCTCCCAATCGGGCAATCGCGTGGGCTGGGTTGAGGAGCAGGGAGAGCCCGAAATCCGAAATGCAGGCGACTCCATTCTTGTCTAACAAGACATTCGAGGATTTGACATTCCCGTGTGGGATCTTCGCTGCGCCGTATTCCTCGTGGATCCATGCTAGCCCCCGAGCCGCTCCTAAGACCAAACTGATCCTCGTCGTCCAGTCGAGTGGAATTCTTCCAGGACCCCGGTTCCCTGATCAACCAACAAGGTACGTGAGCTTATTCGGCCACTGGAATCCACAGAAAATTGAGATACTCGACTTCATTCGGAATTTCTCGAGAGTCTAGATTATAGAACACCAACCGTGGAGCAGGGAGTGCAAGCTGCCATTAGGGAGATAATCATATACCAAGAGCTTCTCCTCCCTGGCATAGTAGTAGGCCCTGAGCTTCACCACGTTCAAGTGCTTCACCCGGCCGATCAAGTCCATGTACCGCTCGAACTCCTCCCTCGCGCAGGGGTTCGCATCCTTGAGCCTCTTCACTGCGACTGAGGAACCATCTTCGAGGGCTGCCTTGTAAACTGTCCCGAGGCTCCCCTTCCCGAGCATCTCGGCTGACGCCCTGAGTAGGTCCTCGAGCTCGAACCTGTTCTTCCTCTCGAAGAACACCAGCTTGCTCCGGTCCGTCACATCGGTGTCGTCGCTGTCCACTGCGCCTGCGTAGTTTGAGTGGACCCGCTTCTCGCTACCCCCGCTGCTCCTCCTCTTCCCGCTCTCGCTCCCCTCCTTTGATTGGGACCCGCTCGTGTCCCGCGAGCAGCAGTATGCCACGATGAAGGAGGTCATCACGAGGAGGGCCACGCAGTTGGCGAGCACGATGGCAGCGATCGAGCCAGGCCCCAGCCCACTCTTGGGATGCTTCTGGCCGGGCAGGGTGATATTTGTCACGGGAATCGAGCTCGGGTTGGATGGCACGGTCTCGACCGGTGGAGGAGAGCCGACAAGCGAGCATGAAGGAAGCGGACTGGGCCCGCAGAGGCCCTCATTGCCCGAGAAACTCTTCTCGCCGAACTTCTTCATCATGGGATCAGGGACCCGTCCGTAAAGCTCGTTGCTGGTGAGGTTCAGCTCCTCGAGATTGACGAGCGAGGCGGATAGGTCCGGGATCTCGCCGTAGAGCAGGTTGTTCTGGAGCCGGAGAGTGAGGAGGCGGCTGAGGGAGGCGAGTTCTGAGGGGATGGGGCCGCGGATGTTATTGTCGGAGAGATCGAGGCGGAGTAGACGACGGAGGGAGGACACCTCCGGGGGGATTTCGCCGGAGAGGTCGTTGCCGGAGAGGTAGAGGAGCTTGAGGTTGGTGCAGTTGGCGATGGGGGAGATGGAGCCGTTGAGGCGGTTGTCGGAGACGTCAAGGAGGCGGAGCTGGTCAAGGGAGGAGAGAGGGTCGAGCGTCCCACGGAGGCTGAGGGATGGGAGGAAGAGGGCGGTGACGCGGCTGGAGGAGGAGCAGCGGACGCCGAGCCAGGAGGAGCGGCAGGCATCGGGGCCGGTCCAGTTGGAGAGGAGGGCGGCGTGTGTGTCAGACTGGAGGCGGAAGATTGTGAGCGTGTGGGTGTCGTTTGTCGCCGGCGACGTCGGAGCGGCGGCGACGGTTGCGGAGAGGGAGAGAGTTAGAGAGAGGAGGAGCGAGAGGAGGAGCGGAGGGACGCTGCTGGTGTCCATGGACGCTGGAGGACGTCCTGGAAGGGAAGAGAGCACAAAGCGAGAGAGGCAATGGGTCTCCGGAGTCTCATTTTAAAAAATGAATCCGGGGGCTGACGGGAGTGGAATTCTGCACGTGCACATGCTCTACTAATAAAAATGTAATCGAATTGGACCAATGGTATTTCTAAAATGTAACCCGGACCATGATAGATGTCATTGTATCGCGAACCTCCGTCCTCCTCTTCTTTTTTTTTTTTTGTCAGCAGAATGAAGGCCGAAATTCAGTTACGAGGAGGGAAATTAAAATTTGCAAAGGCATCATTGAAAGAAGTGATCTCAATAATAGAAGAGATGAGAATAAACATAAAAAGGAGAAGATGCAACCACTATTTCATGTACAAATAACAGGGAATAAGAAAATAAATATAGCTAAAGAATTTTATGAAAAGTGTTGAATTTATAATATTTTATTAAAATAAAAATAATATTATTATATTAAATACTTATTTTTTAAAAGTGATTAATTATTTTAGGATACATAATTAATGATAGGACAAGGTCAACGTGCATTTAATGCATGGAAAAAAGGAAAAGAGTGGGCATAATCAAGGGAGGAGGAGGTGGCGGTGGTGGTGGTGGTGATGAGGCGGGCCACAGTCAATTAATCCTGATATCGGTTGTTGAATCTACATGAGTGAAACGAATGATTAAAGGTGAGTTGGGCATATGGGGGAGAATGGGAATGGGAGTGGAAAGGAGACTGCTGGGGGTGAATGATTGCTGTTCTCCACTCCTGCCGAGGGGTTAAAAAATACATAACAAAAAAAAAAGGTAAAGTCATCGGTCCTTTTTCTCCTTTACATAAAATATTTACTGGTACTGGTACGTGGATGTTACGGATGGTAATATTTTATTAAAATTAATTTAAATGGATATATATCAACTTCTAATGTCATTCATTCTTAACCTAAATTAATTATGAGATATTATTCATCGATGTGGTCATAAGTACTTCTATTTATTCATAAGTTTATTTGATATAATAATTTTTCTTCATATTTTGAAGGTTATGAATCCAAACATTATGGAAATACCATTTAATGGGCTCAAAAAATTTATCCCGACAGGCCTGCTTTTACTTTTTGGGTGATTCTTCTTCCAATTGGTCTCTATAAAGTGGCTACTCCTTCCTAGGTGAGCAGTGACGTGGCCGTCCAACTGAACTCAGTTACTGATCACATCCATGGAACCAGGCATGCTTGCTCTCACAGTCTTCAGATCTAATCGGAAACAAGGCCCCGATCCCATGCCCGTTTTCGCCATAAACATGTATGGTAACATGGGATACCGCAGAACCGAAGCATTACAGATGGAAAATAATCAGTGTCGGAGCTCTATATGTCGATACTGTTATAGCAGAAAAGAACAGAAAGGAAAAAAAAGAGAAAAGGGAAGAGCTGCTTTAACTTGTTTGATTGATTTCATCTTCCCTTTCCCTTCTTCCTGGCGATGGATGAGCCTCAACCTCCGAATCAGAAGTTTATCACTTCGATTCCGTAAGATCTGCCTAACGTACAGCTTGCCCATTCTTCCTCAGAACCCCTTCAGTCGTTGTTGCCCTTAGACCAAGCCGGGCATTATCATAGGACCTGTGACATGTTCTCGATCGTCTTGTTCTTCCTCGTTAGCCTATTACTTTGATTCTCGATCCCTTGACCTCGGGATCCCTACCTGCACTGAGCTTTCCAGGGATGGCCATGATCTAAAGCGGTCAAGGTCACATTGGAGGCCACATTCTGGTGATGACTTCTCCCCACCCTGCAATTTCATTTAATTATGGTACAGCAAAAGAACAAAGGGCAAGGTTTCCCCGAAAATGAAAACTGCCCAGACTCCAAAGCCCCCTGTGACGCCCCAGAGACGAGGCACAGCCACCATGCATGCCACTACCTATCCTCGTGGAACAGTTGGTTGATGAATGAAAATCTACCAAATTATCCAAAAAGGGAAAGCAAGCTTTGACTCCCTTTTTCATTTAGAAGACAGGAAAGAGTATTTATTTAAGAGAGGATGGGGGGGATGGGATGATTATTCCCTTAAATTTGAAAAAGATTGGAATTTTATATTAAATTTATGGATTATATATATATAATGAAGTCAATCTTGTTTCGTCTTCCCACCTGTCCTGTAGACATCCGCTCTCTCATTTGACAAGTTCACGGACTGATGAAGATGGGATATGAACGAGAAGAGATCGAATGAAGGACACAGGAGAGCCTGCTGGCTGAGAGAGACGGACCGTAAACTCAGAACCGATAGGAAGAAGACGAGGAACAAGACTCATCAGCTCTCGTATTTCTAATATGCGTTCACGGTGCATGGGGATGGGATGCCCAACCGACACGAGATGCAAGCGAGATATCGCTTTCAAAGTGGAAAAAAAAAAAAAAAAAGGAAGGTAAGAATTGACCTCTGTTTGTGTGTGTGTGTGTGTGTGCTGGTCCAATTGTCCCCACGTGGGCCCATCTCTGTGGACGCCTTACCCATAATTTTCATGTAAGGTGGCACAGGGAAAAAAGTGGGGGTAAAAAAAGAGAAGAAGGAGAAGAAAGAAAGAAAGAAAAGCAAAAGATCGCGGGGCTCAGTGCTTTGTTCAGCATAAAGCGAGGCAAATGATTCAGCTTTATTTTATGCAAATCAAGTTTCTTTTTTTAATTGCAATTAAATATCGAACTCACCGAACTAAATCGTTCGGCAAGAATAAAAATCTAATATGATAGTGTGAAAAATCTACATAAACGTCAGTTTTTCTGGTAAAATTTTCTTAATTTCTCGTTATGCCTCATGGAGGGACCCGAAGGGTATGGTGGACTTTTGATGAGTCTAAATTCAAATAAGATAGACTCATTATCGGTTAGAATTATCCAATTTATGTGAGATTTGAATCTGAAATTTTCGCCTAATAAAAGGAGACCTCGAGACGATTGAACAGTGGGGATATAGCTAGGAGGAAAAGAAAAAGGGCGGAAAAGGGTGAAATGATGAAGGGGCGAGAGAGAAGGAAGGCGGGATTGGCGTCGTGATTCTGCGCCATTTCCTCTCTCAATCCAATCCAATCCAATCATGCCTTCGGTAGCGTCGATTAAAGGGACGAAAAAGTGAAGGGAAGTCCACTGTCTACAGCCTGCATGGCCGATTGGTATATTTCAACGAAGCCATTTGAACGACCAAATTGACATAATTGGGGTTTGTTGGGAAACGGAAAAAATGCCCCCCTCCCCCACGAAGCAGTCAAGTATGAGAAGTTTCTCGATAGGGTAAAATAAAAAATCGAAGCTGAAGTGGACGGATCGGACTGAGGACTACTCCAAAGTCCAGCCATGTGCTTCATAGTTGTCACCCACTTGGGTCTGCAATGCTGGATCGGTACATGAATTATCGCCTCCTCGGCGTCCGAGACACGGGGGCTTATTCTCATTCCCCTTCTAGAGCGCGTGGGACTTCAGAGTTCAATCGGGAGCACACAGGAACAGGTTTACGTCTGTGTTACTTTAAAAAGTTGACAGCAGCATCGCCGTACATTTGACCAGGTTGTGGGAGAGCGACCTCGTATCCCAGCAACATGATCCAGGGGAGAGTCGGGACACTCGATTTATTAACATTATGGTCGAAGGACGGGATTGTGTATAAAGTGATGTCCTATCTAATCGCTGCAAAGCTGGAACGGTTGATTCCTGTCGTTCCGACTGGGAAAAATGGCACGGCGCAGCCAGGGTTGTTACCGAGTAGTCTGGTCCAAGGGAACTAACTCCCACACAGTTTTGTATCTCAACCGGATTACAAGATCGATGCCGGAGGAGAAAGGTGGACCGTGACAGTGCCTGGGCCATCGGGCTCGACCCAAGGACCTGGAAGAACCCTCTGGAGTTCCAGCCCGAGAGGTTCTTCGAGCCCGGCCCAAGTCCGTGGATTTTGGAGTAGTGTCACTCGGCACCATGGTTGCACTCGAATTGCGCCGACAATAGCAGGCCGGAGGATCTCGGGGTCGCCCATAGGAGCTTGTAGTAAATCGGGGTGAATTCGAGCAACAGCCAGGCCTGACCATTTGGACCTGAGATGAGCCCTAGTTTCTCCAAGTGGGTACACGCTCGTTTGCTTGCCAACAGAGATTAAAGGGTGGAAAAAAAAAAAAAACGGATTGTCAACCTTCGAGGGTAAGCTATACGACAGGGTCCCAAAAAGATGAAATATCTCAGATTAAATCAAGGTGGGGAAAATGTCATCGTGGGTGGTTAAGGTTAAGGAAAAACCCGACAACTCGGAACTCGGTCTTGGGCCTGATTGACTTTGCCAGTGGAATCTTCTTGACCATGTTGCTCAAGTGGAAGAACCAAATCATAACAGTAATGATGACGGTGATGATAATAATTGACATGCTGGCATTAGTAATTTAATGGGGGAACCGGTTCGAGAGGTCTGGCAATCAGACCAATGACTCATATATCGTCATGCGAGTACACGCTAGATTTAGGTCGAGACTACCTGCTGGGTTTTATTAGGTCAAACTGGATAGAGATCACGCGATGCATGCCAGACACGAAGAGCTACTAAAAGAAAATTACAAACTTAAATAAGGTTGTCGAATGTAGCTCAAAAAAGCTGGTGTTGAATGGTGTCACGTTGTCAATCTCACTGCCGAGCATCAATCATTCGATTCGTCTGGTGTATTCCCTTCAGGGTATATACGTGTCCCATTCTCGAGGTGATGGAGCTAGTATTGTTAAAAGTGCGGTTCATATCGGTTTCGGACCGATTCAAAACGGGCATGAAACCATTAGATTCTATTACGGTTTGGTCCGTTTATTTAACGGGCTTATTCAATTACGGGTCATAGTTTATGAGAATATGAATCGGCCCGGAACTGTTTATAAACGGACTGATTTGGCCATAAACAGTTCATATTTTTAAAAATTAAAGAAATACAATTATTTTTGGGTGAATAAACAGGTTATTGAACAGTGTTTTGATCGGTGCCATTGAACAGTATTTTGCTCGAATCAATTAACAGTATTTTGATGTGATTTGATTGGATGCTTCGCCCGCCGTTGATTTTTTCCACAAAATCTAGGAGATTGTGACACTTGGCGGGCGGAGGTCTATAATTCACTGTTCGGGTCGGTTTCTTAACGGTTCCAGGCCGATTCAGTAGGTTAACGATCAATCCGTACCGATTATGGTTCAACGGGTCTATATTGCTGATCCAACTTGTAACTGCCCCCAACCCAATAAGAACAGTTACGAGTCGGTTCCAAATTTAAACGGTCCAATTTCAGACCGATTTTAGATCAACCCGTCCGTTTAACAACTCTAGATGGAGCTGTCAATATTGCATCTGGCAATCCAAGAGAAGAGAATTCAGCGGAGGATCATCATTGGTCAAATCTCCTAATGGTAGGACTCCGGCTTGATCAGTCAATCAATCAATCCAGTTCTCACATTGATCTGTCCCAGGTCGCATCTCCCACGACGAGCCACCTATGCTGACTGTTGCTGAGTTTTATCCAACCTCTGTGTCGACAGTGGTGACCGGTTTGACATTTAATGGCATTTATGAGCTTAATAAAAAAGGGCACATTTATAAGCTAAGTATTACATTAATTATAGTTCTGTTGGACCGACTGTACGGTAAACACCATACTTCCTATTTTAAGGGTTTTTTTATGGGTGCATGTTGGAAGAATTTATAAATGTTATGAATTAATGAGTGCAAATAAGTTTGTCCATTGTAGTAGGCGGATGAGTTCATATAATAATTGATAATGCACGTGATACATTGAATCTATTTTATTCTTACAGGGGGCACCCGACGCTGACCGCGGCCCACATGTGTCTGTCTACAGTGCATGCACTGCACTAACGTACAAATAATACTGAAATTCTGGGCCCCACGTCAGCTGAAGGGCTGCCACATACACTGACTTGTTGCAGTTTTTATTTTTATAAACAGTCGGTATTCAGTTGAATTTTATCTAACTGATTAATTTGAATCATTTTGAGTCTGCTTATTTAAGGGGTTAAGAACTTTTCACCGCAGGTGGGACTCGAACTCGAGTTTTTTTATTGGGATAATGAGTGCCGAACCACTCTACCACATTTACGGTGAGTTACTTTTCGCAGTTCTCGATTGCTGAGGGTTCAGTGAATGATATGGACGGTGGCCCGGCCAGCAGCTGAGAATACGATAATTTGGAGCACAGAAGGGTGGGGGAGGGGAAGGAAAAGAGACAAAGTACAATAATGCCAGACCATTAAGAACCGCGATGGCCTTGAGCTGAGAATAGCCATTCGATTTCACTCTCTCTCGATCAAGTGGGACGATCAATCCATTTTTGAGACTGACTGATACCGCATATGGTAATCTCAATTGAACCCTGTGCGTTGTCATGCGAGACCTCCTCAGTACTGTATAATGTATTCAGCAGCAGCAGCAGCAGCAGCAGGCGGAGTAGAAGAGAAAGGAAACTGGTACTCTCGTGGGACCGATGGAAGTTGTCACATCAAGAGTTCCGGTTGGTCTATTACCCAAGAATAGCTCAGCAGCAGTCGGCCGATAAGTGGGAGCATACGAAGGAGGCCATGCAGCAGTTGGGGATCTCGAGATTTCTCAACTCATTCAAAAAATCTTCCAACCGACATCTTGCGTAGTTGACTCGACTCGGCTGCACGTTCCCTTTATTGGCTCCCGTTCCCAACAAGATACGAGAGGAAGCTGAGGACAAACTCGGCTGCTCATCGTTCGTCTTGGTATTGCCGACATGTACATGGAGTGGGCTCCGATCTTTCTCCTCTCTCTGGTCCTGTGTCTTCTCTTCCGGCTATGCCGGAGGAAGGCCGCTGCAGGTCGTCGGCTCCCTCCGGGGCCGACGGGATGGCCGGTGTTCGGCAATCTGTTCTCCCTGGGACCGATGCCCCACCGGACGCTCGCGCAGATGAGAGGCCGCTACGGCCCCGTCATCTGGCTGCGGCTCGGGTCGATAAACACAATGGCCATCCTCTCGGCGGAGGCAGCCACGGAGTTCTTCAAGTACCACGATATCCATTTTGCCGAGCGCACGATCACGGAGCTGATGCGGGTCCACAGCTACCACAAGGGCTCGGTGGCCCTGGCCCCCTACGGGCCCTACAGGCGAGTGCTCAGGAAGCTGGTCACTGTGGACATGCTGGTCAACAAGAGGCTCAACGAGACCGCCTCCATCCGCCGGAAGTGCGTCGACGACATGGTGAGATGGGTGGAGGACGCGGCCCATGAGTTGAAGCCCGGTCGTGGGGTCCACGTCGCCCGTTACGTGTTCCTGATGACGTTCAACCTGCTCGGGAACCTGATGCTGTCCCGGGACCTGCTGGACCCGAGATCGAAGGCGGCCTCCGAGTTCTTCCGCGCGATGACTGGACTGATGGAGTGGACGGGGCACGCGAACGTGGTCGACCTTTTCCCCTGGCTGAGGCGGCTCGACCCGCAAGGGCTGAGGAAGAAGATGGAGAGGGACCTCGGGAAGGCGCTCGAGATCGCCTCTATGTTCGTCAAGGAGCGCTTGGAGGAACAGAAGGAAGACGGTGTGATCAAGAGGAGGAAGAAGGATTTTCTGGATGTGCTGATCGAGTTCGAAGGCAACGGGAAGGACGAGCCTGTGAAAATCCCGGACCACGACCTCCACATCCTCGTACTGGTTAGTGGTGTTTAATGAAAATCAATTTTTGGTAATCTTTTCTCCGAAATAAGTGTTCATAGAACTACAGTGTCGCACTCCAGCTGAGCCAATCATGGGAACAATCTGTGAAAAGTCCTATGTTGTCTTCAAGTGGATGGAACTTTGCTCTCTGTAATTGATCCTTTCCTGACATCCGCCACTTCATTTGTTCGCAGGAAATATTCCTGGCCGGCTCAGAAACCACGAGTAGCACGATCGAGTGGGCGCTGACCGAACTCTTGCTTCACCCCGAGTCCATGAACCAGGCCAAGGCAGAGCTACATCGAGCTGTCGGGCTGACCCAGAAGCTTGAGGAGTCCGACGTCGAGCAACTCCCCTACCTTCAGGCCGTCGTTAAGGAAACCCTGAGGCTGCACCCGCCAATCCCGTTCCTGGTGCCCCGGAGGGCCATGGAGGACACCGAGTTCATGGACTACCACATACCCGAGAACACGCAGGTCTTCGTGAACGCCTGGGCCATTGGGAGGGACCCCGATGTGTGGGTCGACCCGCTAGAGTTCACGCCCGAGAGGTTCCTGGGCTCGAAGCTGGACTTCAAGGGCCAGAACTACGAGTTCATCCCCTTCGGGGCGGGGAGGAGGATGTGCGCCGGCGTGCCGCTGGCCCAGCGGGTGCTCCACCTCCTTCTCGGCTCGCTGCTCCACGAGTTCGACTGGGAGTTGGATAGCAGGATGGATGCGAACGCCGTGGACATGAGGGATAGGCTCGGGGTGACCATGAGGAAGTACGAGCCGCTGCTGGCTGTTCCCAAGAGGAGCAATGGGCTTTGAAATTGGGCCCCATTACAAGTCCCATGCGACTGGGCTCAATAGTAGGCCGAACCCACCTTCATGTTCGCCGTAGCGAAGATGTCTATTCGTGTACTACTCTAATTAGACGCCGATGCCGTGCTGTAAGATGCTAAACCTATGAAACTACATTACGTCATTACCTCGCAATGTTAGGCATAATACTTGGAAGAAGGCGGCCTCGGGAACCGTCACCGAAATGTGAAACCTCTGATCGAATCAGACGCGCGTGGGGTAGCTCATTCTTCTAATGCAGCTGAACCCGACACACAGCATCGGCCGGTCGGGTACTCCCTATTCGAGTGAAAACGAGAGATCGTGTTCAATCTCGATGCAGGTAAATCGAGCACATTAAGGGGCCTGCTAGCAAAGATTTCTTCCCACCGTAGATTTATGCATGTGATATTTATTTGAAATTTTGATCAACTCTCATGATCCTGGCTCAAACTGTCGATCTACTGTTTCTATGAGGAGAGAATCGTAGGCAGATGGCACGTAGCCGCCCGTGAGCTCATCCAAGTGCAAGACCATAACACAGCCACCGACCCAACAACTTTCCAGCTCCAGCTACACAGACTCCATAAGTAGAGCCTTTCCTTCAGCTTCCTCCACAGCGGGAATCGTTCGGAGGAAACTGAGAGTAGATGGAGCCGATAGAACGCAAGGAGGGGACCGTGACGTTCAGGGCGGTGAGCCGCGACGTGGAGGGCAGGAAGAGGGCCTCCAAGGCGGAGGTGGGCACCCGCAACATCGACACCCTCCGGCACATCGAGAAGAAGCTCACCGACAAGGGCATCCACCGAATGGACCGCCACCCCACCGACGGGATCGGCATCGGGCGCCCGCCCCCCAAGTCCGGCCACGGTGGGCGTTTCACATGGGAGGGCCCCGACAACCTCGCCGACAATGAGCTGTACCCTGCGCCGCCGGCGCTCGACGAGGGCGACCCCAACTACGTGGACGACGAGGAGGGCCGGATCCTGAGTGGGGAGAGGGGCGACATGGCCGGGGAGGTGGAGGTGCCCAAGGTCGAGGACGCTCACTTGAAGTGTAACTGAGCTAGTTTTTGTCATGTTCCCCTGTAAGCTAGCTAGGCGTAGCGATGGTGTGCGATGTACAACAAGCACGTAGACGTGCAAGTTTGTTTGGTCAGAACACCGGACGTAAATTCGAATGCATCAAATAGAATTAAAGAATCACCGAACCACCAACGCGACCAACAGATCGTCTCCGTTCGATGAGTTACTATGGTGGGATAGGATGTTGAAGTTCTGCCCGAGGAAGTGAAGCCTATTTGATAATATAACATGGTATTTGGATTCAGACAAGACAAGCTGATGAGTGAATACATCATTTTCTTCTTCAAAGTGAGTTGTGATTTCGGGAGGATCTGCACCCGAGTGGATCTATACTGTAACAGTTCACAAGCTTATGGTCTCTGTTGAGATTGGGTAACTCTGATGCAATTGAACATGACGTGCGTGTATGCTCGAGTCCATTAACATGGTCGCCGCCACAAAACTGGGATAGAGGCACATTTCAAGCAACAGTTTCTCTTCATATACGCAGGCTGTACAAATGATTAAGGACTGGCACTTTGGAAGTTGATGAGGCATATACACAGCTCTGCAAACTCCTACAGCTTCTTTCCCCTTCAGATTATGCATCATCTTAGTATTACAGACAGAGTACTCAGCATTACATGGATCAGCACCTTCTACTTGATTTCAACTCCGACGAACCCTCCGCTTAGTTTTCAACTGTGCAACATTCTGGTGCCACTGAAAAGGACTACAAATGTTTTCAAGTAAACATCCATACGCAAGACCTGTTGTTCCTGTCATGAGTCTTCATAATGATGATCTGTCTCATCGAAGATCTCCTCCTGTCGAAAGAAAAGGATCGTGGCCGTGAGATCAATCACCACCTAATCATGGTTGGGCTTTGAGTGCTGAAGTTGAACTGACATCCCATCTCGAATTACAAGCTCGAGATCCGGTACACAGGACTGGCTTAACAAAAGTTATGCCTAAGCGATGTAAGGTCATACCTGCAATAGCTCTTCAATGACATCTTCCATCGTTATTATGCCGACGGCCTCTTCTTCCTCCGCAAGCTTTGGGAGGGGGTTTCCATCTATCTCGAGAATATCTGCATACATGTAATTTGTCCACTTCTTACTCCTCGGAGTGTTTCCACGATATGAGTTGTTATTCCCACCAGTTGAGAGGCTCTTCCACTTCTGAAGAGATCTCTTGGTTTTCAATATCTTCTCTTGTAACGGTCTCTCACCATCAACATCTACTTTCAAATCTGTCAGCGTACCTATTTTTTCATCAGATCAATATTACGATCAATTAACAGCTAAAGCAGTTCATTGCCTATGTACAATACTGAACATGAACTTACTATCACGATTGCTGTTGTCAGCAGAGTGATCCCCTCTCTTGTTAGACTGCCTCACAACAACAGCCATGTGACTGTGGCCTTTCTGAAATTCATTCAGTATGTCATACAGCGGCATCGTCTCTGGAACTCTGTGTCCGTATAAAAACCATCAAAATGGATGAAAAGGCAATTCCTCTATCGTTATCAACTTAAGTAGACAAGCAATTTCTGCAATGAAAATTGACCTCGGGATCCTCCGGATGGTGACATTTTTCACTGGCATTTCATCTTCTGGGTGGACAGTTAGCAAGTTTTTTACCTGGGATCAACAGACCATATAAACATAGAAAGACAGGCCACTATCACAAATAACACAGGCACAAGTAGTTAAATAGCACAAAAACTTTAGCATATCAGCGTACTAGAATATTAGCCACAGGCACAGAGTGATGAAGGTAAAGGAATAGAGGTATTCCGGATAAGAAAGGGCGAACCAGAATCAACCCAATGATGTTAGTAGATTGTTCATAGTACACTGGGACTCTGCTATGTCCCTTCTCCAAAATCATGCTCATCAACTCCCTGCAGATGTGAAATTATACACTAAGCATAACTTAAGAAAAGACATCAATGCTAGTTCTAAGCAAACAAACCAAAGACATCATAAGATGTAGGGACCTATCGAGCTTGGCATTGATGTCAATAACAAAAGTATCTGATATAGGAGTCATGGCATGACTTGCTGTTTTCTCTGTTAGTTCAAGTGCTCCAGCAATGATTGTTGTCTCATCATGTGTCAGCTCTCCGCCTTTTCCAGCCTGCCAAAAAAATGTCTGTCTAAAACAAGAAGGAAAACAAAAAAGAAGCAAGAAAGGGAAAAGCTTGCAACTCATTCAGTGGATTTTAATATAATCAGGAAGTAAGAGTAAATGCATGTTGCTATCATGAAAGCAAACACCACCAATTATAAAGCCACTTCCAGTTCTAGATGAGGTGCAGTATATAGAAGAGGAAAATTTGAAAGCACACAATGTATCATGTCAAAGTCTTCAAGGTGTCATAACAATGGGAAAAATCTTAAGGTCCAACTATACTATTGCACCTCTAAAAGATTGCTTCGTCATTCACTTTGGACTAGATGGAAAAGAACACTATGACAGCCCTACCTCATTGCCATGCAAGTCAACGAGTGTCTTCAGCTCAGCTCTGCGAAAGAGAGCTACATGTCCATGGCCCAATAAAAAGTCCAAGAGCTGATGAAATTAGCAAATCACAAATAATATATAAGAACCATATTTAACCATCCTTAGCCAGGAATACTTGGGGACCAAACAGAAAAAAAAACCGGTAACCTTGCTTATTGGATATGCAACAGGAAAACAGATCCAAACAAGAAGACGGACTATCGGAGCCACAGAAGCACCAATTGCCAAACCATACCGTGAGCAAACAGACTGCGGAATGATCTGTTCACACAAAAAGATATCAATTACTAAATTCATACAACCCAAAAATTAAATCTGAAATTTATCATGATGAAAGTAAATAAATAGCCACGGCTATTTTTTTTGCCAAACTAGATCCATAAATTACACATGCATGATGATGTGAAGGAGAATGTGATTTATCTGAATCTACTGACTATATATCAGAAATGTCAGTTATTCATGACAAAGTGCAACTGAGCTGCATGGCTCTATGGGGTGACTGTCCACTTGCCATATATGACTGCAAACAAATCTCTGCCCATATCCTACTAATTTCATTCACCAAACTTTTCTACTAAGGCTATTCATCCAGGAGAATGAAATTATAATAAGAGGAATAAAATGGATCATTCACCTCTCCAAACAAAAGAATCAATGTCACAGATATCAGGATAGCCACCCATGCAGACACCAAACTGTCGAGGAAGATGGGAAGTGCCTGATAGATAGAATGCCAATGACTGTTAATATCTTTTGAGGAGAACAGCTTCAAAAACATAATTGAATGAAACTTACCTCCATGGCAGCAGCATTGCATATAAGTAGGGTGCAAAGCAACAAGTGCTGATTTTTGACGACTGGTAGTATCTTAGCTGCCACATATGACAAGTGCAATCAATATGTAGCTGACAAGTGTATCTACACATATTATGAACCGTGGAAACATGCAAATGCAAAACTCACTTTGAACAGACAAAAGAAGCTATCTGGAGTGAACATGTTAATGTAGGAAAATGACACAAGGTCTGAGTTTAAACCAAATCAATCAGAACCACCACTAGTATAGGGGCCAGAGCAGCCTCATCTTAAGAGTTCCACCATCAAATCAAAAGACAAGCTACTATCTTCAGCCAAAAGGAACACATCTAAATTTCATTTTTGCTTAAGCATAATCGCTCACTCTATAAAAGATTATTACCCACTTTTGAATCGTCATAACATCTTTTCTACCCTCAAAATTCTTTCCTTAATGTTCAGACTGAAATTTTGGGCAAAGCTTCTCATGGATTCAATTTGGAACACAACTATCCACCAAAAAGGGAAAATCCACAGTTTCTTCTTCTGTTCGTCATGATTTTTTATACTCAAATTCAAATTTCATCCATGTTACACCAAAATCTAAATTCCCTGCAAGTATATTTCCATGTGGTCCCTATGTTCTTCAAAGCCATCCATCCTGCAATGCATTCCCTCAAACACTACAATGTCGCGTACTGCCATCCCTGTTTTTACAACTCTACAATACAGGACTTCACTTCAAAAAAAGATGATAACAGGGCAGAGAGAAAAAGTAACGAAAATAGAGACTCGACATCACATCCTTTCCAGCGAAGTGTGCTGCTTATGCCAATTAGTATTCAACATGAAGCTTCATTAGAATAAACCGAAGAGGACAAGTAATAAGAAATTAGGAAGGCTGATTACATGATCCTAAAATCCTGCCCCTTCAAAAGTGAAATCATAGTTCTTCTGCTATCACCATTACGAAAATTTGATCCAATTAGATAGCAAAATCATTCCTTTTTACGACGAAGAGACATTGTCCTACTTAAAAAGGAACAATGTATCTAATTAATCAATCAAAAGACCCCAGTCGGCAATCAAACAACATGCCCAACTCATAAAGCTACCTTCTTTTATATTAAAAAAGGAACCATAAACAGATAGATTCGCTCACCTGCGTGTTTTCGATCTTTTGGAGTCCCCGACTTTGCAAGGACTTCGAGATCGACGAGGCTCATTGACATGAGCCCTAGGGTTAGTCCAGACATCATCCCCGCAAATAGAACCAGCAGGAAGACTATCACAATATGTATGAAGAAGTTGGAATCACAGCAGCGGTATTCCACGGCCATCCAAAAAGCTGCCTTCTTCTGCTTCCTCTTCCCCCGCTCAGCCTCCCAGCAAAACCCTAGTCCACCTCAGCTTCTAGCTCGATAATCCAATAAGCAAAATCCCCAGTCCACACGCTCCCCTGTCTCCTCCAACCTCTGTTTCTAGCTCAAAGACCAACGAGCCCCAATTACCAGACACCTCCTTAGTTATCTCTCTTCGTCTTCAACAATCAGAAGAGGAACGAGGAACAAGGCCTGCAATCCCGAACTAAACCAAATCCACCTCAGCGGTGATATGAAGTCTCAAAGAAGCTTGTCGAGGGTTCTGAGAATGCCCCAATCGATATCCCGCAGTCTAGCACAGCTGAATTCAGAATCCGCCAGAAGGCGATAACCCGTCAATCTAAAAAAAAAAGAGCACAAAGTAATCTGAATTATCGTCACTGCCGCCGGTAATGGGACCTCCGGGCCTCCAACTGTATGTCTTGATCTCCACTGAAGATCACTGAAATGAATGACCGTTTGAATATGTAAGAGAGAGAGAGAGAGAGAGGGAGGGAGGGAGATTAGGGGTGACCGGTGAGGTGTCAATGAGCTTCATACAGCCATCTGCGCCGCAGTTATACGCAGAGGTGAGGTGAGCTCTGAAAAAAGTTGTGCAAGTGTAAAAGGGCTGTGGCGGGTGTGAGACTGACAGGGGAGAGAGTGAGAGAGAAGGAAGGGGGGGAAGGAACGACTGTTAAAGGCCCCGACCCCGGGAAGCAGGTGGAGGGACAGCAGACCAGATTTCTGGCAACGGTGGACACGTGGACCCGCGGACAGCGGATGTTTGCGGGTGGCTACCTGAGCTGGGGTCGGTGGCAGCTTCCAGTTCCCGATGCCTTCCGATAAATATAGTAATAATATTATATATATATGTATATATCGCCTGTATATGCAGGTCACTTACCCGATGGATGAAATTCAGCATATTATCGGATCAGGAAAATGATACATTTATTTTTGAAACATTAAAAATTTCTAGATCAACAGCGTGCGTGGATTAATTTGATGGTCGAACGTGCTCTAATTGAGATGGCTGCAGAAAAAAAAAATCAAAATCGAGTTTGAATTAATTTGATCGGAAAAGCTTACCGAATTGGTGATGGTGACTAAACATAAAGTGGGGACATATTGGAGCACTAGTGCTACTTTCCATCCATCTTTTATGTGGAAAGGCACAACTCCTAATTCAATTCCACGTGCGCCGTTCTAAGTTCAGCCCGACATGGTTAGATCATTAGGTGAACGGCATTCTCGATTGGGCGTAGTCGCCGGCGACCTTTAACACCATCAGAGTTCCAGTCATGTCTGCCTATGCTTTTCATCAGAATTTGGCATAATCGCCGGTAGTCACTCACTCTTCTACATGAAATTAGAGGAATGAGATATGGAACCAGAGAGGAGATTGAATTGTACTACGGATCATGGTCACTTTGTCCGATGACAAACAGCAACAGACAGCCCTGGTGGATAAGAAAAAAAGACAGTAGATGCTACGGACGAACAAGTTACCGCAATAATCAATCCACAGCTATGGATTCGGGAGCAACAAACTTCGATCCTAATTGACCTCGATCATCCATCCCATCTTGTCCTCGATCCGACCCGCCTGGATGCCCGTCAGAGTTTCGTACAGTTTCTGACAGAGAGTCTCACCCTGTGGCTTGTATTCAACCCTGCCATCAGAAAGTGAGAGGTTACGGAAAGATTAGGAAGATGCCAGCGAATTCAGTTGAGTACCTCCTGCCCAGACAAGTCACACTGCCGACCGGAGTGACCACAACTGCTGTTCCTGTGCAGAAGACTTCATCAGCATCCAGGAGCTCTTCCACTGGGATGAGGCGCTCCTCGACCTGTCAAGATTAGCTCGAGACACAGGACTGCCATATGAGCCGGAACGGTAAACTATTTCTGGTTATAAGAACAGTAAACAATCGAAAGTTTTTTGAGTTTTACAACATGCTTGACACAGCAAGGGAGTTAGGTCACCTTATAACCAAGGGTGAGAGCTATCTCGATTATGCTTTTCCTCGTGATTCCAGGGAGAATCGTTCCGCTGGTTTCTGGAGTTGAGATCACATTGTCCTGCAGGATATCAAGATGTCAAAGGAAGTTTATATTAGAGAGGGGGCATGCAGATCATAAACATTTTCACCACGAGTAGAAAAATATTGACACGTGCATACATCCAAAGCAGATTGCAGAAATGCTTGGCTTAATATTTTGTCAGGGAGCTTTTTCCTGAAGATAGATACCTTGACTACGAAGATATTGCATGCGGAAACCTCCTCGATGTACTTCCCTGTTGCAGCATCCAGGAATAACACGTCCGAGAACCCTTGAGCCTTTGCACGAGCTTGTGCGTTGAAAACCTGTGTGGTTTAGATACTCTCATTTATGTGACAGATATCACAAGGACACAGTGTTTGGTCAATTCCTACGGTAATAGGGAGCACATAATCGTTGGCTTAATTACCGGTGAGTAGTTGGCCACAGTCTTGATGCCTCCAGTCCCGCCATGGGAGGCTCGGTGATGCTTGTCCTCGACAAGTAGGTTCATAGATTTCCGACCCTAGAACGTCGAATAGCGAACCCAATCTTAGCAGTTACACATTATCTGCTCCTGATTTCAGGAATCGAAATGAGAGAAAGCAATTATGGTGATGGCGATGTTTATCACCTTATGATAATAATCCCCAACCGGAGAGGCAAACACTAGGAACGTGTACTCGGGTGAGGGACCGAGGCCCAGAGCAGGTCCCATGCCCATCAGCAGTGGTCTAATGTACATTGATCCTCTTCCTGGTGGAGGCACCTGATTTAAATCTCGCAAGAATCATATTTCATATAGGGCACTTTCCATGAATGCAAGGAGAATAGTACAACTGCACGCTGAAGAAATAAGGAGAGCTCCATGAGCGAGATTTATGTGATATACCCAGTGCTTATTGGCGAGGACGGTCTGCTTGACGGCATCAAGAAATTGCTCCACGGAAGGCGAAGGCATGCAGAGCCTCTCAGCCCCTGCCTGCATACGAAGAGCATTCTGGTCTGGCCGGAAAAGTTGGATCTTCCTGTCTTCCTTCCTGTATGCCTTTAACCCCTCAAACAGCCCCTTAATGAACAAGAAGAAAGCAATCTCAGATTCTCGGGTAGAGAGTTCTACAGAGCCCACCAAAGTACCGCATAATGCACTTAGATCTCTCACAAGAATGGAGGCTTGCACACTGTATATTCAGGTTAAAGGATGGAAACAAGTTAAGAGATTTTGGGGAGGCTTCCTTCTACCTGTCCATAGTTGAGGAGAGTGCAACAAGGGCTGAGCTCAATGTTCCCGTAGGGAATGATACAGCCTCCGTTGAAGTTCTTCCCAACGGAGCACTTCATCACATACATGAAATCGGTTTTGGTCAAGGAGAAACCGAGCTCATCCCAGTTTACATCAGCATACTTCTCACTATTGCCACTACTGTCATTTCCATAGAACATGTAAGCATGACAGGATGAAGAAGCACGTTGACTGCATATCCTAGCAGCCGCTTAACATGATATCACATTAACAGCGCCATTATCAGAGAAGAGTTTCGGATATTAAGCACAATCCGGATTCCAATAATTCATGTTTCAATGAGAACATATAAGCGTGTTCTACTTCTGGCTGGAAGGTTTGGGATACACTGTAGAAGCAAAATGGAAGCAGAAGAAGAACTTAATGGCAGATCGATTACCTGTCAATGGCGAGCTCATCAGATGTCGACCGCAAAGAGGGAGCCATGGAAGCAAAAAGCCTGGGCCAGAACCTTCTGTTTGAGACCAACAAACAGAAAAGGAGAGAGCAATGCCAATGCTGTAAGTCTTGCAGGCTTCTTCTCCGGCCCTTCTGGGGCTTAAATAGAGCTCTGAATTAATGCACAGAGAATCTTCTCCACATTTGACCTCCCTGGACACAACATCCATTTATTCATGTATGCATATTCATATGTATAACCGCATGAATTGATGATTACTAACGTGAATAAAGTCTGGAGTTACACCTCCACTGAAAGCGCCACTGATTAGTATATTCATTATACATAAATATCACAATCAATTGCTCAGGTTCCACCTGGGCGGATCCGATTTTCTTGTGTGTTATAAACTAGCAAGTTGGTTCTATTCAAAGAATATACATACTAAACTACACCTCATCGATCGATCAGACTATATATGCATCAAGCATCACCGGTTCTGCCATTAGCATTCAATGAAGTTTGCCTGGAGAGCTTATCCGAGCAGATAGACATCTAATGGCTCGCTAACGGAGACGTCTTTTGGGTACTAAAACGTGAAACTTGAAAGGGAAGGATCTTTCTTAATCAATATAAGGTTAGGTAGTGGGAAATCAGAGAATTAAAAACCTAATTGATCTGCAATTGATCAGTCGTCATCTGCAGATTAGATGTATCGCAAGATTCTTCCCGATAAATAAATGAAAAAAAAAACCTGCCATTATTAAAAAAATGAAGAGCTAAAGATACGATTCGGACTTAACCAAGAGCAGCTAGCTGAAAACGTCTGTAGTTACTGCAGTGTCGTACGACTCATGTCGATGCAGACGAACTATCGGAAAAGAGACGGAAAATAAGAAGGAAATGACGAGGTTTAATTGCAGAAAACGAAATCAACCATGACGTTGCAGGAGAGGTGTTTGTTCTTGGGAGGGATTACGCACCGGTGATCCGCTATGCATCGCTTCAGGGGATCAGGCAGCAGGCGGTCTGAAAGCGGCGGCCAGACCACAGAAGCACCGCCCTGTGTTCGCAAGTGCTGGAGCTATGTGCCCAGCCAGATCGGACCAATTCAACACAACGTGTTTCGTGGTATGCCACCTATTTAAACGCAAAAGGAGCCAGCCAGCCAGGTACGGAGTGTAAAATCGGAAACGAGTTCTCAGCTCTGCCATTGAAATTGCAAATCTGTTAAATCCTTCAGCCCACACAAATCTCAACCGTCCCCGTCAACATTTTGCGGGCATTCCTATATTGCCCATGTCGGAATGGGTCAATGAAATCATGGCAACCGACGCGCCAGCGAAAGCGAATAGCATGATGATGATTACGTTTCCCATTCCAGTCTATTACTAAAAGTAAGAGATTTTGAATGGTCTAACACTAGTTCTCATTCGAATATCAGTCCACACTGGGGATAATTTTGATTACAGCAATTATGTCAGTCGAATCATTCATCCTTTGCACGAACATTTAACTTTAGAGTGTTACCGGGGATGAGCCATGGTTGCTTGATGGTCCAGCTCGCTTGTAAGTTGTAATCCTGCATCCATATTCTTATCCATACAGTTGAAAAGAAAATGGCACGGAGACCACAAAAGGTCAAGAAGATTAAGCCATTCAAAGACAATAAAAATCAGACTCAGATGTGCTCTTCAGATCATTATTATTACTCTGCCACCAGTCCGCAATAAACTTGAGGGAGCACCAGCAAATGTGCAAGAAAACGAAATAGTCCTAAATATGAAAAGACTCCATAAATTTAAAAACAAGCCCACAAGCTCATATGGGGGACCCAACATCACCCATGCCAAGGCTTTCTCAATGCTCCAAACAGAACCCAAAAAACACATACCAAAAACTGGAAAAGAGGCACCGACTCAGTACTTGTAATCCTTCACGTGAAGGCTCTCTGAGGCACCTTCCCCGAGCTGGGCGTCACCCTTGTAGGTACCAAGGGTGGCCTCCGAGTTGGCCTTGCACCGGGTGATAAAGGCCTTCTGGGCCTTCGGTACATTCTCCTCCTTTCCAGCCCAGGCCTTGAGGGTGCTCTGCTGGAGTGCCCGCCCAAAGGAGAAGGACAGCGACCATGGCTTCTTTCCCTTGAGCTTGTTCATGGCATTGAGGTTGAGGGTGGCCTCCTCCTCGCTCTGCCCACCTGAGAGGAAGACAATAGCGGGGACAGCGGCAGGGACTGTGCGCTGGAGCGCCCGGACAGTGAACTCCGCAATCACCTCTGGGGCAACCTTGGGGGCATCAGATCCGGGGGTGACCATGTTGGGCTTCAGGAGGGTGCCCTCAAGAAGGACGTGGTGGTCATTCAGGGCCTTGTAACAGGCAGCAAGAACCCGTTCAGTCACTTCCGCACACTTGTCAATGCTGTGAGGTCCATCAACAAGGATCTCAGGCTCCACAATGGGGACCAGCCCATTCTCCTGGCATATCACTGCGTAGCGGGCCAACCCATTGGCGTTCTCATTGATAGCCAGCTGGGATGGCTCGTTGGGGCCAATCTTAAGCACAGCACGCCATTTGGCAAACCGGGCTCCTGCAGCATAGTACTTCTTGCAGCGCTCACCAAGGCCATCGAGGCCCTGAGTAGTGGTCTCACCATTGGTTCCAGGGAGCTCAACGGTGCCCTTGTCAACCTTGATACCAGGGAGAACCTTACCTTCCTTCAGGACATCAACAAAAGGCTTGCCTGAAATGCAACAATCCAGGTTCATTGTTCATTCATTGCCATCCAATATTTCATAATCAACAAGAAAGCCTATCAGAGGCGTTGCTTTTGAAAGTAAGACATACCCAAAAAACCTAACATAGATACAACTTGGAAAATCCACTGAAAGTAGAAAAGAAACATACAAGAAATGAGAAAAATTGGAGAAAGCATTCTAAAAAGTTTCGTACAAATTCAGATCAGATTGTGAGAATAAAAACATCCTCTGTATTTATGGAATACAGTATTTTGAAAACATTTCGTCACCCCGTTAGTCCCAAAATTCAATGAAGAAACTATTTAAGATAAAAGAGAAATTCAAGTCAAAGAACTTACCATCACGTGTCTTTTGGTAGAGAGTTTCCTCGAAGAGGATAACTCCACTGAGGCATTCAAGAGCACCAGGAGTGGTGAAAAGAAGCTCACGGAGATTGCGCCTGTTCTCCTCAATATTTTCAACATTGATGCTGGAGAGACGCTTGCCAATGGTACCAGTTGATTCATCAGCAGCTAGAATACCCTTCCCAGGAGTGCCGATGTAGGCAGCGTTGGCAATGAGCTCATCTGTATCGCACAAGCATTGTATTAGACCATTTGCATTTTTTTTTATACGTATGCATATCTATTTAGTAAATACGGTCCAAAACTTGTCCTTTACGAAAGAGTCAAAGAAATTTAAAGGATCCAAGTTCTGCAGCTTCAATGATGTTACAATTGTTGGAAAGTAACGAAAAAATAAGTATAGAAATTGACCTATCATAAGGCACTACTACGAAGTTTTTCAAAACTATAGTTCGATGGAATCATTCACCTATCAGTTGCATCTTTAATTTCCAGATTTATGAGAATCGTCCCACTTTGTGAAGTCGCAGAAAATCTAGAAACCACTGTAAAATTAACCAGAAGATCTCCAAAAGTTACTGACATATTGTCTAGCGATCTTCAGACAACAAAGGATGAACCCAGGACAAGATAGATAGCGGCAATTAACAAATCCAGTACAGAAGTGTGCACAACAATGGATCACAAACTAGTTTTCAACAAATCCGTTATCTAGGCGTATTACTATTAAGTATTCGCTCACTATCGGCAAAGGCGCAGCAAAAAGGCGATCTGCAACTAATCAGCCATCAAAGATTCCCGAGAAACGACCCGGTCACCTACGGTCAAGTACTAGATCGTTCATCCTAATTAGGCTTAACGAATATTGGATAAACGCAACATAAACTCCTTGAACTAAACTCATCTGAAGGACTTCATAATCGAATAAACCCGAGAACGATGCGCAGAAACACCGACCAGAGCATCTGCGAACAGAACGAAGCAGACAGGGTCTACTGAAGCAGCCAGAAATGAGATCCAGGCAAGGATCCGAGGAGCATGAGATCGAGAAATATTAGCCCGAGCAGTGAGTTACCTTCGTATTTGCTCGTGAAGCACGACATGGCGATACTATTTGCCGAACGATCGAGAGAGACAGAGAAGTTTGAGTCGTCGGAGGGCACACAGGTATACAGAACAGACGCAGAAAAGAAAGGCTACCCCTAGCGTTCTATACATATATATATATATCAGATAAGAGAGAGAGAGAGACGTGGGAAGGAGGAGGGAGAAAGGTGGGCTGCATCGAGATTGCCGCGGCCTCGGTGCGCTGGAAAATCTAGACCGATATTTTTATTTCCTTTACAATTTTACCCCCACAATGTCGTTTTATTTTCCAATAAAACATAATGTAGAGAGGAGGTAGGGGAAGCGATTTCCTTCCCTGCAACAAAGCTCGCTCGCGAGAGAGCTTATGACGGAGAGCGGCATTAACAAGCATCGTGGCAACACACGCGGGTGGGGTTATCGTGCCGAATCGTGGCCAAAAAATTGAGCACATCTGACACGTAATATTTCGCTCTCTACGAGGTCAAAAAGGGTATTCTGTTAGGCCATAAGATATTTTTGGTTTGTACTTCGAATATCATTGGAAACTCCGCAGATTTGACTTGACCATCGGCTCAAATTACAGGCGGCGAGAAAGGGGGAATCCCGGGGTCGAGCGAGCTGAGTCCGCAGGAAACATTGGTCAAGAGTCTTGCTCACCGATTTTGAATTTGAAGTGCTATTACTTTGATTTTGTTCAATAAATTCACATTGATATTCCTGGGCCGGCGCCTAATCGACAGCAATAAAATAAATAAATTTTAAATAATTTAAATTTAAATAGAACAATTTTATATTAATAATTGAGAACTGCTCTGAGATTCAAAAATGGGTCGGTTTTACTTCTTCACCTACGTTCATGGATCTGGAGCCTCCATTCACGCGCCCCATGGTGCCTGCGTGGGGGGGTGGCGCGGTTCATGGTGGCTCTTCGTCCATTCTCACCAACCGGTGTCCATTTTCAACGCTTGAAATTCAACTTTTCCGCACGCCGGTTTGCGTTAAAATTCGCATGAATTTTTTTAAAATTTTCAATCATTTCATATTTTAAATTTTTTAAAAATTTGGTGAGAAAATTACTAATCAAACTCTAAGTTAGTACTAATGAGCTAATTCATTGGAAGCTATTTTGACGACATTCAATTTGACGTAGAGAAAATATAAAATTCTGAGTGAGGATTAAAAAACAAACCCCCCTAGTTAGGGGAAAAAATTGGTATGCTGAATGTTGAGAGTGGGATTTGAACCCACGCCCTTTCGGACCAGAACCTTAATCTGGCGCCTTAGACCAACTCGGCCATCTCAACTCATGTACTCATGCCTGTGTCCTTCAACTCATATATTATATTTCCGGATCCTAAAGTTCGTCCCCTTTT
Source organism: Sonneratia alba (assembly GCA_900174645.1). Classification (NCBI taxonomy): domain Eukaryota; kingdom Viridiplantae; phylum Streptophyta; class Magnoliopsida; order Myrtales; family Lythraceae; genus Sonneratia; species Sonneratia alba. The sequence continues at coordinate 5,971,029 of FWPY01000106.1, forward strand.
GTGGAATCCCTAGAACAGATATCTGTATGGGGGTAAATTACACAATTAGTACAAAATTTTTTGACAATGTAACACTTTGGTGCAAAATATTTAAAATGTAACTCAGTAATATATTTTTTTTCAAATATGTAACACTTTAGTACATTCCGTTAATTTTTTATTAACGCCGTTAACTTTTGATGACGTGTACGGTTTACGTGGCATTCCTTGATGACGTTACTTCATATTTTAAATATGTGTGACTGCCACGTGGCGCATGGTGGGACCCACTATTTTTTTTATTCATTTCTCTCTCCACACCTCTCTCTCTCTCCCTCTCTCTCCCTCGACTCTCTCTCCCTCTCCCTCTCTCGCTCGACTCTCTCTCCCTCTCCCTCTCTCACTCGGCTCTCTCTCCCTCTCTCCCTCTCTCTCTCACTTGGCTCTCTCTCCCTCTCTTTCTCTCTTTCTCTCTCTCGGCTCTCTCTCTCTCTATTTCTCTCTCTCTCGGCTCTCTCTCCCTCTCCCTCTCTCTCTCTTGTTTATATATATATAAACAAAAGACTCCAATCACTAACACAAATTGATTGATTGACCCTAATCGATTTGATTTTGTTCCCTTTCTTATCACTCTCCACCCAGGCTTGGACCAAGAAAGATTCGACGGTGGTTCCATCCCTTCCTGCTCGATCTCTCACACGGGAAAAAAAATGAAAATTTGCTCCAGATACAAGAATGAGCACGGGTTGATGGATACCCAACGTATGGTGGGGGGGGCGAGAGAGAGAGAAAGAGAGAGAGCCGAGAGAGAGGGAGAGGGAGAGAGAGTCGAGAGAGAGAGGGAGAGGGAGAGAGAGTCGAGAGAGAGAGGGAGAGAGAGAGGGCCGAGAGAGAGAGAAAGAGAGAGAGAGCTAAGAGAGAGAGAGCCGAGAGAAAGAGAGCCGAGAGAGAGAAAGAGAGAGAGAGCCGAGAGAAAGAGAGGGAGAGAGAGCTGAGAGAGAGAAAGAGAGCCAAGTGAGAGAGAGAGGGAGAGAGGGAGAGAGAGCCGAGTGAGAGAGGGAGAGGGAGAGAGAGTCGAGCGAGAGAGAGAGAGGGAGAGAGAGTCGAGCGAGAGGGAGAGAGAGAAATGAATAAAGAAAATAGTGGGTCCCACCATGCGCCACGTGGCAGTTCACATATTTAAAATATGAAGCCACGTCATCAAGGAATGCCACGTAAACCGTACACGTCATCAAAAGTTAACGGCGTTAATAAAAAATTAACGGAATGTACTAAAGTGTTACATGTTTGAAAGAAAATGTATCACCGAATTACATTTTAAACATTTTGTACCAAAGTGTTATATTATCAAAACGTTTTGTATCAATTGTGTAATTTACCCGTGTGGGGGGTAAAGCTCTACAGTTCGAGGGAGCGGGAAGTTCACAAGATAATATCATCGGATGGATTTTGAGGTCGGGAGTGAACTCTGCTCCTCATTGGGACCATACTTTTACAGTTACATCCTACCAACAGAGCCCTTCTTTACATAACAGAAGTTCTCGGTCAGACAATGGAGCAAAGGCACACTTCTTCTCCAGGGTGAGGTGATGTTACATCACAGGCCATGCTCAATCTACGCCTCTCATCCAACACATCTTTGGGAACCGGTTTATGCAAAAGCCTATAAAAGCTTCCCCTGCAATTTCAAATCGATATTTAGACAATAATGGTTCTGGAGATTATACGTAAGACAACATAAAGCTATAATCAGCAGTGTAGAAAATACTAAACCTTGATAGATACTCTCTGACTACGGACAGATTAGGTGGTTCGGTTACAGCACCCATAAAGGGACCTGTGTTTGGATGCTGCAATCTTTTCATTATCGCAACCCAGCAATCACGAGAAAGGAAAAAGAAGAAGAATGAAATATTCAATTATTCTAAGAGATAAAATCTTTAGATAAAATGAGGCAAATATCCTTCTTTAGCCATAAAGGATAATTCTCCCTACAGGATTATACCTGTCTCAGGATCTCCTTGAATTGCTCTGCATGAAGATCTAACTCCATAAGAATCTTCACAGCAACATCCTGGAAAAAGGAGAAAACACAGAGAAACAATAGGAGACATCATAAAACACCCAGGATAGCTTGAAATTATAGAACAGGCAAGTACACAAGTTCAGTGAAAGTAATATCTACATCATTCTACAGCTGATAACAAACAAGAGAAAAAGGATTCATATTCAACAAAATTCAGAAAGAAAAATGCCCTTGCATAGATTTACTTGAAAAGTGTCTGATAATTCACTAAACGAGCCATACCAATCAGCTTGATGGACAGTTCCTAAAGAACCTGAAAGGAATATACACTTCTTAAAGATTCTGCCATAATCTAATGGAATGGTTGATATTAAGGACAATGGACATCTACAAGGTATGATTTTTATACATAAACTAACTTTCAACAAGAAAGGGGAGCCTTACCTGCTCCAATTCTCTCTTTCAAAACAAGATCACTCCATGGAATTTTTTAGTCCTCTGTTTCAAGAGAAAGCTCTTTAGTTATCCGAATGCCTCCATCACTGAATCTTGAATCTCCAAATGTAACCAGCGCAGGATCAGATGAAGCTAATACTGGTTGAGTGACTATGCCCAGTGGAGATTATGTGTTTATGGGGTATTGGATCATCAAAAACATTTGTTGAATGCATAGTATATTCTGAAGGATTACATGATCTGAATGGTTGGAAATCAGCTTCCTGAGCACTTGTTTTAGCAGCCATTATATGTGGAGACAACTGACAGGTGACATAATTGCTGCTTGAGCTCTGAACCTTGCTACTTCTTTCAGTTTAGCTCAGATGAGCTGGCTCATATACTGGGCCTATATTGAGAAAGCCTAGCAAATGAAAATCCATACATGGAACTGAATAGTTCCCTGCTCCTATTTTATCAGCAAAGTATATAAAAGTGCCAAGAATTGCTTGAAGTTCAGCAACATAACTAGTAAGAAATGTGCCAGGTCCAAAGGATGAGCTTCATGAGCATCAAGGATCTGCTAATATCCAATGACAAGGCATTTAAATTTTCTTTAAGAATTCAAACTATCGATAAATTCAAGTCATTGAATCATTAAACAACACAACCCAAGGGTATAAATGATGTAGAAGAGAGATGCAGCATTAGATAACCAAAATAAAGAAGAGGAAGTAAAGGAAAGGAAAGGATCAGCAAATCATGTAGGTCTGGGAACACTTGCACTAATGGGGAATTGGTTTGTTGGATGGTTTATGCAAACTTTGTCATTGGTTGGATGAGTTGAGGGACCACCTAATCTTTTCTTGCTCGGTGACAAGTTTGGCAGGGTGCCCTGGGGCAGGTTGGCATGCTAGGCATACAGAATAATTGAATTTTTGCTAAGGAGCAGCGAGCTCGTGCTGATTTAGTGAAGGGGTATTGAACTTCGTACAAGCAAAGTTACTGGCTTGGCCTAAGCATGGGCATAAGCTTCCCAGATTAGTATTGGCAAGGGGATTGCATCTGTAGTCATTTTGATGTACAAGTTTTTTTTTTTATTAATACAACTACAACTTCCCAAACATCAGGTAGGTGTGAATTCAGGTATTCTATTGGTACCTGAGCCAACTATAGAGATTGAACACTCTTCTAAAGGAAGAATCTACAGAGTCATATGATCTAGCATATAGAATTCAAATAAATGAAATCGGTGAACGTGTTTAGATTTACACTTACCTGCTGATTGATCATCAAAGACAATATTAAGAATCTGAGAATCCAAGAAATATCGTTTGGCCAGTGACCTGAAATCAATTGTAGGTTCACTAGGTTTGAGTCGTGGAAAGCATAAGGGTGAAGATATGGAGATGGATGATGGACCATTGAGCAAAGAATTGAGCTCACATAAATGACCTGGCTTCCCTATCAAATCAGCGAGATACTCCCTGACACAATGTAAACTTGACTGAGATTTTCAGTTTGCATAAATTGAAATTTAAATCAAGACTATAAACATGGGATTCTTTGAGGATAACATAATGATAGATTTACTGAAGAGGGCAGTTAGATAAGTTTAAAGGAAATAAATGCTTTGCAACTAAAAAGCCCCGGCATCTTTTACTGTCTCATTTGACTTATAATCAAGACGAGAAAGGCTATTTGGAAATATGGATTGACCAACAAATTCAATCTAAACAAAACGAAGTTGCTAACTTAGTAATTTTTGCTCAGACAAATGTGAAGCCTACCCATGAAGTTCAAATCGCACAAGGCAAGAGGAGGCATCATTTCTTCTACAGTATTTACATCCCTTAGCAATTTGACAAGGCAAATCAATTGCATCAGCAAGAACCTGTTCCATCAACAATTTAAGTGGGCAAGTGCTTCTAAAAAGAACCAACAGATAGGAAGAAGGCACTATAGCTTATTTAAGATATGAAAAGGAGCAAAAGGGACAGGACCAAGTTCTTTCAATTTTCTGTTCTTACATATCAGAAAAAAATACGAATAAAAAAATAACCTTACTTTGAAGAGCAAAGCACAATGATTGCAGAGACCAACTGATAGGCTGCCTATTGGCATAACAGCAGATCCTATGCATTCTTTTAGAAAATCATGACACTCCCTCCGTATGGAAACAAAGTTTTCTCCAGTAGAGGCTGAACCACTTCATCAGCAGCAAAATGAGATCAGCAAAAAATGTAAGAGTAACAGATAGAATTTGTTTGACACATGAGAGATATAGAATGCTCACCCCATGAGATTGCATACAAGCTTTGAAAGTTGAACTACAATCTCATTTGGGGTAATGCAGGTGGAAGAAATGCCAAGGACTCTATGCAGGAAATCTTTCAAACTAGGGTTGGTGCGCCAATCAATCAAAACCACCACAATCGAAGAATCAAAGCAAGGATCAACAGACTTCAGGAGTTCAATCAATGGAATGTGACTATTCTCATGAAGATCACTACAAACTTGCCACACATACAGATCCATCCTGCCAATTAGGTAAAACCTATTGGGAATTCTATCACAATATGACAAGCTGCCATTTACCTGAGACAAATTTACAGGCAGAAAACGCAAGTTTTTTGAATCATTGGCACAAGTACATTAAGAAGGAATAACAGGGGCTTGAAATTATGCGCTGAAAGGGCTGAAAGCTTAAGTAGGCATTAGTTATTAGAAGACAACGTAGCATTCACAGTAGTTACTTTTGGACTAGGCAGAGACACCATTAAAACCACCGCAGTCCACCAATGTCATTGTCAAGACAGTGACTGCAATCCCAGCAGTAAACAGATACCCCAATAACCAACTGTTCATTGGCCTCCAATAACCAGCTAGTCATAGCCATCCAAGATTTACTTGCACAAGAACCATACAGTCAGACATCATCCTACGTTGTTAAGATTGCAATTAATCTACGGACTGCTGTTTTTCAAGAGCAATTCACATTACAGGAAACTGGATAGAACGGTAAACATGGGCAAATGTTCCATCAATTCAATAACTCTGGGTAGTCAGAATCAACTGAAGCATACCCAGAATCGACGAGACATCGCCCCAGCAGAACTGGAATAGTGAGATGGCCTCAAGGAGGACTCGTCCATGACAGGATCCAAAAAGTTAGGATCATCCGCACAAGTGGCTTCCGGTCTCAGAGCTAAAGCCAGCTGCAGCTGATAACTCTCTTCCGTCTGCTGCGCCCAGCTCTTCCCCGAAGGCTATCCCCCAGCGGCCTCAGCCACCTTCATCCTCCGCCGCCGATCTTGTAAACATTGTCTTGTCCATACCCAAACGTAGGGGCACAGTACTCTCCGCTGAAGTCCCGCTGCAGCACAATCGGAGCGTTTGCGTTCCGGAACCCGGCTAGGGACCCTGTGATCACCGCCGCCACCAGCGCTGGATTCCCAGTCGAAGCCTCTGTCCAGCCTCCCCAGAGGGGCAGTGCCCTCGCAGGAGAGGGGCTGGGAGTGAGAGCCCGGAGCCCCACCGCCAGCGTACTTGTCGTCGGGGAACTGGCTCAACGGAGCATAACTGGATCTCCGAGGGGGAATTCCCATCGGAGGAGAACCTACACGCGCGACAATCCAAGAAATTCGCCATCGATGGCCAAGTCGGTCGGAGACGGCACCAGAGAAGAGGTTTTAGACGGAACTATTTTATCCGGGCTCAGAATTCCGTTGCCGGAGGGAACGAGGCCGGTATTATGCATGCAGAGCGGCGGGTGGCGAAATTGTAATACATCACCATCATCTTAACTCATTTTGTAATTTTATTCCTCAAATTTCCCAATCATTTCATCATCATTATTATTATATTTTTTATATAAAAAAATCCAAAAGTGGTACAAATAAATGATAGGCCGTACCCCGCGGCTTAAGTTATCATGGACCAATCCTAGCTCGTGACTCATGACGAGAAATCCCACGAACTGGAAATTATAATTCTGGCTAGTGGAAGGAAAAACTGTAGCAAGTCAGTCCATTAGAATAAATGACACTTTGCTGTATATCTATAATAACCAGTGAGGCAGATTCGGTGACCCAGAAGCCATGCAGCAGAAAGGATGATGACACTGTTCCGTCCATCAGGTGGGAAGCATACATACATACACACATACATATACATATGAACGCATGCATGCATGCATACGTACGCATATTGAAGCTTTGCCAGGTTGCAATGTTGTCCCGTGCGAAATCAAATGCACAGATTGATAAATATGTGACAAGAAGATAATGAGAATCTAGGATTTCAAGCTGTTCAGAACAATGGGCATAGCATAAGTAAACAAGGAATCTGCCCTGTTCCACGGCAAACATGATAAAAAAAAACCGACTACTGAGTCCACTGGGAGCATACTCGAGAAATTCAGTACCGAGACCGATTGCGCAAGCTTCACTTAGAGACATCTAACAGTTTCTGGAAAGTGGCCAAAAGAAAACAGAAGGGCATTTCCTGGAAGTTTGAGAGATGTGATTAAAACTAAATCTGGTTCGGTCCGTTATCGCCCTTACCATTTACTTCTGCTTGTTCCTCCCTTTCCCGATTCCACTGCTCAATCTTAGCCCTTCGCTCGGCGCTACTTTCCCGAACAGGACTCCTGTTGTCCCTCCTTCCCCTGGGGCTCGGGCTCCTCCCTCTCTGCCCAGGGCTTTGGCTCCAAGGCTTTCGGCCCCGATCGTAGTGTCGACGATCTCGATCATCTTCTCTTCTGCCAGATGCCCGGGAGCCGTGTGATCGGTGATCAGAGTGCCTGCGAGGACTCCGGCTTCGACTGTGCCTGCGCCTACTTCTCCCAAAGAGTTTCCTTCTCAAGTCCCTATATTTGAGTAATTTACTAGAGAAGTTATTGCACTCTCTCATACTAACCATTTTGCTCCATTGAATTTGCTGGAAGAAGCAGAGATGGTCCCATTCTAAGTTGCCAAAAGTCACTGGATTCAGATTTCAGAGTTGCCAAAATGCTTTTGCTACAATACGACCAGTCATTTTCCAATTTATTCTACACACTGTCATACTACACCAAAGAAAAGGGCAGAGATTATGAAAGGACTGTCACCTGCTAATCTTCTTTAGATGCATGAAGTTGCAGTAACCTCCACGGTTGCAAACATTTTCCTCGTATTGTCTGCATGTAGCTTCACGAAAATCCGTGACAGGAGAAAAATCCACAATGATGGGGCGCCCTGATAAATAATACTTGAGTAAACCAACGGGCTCGGCCATATAGTAGATCCACAATGATGAATGGCCCATCTCCCCAAAAAAGGGAATGACCAACAACATGATATAAAAAATTCCAAAACAGTAGTTGAACGGCATTCCGTTTCACTTATCAAAGAGAGCCACAAAATTGCTAGTCAGTATCTTACCATACCCCATAATCCAAACTAGAATCATCTGGTTACTTGCTTAACACAATTATAGAAACAATGGAAGATGACATATGCCCCATAATAAAGAGAATTCTTACAACAACACATAAATTATGTTCAAACAATCCTGCTATCTGATTAGGCCTAAAATTGGACCTGCTAGTATCCATAATTACTAGACTTGAAGTCTCATCCAATGATTATATATGCCAAACACCTTTCGATGTTCCATGTTTGTACTACAATTACCAGTACTGAGACGACTACGCCAAAGAAACTAAAATTCCTTGTTGAGTTAGCTATTTCATCTAGAAAAAGTCTCCAGATACTATTCAACTCCTAGTTTCAACTGACGGCTAGATATATAAAAAAATAACTTGAAGCAGCAAGCAAATAGACACAGAGTCAATGTAATTTTCTATTCTCTAAGGTATTAAATAGCAAACATTTGTAAAATACTTATCCATGAGAATCATCCAATCAAGCATTTAAACAAGCCAGACACTGAAATAAGTAAAACAGGCATTTGGCCAAAGATTTTATCATCATACGGTCAGAGAAGTAAGCTACCAGCCAGACAAGATGTATAAAGGAATGGATTAGTACCAATAGCAAAAGCAGAGAAATCAAGTATAACAGACATAAAGTGCACAAACAGCGAAACAGGTATAAAGGAAAAGGGTGAAAACACAAATATTGGCCTCTTAGTAAGTGACCTTACCAGAAAGCTGCACGCCAGAATGTTTCCTAAAGCAACATGACCTAACCTCGAAAATTTAAGGGCCCTGACAACCAACCCGGACTAAAACAGCTCTCATTTGGATCTCAGATTCCATAACCTGAAACCAGACTATCCAATATATTAATAGGTCTGAATATCTTCAATGAGTAAAGTTCTAAGTTTTAATTCTCATAGGCAAGCTAACATGTTCTTCATGAATCCTTTGCACCATAGATACTCCTGGCAATTCCACTCCATCAAGATACTTGTCATGCTATACATTTTAACTATCTAAAACTCATTTGGTTAAACTAAGGTGCTAACCCAGGTAATCATAACTGTAATTCTCAAGAAAAGTGCCACGTAGCCACAATATTCATTTTCAGTTCTCATGGGTAGCATCTTTGTCTTATTGTCCAATAATTGGACAAGTTCTAAACTACTGACATCTGAGAGCTCCATGTGACAGGACTTCTACATGAAAAAGGTCCCCAGGAAGCATGGGGACCCAATTTCCCCTGTTTCAATGCAAGGAAAATATACTCCGACATGACCCTCCTTGTACTCAAATCATTCAACATTGTTTGGCCCAACTCGAGCTTGAAGGGGACCATCAAATAATGATGAGAAGTCTTAGGAATCAAGAAACCATGTCCTATTCATTTCCATTCATTTCACTTCACTGGGGATAATTTGATGCTACAACTTTCGAGATACAGCAGTTTAGGCAACAGAACTGACCATCATACAAGAAAAAATCAAAGCCATTGAAATGCTTCCACCAGCCATTTTTTTAATAGGTGTATTGACTCCTTTAAGCTATTCATGTTAACATTAAAACTCCAACATGTTTGGTTTTCATTTGACTATGTTTTTTACTGGCATCATAAGAGGAATTTAACAGAAAAAACGAACATGAAAAAGAACAGAAATACTAAATCCTCACGCAAAAAGTTTACCATTTTCTGAATTGATTAACAATCATAGTCAAACCTCAGAACTAGCATTAGACCAAGACAACTGTAGTTACGGACATATCTGAACTCAGTGTTTAAGCATAAAGAATTACAAACCAGACAAATCCAACAGCAGTTAAGAACAAAGAGAAGCTATGGAGACAATACCTGCATAAAACCTTCCCGTAAGGTTCTGAAGCGCGTTAGCAGCATGCTCTTCCTCTCTAAACTGTACGTAGACATTACCAACCTGCTCACGGAGTTCAAGCTCCCAGTAAGACTTTAAATCAATGAAAGAGAGGCCAAAGAACGGTCTAATTAATATACCATGTGATCAGCGATGTTATCACATATGTTCAGGTTCTCTATGTCGCCGTACTTGCTCAGCTCCTCGAACAGATCCTCGTAGAAATCCTGCAAACAGCTAACGTAACAAAAGGAACCAATACAACCAAGGGAGGATGATAAGAATGAAGTTAAAGATTGATGGTACAGGGTAGAGACCTCGAAGTGATCCTGGACCTTCCGGGGATCCAGGTTCTGAGCCTGGGGGTCGACGCCGGGAGTCAGCATGTCGGGGCGCTGGTACATGTTGGAGAGGAGGAGAGTGGGGCTGATAGAGGGCTTTGTGTGGAGGCGGGAGCAGCGGTCGCCATGCCTGCAAGCGCCGATCTTGAAGTAGAAGGGGCAGTTAACTCTGTCCTTCTCGGTGCCGAAAATCGACGCCAAGTGCTCCGCCATTTCGGACGACGGTCACCCGATGTCAGCTGCCGACCGAGTTGCAGCAGACGAATGAAGAAGATCTACGCGCTAGGTCCCTCTCTCTGGATCGAGTACGGTCAGACTCTTAGCTCTGCGATCTAGGGTTTCGCCATTTGGATCAACTTGGATCAAATATCAGCTCCTTTCAAGATTTTTAAAATATAATCTGAAAATTCTCAGACGCGAGCAGGTTTGCCCGAGTGGTTAAGGGGGAAGACTTAAGATCTTCTGCACATAAGTGCGCGTGGGTTCGAACCCCACAGCCTGCAATTTTTCTTCATTACCTTTCTGATTGCTTTCCTTTCCCCCCATCTCTACAAGTTTTTGAGTTTTCTTTTCCAGCGGCAGTTAGCTCTTGAAACTATCCTTGAATTTCACAATGTGATAGTGATCGAAAATATATCTTTCGACTTCATCGCCTTCCTTTCTTCACCAAGTCACGGGGCTCATCATCTCTGTGAGCTTCGCATTCTCCATCTGGTATGCATATGTGGGAACCCTCAGTCTCATCAAAACCCACCGTCCTCATGGCATTGCCGTGAAGCTTGGAAGAACCGAGCCTCTCCCGATTGAGATTCCCGATCTCACGAGTGATCCTACTGATTTTCTCTGCTACCATGTGCCAGTGCCTCTCTCCATGGCACCGCTGTGTTCCCAACGTCTGCCCAACCTTTTTTTTTTCCCAAGAATGTATTGGGAGAGTAATTGTGAGAGAATTCATCGAAGGAAGTCTTGGAGAAAGGGGTGTTTGTTATGAGTCGTGTTCATGTTCACAAATCGTATTCGTCTTCCTATCATGGACGCCATTGATGTGGCTTTATCCACATTCATTTGTATGATTCAGTTAGCCATTAATATTCGCATAACCATATTCAGGTTCCTAACATGGATGCTCTTGAATGCGCCTCATCCGCACCGCACCAGTAGCATCATCCATAAAACAAGCTCGTAGTATATTGGTAGCTTTGCCGAGCTATCTGAACTAATGAAATTTTCTTCCTGAAAACTAGTGTATCTAATGAATCTATCATCAAGGAATTAGTAAGATCTCTATCTCGTGTAGATTTCTCAGTTCAGGATGTTGCTTTTATATCAAACCTCCTGTACTGTTAAACTTTGGAGAAATGAAGCTTACGAATCACAACTTCCTGCAGAAAAAAAAAAAAAAAAACAGATGCAGAGGGGTGAAATGAAGCAGTTGGATTGATCAAGTTCAAGTTTGGCACAACTGATTAAGGGAGGACATTTCCACTTGAAGTAAAGAGCCGAGTCCTGTGGTCTCTACATATAAACTAGAACACGAGTCTGCACATGTTCTCATCTTTATAGTTTTTAACAGTTGCTCTCCTCGTTTCCTTGCGTAAGCTAGTAACTTGCTGCTGTATAACTTATTTCCTTCAGTGAACTGGAGGAGCCCTGTGGTATGCCGGAACAGTCGCCGGGAAAAACATCTGCCGGACTCCTTCGTCCCTTATTATCGGGAAGATGATGCCGGAAGCACCCTGAAAGAGGAACAAAGTGATCCAGATTCAGCGACTGCATCTATATGTGGAAGCTTCGAGATTCGAACAAATGTCGAGTGATGTGAAAGCGAGATGCTCACCGAGATCAGTCTGGCACCGATCCACATGCGCTGAGGAGAAGGGAATGGGACCATCAACCGCCCGACACCGTAGACGGCCACTGCAAAGAAATGGCACACCAGGCTCGTGGGGCGAGGGTTCAGGCCAGAGAGGAGGGACACCGGCCCGCTAGAGCACAGGCCCCCGAGGCTGAGGTAGTCAAAGCACGCATCGCGCATTTCCTTTCTGGCTGGATCGGGGGATGCACAGAAGACCTTGTAGAGGGCGCCGGCTAGTGTGTTGATGGTCGCTGCCACGGGCTGCATAATTCAGAAGAGAATCATCCGGTTAGAATTAGATCATTTGCTTGTTGAGACAAATGACACCAGCGAGAGCGAGCTGCTTCCAGTTTTACGATTATTCACCTTGCGCAAGGTGTAGAATGACTCGAGATATTGGCAGAGAGCGGGAGCGTCGTTGAGATTGTTTATCGGACGGAGGAGATCCCTTAGCACGACGATATCGGAAAGGGCCACGGTCATTCCTCCACCAGTCAGGGGATGCCTCATGTTGAAGGCATCTCCCATGAGCAGTGCTCCGGGAGTCGGTTGAGGAGCCGCCGGCATACTCCTGTTCGGCATCGATTTTATGTTTCCCTTGTCGATCGCAGCAACGAAGGAAGGGTAGATTTCTGGTGGGACCTGAGAGCCATAGCCGGTTGACTCCCTTGGTCAGCCTAATGCTAACTTCTCCAGTTTCCAATTTTTCTTCTTAAAGAACAAGGTGAGGAGACGGAACAATAAAAGGAAATTTGTTCGAGTAGATCGATACCTGAGGAGCCACCACTGACTTTAGGTAATGAGCCATTTCTCCACTGGCAACGGAGGGCAACCTCTGTCCAGGGACATCGACCAAGCACCGCACCTCGTTGCTGCTGATCGGATAGAACAGGATGGGCGAGGGATCAGCCAAAATCACATGCCCGTGGTTCGGGAACGGAAGATTGCAGTCCTCCAGGACCAAACCCACAAAGTGAGACGGAATATCAACCTGCACAGGAAACAAGGTATTAGAAACTTTTTTCCGGAACGTCATATTCTCAGAACAGACTGAAAATATTCAATCACCTTGGGTGTGCAGAGGGATCGGCGCAGGTTCGAGAAACAACCGTCACATACGATTGTCAATGGAGCATAAGCTTTCAGCTCTTGGCCATCCTTTTTCTTGTACTGAACTCCTCTTATGATTCCATTCTCTTCGATCAGAGATGTCACCGTTCCTTGCTCTAATCTCACGCTGACAATGAAATGGAAGAGTTAGGCCTCAATACCGGTCTACGAAAAAATGGGGCTCCGGTGATTATTTCTTTTAAGAGACACATATATCGTATCTCCTTGGAAGGTGAGGAAGTTACTTTGGGAGGGTTGCAGCCTTCTCCCTCATTCTCTGGATGAATCGGCCGTTGTGGAAGCCTCTGCCGGCGACGTCGGAGGGGAGATTCTCGAGCGGATAAGCCAGCTGTGTGTGCTTCCCGTCTTTGTACAGAGCATATCCGAGCACCCTCTGAGCATCGATCGTGCCGACGCAATCTGTTCCATGCCGAACATGTCACTGTTTTGTTAGGGGCACTGCGAGTGCTTTTAGAAACTAAGATTTTAACTTTTGCGGACGGTGAAGATTCTGTTCTCGGAGGTGCTGCCGTGTTACCTGCAAGATCCAGCTCCTGCAACTTGAGGTAGCCTCCAGGCTGGAGAAGTTCACCGACTATCCTGTCGGGTTCTGTGAGGTCTCTCTCGATCACATGGACCCGACGCCCGTCCTGTTAAGGATCATCCATTAAGCATGGTGCAGAAACACCAGGAAAGTGAAAAGATTTTTATTTTTCTACCAAGTTTTTAGATCGATCCAGATCGAATACGTACGAGCTTTCACTCCAAACATCACAGGCAATTCCAAGTAAAAAAAACCGATATTCATCTTATTCGAGATTGCAAGACATAACTTCGAAGAGATCAAACTTCTCCAGTCAAAAGCCGATAAAAGGGTTTCCTTTCTACTGCTCATGCTTACAAACACATCTAGAAATGATCCCGCAGGTGGTTCGGCAAAGGGAAAGCAGAGAACTAAAATTCTTACAGTCTCTCCTGGGCTTATCCAGTATTTCACCGAGAAAAAAAAAATTGAATCTTTTGCGGTCTATGAACCATTTTCTACCCAGAACATATCTCTGTCTTCCGATATGCCTGGAAACTGTTTCGAAAACAATCATGGTCAATCATGAAAAAAAGGGAAGCCGTGGAATTCTCCGTAAACCATAGCGTATATAAAAGGCTAGAGAGCTTTTTACCTTTGCAAGAGTGTAAGCAAGAGCAGCACCAGCAACTCCAGCCCCAACAATGATCACCTCGGTGCTTCCTTCAGCCTCATCATCCCAGCAAATCCCATCGACAGCGGCACCGGAGCTCTCGACCAGCTCCTTCAGGTCCTTCTTGACATCTTCTTCCTCTTCTTCGGCGACCCTCTTGAAGTCCCCGCCGCTCTTCTTCTTACCCATCATGAAGAAGCTGCAGAGGAACAGAAATCCGAACCACGAGCCCAGGATCCCCGCCATCAAGTAATGGTACTCCATCTCCGCAGATCTCTCACGGGGAAAAAAAAAAGGATAGAAAACTCAAATCTTTCTTTTGCTTCTCCTTGAGGTCAGGTATTGAGAGAGCTGCTGGGCAATCAAGCTCTTTCGCTTTCTTGCCCCGGGGGGAGCCTGTGAACTGTTGTGCTCGTGAGGAGGAGTGGGTCGACGATATGAAGCAAGCTAGCTTGGCGCCATTTATAAGGACATGCGGAGAGCTCGAATACTGCTTTTCCCATGGAGGTGGTTTGTCGTATTTTCTAAATTTTTTTATTTAATTGTTATTTTCTCTTTTTTTTAAAGTATTATTTTTCCTCGTTTAAATTGTGACCGTAAATGTGGACGCGACTTCCCCCACTACTGTTTTCGAATTTTTTTTTATTTTTTAATCCGATAAAAATTACTGAAAGGGCACGAAGAAGTCTGCCGTGGAGAGAATAGAGGAGAGACTGAAATTCGGTCCAACCGCAACGACACATCCAACTCTTCAACATCTAGTCAGTCAGGCTCCACCCGAAATAAGTCTCTCTCTTTCTTTTTTTTTTTTCATGTATATTGATTTCGTTGTGAACTTACGAGAGATCAAGTACATTTCCACTTAAAAATTTAAACTGATATATGACGATATCCAAACTTCTTATAAATCTACAACTTTTTCTTCATTTAATCTATATAGGATCGTATATCTCAACACCCACCGTCACGTGGCAACGTGGTTCACTTTGACACGTGCCATTAAACACCCGTCCTCAACAATTGTCTTCGAACCAGGTATCCTTCTTTTGGTCTCGGATAAGGGAAACAATTGACCACGAGTCGAACAATCTTCTTCCGTAATTAGATTTATATTAATTGATCACAAGACAGTCTTTTGGACTCGGGTCGGACGAGGTGCTAATCCACTAGTTCTGATACCATGACAAAGTCTAAGGGTTTGAGAGAACAAAGAGAAGTTGATTATGGTAGCTTAATACAATTAGGGCCGCCTCTTTTACTTATATAATTGAAAATAATTACAATTACAACGTAACTTAATTGTAAATTATAGATCGACCCCAAATATAACCATGGGCAAATTACACACCAATATGCTTGTGGTTGTCCGACATCTCATTCACTTCAATTCTCAATACCGTGAACAGAGAACATCTATGACAAAAAATTATCGATATGTTAAGTGAGCCGATCACGCTCGAAACCGAATTGATCAAAGTCACAATCTACGTCGAAACGGGATGCGGTCAAAATGTACCGGAACCGGTAGTGTTTTTTCTTTTGGGGGGGTGACGATCGATGACGATAACAGTGCGTGTATGTGTTTTTTTTTTTCTATTGAAAAAAAAAATCTTTAGGTGTACCTTTTTTAGTTGCCCTCCTACCAGCTGTCTTGATGGGGATCAGTTGGGCGACATTTATGAGCCTCCATATCCGTTATCAACAAAATTGGATCTCTCCACCCCATGCCATCATTAAAAATTATGGATGGAAAGATTAATAATGTTGGAGCGATATATGTCAATCGCGATCGCATTTCCAGCACAAGGGTACACAGTCAAACTCTCCATACTTTAGAAAGAAAAAAAGAAGAGGTATTCGGTGAGAATTAATTTTAAATTTAGTTTTGTAATTCACTAAAAAAAACTTAATTGAGAGAGAGAGGAGCATTTATTTATTGGTTCTCACATCTGATCGAGGTCCCATCTACTACTACTAATAGTCAAGCCGGGGGGGAACGCATGCATGATGTTTAAATTTTCCAATTTACCCAAGATTTATTTATTTATTTATATGATTATATGAATTTTGAGTATGGGTTGGGGAGAAGAAGACTTTAATGGGCCAATGGAGCTGCGGGTCAGGTCAAGAAACACAGACAACAGCGCAGTGCGAACATTAAAGAAGTCAAAAGCGGTGCTGTTGGTTAGAACAGCACTCCAAGCGAGATCTCCCCAGCAGCTCGGTCAGAGTTTCGAGCCCCCCTTCTCCCGTTTACAGGCCGACAAACACAACGAGCCAAGAAAACTGATAGGGAATTGGATCATAATATCCTAATCACGTATGGAGAATAAGGCAATCGCATCATATATACATATATGTGTGTCTGTGTGATGATTGGTCAACAGAAGTTAAATTTCCCTTGGTAGGTTTCTCACGAAACCAAGAACCTTAAAACAGGTCATGTGTACAAATCCGTGTTCTACCCGAAAGAAATCCGTAATAAATAAGTAGTTGATGTACATTAAGGGACACGTAATGAGAAAAATAGAGGTCTCGGTGGTAAATTATTCGTGCTATTAATTCACGAGTGAACATCTTTTACAATCGAAAATTATGTGAAAAAAAAAAAAGATGCACACGAGTGTCGCGAATGACCCGTAACGTAACGCTTGCGGTGAGCGCCATCCAGAGGGTACAAGGGACTTACCTTTGGGAAAAAAAGTTTACTAGGAAGAATATTCTGTTTACATTGTTGATGAAGAACATGATGGTGGGATGTCGGTGCACTAACCCTCCAAGAAAGAGAGAGAGAGGGAGAGCATAAAATTGAGGAAGGTGGGAGTAATAGACTAAGTTGGAGAGGGGTACAGTAAATTAATAATATATAATATGTTATATTTATTATTTAAAATTTTTAAGAATCAGCATCTTAAAGACGCGGTGCTGTACAATATAACATCCACTCTTTCACCAAAAAAAAAATGTAAATTGATCATAAAAATATATGAAAAAGTCGATGGGTTGATTTGAAATATTTGAGAATGAGAACAAAAAAACCACCGCCCATTATTGTCTAAGTCATGATGGGTAACAATATATATGCAATAATAATTATTCTTTTTTTGTTTGTTTTATGGAATTTATATTGCTCATATGTAAATAATAATTACCTCTGTGCCATGGGAAATGAGCAAATTTTAATTATAAATAAATTGCTCTAAAGTAAAAAATTTGTAATGGTTTACCGATCCAAAACATGCCGATTGAGAAGGTATCGTACGTACCATAAGGAGGGATGGGATTATTTCGATGCGAAATCTGATAATATTAATAAGAAAAATTAGAATGAATGGTGAATTTTAAAATTGTAGTTATTTAGCAATTAATAAGATTTGAAATTCTTTTTCAAATATATAACTAACGAAATTAATTTCCAACGAGGAGATGCCCGTCAAGGCAAAGCGTGGCCGATACGACTACAACATTGTCAAGATTTCACACGTGTCCAAACGTGCAAATTAGGACACCGATAATGTATATTCCCAGTTGTCTTTGTTATAAGTTCTCTCCTTGTCTTTGAACGAAAGCGGGCAGCTGCTCCTGAGAATAGTTACGGTGAAAGTCCTCTGTGTTTACTTTCTTCTTTTTTTCCTAATTAAGTTATGTCTGTTTTAAAATTACTCTTTCAGTATTATATATTTGATTTCGTAACATATTTGAATTATAATTTTAACGGTGCATTAACATAATGGTTATTTCTTGACGTGGTATAATTATATGTGAATTAAATTTTGACACGGCATGCTGCGCATGGCAAATTTTGGCTGACCGAGAGAAAATTCCATCAATGTATCGGTCGCTTTACACCGTTAAATGATATACCGGTAAATAGTTAAAATATAATTTTAATACGTTACGAGATAAAATATATATGATTGAAAAAATTATTTTTTAATATAATTATAATTCTATCATATATATATATATATATAATATCTAAAAGATATGTAAGATTGTAGCTATCATTAGATGAATCGAAACTGATCTTTCAGATTTTGTAATATCTGGACTAAATTTTCTTCGATTCACTATGGAGCCCGGGAGTAACGCTCTTTATAATTTTGATATCGTGACGTAGGTATGATCGTATTAATTTAAAGCAAACGCGGAAAACATCAACAATGGCGGGCTATAGCTCGAGGACGTTGCCTTACACCTATCACATTCGACACTGTTTCTCATCCACGACGACTTAGTGGTTCATTCATCGAGAGGGCAACAGCTCCCCTGTTTCACGTTTGTGATAACTGCTTTTTTTTTTAAAATTTCTTATAAGAAATTTTATCATTTTTCCCTTTTTAATTTCACCTGTGTATATATATATATATATATAGATATAGATATGTATGCATGTGTAAAATCTAATGGTATGGCTCTAAATCTATACATACAGAAAATCATATACGTATGCGTGTATATGTATGGGAGACAAAGGAAGTGGCATTAGTGCCACTGTCACTATTCCAGCAGCCATGCTTGACGAAGTACGACGTCGGAATTTGACAGCACGCGTGCAATACGTCGTCGTACTACATTTACAGTCTAATCCATTTTTCTTCTTAATTATCCTGTGATTATTGTCGTGCTGAACGGTATTAGAGGTGATTAATATATGATCAGTAAGAACTAGTGTTATTTAACAAACTCGTGATACATCTTCCCCCATCCGGTCTCAGAATCGTCGAATAAATCAAAGGACTGTCAAAGATGGACAAACCCTAGAATCGTCCCGAGAACGATCGGTCTAATTAGATGTCGTTGTTGGTGAGATGTCGGTCGAGACAAGGATGGTGTTAGATAGTGTTGTTAAAAGTGCGATCCGGACCGGTTCAAAACGGGCCTAGAACCGTTTGACCCAGTTACGATTCGGCTTGTTTGCTTAAAGGACTGGTCCGGTTACGGGTCACGGTTCAGGCAAATATGAACTGGCTTGGAACCGTTTATAAACGGGCCGATTTGGCCCGTGAACAATCCATCTTTTTATTTTTTAAAATTTTAAATTGACCCAACAAAATCCGATAGTTGATTTACAGGATTTTTAGCGATCCAGGCTGGTTTTCAACGATTCCGGATAGGTTTCCAAAAGGTTTCGGGCCAATTCAGCAGGGCAATGGTCCTGGCCAGTTGCAGTTCAACAGGTTCATATTTCAGAACTGGCTCGTAACTGCTCTAAGCTCACTAAGAACAGTTACAGGCCGGGTTAGGAGCGGTCCGTACCGGTTCTAGGTTTGGACGGTCCGATTCGGGTCCGATTACGGGCCATCCGGGCCCATTTAACATCTCTGGTGTCAGATGGGACGCATATATATATGTATGTATGTATGTATATACACGTACGTGCCTTCCATTCCAAGCGAGAAGTGACGTCTTAGTTATGATATATATATATATATATTGCTTGCAACCATTGCATGTCCTGTATCATAGTTTGATACGGCGTTATCTGACTCTCGACTTATAAGGTTAAAATGTTTCTCGATCAGCACAATTTTTTCCTACGATAGCTCCATTATTATCCCCTCCTCCTATAGTTTCTCGACTCGTGTCGGTGAGCCAAAAAAAGGGGGGAAAAACCATACGTACGAGTTCATAGGTCAATATTTTGACAAAATGGAAGCGATCCACCGTCGGAGCATCACACGGAAGTGTCATCCGTCACGGCGCGTCAATTCTCACTTCTCTGTGAATTGACCATCCTCGATCCCCGACTCAGTACCGACTCGTAATCCACGGTTACATCGATCCGAGTCTCCTGTTTATTGAGAAAGGGAGAGGGTTGGAAATGTGGATGGCCCGTTCACATGAGGTAGTCGGGTTTTCTCGGGTGGTTGCCGCACCTCGCACGGCATACCGGGGGGAAAGTAATCAAATTGAAATCATATTAGTTGTTGGTAAGTATACTCTTATTAAAAAAATTAATAATAATAATAATAATAATAATAATTGGCAGTGCGATATTGACTTATTGGGAACAGGTCAAGGCGTTAGGCCCCATTGATTTTTGGTCCTTCTGCACCAAATTTTTTGTGCAATTATGCCCCGGAAATTTCGCTTTCGATCAGCCCATAGAAAAACAAAATTAAAATTTAAACTAATGGAAATGTCGCCACACGAAATTCCTTTGTTATGGCTCCACGTTGACATGAGAGTTAGGTGGCAACATCCTGATAATGATGATGCGACTCCCCGATTTTTGTTTTCATTTTTTTTTGGTAAGTTCACGTTGTCATATCTCAATATTCGATAAAAATATAGCGGTGACAGAGTAGTTAAAACCTATCGTGGGCGTCATAGAGTGATTCGGCATTTATTATCCCAATGGGAGAACTCGAGTTCGAGTCACACCTGCGGCGAGGAGTTCTTAACCCCTTAAATGGGCCGACTCAGGGCAATTCGAACTAATCAACTGGACAAATTCCAATTGGATATCGACTATTTATACAAAAAAAGACAGGGTAATTAGAACTCCCGATCATCATTTTTTTGGAGCATGCATCGCTCGTTCATTATTTTCTCCGTAAATGGGATCGATATGCTTGAATTAAAAGGGTTGGACTATCCATGAGGCTGACAATTCGCATCATGCTGTATCTAGACATGTCGTATTTAAACAGCTGGACCAAAAAAATCCTCAATCCCTAACCCGTATAAATTAAACATGTCAAGAAGTGTTAGTTATATGTGCACGCAATTAACACTCTTGACGCTATAATAATAAAATTTCGAGTAAATATTTATCGTATGGTTATGATAATTAGATTACTCTAATAAAATATAACAAATAAATATTTATCACGGATATTTAGTGGTGACCGGTAATCTCTACTCGCCAGCAAAGCCGACACTACAATTCACCATCGTACTCTGTCGACTTTAATAGGATGATCGTCCATCGGGCCGTCTCGTCGGGCGATTGATCGATCGTCCACGAAACGGTGGCACTCCAGCTCGAGAATCTATAGCTTAGGGAAGAAAGCTGCCAAACCGCGTGGACGGATTTTCTTGGTGTTTCTTGTCCGGGGTGGAAATTAGGTTCGCCACTGCTGCTGGGAGTGGGCAAGCAGGGGTAGCTGGCGATTGTTGACCATTGACTCGCACCAAATGCGCCGGCCCGTAATGTCAATCGTCCATCGGATCAGGTGCTAATTGCCAAGAACACGTAATCGTGCCTTTTCTTGTAGGGGAAAACGAGGGGATTTTTTTGGTCTTTGAAATGCGCAGAAAGCTTTCCATCTCTTTCCCTTTCTCCTCCCTCTCTCTCTCTCTCTCTCTCTCTCTCTCTCTCTGCTTAATAAAGTCCTTAATGAATCATTTCTCACGATAAAAGTGATGAGATCATAAACGCAAGTTTACCAAACGCGACCCTTGTTTCCTGAGATCTCACTCGCATGTTTGTTACAGCCGCAATGATCCTCTGCGTCGCGCGCCCAGCTTAATGGTCGAGGAATTTCTCCATTTTACACTCGCAAGGGGCAAAACCTCTCTCTTCTCGGGTTTTTGCGATCTTCAGGGAAGGTTATGGGGTCAGAAGAATCCAGGAAAAAGAAGCAGCTGGCGAGTGTTTGAGATCGCAGACTGCTCCACAGGAACCGGACTTGCTTGCGGCTCATGTCCCAAAGATCTGCGCTTGGAAGAATAGTAGTATTATGCTTTATGGACCACTGCCAACCTTCCTTATTAGTTTTGATGGAACAAGACTTAAAATTGGCAAGTCAGCTCATTCCATAGGCCTATATCCAATCTTAATCTTCCAACAAGCTCAGACAGCCGATTTTCAGGCTCATTTTATATCTCACCACCTCAGATGTCAGACAGACTGACACTTCTTTACGAGATTCATCTTAGCAGCCAGACAATACAGAGCTTAGTTCTTTGCTTTGAGACTAAAGTTTTTGTCTTTATTGGAGACGGTAATTGCGCAGGAAACCCCATGAAAACTTAGACAAAATCCCAACAACTACCAGAATTTGATGGGTTTTTATCTCATTGACCTGAAATCAATCGTTCCAAGAAAGTGAAGCAGACAAGTCCACGTTGTTATTTTTGTTCTCATTCAGAGAGTCAGCTTAAGTAGTCAGTACCAGGCAGAACCTCTCAGAGACCTTTGTTCTTAATGCTGTTCTTTATTTTCTCATTTGCTGCAACGAGCTCTGCAGCTGTTCCAGGCTCATTTGCAGAATGTCCTGCATCTGCAACAATCTGTTGAGGAAAATGGGAAGACACACAGAGAAGCAGAACAGGAAAACATCAGAAGGCATCATAGCAAAAAATTTCATTCATTGAAATACGCCTGTATGTATGATTAAAAAAAAAAATTATTGTGCAGTTGAGAACATTCTTACCCGGAAATCTGCCTCAGGCCATGCTTTATGAAGATCCCAGGCAGACATCATAGGGCAGCACACATCATATCTTCCCTGTAACGTTCTCATTCAAAGTTAGGAATCCCAAATTTGAAAAAGCATTGAGTTTATGAACAAGCGTCTACTCAGAAATGTGAAAGCAGAGGGAACTGCACTCGAAACTTATCGTGTAGCAGATGGGAATAAAGAGAGATATGGTGATAACATGATCTTTATTATTGATCAAATTCTCCAGGTAAAAATGTTATTATTTTTTTTATGATTGCTAGAACGGTGACAACTTTAGATCATTGGTTATCCTGCAGGCAACAAAATTAGATTGTAGACTGGCATAACTCCTACAGCAAAGACAAACCTGCACAATTACAGTGTGGATATGCCTTATCTTATCGATATTATCCAGCAGGAATGAATCATTTGGAAAGAATCCCTTGTTCATAAAGTAATGACTTTCAATCCTTGCAAATGCCTGTAAAGAGTGAAAACACACGTCACATGACTGAGAAAAAATCTAGGGAAAATATCTCACCAAATAAATATCTGCCGCTCCTAGTTAGGAAGAAGTTTCTAAGGTACTATACTATAAAAAGGAAATCCATGATGTCGGCAAGGCAAAAAACAGAAGTTCCTGTTTGACCATTTGTAACTTCCACCATTAAGATATCATAATAAAGATCTTTGTCAAATATGTGCCAAAACTTTCCAGAGATTAAGTTGATCATTTCATATGATGAGATACTAATGATTGTTACCCATGGAAAATGATGCTCATCAGGCCGTCCACAAAAATTTAAATTGCATGAGAAATCACAACTAAGAGAGACAATATAACCATTCAGAACCTTTTATTGTGAGTGCTGATGAACTTACTAGAGAAAATTTGTCGTCTTCCCCTTTCTTAACGTTCTCTTCATTTGGAAGAAGATGTGCAGTCATCATTTCCCACATAGTCCACAGTTTAGCAGCTGCATACTAAGGAGAAAACAAAGAACTGAGGATGGATGAAAGACAGCCAAGATATCTTATCACATAATCCAAGAGGGCACAAGGCAGTATTATCGAAATACAGGCAAAAATCCTTACCTGTGTTTCCAAATCGTCAGAGTTCAATCTCTTGCTGTATGCACTAATGAAGCATTGCCTCTCATTTTCTGGAATATGATCGCGAAACGGTTCCCATGCTGTAAGTAGGAAGAAACACACAAAGGCATTAATCAATGATCAACTTGTTCATGTTATTTACTGAGGAAAAATAGAAGTTATCCATGTTAAATCAGACAGAGATAGAACAATAAGAATGCTGGACAGAATGTATCGAACCACAAGATCATTTAGAACAAATAGGATAATACCGTCTGGATATATTGCAGCTGCACCACCTTCATAAAACCAATCAAGTTCTTTCTTACGCAACAGAAATATGCCCCTTAAGACAATCCCAGTAACCTGCAAACACAATTAGAGATAATTTCTTAATATGTAAACATTTTTTTTAACTAACAGGTAAACATTTATTGAAGAAAATCGAAAATTCTTTCCCCCTTGCGAAAAATAAGAGGATTTCAATCACCTAGAAGAGGAAAATTCATATAATTATGGTGAGGAAAGAACATGGACCTTTTCAGGGTATGATTGGCTATATGCAAGGGCAAGTGTACTTCCCCATGACCCACCAAAAACCTGCAAAGACATAGGATATAGTTGACCTCCGGAGACTAATAAAATGTTTCTTTAGGTTACTGTTTTCAAATAACAAATAAAATTTATTTGCATAGCTTGCACGCAGGAGGAAGTGCAGATAACCAGAAAAAATTATCTTTAAGCATCTAACGGGCCCGTAGTGCTAAGAGCCTGTGGTGAACTTTTGTTTTCATTACATGGCCAACATAAACCCATTTGTATGCCAACAGACTATCTGATTTGCTTCAAAATAGCGAACCTGACCTGCCATTCTGGAATTTCCAAATGTTCTCTCAGTTTCTCAATGTCGGAGATAAGGTCCCATGTGGTGTTTTCTTCCAAGCAAGCATGAGGTGTGCTTTTTCCAGCACCACGCTGAAACAAGAAGATAGTAGGTGATTTTATCCAAGGAGAAAAAGGACCAGCCAATTCAATTCCAGGTACCGTAGTTCAAGAAATTACCTGATCAAAAAGTATAATCTGGTAAAATTCGGGATCAAAAAATCTGCGATTACTTGGAGCTGTCCCACCCCCAGGACCTCCATGAAGGAATACGACTGGCTGATGACATTAGGGAAACAAACATCAACTCAAAACAATCAATGGTGGGGTCAAGAAAAAGCAGCAATTGACAGGAGCCGTTAAACCATAATTACAGGTCTCCTTATACCATTATCTAGATTGTAGGTCGCATTACATATAATATATTATCTATTATCCAACATTTTCTAATATTTACCACATATATTGTCATTTATTTTATTCCTTTTATTGGCAGTTGCTTGATTCGGATTGACAAATTTAACCAGCAGGACAAAATGATGGCTACTCACATGTCCACTCGGATTTCCTGACTGCTCCCAGTAGATTGTATGAATATCTGAAACCTTCAAGAACCCTGTGCAGTAAGGTTCTATTTGTGGGTAGAGATTACGATTTACTTCTGCCACTTCCTTACTGGGCTCCATGGCTTCAGTTACTGACATCTCAGCCCTCCAGGAATAGTTTCGAACACTTAAATTAGATATCTTCCTCTCTGCATATCAAAAAATCAAAGTGAAAATAAAAACGACACAACCAAAATTCAATCAACAGCAGGCTTAGAAGGTAAGCTACCAAAGAGATTAGCAGCACAAAATTCGAATTCGCTTCTGTCATCAGTGACAATATTTCTTAAGATGAGAAAATTTTCAATACAGGATATTTTTTGGGGCAGAAAATAGCTTTCCAGGAAATTTTTTTTCCTGATGTTGCGGTGTAACCCAAAAAAAAGAAATGAAAACCATTTTGCTATCGAATTTTCACAGTAGAGCCAGCTGTGGAATGTGGGAAACACGAGATTAATCCCAAGCCACCATTTTTGGATGTTTGGATGTTCATCACACAAACATCCATTCAGCACAGCATTAACAATTAACACGAATAAATCAGCCACATGCACTCGATCCCTATCAGCGGAGAACTAAAAAAAAGAGAGAAAAACTTTAACTTATAACCCAAAGTAAGACTACAATTTTACTTCACTTACACCCACGACTGTTCCACTGAGTGCCGACACATCATAAGGGAGAAAGATAAGCACCTGACAGGACGGAGCTCCCGAAAGGCGGAGTGGGCCGAGGGACGAGATGCAGGGACGGCAGCAGAGGGGAGGAGCGACAAAGAATTGTGCGATTCGATGAGGAAGAGATGAATCTGCTGAACCCTAATAAGCTCATTTCAGTTGACCGGGGGAGTGAGAGAGGGAGTGGTTTTGTGCGTGCAAACGCAGCAAGGGACCGAACTCCATGGCCAATGGCGCTGGTTGTTGGTGTGATTCCTGATGCACCTGATTCTGTTCTCTTCTGCCTGTCTTCCTCTCCTTTGGAAAAACCAAACAAATTAATGAGAAAAATAGTTCTCCAATTTGATTGGTTATTATCTCAGTTTTTTAATTTTTTTAATCATCAGTTTAATTTAATATTTGTCAAATCCCCATTAAAATGGTCTGCCATCAACATCATTATATGCTGTTTTACAAAAATATAATATGATTATTTATATGATTAAATATTATTTTATATGATAATAAAAATATTATTTATTTATACGTGTCAAATAAAATAGTCACAAGGATAAAAAGGAATTACTTTTTTCTACTGGTCTTTACCTCACATTAAATTAAAAATGTTAAATGGATCAGGATAACCCATAATTGGACCGTCTAGACCTAGAACTAGCCGTACCACTGCTAACGAGACATGTGAAATTATAGTAAACTATTTAAATATAAAAATATTCAAATTAAAATTTTACATAACTATTTGTGTGATTTCAACGATAGTATAATATTCGTGTTTGGACTGACATTTTCATATCATCAGAGATGGTGGACCATGTCAACACGACCCCAAAATAGATTCACTCTGTGTTGGCATGGCCTAAATCTGTTGTGCCGGCCGAATTGGCATGAGAATATTAACCATGAACTAATTTTTGAGTTCAAACAAAAAGAAGATGAATAAAAAAAATTATTAATTTATAAGATTTGAATTAGATTATTTCAATAGCTGAGCGTCCCATCAATGGGTGGTCGTGCTCACCATGCCACATAGAAATACACCATTAGAATTACGGCAACCAGGCGAATGACCGGCTTAAAAATGGGATACAATTATCACTGTCCCTTCAGGAGAATGTCCATTTTACAAGTATCATTCAAGACTGTTACTAAGCCGACAAAGGTGGGGAAACTATACACTTTCGTATCAGCTCCATCTTTGTGATGAAAACTTGCAGCCTTCAGCTCCATAGCCAAACCCGTGAAACTTATAAGGTGAATGGGCTAGAGGGCTGATGAACTACTGGGATCTTAGTCATTGTCACATTATTCATGAGAACATTGGGTGCCACTGTGTCCTCAATCTCGACGGGGTTCACCTGCACGACTCTCTCGGGCACGACCTTGTCCCCATCGACCTTGGCAAGAACCTCAAAGTGCATCCTCAGAGCCTCGGGTACGGTCCTCCACTTGGGGATGCCATCCAAGAGCACTTCCCCCGGCTTCAGCTTCTTCTCCACGCCAAAACCAATCTTGAGGAATGTCTGAGCCGATACGTCCGCCTTGAGCAGCCTGAAGGAGCCCCGCTCATTTGCCTTGGGCCCAAGAACAGAGGCAAGGAGGGCCTCAAAGCCTAAGAGGTTCTGATTGGAGCCATTGACCGAGGTGAGAGGCCACATTGTTGTGAGGTGCTTCGGGGTTAGGAGGGCAGTGGCTTCCCCAGATGTGGAGATGTCCGAGAAGGGCTCCAGGGCATTCGAGGCAGCAGGAGAGGAGAGCTCTACAAGGCCTGGGGCAAGGCGCTTGAGCTTTAGCCTGTTGTTCGGGGAAGTGGAGACTGGAGGGGATGTGAGGGATGTGGCGCCCACTATTCGGAGGGAGAGGAGGGGAGAGCTCTGTGTGCGGGACATGCGACGGAGTTGCTCAGCTAGATTTAGGATTCCTGAGGCAAGCTTGTCACTTGTCCTATTCAGTGGGAGTGGGAGATCGATTGGTTGACGGAGGCTCACTGACCGGGCACCCTTGACTGTGACCACGGCTCCATCTGCTAAGATTACCTTTTTCAAGACTCCAGCATCCACATCATGCTGCAGTAGGCACCAGAAACATTGTCAATGAGCTAGTGACTGAAAGATAAGGAAATACTTCAACTGATTAAGTCCTGAATCGTCTTTAAAAAGCAGAGCAGCTGGAACACATTCACAGGTATGTCTCAACAGCTATGGAGTAACAAGAAGGTACTGCAGAGCTCCTCAACTA
The DNA here is from genome assembly GCA_900174645.1 of Sonneratia alba. NCBI lineage: Eukaryota > Viridiplantae > Streptophyta > Magnoliopsida > Myrtales > Lythraceae > Sonneratia > Sonneratia alba. The sequence goes on from FWPY01000106.1 coordinate 5,999,145, forward strand.
TTACTCTCCTCCAAGCAACTCTATCAACCTAGGATGAATAAATAGATAACTCGTGTACGTGCAGCATGCACCTACAGTATAAAACCTAATGTAAAAATAATCAAATACAAAATCGACATACTTCTCATATACCCTATTGACTTCAATCAGGAACACAATCTTCTCCGTCTACCAAGGCATGAGTCTCATTGAAAAGTAACAAGGTTGATAATCAACATTTGAACATGCTCCAAAGTCTAACCAAATCCTATTCTACTGACCTCTACACTGATATTTCAATAAGAAATTAATTTGCTCTCTGGCAGATCTTCCAGCAGGTTAATAATGTACAGATGTAAAGTTTTATACTTCACCACAGGAACAAGCGTTGTGTGACATATCCAAAAGAATTCTAGGAACCAGTCAGAAGTACCAGAGTACAAGTTAATCAAGAAATCTCATGTAGGTAGGTTCAAATTGAGGCCAAATATGAAATTTAAAGCATAGAAAGATAAAAAGCACAATCAAGCCACATAAAAGATGATAGATCAGCAACTTACGGGCAACGAGAGCCTCATATCCTTGGCATCCTGGATCCATAACTCCATGGGTCCAGCAAGTTGGAATGGGGCCAGAACAGGTAAGGCCTCATCGAATTTCTGCTTCTCGACCAACTGGTTTTCTTCACCAGCCACGATGGAATCATCGGTCCGAAAAATGGGTAGATCTACATACTCCCACCTGTGGACGTCCTCCAGCAGCTTGAAGGGAAGGACCTTGTTGTTGATCTCTATATCAAGCTCGTAGGCCACAGAGTGACCCACGAGCGCATCCCTCATATCAAACCCTGATATCTTGAAGTCATCTGCTTGCAGACCCAATCCCTTGACGATAGCTTCCTTCAAATCCTGAAGGGAGAAAGTATGTTTAAGTCAAACTTGAAACTTGCAGCTAGATCTTTCTTGCCTGAATTCCTCATCCTTTTTTACTACATCATTGAGGGTCGGCATTCATGCTTTTATTAAGCCCGTATATTGATCAAATAAACTGATCCATCCTCCCATCAATTTCACTTTTTTTTCTCCTCGTTTCATCGAAAAATTACAGCTTCAACGAATAGAGCAACGTCACAACTGAATTTTCATTATGACGAGGAAACCAAAAAATTAAAAAAAATGGAGAATTTACAGACAGAAGAATATTTCAAGGCAAAAGAAAAATTTCCTCTTTCCCTGCATATGTCCTCCGCATACTAGTGGGGAATAAAAACAGACCAAACGAAGAGGAAAGGTGCACTGACCAAGATGGCCTTGGGGTAAGGCTGCCGTAGATTGGAAGCAGCGGAAGCAGAGATGGACGTCTCCAAAAGCGACAGAACCAGAAACGCTGCTACCAATTGACCTCCCTTCGAAGCCATACTAGAACGGACGAGCCGTGAATCAATGAAGAAGAGGAAGAAGGAGAACGAGGAGACGGAGGGAATGATGAAAGAGAGACGGACATGGGGAGAGAGGTGACATATATAAGTGAAGGTTCCGGGTGAGGTGGAGTTAGGAGAGAGTCCGTGAGGTGATGACGTGGCTGTAAGCACCAATGACAGAAGATATACTGATGCGGTGGTAGCACCTGATTGGTAAGGTCGCCTAGCGGTTAGTGACGTGGCGCAACCGACGGTTGTGATTTTACCAGCTTCCGTGCCGACTCCAAGTTTGGGTAGATTTGGGCCGGTAATTGCGCGCATCTTAATAACTTAAAATACAAATTTTAGTATATTCAATATTTATTCCAGGATGAATATTAAAAAGGCTTAGAAGAAGAAATTTTTTTATTATTTTAATTTTCTATTTTTCAGGGAGACATTATGATAATATGTGGATTGTGGACCCTGCAATAAATAGCATATTTCTTAACAAAAAATAATAAGGAAATTTTCTGATAAAAGCATAATTTAATGGATTAAGAAATCTAGTCCAATGCCAGCAAGATCAAACTGAAGTGAAAAAAAAAGTGCATAATAATACCCGATGTGATAAAGTAAGCAAATTTAATTAAAATAATAATAAATGGGACAGGAACCCCTGAGGAAGAGGAAGACACAGGATGAGGAAGACCATCGCTTACGAAGTAGGTTGAATTCAGAGGAGGTTTGGCCGAATATCTGCTGAACAATTTCCTTGATGAAGAACACCGATTCGTCCCTGAAAATTGGCCGAGATAGATCAATACTAGGCAAGACAAGAAATGTCCATTCTAGAGTGCTACGGTATCACATACAACATTGATAAAGATCCTTACTGTCTATGGCTTGAGAACTAAACAGAAAACAAGAAGGCAATTTAAGGACGAAATGTAGAGGGCAAATGGAAGTTCTCATCAAATGCAGACTTACGTCAGATACTTAATGGTATTGTGTTGTGTTGTGAAGGGAAAATTACAACAGAAGAAATGTGTCAGTAACTCAAGCCCCAGAGAACCAGAGGTCTCGCCTAATACCATCATGCATGTTTTACTTGTTACCATTCTTCCAAAGGTGATCATCAGCATCAGCAGAGAACTCATCATGAGTCGGAATATATGCACTTGCAATTCAAACAGGGATGGAGTTCAATGGGTGGTTAGATCTTATTCATCCTATTCTCTTCAAACAGGACCACCTTTGATTCGGTGGAAATGCTCACATTCAGCGTTTCACTATGACGTTTGGAAGACTCGGTATGTTTTGAAGTGTACACTCGGAAATATCTAATTTCCTAAGAGACTTTAGCTCCTCAACACCCCGAATCTCCAGAAGATTTTCACAGCCTTGCATTTCCAGGGCTCTTAGATTCTTCAGGTTTGATAAATTGGGTAGCCTCCTAATGGCTTTACAACCAGCAAGGTTCAGCAATTCCAAGGACTCCAATTCCTCAAGTCCTGAAAGATCATGAAGCTGCTTACACCATGCAAGAAACATAGATTTGACATTCGATAGCTTCGGCAATTTCTGCAAGGATGTGCAGGAGTGCATGTACAGTCTCTCTAGGTTGTCTAAAGATTCGAGGCCGTGAACTTCGACGAGGTTCTGGCAGTCTGAAGCATGCAGTGAGGGCAACTTTGATAACATCGATAAATCTGGAAGTTTCTCAATCAACTGACATTTTGATATGTTCAAGAATCTCAGAGATTCTAGCCTGCCAAGCCCATTGAGATTAGCCAACAAAGGACAGCTAACTATCTCCAACTTCGTCAATAATACTAGATCTCCAAGGCCTGGAACTTCCATTAGCTCAGAGCACTCACATAGCATTAGTTCTGATAATCTCTTCAAATTTGAAAGATCTGGCAGTGCCTTTAATGAGTAACAGTCTGAAATGTTCACCTTATAGAGTCCTGAGGGAAGCATGGGGAGGAAAACTACTTCAATGCAATCTTGAATGAAGAATTCTCTGAGCTGACAGAGGGCACTGATCTCCTGTGGTAAGGTGCTAATGCGCATCTTCGAGATTACCAACTTCTCCAACTTGGATAGTTTCCCTATCTCTGAAGGAACTTGCTCAAGTTTATAACATTTTGAGAAACAAAGTTCCTTTAAATTAGTCAGGCAACACAGATTTGTGAATGAAACCATTGATTTACAGGTAACCCGCAGACAAACTAAGCTGAGTGGAAGATCCGGGAGTGCCTTAAGTTTCTTGCATCCTGCTAAATCAAGAGTCCGAAGTTGGGAAAGCCCACTGATGCTTGCTGGAAGGCCAGTGACTTCTGTGTGGTTTAACATCAAACGTTTTAACATTGAGAGTCTTTGAAGCTCATTGGAGATGTTCCCTTTCAATTCCCTACACTTGGAGGCATTTATTACCTTAAGCTTCTCCATCATCCCAATATTGACAGGGAACTCCTCCACATGACTGTTATCGATGTTAAGCACTTCTAGATTGCTCAGGTTTCCAACAGAATTGGGCAACTGTCTAACTGCTGTGTTTGATAAGGTCAGCTCAGCCAACAAACTTAGCTGGCCAATGGAGTCTGGAAGTTCTCTTAATGACTCACAGTCCTTCAAAGACAGGTGCCTCAGTTTTGCCAAGGATCCTATTGAGTCCGGCAGCTTGCTTATACTAGCACAATCCAATACAAGGTCTACAAGAGAAGTCAAGAGACCAACCGATTCAGGAAGTTGAGTCAGGTTTTTGCATTCTCTGCCGCAGAGAATTTCAAGCTTTCTCATAGCACCTGAGATGGGTATTTCTTGAATCCCAGTTCCATCAACGAGAAGCTCAGTCAATGCCTTTGTAGAACCCAATTGTTCAGGCAGCTTCTTGAGCTTTGAACATTTCTTCAGGTTTAATAAAACCAGGTGCTTGAGATGTCCAATTGATGGGTCAACCACAACCAAATTTCTGCAATCTTCAAGAATCAACCGCTCTAACACAGGAAAATCAGAAAAATCAGGAGTTCTTCTTAGCTTTCGACAACCTGTGAGATTTAGAACTTTCAGCTTCACTACCTGCAAAACAAGAATAAAATATCAGGGAGAAAATCATGCATATTATGTTCATCCAGCATTATCAAAAAATGAAAAGCCACAAGAGAAATCACAACACATCATACCTTAATTGAGATCCAACCTCTCCAATCCTCTCTTATGCTGCTATATGATAGATCAAGGATGACTAGACTCTTCAAATGTAAATTCACTGGCTGAACTTCAGTGTTTCTTACCAACCAACTTAACCATCTTAACTTTGACAGAAGAAGGCGAAAATCTCCAGCAAGATTAGCACAATCCAATTGAAGGAACCTCAGATTTGATAATTTCATAAACTGTTCATTTCCAAAGCTGCAGTTTACAAATTCAGCCCCAAAATTCAGAAGGATGGCTTCGACATTTATTGATCCCTGCATTATACATTACTAGAATTAGGATGTGAATATGGCTGAAAATTCTTGTCAGACATTTCGTATATCTTGTCATTGCTTTAATGGGCCTCATGCAATTTACCACTAATCCTGAAGAAAAGTAGTCAGACTTGCTTAGAGATGAGTATGGATATCAAAAGAGAAGACCCTTGAAAAAAGATGATGGTGTCAACATAAACAGGTGAAACTCAAGGGAAAATGTTTTGACGTTCAAAATGGAAGTTTACCAAGGAACATAATAAGCACGATCTCATCTTTCTACCTCTTGCCTCTCAAGCACATCCATTGCTTCTTCAGTTCGCCATAATCTGCTTCGCTTGCCTGGTTCATTGTGATTCTGTTGATGAACAATCTGCCTGCCAAGGTCCCTGAGTTGATCATGCATCCATAATTCATTGTCATCTCCAATTTTAATGAGAGACATTAGACAAAGGACTTCAATTCCATCTTCTGGATAAAAATCACAATCTTCCCACATGTGAACCGCTATCCTTACATCACTTCCAATTAAAAGACAAGCAACATCGAGGAATATCTGTTGCTGCTCATAGTCTAATGCTTCATAACTGATCTTTAACTTTTCTTGAACTTCAGAGCGAGGGATTCTTTTCAACTTCTTTAATGTGCCTTCCCACACCACCTTGCGTTTTCCAGCTAGAAAAGAGCCTATGACCTCAAGTGCTAAAGGTAGTCCACCAGTTGTTTCCACAACATCATATGATAGGTCATAAAGATCAGTTGTTGGAAAATCGTTTCTGAATGCATGTTTGCAGAAAAGTAAGAAAGCCTGATGAGGATGCAGTTCTCTGACTTCATAAGTCCCACCCACCCGGGACACATTTAGAGTGTCTCTGTTTCTGGTTGTTATGATGATTCTGCTTCCAGGACCAAACCAAGCAAGTTCTGCTGCAAGTGCATCTAGTTGACTCCTCCTATCAACATCATCAAGAAGAATGAGAACTTTCTTATCACGTAACCTGTGCTTAAGCTCATAGGTTCCTTCATCAATGCTGGTGAATTCCCGTCACTCACACCTTAAGATCTCAGAGACTAATAGGCTTTGCAAGTATTCAAGACCTTTGTGTTGTTGAGCTGTTTCTCTGATGTCATTTAGGAAGCTACAACTGTCGAAGCAGTCCAAAAGCTGATTATAGATGACCTTGGCGACCGTTGTCTTACCAATGCCACCCATGCCATATATCCCAATGATTCGCACGTCACTAGCATCAACATCTAGCAATCTCGTGATCGCTTCTACATGATCGTCAATCCCAATAATGCTATCAGAAACAGCAAGATAAGCTTTCTTCAATTCTTTCAAGACCTTCGCCACCACTAGCCTTACTAGTTTTCCTTGGTGTCTGCCACGAATGATCAATGTCATAGTCACTTAAAGACATATAAGCATGGCAAGTGGCAACAAATGCAGAGGCAATTGTATCACTAAAAACCACATAACTCAACTAGAGAAAAGAACGCATTACCCATTGGCCACGTTCTTCAACTCCCAACCCTTCAAAGCTCCAATCTCGGCAAGAGCATCCCTCCACTGCTGAACAATCACAGGATCATACTTCCTCGCATGCCGCAAGAATGACATTTTATAGGTCCCGTCTTGGTGGCGGACTTCATTTGGCGTGACGTCAAAAAAAATTGGCATCACCAATTGGTTTCTTATCCTTCGACACTCCACCATAAAAGCCAGCTCCTTGAGGCACCATTTGCTGGAAGCGTAATCCTTGGAGAATATCGGTATCGAGATCTTTGACTTCTTGATGCCCTCCAGAAGCTCGGGCCCAATCTCTTCCCCAACCCGGAGCTCCTCGTCGTCCCTGAACACACGTATCCCAGCATCTTTAAGGCTGGTATAGAGGAAATCGGTGAATCCCTTGCGAGTATCCAGTCCCCTGAAGCTCAAGAACACCTCGTAATCGAACCCCTGCGGATCACCATCACGGCTCGTCCCACCCTGTGCGGGATCGCTTGGAACAGAATGTGGGCCCGCCTCAGCCCTAGCGCTGGTGGCTCTTTTTGAAGAAGAAAAACTGAAGAGGAGAAGAGAGAGGAGAACTGCGGCTGCTGTAGAGAGAAGAGCGAAGCAGGCCCACCAGAAGCCATTGTCGTACATTGCCGTGACTGAAGCTTCGAAACAGAAGAAAGCTTAGACGGGAGCGCTAACGGAGATTTATGATCTTTCCTTCGCCAGACTATGGGACGAGAAGTCGCGCAGTGGAGATTCTGACTTTGAGCGTGTTAGAAGGAAGGAATGTGGGCCAATAGTATTTGTGCCCTACACTTTTAATTATTCTTCATTTAATCCTCAAACTCTTTTTGGATGTTGTAATGTAACAGCTGGAGGGCAAGGGGCAAGGTTTTGTGGGTTAAATTAGAATTAATCCTTAGTTATTCTCAACCTACGGGGCTCTTGGGAGATCGGTCACTCTTCTCGATCGTTGGATTAAGATCCAACGGTGGAAGTGCCAAACGGACCGCAGAGACCATCCGAATCTCTGTGACGTCATCAATCCAATCATGACGGTCTGTTTAGAAGACGGATGCGTCCTTTGACGGCATTGACCGACTCTTGGCGATGAGCACCCCGGTTGGTCTCCCTAGCCCTATGATCTTCTCCAAAACCCAACTCCGAATCCACCTATTCGATTTGCGGATCGAGTGATTACCGTTGGAATACGAGCGGCTGACGGACAAACCGCTACAAAGTGGTTGGAGTTGGCTTCTTCCTTCTCGAAAGGCTTTGATTTCAGTGAAACAGGTAAGTGCTTGGGATTGTGTCGTTGATTGAAAGAATGATGTGATTTCATGAAATTCTTCTGCTGCTGGACGTTTCAAGTATGATTTACTTTGCCCCAATCGATGCTTCACCCGTGAATCTCTCTCTCGCTAGGGCTTTATTGATAACTGGGTTGGTGGTTGAAGGTAGACATGTTTGTTTTTTCCTAGGTTGTGGAAAACATAGAGTTACGACGTAGAGGAATCAGATAGCAGACAGCCTACCTGTAGTGTCTGTCTTGGTTCTGAGTACGGGATCAAATTGTGGTTAAAGAATGACTAGAGCTCCAAGTGATCAAGTCGAACCATAAGAGCAACCTCGAATTTGAGAACTTGTGTCCGTTGGATTCGTGCAGGAAGCTTGGGTAGGGATAGGTTTCAAAAGGACTCAGATTTCTATTCTGAATCATGATCAAACATTGAGTTTATGTTGGTAAGACCGTAATTTTAAGTACACAAAATTTAAGTGCTATGAGATATATGCATTAGGATGTCCAATGTATCACACCAAGATGGAAAAAATTTTTGGCAAATGAGCAACGACTCTCTGCCACTGCATAGCACTAATGGATGTGGCTCATACTGGCAATCGTTAGTTTTGACAGCTTCACAAGATATGTATTTTTTTTGCTCAATGTCACAGAGGCCTCTGGATTTTGCACTCTATTTGTGATGCATGTCTTGGATGGAAATTAGGGGTGACATTCATGCGTCAAATCTAATGGGATTCATTTTAATTTTTAACTGTATGTTTAGTTATCTAGTTTGGAACCAATCTCATGATAAATTAGCTTTGCCTCCTCCTGTCATTCCAAGTTATATACTGAACCAATACCCCAAACTTAGTACCACGCTCAAGATGGGTATTTTGAACTTTTCAAGGTCTACTGTCCTCTGGGGTTGACCTTATGGTATTTTCTTACAGTTTTTCTGAATCTAACTAGTAAAATCTCTATTTTTTTTTTAATCTTCAATCAATGTATTAAAGAGATTATCAAGTAAAAGCTACTGCAAATTGTTTTTTTTTTTTGGGGGGGGGGGGGGGGGGAGGGGCAGAAAAAGAGTTTTAAAATCTCTGCCTACAAGCTTATCAGGTAAAATTGTCCTTGCCTTGGCTGTGTTGCAGGAGGCTTTACTTCTTTAAAGTACTAGGAGATGGAGTTGAGTACCATCAGAGATGGATTTGACTGTATAGTTAAAAAGCAGAAGCTATCAAATTCAAAATCAGTGGCAGTGATTGATCGGGTTGAAAATGAGATCGGGGATGCACTGGTGAAGATCCAGTCGGTCAACAATCAAACAATTCCTTTTGACATGAAATCCATCCTGTCAGATCTTAAGAACAAGCTCAATGCTTGCAGTCCACATAGCATGCTAGAGGGAGTACAGAAGGAATTGAATGTGAACATCAGCAAGTACACAAAGCTCCTCGAGAAATCTTTCAATCCCGACATATCAAAGGCATATAGAAATGTCGAGTTTGACTTCCACACTGTGAACGAGATACTCGCAGGCCACTTTTACAGGCAAGGCTGGTTCGACATTGGTGACTGCTTAGTGAATGAAGCCAAGGAGCCTGAGGCCACTGCTCTGAGATCCCAATTTTGGGAATTGCATCAAATCTTGGAGGCAATGAAGGCAAAGAACATTGACCCTGCACTCAAGTGGATCTTAGCGAATCGTGAGAAGCTTACCAACAATGGATTAAACCTTGAGCTGAAACTCCATAAACTCCAATTCATGGAGATTCTGCAGAAAGGAACCCGAGCTGAAGCTCTAAATTATGCCCGAACTTATCTTGCCCCTCTTGCTTCATGTAACTTGGATGAAATCCAGAAGCTGATGGCTTGCCTCTTGTGGCAAGACAGGCTTGACTCCTCTCCTTACACTGAGCTGAAGGACCCCACACACTGGGCTAAATTGACAGATGAGCTGACTCGGCAGTTCTGCAGCCTCATGGGACAGCCCTACAGTAGCCCCTTAACTGTGGCTGTCGTAGCTGGCTTCGAAGGGCTGCCTACCCTTTTAAAACTTGCTAATGTGATGGCTGCAAAGAAGCCGGAGTGGCAGGCTATGAAGCACTTACCGGTTCCTGTGGAGTTGGGGAAGGAGTTTCAGTTCCACTCGATATTTGTTTGCCCGGTGAGTCGAGATCAGGGAAGCGAAGAGAACCCCCCGATGCTCCTGCCCTGTGGCCACGTCCTCTGCAACCAGTCGATCATAAAGCTTTCCAAGAGCAGCACTCGAACATTCAAGTGCCCGTACTGCCCAGCTGATGCCTCAGTCACACAGTGCAGGCAACTTCAGTTCTGATTGGGAAGTGTGTCTCTCCTTCCCCCTCTCCATTCTCACTCTCTCAATAATGAGCCCTTGGCACTCCCTGCTTGGGAAATGTTGATAGTCATGATTTTTTTTTCTTTTTTACCGTGTTTCCTTATCGTAGTCTGTATATATTTATACTTGCTATACACATATCCGCCTTGAGATTCATGTCAGTTCATTACGCGTCAAGTACTGACAAATCTATGCACAGGTGACAGCTTAGTTCTTGATTCATTGAAAATCAAGGAAGAGGCACCTGACATTGGTAAATGAGATCTCGGTTGCAACTTCATTCTGTATGGTCAGTGCAAATTTCTCATTGACCAGAAAAAGATGCATCTTCGAGGAGCTCGACAAGACTGAATTTACAGCAACATACCGACACCACCGCTATATCATCACTTCCCCGGACCAACATTACTTGTCTTCTGTCAATCCTATCGATCCCTTCGACATAGGAAAGCAAGATGACCACCTACCGGACCTTGAATCTTCCTCTTCATTGAGATAAATCTTCAACTACCTGCTTGCTGACCTTGCTGACAAACCTTAGCCCGAATGTCACACAAACTGCTTGACCAGTCCGCACCCATCTTCTACCATCCGTTGTTCTCCGCTTCTTCCTCCTCTCATCCCCCTTGAGAGCCACAAACTTGCAGATCTCTCAGAGCAGGACGTCTCTTCTAGACCTGGCAAAATTCGGCCCGGCACGATAACACCGTGCTGGGCCAGTGCTTATCGTGCCGTGCCGGCACGGCCTGATAATTTATTGGGCATGCTAGGCCCGATGATCCCCGGGCCATGCCGGCACAATAGCCCGATTAGGGATTTTTAAAAAAACTTAATAAATTATTAGACACTATTGAAGAATAGAAAAAATTTCATTCGTGAGCTCACTTGTAGTTGCAAATAAATCACGATCAAACGAGATTTTATCAAGCTATCGTGCCGTGCCAAGGCGCACCCTGTCTTATCGGGGCCGTGCCGGCCCGGCACGATATCTTAAAGGGCCGTGCTTGGATCAGCCCTTATCGTACCGGGCCGGCACGATTTGCCACCTCTAGTCTCTTCTGGCATCTTGCTGTTGGGTTGCATCTCCGAGCTTCTTTCTGGTGCAGGAGATTTGGTGTTCTGGGCTTTGTTAAACCCCGCCGACTAGTTTAGTGGAAGGAGAGAGAGAGGATGGGCCTGAAATTTTCTTAGGCAAAAAAGGGTGTTCCGGGAAATTCGGTGGTGGTTCAGTCTGCCCATTGGCGGATAGGAGAAGTGAAACGAACTTAACGGGAGGAGGCAGTGATTGGTCGCGGCACAGGTTTAAATAAGAACAAAGAATCAACGGTCGACTTCTAGAAGAGACTGCAATGAGTGCGCACTTCTAGGAGATTTCACCTCCTTCCATGGTCCAGTCCACTCTGTTTCTTGAAGAACTGAAAAGGGCAAGAAATTTGTAGAAATACAGTTTCGATGCAGAGAGAAGATTTAGATCAAACAACCCATATCAATGGAATCAATATCCAACAGTCACCGCCTTCTCATATACAAAAAATGTAGCAGGATGATAGAAGAACAGGTAATATGATTCATGCCCTCCGCTCCATAGCCCAGATCATTCCTCAAAGGGCAAATCACAGCAGCCTATGGAAACTTCTCCAGAAAATAAAAAGAAGACATTTGCACTTATACACAGATTCCTAGAATAGAAACTTGTCAGCCCAATTCAATCAATGAGCGAAATAACTTACACTCTCTTGCTTCTGTCGGAGTCAAACGTCCAACAAGATCTTATCAGAAAGCTTCCAAGTAGATTGGAAGGTCTTCAATCTATCAGTCTGCGACTCTTGAAGCTGTGACGGATCAACTGGGCCAATATGTCGACCCAAGTGTCAGGCACGCCAGGTAGGCACCAGTGCATGCAGTCTTGGCCCCACACCTGCACTGCATCCTTCTTTCCCAACCAAATGGCAGGGTGGGCATCAACTCGGAACTCACTCAAGTGAGTCAGATTGAGTACTCGAATATCACTTCCTTGAATCGCCTCTTTTATCAGACCATTCAGGAGCCTCACTTCTTTGTTAACCCCATTATTGCTGGGATCAAACCACATGTTAAGCTGCTCAGGTCTTAGTATCTACTCTTATCACAAAAATGATAAGATTGCAGTAGCAATTGAAAGGTTTCAACTAGAATAAAGAAGACAGTTTTGAAAGTGTTCTCAACATCCTTTTCTTTAGTAATAACAGCGAAGAGAGAGTGGCTGTTCCAGCAAACTGGATTTGGCTTCAAAAACAGTTTCACAAGTGGGTTTTCTAAGAAATAACCAAGGTAAGTCTCCTACCTCAGATTCTTCAAGTGGCTTATTGAAAAGGCAGCTCCCATTTTGATTCCAGTCCCCCCCATGGAAATGCCTTGGTGATTGCAACCTCCAGAACTTGAGTATCCTGTTAGGGAATGCTCTCTGGATGTGGATAACCATATTCTGAAGAACAACTTTAAGTCCATCCAACATTTCAAGGGCAGGAAGTATTGGTTTCCCTGCCTTGTAAAACACCAGAGGTGTCTCTTTTGGAAATTTATCAGGACCCCACCTATTCGAAATTGGTATGCAAGTCTCCATGTCAGTATTTGAGAAGTTTAAGCGATACTCTAGATTTCATGATGTATAGACAGAATCATCCTACACAGAATATTGAAAGGCGGTGAGGGTATTGCACAGAGGAGCAAATTACCAATGACCAGTGTTGAAGATAAGGACATCATAAAAGCCATTGATGTGAGCCCAGTCACCTGCAGGAACATCCACATCTACTCGATAAACACCTTTCACTTCACCAGCATGAGCAGATTGTTTTGGCTGCCACCTTTTTTTATCAGTTACGAGCATGTGAGATTACAATTAACTACAACAATCTACAGACTCAGGTCAGCAACAACAGGATTCAGAAATTGCTTCTATTTTCAATATATATATCAACTAAAACAACTATAAAATATATATATCAATTAAAATTTTGTTTTTTTGATCTCGTTCATGCAAACTGAGGATTGATGCTACCTTGGAAAATAAAAATCAGAGTGCCAGCACAAACTAGCCAAAAATTTGTCAACGCATATAATCTATAGCATCATGTTTCAACCTTCTTTTAAAATTAAAAAGAACGGAAAAGATGCAACGCTTCTTCAAAGCCATAACATGGATTCAAAATACTTCACTCTACATAATGCAGTAATTTGGGAGTAGCTCCATAGCGAACACGTTTGATAGATTACAAGAGTTCTGGCGTCTAAAAATGAAGTGTCTTTTCGAGCTCCAAGTAGTCAGCCAGGAACTAATTCTTTTCTTCACCATCAAAATTCAATGACCCAGGAGCTGGTTTGATGCAATCAGAAGGAATTTCAGCAGAATCACAAATGCAAAATAAATAAATAAATAAATAAAAGCAGATTCTTTAGGAAAGATTCACCATCTTACTCGTATTCTGCCAGCAAAACTGCCCGGTGATACGCGACCGTGACATTAAATTTCGGGAAATAGGCTCCTCTCCAAGCCCCCTTTCTCTTCCACTTCTTGGCCCCTGAATCAGCCGTCCTCAGAGCACACAGAAATGACACCAAGTAGTTCTCATTTAACGAATCTCCGACAAACCCAATGTTCCTGTTCCTCATAAGGGCCAGGAACCGCGCAGGGTCAATCGGTTCCAGGACGCAGTCGTCGGGCACCCACTTCCAAGAGTTAATCGCGAACATGTTATCTCTCTGGTTCCTGAGGCAATTCCAGGCGTTTCTGTGGAACGGGCAGGTCTCGTCGTACAGGGGCTGGGGCTTTCCCGGGTCTCGGACCCACCGGCCATTGAAGAGATTGCAAGGCGGTGGTCCCGCGAGGTCCTTCGGTTGAGGGCTCGGAGAAGTGAGGAGGGACGAGTGGAGGAATAGGAGAGTTAGGGCAAGGAATACGATGAGCGGCAGGAGTGGCGATGGAAGCTTCGGAAGCATCTCAGATCCACCACCATCTACAGCCTTCAGTTATCGATGACTGATCACAGACGCGGGTAGGAGGAGGAGGAGGAGGAGGAGGGGAAGAGAGAGAGAACAGGCCGAGGAGATGAACCAACAAGTACCAGAATCGTCTGACTCTAACCGGTCTGGTTTATTGTACACTATCACTCATCGACCCGGTTTAATTATGCTCCACTTCACTTATCCGTTTGTTTTTTTTTCAGTTCTACCCGAACTGAATCAGCATGGACCCGTGGGAACGTTATCCACCCACGTCGAAGGACCAGACCATACACCAGTGTCATTCTTACCATGAAATCACTGCATCGCTCGTAACTTAGAACCAAGAGACTATGGCATTTGTCGCGACAAGATGTGGGACGACAATAGCCCATTGAAGTGTAGATTCCATGCCCCTTAATGAGATGGTTGTGTTTAATGTGCAGTTGAAAGAATTGCAGCTAAGAGGGCAGAACAAAAAGTCATTTTATTATCACCACTCTAGGTAATGAGATTAACAGCAGATGTCTGGAAGCAGCAGTAAACAGTCCGTCATTCTGGATCAACTCATAATCAGAAAGGCTGTTGGAATCAAACATGTAAAACATTCCAGTCAATGATGGGGAACACGATGGAGAATCTGAGCTCGCTCGGTTTTAGTTCGTCTTCAGAACGTCGTAGAAAGATGAAGGCTGCTTCCTGGAACCCGCACAGAGCTCCTGATACAAAGAGAAGATTCTTCTGTGAATTACCCTGTAAGGGATGGTCCCCAGGAAGCGTATCCAGAAGTTGGTTTTAAAATATTATAGAACCATGTGTAATACATACTTCAACAGCAGAGGCAAGACGAAGAAGCGAAGCTTCACCCCACGGTCGACCTATCAGCTGTAAACCGATTGGAAGGCCTTGTTTGTCATATCCAACCTGAACACTCAATACAGAGCGCAAGGATAAGTTTGAATACTTTCGCTTGCATCTTTTCTCAGCAAATACAATTCCGCTACAACTTTAATCTAACAGAGTTACAGAAAAATGGTACATATTACATAAGCATATATGTGACTACTCGACTAAACCCGATCAGCTATTATTATGTCTTCCAATCAATTAATTAGCGGAGATGGGTCTGAGCCTTGATGAAGGAATCTATCTAGAGAGCAGTTTGCAGTGACGGAAATATAAAGAAACAGAGTTTATTAAGAGGAAACGTAATAGGGAATCAATTGTCAAAGCTCACAGGGACAGATATAGCAGGAAGACCAAGAAGATTGGCTGCTATGATGAATCGCATAAGATAACCTGACACGATTGAAGGCAAAGATGAACAAGAGTCAGTGTTGGTATTTTGTCCTAGTAAGAGGTTCACTGGCCTTCAAGTAAATTCATGAACAGTTATCCAGGATTAAAAGAAAATTTGAAACAGATAACATGGATGTAAAATAGAAAAAGTGACAAGCAACTGGAGAATATATACTCCAAGATAGCCACTTAGGTTACTATGCCGCATCTAACTTCTCATCCATTCCAACTAATAGTGTATGTGATAACCACTCATGTTCATATTGCTAAATTGCAGTTTCCCTCAGTCCTTCTGGGGTAAATTTCTGCACAGTAGTGGCTATAGATGTTCCAACCAATAAGACCATCTTAAAATATAGATCGGATGGTATAGTTAACTAACCTGTAACTTGCATATTTGTCTCGCCAAATTTAAGAGCACTGGTAGGTATTTTGGGCGCGGTCATTCTGGAGCACATAATTCATTTAAAACTCCATGAGAAAGTGGACTAGATTTTCTAGATAGACAAAGAACTTAGTACTTCAAATACTAAAGTGATATCAAACAAATAAGAAATCTGCAGATTTTCAAATGTCGGTCATATTGAATTTACCCTGTTGTTGGTGTCACTATGAAATCAACCTTCTTAAAGATCTCCATGTGATGATGCATCAGTCTTCGCCTGAATAATCACCAGTGCAACTATATCAGCTGGATAAGCATGATGTGTTGACCTAAAACTCCAAATCAGTAAAATTTTATATAACCAGTTACAGCATGGGAACTGAAACTTATTTACATTTTATCAACCACGAAACATACCCCTCCTGTCAGAAAAATGGTTTCTGTCATTTGATTTTTTGTGAAATTTCAATGTCCAGCAACACTAGAGATACTAAACAGATATTTCATATATTTGAGTTGCTTCATCCCACCTAAGACACTGGGCAGCTACATAATCAGATGCGCTGAACGAACGGAAAAGAGCCATATTGATCCGCACATCATAAGTCAATCGTGCACCTTTCCTGAAGACAAAGAAAAAGAAGACCAATCAGGCAAATTAGAAAATGACCTCAGAGAAAAGTAGCTTCTACTCCTTATTTAGAAGGGGAGAAATGCAAAATAATAAAATATTAATTAGTCGATCTGACCCATCCTCACAGTCGGGATTCAATGATGATAATGTCTCAGACCCGATCGAAACAACATGTGCTGTCCGCATCTCGTGCAGCTCCGGTATAACAACCTCCACCACCTTGAATTGATGAACATAAATACCCACCAAATTGTCAAAAGTGTCAAGAAAATGAAATGATTCGATACATCACAAACAAATGCAAACAGAAGCAGTGTTATACAGAAATCACAGGCGATGAATGGGGAAAGCTGAATAACTTACTTCACAGCCATGAGTCTTGATTAGCTGATTAAGAATATCTTCACACTTATCAGAGATATCAGTTGTATGCACATCATTAAACCACTGCGCAAGATTACAGTAGATTAAGTGAAACTCATCTCATGATCTATTTAAAATGTTCCAAGTCAGCAAAACAAAAATGTGAATTCACCTCAGTGTACTTTCCAAGCCTCAAGGGCCCAGTTTCATTTGTTTTCAGATTAGGCAAACAAGGTGGGGCCTGAGAAGAGTAGGCAAGATCAGTCAATTATAGAAAAAAAGAACAGAATTGCAGTAGTAAGAACAAGAAGATTTGGCAAACAGCCTCATTTTCATTTGATATTGGAAAAGGTGAATCAACAATCTGTCACTATGGCAATAACTGAAAAAAGGGCAGAGAAAAATAACCAAGAGAAAGACATATAATCTTTCTCCAGAGTTGATGGCCAAAATTAAGTCTTCTGCTTCATAAAACAGTCAGTCCTTGAAAATCACAGGCATATAGTTACTTGACTGGGCATCATTTAATTTCTTAGACTGGTTGGGCAATCATGGACTTACTGGTCTCAAGCTGATTCTCTCCGCAGGAGATGAACCGAGAATAGCAGCATGTCTAGTGTATCAAAGCAAGGCCAAGAAAAGGATCATTTCTTTGCTTATATTAGTAAATATGCATGAACTTCTCTTGTATGTGATGCTTAAAAATAATTGGCACAAAGAACTAAAAAATGTACAAAATTCTTGAAAGTTATCTACTGTACTTGATGCAAAGGCCTTTATCTGGCATAGGTTTCCCTTTTAATGTTAAAGGACTCTTAGAGTTACCAACTAATCAATCCACGAAAGGTGGCTCTGCTAGACGAAAGTAAAGCAGCAAGCTTGGGTTTAATGAGTAAATATGTGATAAATATAGATGTGAAAGCTTATTATACATCTCAACATACTTGAGAAGTTATCATTAAGCAGTAGAATACCAATTAAATGGGTCAAATGCTTACACTAGGATGACATCCTCGACAGATGAGGCAATTGGTCCGATGATTTCCACAGTACCCGAATCACATAATGAACTGCAACAAAACCAAAACTTTGAGAAATACTACTTGATCTAGTTCTATGGCAACAAAATTTCATGGCCCAGTATCATGGCGTTGTAGTGTTGAAAAAAATTTCACGCTTAGCGACGAAATTTCCTTCACTAAAACCATAGACTTGCCCTAATTTCTTTTTATCATGTTTAAGCTCAGAAAATGTAACTCACAAAAATCTGGTCTTTTACAGTTCAGAAATGTAATAACTGTTTGCGTAAGCATCCGGAACTATTATAGTAGGCATCAAAATGTAAACTGACCCTGTCCGGTCAGTCCGTCCATAGGTTGTTTTCAAGCCCACTACACCGCAAAGGGAAGATGGAATTCTAATTGAACCTGCCTTCCACAAAAGTCTAAATGTTAGAATGCCTTATTATTACACAAGCCTGACTACAGAGGCTATTCTTACAACCTCCACCATCTGTTCCAAGAGCAGCAGAGCACAGTCCACATGCTACAATGGCTGCTGGTCCTGATGAAGATCCACCTGTATACCTATCCAATGCATAAGGATTTCTTGTTGTTCTGCATATGAGTAAAAATCAGATGTAAATAACCCGCATTTAATTAATTGTAGATGTTGCAGGCTTTTGACAAATAAAAATGTTTGCATGAAATCACAATGCAACGTATATTACAGAGTTAAGGTTTATATTAAAGCCTTCATGAGGAACAGAAAAATGTTTTGCTTATTCCAGCCACATCATAATTAGTTCTCTTGATGTTTTGATGATTCTAAAAGGAGAACTAACCCGTAGTTTGGATTGTTTCCAGTTGTTCCCATTCCCACCTCATGCATATTTGCCTTGCCCACAAAGATTACACCACAACTCCGTAATCTTGAGACACTAACGGCATCTGCATTGGTTGACCGGACCTCATCCATCCACGTAGTTGCACCTATAACACAAGATGATTCCACAAATTGACAAGCAGGAAATCTTGAAAGAAGATAACAGCAATCCGACTCATAGTTGAAATCTTAAGGTAGATATTTCATAAATTTATACGCATTGTGAAAGAGGGAAAAAATATTAAAGCTTCTCTGAGTTGAGTAAAATCACATGTACACTGTCTTGAGTGTGACCATTTGTATGCTCAATTAGCTGGTGTCCACTAGTGCGATATTCACAAAGAGGCCCAAAGTTACCCAAATCGATGAGCTTGTGTGTTATACATTTAACCTATGGGTTGTTAATGTGAATGAATGTGGCACCACAAGGAGACCTTGAGAATGAAGATGTAGAGAAAATGTGATCTGGCACTCACCCTTAGCTATAAATGGATAGAGGCCAATGTCATCCTTTATAGCCATGAAAATCCCATCCAATATCGATAATGGCCTCCCTGAATTAGAAATGTTATTATGTTCTGTTGGTTTCCAACAACTCATAATATCTCAAGAAGATCGATTTTCCCACAAGCATCAAGAAGAAAAACGCTACCTTCTTCAAACCTCTTTGTAGAAGCCACAGCTTGTTTCCTAACTTCTTCAGCATCAAACGTTATCAACAGAGGTGCAGGAGGTTTCTTGTGGTTGAAATCCTCAATAACTGCAATGATACGTTCTGCCACCTAGAAATAAGAAAAGATTTTTTTTTTCTGTTTTCCTTTTTAAAAAATAATTTTTTTCATTTTTCAATAAAAATGTCCTTGTCATGCCTATGAGGTGGCATACCACAGATGGCGTGACGAGTTTAGAGCGGTAAGCGTAAGCAAAATCACGTATCTTCCAATACCGAAACTCCTTTAGCTCAGAATTCAAGGAATCTGCAGGAATATATTCTGGAAGACATTTTAGAGCAGTCTCCACCCGGTCTTCAGGCTTCCCATCCTCCTCCAGTAGAAGAGTATTAGGCTCTGGATCTTAGATACCAAAATTAAGAGAGGAGTTATGGAACTTTCCAAGAATATAGATCAAGTTCAGTAAGATTTGTCAATATTCAAAGCACTTAACTAAAGTTTCATAAAATATTAGATAAGAACCTTGAGGAGGAAATTCAGGTTTGAACATTGGGGGCTCAGGTATGACAGTATTCCTCAAAGTCTGTCACCAATAAAAGCATCAATATTCAGCATTACTTCAAGGCAGGAGTTTGCTCTTGATATGAAACACAAGCATTGGCAAACAAAAGGCAGATGTCGCTAAAACAGATTGCAGACCTCAACCATTCCGTTCTGCTTCTTTAGGTAGTATATAATTGCCTGACCAATTAGTGGAGCTTCCATAATCTTGATGAACAACTTCAATACGAGACCAGTCAAGTGAGGAGCTGAAACTCAGGATATAAATAGAAAAAAGGGTTAACCTTGGATAAACTCTTTTCTTCATGCAATTTATGTCGCCACCAGCAGAGTTGATCATACAAATGTCTGAACGCCAGGACTACTGTAAGTGACAGTCTTGTTTGATCATGTCAAACTCAAGTTCATAATCCAGTTGATATATCACCGCCAGATACTCCGCAGAACTTCAAAGTTCATACCATGACAGATACATTCCTTCATACAAATGTAGATTCAGAATGAATGTGCATCACAGGATCATGTAGCTGACCTTGGATGACTTCAGGTTCATATTTGACTGAAGACAAGTCGATGTCCTTCGCTGGCAGCATAATGCGTTTCTTACCCATCTGGAAAATTGACCGTTGACCAGAAGACAGAAAAAAAAAATCAAGATCCTTACAGGAGCAAATAGAGCGTCATAAAGACACGACAAATGAGTCCTGTACTTTCCTGTTGGGTTCCCAGAAAACGAGATTGAACTCCTTGCTGACAATTCAGCAAAGGATACAAGATAAATATGATCTGGACATGAAAAGGAAGTGATCTTGAAAGACTGAGCAGTTCTCATACCTTAGACACAGAATTTTGCTGATGGTGAAGAAAGAGACGTAGACTTTCTGCTTTCTTTCGAAAAGCCCAGAGGGTGCTTATATCTACTTTCTCTTTCGTGCACGCGGAATCAATTAGAAAACCCACCAGGAAAATTGAGATGAATCTTGAAATCGACAGGCTCAAAGAGTGGGGGAGAGAGAGAGAGAGAGAGAGAGAGTTGTTTACTGCGTTGTCGGGGTTCGGTAGAGGCAGCACCACCCGCCGAAACCACTATATTCAATTCGATCGTCCTCTCCCTCTCTCTCCCCTCTGGTGGTTGGGACAATGACGACCAAAGGGTCGAGGACAGATAGAACGACTTAAGCACTGAGTGAACACTCGATTTGACACTAGAAAAATAGGACCTTTTTTTCAATAAAAGTTTCCTTCCCCAGTTTCTCTGGGAGGCCATTCTCGTTCTTGTCTTTCATGAGTGAATGCGAGCACAAATTCCGCATTTTGAAAATTTCTCTAAGCTGATGCGATGCTGAATTGCAGATAAAGATGACCGCACCATGATGGAAGCATATCAACACGCATCAATGTCAAAGCTCGTCATACCCGTCTCAATGCAGAACCAATTGAGGCATAGCTACTCACTGGACAGCTCATTAAAATCGATAGAAGTAGCCGAGCTAGCTAGCATCATGAGCGTAAAAAACATAAATACTTGGTAGTATAAATGAAGAGGGTCAACAGGGAAGCTATCCGATCACGGTACAGTGAAGGGCCGAGAAGTTTGTATATGAGAATTCAGGTTGTATCTATGTATCTTCATCCATAATGCAGCTGGACTATCTGAATAGAGTGACATCCCGAGTCGATGCCAATATCATGTTTCAACGCAGTAGCTCACCGACCACATGATACACAAAGGTATACTCCTTTCTATCACAGAGGAAATTCCTTGATTTTCGGTTTTTATCCATCTGCAATCATTTTGGGAAATACAGAACTACTGTACAGGAAGACGTTAACTTCGAGTGTCCATCAAAGATGCCGTTTACATACTTTACCACTTTACCCGAAGATCAGAAACACCAGAAGCTCTATGGTAAGAGGATCTTATGTGCATATGCTTCATGAATTGTTTTGCCTGAACAACATTCTTAAGACAGTATGACAGTAGAGTCGAATTTTATTTTATAGAACCTTTCTGCAGTCAGCTGGTGATTGACAGCGACTGAACAAAGCAACGGTTTCCAAGTTCAGTTTGTCCCCAAGACATCGAAGAATGATGCAGGTCTCCTTTTAGAAGAGCAGAGTTCCTGGACACGAGAGCATCGCTTGTGAATAAGTTTCATTGCCAATCAAAATGTAGTACAAAGAAATGGGATTTGCCGGGAAACAAATATCTGAGGTAACGATCCCACTTATTTCACTTCCAGTTCTCTTTACCTCAACCATGGAAGCAAGACGTAAAATAGAAGCTTCACCCCATGGACGGCCAATAAATTGCAAACCGATTGGGAGGCCTTGCTTATCATACCCAACCTGTAATGCCCACGTAAAGTAAGAGTTATAGTCTGATATAGCTGGTGTCTTAGACTTGAACTGGTCCGAGATTGACTCCGTTCAGCAAGGTGTTCAGATATCAATATTAAGAATTTTCACCATAAAAATATGCAATCATGATACAGTAAAGAGAATATAACACACGTTCAAGCACTTACTGGGACAGTAATGGCAGGGAAGCCAAGGAAGTTTGCTCCTACAGCAAACTGCAGAAGACGGCCTGCAAAGTCAATGTAGCTTGCATCAATACACGAATGGGTTGCCGAGCTGCACTAGATTACATTGAGAACCATAATCTGCAGAATAAAAAAATGGATGCACAAAAATTTTCACAGAGCAAGTTCAGACATTTTCAAGGAATAAGTGAAAAAATAAGGTCACCTTCCCAAGTGGTTTCTTTGCTGAAGTTTCCTATTTTCAGTGTCATAGGTTAAAGCATGCAAGTTAAAAGCAGTTGGACTATCAAACTTCAGGTTCTCTGCCTAAAGTCCAGTCTTACAAATATATTAGATTTTTTTTGGGTGAAGGATCTAAAGACTAGAGGGAGCAACGTGCAGACAATAAAAACTCCAGAAAATAGAAGATGAACATAGGATGAGCTCTAAGACACACAAAATAGAAAACCAACCGTGGAAATATAGTAGTAAACACAGTGATGAAACTACTTAAATGGATAACTTCACATTGATAAAAATGATTAATATACCTGTGACTGGCAAATTTGTTTCCCCACTTATGAGAGCGCTGGGCAGTATTTTGGGTGCTGTCATTCTGTAATATTGCATAAACAAAATTGTCTTAGCTATGTTCTTGGAGTAATAAAAGGATGACCCACATGCATTGGTTACTCACCCAGTTGTTGGTGACACAATGACATCAACTTTCTTGAAAATTTCCATGTGATGGTGCATCATTCTTCGCCTAAATCACCCATGGATGTAATCACATGTCATCGTTTAATCCAAAAGATCATAATCAAATGGCCTTTTCAGAGACACGTAACTTCACCATGTTGACCACTACATCATACAAACTAAGGACTACAGATGTCTTCTTCATTCAAATTAGAGACCAATGTCTTCTATGCTGACAAATTCTGGATTTGCGACCATAGAAAAATGCCTGCTACTTGCTTAAATTTCCATTTGTCCAAAGTTAGGGTGGGGAGAGTTAACACCCGTTAACACTGTCTTCTTGGGGGAACATGTTGTAAGAGAAAATAGTGCTATATTTGTCAACGTCCCTTACCTGAGACACTGAGCTGCAACATAATCTGAACCACTAAATGACTTCAATAGTGCTATATTTATCCGTGTATCATATGTGAACTTCGCACCTTTCCTGTGTAAAAAATATAATTCAAGTTGCAGATGGTTTGATCATGTTTGAAATTGAGGCATTTTTCCTCGGAGTTAAGACACGTGAATATAAAATGGTTTCAGGTGGCATTAGGAAAAATGACCTGCTGTCCTCCCAGTAGGGATCCAATGAGCGGATCATGTCAGTGCCCACTGCCACTAGATGAGCAGTATGCATCTCAAGCAACTCCGGTATAGCAATCTCTACTACCTTGTGCATGATGGAAATTGAAGGCTTCAGCAAGAGAAAATGCACATACCATATCCAAAAAGAATATTACGTAAGTATGAAGCATCTGAAATAGACAGTGATCTTACTTCACAGCCATGGATCTTTGAGAGCTGATCTAAGACATCTTCACACATATCAGAGATATCAATTGAATGTACGTCGTTAAACCACTGAAGAAGTAATATATCCAAATTCATGATGAATCTCAATATTATTGAGAGAGTGCCCGAAATAACTAAACTCAATGGATTAAACTATTTGATTACAGTAGGATATTTCCCAAGTCGCACTGGCCCCAAAGAGTATGAATATTGCAGATTTGGCAAACAGGGCAAGGGCTGCAGAAAATAGTGCTAATTAGATATAGATATACAGTATGAGAAGACCAGAGTGCTAATCTTGAATTGATCAATGACTAGAATGAATCATGTCGAGCCTTGGAATGATGACAGGTAGAGCTAGTTAATGAAACAACAAGATGAGTCCCAGATTCTTGACTTACTGGCTGCAGAAGGATTCTATCTGCAGGAGAGGCACCAAGAATCACAGCATATCTAGAAATATAAAATCAGGGAGGAGAAATGTCTTTAAATAGTTGAAGGTTCAAACTAAGCAACAACCCAAGACTAGAGCCTTGGATTAAAAAAAAAAAAACAGTTCAAATGGCTTTTCATTCATTAAGAGATTTATAACAGTCTAATTGTCCATTTCTTGCATCTTTTCCTTGCTTTAAGTGGAACTAAAAGGATACAAATGAGAAATGTTATATTGTTACTATTAGAAGAACTTGGAATTGCTTACAGAAGCATGACATCTTCCACGGTGGATGCAATTGGTCCAATAATTTCCACAGTGCTAAAGTCACAGAATGACCTGCAGAAAAGACATTGACCATGCAAAGTAAAGTATTTTAGAAGTACGATAAGTAGCTTGTTCCAAAAAACATTGAGGTTTCTCTGAAAATGAGGAAGCAATTTCCCTGAAATTACTGACCCGGTCATATCAGTTCGTCCAAATGTTGTTTTCAAGCCCACCACTCCACAAAGAGAAGAAGGTATACGCACTGAACCTGTCTTTTTCTCAAGAAGTTAAAATCATTAGCGTGTTATCTTTGTAAAGAAAGTGCAATATAACAACAGTACAACCTCCTGCATCAGTTCCAAGAGCAGCAGGACAAAGTCCAGAAGCTACAAGTGCAGCTGATCCTGAGGAAGATCCTCCTGTATATCTGTCTAGAGCATGAGGGTTTCTGACAGTCCTGCACATCAAACAGCAGTGAACATGAAGACCTTCTTTTCAAATGTAAAGGGCATGAAAGGTCATGTAGTTAAGGTAGTTGTCAAAATGAGATAGAGTTAAATAGGATAGGATCTGCTGAAATTTTCTTATTCTTGAAATCTTTTATTGGGTAGTTTCCTGTTTTATTCAGATTTTGTTGCTAGTTTATGTTGTAGTCCTATGTATATATTAGCTCATCGTAGTATACAGAAAATACAGAGAAGAATTATTCTATCTTTGATAGTAGTGATATTTGTTTAACCATGCTTGATGTATGACACTATCCTACCAGATCAGGCATTCAAACAATCACTCATTTGACATGGTATCAAGTCACAAATTCAGGTAATGAGTCCAAGTGACCCCCGATTTCTTTTATTTGTTCTGTATCTTTGGTCACTTCCATGTTCTTCCACCATCTAAAGTGGTTAGGAAAATTGGTTGGTAACAGAAGGGCCAGTAAACAATCAGTCACATTGTCCTGCTCATCCCAATTTATATTTGTAACCGTACCACAGAAACTAAGCCCAGATACACAACTCAAGCCATTCAAGGAATTACCACCCATCACAGTGTTATAATGGAAAAGGAAGAAAGAACTACGCTTCACCAACACCAAATTGCACAACACAGCCTCTTAATGAAATGGTTTTGTTTCTTTGAAACTTACCCATAGTTTGGATTGTTTCCACTTGCACCCATTCTTGCCTCATGCATATTTGCCTTCCCTAGGAATACCACACCACAGCTTCGCAACCTTGACACGCAAACTGCATCACTATTATCAGAACGAACCTTGTGCAACCACGTTGTACCAACTGTGCAGAAGAATTTTATGTGATTATTACTCCAAATAATATCATTATGCATATAAATGAAGGAGGCAAGGGTAGTTAGGCATATTTACGCTTGGAGACATATGGATAGCAGCCTATATCATCCTTGACTGCAATAAAAATCCCATCCAAGATTGATAACGGCTTCCCTGCAAAAGATATGCCCATTCCTCTAAATCTTGTTGTAGATAAAAAGAAGTACACGCCAATTTAAGAAATGCACCAGGCAGACTAAGCTCATAGAAGTACACAATACGGCTCTACCTTCATCAAACCTTTTTGTTGAAGCTGAAGCTTGTTTTCTTACATCCTCAGCATTGAAGGAAATTAACAAAGGAGTAAGAGGACTCTGCTGCCTAAGATCTTCAATAGCAGCAATTATGCGCTCTGCAGCCTAAAAGTCATCAGGGGGGAAAAAGAGAGAATCTTACTTTCCTTTTTGAATACAGAGCATAAACTGGCTGGGTCTCCAATGTTTTGCTTACAATGGATGGAGTCACGCGCTTAGAACGATAAGCATAAGCATAATCCCGTATCTTCCAGTACCGAAATTCATTGACTTCTCCATTAAAGTTGTTGGGGGGGTTATAGTCGGGGAGACATTTTAAGGCAAATTCGACCCGATCTTCAGGTTTCCAATCTTCATCTAATAAAATCACATTACGCTCTGGCTCTAAACCAAATAAAACAGATGGATTGAAGACACCATGTCAGATTTTACAGAAAAATGAAGGCTTCAAAGGGTAAGTTAAGCTGTTCAGTATCGATGCTGTGATAATCACTTTCTCAAATACATAGCTTTAAAACCCTAAGTTTTCCACCTCTTGAGAAAATGACTTCGCAGAATTTTTTTGAAGGTGAACAAAGAAAGGAGAGACAAAGTGAGAGGTGCTGCAGATGTCAAAGGTTGGCAATTTGGATGTTCCTACATTTTCTGTGTCTGAAGTACACAGCATTAGTCAAAAGAAGGTTAAGAACCTTGAGGAGGAAATTCAGGCCTGAACATGGGCGGCTCTGGTATCTCAGTTATCTTCAAAAACTGTAGAATCCAGTGGAAGAATATGATGTAAAACCATATTTGCCAACAAAACATTTTTGTTACCCAATTAGTGTAATGAATATGTAAAAAAAAGGAAGTAGAGCAAGCTGAAAACGAGATCCTTACATCCATCTTCATTTGCTTCTTCATGGAAGATATCATCAGTGAACTGATGACTGGCAGCTCAACAAGTTTGGCAAACAGCCTAAATAAGAATCCTGTCAAATGGGGACCTGCAAGTTGAGATTGGCAATTCAGATGCCCAATCAAACACAAGAACCTATGGTTTCAGCTTAGAAAATCAACATGAAATAAGCAATTCAGGGTCTCAGTAAATTAATGATACCGAATTTTGAAATGGAACTATTAATACAACCAGTTAGTCTAATCTCGAATTTAATCCAAAAACTTCAGCAAGGACCTCCTAAACCTCAAAATTCCTCCATCAAGGCTACCCATTTGAAAGATCCATCCTTCGTTCTGAAGATATTACTTCAATGTAAATGCTTCCGAGTTTCTCCCATGCGTAAACTGAAGTAACGCTCCTGCTTGCTAGTCCATCTCAAATCAAGATCCTAACTCAGCAATTGTATCAGTGCATATGCATGTAACATGCATAAAACCGAACCTTGAACAACCAGTGGCTCGTACTTGACAGTTGAAAAGTCCAAACTCTCGGCTGGCACCATCACCACCTTCTTCCCCATTGCGCTGCAGGAGAAATCAACCCTGTAAACAATACAGCCTGGGTATTCAGAAAGTCACTCGCTTGATCCCAGAAGCAAACGATCGAGCAACTGGTGGCACCGGCTCCTTCGACACTGAAGCTAATAAAAAAAAAAAAAAAAAGGCCAGCTACCGGGTGGGAATTGTTCAGGGCCGGACAAGAGCAGGATCTTCCAAGAGCTGACAGAACATATGGAAAAGCTGTCTTGTCCCTGTTACCTGTTCTTATCCCGGTCCTTGTCCAGATTTCTTGATGGAAGTGAGTTAGATGTGCGTCAAAAGGATCGACCCGTGCTGCTCTGACATTGATGGGTCTGATACATACGCCTCCATATGAGTATTACACTGTCAAACAAGTTTATAACTACCATTGAATATTATACCTAACATGTTTTCTACTACTATATATTTATCTGTTCAGGACTGTTTTTGTAGAAACTAGCAGCGACTATCAAAATGAAATTGTTGAGAAAAATTGTATGAATCTAATATGTGATATACCTCTCGATCCATCATCCACCTACAAAAAAGAGATAGAAAATTGGAAAATTTAATATAATAATATTATTTTTAATTTAATAATAAAAATATTATAAATTTAATTTTTATTATACAAATACTCTCATTTCTTTATTTTTCTTATCTTTTTATCTTATTTTAATCTATGGGACAAAGATCATAATACTATAATACTACGGGATGTGTCAGCAGACAGTGTAAGGTTGACGTGGAGGAACCAAGCGCCAACAGCGAATACTCTCATAAGGAATGCTGTTGGGAGCTTTCAGCTTCGACTTGTAAATAGGAAGAAATTTCGATCGAGATGTGTTGGTAGCTGTCAAAGCTCGTTTTTTGTCCGTAATGACGATAACGATATAGAAAACTTCACCGTGAAGGGGAGACTGACCGTACGTACCGTACCGGCAACTTCATTTCAGGATAAGGCTCAAGAAGATATGGGTGAAAAATACGCATATGAGTATCCTGCTCCAGGTTCCTAATTCCTTCCTCCTACTCCTTAGATCGATCGAGCTGAAGACAGGAAAACAGTGACATGATGATCATGAAGAGCATGGATGTTTTTTTTTCTTGCTGCATGAAACGGGAAAACTGAAAACTGCCTCTTGGAAAATATTCAGAACTCAGCTCAGTCGAATGTTTATGGTATGTGTTTTCCATTCCTTTTGATTGATTCTTTGTAGGATATGCTGCATATCATGGACACCCAGTGATGGCGCCTCCACAATCTGGCTACGGCTTTCCACCACCGAGGAGGGAGCCCGGGTGTCTTGAGACATGGTCATGATCTGATAATTCCATTTCCTCTAAAGTTTATTCCTTTTTTGGAATTCCGCCATAAAGATATCGGTTGGCTTCCCTCTGCTGAGCACGAAATCGAGTCTTCAAGGAGAACAATTCCCAGATCCTAGTATCATATCATTCGGCAGTTTGTTCCCCCTAGTATGGCTACAGTTCAAGGATCAAATTCTGATTGAAAAACTGGAGAATTTGTTTCCCGAAGAGCTTGCTTTTCATTTTTTGTTTGCATTTGACGAATCTGTGTGGTGTAAAACTTTTGCAGCCTAGCAGTTTTATGTTGCTGTTGTCTGCTGGATGCATGTTGCTGGCCCTGCTGTGACCCAATCGTCTTCATGTAGCTCAACTGCAGCTCATCCAATCCGTAATGGTTTCAGTCAGCAGCTTTCAGCGTCATAGCCTTCAGGAAACAGATCTAGCAATGTTCTTCCTTGTACTTTTTATCCCATAATCACAACTCTCCTGCCCTGGTTTTCGTCTTTCTTGGACAGATTATGAATAGATCCATACATGTAGTTTACTTACAGAAATCAGTATCAGGATCTGACTGCATCTGATTGCTGCTGTACTCTAAATGTCGAGTTGTTTGGCTGGCTTTCAGGATGAGAAGACGAGAAATATATCAGTCATGAGCACGTAAGGAAACCTCATTGCTGACAAATGAACTTTACTGGAATGATCAGTTGTAAGATATCGATTTTCATCCGAAATGCTTATATTGCAGCACAAGGAAGACAGTGAACAAGAGAGAATCTATTCCAGAGCTATGGCAAAAAATTAGCAGCCTAAGCATTCGAGTCCGTACAAAATCTCGCCCCTAAGGGCAAATACTCTACTAGCTAAGATCATATGACAAAGGGGACACAGCAACTCGAAGATCAGTCCCGCAACCTGCAAACCTGCCTCTACTAAATAATTAATTGTTGAAGAAGTCCCTCCGGTTTGATGAATTTGATTCGGGATCAAATCTTTCTCGGGCTATCTCTCCGGCCTTCTTGAGATTGGCAGTCCATGGCCTTCTCTGGAACATCTCTTTCAAGAACGCAGACTTCATTTGTGGTTTCTTGGTATCAAAGTATCCAGCGATCACCATTTTGTCGAAATCGAAATGGTCAATGGTTTTTGCATGTAACTTGTGGAAGGGGGTTCAACACGATTGTCATCGATCTGTCACCAAGATAACTTCATTAAATTCTCAGTGGCAGAACTCAGGGTGCTCCAAAAAACAATGTCTGAGAATGGTCTAGCGCTCTTGTGTGTATAGACTCTTAGATTTTACAATTTTGACTTCTCTTGTGTTATCCAGGTTTGGGTAGTTAATCACTGAGCATCTGTCGTTCCAAGATCATTTAGCTTGGGATAATTTCAAAAGCAAACAATGATAAGCTTAGCTTCACCAAGATATTTCCTTTTCAGTTGGGAACTGGATCTCCAACATGAATTATAAACACTGAAGAATATCACAGTGAAATTCGAAACCTCTGGCTTAAAAGCTATTCCTTGCCCTCCCGCTGCAGACATTCTTCTCCTCAGGTTTTCGTAATTTCAAAAGCTTATTGTCAGTCTGCACATGATCTGCTGGATGTCTTGGCGGAAGGATTGGTGGAATCAGCAGGGCAAATAATGAGGAAAATAAGGCATGAACACTAAATATCTATGAGAACCACCATCACAAGACCTGGAGGAAAATGTGTGATACATCTCTTCTGTGGCCGGGTAGCTTTGGGGACTCCCTGCAGAAGAAAGGGAAAACGAGATCAGAACTATGACTTGGATTAAAAAAAACCCTGTCCTCAAGATGTCCTCTGCTTGATTCTTTAGTTTTTATGAACAAGACAGCAATAGAAAATGTTTCCAGACAAATCCGGAACATCATATACCTGAAAGGTTTTGGATTTTGCCCTTTTTTTTCATCATATCCTGAGGTAACCTCCCCGTTCTTCTCTGGCCCCATGAGGTCTCTTGAGAAAAGATCTGCAGAGAGACCAACCTTTCCAGGCCACCTTGCGCCACTTCCACGAAGTCAAGCAACTGTATATTGCGGGAAAGACGAAGCAGAGCAGCACAAGGAGCAGCATTCCGACACAGAGTAACATAACATTGTGGAACCCATCCTTTAGTTCCAGTTTGTTTTGATCCGTCCAGGGAACTCCTCCAACATTCATGCCGAACACTGCAAAGTTTATTCACAAGCACATTCAAGGAAACCAATTGGTTACCACCAAGGAAGGTGCAATACTGATGGAAGTATCAGAGAAGAGAGCTGCCATTCAGGAAAAAGAAGTTCCTAAGGAGAAATGACCCAAACATGACTTACGAACTTTTACCTCCAGTGATGATTGATAAGGGAAGAAAAACTATCGAGAGGAAAGAAAGATAATACAGCTTCCGGTTTATCTGCTCAGCCTGCCAGCTATCAAGACCAGCCTGAATTGCATTCACACGATTTGCTATGAACCCAACATTCTCTTTGAGCCTCCTCAGCCGTCCAATCAACTCGTCAAGTGAGCCAATGTCTTCGCTTGCAAACCAGGTCTTTGAAGAACACTTTTCTTTGACTCGCGGGAACACTTGCTCACCATGCGCTATCAGCTGATCAACACATTCCATATTCAAGCATCAGATTTCATGATATACCTTAATTGATTGCCAGGCAACTTAGTTTGAATCCAATGAACTGGTGTCAGTTCTGGTATCTACAGTCGATATATTCTAGCAAAAATGAAAAGTTACCTGCAG
The DNA here is from genome assembly GCA_900174645.1 of Sonneratia alba. Classification (NCBI taxonomy): domain Eukaryota; kingdom Viridiplantae; phylum Streptophyta; class Magnoliopsida; order Myrtales; family Lythraceae; genus Sonneratia; species Sonneratia alba. The sequence continues at coordinate 6,030,817 of FWPY01000106.1, forward strand.
GAGCCGTTGCAAGTCGAGGTGCACTTTTGGAAATCTTCTATCATCTAGCATCTGCTTCTTCAAAGCAAAACCACCTGCAGTCAGGAATGTGCAGTTTACTTAGACATTTTCTAATGCGAACATCTTCTTTAGGAACCTTCTCAGAAGAAAAAGAGTGCCCGGCATAGCTGAGAATGCGACTGCACAATCCATGGGATTATGCATCTAATATCTTCTTAATGCAACTTCAATAATCAATTATTCGTCTGCAATTGACAATCCGATATTCACAGAAACTCAGATATTGACAGAATAGATTCTTCAGGCATCTGACAAAGATACACTCACTAGTCTGTCAGTTTTTTTGATACGAAGTATATACTGTAGAGTTCACTTTCCACTTATACTTTAAGAGGTCTTGAATAGAAATTAAACACTATTAGCATAGAAGTTTACCTCTATCCAACTCGAGCTCCACGGTATCAAGCTCCATCTCGAGTTTTGTCACAACATCTTGCAAGTGGTCCACATGCGTGTCAATAATATGAACCACAAGGTTTGAGGTCGATTTTGGAACCGGGTTATCAGCCTCTTCGGAGTGATTCATTGTCAGAAAGAACTCAAGAACATGGTCCTTGATCACAATCCCTTCCCCTTCCTTCCTTTCCCCTCTCGCACATGATGGGCTCTCAAGGCTGGGAACCTCATACAAGAGTGACTCGCCCACTTTTGAGAAGCCGAGTCGTGGAACCCAGCCAAGGGACACAGTAATGACCGAACTCTCTGTAACCCTTGCAGCTATTCTGAATGTGAAGTTGCTTGAGGGACCCGGGGAATTGACCCGAAATATGAGGGCCCCATCCACGTGCCTACAAAAGGGTCCATTGCTGACTAGCGAGAGGATGTCTTGGAGTTTCAGGGGCGGGCAGAGTACATTGATGAGGTATTTAGCAGACTGGGAGAGTGTTTGACTCCCTTTTGGAAGTTCAACATGGTACCAACAGAACTCACCCCCTTTTCCTTCGACAAGATCCCAGCTCGTCTTCTCGCAGAATATCCCCTGCCCATCAAATGTATAGGCTTTCCGTTTCACAGCACCAGGGAGATGGGTTGGATTGAATCGGGTCTCCTGGAGAGGGGACGTGGTAGAGGCTTCTCGATACAGCTCATCCTCTTCCCTGTTACTGATCAACTCTACCCGGCCAAGGTCCATCACTGGGTGACTCTATCCTTGTTAACTTTGGGAGATGATTTAGCATCTACCACGCACATTATACAGAAATTTTAGTAGGTGAGCATTGCCAATGCAACCCAGATATGAAAACCAATTGATATCTGATCTCAATCCAATTCCAACTAGAACATAACCAGCAAAAATCAAGACTTGATGCACCCTCGATGATAAGAGACAGCAGAGACTTCCATATTCAATGCAACAGCAATGGAACCTGGTGATGAAATTATTGCAGGGCATCGTCATGAAATTCCATGAGTAATGGATATCCATCGGAAAGTTCAAAGAGAAGCAGTTCTAAACACCTTTACACCTCCAAAATGCCATCAAAATACAAAGAATCACAGAGGTTGAGTGAAGCCCACCAATCAAGAGTCTTCAAAGAAATCACAGAAAACCAGGAAAACTCCAAGCTCCACTCGGTACCAAAAATTTTCTCATTTTGATATTCAATTCCAAGGCAAATCAAGATTCCCCAAAATGCAGCTTTAACCTTTCCAAAATCCATTGATGGGGCAGCAAAGTTACCTCATTTCGGAACAAACGAGAGAACCCACACGAAGAATCAATCAAGAAACTCCACAGGGGACCCAGGAAGAGAGCATACGGATGAACCAACACCCAGCCGAGAACAAGAAAATGCGGTCTCAGGAAATATCCTAAATGGAGCTTGAGGAGGAAAAGCGGCGAGAAATTCGTCAGAGGAAGCGAAAACGAGGAGGAAAAGCGGTTGAAAATGGGAGAACGCGATTGAAAATCAGAAGTTCCCTAGAACCATCATACGTTGCAGCACCAACCTCTTCGTGTCCTCTCTGATCTGACCTCTAATATTTTTTTCCCCCTCTATCGGCATCCAAGAGGCTAGAATCCAATATGTTGTTTCGACGAGTTTGAGAGATTCTGACAGACTTAGCGGTTATCAAAATTACATCCTTTGCTTTCCCTCTAATGTCCAATTGGAGAATTCAGAATCCAGACAGCGTCATGCTGTCTGACACGCAATACCATAAGATTTTCAGTGACATGACATTATTAATTTCCACATTGTTTCATATCAACTTTTGTATAAAACAATACTTTGTGAATTCAACTTGCGATGTATTTAAATGTACCCTTCGGGATGGTCCGTGGATCTACTTATATCTTATGGAATGTATCCTGGCTAAACGAGAATACAAAATACAGCAGAATCAAGATCTCGTCCAATATGCACAGAATTTTCCCTCTATATCACGGCCATTGGTTGGCATGTGCGTGAAATCTTTCTTGCCAAATATAGTAATTGTGCCCTGGGTCAACCATGTTCAAGAAATGGAAAAGAGGATTGTTTGTTTGATATGTCAAAATCGAAATTCAAGGGCTAGAAGAAGCGACTTGCCGAAGGTCAACCGAGTCAGCTTGCGCCTTGACCAACCCCACCTTCCGAGGCTGATGATCATAGAATTGAAATGTCATTATTTAGTTCATACAAACCAAAGCCAAGGTTGTCGATAGATGTCCATCGGAATTCGTATTCAGCAGATATTGTTCCGTTCTTATTATCTCAAGATTGCACAAGGAACGCACTTTCTTAGGATGTGTTTTCCTTCTATTGTTTCCTTTTCTTGTCGGTCGGAGTTTAAACGGGCCCTATCTTTCGGCTTGTTATATGGCTAGGTCGACTGCATCATTCAGTAAGCTTTCTTCTGACCACTTGATACTGACCTGTGAATCCAAGTTTAGACTAAGTCCATGGAAAAGCTGGTTCATCAGGTTTAATCGGTAGATTACAACCCAACTCCATAGGATAGTGTTAACCAAACCATGTCGTAACAACTGGAAAGATCGTGAAGTTACTACAGATCTTCCGGAACGACGCAACAGGGAAAAAAAAAACCTGAAAAACTGCGCATGCTGAAGATTCGACCGGTCTGATGTGGCATCTTCACCTTTTTCTCCGGCCGCAACTGTAATGCGTTTAAAAGGTTTCGAGTAGTTGATTGTCATACTACTGATCAGAGCAACCAGTGCTCATCACACAATAGATCTGGCTAGTCGTCGTCCACAGCTCTCGAGCCAATGCCACGAGGCAATCTCTGCCTGCAAGAGAGTTCCAAGATTGATTCACCATCAGCTATAATCTTGTAAACGGAAATACATCAAGTATGGCAGTAACAATCCGGAATTTATGTTTCTCAAAGTTTTGGCTGTCCTATGATCATTTGATTCTGGAAACGGAGTTGAGTTGAACCAGCGGGAATAATGTCAGCTTCTGAGCTTGGGGGCAGGGGGACATTACCCTAGATCTGTGGTCATTGGCTTTTGGTCATCGCATCATCTTGATCGGGAGAGGGTGCCACCCCGTACAAGTATTCCATTGGCACATTCAGGTCATATCTGCCATTGATATGTTCGTATGTGCTCTGGCACATATCAGCTCCACTCTCTGCGGTTCTTTCATTGTAAAATGGCTGAAACCCGAGCAGCCGATCATCCTGATGCAATTACATGGAGAAAGAAAGACCTTAGATTTTACTGACAAAATCTGATCGAGTTATTTGATGAATTCGTACGATTGCCTAAAGTACTTAATCTTTGTACTTGGGTGCCCTCGAGCTAAGGCTGTTATTGACTGCATTAGTCATCTACAAGAACGAAACCACATGGACGGAAGTAGACATCAATATATCGTCATGGAAGTCTTGCTGAGACACAGTTTCTTACAAGTTTCTTTGATTAGTTAGGGGGGAGTTACCTTCTCGCTTATCAGGGAGTTTTGCCTGTCAATAAGGTCCATCGTCTCTTTCAGCTCGATGTTTTCCTGAAGAACTCGGTTTCTCTGCAATTCAAACTTGGAACTAAACATTCATCGGCCAAAATCGAAACCGTGCAAAAAAAAGAGCTGCTATATATAGAAGGGATGGACAAACAGCGGAAAACCTTTAGCTGCAGTTCATTAAGATGATCATTCCTAAGCTGGTCCTGTGCACATGAACAACTTGGAAGTTATAGCTAATCTCCTTCTGAATGTCTATAACTCTCGAGACATTATATCTATGTCCGAGCTCTAGTTAAGCAATAAAGGTTACAAAAATCGATCAAATATTAAAAGAGGGGAAAAAAAATCAACTCGATACATTACCTTCCGAAGACGCACAGCTGATAAGCTCAGTTCCAGCTGGTTCTCCAAAACCTGCAGATCTTTGATGCCCACTTCAGGAGAAAACTCTCCCATAAGTCGTCTGCACGTAACTTCTCCATGTAAATAGACCAATTGAAACCGGGAAAAGATCAGCCCAACAAAATAGATTAACTGTTCAAGTAAACTCGACGCTTCAGTTTTGAGTTCCGATCATATATATATATATATATATATATATAGATCAATAGATCATCTTCTTCTTCATTCGTCAAATGCAATCTTTGTTCCACACTATATGGAAGGTCGTATTCTATGGCCTGTACCTGTTAGTTTCCTGCAGGTTCTGTACCTGCAGCTTCAAGCTTGCCATCTCATCTAGCAAAACCTGTAAATGCAAAGTTCAAATCGAGAACGTCCGGCTGCAAAAATGCACTTAGAAAAGAGAATTTTCACTTGCATTAGGAAATCAGTATCTTCTCCGGCACTGCTGGATGCGAATGACTGGTTTTTTCCCCCCACAACCTTTTTCAGCCGTAAACTCATAACACAAAGTGGGAAAAGATCGAGAAATACATTACATAAATGACCAGCAATTACGCACCTTGATATCACCTGGACCATCCACTAAGGCTTGATGATTTTCACCCTTCTGATTATTGTAACGTTCTATGACTTGTTTCATGCTGCCACAAGGAGACCGATTTTCACGTAAGTTAAACCTTTGTAACCTACCTACCCAGGAAAAATAAAATCCACTAGCGGCTGCCCGAATTGTTGTAGAAATCGATCCACTTATAAGTACCTCTCCCTTGGCCTCTGTACTAAGCACACAGTTTCTTGGATATATATATATATATATATATGCTGCTGGGGGTGTGGCTCATTCAAATCGACCAAATTTTACAAATAATTTTTACCAATGCTTATACTTACCAAACTTTACAACTAATTTTATATCTTACCAAGCATAATAATAATCACACAGCGGACGGACCTGGTGCTGGCGTACTCGTAGAGATGTCCGGTGCAGGCAAAGATGATCAGCCCTACCTCAGAGTCGCACAGCATGGCTAGCTCTCGGGCCCTTCGGAGCAGTGCGTTTCTTCTCCTCGAGAAAGTAGTGACCTGCGTGCTCGCCAGACCCTCTTCTGCACTTCCACCGATCAGAATCCCTCCTCCTCCTCCTCCTCCTCCTCCACTGTGATCGTCATCTTCCTCTTCGGGTTCGGTACTCATATGGTCTTCCTCCTGCTGATTCCATCGGGATATATATCGATTCATTCAAACCGCACGAGACTGAAACTTCAAGCGAAAGGTGAGATATCGAAGAAAACATATTACTTGTTTTGAGGATGATGAAACCTTCATTGCAGCTAATTCCCTGTTCCTCATGACCGACGCGCAGAGAGAGAGAGAGAGAGAGAGAGAGAGAGAAGGTGAAGAGAAGTCGTTTGACTGAATTTATCTATGCCGAGGCCATAAAACCGCTACCGGTTTTCTTCTTTCTTCTCTATTTTTTTAATCGATAAGATATTCGGACATTTCATTATTAACAATTTATGCCGGAATTAAATTAATCTATTAAAGAAATTAATAAACTCGTCTCGCTGTTAACCTTTTTTTTCATTTTTTATAAATAATATATTACCTAACAAAAAAAAAAGAGATTTTGAACTGTTTCAAAATGTACCGAAATTTTTTTCGAGCCGCCGGTGGATTTTAGTTCAAGTGGTTTTGTGATTCCCCCTTCTCTGTGGTAATTATAAATAATATATTGTTACTTTATATAATTAAATATTTATTATATATTAAAGAAAGTGTTGAATATCTGAAATTTATTTAAAAAATTATTTTTTTCTATTATAAAAGAATTTGAAATTTTTTTGATCTCCCATACAACTAATAATTACCGAATGAATTTTATGGGACAAATTCACTATGATTGCACAATAATTTTTCGCTCCTTATTTGATTATATTTTTTTATTCAACTTGTCATCGTTCAAAAGCGAGTGCTTATAAAAAACTGTGTAAAAGAAAATAAAATTATAATATTTAAAATTATGGAGATATAGTCTGAATCTAGCTATCACAAAAATACATGTGAAAACGACACCATATTAAGTACAAATCATTAAGAGTTACTCAGCCGACCATATTCCTTATATTTTATCATATTGCTGCTCAAGTTGGGCTCTTTCTGTCAAGCAACATGACATTTTATCAAATTAAAAAATTTCCAACGAAAATGACAGAGATCTAATATCTATTATCGCCTATCTATAAGAGAATGAGAGAAAAATAAAAAATATATATATTATTAGTAAAAATAATAGTAAAAAAGAAGAAAATATTTATCATTTTATTATATGATAATAGTACGGCATTAAAATCCATCTTTTTCGTGGGACAGACGCTTACCCAATGAGACAAGAGTTCAAATGCGAATTTGATTGGGTCATCTCTCATCTGCCCCCATTTTCTTCGATGGAGTACGTACGCGCATTGATGCACTATAGTAGAAATTAGTAAGATATCATGTGGACCAGAAAAGGAAGCTACCTCTGTAACTCGTGGTTGCATGGCCTTCCTTTTCCCGGTCCGGAAATATTTTCGAACCGAACCACCTGTGGTTTTCGCTTAAATCTGAGGGCTACGAGCATGATTTCTCCTTCAATCGGTCGAAATTTAGCTATCCGGAAAAAAAAAAACACCGGCAACCCTCTTGAATCGACCGGACCTTATAGTTATCGACACTTTCACCCTCTCGCCACAAAACCGAAAAATATTTCCTGGACTCGATTCTCGTCTCACGGGGCTCTGACTGGCCCTGTCCCTTAGGCCACATGGATCTCCCCAACCACTACAATATAATATACCATATCTCACTGTGTGTGTGTGTGTCATGGATGATGTATGATCCCTTTGAATTTAAGGCATATGTAGCTGAAATTTTCTGTCATGGATATCCTAGCTTTGCCCTCCTCCCTAAAGTCAATTCCCCCCTATGAGATACAAGATGATAGGACCCGTGTGCACCGATACCACTCTCGACACGTGATTAGCATAACATATGAGTGTGATGCTTGCCAATAAAAATTCATATACACGTAACTATAAGGCAAAATTGTTCACCCCGATACATGAATGGTTGACTTTGCCACGCGGGGAGGATTGACTGCCTGCCTCCCGTTCTTTACATTCTTTTAAATCATTCCGTTCGTAGACTTCCGATGGTCATAACCCCATATTTGAAATCAACGCCTGCCCCCCACCGTTTGTGTTGACTTTCGGGGGGAGCCTCGGCTGACTAATGAAGTCTCGATGGGGAAAACGGGTCGGTGTCGACTCGACAGTACTCTCGTTTGTCAGTAGGTCCAAAAATCGTCGGTCCCGTGCGTCAAATTGATGCCGACCTCTCACCGTGCAAGAGTTGGGGGGCGAGGAGGCGTTGAACGGATGGATAACTACGCACTTGAGAGTGAAAAAACAAAAACGAAAAGGTCAAAAATACAGTAGAGGAGGGTCGGGTTCGGTACAGCTAATACGTCGTTCTGCCCCCTTTCCCTCTTAGTTTTATTCATCACGTGAGAAAAAGAAAAAGAAGAGGGAGCAAGGTGGGTTGGTTCACACGTAGCTGAAGATTTATTCTCTAAAATTATTGAATGAGAAAACTCATTAAGTGAGAGGGATTTATTATTCTTAATGGACCTAAAAATCATATTAAACTCGAGTTTATGTCGTTGAATTTGGCTCGAGATATGTGTGTGTATATCATATAGATACGTTAAAAATAAATCGATTAAGATAACTTAACATATTAAGTAATATGACATGTTTATGTTATGATAACTTAATATATTTAGTAGATTGATTGGACTTAAATATGAATGAGTTTTAACTTAATTAATCTCTAAATATTAGATAATTTATTCCAAGGAAAAAAAAAAGGTGAAAGGTAGTATAATCCCTACTCGGAAATCTAGGAGCAAGGCAGCTCCACACTTACCAAATATCAAATATTCAACTTGTAACATATGATGCATCGGTATCATAAAAATTATCTAAAATAATTTAAACCCTTTTCAGCATTCCAATTTACTTATATATATTATCATCTACATAAATTTTATATGACAAGCTCCCATTTTTTATATTTAAAATATTTACTGTACTATCAACATAAGTTAATTAAGGCAATTAGAAAAAAAAATCAAAAGGGTACCTATCAGAAGGATCCAAATTAACGTGAAGACAAGATTATAATGACATCTTCCTTAATTATTATAATCAATCTGTCCTCCTCTTCACCATTGTTGGGGCGTCGTCTGTTTTCTGTGGGCGCGATGCGACCCGCGGCCTTAATTTACCCTAGGGTTCATGTTCCACAATCAACCACCATCTGGGATTAGGGTTTTATTCTATTTTCCAATTGGGGAATGCCCCCCAAACCGATTCGAACCGGAGCGGTCTAAACAAAGTCCGGCCGCTGGCTCAGAGTCTTTAATTAATAAAATATACATATATATGCGCACGTCGAGACTTGGAATACGACAATCGATGAGTCCAACTGATTCCGGCCGTTGAACTGCAGGTCAAGTCCGCCCACCGAGAGCTGCAGAGAGCCACGTGATGCCATCGCCTGAGGACAAATTACTCTCAAATACGATACGCACTCCCCCTTTTGTGCGTAGCAAGGTCCAATAGCGTTGGGTTTCGACACTGCAATAGGAGTCACATGCGCAAATTGAGCCCCTCACATGCCCGAGTTGTGATTAAATTTAGTATATCTCAAAATTAAAAAAATATATATATGGTGATACCGCTCCCAACATAATATCGAATGGGTCCGAATGCACGGATCTGATTACAAACGAGAAGTTTATCATATGCGCGCACACATACATACATAAGGGAGAAATTACTTTATTTTATTTTTGACATATTTGCATGGTTCTTTGACCAACATTCATTGGAAAGATAAAGAAGCATAGATAGAGAACACATTGACCCAAAACAAAAAGGAGTGGAAAAAAAAGAAAACACATGGCAAACTCCAATGCACGTAGCTCTACCGACCGCGATGCAATCTTCTGCACCAGACCCACTAGTCAACGATTGATAACCACAAGGGGAAAAAAAATTGAACATGATTTTTTTTTTTGGGGGGTGGAGGGGAAATATGGAAATGCTTGACATTCCAAAACGACTCTAATTTGCCATATCCCTTCTTAATAACCTGACCAAAAAATTATACATGTCAAATCACTGTGCATGTTGTATATGTATATACGTGTGTGTATAGATGTATACAGCAGGGTGAGCAAGAAAGATCGGGCGGCCTCAATCGGCTGCATCGGCTTACCTGACGACACGTGTTCTAGCTCCAGCGCTGTAACCGTCCGATTGACCGAACCGTCTTCATCTCTTCGTGCGGGCGCCACGTGATCCGAGCGCTCGTCAACCGGCTCGGCACCCCACCGGAGATGCTCCTACGGCTCGGGTGGGCTCAGCTTGAGAGTGAGGATGGGATCGCTGGTGGCCGTGTCCTCCCTGTGACAGTCGGCAGCAATGGGAACACGATCGACGGTGTCTGCCGGGAGCAAGCTGTCGGCGTTATCAGTGTCGTCCGCTCCGAGACACTGTAAAAAAATTTGGAAGAAAATCGTAAGCTGCATGAAAAATAAATACATAAAGTGAAGGAATTAATAGTAATTACCGAAGAGTGATGGTGAAAGCTAAGCCTGCTCAAATTTTCAAAAAATCAATATATATCGATTTTTATTATATATTTTTTTCCAGTAAGGTCTGTTTCTTAGATAACTTGTAAGTATATCAGCAGCAGCAGCAGCATCAGCAGTAGGAAAGACTAAATACCGACCGGGCTTCCCATGGTAACCCGGGCGCAGGAGGAGGAGGAGGAGGAGGAGCTGGCGGTTGTTTTTCAGGGGTGGTGGCGGCCGGTGGCTCATGGGGGATTCACTCGGGCGGTGCTGTCAGGTCTCAATTGTGGTGGGGGTTCACATTCACAGGACTAATATTCTCCCATTGCTTCATCACTAGTTGACGCTACAGCAGATAAACATAGCAACATATGCGAAAAACCGGGGTTGCGTAATCTTTCCCCAAACTTGTACTACTACTACTACTACGATGGTCCAAAACTCTGCCCGGAGCTTGTTCTAGTTCGGGGGCTCCCTTACCTATCCCTTGTATTTCTCAGTCTGTGATCTGTTTTACAGTCTTTGGCCACCATTCTTACCAGAGAGACCTTACTAGGTTGAGATTTTGGAGAGGGGGAATACTTCGAATCTTTACCTCTTTCTTTACCTCCGGGTACTTCTGGATCATTTGGCTCAGCTTCCTCCGCAACTCGATATTCTCCTGTTCAATTTCATCAGCCTACGAGAAGGAAGAGTCGAGATAACATTAGGCCGCAGATCTGACAGATGACAAAATATTAAGATTAGCCGAAGTATTGTGCTGCTGCCACCTTTGCCTTGACATCTGCTGTTTCCTCATTGTAAACCTGGTTCTGGTGTGCTCCAGAAAATGAGAAACATTAGACATTGCAGATCAGGATAACCAAAATTGATATGCCAAAATCAATATGATGCAGCTGTAGCATTCAAAGATGGACCGATAAAACCGGTAAGGCAACCCCAGTGTGCTAGATGCAGACACTTGCAGTTGACAGAATCGGGAGTGCTGATCGTTCACCTTTCTTGCCCTGACGCTCTTTAAGCTCGTGTCCAACTTGGTCTCCAGATTTTTCAGCTCCTCGATACCCATCTGCGAGAGCTCTTCTCCCATAAATTTCCTGTTCGTGCAAGATTAGAATTCCTACCCATGACCGACATCATAAAGGCCAACGATCGACACTGACTTTGCAAGAGCAATAACCACGGCTCCACGACACATAGTCCTAGACCTAATCCTATCAGCAAATCAGAGTTGAACCGCCCATTCAGATGATGAATACTACGAGGAAAAAACACACGCTTCAGTGATGGAGGCACAGAGAGAAGTACCTCTGAGATTCTTGCAAGTTGCTTATCTGCTGCTTCAGGCTTGCGGTCTCCCGCTGCAAGGTCTTCAAACAGAGTAAACAGAACGCTCAGGTGATGTGATTTATCAGTCAAATGCATAGGATGCTGCAGAATCTTTCTGGAGTTACCTGAATTTCCATGGCTGACATCCATTGCAGGTCATTGGTCTCCTGCTTCATGCTGCCGTATCTTTCCATTATCGACTTCATGCTACAAAGCAATTGCGAGAAAAAAGGGATGATTAGTATCGTTTCACCGGCCTGATGATTCTAGAAAGCACAATTTGTGTATTGCACAACTTGAAAATTGGCAGCTATGTAAAATTATACTCTCTTCCCCTGGGCCTAGAGGTTCAGCTTTCTGGAGCTACTGCTGCAATGATCAACCAACATTTGTATACTTAGTGAGTACATCTGAAATATTGAAGATAACCAAATAACCTATGTCGGTCGAAACATAGTTATGCCCAAATCTTTTTTTTTTCTCTTTTTTTTTTTGGTTTTTCTCGATAATGTTATCGATGTCCTCCCATGGGCAGATTAATCTCGCCCAATAGGATGAGGACATATCGTGAATCGTGATGCAAGGTGCTCGACAAAATCATTACGGAATCACATACATATATATCATCCAGCAGGATGTACACAGGATGATCCGAATCTCAACCTAACTACTGCAGACACTTTCTTCGGGATAGCGGATTCGTCAAAGAAGAGATATCGATGCTGACCTCGTGCTGGCAAAATCGTAAACCTTGCCAGTGCAGGAGAAGATGATCAACCCGATCTCGGCATCGCACAGAATGGACAGCTCCTTGGCCTTCTTGATGAGCCCTTTCCGTCTCTTGAAGAAAGTCACCTGCCTGCTCTTTGTACTGTTGATCCTCCGGATCACAATCTTCCCCTTCACCATCTCCGCGGGTCAACGATCTCCGTCAAGCCGCTTCCCCAGCCTTCTTTCGGCCCCTCCCTGTATCTGATCTCCCTAGATCCAAGAACAGTGAAAACCAGACCGGAGATCTGTAGATGGAGCTTACAGTTGCAGAAATCTTGTCCTGGACCTCTGAGAGAATATGTTTATAAAGTAATGGAGCTTGGGACTTGGGAGTTTCTTCTACTGTAAGGTGGAGCAGAAGGGAAGTCGATTTAAACATATAATATTGCAATATTTTAATGCGGGGGGGAAGGATTTAAATATTGGTTTGGCCATTGAAGAAGATGAGAATAGCCATTGGCTGGTCTTTTGATATTATGGGTAGTGCAAAAGAAAATTGCAGAGCTCTACTCCCCTTCCCCTCCAGCACGGATTCCATAGACAGAAGCCTTACTCAAAGGAGAAATACACACATATTATTCAAAGCATGCACCTAACTAGACCAAAAGAGGCTTCCCTTTTCTTCTTTGGGTATATGTGACTGTTCCGGATAATGTTCACGAGGGTACAGCAAAAGTTTTTTACCCCAAAGATGGACCGAAGATCTCTTGCACGTTCGATGGTGTCCCCGGTGGGCATGTAGATTTATCAACAGATGGCTGTCCCACCACCACCGCCCCCCTAGTGGCGCTCTTGAGAAACGGAGGAAAAAAACGAAGAAGAAAAAAAAAACAGACACGGCCAGGTAATTGTTCCCGATGTGCGGGCAAGTCTAAGAGCTCTGGAGACATCTCCAATTCGGAGAGTTTTGACTTCCAACGAGATGCACTGTTTACATGGAAAGTCAGACTCATTAATTGCCTCCGTTTTGTGGGCGTCAGATTGGGTCGGTCCAGATAAGGCTCCTCCTATGGTACGATCGCATAATTTCTTCATCCATGCAATTTGAGCATAAATGGTATGCGGTTGTCAACGGTTGCTACCCCGGAACCGGTAGGGGTCGGTGTCGGGCCCACTCGTGTGGCCCTCTCTCTTTCGAGCCAAGATCTCGATCTGTGGAGTTGGGAGCCTCACCTTTGACCATTCCATCCTTATCCGATTGGGATGGACCAACGACAACCTTTAGATGGTGTCAACAGACCTCGACCAGTTGGAGATGGCCCGAGGCGACGCACCAAGCCTCCCAGATCGAGATTCCGACATGGAATCTCGACTCAGAAATTTTCCCAACCTTACTTTCAGATATGGGTCACCATCGTCCACTGAGACCACTGGGGAACGACAAGGTGGCGGGAGGCCGGTGGTTGAGCCTCCACGGTCGCCCCCTCTCACCCCATTCTCTTTCGTCCCTCTCCATTCTCCACCGTTTTCTTTTCTTTTTTCTTTTTTTAAATATTTCTGGTGACACTAAAAATTGGAAAAATAAAAATAAAATTTTCACTTTGTCTGTACATCTAAAACTTTGCAAGTCGGCTCAGCCGATCTTGACATGTGGCGAATTTCGGTTCGTCCACATCTTCAACCCCTACCTTCGTGAGTCTCGCTGACGACACTGCACGCTGCAAGGACTTAGCCCGATGATCCTTTAACCCCATCTTAGGGCTCCTCCCGGTCGGTCATTAGATGGGGAATACAATCCCTAGTCCCTCTTCTCATCCAGTGGTCAGATTCACAAAAGGAAAACCTATGAGAAGAGGGATTATGGAAAATAAGATGACATGAGCCGACTCTCATTGCTTCGGAGCCAAGATCGAGGATCGCCGTGAAAGTCATAATGAGTGATATCCCGAGCATGCGTAGATTTACATTGTCTGGCTCCGTTTCTTCGATAACACCCCTTAACTCGATTCTTGCCCATAGAAAGGCTGAGAACATTCGATTTACGTGAAGATGAAACTCTTGTGAATCAGGGCTACTAAATTGATTTATTTTGATACTGGGAATCTTATTTTCTCGGGGAAGTTAATGTTAAATTCTTGCAGAGGAGTGAGCATTGGGACAGTCAATGGCAATTTATTGGACGCGACGTGCTGGGCCCGCAGACTTTTGAAATTTGATTGATTGATTGATTTTAATTAATTAATTAATTAATTATTAATCAATCAACGGAACCTACCAATCACCTAACGTGGACGAATTCAAAGCAGCGTGTTGATATGGAGAAGTCCATACGCCAGACGATTGTTATAAATTGTTCCATCCACTTTCCTAATTTGTGGTTTTCATTATTTTTGGGTGTAATTAACAGATACCAAAAATGGAACATGTGATTGTAAAGTCCATAATTAGCTTTGAAAATATAATAAAAAAATATTATTCACATGCAGTAAATAGTAAAGAAAAAAATTACACAGTTTACACTGATTCTTATGTAAATATAATATTTTAATATAAAATCTTTAAAATATAATTTTTTAGTACTAAACTTTTTAAAAGTGTAATATTGTTGTATAAATAACCAATTTCACGTTAATGCTGTTAATGGTGGCTGATGTGGTGGCCATTGATTCAGTTATACGTACGTTGATGTGGTAAAAAAAATTTAATTTATAAAAAAATAAAAACAAAACAAAAAGAGAGAGAGAGAGACGAGGGAAGTCATTAGGGGCGGCTCGTTGTCGGGCCTCCTCCCTCCAGCAACCTTACCGAAGGTCCCCCAGCATCCAGTGAGTTCACCGGAGGGTGGAAAATGGCGAAGAGCCGCCACTACCCGTATTCTCGTCCTTTATTTTTTATTTTAAATTTTATATGTAAAGAGAGAAAGGGTGCGAGAGTAATTAGGGACTCCCCACCAACCCTCTCTCTCTCTCTCTCTCTCTGACCGGTAGAGGTTGCCAAAGGCCCCTCAACCTCCTATGGAGGCTGTCAAATGAGTTCACTTGGTCATCGATTGAAGCGGAGGTAGGGTTTTGAGGTTGAGAAAGGGGATGAGATAAATTATAATAAATATATTATAGTGAATAAGAAAGATAGATATATTTAGACTAGATTAATAGTTGAGAATGCAATAAATAAAAAGGAAATTAATGGATCAGAACTCAGTTAGGGTATTTTTTACAATTATTTTCATAAAACTTTAATAATTTTAATAAGAAATGGTAAAAATAAAATAAATGCTTTCACTTATTGTTTAAAAGAAGTTAGTCGGCACTAGATTTATATATAAAATATTTTTATTTTTATACTTATTATGTCTTATTTTGTCTTTTACCTTTGTCACAGGACTAGGAGTCACCTCTATGGGGGTACTGAAACCGATTGGGGCTCCCAACGGCCCCCTCCCTCGCCGAGGCCGCCGGTGGCCGTGGGACTTCCGGCAACCTAGCTGAAAGGGGAGAGGGCCGGTAGAGAGTCATCAATTGGTCTCTCCCTTATGTAATTAAAAAAAAAACTAAGAGGCAGACCGAGAAGGGCGGGTCCCGATTGGCTCTTCTGTCTCCAGCAACCTCATCGGATGTTGGAGATCTCCGTTGAGGTTGCTGGAGGGAGGGAGTCGGCCGCAAGCCGCCCTTAGCGACTTCCCTCCACCTCTCCTTTTATTTTTTGGGTTTTATTTTAAATATAAAAAAATTACTTTTATGCACCATCGGCCACTATTAACGACCTTAGCTTGAAATTGATAATTTAAACCACGTCATTACACTTTAAAATAGGTTAGTGGTATGATATTATATTTTAAAAATTTTATATCAAAATGTCAATACTTATAAAAGATTTCGTATGAATATCTAATTTTTCTAAAAAATGATAAAAAAAAGTGTATTCTAAATACATAGACACTTGAAAATTTTAATAGAAAATAATATTTTCTTATGGATTATATGAGTACTATTAGTCAAAAAATTGGTTGAGTACTAAGTGCTATAAGTCGGGTTTAGTTCATGCACCGTTAAGTAGATTATCCACAACATTAAGATCTACTGTGCAAATTATGAGCGAGATAAAAATTTTCTTAGACCACATACGCTGTGAATTCTTTCATATAATACTGTATTAAGTTTGGCCCCAATTGAACAAATTTCTTGGATCCGTCTCAGATTATAAGGATGAGTTAACCTATTAACTGCGCTGTGAAATTCTTTTTAACTCATGTGTTAAAAGTTATATATATATATATATAATCAAATAATGTAATTTATAATGTAAAAATGTTTGAGTCTGGTATATTTATTTAGAAAGGGGCGGAGTAGAATATTCGGTGGAAGATGCTCCGGACAACATAGGATTTCCACATGTTTTGAATGGCCGGGCACCCGTATTTTAAATCATTAAATTTGTTGTTTATAACGACGTGCCGCTTATTTGGATTCGACTCGATATTTGCTAGGTCGATATTTCGAGGCTGGGACGTGGCAGCGGGGGCTCAAGCTGTCGAGAACAAGAGCTTCGGAGTATCACCTGCCTCCATGGCCATCTGAGGTACATGGATTAGGGTTTGGTGGGTCTATGTCTCACATTCCACAAAAGGATTAATTAATCCGACTGGGGAAGAGATTATTATTGTTTTTTTTTATCTATCACTTTATGTACTTTCTTAATTTGTGGGTCGTCTCTGGTTTTTTTTTCTTTCTTTCTTTCTATTTTTTGAGTGGAATAAACAAAACCAGAAATACCAAAAATGGAACTATGACAAGGCCCATAATCAATCTTATAAAAGACAAACAGAAGAATATCATTCATTACATATGACAAATGTGGCGAACATGCAAACATGTGACAAAGTTTGTGTCCGACAGTGAATTCCGGTGGATGCAGATAGAAGCAGTTGAAAAATTAATCTGAAGTCACGAAAAGATTCGATGCACGAAATGAATTTAATTGTGGGCCGATCATCGGACACTTTTTGTTTTACTTTTTATCTCCACGATGTTCAGGACCAAGACAGACCTCGAATCGAGCCGAATCGGCCTGCCGAGATGTAAGACTCTCGAGTTTTTTTTTTGTTCCATTCAATTTGAGAATTAGGTTTTCTGCACTAATTAAAATTATCATTAGCCCATAAATTACTCCTTGGGCACTGCCTATCTTCTCGTTAGTATATATAGCATTCTGGTGCTACTAGCCAGGGCTGGTCTCGACCGGCTGGCACCGACATTATGATTTTTCTTGAAGGACATAAGCCTCAACTGCTCCTGCAATAACAATGCAAACCAGTAAACAAAACCATATGTGATCTTTAGGGTAGGACAAGATTTTCAAATAATAAAGACGAGTGGAGGCCCGATAAGTTTTATCGATGAGAATTGGATCGATAATATATAGATATTATCATGTCGAGAGATGAGGCCTCTGTACCGAACCTCATTTTGTCTAGGAGGGCAATAATACAGATTACCCTGCAGAAACTAGATGGTTTCCTGGCGATTTCTCATGGAATGGCAGGAAGTCAATGCTTCATAATTACGTGGAGTCCGAAGATAAACTGAGATCACAGAAGAAAGAATAACAACTCGACAATCTTATTTGTTGAATGCGCCTTTGTCGATCGCAGTGGTGGTGGTTCATCTGTTTGAATCTGAAAGCTGCTATGTTCTTATTTGACATGTGCACAACGTGGATCGGGGGCCTCTTCGGAGACATTGGATAAGCAAATCTAGGACACTACGAACACCATCTGCCTGTTATTTTTTACTGTGTGATCGAGGGGGGCACAGCACTTCATTTTGCTGAGTTTCTTCAGTTGGGTCCGTAGAACATCAGACCGGATGAGGTAAAGCCCGAGTTTTCGTGGATCTGGGGACCGACCTGGCTGATGTCAACACGAATAAGAAGCATTCTTAAACAGCTAACGTGAAGGTATATATGGTGTAGTGCAGACGTAGGGCAGAAAATTGATTGCTTGCTTTACCCGAACTCCGCTGCACCAGCTCCTGGTGTTTTGCTAGCTGAAGGCTCTGGGTGTCTGCCATAGCACGGAATTCACAGGCTCATTCGAGTCATCCCCATCGACAGCTTGGTTCACATCTCTTGCGGCATCAGTGAAATACATAAAGACCATTTACCCGTCAGGCCACGAACTTCTTCTGAATCACCAGTATGAACTTCAACATAATGAGTCCTGTCACACGCTTCAAGCATTGATACTCGTTGTATTTCTGTCTATCCTACATGTACTGTGTGCCGATTCCGCATTTATGTCCACTCGTATACATTATTAAGCCGCAGATAAAGCTTTTAGAGATGAGCGATGGATCATTTGGTATAGAATTGGATACCTTTCTTTCATCTCTTTGATCTCCTCAACCAGAGTTTGATCCTGCAGAGAAGATTCCTAACCAGAAGCATCACTTGTTAGACTGAGGAGCTGAAAACCGGGATTAGTAAAGAATCATTAGGGTATGAAGCAAGAGAAACGCCAATATGCAACTAGAGTCTATATATTATTATTTGGGGTGATGATATGAATAAGTATCCTCCATATATGCAGAAGGAGTGCCTGCAGAGGTACAAATATTGTGTCGATTTCAGTAAGTTACCTACTTACCTTTCTCGTGCAGATCCTCTTTATGCTCGTTTCCAGCTGGTTTTCCAGATGCTGCAGCTCGTTGATTTGGTGAGACCCGAGAGTTCTTGCCCCCTGTAGTGCCTGCAATGCATAAGATAGCTCGAACGGGTCGAGTGTTAACTTCTCATCTGGAGTATGGCTTTGTTAATATATATAGCGGGGCATTTTTGTACCTGCATGATTCATTAAGCAACCGCAGATTCTGCCTTAAGCTTGCCACCTCCATTTGTCAAAACTACATTTCCCCGAACATTGAAGGAAAAGGAGAGAGGAACTGTAAAGTTTTGCTTACTATGGACAGCAAATTAGTAAACCAAGGAGAAATTACATACCTTGACTTTTGTGTCTGGATTCAACACCAGCTGATCATGTTCCTCCCTTAAGATTTTGTAGCATTCGATGACAGATGCCATGCTGCTGATAAAAAAGTAATGGACAGACATATGCAATAAACAAATGGGCAGTCAATCACAGCGAATGTGGTAGATAACTCTTCACCATACAAATCACAATGCGTTTTGTATCTCATAAATTCTCGTGTTGCACGCACTTGTCTCTATGGCTTGCTGTCGTCGAACCAAACTGCAGGCTGTGATAGAGTCCTATACTATGGCCAGAGCTGGGAATAGGAGGCATTGATGGTTCAAGAGTTTGTGAGTCTTGCTCACGGCAGGAGGTTGGGGTGCCAACTGAAGAGCAATTGGCCCAATATCAGCACGAAAACCCAGCTAGTCCTAGAAGCAGTAAAAGAAATTGATCAAACTCAGTTATTCTCAAGATATAATTCCAGCAGCGTAGTCATTTTACTTTCATACTTGTGCCGTGTGAAATAGACGAGTGCACCCCAGGGGAAGAAGAGCTCAAACAAGTGGCGGACTTCATACTTGTGCTGTGTGAAAAGAGAAATGGGAAACGAACTTCCCATTGACTTGAACTCCATTATCAGTTGTTTACAGCCCGTCCCGTTGGCCCAGCCAATAGCCAAGTCAACTAAAACGTGTATATATGCTCATTGTTTATAACGTTAAGTATAAAGTATTGGGGCCTTCGTCAAACTTCTGAATCCCCGAGTAAGGATGTAAGGATAAGCCTGATCTCTTCCATCTAAGTTCGCAAAAATGGCTGCTCTTTCATGGTCCATTCTACCTTTCATCATCCTGGCATTCATTACCCAGCCCGATTTACTGAGTTGCCAGTCCCCTGAATGCAATCCGGATGACTTCATGGCATTGAATGCTTTCCACAAGCAGCTGGACAATCCAATTGATGGCTGGGCTGGTCCCATATCAGGATGTTGTCACAGGCCCGGTGTGATCTGTGAGATCTCAATCGCTGTCCCGTCAAGGGTCGTCGGCCTAGATCTTGGGAGCAGAAGGCTTCGAGGAGGGTTTGCGGATTCACTAACAGATTTGGAGCACTTGAGATTTCTGAATCTTTCTCATAACCTCCTGCGTGGGTCCTTGCCTGTAAAACTGTTTCAGATGCAAAATCTCGAGGTGCTCGATTTAAGCTACAATGACCTCTACGGCTCCTTTCACGTTGAGATCAATATGCCGTTGATGAAATCTTTCAACATCTCGAGTAACAACTTTGTTGGTCCAATAGAAGCTAACCTGTGCCATAATGCATCCAATGTTGAAACTGTTGACCTTTCCAATAACTACTTCAGTGGAGAGGTTCCTGCGAGTATTGCCAAATGCTCCTCCCTGCGGCAGCTGTTTCTTAATGGCAACCATCTCTCCGGAAACTTGCCAGAAGGCATTTTCGAGCTCAGGAATCTGTGGGAGCTTCAGCTTCAAGAGAACAGGTTTTCTGGGCAACTCAGTGACAGAATTGGCAAACTCGTACACCTTGTGAAACTGGATATCTCGAACAATCTGTTCTCGGGGAGTATCCCCAATTCATTCTCGGGACTCACGAAGCTGGAGCACTTCTCTGCTGGCTCGAATAGTTTTTCTGGTCCTCTGCCCCATTCACTGTTGAACTCTCCATCCCTTTCAGCTCTCTGTCTGGGTAACAACAGTCTGAGTGGTCCTATTAGTATCAACTGCTCTGTAATGATTCATATCACTTATCTCGATCTCCACTCCAATATTTTCGATGATCCAATTCCTGCAGAACTATCTGCCTGCCATCAGTTGACTTATTTAGATCTTGGACAAAACCAGAAGCTTCCTAGTGAGCTTCCTTCTAGCTTCCGGAACCTCAGGGCATTAAGGCATCTACGTCTCATTAAGGTGAGCCTGGTGAATTTCTATGCAGCATTTCAGACCCTACAACATTGTGGAAACCTGACTACGCTGATTCTGAATGGGAATTTTATGAATGAAGAGATCCCTCAGGACCCAGACCTGCAGTTCCAAATGCTGAAGATGCTGGTTATTGCGAATAGTCAAGTCAAAGGCTCCTTGCCCGTATGGTTAAGAAGCTGCACAAACTTGCGAGTGCTGGATCTATCATGGAACCAGTTGAGTGGAACAATCCCAACTTGGGTTGGTGAGCTCAATCACTTATTTTACTTGGATTTATCACTTAATTCTCTCACAGGAGGCATGCCGGAAAGTGTTGCTAAGCTGGGAAACCGTACGAACCTCAGTTTCTCCTCCATGACGGACTCATCAGGCATTTCAGTTTATTTTGCTATCCCTGGTAGAAGATCTCTGAAGTACAACAGCATACTGAGTCTTCCACCAACCTTGGACTTGAGCAACAACATGCTCAATGGACCAATTATTCCGGGTCTTGGGAATCTCAACTGGCTTCTTGTGTTGAAGCTGCACAACAATAGCTTCTCGGGAAATATCCCTGACACTATTTCAGGCATGGTGAGCTTGGAGTTGCTGGATCTGTCCCTGAACAACTTATCCGGAGAAATTCCCCCTTCTCTGGTTAATCTCAACTTCCTGTCTTACTTTAATGTATCCTTTAATAGACTGTCTGGCGTAGTTCCCTCAGGAGGCCAGTTCCAGACCTTCCCAATTTCCTGCTTCATAGAGAATAATGGTCTTTGCAATCTCCTGCTTGCGCCATGCCTGTCAGATTCAGGTCAGTCCAACTGGAACCAAACTGCGGAAGAAAGGAATGTATTGGCTCGCTTTAGGCTTCCATTTGAAGTCGGTGCAGCAGCCGGGTTCGTTCTAACAGTTGGATTTTGCTTTATCTCCGGTTGGGTTTTCAAAAAGTAGGACTACAGGTGGAGCAAGTCGAAGAACTAAAACAACATCAGACAATGACTTTCAGTAGGAGGCATAGTCGGGCTTCTATTAGCACACTTTCTTCTTTATCTCTGTTTATTCTTCCTGGCTAGGGATGATGATGCTGTTAACAAAGAGCTTTCGGTAAATCGATCTCATACCCAGGGATGGAGGGATGAACAACTTCCTATGATAACTCTGTTGCGTGTTGCTCATCCACTCCTTTTGAACTGACCAATCTTTCATGGTGAAAAAACCTTAATGGCAAGAGCTACAACAGACCCCAATCGTCGTTTTATCTTGTTCTGTCCATAGATTGTACATATAGCAACAGAGAGATCGATCTTCCGGAGGTCCAAACATGGTTCTCTGATGCCTATATGTACTTGCCAACAGGATGATTCAGGGCAATGCTGTATGTAGTGGAGCACAAACGCGAACAAATCCCCCCAACATGCATATCTCTTTCTCGTCAATGAAGAGCTTGGCAACCATTGTTCCACATATATTAATAGATTAGATTGGCAGTTTAACACTTACAGAATATGTTTCTTTTTTGGTTGTTCTCGAAGCCTGTGGACTCTGAGGACAACTGGCTCGGTTTGGTGCAGCTAGTATCGCACTCAATCTAAAACAAAGAGATCCTCATTCAATCCTTGTTGACTAGATGCTCGATGCCTCTCGATTGCCTTCTTCTCGTATTCCTCGAGGGCTACGTGCCTCTTTGCAACCGAGAAAGTACAGAGGATGAGCTGGTGTAACTGATAGAATGCTTGGAAAGTTTTGACTCAAAATCATGACTTTGTTGCATCAGAAGGGAGTATGTGGGCTGGGCTTGTAATGATAGTCTGGGCTGGTAGGTGTCGTATTTATTTATATTATATTTATTATTTATATATTTATGTTCTCCCTTTTTTTCACCTTCAAAATTATGAGGTAAGATAGAATTTCTGAGGAAAAAAAACAAGAGAGAAGGACAGGTGAAATAGAATTTGGCAAGAGCAAGCAATAGTCTCTCAATATGTTCAGACACTGAACGAGTGCCGTACGATCATGTCGTGGATTACGGTCAACGGTCTTGATTAATTGTACGCGTAGTCTCGACGTAGACTATCATAAGGCACGTATATAGAGCGTGGAGATGGAGACGCAGAGAGTGCTTAGCTTAAGCAAGTCAAGTGCGAGTGTCGGAGTGCTCCACTCACCATCGACGTTGAAGATTCTGCGGAGAGAAGAGGATGTCGCAGCTGTCATCGCTTCAAAGATGTAGGATGAGATAAGCGATGATGAATCTTCTTTTCATCTCTCTCGAGCCGATTGTCCGCTGATTGATTGATGCACTGATCGTCGTGCTATGCCCGTGATTTGACTCCTTCGTCTGTTTTGTCTGCTCTCTGTCTGTTCAGTGAGAGCTCTGAAGGCTATGCGACCTCAGATTTTAGCGACTCGAAGCTTGCAGCTCTCAACAGCGACGGAGCCTTCCTCCTCGCTCTGCCAGCCTGCGGTTGGTCTTCTCTGTCTTCCTCTGTTAGGTTCTACCTATACGATTT
Source organism: Sonneratia alba (assembly GCA_900174645.1). Classification (NCBI taxonomy): domain Eukaryota; kingdom Viridiplantae; phylum Streptophyta; class Magnoliopsida; order Myrtales; family Lythraceae; genus Sonneratia; species Sonneratia alba. The sequence goes on from FWPY01000106.1 coordinate 6,054,321, forward strand.
TTTTATTGAGAAGTTCCGCTCTTTATATTTATTTTCCAGAAAGATTGGAAATCTGTGAAAATGAGACGCGTTTGCTTGTCGGCTTTGCGTCGATGGACTGTCGTAATATGGGTGTTTGTTAAGATATGCTGTGGGATGATTTTTACTGAAGTCTCTTTATTCGTTATTGAATCAGTGGAAACTAATGTTGATACACTGTTGAAGTTGATCAGTTGCGACAATCATGACGGAAAAGGCAAAATCGTAAGGAGGATGCTTTTTTTTTGGAAGATTTTACTAAAAAAATGTGCTACCAATGCATGACTTGCCAAGGTAGAGTTAATGGACGATGGTCGTGATTTCTGCAGAAATTGGACTTTGGAATTGAATATGATGATACATGGAAATCCATGAGTGTATTTTGCGAGATAGCAGATATGATTTCAAGATTTGTTGAAGTGCTCGGACTTAAAGTGAAATTATATCACTCTGAGAATCGTAAAAAAATTAACTTCCAGTGCATCACAGAATTTTTTTTTGTAATAGGTTGACAGTCTCCTAGTTGAGGTTGATAGTCTTATTCTTTAAATACTCTGACTTGATAATGATGTAATGGATATATAGTTGTAAATGCTTCGTTACTATACTATGTCGTTTTGCAGGACACGTTATGTTCAGTCCTATCCAGTTTCTTGGTGTGGTGATTGGAAAAGTTCCACTTCTTAAAGATTCTGTTTTTCCTGATTGTGACTGGGAGTATTCATTATTGGATTTTCAACCTGTTGGTGCCTTCTAACAAGTTCCATTCCTGCAGAGGGTTCCCAATCTTATAGGAGGCACTTTTGTTAATTCGAAATCCTCCTCATTCATCGATGTGATAAATCCTGTAAGCTTCATTTAATTACTTATTTAGATATCAAAGTCAGGTTATATCACTATAGGGACATTGACATAGTTCTCCGATCTATGTATAGGCTACCCAAGAAGTCGTCTCTCAGGTTCCATTAACTACTACTGAAGAGTTCAAGGCAGCAGTGGCTGCGGCAAAAGATGCATTTCCATCTTGGCGTAACACACCAGTGACGACCCGTCAGCGCATTATGTTGAAGCTGCAAGAGCTTATACGAAGGGACATTGTGAGAATTTAGAGCCTGCACCAACGTTTTTCTTTTAAGGATGTGACCGTGGCTTCTGATTGACTGGGATTATGTTACAATGCGCCACAGGATAAGCTTGCCTTGAATATTACAACAGAGCAAGGAAAGACATTGAAGGATGCACATGGAGATGTGTTTCGTGGATTAGGTTAGTTTTTCCTGTGTACTGATTCTATATGTTTAACTATTGAGGTTTATGATCACCTTCATGCAGTTGTTTATTAGCTGTACGTAAGGTGAATATTTTCTTTTAAAATGATTAACTTGCAGAGGTGGTAGAGCATGCATGTGGCATGGCAACCCTGCAAATGGGTGAGTATGTATCCAATGTTGCAAATGGAATTGATACATACAGCATCAGAGGGCCACTTGGTGTTTGTGCTGGAATTTGTCCCTTTAATTTTCCAGCCATGATTCCGCTTTGGGTAAGTCTCTCTCTTGGTTTTAGCAACTCCTTTATATTAGCTTTTGCTTGAACGATGATGAATTTATATTATGTGGGGGCTATTGAAACTGTTGTTAGGTTAAGTTCTTTCTGCAATTTGTCTTCTCTACGGCTGTGGGAAAACATTGGTCAGTCAAACTTTACATGTGAATTTAGTCATGTGTGATATCTACTGAAGTATTCTGGGGACACCGTGCAGATGTTTCCTATTGCAGTTACATGTGGCAATACCTTTGTTCTGAAGCCATCTGAGAAAGATCCTGGTAAGTTCTATTCCTGAATTGTGCTTGCATTTATTCGCTGGTCATGTGTTATTCTGATTCTATGATATTCATATTGGGCTGTATTGTTCTAGTGTTTTTACGCAACGTTTTCACTGTTTCTCTTTGTAGGGGCATCTATCATTCTTGCAGAGTTAGCCTTGGAGGCGGGGCTGCCTAATGGTGTACTAAATATTGTCCATGGAACTACAGTATGATCATATCTTTGCCACATTTATGCTGTTAAATGTCTTCTCCCTCCATTTGACTCTGAAAGATTTTTGGAGGGATTGATTTCAAATTTTAATTGATATAATCATCATATTGCTAAAACCTTGTTCATGATGTGTTATGCCATCTTGGATTGGTTGAGAAAATCTTCATCTACATCAAAGAGTGCTCGTCAGTTTTCCCCTTTTTATATTGTTGTACAGCTTCTGAACACATCACATTCACTGAATACACTCAAATGGTTTTTTTTTTTAATTTCCAGGATATTGTCAATGCTATTTGTGATGATGATGACATTCGTGCTATATCATTTGTTGGTTCCAATACAGTAAGTTACCCCCTGTGTTTCGCTTCTTATTAACAATGTCATTCATCCCCTCTATGAACTAGGTGCTTGTAGTCTGGCCTGTATCTGGAAAAAAGTAAGATGAAGTTGTAGAAATTTACCTCATTCCTCTCCAGTTTTCATCTTTGATTTCTTTTGAAGAGAGCATTCATCTGCTTTCAAAAGGCTGCAGTATAGTAAGATAACTCCGGATGCTGAATCATTCCAGGGCATACAATTGTAACTTTGTTCACTGAGTTGAGGGAACAGCAGTGAAATTCTTGTAGCCGGTCAATGCTTTAGGCCCTAACTTATCAATTACTGTTGTGCTAGATTCTATGATCTATGTTTATTTTTGAGGATCACTAATACAATTTGGGCTTTTTCCACCTGTAATCTTCCTTTAAGCCCTTGTGATTTTACCTGCTTTCTCCATTTCACAAAATTTCATTTGTATCATGCAAGTCCACCAGTTGGTTTTCTTCCACTTTTGCAATACACTAATAATAATGGCTTTAAAACAAGCATCCTATGTTTGCTAGATGCAACGAGCTTAATGATCGTTATAATTTTGCAAGCAGTCACAGCTCTTAAAATGAATAAGCTTACATTATTTTTGCCTAAAACGTATTACCTGTCATTACTTGTTTAAAATTTCTCATACATTGCTTCAATATCTTTTTAAAGGCTGGGATGCATATCTATGGAAGAGCTGCTGCTAAGGGGAAACGTGTCCAAGTAAGTGAATATTGCTACAGGGAAGATGATGTTTTCATCCTTCCAAATTTTGCTAGATAATGATAAAATTTTCAATGGGCTTATTGGATTTATTTCTATTTGAATTTTCTTACTCTTTTGCTCTAGTCAAATATGGGGGCGAAGAACCACGCTATTGTCTTGCCTGATGCAAACATGAATGCTACTTTAAATGCTTTAGTTGCTGCTGGGTTCGGTGCTGCTGGTCAGAGATGTATGGCTCTCAGCACTGTGGTGTTTGTTGGGGACTCAAAGTCATGGTATGGATAAACTTCTTGTTCTCATAATTTGGTATTACTGTAAAAAAAAAAAAAAAACTATGGAGTGGCATTGATGCTTCTCAAATCCTTGTAGGGAAAAGAAACTGGTCGAATGTGCAAAATCACTGAAAGTAAATTCTGGATTGGTACCAGATGCAGACCTTGGCCCAGTTATTAGCAAACAGGTTAATGCATGAATAAAGAGCGATTCGTTGATGGATTGAAATTCTGGGAGCTGCAAATCTTGTTGTTCATTTATTTCTTTTTGTTGATTCACTGAGGAGAACCTCTTTTTGTGTAGTCATGATATTTTTCATTGAATGTGTGAAATTCATCTGTTTTCACAGGCAAAGGAACGTATTTGCAAACTGATACAGTCAGGTGTTGATGATGGTGCTAGGCTTTTGCTTGATGGGAGAGATATAGTGGTGACGTGCTATAATTACACTCCAGCAGGATAATCTATCCTCTTTGCAGTTTCCATGTTTGCTAAAGCTATCCAAATTGACAGCATTTTTTGTGGTTGCACACAGGTTCCTGGGTACGAACAAGGCAACTTTATTGGCCCCACCATCTTAACCGATGTCAGAGTTGACATGGAGTGCTACAAGGTATCTGCTTCTCATCAGGCTTTCTAATTCTTCTATCTTTGATGTTGGAGGCTAGTCTCAGTAGATTATGTCATTAAGTGTTGAGTCCTCTATTTTGTGACAAATTTAATGATATATATAACTTAAAATGCAGGAGGAGATCTTCGGCCCAGTTCTACTTTGCATGCATGTATGGCCCAGTATTTGCTGTTTATTGGTCCCGTTAGCTCTGTTCCTCATGGATTGAAAATGGAATTAACTGACATGCGCTTTCTTTCTCCTGACTTGTAGGCTGATACCTTTGAGGAAGCTATCAACCTTGTGAACCGTAACAAGTACCTACTGTCATCCGAAGATTCTGTTTGTATGCTTTTATGACATTCAGCATGTCAAGTGTTGCACACACTATTAAAATTGTGTTTCAGGTATGGCAATGGAGCATCTATATTTACATCCTCTGGTATGGCTGCGAGGAAATTTCAGACTGAAATTGAAGCTGGACAGGTAATTATTATCTACGGGAGCTTATTCTAGTGGAATTTCCTAGCGCCTTTTTCTCTAAATTTGGCGATCCCTAAAATACTACTACTATGATGCTAATCTTTACGGAAAATAAGAATGCTCAACGATGCTGTGGTGATGATCTGTGTCCGGTTAATTTTTCTCAAACCTCTGCTGATGTTAATGTAGGTCGGCATCAATGTACCAATCCCAGTTCCTTTGCCCTTCTTCTCATTCACCGGTTCGAAGGCTTCATTTGCGGGTGACCTCAATTTCTATGGTAATGACAATTGCTCTACAAGTTTCTGCCTTCGTTTTACTTCTGATCTGTGGCTTGCCGCCCATCTCTTCCCTCTTCTTGCTCTTGTGTAAATGAAATGTCAAAGCTTGAAAACTGAACTTGCTGCAGATTGCTATATAGTTGCTCGTATGGAACAGAAGACTAGCCTTATACGGTTTCATTAGAATTAGAATGTTCCTTGTTCCGATTTTTTGTTTATGCTCTGCCGAGTCTTCATCCATTTGCTCTTACCTATCATTTGTCAACAGGAAAAGCCGGAGTTAACTTCTATACCCAAATCAAAACGATCACTCAGCAATGGAAGGATTTGCCGGGTGGAACAGGAGTTTCTCTGGCAATGCCGACCTCTCAGAAGTCATAATCTTTAGCGAGCTCATGGAACTAACGACTCGCTATTTAATAAAATAATGTGAAAACCATCTTTTTCTTTGCACATTTTTTCATCCTTGTGTGCTGCTTTTATGTATTTACTCTGTATGTGCTTAGTCTGTAAAACCCCGTAAAAAATTGAAAGAAAAATCTAAAAAATTACTGTTAAATTTGCCTCCCCAGTTAAAAGAAACCCTAACCTTCTGCAAATTTGACAAGCTCTTTGGGAGCTTGGACTCCCATTATCTTCTATCCTCCTTGGTCAAAAGACCATTTGTTGATGCTCATTCCGATCTCCCACTGGTCACCACGATGAACAATTTGCTTTTGATAAGAAATCTGATCGTGATTGGGGTGGGGGTGGAGTGTGAGTGCCATGAACTAGCATGACCCAGATGGAATTAAGTACTGTCGTTCAGTTCATATTAAATAAACGTGAAACTCTGTTGCCTCTCGGCCCATTTCAAGTTGTCGGTCTTCCTTTGGAGTAACTATGCAAGATACCATTTTAGAGAAGCAGAAAAACACAAACCCAACTAGTTTCGGATAGCCGGGGATCGACAACACAAAGAAGGCATGTGGTTATATTAAAAGCCAGATCAAGGCATAGCCTACAATGTGCTCCGACGACAAGTGCCATCGCCAATTTCAGATCGAGTTGGTCCAATCTGAAATTATTAATGGAAATGGTAGAGACATCACAATGACTGCCAGCATCACCGTCACAACGTTTCCCAAGGCTGACAAGAGTAGTGTTTCTAGATCAATAATTGAAATGGGCACCTGTAAAAGGTCGCAGAGTCCTAGGCACCCATAACAGAACCCGAGTTCTTCCTGCACTCGTTCAGCATGTCCAAGTAGAACTGGCACCTGCTAATCTCGCTCCCAAAGTTATTCAAGCACTGCACAAAAAATAAAAGTTAAACCAAGGGAATATTAAGTGAACCATCCTAGCCATGGTACAAGGAAGCACAGATAGGATAGCATACTTCTCATTCACCCTTGCTCACAAGTTAATATATGACCGCTCAACATTTTCTAGTGTAATCCAAACACATGGGGCTTGTATTGAGTAGGCAAATAATCCTTACATCTTGGAAGGCCTTGGAGTGAATGCTGCAAGCATCACCACTGCCGAAACTGTTAGTGGTGGCTTCAGGGGCAGCAGTGGCTGCACCAGTGACCACTGTTTCATGTTGAATGGTGCGAGGTCCCATGACAGCATCTACAGCTCGATGGGCCACAGCGCTTCCAGTTCCAAAAGCCATTCCTGATGAAAGAGTTCAAGGACAATTTCAATGTTTCAAGCAAGTGAATCATGGAACAACTTAAAAAGATGATAACAAGATACCCTCATAATGGAGGAATGAATAGAAAATAGAATTGAATCACCATGCTGGATAAGTCTTGGTTATAACATGGCAATTCCATTCCCAAAAGAAATTTTATTTCCATTGTAAAAACATGTCCAAGACAGAGATACTAGTGCAAGTGCATACCCTGAGCTATGGTTGAACCAATGCCTCCAAGGATAGATCCACCACCACTAGGCTGAGCAGGAGCTGGAGGAGGAGCATGATGCACTGCAATCAAATGAAAGGAAGGTTGTGGAGAGTCAATAAAAAGAGAGGCATGTAATTTGTTGCTTGAATCAAGAGGAGAAGGGAAGGGAAGGGAAGGAAAAAGGATTGTTAGCAAATAAATGGTTACCTAACTAGAAAGGTAATACACTAGAAAAATATCTCAATAACTAACCTACATGAAATCCTAGAAAGGGGATAAGAATCAACTCTCAAGCAATGTGCAAGTACCTGGTTGAGGTGGCGGGCTACGAGCAGCAGAGGGACGACGGGCTGCACGAGGAGCAGGTCGTCCTGCACAACAGTTTACACGACTGATAATAAAGCAACACGGGTGTAAAAAAAAAAAAAAAATCATGCCAAAGCTATGCAAAAAACTATGCAACATAGAAGCAAAAGACATCACTGTGAGAAGAAACGAAAATGTAAAACAGACAGGCATATCCATGCTTCCTCATGTCTTAAGTATTCAAAGAAGGAAACTGGGCAAGGGTGAGGAACACTAACATAAGCTATCCAGTTCATCCTTCAGACTCATCGCATGCCATTGGAAGGTCTTCTCTCAAGCAAGACCGAGGTGGTGGGACAATGAATGACCGCGACGGTCAAAACACAAATGTATATAACATCTAAAACGCACAGGCCAAGTTATTACTTTACCTATAGCCATCCTAGGGCCAAAAAAAGAAAAACCCAATCCAACCCAGGAAAAAGAATTGGAGAATGGAAGCTCAAAGTTGAACCTTTGCTCCATTCAACGCAGCTATCAAATGAACCGGGCCATAATAAAAAAACAACCGAACGGAAGCAAATCAAGACCATAGCTAGAGCAAGAACTACTCGATCTAGCCTAAGTTATTGCAGGAAGAATATTGGAGGAGAAGCAAACCTCCGGAGCTCCGGCGGGGCATGTTGCGATGGGGAAGACGAAGAGAGGCGGCGGAATGCGAGAGAGAGTCGAGAGCGTATGGACCTAAATGCAGCTGTACGTTATTATTCGGACCGGCCGATGTATTATATACAGAATGGGCCATTCTGGGCCTGTCCGGGCAGGGCCTTGGAATAGATTGGGCTTTCAGGATGTCAACCCGGCCCGCTTCAGTTCACCCGAAAACGTGAGCCTACAAAACACGAGAAAACTTCTGGTTCGCCCCATCAAATAAGCATTCACCGCAATATATTAATTATATTACCAATAAAATAATAAAAATTTAAAATTTAAAATGAAAATTATCGAATGAACGGCGACAATGCTGACCCCACCCGACGAGTGCCATTCATCCTCCCGCTCCCAGGTGGCCAGCTTCACCTTGGCCATGCCGCACCAGGCACCCGCTGAACCGTCCAACCTGGTCCATGTAAATCCGCCGATGCCATGCACTGATTTATTGGCACAGCATCGAACCGGTACCCGAAATGGACACCCGACTTGGATTCGATGTGGTTCAAGCTCCGCCCGGTCTATACAGTCCTAATCCCATGGATAGGTAAAGCTCCACGGGGCCGGAAGATGTCTAAGGCGTACTGTACACCGGGAGCATAGATCAGCTTAGAGTGGGCTTAGCTCCCCTTCTCTCTTCAGTCTCCCAAAACCAAAATCACACAGAGTCTCTCTCTCTCTCTCTCTCTCTCTCTCCTCTCTTACCTATTTGTGTGACCTCCAAAAACCTTACTGCCCACTCTGCCTCCTGGCCCATATGGTCCCTCGCAACGGCAGAAGAACCAACCTTGCTGTGGCCCAACCAGTCGCCATCCTCCTTGTTGTCACTGCTTGGCCACTTCATGATTCCTATCATCAACAAACTCTAGGATATCTTAACCCAGCTCGGGAGCCAATCCACCATTGAGCTCCCCTAGGTCACCATTGTCGATAGCTAGAGCAGTGGCAAATTGAGTATTCTTGAAACTCTTGTTGGTTGTGATTTCCTACCTAGAGGCTCCGACATCTGCACGAGTTGTCTACTCGTGCTCCAGCTCCTCCAAACCAAGCACTAGGACGATGGTATAGATCAGGAATATAGAGAGTTTCCCCACTTGCCTGGGAAGTGGTTCGACGGTTTCTTTGAGATCCGCAGAGAAATTCAGGTATTGTATTGCCTACTATTTATAGGAAGCGTGAAACTATTGGATGGATAGGGATGGTATTGATGCTATTATGGGATAAGTAGTTCTTCATTATCATGGACACATATTTTAGGGTACAATCAAATTTGGATGGATCCTGCCAATGAGGAGAAGACCGCCTTCTACACTCATGACTTGGTGTATTGCTATTGGGTCATGTCCTTAGAGCTCAAAAATGTCAGCACCACGTACCAACGCCCGGTCAATCACATTTTTAGACATTAGCTTGGCAGGAACATTGAGGCGTATGTTGATGGCATACTAGTCAAGTCCCTTTGCATTGAGGACCACCTGGCCGATCTATATGAAACCTTTGATTCCTTCCGAAAGTATCACATGAAGCTCAATCATGCCAAGTGTGTTTTTGGGGTCGACTCTAGCAAATCCTTGGGTTATATCATCACTCAAAGTAGCATCGAGGCAAACCTTGGTAAGGTTCAAGCCATCCTGGACCTTGAGCCCCCCGCATGCCCAAAGAGATGCATCGCTTTAATGGGCGAATCATGGCCCTTGGTCGCTTCCTCTCCCGGTTGGTTGATAGGTACCCCCCTTTTTATGACATCTTATGTGGTGCCAAGCGATTCACTTGGACATCGGCCTACATGGCCACCTTCACTGAGCTCAAACCTTTCCTTTATCAATTACTCGCTCAAGCTAAACCTGATGTTGGGGACACCCTGCACGTGTACTTGGCGGCCAACTATCAGACCATAAGTACTATTTTTTGTGAAGGAAGTTGCACCAAACTAACACCTTGTCTACTTCACTAGCAAAGTCTTCCAAGGAGCCGAAGTGACTTACTCTACGGTGGAGAAGGTTGCGTTTGCTCTCCATATCACCAGCCAACATTTGCAACCATATTTCTAGACACATCCAATTATGGTCAGGAGTGACCAACCACTGAAGGCCATTCTACAATGCTCAGACATTTTCGGGCCGACTTGCCAAATGGGCTATCGAGCTAAGTGCCTTCGATATCACGTATCAAATTCATGGCCCAGTGTCACGACCCGAAAATCCGGCAGAGTTTCCCCTGTACTTAGGACTAACCAGAAAATGCAAAACCTGTTATAAATCAGTTCAACACCCCAAATCCAGCCACAGCTATCCATGACCATTTCCCAACAACAGTTTTCCAACCACCAGAGATTCAGGTCGTGATATGAAATCACACTATACAGAACTTCTATACATACCCTATCAAAATAAACTTATCCTAGTTGATCCCCGGGTCTATTTGGTCGGCTCCACACGGCTGAGTGTCCTCCCTATCTGTAGAAAAACAATTTGCAGAGAGTGTGAGCTGCAACTCAGTGAATACAAAATTCCATAGTGGAATAACATGTGGCTCACCTATATCCTTACACGACCGTATCAACTCATACGATTTATCTACTATGGACATGGGGTCGTTGGCAACTTGGCCAACTTCACACGACCCACCTAATGCAATGCATGTAACAAGCATGTCAAACAATAACCATGGGTCGCATTACCTCTGCGACAGAGTTATGGCGGTACCGTTACTCCAGCTCTCCCCAAAACAGTACCGCGACCCCGCACCTCAATCATTTCCTAGCATTCTACTTCCCGTGCCCCTTCCCTTCGCACGCACGCGGGGGCCGCCTATTAACCTCTGGCGGTAAGAGTGGACCCGTCATCCTCAAGTCTTTCTCTTTTTCTTTCCTCTCCTCTCTGGTTTTTGTTTTTCATGACAGGGTCCGTGGGGAGTCAACTCACATTTTCCACTGGGGTCACAGAGCCAGTGTCACTCATGTCCCATGCTTATATCCCGCCGGGAACCCGCGGCAGATCAGTAAGGCCCATTTCTATTCCGCCGGCTTAGCGGTCACCATGGTTATACACAATCACAAGCAATATGCACAATGAATGAATGAATGCATGTTCACTACCGGTATCACATAGCTATCTCACAGCTACTCAATTCTCGATCATATATGCTATAAACCAAAACACAAACAGATCATTCCACAATGGAAGAATGTACTCACAACCCCTTAGTCGACCAAATCACAAAGCAGGATCCTCTAGGTGTTGATCCCGGTTCTCTTCAGCACCTATCATATCACTCACAAGGAGATCAATATACACAAACACATCAGTAAATTATCCTCACCTATCATATTCAAGTAAAATGTATTCTAGTGAGTTAAGGAAAAACTTCTAAGGATTTGAGAGGGCTTAGGGCTATTCCACCGACTAATCTAAAGAGAAGAGTTACTCCTTTGCATCTCACCCTGTGGTGATTTCCTTCTCCCCTCACCAGCGTCTACTCTCAGCAGCACAAGAAAACAGCGAGCCCTTCAGCCAAAACGAAACAAGCCGCACTGGTAGCACAGTCCACTCTCAGCTGACAGCAACCCAAGTCAGCACACACTCCTTGTCAGCCAACCCAAGTCAGCACACACTCCACTCTCGGCTGACAGCAACCCAAGTCAGCACACACTCCACTCTCGGCTGACAGCAACCCAAGTCAGCACACACTCCACTCTCGGCTGACAGCAACCCAAGTCAGCACACACTCCACTCTCGGCTGACAGCAACCCAAGTCCGAACAGCTAAAGAACTCAAACGCCCAGCAATTAAACACTATTTGCAGCCACAGCGATCTGCAGGTAACAACTCAACCACAACCTAAAGAGTGGCCGGAGTAGGCGAGACCCTTACCTCGAACGTCCGCAGTTGAAGGTAGGGCAGTGGAGCTTAGAAACCGAACATTAGTTCGCAGAAAACCTCCTCCTCTAGGGCTCGATTTGCTCCCACACAAGCAGATGAAGATGGAGACGAAAATAGGGAAACTGAAACCTTCCAGCCCTAATCTTCCTCTTCTCTTCCTCTCGGCCGGGGGAAAACTGATGAGGAAGACAACGAAGGGAGGAAGAAAGAAAGAAAAAGAAAGAAAAGAAAATAGGACAGGGGTTGATGGGCCAGCTAATTGGGCGGGCTCTCCTCGGGCCCGAGCCCGTGGGCTCACACCCAGTCAAAGCTCAAGCCCTTGGTGACGAAGTCAGCAAGGCGATGCGACATCCCAATGAGCCAGATGTGGACATTAATGGCCCCAAGTCAGATGACTGGGTTCTCATGACAGATGGCTTAACCACCAACAGAGGTGTTGGAGTCGGCTATGTCCTCATCTCCCTAAATGATCACCAACTCAAATATGCCCTCGCCCTGTCTTTTTGCGCTACCAACAATGAGGCTAAATATCAAGCATTGATCATTGGACTGCTCATAGCTCGGGGAGCGAGCGTCACCCAGTTGCACATTAAGTGTGATTCCCAGCTGGTAGTTCACTAGCTGAAAGGTGACTATGGTGCCAAAATCGGCAAAATATAAGCCTACTTGGCTCAGGCCTGCAAACTGCTAGGCCACTCCCAGCATTACTCGGTTGTCCTCTGTCACGATCCGAAATTTTGGCAGAGTTTCTCCTTATTTTCATACAAACCCAAAATTTTCAACCTGTTATATAATATAATATTCAACATATCCAGTAACAGTTTTTCACAATCTATCTGTTTTTCACCATTACGCAACAACACACATTTTAACCCATAACTATTGCCAACCGTTCTAGGTTGTAACATTTTATATAGAACTAAGCACAATTTCTACACATACCCTAACTATGGTTCGCCCTATTTGATCCCCGAATCAAATTTGGCAGTTCCGCTTAGCTGAATGTCTTCCCTATTTGAAAAAAAACCATTTGCAGAGGAGTATGAGCTGCAACTCAGTGAATACATAATTCCATAGTGAAATAACATTTGTTTAAGTATAGGTTCTTACATAATTATATCAATTTTACTAGTTAGTCAAATATCGATGATAGGTGGTTATTAGCAACCTAACTAACTCCATACAACCCTCATAATGCAATACATGTAAACATTCATGTCGAACAATAACCATGGGGTCGCACTACCTCTGCGACAGAGTTATGGCGGTATCGATACTCCTCTCTCTCCAAACGATACCGTGACCCCGCACCTCAATCAATCTTATAATGTTCTCCTTCCCGTGCCCTTCCCTTCGCACGCAATCGCGGGTGCCGCCTATTATCCTCCGGCGGTAAGAGTGGACATGTCGCTTTCAAGTCTCTCTCTTTTTCTTACCTCTTCTCTCAGGTCTTTGTTTTCCTACCGGGTCAGAAAAGGGAGTCACCTCACATATTCCGCTGGGGTCACAGAGCCAGCGTCGCTCATGTCCCATGCTTATATCCCGCTGGGAACCCGCAGTAAATCAATAAGGCCCATTTCTATTCCGTCGGCTTAGCGGTCACCATGGTTATACACAAACATAGATAGTATGCAGATCATGTATGTATGTATGCATGTCCAACTACTAGTATTACTTATCTTTCTTCTATTCTCTTCGTCACTTAATTGAAACATACGTACTTGTCAGAAATTACAATTACTTAGATATAACAAATAATTATTTCGTAATTTATATTTACTAATTACTAATCATAGACATTGCATTCCACAATAGAAAAATATACTCACTGTCCCTGAACTAACTAATCACGATACGGGATCTTCGAGGTGGGTATCTCTGGTCTCTTCGGTACCTATCATTTAATTTATAGTAAAATTAATATATATAATATAATAATTTATACCTTAACTAAATAAATAATCTTATCACTAATATAAAGGATTTACACCTTACATAAACCCAACTCTTGGACTAACTTCCATAGATATATGTATATATATATATATATATATAAAAGACTAAAATGGTTCCCAACCTCATTATGTATATATATATATATATGTACATTTTATTTATTTATTTGTTTATTTATTATATTTTATTTTCTTTCTCTTTTTTTTTCCGTCTTCGTCCCGTTCCTTCAATTCTTTTTCTTTTTCTTTTTTTTTCTTCTCTTCCCTTCTTCTTCCCGTTCCTTTCTTTCTTTCTTTTCCCGTCAATCTTCCACTGCCGAATCATTTTCCTCCGGATCAAGTGTGTACACATATATATGTACATATTTTCTTTTATTTTATTTACCACAAATTTATTACTATCGTAAAAATCATACTTGTACATACACTATTTAACTAACCTATAAGTCTTAATATGTATATTACTATCATAATTCAAATTAATCAAAATAAATATTGAACTATTTCGAACTTACCATCATTCCCTTTTTGTTTAACTCCTCTCTCCGACCTCACCTTCTCTTCGTGCAAAAATTTCTCCCTCTTTCTCTCTCGCTGGTGTTCGGCGATGTGTCGAGAAGAATGGAGAGAAGAAGAGAAAAAAAAAGTTATTGACAGGGTAAAAGGGAGGCGTAAGGCGGTGGGGGAGAAAAAAGAAAGAAAAGAAAAAAAGAAAAAATAGATGGGCCTAACTTAAATGGGTTGGGCTCCCCGTGGGCCCAAGTCCATGGGCTCACACCTACTCAGGTAGTAGGATTACAGGAGGCGGCAAGTCGAAGAACCAAAGCAAATACTAGGCAATGACGGGTTACGCTTTTCGTGATGCGCGCCAACGACTTCGATGACGGGATTTGAAAGTTAGTGGGGGCCAAATGTAATAATAGGGAGTCGATTGTTACGTGAGTGCAATTTCAGGTCCTCCTCTGTAATTACCGAACCTGTGTCTGTTATGGTTGATAGGTTCGTGACTCTGTGCTGGGATTTGCCCGGTAGAACAGGCGGAGTTTCTCTGGCAATGTCGGCCTCTCAGAGGTCGTAATCTGCAGCAAGCTCAGATGAACTTCTCTTCTTGGAATCACTCGCTGCTTAATGGAATAACGTGAAAACCATCTTTTCTCACTACCTTATTCCCTCCTTGTTTGCCGCTTGCCGCTTTTCTTTACTTTGTATGTGATTAGTCTGCAAGTCCCGGCCGGTCCATACATGGCGTCCTAACCCCACGGGGTGGCTAAAGCCAGGAGCACCACTCCCTGCGGCCAACAAGATGCCTAAGGCACACCGTGCACCAGGAGCAGCAACCAGCGGCAGGTGGTCTAGCCCCCATAGCTCCTTCCTTTTGTCATGCTTCTACTTATGGAAAGAGCTCGCGCGTTGCCTTGCGTAAAAAGCCAATTAAGGAATAACACACCTCGGGGGTAACCCTACTATTGATTGCTACGCAAGTCATTGTACACTCCGACTCCTTTACCGTCTCCAAACCAAAATCAGTCTCTCTCCCTCGCTCGCAGGTTCCTCACTCCGCCTCTCTCACTTCCTCGCTTCCCTACTGCCTAGTCCTGCCTCCCGGTCGATCCGGTCTCTCGCCATGGCGGAAGAACCACCCTCGCAGCCACCGTCACCACTCGGCCACTCCGTGATTCCCATCGTCAACAAGCTCCAGGACATCCTCGCCCAACTCGGGAGCCAATCCACCATCGACCTCCCCCAGGTTGCCGTCATTGGTAGCCAGAGCAGTGGCAAATCGAGCGTCCTTGAAGCTCTTGTCGGTCGTGATTTCCTCCCTAGAGGCTCGGGCATCTGCACTCGCTGTCCGCTCGTGCTCCAGCTCCTCCAAACCAAGCGCAAGGTCGGTGGTATGGATGAGGAATACGGAGAGTTCCTCCACTTGCCTGGAAAGCGGTTCTACGATTTCTCTGAGATCCGAAGAGAAATTCAGGTATCGTATTATCTCCTTTTTGTAGGAAGTGTGAAACTATTGGATGGATGGACTGTGCTAATGTCATTGGTGTGATCTTTTCCTACCTCTTTTTTTTTTCTTTCTTTCTTTCTTCATTTTGATAAAATAAGTTGTCACTCATTGGAAGGAAGGAACGCAATAGTGTAATTTTCTGCCCAGCTGAGAAGGTTTTCTGATTAGTACGGTTTCATTCTAATAAATTGAATACATCACAGGACAAGCGTTCATTCTTTCTTTGTTTTTGTCTCCCTAGGCTCGAAACAAACTATTTGCTCATAACCGGTATTGTGCAGTGGGGAAAGAAGCACAAGATAATATGTCATCCAGAGAGTTTTTGGGTGGTAGAGCATTTTTTTAGTACGCTTTCAGTTCCCAACTACCTTACTCTTGATAACAGGCTGAGACAGACAGGGAAGCAGGAGGTAACAAAGGGGTCTCAGACAAGCAGATTCGATTGAAGATTTTTTCACCAAATGTTCTTGATATTACATTGGTCGATTTACCGGGGTTAATAAAATTCCCAATTGGTGATCAACCCTCTGATATCGAGGCCCGAATCCGGACAATGATAATGTCATACATTAAAGTCCCTAGCTGTTTGATATTAGCAGTATCGGCAGCAAATACAGATTTGGCCATTTCGGATGCTCTGCAGTTGGCTGGAATGGCTGATCCGGATGGTAATTTTTTTCCATAATTATAAATTCATGCAAATTCATCATTTCCTGCATCATCATCTTATTAAGCTGATCCTACTGGCTTACTTTCTTCTGCATATTTCCCCTCACAGGGCATCGAACTATAGGTGTAATCACAAAGGTCGAGTGCACAATTTTGAGAGACTGCCTTTATGTAATCAATTGAGGTCATGTTGATTTACTTTTTTACTAACGTGTTCTCATGTTTCTCATTTGGGGCTTTCAGTTGGATCTCATGGATAGAGGTACCAATGCACGCGATCTGTTGCTTGGGAAAGTTACCCCTCTTCGACTTGGATTTGTTGGTGTTGTAAGTCGTAGTCAAGAGGTAATCCTCTGGCATAGACGGATGCTATATAGACCATGATGTGCATGTCTATGCACCTGCAGTTGTGTTTGCAAATGTTAAACTACACTCTCTTCTATGCTTGGATTTCGATATGCATGTCTCCTTCTAGAGTGGGTGTATGTTCTAACTGCAGCATCATCACTAGTTCGATTTTCATCCTTTTTTCATTGTTGCTAAATGCTCGAGTATCATGCTAGATTAGTCAGTAGCGTTTTTAGGCGGAATACCTTTTGCTGTGCTAGATATCATTCAATTGTTTTATGCAAAGCTCTCAGCTAAAGTCAGCTTTGTATATTTGAATTTTGCTCGGAAAGCATGGTTGTGATGGATGAAGCATATCCTGGTTTATAAAATTGTAAAGGTCATGAGCATTTATTTATTTGAAAATGAAAGAGCTAATTGAGTATCCCAGGGTAATGTACCCGGCAAATTTTGACATGTCCACCAGACACTACTTGAGATTTGCTTATCTGCTGTTACTGGCATCTTGGTATTTCTTTCACTATGATAAACCATGCTTGTGTCAGTATTTGATATGTATTGTGATTTGGTCATTCGAATGTGGTTTTGCTTGAACAGGACATTGTGCTTAATAGAAGTATCAAGGATGCACTGGTGGCTGAGGAAAAATTCTTCTGTGGCCATCCTGTATGATACTTTTTCCTTGGTCGTATATCATTCCTGCCATTTCAATCCAATTAATATGTGTTTTTTTTCCTCATGCTATAGGTTTACAATGATCTAGCAGATCGATGCGGTATCCCTCAATTGGCAAAAAAGTTGAACCAGGTACTGTTTGACATAGAGTTAAGCTCAAATACAGAAGAAAAGACTCCCTTTCATACATGTTGGTTTTTGTCCTTTCCAACTGGAAACAAACTGTAGCGTTGATCCATGACAGAAGGCGGAGGATGCAATCTGTCTGGATTTATCTTTTCACATTGCCAGCATAATTGAATCCTGCATGAACAACACTCCGAAAATCCTCTAAAAGCTTTGATTCGAGATATTATGAGAACTATTTAACTATTCTTTTCATCCTATTTTCTTCTGAAGAAATGTTTAATTCTTACATTCAGTACAGGGGATGTGTGAGGTCAGTCCACTACTTTTGCTGCTAGTCTTCTTGACTTGCTAGCTCACTTATCAACAACCTAGTTTTTTCATTCTTTGGGGTTCATGTAATATTGTTTTGGACATATTTATGCCTCCTTCTAGCTCGAAAAATGCTTGACCTATCCAGCAAAAAAAGAAGGTTTGACCATTTCGTGTGGACCAACTGGCTCTACTTGTCCCCTGAGAAGAAGTATTTGCAGTGAACTGGATGTGCAGCTGAATTTGTTCTCGAAATTACTTGCAGATTCTAGTGCAGCACATTAAGGCAGTACTTCCTGGGCTAAAATCGCGCATCAGCTCTGAGCTGGTTTCTGTTGCTAAGGAGCATGCTAGTTATGGAGAGATCACTGAATCAAAGGTGTGCTGTACATTGATATTGAGAAGATTTGTTTTTCACCTTTCAGGAATTTCTTCTTCGTGACTATTCAGAAAAAATGAAAAAGGATTTTTGTTCTTTGTGAGACTGGCACTGAAATCACGGTATGTAATTAGATGAGAATGTGATGTCGCTTAATTATTTTGGTGTGGTAACAACCGTCTTCAAAGCAGAATCCTGCCTTCTGCATTTGCTGTACATATGGCTCACGGAAATTTCTTATGTTCAATAGGCTGGTCAGGGGGCTCTGCTCCTGAAAATTTTATCGAAATACTCTGAAGGTATCTTGTCCGCCCACTCCTTGAGCATTTTCTGCTAGAAAACCCACTTATTTTTATGTTTGTTTAATTTCAAATGAGCATTACTGTACTTGCCACTCATCTGACCACAAATTTTCCCGAGACAGCCTTTTCATCAATGCTTGAGGGGAGAAAAAAAGGATTGTCAACATCTGAAATCTCTGGTGGTGCTCGTATTCACTACATATTTCAATCAATTTTTGTGAAGACCTTAGAGGTGTGTCCAGATTGGAGTTTGCCTGCATTTCCATTTCTAATATTTTCGGTTAATGAATGTCATCTTTATCTGCTTGTTAATATTGACATTTTAATAGATTCCATGAGATGTATCTTGACCTTGATTCCTAATCGTAGATGAAGTGCGCTTATTTTCAGCTCCTTGCTTTTGTTCAAATGCAAAAATTATTCTTATCAGTGTAAATCGAGTATGGGACTTACTCGTGTTCTTCTCCAATGATTTATTATTTTTATGATTGATATGCTTTGACTAAGATAATGATTTTGAGGATTTCTGCAGGAGGTTGACCCATGTGAGGGCTTGACTGATGATGATATTCGGACTGCTATTCAGAATGCGAGTGGTGTTAAAGCTGCTTTATTTGTGCCACAGGTAGCTCTTGGCAACCTTCTCTTGGGTAGAATTTCTAGAGGGTCTTTTTTTTTTGTGCTCATTCATTTGATGATCTTTATGGATAATCTTGTGAAAAATGTCTGTTGTAGTACAGAATCAATATGAAGTTGATCTCATGTTTCTAATATTAGGCACCATTTGAAGTTCTCGTGCAAAGACAGATAGCTCGTCTATTACATCCTAGTCTTCAGTGTGCAAGGTTTATACATGATGAATTGATGAAGGTGTGTTTAGTTGATCTTTCAACTTCTTTCTAATGCAATTCTCGTTAAAATTTCTCAAGATTTCCCGATTCCGTGTCCTCTCAGATCAGCAATGGGTGTGTGGTGAATGAACTGCAGCGCTTTCCTGTGTTGAGAAGACGAATGGATGAAGTTTTAGGGAACTTTCTGGGGGAAGGCCTTGAACGGTCCGAAACTATGATCCGTCGTATTATCGACATGGAGGTATTGTCTGATCCACTCTGGACTGTTTGAGCTCCTGATATTCTCCTGGTTTTTGGGCTTCTACTTTGGACTCATCTAATACAATTTATTCATGTAAGATGTCAGTGTGTGGTAGTTTTCATTCATAGGATAGGGAAGAAGAAATGTATACTTTAAGTTTCTCCGTCTCCTTTTGAGTTGACGCATGGAAAATTTAAAAAAAAACATCATTTGCAGATGGTCCACATAAACACATCACACCCTGATTTTATTGGTGGGTGTAAAGCCAAGGAAATAGCACTGCAGCAGATCAAAGCCTCTAGAATGTCATCGCCTATGTCCGGGCAGAAGGTACTCACCAATTATTGGCATTTCATTTTAATTCTCTGTGAGTGTTGAGGGGCTCAATGTTTGAAAATGTGTGATTTCTGGTTATCTTTTAGGATGGTGCGGAGCTTGATAAGGCACCGCCACTTGAAAGAACGGTGAAGTCCAGGGCAATCCTTGTGAGGCCTGTTAATGGCAATCTCCCTGATCAGGTGATTTTACAGCTTCGTTTGACTTTCTTTTGCTAATCACTGGATGGTTGTATTGACTTCTCTGAGGCATCTCCCTTGGCTGTGCTGGGCAGCCTGTTCGCCCACTTGTGGACAATGACAGAGGAGTAACTGCAGGTAATTAACTTTCCTGGAGAAGCGTCCGTGGCAATTTTCTCAGACCTCTGAAAACAGTTTCTTTGAAGAGTATTGTTTAAAGGAGCTTTTCCGCACGTATTTGTTGGGTATTACTCTGTTCATTAGTTTGATTTTCAAAATCAGATACCAAAGCTTAGTGTTGTAATTACCATGTAAATGATCAGGAAATGCTGGCGGTTCCAGTTGGGGTAGTATTTCTTCAATTTTTGGTGGCAGACATAGCCGTTCATCTGCTAAAGAAATCTCACCAGACAAGCCACATAGTGAACTGGTTCAGACCACGGAGCAAGCCTTCTCCATGATACATTTGATGGAGGTATTAGGTCGTTTCCTTGTATTCCAGCTCTTGACCCTGATGTGTTAGTGCTTTTACTGTACTTGGAAGGATGATTTGGGTTTGAAATCATGCTTTCTTGGCTCTGTCAATTTTGCTCTGCAGCCGCACGCTGTTCTCCGGTGTTCAGAAAACCATCCCGGGCACGAAGCCATTGAAATTGCGGTCACAAGACTGCTACTCAGATCATACTATGACGTTGTTAGGAGCAAAATCGAGGACTGTGTGCCCAAAGCAATTATGCACTTCCTGGTAAGTTGCATGGAGTTTCAGATATATTGCTCTTTTCCAGCGCCTAATTGCTTTCCTATCACTAGGGGGAAACAATTCTCCTCATGTGTACTCCAGTTATATTATTTTTGCACTTTTGTACTTAATTCAACAGACAAAGCGATGTTCTACTAGGGCTCATGATTCTGATTACTTTTCTTTTGTTTCAGGTGAATCACACAAGGCGTGAACTGCGCAGGGTCCTCATTAAAAAGCTTTACAGGTGCAGGAACGCTGCGTGTGAACGTGACCATGAGTTGTTATTTCGTGTAAACTTGCACCCCTTTTTTTTTTCTCAATCTTGACCGTTCGGTGACTCACGGTTCTTTCATTGAAAATTAAAACAGCGAGAACCCGTTTGAAGGGATGTTGCAGGAGACTGCTGAGGTTGCAATGAAGAGAGAACATGCCAGGGAAACACTACGCGTTCTTCGACAAGCTTTCCGGGTAACCTACACCATCTGGGTCCGGTACTTACAAGTAACTTCATTTCTATATGCATTTCTATGCATGCTTATGCCTGGTAATTGTTTCCTCATTCATGCATGGTAGGCACTGGATGAATTGCCATTGGAAGCTGAGACGGTCGAGAAGGGCTTCAGCCTGGGCCCGGACTCACGTGGATTGCCGAGGATCAATGGGTTAGCCTCCACATCACTGTACTCTACTAGTTGTAGCGATTCATTCGCTGCGTCCCCCAAGCACCCAATAAGAGGCAAAAAGAAGTCATCTCACTCGGGGGAACCGCTGTTCTCACTTTATCCCGTCGTCGATTCCAGTGGAAGTGGGACTCCCCGTCACTCTTTCCAGAGCTGAATATTGAGCTATAGGCTTACTGACACCTGGGTTACCGTCAGAAGGGGAAATGGATTATTGTAGCATATTGCTCAGCAGATGTGCGAGTCCAAGTTGTGGGCACGTCTCGCTCTTTGACTGGAAATCCTTTGCTCGTTGGCTATATATTATTATATTCGAACACATGGGGGAGGGGGTGTCATAAATTCAACATTGTATCGCGCGAAGCTTCGAGAAAACATGGAACGAAGCCAACGATAACGTCGATTCTTTTACCGCCCTTCTTATGTGGGGAGTGGCTCTCTTCGATATGCAGTTTTGCCTGTCACCCCATGCTGGGATCAGGCATGATCTTGGGTCCTAGTCGTGGTTGTCGTCGACATGGAGTGCTTCTTCGATCCTCAGACATCTGTTCTTTTTGTGGGTCTCTCCCTCCCTCAGTACGGTTGGTTACCATTGGCGGCCGATATCATGTAGAAGCCCCGCATCGGCGGCGGCGAGATGAAGAGTAAATGGTTTTGACTTATTACATCAGAGTAGCGTTAATACTTCGGCCTCGTTTTAAGTCCAACCTATATGTAGCTCTCCACTTCCACTTGGAGGCTTCCCGTCTGCATTAAAATTGTTCGAAGATTGGAGGAATTAGGTTACTTTGTCGAGAGTCACGAAAACGGCTTGTTCGGGTTTTCGTCCAGAAGTTGATGTAAAAGGATTGGACTGAATCTTTATCTCGTATTCTTCACTCCGGACTATGAAATCGTGGGGATGACTGCATACTCTGACGGTATGATCGGTAGGCCGAAATGGAATGGAAATGGGAAATCACCATTCCATTTTTTGAAAAGAAGATATTACTAAAAAGATTTTTTGAATTTATTAATGGTGTATTTATAAACTTATTTTAAAATATTTTCCTTTTATTTTTTTGAGAAAAAAAGGTGTAAATCTGCATTAACTATCGAAATGCTATATACAGTAAGTAGCAGGACGAACTGCCTAAAACCCAAGAGCCGTAAAGCTTCTACTTAGCTTTGATGAGTTCAGCTTATACCGAAGCCGCGGCCAAGTGAGTTACTTCAACCTCACTATTGCGTAAGAGCCAGACGACGCAGCCGTATCGCGTCCATAGTAGAAGCCGATAGGTCGCTGCAGCAAGACCCCGCCCACGCCGCAGCAACCAGCGTGCCTCCTGCAGCCAATGTCCCCCTGCTGCCATCCTGCTCAGACCAGCCACCACCAGCCTTCTTCAACACCTCCTGCCATACCAGCCGCGGCAACCGAACAAGAAAAGTAGAGATGGTCACGTGACTCCCGCACCAACGTGCAAAACTCACACAGATCCGAATCCACCGTTAGTCAGCCTATTATGGGCAAACAAGCCAACTGACGAATGAATGAATAAAGCTCGCGGGATATGCCCAGAAAACCATATGGATTTACGCCGTGGTGATGTCGTCGGCCCCGCTCAGGGACATGGTCCCAAGCCCTTACAGAAGTGAAGACACCTCGTCTACTGGGAAAGAAATAAATAAAACACTAAAATTATTTTTTAAAAAATAAAAAAGAAAATCCGCGTCACAACGGCAGGAAGCCTGCCAGGCGCGGAAACACGAAGGGCTGATTGCCACGTGGCTAAACCGCCAGGACTTGGGTCCCGCCGCGAATCTCCGCAGAACCCAATCCAAAACTCGGTTTTCCGCCACGCACTCTTGGGCCTGCCTCAACAGCCCTCATCGACGAACTTCAACTGATTAATTAAGATTCCTCGTCTGGGACACGGCCCCACGAATCCATGGGAACGAGGGATTTTATTTTCGTCAGTGAGTTCGACCCTCCCTCCGACCAAGTCGCCGAACCTTCGGCTCGCTCGGCCGCCCGTTTGGTTATTCGAATGGTGTAATCGTATCCAGTTTTGCCTGCTCTGTTTGATTCTGACGGTTTAGGAAGCAGAGATTATTAGAGTTGAGGACACTACGGTGCTGATCTGGGCAATCGAAGATTATCGCCCATCATGTCTGGCCCGCTTGATCGGCTCGCGACGCCGCGTGAGTCAAGTCCATCGTCGCCGACCTTCTATACATATTTCTCTGTCATTTCATAGTACTCAAAAAGTTTCATGGTTGTGGGTTTCTTTCCGATATTATTAGTTAGATTGCCCTTCAACTCGTTATAATGTTGATCGCCCTTCAACTCTTGTGTTCTCAGTTGTTCCATCACCAAGTCGTTCTGGTGCTTCAGTTCGTCCATCCGCTGCTCGTGTTCCCGAATGGCGGCATCAACTCTTCGGATCTCTTGGGCTCGTGTTTCCATCGCTTCGTGGCCGAGAATCGGAGGCTCTGATACCAATGTTAGGATCTACTTGAGCAATCCGTGAGAAGGACGGAAGAAATCGTCCGATTGAGGAAAAAGGAGGAGAAGAACTAGGGTTCGGGGAGGAGAAGAAGAAGAGAGAAACTCACAGGGGGAGAGAGAGGCAAAACCACAACTGATTTTCAAAACTGCCTCCTTCTGGTTTCCTTGGCCGGTTTATCCTTCCCTCCTCCACGCCACTTCCTGAACCGCTTCTTTGCAATTCGCTCCCTCCCCTCTTGCTGTTCTCCACTTAGCCCCCTCAACCAATTGGTGCCTAACAATTCTCCCCCCTTATGAGAACCTTGTCCTCAAGGTTGCTTTCAGGGAAACGGAGTTTTATGTCATGGAGGAACTCCCAGGTAGCCCCCTGTCACGACCCGAAATTTTGGCAGAGTTTCCCCTTATTTTTATGCTAACCAAAAGTTCAAAACCTGCTATGAGACAATTTAACACACATATTCAGTCACAACCATCCACAACCATACCTCGAGCCACAGTGATTTCCCAAAAAAACAAATGTTTCAGGTCGTGGCATTGTTTACAACTATGCATGATTTCTACACGTACCCTATCTATGACTCGTCCTAGTTGATCCCCAACTCAAATTGGGCAGTTCCGCACGGCTGAGTATCTCCCATATCTGAAAAAAACAATTTGCAGAAGAGCATGAGCTGCAACTCAATGAATACAAAATTCCATAGTGAAATAACATTGGCTTCAGTATAAGTTCTTACACCACTGTATCAACTTACTGATTTGACAAATGTCGAGGGTAAAGGGTTATTGGCAACCTACCCAACTTCATACGACCCACATAATGCAATGCATGTAACATTCATGTCAAACAATAACCATGGGGTCACACTACCTCTGCGACAGAGTTATGGCGGTACCGATACTCCTCCTCTCTCCAAACGGTACCGTGACCCCGCACCTCAATCAATCTCATATAGTTCTCCTTCCCGTGCCCTTCCCTTCGCACGTAACGCGGGGGCCGCCTATTATCCTCCGGCGGTAAGAGTGGACCCGTCGCCCTCAAGTCTCTCTCTTTTTCTTACCTCTCCTCTCTGGTCTTTGTTTTTCCCGACCAGGTCCAAAAGGGAGTCAGCTCACATATTCCGCTGGGGTCACAAAGCCAGCGTCACTTATGTCCTATGTTTATATCCCGCCGGGAACCCGCGGTAATTCGGTAAAACCTATTTCTATTCCGCCGGCTTAGCGGTCACCATGGTTATACACAATCACAGACAGTATGCAAATCATGTATGAATGTATGCATGCCCAACTCCCAGTATTTCATATATATATATAACAAATACTTATATTTACTAAGTACCAAGCATAGACATTGCATTCCACAATGGAAAAATGTACTCACAACCCCTTAGTCGACCAATCACAAAGCAGGATCCTCTAGGTGTTTATCCCGGGTCTCCTCAGTACCTATCATATCGTTCACAATGAGGTCAATATACATACTTATATACATATACATCAGGAAATTATCAACACTTATAATATTTAAAGAAAATATCTTCTTATGAACTAAGGAAGTGATTATAATGAACAATTTGACTTAATTGGTTTCCTCCAAATTTCTAAATTCTCATACTCTTATCTCTTCCATCCCACCGTTCGATACCTATAACCTCCCTCCTCTCAAGTTCCAACTGTTTGGACTCTTGCAAATCGAACACAGGGGAAGCAACCCAACCATTTCAAAAGGAAAAGCTCCAAGTCTGAAAATCAGACAATATGCTATGAATCACAAGATCAATAATCCCATAAGTGACATGAGTATCGCTTAGCTTCATGAAAATTCCTTAGACTTAGGAGAAAGGAAAGAACTAGGACAAATTTCTAAGGATTGAAAAGGGCATAGGGAGCTGTTCCACTAATTGATCTAAAGAGAGGGGTCACTCTTTTGCATCTCACACTGTAGTGATTTCCCTCTTTTCCTGGCCAGCACCTACTCCTAACAAAAATAGGAAAACAGCGAGCCCCTCAGCAAAAATGAAACAAGCCGCACTAGTAGCACACACCCCTTCCTCAGCTGACTTCAAATCAAGCCTTAAAAACTAAAGAAACTTAAACGCCCTGCAATAACACATCATTTGCAGCCACAGCGGTTTCCAGATAAACGACTCAACAAGCAACCTAAGGAGTGGCTTGAGTAAATGAGATCCTCACCTCAAACGTCCGAAATCGACAACAGGACAGTGGAGTGTAGAAATCGAGTTTTTGTGCGCAAAGGGTCCTCTCCTCTAGGGCTCAATTGGCTCCCACAATGGCAGATGAAATGGAGACGAAAATGGGGGAAATCAGAAACCCTACCAGCCCTAATTTCCTCTTCTCTCTCGCAGCCAGGTGGGGAAGACAAGGAGGAACGAAGAAAGGAGGAAAACAATAAAAAATAGAATAGAGATAGATGGGCCTAACTTAATGAGTGGGCTCTAATTGGGCCCCAAGTCCATGGGCTCACACCCCCTCCGGTGTTCCATTAGACCATTGCACTAGTACTTGAGTTGGTGGCATTCGGCCCCTTCAGACCATCCTCCTGTCTACAATGGCGATTGGGTGTGGGGCTGAGTCAGAACTGAAGGCTGCTGGGATAGGCATTTCTTCGGTGGCTGGTCATGGAGCTTGTTTGAGCATGGAGACATGGAACACTGGGTGGACTCGAGTTGCGGTTGGCAATTCCAGATGGTAAGCCACCTTTCCCACCTTCTCTAGGATCAAGTATGGTCCGAAATATCGGGGGTTGAGTTTGTGGAACCTTCGGGCCGCCAGCGTCTGCTGTCTGTATGGTTGTAGTCTCAGGAACACCCAGGTGCCTAGCTCAAATTCCCTTTCAGACCGTTTCTTGTCAGCTTGCCTTCTCATCCTCTGTTGTGCCTTGCTTAGCTGGTGTTGTAGCTCCTTGATTGCGGATTCCCTTTCCGAGAGCTGGGCATCCACTACTGCTACTGATGAATCCCCTGGTATATAAGGAATGTGTGTGGGAGGTGAGAATCCATAGAGGGTTTCAAATGGAGAACGGTTGATAGCAGTGTGATGTGTGGTATTGTACCACCACCCTGCAAGCGGTAGCCACTTGTGCCACCGTGTGGGCCGCCTACTGCACAAGCACCGCAAGTAGCACTCAATCCCTCGGTTAACCACCTTTGTCTGGCCGTCACTTTGGGGGTGATATGCTGAAGATAGGCATAGCGAGACTCCTTGGTTCCTGAAAAGTTCTTGCCAAAAGACACTCAAGAAGATGGTATCTCGGTCACTTACAATAGTGTCTGGTACTCCGTGTAGCTTCAGCACATTGTCGGCATATGCTCTAGCCACCTGCGAGGCTTGGTAAGGATGGGTCAAACCTATGAGGTGGGCGTACTTAGTCAGCCGATCCACTATGACCATGATCGTATCCTTGCCTTCGGACCTTGGCAGCCCTTCAATGAAATCCATGCTCACATCTGTAAAAACCTGCTTGGGAATTGGGAGGGGTTGCAGCAGTCCGGGGCAGGCCACTGTCTCGGTTTTATTACGCAAGCACACCTCACAACCTCTTATGTATGCACGAATGTCCTTTCTTAGTCCTTTCCAGTAAAACAGTGCAGCTACCCTTTGAGTGGTTGCTCGAACCCCAGAGTGACCCCCGAGAGAGCTTGCGTGATACAGCTGGATGATAGCAGTGTGTAATTCCGGTACTCTGCCTACCACTAGTTTCCCCTTCCTCCGTAGTTGTCCATTGACCCACTAGTACCATGCGTGGGCTGTGGGATGATCTTGTAATTGGCGGACAACCTCTTTCAACACTGGATCTTGCTCCCAACTCTCGACCACTTGTTGGTATAAGTTTGTTGTCAGCTGTGAGATGGCATACAAGGCCACATCTCCAGAGGTTACTCGTGACAGGGCATCAGCTGCCTTGTTTTCGCTCCCTCTTCGGTATTGGATCTTGAAATCATATCCAGCAAGCTTGGCCAACCAGGTGTGTTGTAGGGGAGTTGAGAGCTTCTGTTCCAGAAGAAATTTCAAGCTGCGATGGTCGGTCCGGATGATGAATGTCCGCCCCACCAAGTACTGGTTCCATTTCTTCACCGCTAGGAGTATGGCCAGAAGCTCCCTGTCATAAACTAACTTAGCTCGTTGAGTGGGGTTAAATGCCTTGCTAAGATAAGCAATGGGACGCCCCTTCTGCATCAACACCGCTCCCATTCCATTCCCGGAAGCATCTGTTTCAATCTCAAAGGGCTGTGAAAAATCTGGCAATGCTAGCACTGGAGCTGTCGTCAGAGCCTCCTTCAATTCATTATATGCATTCTCGGCATCCTGGCTACACTGGAATGAGTCCTTCTTAAGCAAGTTGGTCAGCGGTCGACTGATTTGTCCATATGACTTGACAAATCTCCGGTAATACCCCGCCAAGCCTTGGAATCCCCTGAGCTGCTTCACATTTTGGGGAGTGGCCAATCTCGCACTGCTGCTACCTTGGCCGGGTCTGTTGATACACCCTCAGCTGTGATGAAGTGCCCCAGATACTCAATGCGCCTTGCTGCGAAAGAGCATTTGCTATATTTGGCATACAACGTGTTGTCTCGCAGTAGCTGGAGGGTAGTTCGCAGGTGTGCTATGTGTTCATCAATGCCCCGGTTGTACACAAGTATGTCGTCAAAAAATACTAGTATGAATTTACGCAAGTGAGAGTGGAACACCTGGTTCATCAAGCTTTGAAACGTCGAGGGCGCATTGGTTAGACCGAAAGGCATCACCACAAACTCACAGTGCCCTTCGTGCGTCTTGAAGGCTATCTTCTGTATGTCCCCTTCATACATCCTGATTTGGTGATACCCGAGCGCAGGTCAAGTTTGGAGAAGACTGTGGCCCCATGAAGCTCATCTAACAACTCTTCAATGACCGGTAAGGGAAACTTGTCCTTGATGGTTTGTTGGTTCAATGCCCTGTAATCAATACATAGCCTCCAGGAGTTATCTTTTTTCTTGACCAAGATAACAGGGGACAAGTAGGGACTCCCACTGGGTCGTATCACTCCTGCGGACAGCATCTCTTGAGTGAGCCGCTCAATCACGGCCTTTTGTATCATTGGGAACCGATAGGGTCGGATGTTCACGGGTTGGCTCCCCTCCTTGAGTGGTATTCTATGGTCCTGGGTCCTGTGAGGTGGAAGCCCCTTTGGTTCGGAGAATACATCCCCAAACTCTGCTATCACCTCCTCGACTTGGGAGCTTCCTTCCAGACTGGCCTTCCCCTCTGTTCTCAGCCCTTCTTGACCTTGAAAGCTACATAGCTGCAGCATCGCAACCTACCCTTTCTTTTGGAGGAGTTTATCTAGCTTCCCCTTGGAGATCAACTGAAGATTGGTCTCCCGTTGCCCCTTGAGCACTCGTGTCTCACCGTCACATTGGAAGCTCACCTCCAACATCTCAAAATCCCATGTCGTTCTACCCAAGGTCTTGAGCCATTGTACCCCTAGGATCATATCATAGCTATTCAAGGGTAAGAGGTACACGTCCGTGGTATAACAGTGGCCCTGCATTTTCCATTTGAAGCCATGACACACAGCTTCACTTGTGAGTACCATCCCATTAGCCAAGGACACCTTCAGGGGGTTTATCTGTTTGGTCCCCTCACACACCTTCCTCCCCAGTTCCGAGTCTAGGAAATTGTGAGTGCTCCTTGGATCCACCAAAATCTATAGCTTCCTGGCCCCCACCAGTCCTTCCACCTTCATGGTTTGGAAGCTAGGGGCCCCGGACAGAGTATGTACCGAGATTTTAGGCAGCACCTCCTCGTCATCCTCCACTTCTTCCACTTGGAGGGAGTAGATTTGCCTCTTAGCACATCTGTGCCTCGGCACAAACTTCTCATCACACCCGAAACATAACCCTTTAGCTCTTCTCTCATCCATCTCCTTGCTGGTCATGGTCCGGACCTGCCTTTGTGGGAATGGCCTGACATTCGCTGGTAGCGGTAGGATGCCCGCCGTGGGTCTCAGTTCAGGCTTGGGCGTTTTCATCGTGGTTGTACTGGCCGGAGGTCCCCTACTTGCATTAGCCATGGGAAGCTTGGTTGAACTCAGGGCCGGCTTGACTACATAATTCCGATAGTCACTGCGTTTGGTCGTGGTCAGAGTAGCTTCTTGCAGCTTGGCCAACGAATAGCATTGGCGTAGGGTGGTGGGGTTGAACATCCTAACCGGATTCCTGACTGCGGGTTCTAAGCCAGCTAGGAAGAAACTAACAGCATGCTCCTCCGGTATTTCCACACGATTGAGCAAGAATTCAAACTGTGTGATATAGTCTCGGAGGTTACCTTCCTAGTAGAGGTTCTTGAGGTCCCCCAGCGGGTCTTCGTGCTCCGACCGGCTGAATTGCGCAGCCATGGTATCAATATAGTCGTTCCAGGTAATCTGCCCTCGGGCAGCTCGTCGCCCCTTCATGTAGGACTGGTGCCATTGTAGGGCTTCTCCATCCAGGTGGATGGCCGCCAGACGGACTCTCTCCTCGTTCGGTGTTGCATCGAACTCAAAGAACTGGTTGACCTTATACAACCATCCTTCGAAGTTATCCCCGCTAAACTTCGGAAAATCAATCCGCCCAATCCGCCGTAGTGCCCCAAAGCCATCGTTCCGGTGGTTCGGACACTGTTCCTGGGACGTCGTTCCCCCCGTCCGTGCTTCATCGGAGCGGCTTCCCGTATGCAAACTCTGTATCTGGAAGCTTAATCCAGTGATGAATTCACACAACTCGTTATACTGTTGATCGCCCTTCAACTCTTGTGTTCTTAGTTGTTCCATCACCAAGTCGTTCTGGTGCATCAGTTCGTCCATCCGCTGCTCGTGTTCCCAAATGGCGGCATCAACTCTTCGGGTCTCTTGGGCTCGTGTTTCCATCGCTTCGTGGCCGAGAATCGGAGGCTCTGATACCAATGTTAGGATCTAATTGAGCAATCCGTGAGAAGGACGGAAGAAATCGTCCGATTGAGGGAAAAGGAGGAGAAGAACTAGGGTTCGGGGAGGAGAAGAAGAAGAGAGAAACTCACAGGGGGAGAGAGAGGCAAAACCACAACTGATTTTCAAAACTGCCTCCTTCTGGTTTCCTTGGCCGGTTTGTCCTTCCCTCCTCCACGCCACTTCCTGAACCGCTTCTTTGCAATTCGCTCCCTCCCCTCTTGCTGTTCTCCACTTAGCCCCCTCAACCAATTGGTGCCTAACAGAACCTTTAATTTATATATGGATCAATTCAGACTCTCTTCAGGATGTTCATCATCAATGCCGGCCCCGGTTTCAGGCTGCTCTGGAACACCGTGAAGGGTTTCCTGGACCCAACAACGATATGTAAGATTCATGTGAGAATACGACTGATGTTCTGATTATCGTGCTGTCGGCTGCATCAGTTAGTCTGAATGAAACCATCCACTTTTAGGTTCTTGGGAACAAGTATTGGGATGCTCTCCTTGAAGCAATTGAGGCGAGGCATGAACTGACCTGAGTTATTCATTGTTATGATGATCGTTCATGAGTTCTTTAGTACATTAAAGCGTTGAATAATCTGTAGTGGGATAATGTTGATGCTTGCAGCGAGTTACTGGAGTTTCTAGGTGGTAAGTGCTCCTGTGCAGGTCGAGGAGGCTGTATGAGATCTGATAAGGGTCCATGGAAAGACCCGAACATCCTAAAGGTTCCCATCAAACATGACTTGTTTATTTGGAAAAACGGTACAATTTTCCTTTTCCCAATGTAGCAAAATGTTCGATGTAATTGCTTTTCAGCATCTTTTTGCAGATACTCCACAACATGGGAGCCGAGGGCTGCAATCAGATAGAAACTTCTTCGGCATCTGGGGAGAAGGTCTTTCAATGCAACCGCTGAAATTTTCCATGTTTACATCCCCACTCATGTTTCACATTCTGCCCTACGAAACTGAGGAACTTGTGAAGAATTAGGGGGGTTTCACAACTTTCTTAATTTCAAATACCTATGCCTTGTTAAGATTTGCTTATCTGCTGTTAGTAGTATCTCGGTGTTTGTTTTACTAAGATGAACCATGCTGGTGTCTGTATTTGATATGTATTGTTATTTGGCCATTCGAATGTGGTTTTGCTTGAACAGGACATTATGCTTAATAGAAGTATCAAGGATGCACTGGTGGCTGTGGAAATATTCTTCTGTGGCCGTCCTGTACGTTACTTTTTCCTTGGTCATATATCATTCTTGCCATTTCGATCCAATTAATTTGTTTTTCTTTTTCTCGCTCCGTAGGTTTACAATGATCTAGCTGATCGAAGCGTTATCCCTCAGTTGTCAAAAAAGTTGAACCATGTACTGTTTGACATAGAGTTAAGCTCAAATACAGAAGAAAAAACTCCCTTTCATACATGTTGTTCTGTGTCCTTTCCAACTGGAAACAAACTATAGCGGTGATCCTTGACAGACGGCGGAGGATGCAATCCTTCTGGATTTGTTTTTTCACGTTGCCAGCATAATCGAAACCTGCATGAACAACACTCGAAAAATCCTCTAAAAGCTGTAATTCGAGATATTATGAGAACTATTTAACTATTCTATTCATCCTATTTTCTTCTGAAGAAATGTTTAATTCTTACATTCGAAAGAGGGGTTATATGAGGTCAATCCTCCACTTTTGCTGCTAGTCTTCTTGACTTGCTAGCTCACTTATCAGCAACCTAGTTTTTTCATTCTTTGGTGGTCAGGTAATATTGTTTTGGACATATTTATGCCTCCTTCTAGATTAGAAAATGCTTGACCTATCCAGCGAAAAACAGAGGGTTTGACCTCTTGGTGTGGACCAACGGGCTCTATTTGTCTCCTGAGAAGAAGTATTTGCAGTGAACTGGATGCGCAGCTGAATTTGTTTTCGAAATTATCTGCACTTTCTAGTGCAGCACATTAAGGCATTACTTCCTGGGCTAAAATCACGCATCAGCTCTGAACTGGTTTCTGTTGTGAAGGAGAATGCTAGTTGTGGAGAAATCTGTGAATCAAGGGTGTGCTGTACATCGATATTGAGAAGATTTGTTTTTCCCCTTTAAGGAATTTCATCTTCGTGACTATTCAGAAGAGGGGGGAAAAGAAAAAAGGGAAGGAATTTCTTCTTTGTGAGACTGACCCTGAAGTCAAGGCATTTTTTTCTAGATGACTCAGTGTCTCTCTTCATGCATCTGTAGAGCATAGCCTATCTCTAATTAGATAAGACTGTGCTGTCGCTAGATTAGTGTGGTGTGGTAATGACAGTCTTCAAAGCAGAATCCTTCCTTCTCCAGTTCTTGTACATATGGCTCATGGGAATTTCTCCTGTTCAATAGGATGGTCAGGGGGGCTGTGCTCCTGAACATTTTATCAAAATACTCTGAAGGTATCTGGTCCGCCTGCTCCTTGAGCATTTTCTGCTACAGAACCCACTTATTTCCATGTTTGCTTGATTCTCAATTGGCATTGCTATACTTGCCACTCATCTCACAATCTGTTTTTCCCCCCGGAAACAGCCTTTTCGTCAATGGTTGAGGGGGGAAAAAGAGGGGGGGAACGTCAGCATCTGAAATCTCTGGTGGTGCTCGTATTCCCTACATATTTCAATCAATTTTTGTCAACACCTTAGAGGTGTGTCCCGATTGTAGTTTGCTTGCATTTCCATTTCTAATCTTTTTCTGTCGATGAATGTCATCTTTATCTGCTTTGTAATATTGACATTTTAATAGGTTCCATGAGATGTATCTTGACCTTGATTCCTAGTAACAGACGAAGTGCATTTATCCTCAGCCCCTTGCCTCTTTTAAATGCAAAAATTATTCTTATCAGTGTAAATCGAGCATGGGACTTACTCGTGTTCTTCTTCGATGATTTATTATTTTTATGAATAACGTGCTTGAGTTTTCATGAATTTGCTTGACTAAGATAATGATTTTGAGGATTTCCGCAGGAGGTTGATCCATGTGAGGGCTTGATTGATTGATGACATTTGGACTGCTATTCAGAATGCGAGTGGTGCTACAGCTTGGTTGACGAGGATACTCGGACTGGCATGCAGTGGCCGCACCAGTGACCACATCTCTACCTCTCTCCCCCGCTGCGTGTGACTGTGTCACGACCGAAGGATGGAATTGAAGCAAGCTGAAAAGTTACGCGGGACTGAATTGGAATAAGGTAATAAGTCTAGGGGTGCAAATAAAATGTGGGCCTTCTCGGGCCGTTACAACCGCCTGGATTTTTGGTTCGTTGCTGTTGAGTGCGTTAGCGGTTTGCTTGCAGTAACAGGACTTCCCGCCTCTCTCACAACAGAATTGGGCTGACGCTACCTCCATAAATAGGGCCATCCTGCACATTTTTGGTTTGCTTCATTCTCCCCATGCTCTGTTTCTGTCTTTGACTGCTCCCTGTTGTATCGACTATTGTCCTGTCCTTAACAACAGCAACTTCCTACTGCCCCAGTCCTGTCCCTGGCCACGGCGGGACAGCCAGCCTCTTTGTCGCCCAACTGGTCGCCACTCGGCCACCCCATGATCCCCCATCATCAACAAGCTCCAGGACATCCTCGCCCAGCTCAAGAGCCAGTCCGCCATTGACCTCCCCCAGGTCGCTGTCATCGGTAGCCAAGGAAGCGGCAAATCGAGCGTTCTCGAAGCTCTTGTCGGCCGTGATTTCCTCCTTAGAGGCTCCAGCATCTGCACGCGCTGTCCGCTCGTTCTACAGCTCCTCCAGACCAAGCGCAGGGCCGATGGTATGGATGAGGAGTACGGAGAGTTCCTCCACTTGCCTGGGAAGCGGTTCTACGATTTCTCTGAGATCCGAAAAGAAATCCAGGTATCGTATTACCTCATCTTTGTAGGAAGTGCGAATTTGGGTAATAGAGCTAATTTTTTGTATGCTTTCAGTCTCCAACTACCTTACTATTAGTAACAGGCTGAGACAGACAGGGAAGCGGGAGGTAACAAAGGGGTCTCAGACAGGCAGATTCGATTGAAGATTATTTCACCAAATGTTCTTGATATTACGTTGGTCGATTTACCGGGGTTAACAAAGGTCCCAGTTGGTGATCAACCCCCTGATATCGAGGCCCGAATCCAGAAAATGATAATGTCACACATTGAAGTCCCTAGTTGTTTGATATTAGCAGTATTGGCAGCAAACGTAAATTTGACCACTTCGGATGCTCTGCAAATGGCTAGGATGGCTGATCCTGACGGTAATTGTTTCTAGCAGAAAATTCTCAAGGAGTGGGCGGACAAGATACCTTCAGAGTATTTCCACAAAATTTTCAGGAGCAGAGCCCCCTGACCAGCCTATTGAACAGAAGAAACTTCCGTGAGCCATATGTACAAAAAATGCAGAAGGATTCTGCTTTGAAGACGGTTATTACCTATCAGAGCCTAGGTTATGAGATTCTGTAGACTCTAAATAGCTGATTGATCCCCACATGACTTTTAGGATAGGTTAGAAATCCCACGGCTGAGTTATTACTAACTACTTAGTGATTTATATGCCTAAGTTGCTCATGTTGATAGGATACAATTAGATATGAGGCCCAGACGCACCCGTCGTGTGCCACGAAGGTATCAGACTGAGAATGTAGTTGGTCAGGAGACACCTCAGGCCCCAGATGAAGGGCAACATTCTTACACAATTCCTCAAGAAATTCCTGGAGGGCATGCTGAGAGAGACACCCACATCCGAGATACTCTAGATACAGTTGCACGCATGATGGAACAACAGACACGGCTTATGGAGCAACAGGCGATTCTGGTTCAGCAACAGATGATAGTACAAGCTCACTCTACAGAGCAGCAACACCGTGTACCTTATGAAGCTTTTAAGAAGTTGGGACCCCCATCATTCTCAGGGACTGTGGACCCTATAGAGGCAGAGAACTGGGTCGCTGACATGGAGAAGATCTTTTCGGTGATGGATGTCACAGACACACAACAAGTTATCCTTGCCACCTTCATGCTGACAGGGGATGCTCGATACTGGTGGGAGGCCACTCACAGGCGACTTGACCCATCTCCAACAACTGAGGTTACTTGGTCCCAGTTCACACAAGTGTTCTTCGACAAGTACTTCCCAATCTCATACCGACGGGCAAAGGAGAGGGAATTTTTGAGTCTGAAGCAAGAAGACCTGTCCGTTGCTGAGTATGAGATGAGGTTCACTTCCTTGTCGCGGTTTGCTTCAACCTTGGTCAACGATGAAGTCTCAAGATGCAACCGTTTCCTGGAAGGACTCAACACTGATTTGAGATCTCGACTCTCCATCCTTGAACTCTCAAGATTTTCTGAGCTGTACAACAAGGCTCTCATAGCTGAACAAGGCTTGCAGGATGAGGCTATGGAAAGGGGGCAGCACAAGAAGACCCGATATGCTTCTAGTCCGGAAGGATCTTCCAGGACGTCCAAGAGGGGTGGACTTGCTTCCAGTTCGGCTAAGGGCAAGTCTGTCTATCAGTCAAGTTCAACATCAACCGACCGTTCCAGGACAGTGCCTTGCCGGGAATGTGGTCAACCACACATGGGTGAATGCCGAGCGGGATCCATGGGGTGCTTCCATTGTGGCCAAGTGGGTCACATGAAGAGAAATTGTCCCTTGCTAAGTGCGAGAGAAGTGACCTGCTACCGTTGTGGATTGAAGGGGCATGTGCAACGGCAGTGCAGGCAAGGAGACTCGTCGGTTGGGAGCATCACTAGAGGGAGTGGGATTCGAGGGAGACCCTTTGTGGGTAGAGGACGAGGACCGGCCAGTGGGACCAGAAGTTTCCAGGGTCGAGGAACTGAATCGGGTGCAAGCATAGCTGGTCAGCCCAACCCTCGCGTGAGACAGACTGACGGACCTATGACACAAGGGAGAGTCTTCACCTTAACGAGACGGGATGCCAATGCCACTCCTGCAGTAGTAACAGGTACTTTAACCTTGTTTGATAGACCAGCACAAGTGCTTATAGATCCAGGGTCTACTCATTCCTTCATATCATTTACATATGCTAGACATGCTACTATGCCTCAAGGATCATTAGTTCACCCAATGTCCATAGCAATACCTACGGGGGAGAGTGTCGCAGTCTATACCGTATATAGAGGGTGCCTTATACAGTTGGGAGATAGAGAGATGATAGCTGACTTGATACCCATGGGTATTCAAGATTTTGATGTGATACTGGGTATGGACTGGCTTTCCTCTTATTTTGCCACAGTCGATTGCCATAGGAAGGAAGTGATATTTAGAATACCGGACGAGCCTGAGTTTAAATGGTGCGGGGACCAGAAGAGTGTTCCATTCAGTTTTATATCATACCTTAAGGCCTCCAAACTGTTGAGGAAGGGATGCGAAGGGTGTATGGCCTATGTGGTAGCCACCATGGTAGAGTCCCCAAGTGTCAATGAAGTTCCAGTGGTTTGCGAATTCCAAGATGTTTTTCCAGGAGATCTGCCCGGGTTGCCACCAGACAGGGAGATTGAGTTTACTATAGAGTTGGAACCTGGCACCGCGCCGATCTCTATTGCACCCTATCGTATGGCTCCACTAGAGCTCAGGGAATTGAAGGACCAGTTACAAGAACTCCTGGAGAAGGGATTCATCAGGCCTAGTGTATCACCTTGGGGTGCTCCAGTGCTGTTTGTGAAGAAGAAAGATGGTACCTTACGATTGTGTGTGGACTATCGACAGCTGAATCGGGCCACAGTGCGCAACAAGTATCCATTACCTCGAATAGATGATTTGTTTGATCAGCTCCAGGGTGCTAGTGTGTTTTCAAAGATTGATCTTCGTTCAGGGTATCATCAGCTGAAGATAAGGGAGTCGGACGTGTTGAAGACTGCTTTCCGCACTCGGTATGGGCATTATGAGTTCCTTGTGATGCCTTTCGGATTAACAAACGCCCCTGCAGTCTTTATGGATTTGATGAACCGGGTATTTCAGCCTTATCTTGACAAGTTTGTGGTAGTTTTTATCGATGATATCCTGGTATATTCGAGGGACAGGAGCGAGCATGAACAGCATTTGAGGATAATATTGCAGACATTGAGGGATAAGCAACTCTATGCAAAGTTCAGCAAATGTCGGTTTTGGTTAGACCAAGTAGAATTCCTTGGACATGTGATCACAGGTGAAGGTGTGTCAGTAGACCAGTCGAAGATTGAAGCTGTTTTAAACTGGGAACAACCGAAGAATCCAACAGAAGTACGAAGTTTCTTGGGCTTAGCAGGTTATTATCGAAGGTTCGTTGCAGAGTTTTCTCTCATTGCCGCACCTCTAACCAAGCTGACACGGAAGAACCAGAGGTTTGAATGGACAGACACTTGTGAACAGAGCTTCCAAGAGTTGAAACACCGATTGACTACTGCCCCAGTTCTTGTCATTCCCTCCCCAAATGAAGGGTTCGTAATTTACAGTGATGCATCTCACCAGGGGTTAGGCTGCGTGTTAATGCAACAGGGCAATGTGGTAGCGTATGCTTCTCGTCAACTCCGCACTCATGAGAGAAACTATCCCACACATGACTTGGAGTTAGCTGCGGTGGTATTTGCCTTGAAGTTATGGAGACACTACTTGTATGGGGTGAAGTGCGAGATTTACACGGATCACAAGAGTTTGAAGTACCTATTCTCACAGAAGGAGTTAAATCTGAGACAAAGGCGATGGTTAGAGTTGATCAAGGATTATGATTGTACGATCCATTATCATCCAGGGAAGGCGAATGTAGTGGCAGATGCTTTGAGTCGAAAGTCCTCAGCTTCAGCAAGTCTTTATAACATTCAAGGTACATTGTTCAATGAGTTGAGGTCCATGAGAGCCAACCTACAGGTAACCACTACTGGATCGTTAATGGCAATGTATGAGGTGAAACCAATTCTTGTGGACCAGATTCGAGATGCCCAACAAGTGGATTCGTTCTTGACAACGGTGAGACAGGAAGTGATGGAAGGGAAGAGAGCTGAGTTTGAGGTGAACAAGGATGGCATAGTGATGTTTAAGAACCGAACCTGCATTCCAGACAGTGATGAGCTCAAGAAGGAGATTCTCACGGAGGCGCATAACTCACCCTATGCCATGCATCCGGGCAGCACGAAAATGTATCAGGGCTTGAAGGGAAACTATTGGTGGAATGGTATGAAGAAAGATGTAGCTGAATTTGTGGCCAAATGCCTAACTTGCCAACAGGTGAAAGCCAAGCATCAACGTCCCTCAGGTTTACTACAGCCGTTGCCCATTCCTGAGTGGAAATGGGAAAAGATTACCATGGATTTCGTGTCTGGACTTCCTCGAACTCAGAAGGGGTATGATTCTATTTGGGTGATAGTGGATAGGTTGACAAAGTCTGCCCATTTCTTACCAGCAAAGTCCACATTTGGAGCGGAAAGGTTGGCAAAGTTGTTCATTGACGAGATCGTGAGGTTGCACGGAGTCCCGGTATCCATTGTATCCGATAGAGGTTCCTACTTCACATCCAAATATTGGGACAGTTTCATGAGGACAATGGGTGTGAGATTAAATTTTTCGACTGCATTTCACCCAGAGACTGATGGACAATCAGAACGGACCATACAGACACTAGAGGACATGTTGAGGGCTTGCGTTATAGACTTTTCAGGTAGCTGGGATGAACGCTTACCACTCATAGAGTTTGCCTACAACAATAGTTATCACTCCAGTATTGGAATGGCACCGTATGAATCACTATATGGAAGGGCCTGTCGAACTCCGGTGTGCTGGAACGAGGTTGGGGAACGAAAATTGATTGGGCCAGAGATTGTGGATGCGACCACAGACAAGGTGAAGGTTATAAGGGAAAGATTAAAGACCGCCCAAGATCGACAGAAGAACTATGCTGACAAGCGCAGAAAGGATTTAGAATTCCAAGTAGGTGATTTTGTTTTCTTGAAGATATCTCCTTGGAAAGGTATCATGCGATTTGGTAGGAAAGGCAAGCTCAGCCCCAGGTACATTGGACCATATGAGATCCTAGAGCGAGTGGGCAAGGTGGCATACCTATTGGCACTACCTCCGGACCTATCCCGCATACACAATGTGTTCCATGTCTCCATGCTGCGCAAGTATGTTCACGATCCTACCCATGTCCTTGCTTATCAACCAGTGGGGTTGGATGAACATTTGAAGTATGAGGAAGAACCGGTGGAAATCTTAGATCGGAAGGAACAGGTTTTAAGGACCAAACGAATACCGGTAGTAAAGGTCCGGTGGAGGAGTCAGTCAAGGGAAACAGCAACTTGGGAGCCGGAGGAAGCCATGAGGAGCAACTATCCCGACCTTTTCCCTGGCATAGGTGACTGAATTTCGGGGACGAAATTCTGAATTAGTGGGGAGGAATTGTGAGCCCACGGGCTTGGGCCCGAGGAGAGCCCGCCCATTTAGCAGGCTCGTCTGTCCCCCGGCCCTATTTTCCTCCTCCCTCCTTCCTTCCTCCCTCAGTCGCGTTTTCCTTTCCCCCGATTTTCCCCCTTGCCGAGAGAGAGAAGAGAGAAAATTAGGGTTTTGCTAGGGTTCGATTTCCTCCGACCCGTCCCCGTTTCCATTCCATCCGCCATTGCAGGAGGCAATCGAGCCTAGAGGAGAGGGCTTGTTGCAGACCAGAACGTGATTCTAGGCTCCATTGTCCTGCTGTCGACTTCGGGCATTGAGGTAAGGCTCTCGGATACCCGAACCCTCCTTGGGTTATTGCTGATTTGGTGTCCGGGAATCGCTATGGCTGAGATCTAGGTGTTATTGCTGCTGGGAGTTACGTTTTTATAACTGTTAGGGTTCGAGTTGAGGCCGGCTGAGAAGTGCAGTGTGTGCTGCTAGTGTGGTCGTTCGTTCTGCTGAAGGGTTTCTGTTCCTCTGTGTGGCCGGGAGTAACTGCTGGTGAAGAGAAAAAAAAAGGATAACAGTAGTGAGGGATGCCGAGGAGGGACTCATCTCCTTAGATCAGTCGGTGGAACAGCCCTAAACCCTCTCAAATCCTTAGAAGTTTTCCTTAACTTGCTAGAATACCTTTTGACCTGAATATGGTGGGTGAAGATAGATTACTGACGTGGTTATATATATTGATCTCCTTGCGAGTGATATGATAGGTGCTGAAGAGAACCGGGATCAACACCTAGAGGATCCTGCCTTGTGACTGGTCGACTCAGGGGTTGTGAGTACATTCTTCCATTTTGGAATGATCTGTTCGTGTTTTGGTTTATAGCATATATGATCGAGAATTGAGTAGCTGTGAGATAGCTATGTGATACCGGTAGTGGACATGCATTCATTCATTCATTGTGCATATTGCTTGTGCTTGTATATAACCATGGTGACCGCTAAGCCAGCGGAATAGAAATGGGCCTTACTGATCTGCCGCGGGTTCCCGGCGGGATATAAGCATGGACATGAGTGACACTGGCTCTGTGACCCCAGTGGAAAATGTGAGTTGACTCCCCACGGACCCTGTCGGGAAAAACAAATGCCAGAGAGGAGAGGTAAGAAAAAGAGAAAGACTTGAGTGCGACGGGTCCACTCTTACCGCCAGAGGTTAATAGGCGGCCCCCGCGTGCGTGCGAAGGGAAGGGGCACGGGAAGTAGAATGCTAGGAAATGATTGAGGTGCGGGGTCGCGGTACTGTTTTGGGGAGAGCTGTAGTAACGGTACCGCCATAACTCTGTCGCAGAGGTAATGCGACCCCATGGTTATTGTTTGACATGCTTGTTACATGCATTGCATTAGGTGGGTCGTGTGAAGTTGGCCAAGTTGCCAACGACCCCATGTCCATAGTAGATAAATCGTATGAGTTGATACGGTCGTGTAAGGATATAGGTGAGCCACATGTTATTCCACTATGGAATTTTGTATTCACTGAGTTGCAGCTCACACTCTCTGCAAATTGTTTTTCTACAGATAGGGAGGACACTCAGCCGTGTGGAGCCGACCAAATAGACCCGGGGATCAACTAGGATAAGTTTATTTTGATAGGGTATGTATAGAAGTTCTGTATAGTGTGATTTCATATCACGACCTGAATCTCTGGTGGTTGGAAAACTGTTGTTGGGAAATGGTCATGGATAGCTGTGGCTGGATTTGGGGTGTTGAACTGATTTATAACAGGTTTTGCATTTTCTGGTTAGTCCTAAGTACAGG
This sequence comes from Sonneratia alba, assembly GCA_900174645.1. Lineage (NCBI taxonomy): Eukaryota > Viridiplantae > Streptophyta > Magnoliopsida > Myrtales > Lythraceae > Sonneratia > Sonneratia alba. The sequence continues at coordinate 6,096,320 of FWPY01000106.1, forward strand.
GGAAACTCTGCCGGATTTTCGGGTCGTGACATTACCACACCAAAATAATTAAGCAACAGCACATTCTCATCTAATTAGAGATAAGCTATGCTCTACAGATGTATAAAGAGAAATACCGAGTCACCAAAAAAAGATACCTTGATTTCAGTGCCCAGTCTCACAAAGAACAAAAATGTGCGCAATTTTAGCCCAGGAAGTACTGCCTTAATGTGCTGCACTAGAATCTACAAATAATTTCGAAAACAAATTCAGCTGCGCATCCAGTTCACTGCAAATACTTCTTCTCAGGAGACAAATAGAGCCCGTTGGTCCACACCAAGAGGTCAAACCCTCTGTTTTTCGCTGGATAGGTCAAGCATTTTCTAATCTAGAAGGAGGCATAAATATGTCCAAAACAATATTACCTGACCACCAAAGAATGAAAAAACTAGGTTGCTGATAAGTGAGCTAGCAAGTCAAGAAGACTACCAGCAAAAGTGGAGGATTGACCTCATACAACCCCTCTTTCGAATGTAAGAATTAAACATTTCTTCAGAAGAAAATAGGATGAATAGAATAGTTAAATAGTTCTCATAATATCTCGAATTACAGCTTTTAGAGGATTTTTCGAGTGTTGTTCATGCAGGTTTCGATTATGTTGGCAACGTGAAAAAACAAATCCAGAAGGATTGCATCCTCCGCCGTCTGTCAATGTCACGACCCAAAAATTCGGCAGAGTTTCCCCTATATTTTGAACTAACCAGAAATGCAAAACCTGTTATATAACAGCTCAACACGCAAAATTCAACCACACCCAATCCACAACCAATTCCCAAACTACCGTTATCAACCACAAAATATTCAGGCCGTGACATAAGATCACAACTATACAGGACTTCTATACCTACCCTATCAAAACAAACTTGTCCTAGCTGATCCCCGAATCTATCTGGGCGGCTCCACACGGCTGAGTGTCTCCTCTATCTGTGGAAAACAATTTGCAGAGAGTGTGAGCTGCAACTCAGTGAATACAAAATTCCAGAGTGGAATAACATATGGCTCACATATATGTTCTTACATGACTATATCAACTTACACAATTTTATCTACCATGGACATGGGGTCGTTGGCACCTTGGCCAACTTCACACGACCCACCTAATGCAAGGCATGTAACAAGCATGTCAAACAATAACCATGGGGTTGCACTACCTCTGCGACAGAGTTATGACGGTACTGATACTCCTCCTCTCCCCAAACGGTACCGTGACCCCGCACCTCAGTCAATCTCATATAATTCTCCTTCCCGTGCCCTTCCCTTCGCACGCACGCGGGGCCGCCTATTAACCTCTGGCGGTAAGAGTGGACCCGTCGCCCTCAAGTCTCTCTCTTTTTCTTAACTCTCCTCTCTGGTCTTTGTTTTTCCCGACAGGGTCCGTGGGGAGTCAACTCACATATTCCACTGGGGTCACAGAGCCAATGTCACTCATATCCCATGCTTATATCTCGCCGGGAACCCGCGGTAGATCAGTAAGGCCCATTTCTATTCCGCCGGCTTAGCGGTCACCATGGTTATACACAAGCACAAGCAATATGCAAAATGAATGAATGAATGCATGCCCACTACCGGTATCACACAGATATCTACCAGCTACTCATTTCTCGATCATAACTGCTATAAACCAAAACACGAACAGATCATTCCACAATGGAAGAATGTACTCACAACCCCTTAGTCGACCAATTCACAAGGTAGGATCCTCTAGGTGTTGATCCTAGTTCTCTTCAGCACCTATCATATCACCCACAATGAGGTCAATATACACAAACGCATCAGTAAATTATCCTCACCTATCATATTCAAGTAAAATGTATTCTAGTGAGTTAAGGAAAAACTTCTAAGGATTTGAGAGGGCATAGGGCTGTTCTACCGATTAATCCAAAGAGAGGGGTTACTCCTTTTTGCATCCCACCCTGTGGTGATTTCCTTCTCCCCTCACCAGCATCTACTCTCAGCAACACAGGAAAATTGCGAACTCTTCAGCCGAAACGAAACAACCACACTAGCAGCACACACACTACACTTCTCAGCTAGCTTCAACTCGAACCCTAACAGTTATAGAAACTCAAACTCCCAGCAATAACACATAGATTTCAGCCATAGCGATTCCCGGACAACAACTCAGCAACAACCTAAGGAGGGTTCGAGTAAACGGGATTCTCACCTCAACGCCCGAAGTTGACAGCAGGACAGTGGAGCCTAGAACCAAGTTCTTGTCCACCGAAGGTCCTCTCCTCTAGGCTCAATCGCTTCCTACGATGGCGGATGGAATGGAGACGAAAAAAATGGGAAATCCGAAACCCTAGCAGCCCTAATTTTTCTCTTCTCTCTCGCGGCAGGGGGGGAAATGACAATGAAGATGACGAAGGGAGGAAGGGGAGAAGGAAAAGTGGACGGGCAGATGGGCCAGCTAAATGGGCGGGCTCTCCTTGGGCCCCTAGCTCGTGGGCTCACAATTCCTCCCTACTAATTCAGAATTTCGCCCCCGAAATTCAGTTTGACCTGTGCCAGGGAAAAGGTAGGGATAGTTATTCCTCATAGCTTCCTCAGGCTCCCAAGTTGCTGTCTTCCTTGACTGAATCTCCACCGGACTTTCACTACCGGTACTCGTTTGGTCCGTAGAACTTGTTCCTTTCGATCCAAGATCTCCACAGGTTCTTCCTCATATGTCAAATGCTCATCCAACCCCATTGGTTGATAAGTAAGGACATGGAAGGATCGTGAACATACTTGCGCAAACATGGAGACATGAAACACATTATGTATGCGAGATAGGTCTGGAGGTAATGCCAATCGGTATGCTACCTTGCCCACCCGCTCTAGGATCTCATATGGCCCGATGTATCTAGGACTAAGCTTGCCTTTCTTGCCAAATCGCATGATACCCTTCCAAGGAGATACCTTCAGAAGACAAACTCGCCAACTTGAAATTCTAAATCCTTCATCCGCTTGTCTGCATAATTCTTCTGTCGATCTTGGGCGGTCTTCAATCTTTCTCTTACAACCTTCACCTTGTCCGTGGTCACATCCACAATCTCTGGCCCAATCAATTTTCGTTCTCCAACCTCATTCCAGCACACAGGAGTTCGACACACTCTCCCATACAGCGATTCATATGGTGCCATACCAATACTGGAGTGATAACTATTGTTGTAGGCAAATTCTATGAGAGGTAGATGCTCGTCCCAGCTACCTGGAAAGTCTATAACACAAGCCCTCAACATATCCTCTAGTGTCTGTATGGTCCGTTTCGAATTGTCCATCAGTCTCTGGGTGAAATGCAGTAGAAAAATTCAATCTCACACCCATTGTCCTCATGAAACTGTCCCAATATTTCGACATGAAGTATGAACCTCTATCTGACACAATAGATGCTGGAACTTCGTGCAATCTCACTATCTCGTCAATGAACAATCTTGCCAACCTATCCGCTCCAAATGTGGATTTTGCAGGTAAGAAATGCACAGACTTTGTCAATCTATCCACTATCACCCAAATAGAATCATACCCTTTTTGAGTTCGAGGAAGTCCAGACACGAAGTCCATGGTAATCTTTTCCCATTTCCACTCAGGAAATGGGCAACAGCTGCAATAAACCTGAGGGACGTTGGTGCTCGGCTTTCACCTGTTGGCAAGTTAAGCATTTAGCCACAAATTCAGCTATATCTTTCTTCATACCATTCCACCAATAATTTCCTTTCAAGCCGTGATACATCTTCGTACTGCCTGGATGCATGGCATAAGGTGAGTTATGAGCCTCCGAGAGAATTTCCTTCTTAAGTTCTTCATCGTCTGGAATGCACATTCGATTCTTAAACGTCACTATGCCATCCTTGGTCACCTCAAAATCAGCTCTCTTCCCCTCCATCACTTCTCGTCTCACCGTTGTTAACAATGAATCCACTTGCTGGGCACCTCGAATCTGATCCATAAGAACTGGTTTCACTTCATACATTGCCATTAACGATCCAGCAGTGGTTACCTGCAGGTTGGCTCTCAAGGACCTCAACTCATTGAACAATGCACCTTGAATATTATAAAGACTTGCTGGAGCTGAGGAGGACTTCCGACTCAAAGCATCTGCTACTACGTTCGCCTTCCCTGGGTGATAATGAATTGTACAATCATAATCCTTGATCAACTCTAACCATCGCCTTTGTCTCATATTAAGCTCCTTCTGCGAGAATAGGTACTTCAAACTCTTGTGATCCGTGTAAATTTCGCACTTCACTACATACAAGTAGTGTCCTCCATAATTTCAAAGCAAATACCACTGCAGCTAACTCTAAGTCATGTGTAGGATAGTTTTTCTCATGAGTGCGGAGTTGACGAGAAGCATACGCCACCACCTTACCTTGTTGCATTTAACACGCAGCCTAACCCTGGTGAGATGCATCACTGTAAATCACAAACCCTTCATTTGGGGAGGGAATGACAAGGACTGAAGCAGTAGTCAATCGGCGTTTCAACTCTTGGAAGCTTTGTTCACAAGCCTCTGTCCATTCAAACCTCACATTCTTCCGTGTCAGCTTGGTTAGAGGTGCGGCAATGAGAGAAAACTCTGCAATGAACCTTCGATAATAACCTGCTAAGCCCAAGAAACTTCGCACTTCTGTTGCATTCTTCGGTTGCTCCCAGCTTAAAACAGCTTCAATCTTCGACTGGTCCACCGACACACCTTCACCTGTGATGACATGTCCAAGAAATTCTACTTGGTCTAACCAAAACCGACATTTGCTGAACTTTGCATAGAGTTGCTTCTCCCTCAATGTCTGCAATATTACTCTCAAATGCTGTTCATTGCTCGCTCCTGTCCCTCGAATATACCAGGATGTCATCGATAAAGACTACCACGAACTTGTCAAGATAAGGCTAAAATACCCTGTTCATCAAGTCCATAAAGACTGCAGGAGCGTTTGTTAATCCAAAAGGCATCACAAGGAACTCATAATGTCCATACCGAGTGTGGAAAGCAGTCTTCAACACGTCTGATTCTCTTATCTTCAGCTGATGATACCCTGAACGAAGATCAATCTTTGAAAACACACTAGCACCCTGGAGCTAATCAAACAAATCATCTATTCGTGGTAACGGATACTTGTTGCGTATTGTGGCCCGATTCAACTGTCGATAGTCCACACACAATCGTAGAGTACCATCTTTCTTCTTCACAAATAGCACTAGAGCACCCCAAGGTGATACACTAGGCCTGATGAATCCCTTCTCCAGGAGCTCTTGTAACTGATCCTTCAATTCCCTGAGCTCTAGTGGAGCCATACGATAGGGTGCAGCAGAGATCGGTGCGGTGCCAGGTTCCAATTCAACAGTAAACTCAATCTCTCTGTCTGGTGGCAATCCGGGTAAATCTTCTGGAAAAACATCTTGGAATTCGCAAACCACTGGAACTTCATTGATACTTGGGGACTCTACCCTTATGGCCACAACATATGCTATATACCCTTCGCATCCCTTCCTCAACAGTTTGGAGGCCTTAAGATATGATATGAAGCTGAATGGAATACTCTTCTGATCCCCGCACCATTTAAACTCAGGTTCATCCGGTATTCTAAATATCACTTCCTTTCTATGGCAATTGACTGTGGCAAAATAAGAGGAAAGCCAATCCATACCCAATATCACATCAAAATCTTGAATACCCATAGGTATCAAGTCAGCTATCATCTCTCTATCCCCCAACTGTATGAGGCACCATCTATATGCGGTATAGACTGCGACACTCTCCCCGTAGGTATTGCTATGGACATTGGGTGAACTAATGATTCTTGAGGCACAGTAGCATGTCTAGCATATGTTAATGATATGAATGAATGAGTAGACCCCTGGATCTATAAGCACTTGTGCTGGTCTATCAAACAAGGTTAAAGTACCTGTTACTACCGCAGGAGTGGCGTTGGCATCCCGTCTCGTTAAGGTGAAGACCCTCCCTTGTGTCATAGGTCCATCCATCTGTCTCACCCGAGGATTGGGCTGACCAGCTATGCTTGCATCCGATTCAGCTCCTCGACTCTAGTAACTTCTAGCTCCACTGGTCAGTCCTCGCCCTTGGTTCACGAATTGTCTCCCTCTAATCCCACTCCCTCTAGGGATGCTCCCAACCGACGAGTCTCCTTGCTTGCAATGTCGTTGCAAATGCCCCTTTACTCCACAACGGTAGCAAGTCGCTTCTTTTGCGCTTAGCAAGGGACAATTTCTCCTTATGTGACCCACTTGACCGCAATGGAAGCACCCCATGGATCTCGCTCGGCATTCACCCATGTGTGGTCGACCACATTCCCGACAGGGCATTGTCCTTGGATTGTCAGTTGATGCTGAACTTGATTGATAAACAGACTTGCCCTTAGCCGAACTGGAAGCAAGTCCACCTCTCTTGGATGTCCTATAAGATCTTCTGGACTAGAAGCATATCGGGTCTTCTTGTGCTGCCCCCTTTCCAGAGCCTCATCCTGCAAGCCTTGTTCAGCGATGAGAGCCTTGTTGTACAGCTCAGAAAATCTTGAAAGTTCAAGGATGGAAAGTCGAGATCTCAAATCAGTGTTCAGTCCTTCCAGAAAAACGGTTGCATCTAGAGACTTCATCGTTGACCAAGGTTGAAGCAAACCGCGACAAGGAAGTGAACCTCATCTCATACTCAACAACGGACATGTCTCCCTGTTTCAGACTCAGAAATTCCCTCTCCTTTGCCCGTTGATATGAGATTGGGAAGTACTTGTCGAAGAACACTTGTGTGAACTGGGGCCAAGTAACATCAGCTGTCGGGGCTGGGTCAAGTCGTCTTTGAGTGGCCTCCCACCAATATCGAGCATCACCTGTCAGCATAAAGGTGGCAAGAATAACTTGTTGGGTGTCTGTGACATCCATCACTGAAAGATCTTCTCCATGTCAGCAACCCAGTTCTCTGCCTCTATAGGGTCCACAGTCCCTGAGAAGGATGGAGGTCCCAACTTCTTAAAAGCTTCATAGGGTACACGGTGTTGTTGCTCTGTAGAGTGAGCTTGTGCTGTCATCTGTTGCTGAACCAGAATCGCCTGTTGCTCCATAAGCCGTGTCTGTTGTTCAACCATGCGTGCAATTGCATCTAGAGTATCTCGGATGTGGGTGTCTCTCTCAGCATGCTCTCTAGGATTTTCTTGAGGAATTGTGTGAGATTGTTGCCCTTCATCTGGGGCCTAAGGTATGTCATGACCAACCACATTCTCATTCTGATACCTTCGTGGCACACGATGGGTGCGTCTGGGCCTCATATCTAATTTTGTCCCCTATCATCATGAGCAACTTAGGCATATAAATCACTAAATAAATACTAATAACTCAGTCGTGGGATTCCTAACCTATCCTAAAAGCCATGTGGGGATCAACCGACATGTTTAAAGTCTACAGAATCTCATAACCTAGGCTCTGATACCAAACTTGTCACGACCCAAAAATTCGGCAGAGTTTCCCCTGTATTTTGAACTAACCAGAAATGCAAAACCTGTTATATAACAGCTCAACACGCAAAATTCAGCCACACCCAATCCACAACCAATTCCCAAACCACCGTTATCAACCACAAAATATTCAGGCCGTGACATAAGATCATAACTATACAGGACTTCTATACCTACCCTATCAAAACAAACTTGTCCTAGCTGATCCTCGAATCTATCTGGGCGGCTCCACATGGCTGAGTGTCTCCTCTATCTGTGGAAAACAATTTGCAGAGAGTGTGAGCTGCAACTCAGTGAATACAAAATTCCAGAGTGGAATAACATATGGCTCACATATATGTTCTTACACGACTATATCAACTTACACAATTTTATCTACCATGGACATGGGGTCATTGGCACCTTGGCCAACTTCACACGACCCACCTAATGCAAGGCATGTAACAAGCATGTCAAACAATAACCATGGGGTCGCACTACCTCTGCGACAGAGTTATGACGGTACCGATACTCCTCCTCTCCCCAAACGGTACCGTGACCCCGCACCTCAGTCAATCTCATATAATTCTCCTTCCCGTGCCCTTCCCTTCGCACGCACGCGGGGGCCGCCTATTAACCTCTGGCGGTAAGAGTGGACCCGTCGCCCTCAAGTCTCTCTCTTTTTCTTACCTCTCCTCTCTGGTCTTTGTTTTTTCCCGACAGGGTCCGTGGGGAGTCAACTCACATATTCCACTGGGGTCACAGAGCCAATGTCACTCATATCCCATGCTTATATCTCGCCGGGAACCAGCGGTAGATCAGTAAGGCCCATTTCTATTCCGCCGGCTTAGCGGTCACCATGGTTATACACAAGCACAAGCAATATGCAAAATGAATGAATGAATGCATGCCCACTACCGGTATCACACAGATATCTACCAGCTACTCATTTCTCGATCATAACTGCTATAAACCAAAACATGAACAGATCATTCCACAATGGAAGAATGTACTCACAACCCCTTAGTCGACCAATTCACAAGGTAGGATCCTCTAGATGTTGATCCTGGTTCTCTTCAGCACCTATCATATCACCCACAATGAGGTCAATATACACAAATGCATCAGTAAATTATCCTCACCTATCATATTCAAGTAAAATGTATTCTAGTGAGTTAAGGAAAAACTTCTAAGGATTTGAGAGGGCATAGGGCTGTTCTACCGATTAATCCAAAGAGAGGGGTTACTCCTTTTTGCATCCCACCCTATGGTGATTTCCTTCTCCCCTTACCAGCGTCTACTCTCAGCAACACAGGAAAACTGCGAACTCTTCAGCCGAAACGAAACAACCACACTGGCAGCACACACACTACACTTCTCAGCTAGCTTCAACTCGAACCCTAACAGTTATAGAAACTCAAACTCCCAGTAATAACACATAGATTTCAGCCATAGCGATTCCCGGACAACAACTCAGCAACAACCTAAGGAGGGTTCGAGTAAACGGGATTCTCACCTCAACGCCCGAGGTCGACAGCAGGACAGTGGAGCCTAGAACCAAGTTCTTGTCCACCGAAGGTCCTCTCCTCTAGGCTCAATCGCTTCCTACGATGGCGGATGGAATGGAGACGAAAATGGGAAATCCGAAACCCTAGCAGCCCTAATTTTTCTCTTCTCTCTCGCGACAGGGGGGAAATGACAATGAAGACGACGAAGGGAGGAAGGGGAGAAGGAAAAGTGGATGGGCAGATGGGCCAGCTAAATGGGCGGGCTCTCCTTGGGCCCTAGCTCGTGGGCTCACAGTCAAGGATCACCGCTATAGTTTGTTTCTAGTTGGAAAAGACAAAAACCAACATGTATGTGTTAATAGACGCAAAGGAAGAAGTATATTTTCACAATTGATTATGTACAAATACATTGCTTATATACAAAGAGAATCCTATCCTGGGAATGAAACTAAAATAGGAAACTTAGCTAATTTAGCTAATATACAATTCATAACACTCCCCCTCAAGTTGGAGCATAGATATTAATCATGCCCAGCTTGTTACAAATGTAATCAACTCGAGGACAACAAAGAGCATTTCTGAATATGTCTCCTAGTTGTTCTCCAATTTTCACATGCCCTGTTTAGACCAACTTCTGTTATATCTTCTCACGAATGAAATGACAATCTATCTCGATATGTTTAGTTCTTTCGTGAAACACGGGATTACATGCAATATGGAGAGTAGCTTGATTGTCACACCATAACTTTGTTGGCATAGAAGCTTCAAAACCAATTTCAGCTAGGATCTGAAATATCCACATAATCTCACTTACAGACTGTGCCATGGCTCTATACTCTACTTTTGCACTTGATCGGGAGACTACATTTTGTTTCTTACTCTTCCACAAAATCAAATTTCCTCCAACAAATACACAATAGCCTGTAGTAGATCTTCTGTCAATCTTGGAGCCTGCCCAATCTGCATTAGAGAAACATTCAACATGGTTATGTCCATCATTACTATATAGTATCCCCCAGCCCGGAGCTCCCTTCAAGTCGCATAGAATATGCTCCAATGCTTCCCAATGATAAACTGTTGGAGAAGACATGAACTGACTGACAATGCTAATTGAGTAAGCAATATCAAGGTGAGTCACTGTCAAATAGTTCAATTTGCCAGCTAGCCTTCGCTATTTCTCCGGATCTTCAAATAATTCTCCATCTCTCGTGAGCTGTAGATTAGAGAGCATCGGAGCACTACAAGGCTTAACGCCTAACTTCCCTGTCTTAGCTAATGGATCGAGCACACATTTTCTCTAAGATAGCAAGATACCCCCCTTTCTTCTTATCACATCTATTCCCAAGAAATACTGTAAGGCTCCTAAGTCCTTTGTGTGGAATTGACTATGAAGAAAGGACGTCAAAGATAAGATTCCCATTTCGTCACTCCCGGTGATAACAATATCGTCCACATATACCACCAAAAGTATAGACCCAATAGGGGAACTTTTATAAAAAAACTGAATGATCCGACTTACTCTTACTCATGCCAAAATTCTCAATTGCCCGGCTAAATTTGCCGAACCAAGCACGTGGGCTCTGTTTGAGGCCATATATAGATTTACGGAGATGACAAACATTCCCATTCTCCCCCTGAGCAACAAACCCAGGCGGTTGCTCCATATACACCTCGTCCTGAAGATCACCATGCAAGAAGGCATTTTTAATATCAAGTTGGTGTAAGTGCCAGCCATGAGCCGCTGCCAGAGAGATCAATAAACGAACAGAGGTGAGCTTGGCAACGGGAGAAAATGTATCAAAATAATCCTCTGCATAAGTCTGAGCAAACCCTTTTGCAACAAGATGAGCTTTTAGTCGAGCAACCGATCCATCTGCATTAAATTTAACTGCAAACACCCATTTACATTCAATAGCCTTTTTTACCATATGGTAAAGGAACCAAGTTCCGAGTACCATTAGAATCCAAAGCATTAATCTCCTCTATCATTGCCTGACGCCAACCAGGATGAGACAAAGCATCAGAGACAGATGTTGGGATAGACACAGAATCAACAGTGGCAACAAAGGAAGAAGAGGAGGAGGACAAATGATCATAAGTGATGAAAGAAGAAATAGGGTAGGCACATTGCCGTTTACCTTTACGAAGTGCAATAGGTAGATTAGGATCACTGGGTCCGGGATCCGATGCCGAAGAAGAAACCAGTGCTAAACATGAAGCAGGTGAATCTTTACGCGCAAGAATAGGTGTGGATAATAGGAGGTAGTGGAGGTGGGGGAATTGATGATGATGGTATTGTAGATGACATGATGCGGTAATAGATCATCATTCTCCCCCTTATCAAAGGACTGAGAAGTAGGGAAAAAAGGAGCATGCTGAAGAAAGGTGACATCAGTTGACACAAGGTATCTATTAAGGTTAGGACAAAAATATCGATACCCTTTTTGCAAGTGAGAGTACCCCAGAAAAACACACTTTAATGACTTTGGATCTAATTTAGTCACAAGGGGACGAACATCTCTAACAAAACAAGTACTGCCAAATATCCGAGGATCAATAGGAAACAATGGCATAGTAGGGAAAAGAAGACCATATGGAGTGTGACCATGAACAGATGAAAACATACAATTAATAAGAAAGCAAGCTATAGAAACAGCATCGGCCCAAAATGGTTTAGGAACTCGCATTTGAAATAAGAGTGCCCTACCAGTCTTGAGAAGGTGTCTATTTTTTCTTTCGGCCACACCATTCTGAGATGGTGTGTCAACACAAGATGATTGATGGATAATACCGTTCTGAACCATATAATGTTGGAAAACATCGGAGAAGTATTCTTTGGCATTATCATTGCGTAAGGTACGCATAGACAAATTAAATTGTATCTTAATTTCGGCACAAAAGGCAATAAAGTGAGAAAATAATTCAAAACGGTTCTTCATAAAATAGATCCAAGTCATACGAAAAAAATCAACAAAGGTGACAAAGTATCGAAGCCCAGTTTTAGAGACGACAGAACTTGGACCCCAAACATCTGAATGAACTAGTTCAAATGGACAACTAGCTCACTTATTAATGCAGGGACTAGAAGGGAGACGATGGTGTTTAGCAAATTGATAGGACTCACACTCAAGAGAAGACTCGGAGTGAAATTCAAGACATAATTTCTTCAACAAAGGTAGGGAAGGATGACCCAACCGACAATGTGCTTCGAAAGTGCTTAATGTACTGGAACACGCAGTAGATCTTGGGGCTTGGGTATCTAGAATGTAGAGACCACCTGATTCATATCCTTCACCAATAATCTTCTTCGTCACAAGATCCTGAAAAAGACAATAACCAGGGAAGAATGGGACATAACAGTTTAAAGTGCGAGTAAGTTTACTCACAGATACAAGATTAAAGGCAAATTTAGGTAGACTTAATACAGAAGATAAAGTAATTGACGGGGTTGGATTGACAGTGCCAGAACCAAGAATAGTTGAGGTAGATCCATCAGCTAAGGTTACGGTGGTGGGAGATGTATGAGATTGATAAATGGAAAAGAGGGTGGGATTACCTGTCATATGGTCTGTGGCACCTAAATCAACTACCCATTTGTTGGAGGATGAAAGGAGACACGCATTTGAATTACCTGACTCAGCAAGGGCAGTGGTAGATTGCAATGAATTCTTTAAAGATTCTTGGTATTGGATGAATTTGGCAAAATCCTCGACTGAGATTGTGACCGTCCCATTAGAATTTGGTGAAACTAATGTTACACCAAGGTTAGAATTAGCCAAAGCCACCAAAGCTGACTAAGACTTCATATTCTTGTTCTGCAACTTCTGACAATAGCGCTTTGTATGACCAGACTCATGGTAGTAGTAGTAGCATATAACTCCCCCAGCATCCAAACACCGATTACTACCCCTGTTATGGCCTCTCTGGAAAGGTTGGCCCATTTCGAGTGCACTACAAGATGCATTACGGGTGACAAGTGCATTGGGAGCTTGAACAGTAATGGAGTTCCTAGTATCTATGCGAAGCACTCTGGTGAAGGCCTCATGCAGAGAGGAAATCTCAACACTAGAGAGTATTTGAGATCTGGCAACATCAAATTGGGAGTTAAGGCCTGCGAGAAAACTCATTACCTCCATATTATCTCGCTGAGTCTGTTGAACTGTGATATCATAGCTAAAGGGCAACAAATTATTTAGTTCTTCATATGTCCTTTTAAAATTCATAAAGTATGCTTGAAGCGACTGATCCTGTTGTTTAGTGTGATAGAAACTTCTACAGACCTCATAAATTCGTGAGAGATTTCCCTTTCCAGAAAATAAGAACTCTAAATACTCCATCAATTCCTTGACATACTCACAGTGATTAATCATGCTAATTACCTCAGTATCAATGGAATTCTTGATCTGTAGGAATAAGCGAGCATCATCCCTCAGCCACTCCTTACGGGTATCATCTGTTGGTGGATCAGAGGTAAGATGATCGTCTTTCGATAAGCTGTGGAGATAAATCCTGATTGTCTTAGACCAATCCAAATAATTAGGTCCGCTAAGCTTGTGTTCTGCGATTTTAAATAGCATTGGAATTACATCAATCACAATAGTATGCTTCTATTCATCAACCATGATACCAAGATAATGAATAAGAATCGGGCACAATCCACAATCAAAACCCAAGCCACCAAAATAGGACAGAATCACAGCAGCAGAGGTGACCCAGTCTAAGCGAAACAAACCGGATAGGTTTAATGAACCGGGCAGCAACAAAGATAACCTGGTTTGAGCAAAACCGGGCAACAGCAAACCGGACAAAAGCCAGTAAAATTGGACAAAAGGTTGGGGAAAAGAAACCCTAATGTCCAGCCTCAAAACGTATGGAGAGAGCAGTGCAGATTGACAGACTGATACCTCATCTAAACAGCACGAAAGAGCAGTGGCAGCAGAAATTGCAACAGAGCAGCAGGGAGTCCCACTTCCACTGGGATCAACGACGGGATAAAGTGAGAACAGCAGTTCCCCCGAGTGAGATGACTTCTTTTTGCCTCTTATGGGTGCTTGCGGGACGCAGCGTATGAATCGCTACAACTAGTAGAGTACAGTGATGTGGAGGCTAACCCATTAATCCTCGGCAATCCACGTGAGTCCGGGCCCAGGCTGAAGCCCTTCTCGACCGTCTCAGCTTCCAATGGCAATTCATCCAGTGCCTACCATGCATGAATGAGGAAACAATTACCAGGCATAAGCATGCATAGAAATACATATAGAAATGAAGTTACTTGTAAGTACCGGACTCAGATGGTGTAGGTTACCCGGAAAGCTTGTCGAAGAACGCGTAGTGTTTCCCTGGCATGTTCTCTCTTCATTGCAACCTCAGCAGTCTCCTGCAACATCCCTTCAAACAGGTTCTCGCTGTTTTAATTTTCAATGAAAGAACCGTGAGTCACCGAACGGTCAAGATTGAGGAAAAAAAAAAAAAACGGTGCAAGTTTACACGAAATAACAACTCATGGTCACGTTCACATGCAGCGTTCCTGCACCTGTAAAGCTTTTTAATGAGGACCCTGCGCAGTTCACGCCTTGTGTGATTCACCTGAAACAAAAGAAAAGTAATCAGAATCATGAGCCTCGTGCAAAGGCAGATAGCTCGTCTATTAGATCCTAGTCTTCAGTGTGCAAGGCTTATACATGATGAATTGATGAAGGTGTGTCTGGTTGATCTTTCAACTTCTTTCTAACGCAATTCTCGTTAAATTTTCTCAAGATTTCCCGATTCCGTGTCCTCTCAGATCAGCAATGGTTGCGTGGTGAATGAACTGCAGCGCTTTCCTGTGTTGAGAAAACGAATGGATGAAGTTTTAGGGAACTTTGTGGGGGAAGGCCTTGAACGGTCCGAAACTATGATCCGTCGTATTATCGACATGGAGGTATTCTCTGATCCACTCTGGACTGTTTGAGCTCCTGATATTCTCCTGGTTTTTGGGCTTCTACTTTGGACTCATCTAGTACAATTTATTCATGTAAGATGTCAGTGTGTAGCAGTTTTCATTCATAGGATAGGGAAGAAGAAATGTATACATTAAGTTTCTCCGTCTCCTTTTGAGTTGACGCATGGAAAATTTAAAAAAAAAAAACATCATTTGCAGATGGTCCACATAAACACATCACACCCTGATGAACTTCTCTTCTTGGAATCACTCGCCGCTTAATGCAATAGCGTGAAAACCGTCTTTTCTCACTACCTTATTCCCTCCTTGTTTGCCCGTTTGCCGCTTTTCTTTACTTTGTATGTGATTAGTCCGCAAGTTCCGGCCGGCCCATACACAGTGTCCTAACCCCCACGGTGTGGCTAAAGCCAGGAGCCCCACTCACCTGCGGCCAACAAGATGCCTAAGGTGCACCGTGCACCGGGAGCAGCAATCAGGTGCAGGTGGTCTTGCCCCCCTAGCCTAGCTCCTTCCTTTTGTAATGCTTCTATTTAGGGAAAGAGCTCGCACGTTGCCTTGCGTAAAAAGCCAATTAAGGAATAACGCACACAGATACATATATATATATATATGTATCATTTTTTATTTTTAAATTTTTTTAAAATATATATATAAAACAATGCTTTCCCTCGGGGGTAACCCTACTATTGATTGCTACGCAAGTCATTGTACACTCCGACTCCTTTACCGTCTCCAAACCAAAATCAGTCTCTCTCCCTCGCTCGCAGGTTCCTCACTCCGCCTCTCTCACTTCCTCGCTTCCCTACTGCCTAGTCCTGCCTCCCGGTCGATCCGGTCTCTCGCCATGGCGGAAGAACCACCCTCGCAGCCACCGTCACCGCTCGGCCACTCCGTGATTCCCATCGTCAACAAGCTCCAGGACATCCTTGCCCAACTCGGGAGCCAATCCACCATCGACCTCCCCCAGGTTGCCGTCATCGGTAGCCAGAGCAGCGGCAAATCGAGCGTCCTTGAAGCTCTTGTTGGTCGTGATTTCCTCCCTAGAGGCTTGGGCACCTGCACTCGCCGTCCGCTCGTGCTCCAGCTCCTCCAGACCAAGCGCAAGGTCGGTGGTACGGATGAGGAATACGGAGAGTTCCTCCACTTGCCTGGAAAGCGGTTCTACGATTTCTCTGAGATCCGAAGAGAAATTCAGGTATCGTATTATCTCCTTTTTGTAGGAAGTGTGCAACTATTGGATGGATGGGATTGTGCTGATGTCATTGGTGTGATCTTTTCCTTTCTTTCTTTTTTTCTTTCTTTCTTCATTTTGATAAAATAAGTTGTCCCTCATTGGAAGGAAGGAAGGAACGCAATAGTGTAATTTTCTTCCCAACTGAGAAGGTTTTCTGATTAGTACGGTTTCATTCTAATAAATTGAATACATCACAGGACAAGCGTTCATTCTTTCTTTGTTATTGTCTCCCTCGGCTCGAAACAAACTATTTGCTCATAACCAGTCTTGTGTAGTCAAGACAGAAGCACAAGATAATATGTCATCCAGAGAGTTTTTGGGTGGTAGAGCATTTTTTTTTAGTACGCTTTCAGTCCCCAACTACCTTACTCTTGATAACAGGCCGAGACGGACAGGGAAGCCGGAGGTAACAAAGGGGTCTCAGACAAGCAGATTCGATTGAAGATTTTTTCACCAAATGTTCTTGATATTACATTGGTCGATTTACCGGGGTTAATAAAATTCCCAATTGGTGATCAACCCTCTGATATCGAGGCCCGAATCCGGACAATGATAATGTCATACATTAAAGTCCCTAGCTGTTTGATATTAGCAGTATCGGCAGCAAATACAGATTTGGCCATTTCGGATGCTCTGCAGTTGGCTGGAATGGCTGATCCGGATGGTAATTTTTTTCCATAATTATAAATTCATGCAAATTCATCATTTCCTGCATCATCATCTTATTAAGCTGATCCTACTGGCTTACTTTCTTCTGCATATTTCCCCTCACAGGGCATCGAACTATAGGTGTAATCACAAAGGTGGAGCGCACAATTTTGAGAGACTGCCTTTATGTAATCAATTGAGGTCATGTTGATTTACTTTTTGACTAACGTGTTCGCATGCTTTCTCATTTGGGGCTTTCAGTTGGATATCATGGATAGAGGTACCAATGCACGCGATCTGTTGCTTGGGAAAGTTACACCTCTTCGACTTGGATTTGTTGGTGTTGTAAGTCGTAGTCAAGAGGTAATCCTCTGGCATAGACGGATGCTATATAGACCATGATGTGCATGTCTATGCATCTGTAGTTGTGTTTGCAAATGTTAAACTACACTCTCTTCTATGCTTGGATTTTGATATGCATGTCTCCTTCTAGAGTGGGTGTATGTTCTAACTGCAGCATCATCACTAGTTCGATTTTCATCCTTTTTCATTGTTGCTAAATGCTCAAGTATCATGCTGGATTAGTCAGTAGCGTTTTTAGGTGGAATACCTTTTGCTGTGCTAGATATCATTCAATTGTTTTATGCAAAGCTCTCAGCTAAAGTCAGCTTTGTATATCTGAATTTTGCTTGGAAAGCATGGTTGCGATGGATGAAGCATATCCTGGTTTATAAAATTGTAAAGGTCATGAGTATTTATTTATTTGAAAATGAAAGAGCTAATTCAGTATTCCGTGGTAATGTACTTGGCAAATTTTGACATGTCCACCAAACACTACTTGAGATTTGCTTATCTGCTGTTACTAGCATGTCGGTGTTTGTTTCACTATGATAAACCATGCTTGTGTCTGTATTTGATATGTATTGTTATTTGGCCATTCGAATGTGGTTTCACTTGAACAGGACATTATGCTTAATAGAAGTATCAAGGATGCACTGGTGGCTGAGGAAAAATTCTTCTGTGGTCATCCTGTATGATACTTTTTTCCTTGGTCTTATATCATTCCTGCAATTTCAATCCAATTAATCTGTGTTTTTTTTCTCATGCCGTAGGTTTACAATGATCTAGCAGATCGATGCGGTATCCCTCAGTTGGCAAAAAAGTTGAACCAGGTACTGTTTGACATAGAGTTAAGCTCAAATACAAAAGACAAAACTCCCTTTTATACATGTTGGTTTATTTCCTTTCCAACTGGGAACAAACTATAGCGTTGATCCTTGATAGAAGGCGGAGGATGCAATCCTTCTGGATTTGTTTTTTCACTTTGCCAGCATAATTGAATCCTGCATGAACAACACTCCAAAAATCCTCTAAAAGCTGTAATTCGAGATATTATGAGAACTATTTAACTATTCTATTCATCCTATTTTCTTCTGAAGAAATGTTTAATTCTTACATTCGAAAGAGGGGTTGTATGAGGTCAATCCTCCACTTTTGCTGCTAGTCTTCTTGACTTGCTAGCTCACTTATCAGCAACCTAGTTTTTTCATTCTTTGGTGGTCACGTAATATTGTTTTGTACATATTTATGCTTCCTTCTAGATCAGAAAATGCTTGACCTATCCTGCAAGAACAGAGGGTTTGACCTCTTGGTGTGGACCAACGGGCTCTATTTGTCTCCTGAGAAGAAGTATTTGCAGTGAACTGGATGGGCAGCTGAATTTGTTTTCGAAATTTTTTGCAGATTCTAGTGCAGCACATTAAGGCATTACTTCCTGGGCTAAAATCGCGCATCAGCGCTGAGCTGGTTTCTGTTGCAAATGAGCATGCTAGTTATGGAGAAATCAGTGAATCAAAGGTATGCTGTACATTGATATTGAGAAGATTTGTTTTTCCCCTTTAAGGAATTTCATCTTCGTGACTATTCAGAAAAAGGGGGAGAAAAAGTAAGGAATTTCTTCTCTGTGAGACTGACCCTGAAATCAAGGCATTTTTTCTAGATGACTCAGTGTTTCTCCTCATGCGTCTGTCGAGCATAGCTTATCTCTAATTAGATAAGATTGTGCTGTCGGTAGATTAATTTGGTGTGGTAATGACAGTCTTCAAAGCAGAATCCTTCCTTCTGCATTTCTTGTACATATGGCTCATGGAAATTTCTTCTGTTCAATAGGATGGTCAGGGGGCTATGCTCATGGACATGTTGTTGGAATACTCTGAAGGTATCTTGTCTGCCTACACCTTGAGCATTTTCTGCTAGCGAACCCACCTATTTGTATGTTTGTTTAATTTTCTATTCGCATTAATATACTTGCCACTCATCTCACAATGTTTTTGCGAAACAGCCTTTTCATCAATGGTTGAGGGAAAAAATCAAGTAACATCAGCATCTAAAATCTCTGGTGGTGCTCGTATTCACTACATATTTCAATCAATTTTCGTCAAGACCTTAGAGGTGTGTCCAGATTGCAGTTGGCTTGCCTTTCCATTTCTAATATTTTGGGTTAATCAATGTTATTTTTATCTGCTTTTTTATATTGACATTTTAATAGATTCCGTCGAGATGTACGATCCATATCGATTAAATAAAGAAAATGTTGTGGGTTTATAAGAAAGTTGGGTACCGCCACTTATCAGCTTGAGCATTTAACTGGAAACGGGCCCAATCTCTTATGAGCTCACAACGAATTTAATATGGTATCAGAGCTAGTGGTCTCGCACCTTGCCTGACCTAAGTCCAGAAGCCTAGCTCGTGATTAGTTGATATATGCCCAAGTACGGAAGAAAATTGTCGGACTTGTGGCCAGTTGTCCCCTCTCATTTGAGACCGGAAGAAGAATACCCAGCTCATAGATAGTTGTTAAGGGCGAGTGTTTAATGGCATGTGGCAAAGTAGCCACGTTGTCATGTGAGGGCGAATATTGAGATTTACGATCCTACATCGATTAAATAAAGAAAATGTTATGAATTTATAAGAAAGTTGGGTACCGCCACTTATTAACTTAAGCATTTAAGTGAAAATGGGTCAATCCCTTATGGGTTCACACAATGAATTTAACAGATTCAATGAGATGTATCTTGACCTTGATTCCTAATAATAGATGAAGTGCGTTTATCCTCAGCTCCTTGCTTTTTTTAAATCCAAAAATTATTCTCATTAGTGTAAGTCGAGTATGGAAGTTACTCGTGTTCTTCTTTGATTATTTATTGTTTTTATGAATAATATGCTTGAGTTTTCATGAATTTGCTTGACTAAGATAATGATTTTGAGGATTTCTGCAGGAGGTTGATCCATGTGAGGGCTTGACTGATGATGATATTCGGACTGCCATTCAGAATGCGAGTGGTCTTAAAGCTGATTTATTTGTGCCAGAGGTAGCTCTTGGCAGCCTTCTCTTGAGTAGAATCTCTAGAGGGTTTATTTCTTTGTGCTCATTCATTTCATGATTTTTATGCATAAGCTTGTGAAAAATGCCTGTATTAGTGTAGAATCAATGTGAAGTTGATCTCATGTTTGTAATTCTAGGCACCATTTGAAGATCTCGTGCAAAGGCAGATAGCTCGACTATTACATCCTAGTCTTCAGTGTGCAAGGTTTATATATGATGAGTTGATAAAGGTGTGTTTAGTTGATATTTCAAGTTCCTTCTAAAGCAATTCTTGTTACATTTTCTCAAGATTTCGCGATTCCTTGTCCTCTCAGATGAGCCGTAGGTGTATGGTGAATGAGCTGCAGCGCTTTCCTGTTTTGAGAAAACGAATGGATGAAGTTTTAGGTGACTTTCTGAGAGAAGGCCTTGAACGGTCCGAAATTATGATTCGTCATATTATCGAAATGGAGGTATTTTCTGATCTACTTTGGACTGTTTGTTCTTCTGATATTCTCCCTTTTCCCCCTCTTATTTTTATGCTTCTTTCAATATAATTTATTCATGTAAGATGTCGGAGTGTAATACTTTTCATTCATAGGATAGGGAAGAAGAAATGTATAATTTAAGTTTCTCCGTCTTCTTTTGAGTTGACCCATGGGGGAAAAGAATCAATTGCAGATGGACTACATTAACTCATCACACCCAAATTTTATTGGTGGGAGTGAAGCTGAGGAAATAGCACTGCAGCAGATCAAAGCCTCTAGACCGCCATTGCCTATGTGCAAGCAGCAGGTATTCACCAATTATTGTCCTTTCATTTTAAATCTGTGCGAGTCTTATGGTGGTTAATGCTTCAAGATATGTTATTTCTGGTTGTCCATTAGGATGGTGTGGAGCTCGATAAGGCACCATCATCTGAAAGAAGGATGAAGTCCAGGGCAGTCCTTGCAAGGCCCGTTAATGGCACTGTCCCTGATCAGGTGATTTTATGGCTTCGTTTGACTTTCTTTTGCTAATCACTGGATGGTTGTCTTGACTTCTCTGAGGCATCTCCCTTGGTTGTGCTGGGCAGCCTGTTCGCCCAGTTGTGGACAATGACAGAGGAGTAACTGCAGGTAATTAACTTTCCTGGAGAAGCGTCCGTGGCAATTTTCTCAAACCTCTGGAAACATTTTCTTTGAAGAGTATTGTTTAAAGGAGCTTTTCCGCACGTATTTGTTGGCTGTTACACTGTTCATTAATTTAATTTTCAAACATAGATGTAAAAGCTTAGTGTTCTAATTACTATGTAAATGATCAGGAAACACTACTGGTTCCTGTCGGGGTATTTCTTCAATTTTTGATGGCATTGATAGCTGTTCGTCCGCTAAAGTAATCTCAATAAGCAAGCCACATAGCGAACCGGTTCAGACTTTGGAGCAAGTCTTCTCCATGTTACATTTGAGGGAGGTATTAGGTCGTCTCTTTGTCTTCCAGTTCTTGACCCTCATGTGTCATGCTTGGAAAAATACTGTGGGTTAGAAATCACACTTAGCCATGTCAATTTTGCTTTGCAGCCGCCTACTGCTGTCCAGCCTTCAGAAAACCATCCCGAGAACGAGGCCATTGAAATTGCAGTCACAAAACTGCTGCTCAGATCATACTATGACATTGCTAGGAAGAATATCGAGGACTTTGTACCTAAAGCAATTATACTTTTTCTGGTAAGTTGCATGGTGTTTCTGATTGTTCCTTTCCAGGGCTTTGCTTTCCTATCATCAGGGAAAAATTTTTCCTTGTATGTGTGTGCTCCAGTTATATTATTTATGCACCTTTTGTACTTAATTCAACAGACAAAGCAATGTTCTACTAGAGCTGATTCTCTCTCTCTCTCTCTCTCTTTCAGGTGAATCACACAAAGTGTGAACTGCACAACGTCTTGATTGAAAATGTTTACAGGTGCAAGAACGCTATATGTGAACATGACCTTGTCATGTGATTTCGTCTAAACTTGCACCTTTTTCTCAATCTTGACCCTTCGGTGACTCACAGTTCTTTCATTCAAAATTAAAACAGTGAGAACCTGTTTGAAGAGATGTTGCAGGAGACTGATGAGGTTGCAATGAAGAGAAAACGTACTGGGGAAACACTATGTGTTCTTCGACAAGCTTTCCAGGTAACCTACAACATCTGAGTCCTGTACTATTAAGTCAAGTTCCCAATTAAATATGTTTAATCGAGCTTCATTTCTTTATGCATTTCTATGCATGTTATGCCTAGTGATTGTTTCCTCATTCATGGCAGACACTGGATGAATTGCCATTGGAAGCTGAAATGGTTGAGAAGGGCTGCAACCTGGGCTCTGACTCACGTGGATTGCCGAGGGTTAATGGGTTAGCCTCCTCCTCATCATTGTACTCTACTAGTTGTACTAGTTGTAGAGATTCATGCGCTGCATCCCTCAAGAACCCAGAAGGCAAAAATTCATCTCACTCGGGTGAACTGCTGTTCCCACTTTATCCCGTGGTCGATTCCAATGGAAGTACTGGACTCCCCGCAAATGCCCTGTCACTCTTCCAGAGCTGAATATAGAGCCATTGGCTTATTGATGTCTGGGTTACCGTCAGAAGGGGAAATGGATTTATAGCATATTGTTCAACACAGGTGCAAGTCCCAGTTCTGGGCATGTCTTCCCTGACTGGAAGTCCTGCTCCCTTTGATATGCAGTTTTGCCCGTCAGCACATGCCGTGATCAGCATGATTAATTTCGGGTCCTCGTCCTGGTTGTCATGGAGCGTCTTGATTCTCTTACATTTGTTCTTTTGCTCTCGGGTGAAGTTTGGCCCGTGCGGCTGTTCACAGACGGAATGCAACTCGAGCAATAAGATGTTGGCCGCCATGTATAGCTTGAAGGCGGCCATTTAGCTCTCTAGTTGTTATGGTCCGGTAATCTCTTCCGGAAAGTCGGTCTTACGCTTTGAGCTTTGGCCATTTCTCCCTGAATTCGAATTCACACCCATTTTGATCATATCTAAGCTGTCAAAAGTAAATGTAGATTCATCTTGTTGCCTGGACCGCAGATGGACCGTAAAAATAAGGAAAAGAAAATGACTTTGGTAAGTAAATGCAAAAAATAAAAAAAAATCAGTTCTTGGGGAGATTCGAACTGTTAGGACGTCATAAAGGAGGAGAGGAGAGGTGTGGATAGTTTTTAAAATTGAATCGAATCGGACTGAGAATTGGTCAGGACATGAGTTTATATATTAAATCAGGTTTAATGAATCGAATAGTATATTTAATAATATTATTATCAATAAATTGATATAATATTATAATTTGATAATAATTTATAATAAAAATTATTAATAAATTATTGTATTAATTTAAGTTTAATATAAATATAATAAAATAAATATATTATAATAAATTTTTTAATTTTAAGCCAGTCTATTTTTTAATATGTTCAATTGAGTTTGTTGATCCGAACCGGTCATTTTAATTGGATTCGATTACATTTAAAATACAATTTGGTTAATTCTACAAACCGAATAGATGAGTGACAGTCCCGGTCGAGCCAGTTTTGCAGGCCTGTCCGGTCCAATTTTTAAAACTAGAGGAGGATAATTTGCCGGAAAAACAGAGAGACAAGGACGGCTCCAGCAACAATGAACGTGGAAGAAGAGGTGGAGCGGCTCAAGGAGGAAATCAAAAGGCTGGGTGCAGCCCAGTCTGACGGTTCCTACAAGGTATAATTTCATCAGGGCATTTGGCAAGATCCGATCTTCTCTATCTCTTTTTTCCTGATGGATAGTTCTCATGCAGTAATCGTTTGTTCTGCGTGTTTTGGGTCTGCCCTCGATTGTAGTGTCGATCTCGATCATTCTGTGCTCCTCGGCTCGGATGCGTAGTTTCTGACATCCTGGTCGTCTCCTGAACATGGCCAAATGCGTAGATTTGTTGTTGATGAAGCCGATTGGCTGATGTAAAAAACTGTTTGGGTTCGAGGAACATAGCACACGTTCCAAAGAATGATGCATCGAAATAAAATGTACCTTTGCTATAAATTACATCAGAAATTCAGAAAGTCTGGAGAGGTGACTCCATGCTTATCCAGTTTGCTAGGAAGACGACTGGTCTCCTTTCATCTAAATGGTGCTATCTCAGCCTCAAACGAAACATCTTTTTGCATGCCCCAGTACTCAAGTTGCTTTAACATATCATACATTGTTTATATGTTGATGATCAGAATGGCTTCTAAGTTTTGCTCTCAATCTCACAGAGTTTTCTTTTTCTTGTAATGGTAACCAAGTGCATCTCTATCCGAGAAAAAGGCCTTTCCGAATCCGATGAATGCAACTTCCTTCGAGAAAGCTGATGGGCGATATGTCGAAAGTTTCGGAATTCCTTTTAGCTGAACTGGTGTTTCTCTGTTTCAAGGTGACATTTGGTGTGCTATTCAACGATGACAGATGTGCCAACATGTTTGAAGCACTAGTGGGGACACTTAGAGCGGCGAAGAAACGCAAGGCTGTGTCGTATGATGGCGAGCTGCTGCTGCAAGGTGTCCATGATAATGTCGAGATCACCCTCAAGCCTGCTCCACCAGCTGCTACAGCCTAAGCTTTGCGTGGAGAGTTGAGAGACAAGAGTCTATGGAACTTTGCTTCTTCTACATCTTACAAGGTTGCTTCCCGTAATGAACCTATAATATGTTCAGAGAGTGTTAAGGTTGTCTCCCTATGATTCGTGATGCACGTATACTGATATGTGTAGTCTGTAATACAGTATTTTACACCATTCTGGTGAACTTCAATCCCCGCTTGCACTTCACCCATTCTTTTTGTCTTTCCTTATGGCCTTATGTTTAAAAAATGTTTTGGGTAACCTAAGAGCATTCTTCAAATGATCTCCAAGGAAAAGTTCCTGGTTTGCATCTTCTGTCATTTGAGGATGGGGAGGATAGACTTATTGGTTGTCTCCCTTGAGGATAACTTTCATTGCCGGTGACACAGTATCCTACATTTTCTTTGAACCCCCTGTTGGACACTCCTTGATTCAAAGAATTCCAGAGTCTAGACGTAGGGACAAAAGTTGGAAATGGCTGCATGAAGGACAATTTAGTTGAACTCTCGGAAGGACCTCTGTTCATTTTGTTTAATGAACCAGTGAAAGTAGCTAAAGATGCTCAGGATGTTCATGCGGTAACGCTTTCAAAGCTAATCTGAAGAACAAAAGAGAACGCAAGCCCAGAGAAAAGAAGGCGAGAAGTAGTTGGAAGTTAAGACACTTCTTAGCAGTATACAATACTCGGGAAAACATGAATCATGAAAAGGCAGTGGACTGCAAACTAAAAGAATATGTCTTCAGACAAAAACTCCTCATAAACGAGGAACATTCACGGGAGACAGTATATATTAACTTCCACCAGTTGATAAGATATCAACTAGAAGATTCCCCCAAGCTGATAATCTTTCATAATTCAGGGAGCAGAAGACAAAAATGGCATCTAAACAATATCATGTCATGCTGCTCCCATGGCTAGCTTTCGGCCACATGCTCCCATTTCTAAAGCTTGCCAAGAAACTGGCTGAGAAGGGTCTCCGAGTCACATTTGTCTCCAGTCCAAGGAACATTCAAAGGCTGCCACCGATTTCTCCAAACTTGTCAGGAAACATAAATCTTGTCAAGCTCCCATTGCCAATAGTCGAAGGCTTGCGTGAAGACTGTGAAGCCACAATAGACTTGCAGCCTGAGAAGATAGAGTTCCTAAAGAAGGCTTGTGATGGGCTGAGAGAGCCTTTGGAGCAACTCTTGCTCAAGGAATTGCCCGACTTAATCCTCTTCGACTTCGTCCAATGCTGGGTACCTCAAGTCGCAGCCAAATTCGGTGTGAGATCGGCCTTCTTCAGCGCATATGCTGCTTCTACACTGGCTTTCATCGGGCCACCTTCCGAGCTCAGGTCCGCAGGCCGGAGAAAGAGACCTGAGGACCTTGCGGTGCCTCCAAAGTGGTTTCCCTTGACCTCGCTCATCTGTCAGGGCCCTCATCAGGCAGCAATAATGTATAAGAACCTCAAATTTCCCGACGTTTCGGGAATGTCAAGTGGGCAGAGGTGGGAAAAGACATTAATGGGGTCTGACTTTGTGGCTGTGAGAAGCTGCCCTGAGTTCGAGTCAGAGTACCTCGCCCTTCTGATGGAAATCTACAAAAAACCTGTTTTGCCAGTTGGGTTACTGTCCCCGAATTTTGAAGAGAACACAAACTCGATTAACTCAACCTGGTCCACGGCATCCAAATGGTTAGACATGCAACCAAGAAAGTCAGTTCTCTTTGTTGGATTCGGGACTGAGTACAAGATGCCCATTGGGCAGATCCATGAGCTAGCTCATGGGCTCGAGATCTCAGGCTTGCCGTTCCTATGGGTTATAAGGAAGCCTGAAGGAACCGACAGCTCACAACTGCTTCCAGACGGATTTCTAGACCGAACAGCAGACAGGGGACTGGTCTCACTTGGCTGGGTTCCACAGGTGAAGATACTTTCTCACCCAGCTATTGGAGGGTGCCTCTACCACTCAGGGTGGAGCTCCATCATCGAGTCTCTGGGATTCGGTCTACCACAGATTCTCATGCCCATGGTGGATGATCAAGGGCTCAATTCAAAACTGCTGGTTGAGAAGGGGATAGGATTTGAAGTGCCTAGAAATGAAGATGAGTCATTTACAAGAGAAGGGGTTGCCAAGTCCATAAGATTCGTGCTGGTGGAGGCGGAGGGAGAGACCTTGAGAGAAAAGGCAGGGAGTATGAGAACGATTTTTGCTGATCACAAACTTCATGACGGCTACATAAACAAGTTCATTGAGTACCTGTCAGAAAACGAAAACTGGTCATCACATCCAAATATCTATTAAACTTGGAGAGAGCATATGAAAAATTGATGGTCCAGGCATCGAGCAGCATGATATGATATTTCAAAGAACTAGTAGAGTTTTCTGACGTATTCAGCAAGGAGAACTATTGTAGTAGGTTACTCTTATCAGTTCATGTAATTGTTTTCGAGCTTACATTAATTAATAAAAATGAAACGATTAAGTATAACTTGCAGCTGCTCTTGAAAACTTCTGCAGATAAATCTCAAGACCTTTGAGCGCCAACACCGCTTTTTCAGTCAGCAAACAGCTAATCTCAAGAAACACTAAATAAGCTCAAGAATGAGCTTTGCAATACTGACAATCTGTCATCAACTCCATCACTGCAATATTTTCCAAATTCTCCAGGTAAGGAAGGTGGATAGGACATAACAGGACAGAGTTCTGGAGGCCTGAAAGTAATCAAAATTAGAGGAAGGAAAGGCATACTTGGCTAGATTAAGAATTCACAAGTTAACAGACCCAAATGGAGACATACAATAAAAGCCATAGGACTCTATGGTTCTCAATTCCTTTTCAACATTTTCATCCAACTGTATCCGAAACATGATAGGAGGACAATAAGTTAATTCTTTTCAAGCTGATGATGGGTTTACATATTTCGACATTAAGGCTCTTACAGCAGAAAACACTCTAATACAAATTACAGGAAAAATTAACTGCAATCCTCCTAAACTTCATATCCGGGATTTACTTTCTGCTGGACATCTCCATAACTCTCCAGCTCTTCTATATCTTCAGGACTGCCCAGAAACAGAGGAAGCCTCTGGTGCAGTTTAACAGGCTGCAGAGAAAGAATCCTATTTTTACCATCAGAGCCTTTGCCCCCTGCTTGCTCTGCAAGAAAACTCAATGGATTTGCCTCATAAACAAGACGGAGATGGTCCCTTGGGTTCATCGCTACACCTCCATACAGTAAGGTTCGGTGAAAATCAGCTACCAGAGAACATATGTAACGGGCCGAATACTTTTTCGGATATTTTCCCTTTCCTTGACGTATGGTATCAATGTACTGCCTTAATCCCTCTGGCCAGTCAAAGTACCTTGCATCATTTACAGAGTATATTTGCCCTAAAAAAGAAAGAACCCATCAAGATAATGGAACAAAAACGTTCAACTCTCTTAAGAATTAGATGCTTATCAGGCAAGCATGGGATCCCAACCCATCCAAATCAAATGAATCGATTTACAGAATTCCACCTTCCTCTTGGAAAATATGCAAATAATGGAGTGCATGCTAGATTGCAGAATCTGAAAAACATACAGTAGATTATTTATCAACATTCTCTATCAAAAAGAGAAAAGTTGTAACTGGAAAGTTTTTTTCTAAGTTTCTCCCCCTTTTTTAATTTTTTTTTATCAATAAAAGAAGTTCATTCATTAAAACATGGAAGAGAAACTTCCTTAAAAAATATAGAGCTGTTCATTGCCAGGCCAATATCCTAACTTGGCCAAATCATGTGCATCTCTGTTATCCAACCTAGGAATCCAAGAACAAGACCAATGTACAAAAACCTCAGCCACCAAAAATTCTGAAGAACATATTGATAATCCCAGGAAGGAGATAGCTTTCTATTTATAGACAAGACTACATCATGGGCATCAGAATGGAAGGAGACAGAGAACCATTTCCCGTTCACTGCTATATCCACTGCTATGAACAAAGCTAATGCTCCTACATGTGCTGGAGATTGGGCTTGCCCTTTCTTGTACCAGCTCAAAACCTTTCAATTATGTAAGAAAGCCACCAAACTGCAACTCACAAGAAGCAAGGACAAAATCTTGCAAGTTCTAGAACATCAAACCTAAGTTTACCTCTTGGAGGAATCTTTAAATTCGGATGAGTGAGAATAAAGTCCCCTGTAGTATGGTCCAATGTAAAAGCGTGTGTTCCTGAGCCAAATGTGGCACAGAGAACTGTAGCAGAAGAATAGAGAATATAGGCAGCAGCAACAAGACGGGTTCCACTCTGAAGTGAATTCAGTTGGGCCTTCTCCTCTGTTGGCAGATGGTCAAGTTCCACAAGTCGGTTATAAATCCCAAAGATGGTTCCAGTTGGTATAGAGGCATCAATGTTACGGGATCCATCAAGGGGATCTGTCACCACAACAAATGGTCCATCATTGGAGATCCATATCGGAGTGTCATCTTCTTCTGATGCCATGACTGCCACTTTCCCCGAATTCCGGAGAGAGGACAGAATAATTTCATTCTGCAGACAATGCCGAGTAATGGTCATGTTGAAATATAGCACAATCATATTATTGATTTGAATTACAACCTGAAAAATTCAAAATTCTCTATCCTCTATAAGAGCTGTCCACACCAACACCATCAAACCCATAAAACTGACAGCTCTGGTCAAAAGGAAGCAAAGCAAATATCTGTTTTTCTTGAGTGAGCATAGCTTTGCATCAAAACAACTTCAAAACTTCCACTACAGCATAAGACGCACCAGACTATTCTAAAGCATTAAGCTTCTAGGAGCCAAAAGACCAAAAAATTTTACAGCCATATTCACGCATATGAGCTCTTGTGCTGGTGGACTTACAACGGTAAGGCCAAAATACATATAGAACTACAGGGGACAGAAAGAAACAGAAGCAACAGAGTCCAAACTGGACCACGCCATTTGATACTACATTATCCACCACTTTATCGCACAGTTTAAGCTAATAAGAGAGTGACCAACAATGCTGCTGAATGCAATTCCACACACGCTACAAACAATCCGAACATCACAAGATTCAAGAAAGATGTGACAACGCGAATTGCAAAAAATATATATATTGAATTTGTTAGTTCAAGCAACAGTAAGCTATGCCGAGCAAGAGCAAGAGAAGTGGGAACGCAGTCATCAGCGAAACCAACCGAGACAATGTCGAGGGGCTTCGGAGCATCTCTTCCAGTCCCACCATCGACACTGCCCACTATGTCATTCTGTCTCCCGAGGCTCGAATTGAATGGAGAGGCCACAAGAGCAGCGATTCTCTTGCAAGCGTACTGAATATGATCGAACAGGATCACCAGGCCGTCACCCACATCGATTCCTCCCTTACCCGCATACTCTGTCAACGTGCGGAACCCGTTGCCGCCGTCGCAGTTACTCGCTTGAGATCTGACGGAGAAGGAGAGGCCGTGGAAAGATGCCATTTTTCTGGTGGGTCTGCGAGCTCTGACTTGGGGTGGCAGGAAGGAGCTGAATGTTCTCTGTTTTGATAGAAGGTGGGCTCTTGGTGGGATGAACGGAGTTGCGGAGCCTGTGGCTGTAATGGAGGATTGCATATTAATTATTACAGCATATGTCCTGTAAGTAGATGATGAACACTACTGGAAGAAAAAAGAAGAGAAGGCACCAGTAGCAAGCAGACAAAAGCGAGGATGACACCGGCCGGAAAACCGGTGAAAGGCAGGCCAAGCGGCGAGGGAGGAACGGGCAGCTCAGCCCGCAAAGCCCGGCGCAAATGGGCGGGCTGAGCAGAGAATTGGGCTCGGCCGAGATTCGATCGGGCTTAGCTTGTGAAGCGCCGTATGCCCAGAAAAGTTGCACAGAATATATAGATCAATTCTTGGTACTCTTAAGATTTCTTCACAGTAGGAATAAGAACCAATTGCTTGAGTGAATACATTCAAAAAATTTTCGTAGGTCTGTGGTAAAAGCAACAATCTGTAACAATGGAAAAAGGGATGTATATGTGGCAACTCTACTTTATTTTGGGATGGAACAAGAACGAGAACTTGTGCCGGACACTCGAAGTGAAGCTCCATGCCGATCTGAGGGCCGGCTAAGAAGAGTGAGACGACCAAGGCATCTCATTGCTCGGTTGCAGCACTTGCAGCACTCAGGTCCACGGACAGATCAAGAGCCTGAACCATCAAGAAACAAAAATCATCAGTAACCAAGTCAGCAGAACATCCAAGAACCTCATTGAATCCATAAAAGAGGAGGCTCGCTGCGATTTTTTGACAAGAGCAGCTCACCTTTCCGGTGATTTTAGTGTACATTGCAAGCACATCCTTCACTGTCGACTCGAAGTGCGTGGTAGCATCATAGCTCTGCAGGAAAAGGAAAAAAAAAAAAAAAAGGCCGTTCGATGCTACATCTCTGATAGAGCTATGAAGTAAAAGACAGTCAAGTTCAATCAAGACAATATCACGAGAGCTTCCAACTCACAGCAGATATAAAGCAGTTATCTTCTTCATGGTTGTTCGTGGGGACATAACGGTCATAGGTGTCGAAGAATATCTCATCCACTGGCCCGAGCAGGTCTATCCCGGGCTTCAGTTCCTCCTCCGGCTTGTTGGTTTCTGCTTCTGTGGTGACCAAAGCAATGTACTTCCCTTTCGGAGCCACATTGTGAGCATAGGAGCAGCAAAAGAGGTACCTGTGACAGCGCTGTCAACTTGCAACATGGATCTGGAGCATTTACTACTTGCTTAGAACTGTACTAATGTCAATGAGGACTTACATGTCTGACTGTCGACCGAGTTGCTTCTGCGGCAAAATAACCTGAGCTGAGTGAGAATCATTGGTGTCTGGGATCGGGTGGCTCATGATACAAATAGCACGTGCAACTTTCCCAACCTTCTCGACCTTTTTTGTTGAAAGAACAACAGAAGATTTAATCAGATATTGAGTGGTATTTTCAAGGTTAGCCTTTGGATCTGAGATAACAGCAAAAGCATTTTTACCTTGTCGGGCAAATACGAGGGATCACAGACAACTTTCTTGCACTTTGCAGTTTCTCCGTCGGAGCTAACACCGATGGCTTTTCCACTATCGTCAAACTCCACCTTTTTATTCAATTAACAAAGTTTAGAATGGCATTCTGCCGGTAGAATCTGATTGTTGACAAAATTCAGAGACTATTTTTTCCCCTAAACTTCCCATTCATAGGACTTGGGTAAGTAGAAATACTGACCTTACAATCTGGCTTGTTAAGCATGTAAGTTCCACCATACACCGCACTTAAACGTGCGAATGCCTACAAAATGAAATCAATCTAGTCAGTGGAAGAGAATCTGCCTTCGCCTTGACTCAGAAACTCAAGTGAAGATGGATGAACCTGAGGTAACTCTCCCAGCCCATACAGTGGATAGATGTAGGGAGAGCCTCCATTGAAACGTGCCAAGGACTCTGCATAGAGCTTCACATGGAACAAGGAAACAATTACAAAAAGAAGAAGAACAAGAGCATTGAGGAAGCTCCAGTGAACTGGAAGAAAACAGAGAAGATGTTCTACCTTCATTCTCTTCACAAAGTCCATTGCAGGCTCATCCAAGTACTTATCGTCAATATGAAGTGCCAAAGCATGCCCAATAAAATCAACGGTATCATCTTCAAGCCCATATTTCCTAAAGTGACACAGAAATTGCTCGTAAGAACCAGTACTTTTTCTGAAATTTACGTAATGTTTCAGAATAAGGATGATATATATGAGACAAAACATACGAGATGAGCTCTCTTGCAGTGACTTTATGCAAGTCCAGGCCCTCATGAGATTTGGGGTCATCCTCCTCAAAGTCCTGCACGTAAATGAAGAACTTCCTTGCACGCCGCTTCTCAAACAGCCCCATTAATGGAGACTTGAGAGCTTCCACATCCGTGGCTGGGACTTTATGAATCTGGAAGAAAGAGACTTCTTTGTCAGTCTGTCATTTCCGTGATCAAGGATCATGTTCTGAAGACATTAAAGTTTAATTTCTGCTTACTTTTCCCTTGTTGTAGACGAAACTGCCATCAACCACCTTGAAGTTAAGATACTTTGTGACATCAGTGTGAATTAGAACCCGAACCAAAGCTTCATTGGCCATCATGAACTACAAAAACGTATCAGAGAAGTGAGAGCCAAAAGCCAAAGGAAAAGGACAAATACAGCAACTGATGCACTCTAAGAAGAAGGGTCAAAGAATGCTGATAGTACACTTGTTATCCAGTAAAAAGATCAATGTTACTTCCTATCAGTGCTAGCCTTTGATGGTGTAAAAAAATTAGTAAAAAGATTACTATTAGGCTGGTAGTCTTGGCCAACAATACCATCTTAAGAACTCCTAAGAATGCTCAACTTCAAACTAGATACACGAGGCACTAATTTCATGATAACAAGACACTGAAAACAACAGAGAATTGCCTACAGGAACAAATTAGAATTCTTTCAACAAAGAACAGCACAAGAAAAATAAACAGACAATATTGCAGCAAGCTGAAATAGAAACAAAAACATAATCGTGTCAAAGCTGGTTCAACATTTACTATAGATGCGACAGGTAGGATGTGGCTACCTTGGGCACCATATCGACATTGAACTCCCTGCTGGCGCCCAGGCTTTCTGGGGGTTTGTCACTCCCCTTGAAATGTTTCCAGAGCTGTGGCCAAAAGGACAAACATTCTGTTTTCATCAAGCAAAAGGAAACTCGGAGGAATTTGAAAACTTCAAGAAAAACAAAGAGAGGTTGCTGCAAAACTTTAAGATGCAAAATAAGTAGAGTTTCACCTGATTAAGATTGAGAGAGGTCGATTCTCCACCATAGTAGTCATTCTTGTCCATATGTAACACCTGTTTCGATGGATAAAAATTCAGCCTACAGACTGGATATCCTATAACTGATGTCACTATAAAACTGCAAAAACTTGGCGCCACGTGAATTGCTGGTAGAGAACGTTTCCATATGATTTATCCTTGAAATGGATCCAAACAAACAAAACCGATCCCTAAAATTTCTAAAAACTTGTAGATCCATGAGGGATGATGAGGACATGTTCTTCTAAACTTTGGAATTGCCTAGATTTCCATTCAAGTGGACATGGTTCTCAGATCAATCTAAAGCCTGTAAGATCCTTCTTTAAATGTGAACCCATGTTTCTGCTTCGAAGACCATTTAGCTAGTTAAAAGTGGGTGAAAATTCCGTTGCATATTAATGTAACATTACAGATTCAGCCAGACAAGGTGCCGTTCTCTTACTTGAGCGACAGCTAACACATCCCCATGGATGTCGACTTATGACATGTTCAGTACTCTAGTTCACAAAAGAATGTCACATACCATTCTTGCTAGAGACGAGATGATTAAAAATGCGGGATGGAATGGACTATATAGACAGACCTTGAGGCCATCAACGGAGAGGAGGCCGCTGAGGATGCATTCCTTGAGACCTGTCCCCAGCACTATCACATCGTACTCTTCATCCATTTCTCTCGATCACAATATTACCAGGAAAAAAAAATCAGAACAGAATGATAAGAAGAGACGAAGGTGAGGCAATAAGAGAGCAGGAAGAGGAAAGATTAAAGGGAATGCTGTGAGAGAATGTAAGAGAAGTGCTGGCTTATAGAGGAGTTTGTGATCCAGAAGTGGTCATTGGAGCTTGAGGTGATCCTACGTTCTCTCTTCCTTGGACACATGGAAGCTCCCCGAGAAGAAAGGCAGCATATCTCGTGCAAACACAATGTTGTCTACATACCATATGCGTGGGTCTTAGACTTGGAAAATCATGACAAAGGAAAAAGGGAACGAAGATTGTAGTAAGATTTCGACCGTGCTCAGACTGGCCCAACGCTATAAAGTCTCCAACATGGTAGTGATGACGGTCTTCTTAAGCTTTTTTGGGCAAGATATTGAGCGAGTTGTCGTGGATTTTGGTGGTTGTAACCAAGTCTGATGAGGATTCCATGAAGCGGGAGACTATGTTTGATGGGTCTGACCTAATTTCCAAAACGAAGGTATTCTTTCAATGCATGTGGCAGGCATCCTCAGGCTACAAGTTGAAAAAGACTATAGTCTAGACACCAGACTGAATCTTCTGGTTCTTATGTACTCACTCTGTCATTTCTCCGGTAGCATGATTCCCCTATGCTGGTCCATTAAGAGCGCACTACATTCTCTTCCCAGAATGCGATATATATAAGTTGAATCAGTTAAAAGGAAATGCAGGAAGATAACAAAGTGATGATTCTGTTCTTAAGAAGACGATCACTGATTCTTTGTGTGCTTGGATTCGTTTACATGAAATGCTTCCTTTGGCTGTCAGTCCTTTTCCACTGCAGCTCAAAGCCAAAGCCTAAGCCTGAACCTAACTCATCAACCTGATTCTGACCTCCCAGTCGTCGGAGAAAATCATGGAAAGACGAGAAACAGTTATTTTTACTTGTAAGGTACATATCAGATTCTTTTCAAAATCACACACTTCCAGATGGCTTCATGTCTGTGCTGTCTGGTCGAACAAAAACCATTACCACAAACTATAACACAAACTGCCAGGCCCCAAGAGTCCAACCTAACGCCAAAAGGACTGGTTCTTGATAGTGGCATTTCCTTTCATGCTTCTTGCCATGTAATCCAGAGTCCATTTCTCAAATGTGCAGTCTGTGAAGTCGTAGTAGCCGCCGTGAAGGGAGAGCGTTCCCCTCATCACTCTCTCCTCTATCCATGGGTAAGTCAGCAGATTCGAGAGCGAACAGTTCAGAGACTCCTGTAATCGGAAGAGTATCATGTCAAGAAATAGTTTCAGATCTTCTATGAAAATATCCCAGCCATGTACTGAGAGAATATCAAGGAGTTCAATGCCTTGTAAACTATTGCAAAACTTGAAGTTTAAATTTAAATAATGATATACATTCTAAAAACTCAATTCTCCATTTACCAGTGTATATCAAGCACCATTTAACATTGTCCTTGTGAGTATCGCTAGTAGATTGATCCAATGGCGAAACTTGGAATTTGAATCAGATTTGCCAACATATGCCCGGTATATTTGTCTCAGACAGACAAGAGGATGAAAGAATCACCATATTAAATTTTAAAAAAAATTCATAGATTAGGATTATATGACAATAGAAAAAAGCACCTTCTCACAGTGCCTGCATTGCTGATCAAAGCTGTGGTTTGAAGCAGTAGCCTTTGTGCTTATGCTTGCATTCCTTGCAACTCTCACCCAGCTCTTGATGAAGCTACCGAAGATGAATTTGGATGTATTAGGAAAAAGAGAGAATATACAAATGGATGCTCAGCAGGTGACAAGATATCAAAAAGTAATATGAAGGACTAAGAAATCTGCAGTTAAGTAGACCTTGAATAATCTGAAGTGTCCTGCATACTCATAAGGGCACGAATGCCACCACAACAGCTATGTCCAATTACAAGTATATTTTCAACCTGCAGAAAGGGTAAGATATTAATCTGACTTCAAAAACACAAATAATTCCATAAGGCTCCTCAAAGAGCTCAACTTAAAAATAAGGAACCAGAATGAAATTTTACCATGAATAACTTAATTATGTATGGAAAAAATTTTCTTTTTCATGATCAAACTAACCATGTTTAGGGACTCTCCATAACTACTATAGCTAAGATTTGACTTCTGTAGCAATATTCAACTTCCTTTCATTGAGATATAGGAAATCTAACTCAAAATTTTAAATTTGCAAACTGCAAGTATTTTGTAGTGCACATATTACCAGAAATGCAGGCATAACTTTAATTGGACAAAAAGCATGCTTATATGCAGTACTCACTTCAAGAGAATTAACAGCAAATTCCAGAGCAGCATTTGTTTCTGAAGGCCCATTCTGCAAAACAAAAAATGAAAATGGAAAATGGAAATCAGATCAGCAGATATCTACTAACAATTCTTACTGATAGATATCTGCCAGCAATACCAAATCATAAAACACAAAGATTTTCCCGGCAGAACAACTTTAGAGTGAAGATGCAAAGGAAAGAGATGATTAAATAAAGTGGATACCTCAAATGGCGGGACAAGGTTTGCAACGTTGCGGATCATGAAGGCTTCCCCAGGTTGAAATCCTAGGATAACAGAAGGACAAACCCGAGAATCCGCACAAGCAATCACCATGAACTGTTTTAAGAAGAGCAGATGGTGACATATCGCGTTTGCAATTTACATGACGTAAAATGTGAATAATCAGACTAATTAAAATCATCACCTTAGGTGATTGACTTTTAGCAAGATTTTCGTAGTGCTCCATATTTTCCCTGATTCATAGAAGCCATTCATGAGATCATCTTAGTCATTCAGAAATTAATGGAAAACAAAGCTTCTCCTCACGTGAAAATATTTCCAAGTGAAAAATCACATTCTTTTAACTGTTCTCATGTTTTCTAGAAAATTAGAAACAGGAAAGAACAAGGAAGCATTTCTGAAACAACCAAATGCCGAGGTTCCAGCACTTACAGGTCAGAACTTGTGTCACTTACAGGTATTTGTTCCTTTTAAAAGACAGAAACCGGTTCTTCAATTCATCAAACAACTCCTGTTCATCTTGCTTGTCCCTGGCAGTCTTGAATTTCTCCCGCCTAACTCTGCGAGACAGTCCAGGGGGGTCCAGAGAAGCCTTCAGACTAAGACTGGGAATGATCCTGCATACGCCCGGCAAAAACATGTGTTGTGGGCAAAAACAGCCATATCAGTACCCTATTGCTCAAACAGGAGACAGCAAGCTGGCTCAACGAAAAACTAAAAGGAGACATGCTTATCTCTTAGGATCAACCCTGAATGTTGCATGGTATGGTAGTCGTACGAAATCTTAAACGTACAACTTCTCCTATAATGAGTCACCAAGTAGTAGCCATTAGATGATTGTGGCCTGTAACGAATCTGATTCTGGCTCACAATGATGCAGTAAATTTTTGTTGCAAACCACATTAGTTTCACAAGAAAACAAAAATGGACGAAGGCCCAGATAACAGTCGGGAAGATGTAATTTGCAAAATCAGAGTTAGTTCTTGCTTTCCTCAAGTAAATTTGGTATTAGAACCATCCTCCTCCTCCTCCTCCTCCTCTTCTTCTTCTTCTTCTTCTTTTCTAATATCATTTTCCCCGTTAGATCTAACAACGTAACATGTTCCAAATCACACCCAACGTAACGTATGACAAAATAAATCCCAAATCAGATCAATTCCTTATTGACGTCACAAGATCACTGCATTTTGCTGTATCTCGTGATCTAAGATGGAAGCGCTGGAGCAGGGTGAAACTAAGCATATACATCCTTGCACAAGATTCTAATTGATGTGATAATTCCCTTTTCTGGTATTACCATTTAATAAAGAAGAGGTTTGATTACCTATCTATCCAACCGGAAAAAATGACTTCAAACAACTAAAATCTGCGATGATATTTGCAAAAAGGATAGCAGCAAGCAGCAGCAACTGAAGTTACCTGAAAAGGCCCGGCAAATTCAAATGGTTCTGCTGAAAATCCCCAGGTCTCAGCTTCTTCCCAAAGATCTGCCAAAAAAAAAGAGAGAGAGAGAACCCCAAATAAGATGAACCAGGAACCGGAAACTTAATTGCCCATAAACACCAAAGAGAGACGCCAAGAGAAGGGTAAGGGGGGAGTACAGTCGAAGTCCTCAGAGAGCCATTATTGCAGGAAGTGGAGGGCAGGGTGAGATTCGCCATTGCAGATCAAAGAAAAGAGCTATGCAAAAACGGAAGAAGTATAAGGAGAAATTCCAGTATGGAGGCTGAAGAGAGAAGGGAATTGGGTGAACTAATGGGCATTGAGAGCGTAGATCTCCGGCTGTATGATGGAATTAAAGAAACGAAGGAAAAAGTTGTTGTGAGAAGGTGGCGACGGGATCGAGGGAGGGGGGTGACACTTGTCGGCTCAGCTTTCCAAGAAAGGTGGAAAAACCGAGGCTTTTCTTCCTCCTTGGTGGGATTCACCGTCCGTGAAGTGTTTGTTTATTCGTCTGAGTGGGTGAGACCCCAAGACCGTGAGCTCTACACATTGTTGTTATCATCATTATTATGAACAAAGTTAGAAAAAGAAGGTGAACTAACATAGAAGAGATTTTTGGTGTGAAGTAACATAGAAGAGATTTTTGGTGAGAAATATTTCCATACCATCCCAACAACCTACTTGAAGATTGATCACATCTCACATGTTCCTCTCCCCATCTCCAAGCTATATATAAGACACCCTTATGGTGTTAGCCCTGCCAATCTGACTTCTTGATATCATAGAACACGAGAAAAGCTTCAGTCTTTGCACAAGTTTCGGGTTCGTGTTCCTTGAAGGGATATGGCATCCTGCACGAGTTTGGTTCTGGCTTTCTCCATTGCATTGCTCTTCATGAGCACCACCCCGAGCTCAGCAGCCCGCCACCTGCTTCAGACGACCCCGCCTGCCATGCCGGTGATGCCTAATCTGCCCACTGCTCTGCCACCGATGCCATCCATGCCAACTCTCCCTAAGCTGGCAGTGCCTCCGATGCCTTCAATCCCAACGACATTGCCTCAGCCGACTCTTCCTACCCAGCCGACGCTGCCTAAACCTGCAGCACTTCCACCACTCCCGACCCTGCCGACCACCATGCCCACCATCCCACAAGCCACTCTTCCACCACTTCCAAGCCTGCCGTCGATCCCGAGCACCATCCCTTCCATCCCTTTCCTTTCTCCACCACCTGCTCCCACCAGCCCTTAAAGCATATACTTATCAGCAGATGTCCTAATCCATGGAGATCTTAGGACAAGTACTTGGTGTCTGATACAGTGGTTGTTCCTACATATGTTGCATTGTCTGCATGCTTGGTCTTATAGAAAGATTTGTTGTTTCTTTTAAATTTCTCAGTGTCACATTCGATTTCATTCAGCTGTATTGTCAGCCCTCCTGGAGCTATCCTGATTCTGTCCTCTATTTATTAGACATATATGACATTTACTCTTTACCATTCTTCTGCTTTCTTTCAATTCATACCTTTCTGTTCGACATCATCTGACAAGCTGTTCATAATGAGTATCAAAGAATGTCCCATGGTACGACCTGACTGCCATGGAAACTACCACCTGTATCATATGTAACGCTCCAGTTCCACCTGTGAGATGTTATACTGTGTAAATCGAGAGGCACAAGACAAAAAGATCGTAGTTTTGGAACCTCACAAGTTTGTCTTCAAATTTTATGGCAAAAAACTGAATTGCTAGTGTAGGGAACTGCAATTTAATCATGTTAAAAATTATATCAGAACCTTAAGGGTAAGTCTAGGATGGTTTGTCACAACCCGAAATTTCGGTAGAGTTTCCCTTTATTTTTAAGTAAAACCAGAAGTTCA
This sequence comes from Sonneratia alba, assembly GCA_900174645.1. Classification (NCBI taxonomy): domain Eukaryota; kingdom Viridiplantae; phylum Streptophyta; class Magnoliopsida; order Myrtales; family Lythraceae; genus Sonneratia; species Sonneratia alba. The sequence continues at coordinate 6,136,469 of FWPY01000106.1, forward strand.
AAACCTACTATAAGACAGTTCAACATGCAAAATTCAGTCACACCCATCCACAATCATTTCCCGACACCACAGTTATCACCCACAGAAATGTTTAGGCCGTGACATTTGGTTACAACTATGCATAACTTCTGCACGTACCCTACCTAAGAACTTGTCCTAGTTGATCCCCGAATCTATTTGGGTGGCTCCACATGGCTGAGTGTCTCCCCTATCTGAAAAAAAAAATTTGCAGAAGAGTATGAGCTGCAACTCAGTGAGTACTCAATTCCACAGTGAAATAACAATTGGCTAACATATAGACTCTTGCACAACTGTGTCAGCTCCTCGATTGTACAATACTGAAGATAGATGGTCATTTGCAACTCAACCAACATTATGCGACCTACCTAATGCAATGTAGGTAACAATCATGTCAAACAATAACCATGGGGTCGCACTACCTCTGCGACAGAGTTATGGCGGTACCGATACTCCTCCTCTCCCCAAACGGTACCGTGACCCCACACCTCAATCAATCTCATATAATTATCCTTCCCGTGCCCTTCCCTTCGCATGCACGCGAGAGCTGCCTATTAACCTCTGGCGGTAAGAGTGGACCCGTCGCCCTTAAGTCTCTCTCTTTTTCTTACATCTCCTCTCTGGTCTTTGTTTTTCCCGACATGGTCCGTGAGGAGTTAGCTCACATATTCCGCTGGGGTCACAGAGCCAGCGTTACTCATGTCCCATGTTTATATCCCGCTGGGAACCCGCGGTAGATCAGTAAGGCTCATTTCTATTCCGCCGGCTTAGCGGTCACCATGGTTATACACAAGCACAAACAATATGCAAATCATGAATGAAAGTATGCATGCCCACTACCGGTATCACACATATATCTAACAGCTACTCATTTCGAAACCATATCTACTATGTACCAAACACGAACAGATCATTCCACAATGGAAGAATGTACTCACAACCCCTTAGTCGACCAAATCACAAAGCAGGATCCTCTAGGTGTTGATCTCGAGCCTCCTCAATACCTATCATTCCGTCCACAAGGAGGTCAATATACACACTTATATACATATGCATCAGTAAACTATCATCACCTATCATATTCAAGGAAAAATGTCTTCTTATGAGCTAAGGATAATTTCTAAGGATTGAAAAGGGCATAGGGGCTGTTCTACCGATTGATCTAAAGAGAGGGGTTACTCCTTTGCATCTCACCCTGTGGTGATTTCCTTCTCCCCTCACCAGCGTCTACTCTCAGCAACACAGGAAAACAGTGAGCCCTTCAGCCGAAACGAAACAAGCCGCACTAGTAGCACACACTCCACTCTCGGCTAACAGCAACTCAAGCCCTAACAGCTAAAGAACTCAAACGCCCAGCAATAACACATCATTTGCAACCACAGCGATCTTCAGGTAACAACTCAACAACAACCTAAGGAGTGGCCTGAGTAGACGAGATCCTTACCTCGAACGTTCGCAGTTGACAGTAGGGCAGTGGAGCCTAGAAACCGAATATTAGTTCGCAGAAGATCTCCTCCTCTAGGGCTCGATTTGCTCCCACAACAGGCAGATGAAGATGGAGACGGATTGGGGAAATCAAAAACCCTAGTCAGCCCTAATTTTTCCTCTTCTCTCTCTCGCGTGGCAGGGGAAGACGACGAGAAGAACGACGAAGGGAAAAAAAAAAAAGAAAAAAAGAGGGAAGGGAAAAATGGAAGAAAATAGCTGGGCCTAACGCAACAAGTGGGCTCTACCTGGGCCCCGAGTCCACGGGCTCACATGGTTGAAATCATCCAAGTGGTCGAAACAGCTAGGAGTTAGTCCACTATCGAGAAGAGCATTGATCGATAGTTCAAGAATCAGATATATGAAAATGATGAAAGAACCTGTCAGGCACCCTGAATCTGAACTGAGACGATATCCAAATCCAAGATAAATCGGCCAACCAGACTTGACTACAGGCCAAACATACTGACGGATGTCAAAGACATCTGCCGTGCTTTCTTGAAACAGCTCATGGTCGAGATTCGAAATTGAATCAAGTTCGATTACAACTTGGAAAATTTTCAGATGATAGTTACTTCTACTCTCTTCCTTCTCCTGGCGTGCTTCTTCTTGGAAGTGCATACCCGCTTTGTTCTTTATTCATTTGTGAGATTAAGCATGGCTAAAGCTGCCCGAGGATTCAGCGAAGTTCAATTTGCAGTCCAAGAGCCAAACCTACTCCCCGTTTCTAAGGGAAAGAAGCTCCAGCCATGTACTGAGCATGGGCTTGCCGACACAAAACATTATTCCATGGTGGTGGTGAGTCTGATAATGCCTCTAACGGGCTACTCCAGGAGGATTCGCCAGGGCACATGATCCACTACCCAGCCAAGGGTATCTTCTTGAACTGATTTATTATCGGCAAACACTCCAAAACTGCCAGCACATGTGGCGAATCGTCTTGATATTGTACTCTCCAATTCAAAGGACAGCTCAGATAAGGATTGTTCGATGCTAGAAGTGATGGCTAGGAACCTTTGCAGAATGTCAGCGAGTCCATCGGATTAACTCTGAAGTTCTGCAAGGAAGAGATGTTGGGAATCGATAACGCAGCGGAAACTCCTAAGATTGGAAGCTGAAGTTCACCGAAAAGAACCGTAATGTAAGATCCCCGAATTCTGATGTAGAATGTGGACCGACATAACAGGAGTACTAAATTGTGCAAATATTATGTTGTGGTCGTAACTGAGTAGTCAATGAAATAGTTTGCCATAGGTTACCTATAACCCACTTGGCCGCAGCCTTGTAGGTTTCTGTTCTAAGCGAACCTCCTGAAGGAAGGGAACTGAAAGGTAGGTTATCAGTCAAATGGAAATGCGTAGGACAGAGGCTTCATGTAGTTGAACTTCAGGAAACTAATTATTCATAAGGTCGAAACTAATGCAACCTGAAGTTTTGTTATGGGCGTTAATCTATTATGTGCCAACAAAAACTATACATTATACATTATGAAAAGTCAGAAAGAGGAGGTGAACTAACAACAAGAGATTGGCCCAGGAGATTCTTCAACATTTTCTCAACGACCTGTTGATGATTGGTCGCATCTGACATGTCTTCTCCAGGCTATATATACATGGTGTTAAATCCTCAATCTCAACAAAGCATAAGAAAACTCGATAATTTCCTCTCTTGGGAGAAGTAGAATTCTGCATACGTTGTCTCCTGTGTTCTTTTGACACGATATGGCATCTCGTACGAGTTTCATCCTCACTTTCTCTGTTGCACTGCTCTTCACGAGTGCCACCTTGAGCTCGGCAGCCCGTCACCTGCTCCAGACGACCCCGCCAGCGATGCCGGTTTTGCCAACTCTGCCCACAGCTCTGCCGCCAATGCCATCGATGCCGACACTCCCCAAGCTGGCTGTGCCTCCCATGCCGTCAATCCCAACAACCCTCCCTCAGCCCACCCTTCCTAAGCCCACAACGATTCCACCGCTCCCAAGCCTGCCGACCACCATGCCCACCATCCCAAAGGTCACTCTTCCACCACTCCCAAGCATGCCATCGATCCCCACCACCATCCCCTCCATCCCTTTCCTTTCTCCGCCACCCGCCTCCACCAGCCCTTGAAATATATGTTCACTCATCAGCTAATGTGTCCTACTCCACGGAGATTGTGTTTGCCAGTATGGATGTTTGATGTGTTGGTTGCTTCCACATGTGTTGCCTTGTCTGTACCCTTGGATTCCCAGAAAGATTTGAATTTTCCCTTTTTACTTCTTCCCTATCGCATTCAATCCCGTTCAGCAGATTTGTTATTCCTCCATTCTGCAATTCACTCCTGTAGCTATATTAGTTTTGTTGTTCACTTGTTAGACATATATATGTGATGCGACTGATTCACTTTATATCATTTTCCATGATTTATCTGTATATATACCTTCGGGTCGACATTAAAGTAAGCATTAATGGCGCACCCTGTCTACCACGGAATCACCACTATCGCAAGCAACCTCCGCATTATGTCCAAGAACTGTCAAAACATATAAACCAAAGCACGTACGATGAAAAGATCATGGCTTTCGAACCTCACGTTTTTACTGTTCGAGTTTTTGTTGGTAAGAGCATTGCTCGATATTTTGGGATTCAGATGCACGAAATTGATGAGACGACCTGCAGTTAGGCGCCTTGAATTCAACCCAATATGATATCGAAATCTGAAATAAACAACCAGTAGTCATCTCGGACTCAGTTACACACTGAACATGCCATCACAAATCAAAGATATCCGGTACTGTCCTGAAACAGCCCGTGGTGGGGATTTCGAAATCAGAGCAAGCTCGGTCACAGTTCAAGAAACTTCAAGGAAAAAGAAGGAAGAAACAGATTATGTTACTCTTACTGTAATGCACATTGTAATCACATCAGCTCCCTCCCATCTCTTTGGGATGCTTTTCTTCGAAATGAAAAACCAGTCTGATCTTTTATTCGTTTGACTTCACCTTCGCGAGATCAAGCATGGCTAAAGCTACACATGAGGATGCAGAGAAGTTCTACTCGCGTCTCAGGAGCCGAACTTTTTCCCCATTTCCAAGGAAATGAAGCTCCAGCCACATACGTGGAGATAACGACCGAGCTCATCCAAGAGGACTCGCAAGCACACACGATCCGTAATCTGGCCAAAATTATCCCGTCAAACTGACGCATTATTGGCAAAATCTCCGACACTACCAGGCACCAGCATGTATAGCCAATCGACTCGATCTTGCTCTGAATTCAAAGAAAGCTCAGATTATGGTTGTTTCATACTCTAGGAGTAATTGCGAGGAACCCTTTGCAGAATAACTGCGAGTCCATCTTAGCTCAAAGTTCGACATGCGAAAGAGAAACTGTCAATCCTTGCTACTGGAACCCAAATTTTACACGGAAGAATCAAAGTATGGGATCCCCCGAAAATGGAAAATCAATTGTGCTTCAAATGGAAACTAGCTTAAAGACGTTTTCCCCACCATACATAAGCTTCTTACGATAGCAATAATTGTAGAGCTTCCAAATTCTAATTCCAATGCAGAATGTGACCAGGCATAACTGTATGATTATGTTGTGCTAAGCTGTTCAATTTCCATTTATGGGAGATTCATCATTGTTAGAGCTTTACTTTGAATGGACCAACCTACCTTGAGCTTGGATTAGTCGAGACCGTTCCTGGCTATTCGTGGTACGCATTGAGAATAACTCAACTATTGAATAAAAACACCATAACTTCCTAAAGGTGGGGAGCTGAAAAGTAGGTTAACAATCAAGTGAAAAATCATCCACAGAGGCTTCATGTAGTTGAACATTCAGAACACAAGTTACATATGGTCAAACCTAATGCAACCTGAACTTGGTTGTACGTGTTGATGTATGTGCCATCAACATTATAGGTTATACCTGCGGGAAAATCAGAGGGAGGAGGTGAACTAACAAGAAGACATTGTTCAACTTTTCTCAACAACCTACTGAAGACTGATCATATCTGACACGTTCCTCATTCTTCTCCAAGCTATATATACATGGTATTAATCCTCAATCTCAGCAGACATAAGAAAACTTGATAAATCCCTCTCATTGGAGAAGCAGAATTTTGCATACATTGCATTCCCCTCGTGTTCTTTGACACGATATGGCATCCTGTACAAGTTCTGTCATGGTTTTCTCCATTGCACTGCTCTTCATGAGCACCACCTTGAGCTCTGCAGCTCGCCACCTGCTACAGACGGCCCCACCAGCAATGCCAGGGTTGCCTACTCTGCCCACAGCCCTGCCACCTATGCCATCTATGCCGACAATCCCCAAGCTGGCTGTGCCTCCCATGCCTTCAATCCCAACACTGCCTCAGCCAACCATTCCTACCCTGCCGACCACCCAACCAACACTACCTATGCCTGCAACGCTTCCACCACTCCCAAGCCTCCCAACCACCATGCCCACCATCCCAAAGGTCACTCTTCCACCGCTCCCAGGCATGCCATCAATCCCAACCAACATCCCCGCCATCCCCTTCCTTTCTCCACCACCCGCACCCAGCAGCCCTTGAAATATATACTTCATCAGCTGATGTCCTCCTCCATGGATGTTGTGTTTGGAAGTATGGTTGTGTGATATATTGGTTGTTTCTACATATGTTGCGCTATCAGCACCCTTGGATCTCTAGAAAGATCTGATTTTTTTTTTTTTTGGTTCCCTTTCACATTCAATTCCATTCAGCAGCATTGTCATCTTTCTTTCTGTACTTCCACTCCAGGAGCTACCCTATTTCTGTTTATCATTTCTTAGATATACATATGTGTGTTGAGTTACTCTATATCATCGTCTATGCTTTGTTTCTACTTTTACCTTCTGATCAACATTTAAGTAACCGCTAGTAACATAGTATCAAAGAGGTAAAGTCATATATGGGGATTACTCATTGTCCATGGTGCAATGTGAGTACCATGGAATCCACCATCATAAGCAGCCTCCCATATTCCACCCATGAACTATTATTCACATAAACAGGGCACATATGATGAAAAATTCGTTGTTTTTGAACCTCATGCCTTCAGTGTCTATTTTATGGCAAAAACATGAATGGCTTGCGTAGAGATCTGCCTTTATAATCTAGGTTGAAAATTCAACTATATAAACACTCGAGTGGATGTTCAATTGGCGGGAAAGAAGTTCAATTTTTTACTCATCTTAAGATGTGCTTGATGAACTAGTTATCTCTCAGGAGTCATATCGAAAAGGCTCCAGATTTTATTCTTGGGCTAGAGTTTTTCGAGCAATCAACCATAAAAGCAGCAGGTTGTCTTAGAACACCTTTATCTATCAGGGGAAATGCCAATACAGGATTAATAATAGGATATTAAATATGCTCATTCCAATCAAACACCGACTATTTTCCCAGGGATCACAAACCATGCGAAAAGCTGAGCTCTTACTGAACAAAACAAACAGGAGAGAGATTGAAACCTGACAATATGTGTCTCAGCTCTCAAAGATTCAATGCCACCATTGATGAACTGCAACCCCTTCATCCCTCACCCTTCCAAACAAGGACAGGCACTCCCAATAAGCCCTCTCTCCCTTATTCTCCTGACGAAAGCCCCATCGGTTCTTGCACTGGAAAAACAACTCATCAATCAAATGAATGCTCTCCCTCTTCATCATCTCTTCCACTATTTCTGCTTCTGCCTTCATCACGACATAGTCTCCTTCATCAATATTCTTCCTCAACCAATCAGAAATACAAAAATATCCTTCTGATGAGCTCTTGAGATTGTACACCTCAAATTTCTGATTCCTCGAAGGATAGTTCTGATAAAACCATTCCACTGTTGCACTGTTGTCATCATTTCTTGAACTGACTGCAATGAAAACCCGACGTTTATAGCCTTCAAGGGTATCGCCCATTAGCTCTGGAAGATACTTAATATTCTTCAGGTACTCTGATGATCTCCCAAGAGCCCGTCTTGGTGGCTCAAACAAAGGGTTCTCTAGACCCTTCAAGGCTGCCCTTTTTGCTTCTAGCCTCATGTTACAGAGCCTTCTCTTCGTTGATGAAACTATGGCAATGATCTTTTTCATGGCTACAATGGTGGAGTCATATCTTCTAATATACACAGCCCTGTAATTGGACGGCTCCTTGAGGACTTGCATGGGGTCATCCTTCATCTGAATAGACAAAACACCATCAACTTTAATGACATGGTCCACAATTCTAGCATCCAAAGATCCCAACAGGAGTACGAAATCAAAAGTCCCATCAGGTATTAAGCCTTGGCTCTTAATGTCGGACACAACTGTAAAGTCAATCTCATTGTCATTCAAGAACTGGAAGTTACTGCTAATGCCAGCAACCTCTGATCCCACAATGAGGACTTTATCCCCTTTCTTCAAAAGTCCCTCTCGTGCGAAATCCTGGAATAGGATATCCATAAACTCGAAGCTAACTATACTGGATCCAAATCCGAACTCAATTCCACCGAAATTATGCCTGGATGTGTCTTTCAGAATCGACACAATACAAGGCACAGTAAGAATGACCACGGCAAAGAACAAGGACCTCGACACAACCCGTAAGATCTCTGAATTTGGGAGATCAATCACGACATGGGCATTCGGATTCAACCCCATGTTTGGCCTGCTCATCGGTTTCATCAGTCTTACCCCTTTTTCAGTAAATCACAAAAATGTTGCAAATTTCGAACGGCAACAGCTCGATCGGCGAAGCTGCGAGAGACCCAGAAGCAATAATAGCGATGGCGATGCCCCAGAAGTGAGCTTTAAAGCAAAGAATCAACACCGGCAGAGACTGGAGGGAAACTTAGCGAGAGCAAAACCTGGAGGCAGTGTGGTTTCCACCCACGAGGATCACACAGATTCTTTGTATTCTGCACCAGAGAAGAATCAATTGCCTCATCCTCTCTGCCTCCATCTTCAGGAACAGCTCCGTATCCTCATAAGCCCACGAATCAATGATTTATGGAAGACCCAAAATATCGGATGAAACGTGAGTAGCTTGTGCAGGGCGACTGATTTGATGGAAGAGAGGAATTGCGAACCCTTTCAATTGGGAGTGATGGCACAGAGGAAACAAGAGACGGACGGGCTTATATAGTGGGACAGAGTGTCTTGCATGGTAAAGGAGAATGACAGATTGAGCTGTGTGCAGTGTCCTATTTTAAGGCTGCTTTATGGTTTGTGTCCTCGCTTCTCGCGTGCCGCGTGGGTGCAGTGTTTTGAGTTCTTGTTTTTGGGCAATAGGAGCAGAGGTGAAACAGAAAAGGTCTCACCTTTTTACTAGGAACCGGGATTTCATATCATATAAAACTCTCAACCTGTTTGTAACAAATATACTACATCATTTTGTCAGATCAGAATGTATGCTTTTGGTTTTGGACCAACAACATTATCCTGAATGATATGAAATTATCAGTGCAGAAAATTATGTGCAACAGACAGTAATTGGTTCTGCCTACTATAAGCTTCCCTAGGATGGGCCGAGCTGCAACAGGAGGAGAACAGGGGAGGCGAACGCAAAGCTGCTTCTTAAACGACAGATAATTTTTCTTGGTTCTTGGGTAGGACTTTGCGCAGGCAGCGGGTAAACCGGAGCGTATTTTATGCATCTGAATGCACGTATGCCTTGCTGCATGCATCTCTAGGTAGGGTATGGCGCAGAAGATTGAGCTGCAGCCATCTTTATTGTTCGTGCCTACTGATGTAAGAGATGCTGTCTCGCAATAGGGACCGAAACTGTTCCCACTGTTGTAGCTTTTTCGATGCAGCCAAAAAGGGACCTCCATTGACTGTAAGAAGATTTTCTCCATCAAATTTTAGTCATCCAGAAAATTTTAAAAGATCATTTGGTTCCATCCGTGTGTAGGATGTGATGAATGAGTGATGCAAATGCTAGCGGGGAGAGGTTGCACAGCTGCGGGTAAATGCTTGCTCTTTGTTTCTTTTGTTTGAACCAGTATCACTGTTGGAGTTGCATTAATGTTCTGCAGTATTCTCCGATGAGATGTTAGCTCCTCCAAGCAGATGCTATCCAATTTCTTAAACACCTGCTTTTATATCTCCTCAGGTTTAGATTGAAATGCCATTACTACCGTCATTGGATCAGGTTCTCAACTTGACTTCTTTGATACTATTTTTCTCTTGCGAATTCAAAATGCGTGGAATCATTGTTCTCTTTTAATATATTTGGGATAGCCTTGATGTAATACTTTGGTGTCTTTGCAGTGCTCTCCCGATTATGCTTGCGGAGCTGGAGGATCCCCAGCATGGGGAATTCAACCAAACTCGGTTTTGGTGTTTGAAATTGAAGTTCTCAGCGCCCAGTGGCCTCACCCTCTGACTTCTTAAGCTATCAATAAACGTGGCTCCTTGCCTGGAATTACTGAAGTATCCTATTGCCTTTGTTTGATGGATATAGTTTCGACAACGGTCTCCCGGTTTATCCAGTTAGAATTATTTTTTATTGTTTGTGTGCTCTTGATATGAGGATGTAAGTGAGTCCCTCCACTGTTTCAGTCATATGAGCTCTAACAGACTAAAGGACGTACTTCAGCGACTCTGTTCCTGATTGATAACACTTCATGTGAGGAAACTCAATAGAATATGAGCATTAGGTCACATTTTCTGAGCGAATGACATTGCTCGGAGTTTTACTGAACACATTGTTCTTGCTCATTTCCAGATTACATGGCACATTTTGCATATATCATGTGCCTAACAAATGCACTGGGTATTATCAATACATCCATGTCCTATGCAAGTGCAGTCTGTGTAGTTAGTTCAATGTCAGACAGCAAAGGGGGATCCACCGTCTCATTACTACTTCATTCAGCTCGCCCTGCAAGTGCACTGCCCTGAAGATGAGCCGGTGACATTGTTCTTCTGGAGAGCCTCTTCAGTCTTCCTTGCCTTCACTTCGGTGAGGACAGCTCGGGCCCACTCGGCAAAGTGGGACTCATTGTACCCGATCAAGCCGCTCTTGTATATGTTCATGCAGCGGTGGTCGTTCTCTGGATAGGGGCAGTGCTCCCCATCAGGGTCCCTCCATGCACCCATATGCCTCATCCCGGACCAGCTAGCCATCCAATGAAAAACGTATTGGCCTACACCAGCAAGCTGGAGCCAACCTTTGGGGAAGAACTCCATCACGCTGCTGTTACGGTCCATCAGGAACATGTTCGTCAGCTGTGCTCCATGGGGTGAAACTAGGATGTCGGTCAAGCTCATCAACTTCACCTGCATTCATATTTCATTCAGTAAACTCATTCGACCCGAGTTATGTTGGAAAGATTCAAAATGCTTAGTTGCGACTTGCAGGAGACTTCTCTAATACAGATGACATGCCAGCTTCGACATTCACATAAAAGCACCAACCTGTTGGCAGAAGGTGAGGTTGTTAGAATGTGCCACCATCAAGCGACAGCCTTCAACCTTAGCGCACTCCCTCCGGAAGATCCCGATCACTGCCGTCTCATTCCTGAACGACCTCGGCCCAGTTCTCATAAACATGGTCAGCCCGATATCCACTTCCCCTGGCCGTTTCTCTCTTCCCAACCCAATGTCCCGGACAGGGCCAAGCCCACAGTACTCTCGGGCCTTGCACCTTATCAGATCGTAGGTCTCCATCCTCCTCTGCCTCGACATCCCACCCTCGTTGTGCCTCATCACCACCGCCTTCTCGAAGCAAATCGGGGTCGAGTCGTCCTCCACCCCGTCGAAGACCTCAATGTGGGGTGGGCGGTCGAAGGTCGCCTGCATCAGGTTCCTCAACCACCCGCCCATCTTGGACCGGAGCTCACCCCAGTGGTAGAGCACCCACCGGTCGGGTCCGGGGTTGCAGAGGTTCATCTGGTGCCAAGCCACAAAAGGCAAGATCGCTGACAGACCGTGCCAGATGTTGTCGTAGTTGTAGTGGTTGTACGACACGAAGGTGAGCCCAGGCATGTAGGTGGCATTGTGAGGCAGAGCGTCGGGCCAAGCCAGCGCGTACGAGTTCCGTGAACCGTCGTGGTTGTCTCGACCCTTGAGGCACAAGATCCTCCCGATGGAAGAATCCGATGGGAACTGTTGATACTGCACCTGTCACATTTGGAAGCAGAGAAACAGATCAATGTCAAGATTGATTCCGTCTGAATTCATGTCCATCGAAAACACCGAATTGGATTATATATATATGACTACCTCGCCTTCCTCGTGCGTGTCGTACATTGTGCTCATGAACCACGTGTGGCCGTCTAGAGCCTTGTCGGCATACCGCAGGTCCTTGAGCGGGACGAAAGTGACCGAGCGGCGGAGCCTCTCAGTCAAGGCCTCAAGCTCGAGCTTGTTTCTGATGGCCTGGACACCATCTTCACTGTCGTCAGGTTTGCTCAGGCAGGCGCTGGTGGAGTCGACGAGCTTCTGCCACTCGAGGGAGAGGGACGGCCACGGCGGTGGAGACACGGACGACGGGAGGGAAGACGGCGGGACTCTGAGGTTCTGGATGTTGAAGAGGATGAAGAGGATGGCGCATGTAGTGAGGAGGTAGAGGGACAGCTTCGGCGAGTAGTGGTTGCACATGGGGCCGGCAACGGTTCGGCGGTCAGGTTTTGAAGAGGAGGAGGGAGCCCGGACGGCGGCTCGGCCGATGGGCCGGTCGAGGTCCGGCAGGGCCTTGGCCATAGAGGAAGGCAGAGGGAATGGAGTGTGAGAATGAGAGGGGAAACGTTTGCTTCACTTCAAAGGGCCCCAAGATCGCGACTATGTTCGTGTCGAGCCCCGTGTTTTCTCGAGCATAATGCGGGCGTAGTCGAATTTACTAGGTCGGCTATCACTTAATCGGTTTTTCCAAGCTTGATCGCATATATACATATTTTAATGTCATTTAGATGCTTGTGGATTGTCTGGCTTGTTTCATTGGTTTGACATGTTTGGAGTTGATAGCGTGTGAATTGGACGTGAGGCAGATGAGTCCAAATGCTAGTAGTTTTATTGGGATGCTCAGCTCAAATATTTTGGATCAGAATATAGCCAATAATTTTTTTAATTAAATAGTAATTTTAATTTTTAATGGGTGGATTTAACTCGAGACTAAATCAATCGAAATCTACCCTATGCATTTTCTGAATAATTGACTCTGCAGGTGGGAGAAGAAATATACGAGTGGTTTTGGACCTAAAACTTGTAGGAATTCTAGTGGGCTGGCGGTGTCGGCTGCGGTCTTCGGTGCACATTCTATATTTATAGGTATGGTCAAATGATTGCACGCATACACAACCAAATTTGACTTGAACATGGGAAAATTAGGCACATTAGAACTTCCGTGAAGAGCCCTCCATGGAAAAAAAGAAAAAGAAGGAAAAGACGGATTTAATATAATAATAATTATGGTTTCAAAGCTGGTTAACCGTTATCACCATCTAAAATTTTTATTCTTTAAATACCTATCCATACTATATTAAAGCAAATAGGAATGTGGTTATTATTATTTTTGTACTTTCAGGAGTGCAATAGGTAGTTATAATTTAATTAATGGAAGAAAAGAATAATGATGGAATAGTAAGATTACTCTTAGAATAATAATAATAATTACCAAAAAAATTATAACTGATTGTATATTTAATTTTTTTTATTTTACTACATTTAAACTCTCTATTCTAATTTAGAAAAATAATTAAAAATTAGATTTCTTAATTAAATTTGATCTACTTTTATGAGGAATTGTATTTATTCATATCAATATTTTCAATTAATTTTATTGAGATGAAATATACCGTGTGCAGTGGATAGAAAAAAGGGAAGATTTAGAATGATAATAGGATCCCTTTTAACATGAGATTTTTCAATTCAGATCTCATTTTATTTGGGTAGCAAACCATTTTTACAATCGGTAAAAGTAGTTCCTAGGGAAAAAAAAAGTGGCAGGCAATATCCTTGAACTTGGCAACGAAATTTAAGTTATATATTAAAAAAATTTAAATTTAAAATAAAAAAAAAAAACTTGAGTGATTTGCAGGTCACTTGTTTCTAAAAGAAGGCAATCCCCGAATCCGCGGCGAGATCCAGGAAGCTGAGATGTGAAGCTTTGTGGCTGGCTGTGCTATTTGCCAGATAGAATTCGGCATCGTCCCGGGTCCCATGCGAAACACTTCGGTTCGAGCCATCCCGAGCCTCCACTCCCGTCAGATGTGGAGAGGATGATCGTCATCGAACCGCAGCTTCGAACTTGCTCCCTTGTCTTTTCCTCCTCGGTCTCAAGACTAATCGCTAAGCTTAGAGCTGAAGTATACTCGTGAAAAAGAGGGCGCTCAGCACGAGCATTGGGGGTCTAAATGACACAGCCCTAACTTCTTGCAAGTCTGAGCAAAAAGGGAACTCAGTTCCTAATCGGAAACCGATTCCCCTAAAACATGAATTGCAACGCAAGCAGACTACTGAAAGTCAATTTTCGCTATTATTAGTATTGCTTGAATCTGGATCGGGCAGTAATGGCACTGACGCTCATCTCGAAGGCATTTTAGTTGTAAGCGGTGGCCCGTGAGTGCTTGTGCACATGACGATGACCTGAATTGACTATTTGATATTGTGCCGATAAATAACTCTTGGTAAGTAACATATCCAATATATTAAGTCCAACTGTTAGTATTTAAGACTCGATTCCTAGTTGGTGTTGTCGAGTCGGCTAGAGGGTTGGTCTCTCGATTGTGTACACAGTAAAACATATTATATTTATGAATATCTAATGATATTCATGGGAGAGGAGAATAGTAGAAGGCCCTACAAGTTATTACCCGGCGGCCCGAAAAAAGTGTAATGGATATCTGGCCCGAGATAGGCCCGGCCCGTTATTACTTCCGTTAAGACTCAAAAGTCTCTTATCCTTTCACCGGCTACAACGGTTCCACTCTCGACTGAAAAGCGACGAAGCGGAGGGGGAGCGGGAGCAATTGACAATGGCCTTGAGCTTCTGCTGCACCGCTCCAGTCCCCCTTCTCCACCAAGGTCTCTCCTCTCTTCCATGACCATCCACTCTTGAAAGAAAGCTCGCTTTTTATTTTTATTTTTATTTTGTGCTCTTCGGCTTAATCCTCTCGTTGGTGTTGCAGCGAACTCGAAACTCAGCGGGAAGAGATGCCTCCAGAAAGTGAAGGGCTTGGTGAAGTCCCTCGGGATTCATTCTGTGACCTCCTCCCCCGTCGATTCTCTCAGGAATGGCAACTGGGTCAAGCTAATCTGTGGCGCAAGCTTCGAGGTATATGAGCAACTTTAAGTTTGATTCTAGAACGCTTTGGGCTTGAGGACAGTTTTTACTATTTCAATTATCATGTGCTGATTCATTTATAGTCCGTTAATGTCTTGTCTCAATTCTATAGGACGTGGCCGATATCAGGAACCTCTCTCTGGTTTACACTCTTGCTGGAGGTCCGAACCGTTGTTTCTGATCCCAATTAGTTTCAGAATCTCGTCCACTGCCTACACTTGTGTACGTTTGGTTCAATGAACTGAGAAAGCAATATTTGCAGTTGATTGCATCGACTGTGCTGCTGATGAGTCAGTGGTGAGTGCAGTTCATGAAGGGATTGAGGCTGCTCGAGGAATTCTGCCAGTTCGAAAGCCTTGGGTGATGATCAGTGTTAATGATGACGAGGACCTTCACTTCAGAAAAGCCGGTAGCTTGATTTGTTTTCTTGGTTTTCAGGCAGAAGTTCATAAAAGGATAAATCAAATGCTCACTCCAGTGCTTCCTGTGCTCAATCTATGTGATAGAGTTTGATCCTGAGGAATGCCCTCTTGACTGTTTGAGACCCTGTGAGTCTGTCTGTCCTGCAAGTGCAATACCACGGCAGAAAGAAAAATCAGCAGCAGCACACTTATCTGATAATGTAGACACATATCTCATCAAATCTGAATGTGGAGTAATTTCCAAGCAGTTGCTATTGATCATGGTACCTACGTGTCTGACTTTAAGAAGAATCAAAATTTGCTAGGTTGGTGTAATAACGGAGCGATGCTATGGCTGTGGACGATGCCTCCCAGTCTGCCCATATGATAAAATAAGTGGGTTCTCTCTATCCATGACTTCATTAGCATTTATTTCCAAATTCCTCCATCGTTAATTTGATTAAAAAAACTGTCATGCCTTCTCTGAAATTGGTACAGGGGTGACCACATACATGAGAGATGCTGCCAGTACCTCTGAACTAATCCAGAAAAACAATGTTGACGCCATAGAGATTCATACAAGTGGAAGGAATACTTCTCGGTTTAAAGCACTTTGGTCGGGCTTAGAAGAGTCAGCTGGACGCTTGAAACTTGTAGCAGTGAGTATGGTTGAAAACATGACTTTGCTGCTTGTTCTGTTGATATTCAGATGCTTATTCATATGTATTGAGAAACTAAAGATACTATACAATCTTATTGTTTTTTTATGGTTCCAGGTCAGCTTACCTGATATGGGGGATTCTACAGTGTCTTCAATGGAAGAAATCTACTCAATCATGAAACCTCGTCTACATTGCATCAATCTATGGCAGGTTTGCAGCTCATTGCTGGAACAATCTAATATTAGTTCCTTTGACTCCGTTTGGTGACAGAGAACATCTTCAATTCCTTGTCTTCCTCACACAAAAAGGCACTTAATTCCTTTTATGGTTAATCTTCTCGCAAAACAGAGACAAGTCTCCATCTTTGGCACTTGTGTTACCATATTCTCTGTGTCTTTCAATAGAAGAATAGCTGGAAAACTTTGACAATTGTTGAAGGCTGAGAGTCCGAGGCGCTTGACCTTTCCTTTTGTTTTCTTTATTATGATGTTGCCCTTGTCATGAAGTTGGATGGTCGACCTATGAGCGGGGATATTGGATGTGGTGCCACACGCAAGTCGATCTTGTTTGCTGTCCGTTTAGCTGCTTCAAGAGACAGGCCTAGTGGTTTATACAAATAATTCTCACTTATGCTGGTTGAAGCCTACGGTTAGGAGGTTAACTATTTCTCGTTTGTCTCTAATAATGATAGGATTTCTTCAATTGGCTGGTGGCACAAATGCTCATACAGTCACTGGATTGAAGAAACATGGGCTGTTCCAAGTGAAATCCCTTCCTGGTATTCTAATATAATTAATAGAATCTGCTTGTTTCCATGAACTTTTCTGTTGTGAGCCTTCAGACGAGCCAGCCAGATGTTTCACTCATAATCTTCTAATCTGCTTTAATTTCTTCTTTACCACAGCGAGCTTAACCAATGAAAATGCAAAAGTTGGTTCATTGCAAGCGTTGATTGGAGGCATAGCCTATGGAGGTTATGCGAGGAAGGTTAGTCCTTTGTTCTTCATTTCAATTTGTCTGGATATTCTCTGGGCTGATGATTACTAGTATCATATGCTTATGACCTACTTCTGATCAGATTGTTGGAAGGATCTTGAGTTTGATGCAGTCACAGCATGGCCTAAGTCGCATAGAGAATTACCCTGAATATCTTGCAGAAGCACTAGAACAGGCGCTCAGTTTAGTTGGAACTGTTAAATGTTATGATCTCATTCTGGACAGGAAGTGAATGGACCTCACCTATCAAGTCCCAAATCTACTTCTCTGGGTACGTAATTAGATAATCATGTTGTCACTAGACTATATGGACTTGAAGGGCTATATCCGCAAGGAACTAGAAGCAGTAGATCCTGATCTGGGCTCCATGCAAGGCAAAATCATTTGGCTGTCACTCAAGGAGTATATCTTTGCTAGGCCTGACCAGCAAGACCGTGCATAACCCGCCATCAGGTTGATGGGATGCATTTTTTGACTGACAACATGTGATGCTGAGGTTGAACGATTCTCGGGGTTCATTGCAGTTGCTGCTCGAGACTCAAGATTCGGGCATATCCTCAAGAGCCTCCTGAAGAGAGGATGGAGTTGCGAAAATTGTTATATGCTCTCTCTCTCTCGGGCAGTGACTAGGCATGCTTATCTTAATCCGAGGTTGAAAAGATGGGATTTCTCGTAAGATGTTTATCACAAAGGAGAGGACATTGCTGTGTGTATGTTAAAACTTAGAATTGGTCACATCCGTTTGATTAGTCAAGACTTGGTTGCCATGGTTTTGCCTGGTGGTAGCAGATCATAGTCTTTTCCTAATCAGTCTCGATGCTTCTCGTCTGATGCCTAATGCACAACAATGGTAGCCGATGCCGCCATTAGTTGACTTCTTGTAGGTTCGATTTCCTCATGGCAACTCTCTGGTGATTTACCCACCACGGGTTTCGGTCCACGAAGTTGCCCGGATCTGTGCAAGTGCGGGACAATGGGGTCCTTCGGGATTCAAGGGCATGTAGGATGATCGAAATATGAAGGTACAGAAGCCTGATGCAGTCATACCCGAAAATGTCATGAAGATCAGAGCCGTTGATTAGCCCACTGCTGCCTGGCACAAAGATCAACGGTCAGAACCGCAGGGGGTGCAGGAGCCAGAGCTGCATCCGAACACCGACGAACTGCGGCAGACAGCAGAGACAGTAAAAGCAAAAAAGGAAAAGAAAATTTATAATTTTCTTAACTTGAAAGAAAAGATATTCCTTGCCACGTCAGAACTGACAAGCTAAGGCAACCGCGTTGAAAACGCCTTACTCTACGCGCTCCGTGTGAACACGAATTCCTCAAGGCTTTGACCGCTTTCTCTTATATCACACGGGGACCCCATCATTTTATTTCTCTCAATTTTTTGGCCCGTAGTTTTTCTTTTATCTCAATACACTCCATGTAGCTCAGAGGGCGTCTCATCTTACCCACCTCACAATCCAAATACGTACATCATTTGCCAAACGTGGCGGTGGTGTCGAGATTGATGGATTTCAAGCTTTTACGTGGTTGAAATTGAAAATTTAGTTCTTTTTTTAATGGAATCAGGAGACCATTTTATTACATGTTATAAATTCAACACAACATTGAAGATAAAAAAGAAAAAATATTTAAATTAGCCAAAGTTTGTCGAAATCATTATACAAACAAGAACTATTTTTTAAACAAATGCAAAAAAAAGAATGTTGTGATCGGAATATCCATTTTATGTCAATTATAAAATATAATAATACTGTAAAAAAATATTATATATATTTTTCTTACTTAAATGATGTTTTAGGGTTGACTCTCTTGGATAGAAGAAATTCACTGTTGATATTTTACCTTTCAGTGGGCTAACCTGCCAATAACATGAGCAAGTTGTATCTTAATAAATTTTCTAATGCCGTGTGATAGGCACTGGTAAAAAAGGAAACTTCTCAAAGTACAGGGGTTAATGAGAAAGAATCAGAGGTTCATGGAGCAAAGTGAGTTGTAGGAAAGTTTGATAGAGCAAAATGAAATTATAGCGCTTTTATCATATGTCTCACTCTCTCTTACTTTAATTGGTGGCTTTCACGCGCTTTTTTTGTCCGTCAGGAATCAAAAAAATCAGTTCCCGCTAGGGTTCTTAGGTCCCCCGAATCTTCAATCTCTGCACGTTCTCGCGTCTATCATCCACCACCACTTTGTTAATTTCAATTCTGGAGCAAAGAGGAGTCTGGCAAATCGGCCATTTATGGTGGAATTTGGGTTGAATCTTGGGAATTTTGTATAATCGTAATAAAAGCCCCTTTTTTTTGCATGATGAAACTGCTGGCCTCGCATGGCTGAGAGCAGAAGATACCTTCCCGCGCAAAACTTGGGTAAGTTGTTCTCGAAGTTCTTTGTCCTTCTAATTGCTAAATCTCACCCTGTTCCGTCTCTGGTTCATGATGGTGACCAATCGGGGAAATGAACTCGTCTTCTGATCTGTGCTTTTTGCCAAAGTTTGTTCCTTGAAGCTGTCGGTTTTCATGCGTTTGATTGCTTATATGCTAAATGGAAGTTCTCGAGCTTAAGTACAATGGGTTTTTTCCCCTGTTTTTCCTTCGCAACTCGAGAAAGAGTTTTGTCTGAGTATCTTGAAATTTGACAGACCTTGAACTGATATTGCAAGAAGCACAGCACAGGTGGCTCCGTCCGGCTGAAATCTGTGAAATCCTGCGGAACTACAAGAAGTTTAACTTGACCCCGGAGCCACCCACTAGGCCTCCAGGTTCTTTCTCCGTCTCCCATTTCGTATTTTTGTGAACTGTGTTTGAAAATTCTTAGAAATATGTCGCCATGACATAATGTTTGTTGTCTTCATCCCATTTTGTATCGTTTGTTGCTTTCAATCAAGTTGAGTTGATTTCTTTATCCATCTATCTCTATATATAATATGGCAATTACTGGATTTAGTTTTTTTTTCTCCACTGCTATCTTTTGCGTGGAAGTTTTTTCCACTCGTATAAATTAAATCTGCTGGCACTTTCTACCTAATATAAAATCTTCTGTTTCTTTATGTGCTCTAGGGTTTCCTAATTTAAAATTATATTGAGTTAGAAGTGTACCATAGGACAGTCCTGATATCAATAGACAAACATAATGAGACTTTTTGGGTGACATGGGGAATTATTTAATTTAACTTTTTTTTGCATTGTCAGTTGTTGTATTATGCATCTCTGATCCACTTATTCTCCTTCATCCAGAGATGGATCCTAGCTTAACTAAGTCATTTTCTTTCTTCAGCTGGTTCTTTGTTCCTATTTGATCGTAAAGCACTCCGTTATTTTCGTAAAGATGGTCATAGATGGAGGAAGAAGAAGGATGGAAAAACTGTTAAAGAAGCTCATGAAAAGTTGAAGGTATGTAATGCACTCCTTTTTGTTTGGGCACAGTGCACAGGCTCTTTGGTCAAAGGTGTAAGTGACAGGCTGTATGTCTTTGCTATGAGAAGCAGTTGCTATCTATTGTGACAGGCAGTGCTTATGCATACTGAACTGCTTTATATAGGCCGGCAGTGTGGATGTTATTCATTGCTATTATGCCCATGGGGAGGACAATGAGTGTTTCCAGCGAAGAAGTTACTGGATGCTGGACGGGTGAGTCAGTCCACAATCTTGAATAATAATCTGAAGTTAAAAGAAGAAAGAGTGAAAAATAATGGAAAGGTTCTTGAACTGGCTTCTGACCTTCATCATAGGAGGTTTGATTGGGTAGTGTTTCAACCTTCCATACTAATATTATGCAATTAGGTTTACTAAACCAGTTCAGTGTCCCGCCTACCTGTATTACTATCTCATAAAGAATTCCATGCCTATATGTTTATGTGAGCACCTAAAATGCATAGATTATCTCTTGCTCAATTAATAAAAATGGGAAAAGAGAAATCTGAGATGATGAAAACTCCTCTAATTGAAGTTTATGTCTAGTGGAGGTATTGTTTCATTTTGTGTTTATGTTCATTTGCCTTCTTCTGTCTCCAGGCAGTTGGAGCATATTGTGCTGGTTCACTACAGGGAAGTGAAAGAGGTAAAAAATTTTCATTTTTTAATATTGGATACTGTTGAAGATTTGATATTATCTTATTAGGAAAATATATTTTATAATATCAAATAAATAAATTAGTTTAGATTCACAAAATATCTTAGATTCAATTTAGATATTTTCGCGATATTTTAGTATTATTTATTTTCATATTTTATTGTTATTTTGAATCTATAAATAGGCAAATCATCTAATGTAGTCACTCAATAGAGAATTACAGGTTACTCCCGTGTGTTCGGTCTTTGGGCCACTACGTTCTATACTTTTCTCCACTCCTGCTTCACATTATATAAAATTTGATAGATACCATATTCTTCTTGTATATCTCCTTCTTGAAGTTCTTTGTTGAATGAAGCATATTAAAGTTCTTCCCATTGCTCTAGTAATTATCTTTTCGCACCAAATTCATCTTATTATTTTAGAGTTATGTTTATGTGAAAACTTGTAGAAACCTTTTTCTTACTATGGTTGGGCATTTTGTTGATGGTTGGCTATATTAGGAATTTTCAGAACACAGAACAAGCATGACATGGAATTTGGATTTAATTTTGTGTAATGCAGGGATACAAATCTAGCATACCCCATTTCCTAGCAAATCGAGGACCGCAGGATGCAGGTCTTGAAAATACTACTTCCACTTGCTTCCCTCTGGAAAATTCTGATGTTTCTACCGTTCAGACATCCTATGCTACTGGAAGTAGAAATGAAAGGAGCAGACAAACAGTCTCATCAGAATTTCAGGATGTGGGTTCAGTGGTTTCATTGAACCCATCTACTCTTGCCACCTCACTTAACTGTCTATCACAGAATGCCTCTCTTATTACAACTGAAAAAGCCGGTAGGTTTGCTCTGAAATTCTATCGATGCCTTTGTGAAGCTGCTTACTTGAGCAATGAAGTTGATAAGAATCTTTGAGCCTCTGATGACTACTCTTCCCCCTGCTTTGTTTCTCTTTCTTTGCTTTATCTGGATTCCCTTGGTCCTGGGCTGTGAGATTAGAAAATTATGTCATGGTTCCATCTATTTGGCTTTAAACATGTGATAGGCATTTTGGTTGGATTTCAGAAATTCCTGCACCATCAAGGAATCAGTCTCTGCCATGGTGTGCTGGAGGCAATGATAAGATTAGTGCTGGACCTGTCTTGGCTGAGATTTGCAGCTCAAAGGCAGATAATGCACGTGTTCAAGAATTTTATGTTGATCACAAGCTTTATGCTGGACGACCTGGTGTAGCAGATTTCCGTATGCATAAGCTGACTGATACTGCATTGGAAGCTGACGGTAAAGCCTTGGAGGTAGCTAGCAGAAATAGGTTAATCAGTGATTCAGAATTCCAAATAGAAGCAGCAGCTTCACATGGAGTAAGGAGCTTTTTATGCATTTCAGCCTGCTTCAGGATTTTATGAATTTATTTTGGTTGAATGATTTTAGTTTGTAATAGAGACATCATATGGCAATCTATAAGTACATGACCGTGATATTTATCATCTCCTCAGTTTGTCTTCCACAGTTAATTGAAGCCTGTGAATTTGCTCAAAATTATTAGTGGTAGCCTTTTTAAATTTTGATTTTCTGCCTATATAGGTTTCTTCTAAACACAACAGAAAACAATCTCTCAAGGGATAATTGCTTCAAGAATGTTGAGTGACCTTAATTCCTGTTATGCAGCACATTATTTCTGCTTGTTGGCTTTTGTGCCTCTTTGGTTCGAATAGTTTTTAATTGGTTTGTGAAGTCCTGGATCACTCAGTGAATTTTGTTCAATTTGCAGGAGGCCTTGGAAAATGGTCCTATTCAAAAGTGTTCTCCAATGATAGCCTCATCTGCAGCCCCATTTAAGAGCAAATCTAACACTGCAGAAGTAAATGATAATGAGGAAATTGGAGGTCTGAGGAAACTTGACAGTTTTGGGAGATGGATGGATAAAGAAATAGGTCAGGATTGTGACAATTCCCTGATGGCTTCAGATTCTGGGAATTACTGGAACACTCTTACTGCTGAGACTGACGACAAGGAGGTATCCAGTCTGTCACTTCACATGCACCTGGACACAGATTCTCTGGCCCCATCTCTTTCGCAAGAGCAACTATTTAGCATCTCTGATTTCTCTC
The DNA here is from genome assembly GCA_900174645.1 of Sonneratia alba. NCBI lineage: Eukaryota > Viridiplantae > Streptophyta > Magnoliopsida > Myrtales > Lythraceae > Sonneratia > Sonneratia alba. The sequence continues at coordinate 6,159,482 of FWPY01000106.1, forward strand.
CTGATTGGGCCTTCTCTGGGATTGAGACAAAGGTATTGATTGTTGGTACCTTTTTGGGGAGCAAGGATCTTTCAACTAAAACTAAGTGGGGCTGCATGTTTGGTGAAATCGAGGTTCCTGCTGAGATTTTGACTGATACTTCAATGCGATGTGTAGCCCCCCCACATCCGCCAGGACGTTTTCCCTTCTATGTAACCTGCAGCAATAGGCTGGCTTGCAGTGAGGTTAGAGAATTTGAATATCGTGAAATGCTGTCTATATCTATTAATATTGACCCATATGATGAAGTCTGCCTTCAAACTCGTCTGGCAAAGTTGTTACATTTAAGTGTAGAGGACCAGTCATTTGGCTGTCCATTCGGGAAATGCAATAAATGTGAGATTGACAAGGCCATCTATCCAATTAAAGCAGTTGAGGAAGGAGATGCTAATTTGAAACTTTCTAAATTGGAGCACAACCCTAGAGATGCTGCTCTTCGGTGCATGTTCAGGCATAGACTTGGTCGGTGGCTGGTCTATAAAGTTCATGAAGGAGGCAAAGGACTGAATATTTTGGATGAAAAAGGTCAAGGAGTCATCCATTTGGCAGCAGCTCTTGGTTATGGTTGGGCCATGGGCCCAATTATTGCTGCAGGAGTTACTCCTAATTTCAGAGATTCACGTGGAAGAACAGGGTTGCATTGGGCGTCATACTTTGGGAGGTAAGCCCATTGAATGAGTTTCTAACAGATGTTGTTAGCACACTTAAATGGCGCAACATCCTATAGAAAATCTTTAATGTACAGTTTTGGATAAAATACAATGTGAAAATTTACTCATTTGTTTTGGAGATAGTCTTCTTTTCTTCTTCTTCTTCTTCTTCTTCTTCTCTCTTTTTTCTGATATGAAAAATGCATACAAAATTCCTTATTTGATTCTTTTAGGAAAATGGAAGCTACTCAAATTTTCCCCTTTTCCCCAGTACAATATGTTCTGATGTGCAATTTTTAAAACCTTATTGTCCATCTATTGCACGGGACATGAATCTTGAATCTTCATGCCTTGAATAAGGAGGATTTTCCTTATCTAATCATGAATATGAGAAAATGATTCCTTGAAGTTGACTTCTTATAGTTAGGATATCTTTGTAATAGGGAGGAAACTGTCATTGCCCTTGTTCAACTTGGGACAGATCCTGGTTTGGTTGATGACCCAACACAGTCATTCCCTGCTGGTCAGACAGCAGCAGATTTAGCATCAAGCAGAGGGCACAAGGGCATTGCTGGTTACTTAGCTGAAGCTGATTTAACAAATGCCCTTTCTAAATTGAATGTAAAAGACAACTTGATTAATAATGTCAACTTTGCCTCAGAAAGGGTGAATGACATTGCCTCTGAAATCTTTTCTCCAAGTGCAACCCATGATGAGGTGCTGTCCTTAAAAGGTTCTCTAGCTGTAGTTAGGAAATCAGCTCATGCAGCAGCTTTGATTCAAGCTGCATTTCGTGCTCGGTCATTTCGTCAGAGACAATTGACAAAAGGTAGTGAGGATGTAGTATCTGAAGTTTCAACAGATCTAGTGGCACTCGGCTCTTTAAATAAAGTTGAGAAGGTGGGTCACTTTGAAGATTACTTGCATTCTGCTGCTATAAAGATCCAGCGAAAGTATCGTGGGTGGAAGGGAAGAAAAGAATTCTTGAAGATACGGAGCCGAATAGTGAAAGTTCAGGTAATCCAATCCATCATGTTCATCAGTTCTCTGTGTTTTCTTCAATGATACACCCTGTAGGACTAGTAAGTTTATTTATCATTCGAAAACATTCTTTATTTATCATAAAAAGGGACTAGCAAGTTTATTTGTCCTCCTTCTATAGGCTCATGTAAGGGGGCATCAGATTCGTAAGCAGTATAAGAAGGTTGTTTGGTCTGTAAGTATAGTGGAAAAAGCAATACTGCGATGGAGGAGGAAAAGGGTTGGCTTAAGAGCATTTCGGGTGGTGGGCACCAAGGATGTTCCACAAACAGAGACTGAGAAAACAGATGAGTATGATTTCTTGCGAATCAGTCGCAAACAGAAGTTTGATGGGGTGGAAAGGGCTCTTGCAAGAGTCAAGTCCATGGTTCGAGACCCAAGAGCCCGTGACCAGTATATGAGGATGATCTCAAAATTTGACAACTGCAAGGTTATGCCTGTACTCTAAATCTATCAAATATTCTTCTCTGGAATAAGATCAATGAACAAGTAACATCAGAGGCTTTGCCAGTTTTATCACTAATATTTCTTTTTTTAACAGATGGCTTAGGAGAGGAACTCTGCTTCATAACAGAAGTCTACAGGCTAAGCCATGCAGAACAAAGGATTACAATTCAAGTTTATATGATCCGTTATTTTTGCCTGTATGTACTGTTTGATGCCTAATTCAGTTTTGTTTTCTCACACCTAAGATAGGGCTATAGGATTAGATGCCAATGATAACCTGGGCATAGTCCATTGTATATGGATTTATCTTATTTTGGTTCTGATGTAAGCAGCATAGTTTTGGCTCCCATTTTCGGAATAGGTTATTTGCTGATACTTGTAACGGTCTAATACTGATTACCTCTAATTCAATTAGGAGTTGTAAATGGCAATGCATAGGTTTGGTCCCATCTTGCCAACTTTTCTGCTGTCTGATTTTTGGAAAATAGGTCCTTATTGATTTCAGACTCGAGCAAGAAGCTAGGCACTGGATGGGCCTGATTATTTGCAGGGGCAAGCCGTGGTCTTTATCAACTAGTCCAAAGGCTAAAGATTGCATGGTGTCGGTCTGATAGGGTCAAGAAGATAAGACTTCATTCACCAAAAGTTTCTGTATTATATTATGTACTTGCAGACAAGATAAAAAGAGGTCCAACAAGAGTGTAGCCAGAGACAACTGTGGGTAAGAACAATTGCATGAACATGGAAAGCTGAAAGATCATGAGATGATACCGGTTATGTCAAGGAAGCCATCAATTGAGCTCAGCTTCTCCAGTATCAGCCCTTCCTGCTTGGCATCTGTGGCATTTGCAGTCAAGGAGACGATGTGAAAACAAATTGCTCCCAAATCAAGTCAATAACTGAATGAAAAAGAGATGGTCAATTCCACATGCATTGTTTTGTTCCTTACGTGCAGGGATCCAGAAAGAAGATATGCACGATAGTTTGACCAACTATTTCATGAATAATATATCTTCTATAAAGATAACCAAGACCTGATGTAGGTAGGTCGGTCTTTGCCACCCTACCTGCAAGATTAACAGACTTTTGCTCGTAAAATCTGCTAAATCTATCACAGTTGAAGTTTCCAGTTCAGCACCTGTAATTCCATGAATGTGCACAAGCAAGTCTATGTATCCGTTCTACAGAAACTATGATGCATGCCTGCGTGCAAGATAAATGTGTGAAAAAAACCAGGGGGAAGAGCCAAAAAAAGAGGATACATTCTTCATCGGGATTCTCACTGAAGTTGGAGTGAAGGGCATTGCCAGCTGTGTCCACTATGGCAGAGGTAGTCATGGAGGATTCAATGCACAAAATGGCTGTAATAGCATCCAACTGGGTCACCTCTTCCCTGAACATCAATCTCGCGTGTGCTAGCAAAAGCCAAGAAGAGGATTAAGTTTCTCTGTTGAGATGACAAAAAATAGGAATACAGGTGCTCGAAGGATGTAAATGATCAGAGTGAATGTACCTTGAGCGAGGCGTATCAAGCTTTCCAGCATGCGCACGGTTGTCCTTGCTGTGGGATTAACAATTACAGAGAAAAGTAAAAAGAAAGTATATGACGCACCGTAATCAAGGAGATAACAGGAGTTCACAATGGAATGAACCTGCATTCTGAGAAGCGGATCTCCGTTGAAGTTGATAATAGCTTGATATGACTCTTTGTGCCTCCTTTGTAAGCACAGGTTTGAAATGCCCCTTCACAAAGTGAATGTACCTACAAGACATCATTGGAGTTTGTAAACTACTTTCTCTGTCTCCCTCTCTCACTTTCTGGTAAGTCACACTAAGAATTAAGGCACCGCAAACATATCCAAGAAATTTTACCTTCGTAACATATCTAGTGGCCACACACTAGATAGATCTTCACCACTCCTGCATTTGTCTTGCTCCCCCTGTTAAAGCATATTCCTCAGACAAGGAATGTTTCAAAAACACTGAAAAACAAAAGGAACCGAGTAATCCAGGATATTGCCTCAGCAAGAATGTGAGAAGAAACGACAGCGTCCCATTCAGGATTCTTTGTGTCAAGAAGTACTAGGACTATATCAAATCTGCTCAACAGTGGCCCAGAGAGTGTTGTGTTGACAGACAATGCTAGACAGAGTCAGGAAAGATATACCAATGGGAACTCCATAGATAAGGGAATATGGAATATAGAATCCTTCAAACTATACTTTTGATCAAGATCTAAGAACTTAATCAAATGAAATAAAGATTTAACAGTTAATGATTAGCACTCTTCTGTGCCAAAATTTAGACAAAAAACAAAAAAAAAAAGACAACTGCAAATATGTAGAAATTAATGAATTTAACTTCCAAGTTTACAACGTGAGGGATACGTTGCACAGGATCATACTGCCCTTTAGGATTTGTTGCACCAAAGACTATTGTCCTTGTACTAAGAGTTGTCACAAGGCCCGCCTGAAAATAAGGAGATGAAACAGAGGATCATCATCATTTGACATTCAATAAAACGTAATACTAGCTACTGATGATGGAAACCAAACAAATGCCATGTATTTAAGGCCAACTTTGTACTGAAGTTGGTTTAGTTAATCTAGTTGTTAATGGCATTGGACATCCATCTATAAACCATCTATATATATGCTAGCAACTAAGAAAGTAGTTGACCTAAATGTATTACAAACATGAGACTATACCAACACAATCACCTTTGCAATACTTATGGTCTGTTGCTCCATAGCCTCGTGTATTGTGGCCCTATCATGCTCCCTCATGCTGCCATTTGACACATTTAATTCAACATCAAATCCCTACAGGCAGGATAATTAACAATCACAACAGCAAAATGAACAACCCAAGATTTAGTTACATGTTAGTTAACACTCTCGACAACTGTAATTATCTATTTTATGTGGTAAGTTTAGTGTAGCAATTGCAAGTCACAATTAATTGTAGCTTTACTAACATATGGCAAGATCATAGTAGTGATGCAACCGAAAATAAGTAATATCAATTCAATCAAGGATGCATTATGAAATGACAATTTGCTGAGCTATTCGAACAAAGCAGCTGTAGTGATTATCTATACAACCTGTCAAACTCATCAATGCAGCACAACCCTCCGTCTGCTAAAACTAGAGCCCCAGCTTCTAGCATCCATTCGCCTGTTAGATTCCACAACTTGGTTCAATCTGAATCAGCAGATATTTTTGGATATATGCATTTGGGATATTTATCTAGAAACCAAATAATACTTTCCCTAATAACTGTGAAAAGTTCCATAAACAAGAAGCCGCCTAAATTGAAGGGCACATTGGAATTGAAAGTGCCAATCTTACCTCCATCCTTCACTGCAGTGACAGTCAACCCAGCACTAGTACTTCCCAACCCAGTAGTTATGACAGATCTATTGCTCAGTTTTGCAGCAAATTTCAAGAACTGTGACTTGCCAGTTCCTGTTAAGGTTACAAGTATTAAACCTGAGTTTATTCAGACTAAATTATCAGTTCACTGTCATTAATTACAAATAACGAACATATTTGTATGGAGAGTTCAAGGTATGTCTCCAGCAAGAAGCTAACTACAGCAGAGGCAAGTTATAACCTGATAGATGGGCAAAAGGAAAAACAATTTAAGAATCTTAAGATGTAAAGAATCACCTGGATCACCTATGAGAAGCAAATGAGATTCACCGCGAACCTTTGTCCCAGATGCAGCAACATGTTGCACTCCTCCAATAAGTGTCAAGGCAACTGAGTGGCATTAGTACATGGAGTAGATTAAGGAGCACTAGTGTTATCAATGATAAATGAAAAGTATAAAGTTTCTTATGAATGACTGCACCCAAATATGCATATATGACATACCATCAGTTTAGAATCAAGTTTACCTGCAAGCTTCACAGTGAAGAGTCCAAAAACTTGAGGGCATATACCACGAAGAATAGCATTTCTCCCTATAATAATATGAGAATTGTTAACTTTGCAAATCATATTCTACCAATGGGATCATGATGGACATAATTCCTGTGGAAACAATTGTGCATGAATCATCAATTGTCGTTACCCTTCAGTGAGGTGTTGTGGAAGCAAGACCAAAATTTCCTGAATTTCATGATTAAATCATTAGGAATGTCAATGTCTGACTTCAGCTCATTCATTCTCCTACAAAGGGAAGGCATATGAATTACTCAAATTAAAGGAAATATGATAGCATGATCAAAAGTATCTCTTCTCAAGGAATCTACAAATCAAATAGATATTTTATTTTACAAAAGAGATCTAAATACCTTATATGATTAGCAACAAAAACAGGGTCAAGGTCACATCGCACATCCTTTAGATCAGGAGACCACCGAGCAATTACAATTCCAGTAACAATCACATCATCTGTACAACAAGAACTCGCAATAAGAAAACATTAATTTGATAAACCACATTGAAAATTTTGAAGGCATCTGGAGCGAAACAGCAACTTCAACAAAATGTAGCATTGAACCATCTACATCTAAGAGGTTTATTTTTGGTAATTACATGATCAAGAACATTGATGAACCAAACAAAAAGACTTTGTGCTCTTCAGCCCTGACCTAATATAAGTATTTTTCATGTATAGAACAAGTTTAAAAGATTTAATGGACATCAAGACAAAAGAATGGATATTACTTTCGCTAACAAATGTTAAGTTTGCATGCAATACATTCAGGTAGAAAGTATAGGACTTCTAGCCATGATTATGATAAATAAGCAAAATACCTCTTGTGCTGAAAATCATTACCTCCAGCTTTGACAGTATCAACAAGATCATCTCTTAGAATAACAGGAATGGAACGAGGAATTGCTCCAACACCTAATAGTTGTGTGCTTTCTTGGATTTTTATTTCCTGATAATCATGGCATGATATGCTGTTTTCTATAAATTGAAAGTTTGTGCCTTCACAAGAATTTGGCCCCTGTTAATGGATAGGAAATAATATTATCAACTTTGTCCAAGGAAAATCTAAAATTGCTCCTGCACAGGATTATAACTCCTAACTTTGAACAATTAGTCTGAGAATTGTTAAAATAAAAAAGGATATATGCTTTGCATATATAGAACCTGGGATGGACAAGTTGATGGCAGAACTATGGAGTTTCTTGTTTCCAGCTCAGGGTACACAGGGAAGCTGCATGACAGACCAGCAGCTTAATTGATCATCAGCATGAAACTTGAAACTCAAGAAAATAAGAACTCAATATTGTATAGAGAAGTTTATAAAAGTAAATTGGCAAAGCAGCTCTGTGGAGTGAACAGCCGAATTAGAAGAGAAACACTCCTTAATATATTTCACAGTTTCACTCAGTTCGTAGCCACATAAATCAGATACTTTCCATTTTCAATGATGTCAACACAAGTCTCTCCAAGCTCTACTGGTTAATAAAAATGTAAACATAGAATTGATTTCCTGTAGCTTGAATACTACTCATAAATTATCCACAGGCAACTTTCCCAGCAAAGTAACTTTTACAGGGCTAACTGTCCATCTTCTTCTTGTTACAGGCCAAAGCAACAGCACTCAACATCAGCAAACATTCAAAAGCATTCACATAGGCTAACAGTCCAGAATCTTTGTATTAAGGATCATAACAATCCTAACACAAAGCTCAAATAGGGCATAATGGAATTTTTAATATATTCAAAGTGCACTTCATCTCATATAACATAGACAGATAATGCTCTACTACAGTTACTGTCATTTTGGATATTAGCAACACATTGAAGTTTTTTGCAGGTTGGGAATGCAACTGGGTTAATAGGGAGGCAAACAAGTAAAAATTTACCTTTCACCCAAAAAACAAAAGAGAGAATACAAGGCATATAGAGATGAAGGCTCGAGAATGTACTAATGCAATGGAAAATATAATTCCATTTATGTGAAGAGAGAAATGTGACCTGTAATTACATTTTCGACATCTATACCACCTCTTCCCTTCATACATCTTCACTGCCCCAGATCTAATTACAGTTCCTTTGAGGGTCAGAAGAATGCCTCGATGCTTCACTCTCAGGTGGCCAATGCTAGGAAATGTCTCTAATGACACAAAAAAATGCACATGTTTGCTTAGAACCTCCAAGAAAAGAAATAAAAGGAGCCTGTTTGCATATTATTTATCATATGATACAGCAGAAGATAAGTGAACCAGGATACTCCAGCGGTGAGCCGCTGATATCAATGCGGACATGGACATAATTCTTCTTAACACCAGATTCTTGTCCTTTCATATTTCCGAGCACAACTTTCTGCACATGCCAACAAGCCGGTTGGAAAATAATTACACTTCTTAAAATAAGTTGCATGCTGTACATCAAAATGGATGCATTCAGACCCATGATATCAGGTAATATCAAATAAATTTTAAGATGAAAGCTTATGTACACAAATGTGAACGAATTAAGCTACAACATGTACTTTGCAATTGCACATAAAAATAATTGTCCCAAGATAGCAGTCACACTTTCGGAAGTAAGTTGACCATAAAAATACGGTCTTGTCCTCAAACACCCAGCAGTACGAGGAGCTCTTAGGGAGCGAGAGAATCATTTGAGCATTTCCTGCCTAACCAAGTAAATGCAAACAAGATAAGGAGCTAAAGAAATCAGTCATACATGAGCCCAAATGGCGGCATCATCAAAGAGGGGCAAATACTGACTGGGTTGGGAGAAGACGAGGCGGGCTAGAGAAGGATCATAGTCCGTAAGCTCTGCGAAGCTATCAGATACAGAAGAAACAGTATAAGAATTTCAAGAAAAGGAATGGACAGAAAACAGGAAACGACATAACGCAAGTACTCACTCGATGCAGAGAGGGTAATGGGTATTTGGGTCAGGGGCGATAGAGATGGAGAGTAGCTGATCGGAATAATAGCGGAGAAGAAACGCCGCCAAGGCCTCCGTTTGACAGGAGGAATTCGCGGTCATGTCCATTTCCTTGAAACCCATAGCTGAGAGCTCGAGCTGCAGAGAATCATTGGGCACATAAGATGGTTAGTCGAGGAAAAAAGAGCGAGATATCAGGAAAAGCAAGCTCTTTTTTCGCGGGAAAGAGCGATATCCTGCTAAGGGGGCGTTTGGCTTGGGGTAAATGGTGCATTCTAGATAACTGGAAAACTGTATATAACTTAATTTAATAAATTAACCAACGCAAGTTGTTCGAATTAGTAAATTTCAAATTTTAGTTTTATGGGAAAAAGATTCATGATCTGAAGAATTTTACACTAAACTAACTGAATTCCCCCTACACATTCCATAATCGACCAAACACGGCCTTAGAAAACGTGCCGGACGGGGTGGTCGGTCTGGCCCACGGTCTTCATAGGCCCAATTGAAAGCGGGCCGAGGTCCGCAAAACGCTCGGAACTCCAAACGCTAAGTCGGATCGGGAACCTCGTTGAGTATAATACACGGCCCGCCTGCCACCTCCACCCCCAGAGGCCATCTTTGACGGTCGCAGGTCAGGTTTCTCTCATCTTCCTCACCTAGGGTTTCTCATTTTCTCGGAACTACGATTTCAGCTGCTTGATGTCTCAATCGTCATGATGTAATATCACATGAAGCTGATTTTTGCATTTTCTTCTGACTTGTAGGGGTTTTTTTTAACCTTAAATTCAGTCGATCATGGCTTCGCTGGATCCGGAGATAGCGAGGGTTCAGGAGGAGAGGAAGAAGATGGAGCAGCAACTCGCTTCCCTCAACTCCGTTGTCTACGATACCGACCTCTATGGTGGCACTGATCGGGAAGCTTATGTGAGCTCGATCCCCGTCAATGAGGATGACGATGCCATGGACCAAATGGACTCAGAGGTCGCGAGGAAGCTGGCTTCCTATACTGCTCCGAAGTCGCTCCTCAAGGAGATACCTCGTGCTGGTGAGGAGCTTGATAACGATATGGGGTTTAAGAAGCCGCAGAGGATTATTGATCGGGAAGATGATTACAGGAGGAGGAGGTTGAACAGGGTTATCTCTCCCGATAGACATGATGCTTTTGCTGCTGGGGATAAGACTCCAGATGTTTCGGTCAGGACTTATGCTGATGTTATGAGGGAGGAGGCATTGAAGAGGGAGAAGGAGGAGACTTTGAGGGCAATTGCAAAGAAGAAGCAGGAGGAGGAAGAGGCTGCCAAGGGAGCAGAGAAGGAGGAGGCGGCGGTGGCAGCAGCACCCAAGAGAAGGAACAGGTGGGACCAGGCACAGGATGATGGGGGAGCTGCTGCTAAGAAGGCAAAAACTGGCTCAGACTGGGATTTGCCCGACTCAACCCCTGGGATTGGTCGGTGGGATGCAACACCAACCCCAGGGAGGGTGGGTGATGCTACCCCTTCCATTGGTCGGAGAAACCGCTGGGATGAGACTCCGACACCAGGTCGAATTGCTGATTCAGATGCGACACCAGGTGCAGCGACTCCTGGGGCTACTCCTGCGGGAATGACTTGGGATGCCACCCCAAAGCTTGCCGGTATGGCCACACCAACCCCGAAAAGGCAGCGATCAAGGTGGGATGAGACGCCTGCAAGCATGGTCAGTGCTACTCCTTTACCAGGATCAACACCTGCAGCAGCTCTCACCCCTGGGGTTACACCCTTGGGAGGGGTTGATCTTGCTACCCCTACGCCCGGGGCAATTAATATTCGGGGAGCTATGACACCTGAGCAATATAACTTGTTGAGGTGGGAGAGAGATATTGAGGAGAGGAACAGGCCATTGACTGATGAGGAGTTGGATGCCATGTTCCCTCAGGAGGGGTACAAGATTTTAGAGCCACCTGCATCCTATGTTCCTATTAGGACTCCTGCAAGGAAGCTGCTTGCAACTCCAACTCCCATGGGAACTCCAGGATATAAGATTCCTGAGGAGAATCGTGGACAGCAGTTTGATGTCCCAAAAGAAGGACCTGGTGGGTTGCCATTCATGAAGCCCGAGGATTATCAGTACTTCGGCTCATTGTTGAATGAGGAGGATGAGGAGGAGTTGTCTCCTGAGGAGCAGAAGGAGCGTAAGATCATGAAGCTGCTGCTTAAGGTGAAAAATGGGACTCCTCCACAAAGGAAGACTGCCCTACGGCAGCTTACTGATAAGGCAAGGGAATTTGGTGCAGGTCCTCTATTCAACCGTATCCTCCCATTGCTTATGCAACCCACCCTAGAAGATCAGGAGCGGCACCTTTTGGTGAAGGTAATTGATAGAGTGCTTTACAAATTGGATGAATTGGTTCGTCCATATGTTCATAAGATTCTTGTTGTGATTGAACCTTTATTAATTGACGAAGACTACTATGCCCGTGTCGAAGGGAGAGAAATAATCTCCAATCTGAGTAAAGCTGCAGGTTTGGCTACTATGATTGCTGCTATGCGGCCTGATATTGATAATATTGATGAGTATGTGAGAAACACAACTGCTAGGGCATTCAGTGTGGTTGCTTCTGCCCTGGGGATCCCAGCTTTGTTGCCTTTCTTGAAAGCTGTCTGTCAGAGTAAGAAGTCTTGGCAGGCTCGTCACACCGGGATCAAGATAGTACAGCAGATTGCTATTCTAATTGGTTGTGCTGTTCTTCCACACTTGAGGTCTCTTGTTGAAATCATAGAACATGGACTTAATGATGAGAACCAGAAAGTACGAACTATTACTGCACTGTCGTTGGCTGCTCTTGCTGAGGCTTCTGCTCCTTATGGTATTGAGAGCTTTGATTCTGTGCTGAAGCCATTGTGGAAGGGTATCAGGTCACACAGGGGAAAGGTTTTGGCTGCATTCTTAAAGGCGATTGGGTTCATTATCCCTCTGATGGATGCCCTGTATGCGAGCTACTACACCAAGGAAGTGATGGTGATCCTTATCCGTGAGTTCCAGTCACCTGATGAAGAAATGAAGAAGATTGTGCTTAAAGTGGTGAAGCAGTGTGTGAGTACAGAGGGTGTTGAGGCTGATTACATTCGAAATGATATTCTCCCTGAGTTCTTCAGGAACTTTTGGGTGAGGAGGATGGCTCTTGACAGGAGAAATTACAAGCAGTTGGTCGAAACAACTGTGGAAATAGCAAATAAAGTTGGCGTGGCTGATATTGTTGGGAGAATTGTTGAAGATCTCAAGGACGAGAGTGAGCCCTATAGAAGAATGGTCATGGAAACAATAGAGAAGGTGGTCGCAAACTTGGGTGCCTCTGATATTGATTCTCGACTGGAGGAGCTCCTTATTGATGGTATCCTTTATGCCTTCCAAGAGCAAACCAGCGATGACGCTAATGTGATGCTAAATGGTTTTGGAGCTGTTGTGAATGCTCTTGGGCAGAGAGTCAAGCCTTATCTTCCTCAGATCTGTGGTACGATCAAGTGGCGCTTGAATAACAAGAGTGCGAAGGTGAGACAACAGGCAGCTGACCTTATTTCCAGAATTGCTGTTGTGATGAAGCAGTGCCATGAGGAACAACTCATGGGTCATCTTGGTGTTGTCCTGTATGAGTACTTGGGAGAAGAATACCCTGAAGTCCTGGGTTCTATTCTTGGTGCACTGAAAGCTATAGTAAATGTGATTGGTATGACAAAGATGACTCCCCCGATAAAAGACTTGCTTCCGAGGCTAACACCAATCCTGAAGAACAGACATGAGAAGGTCCAGGAGAACTGCATTGACCTCGTGGGTCGTATCGCTGATCGTGGTGCTGAGTTCGTCCCTGCTAGGGAGTGGATGAGGATATGCTTTGAGTTGCTAGAGATGCTCAAAGCCCACAAGAAGGGAATTCGGAGAGCAACTGTGAATACTTTTGGTTACATTGCAAAAGCCATTGGGCCACAGGATGTGCTTGCGACCCTCTTGAACAATCTCAAGGTCCAGGAGCGTCAGAACCGTGTCTGCACAACCGTGGCCATTGCGATTGTTGCAGAGACCTGCTCTCCTTTCACTGTCCTCCCAGCTCTGATGAATGAGTACCGTGTACCAGAGCTTAATGTGCAGAACGGTGTTCTCAAGTCCCTTTCCTTCCTGTTTGAGTATATTGGAGAAATGGGGAAAGACTACATCTATGCAGTGACTCCACTGCTCGAGGATGCCCTGATGGACAGGGACTTGGTCCACAGGCAGACTGCAGCCTCTGCAGTGAAGCACATGGCTCTGGGAGTTGCAGGACTAGGATGCGAGGATGCCCTGATCCACCTGCTGAACTATGTGTGGCCCAACATCTTCGAGACCTCACCCCATGTGATAAACGCGGTGATGGAGGCGGTCGAGGGCATGAGGGTGGCCTTGGGAGCTGCAATCGTGCTCAACTACTGCCTGCAGGGGCTGTTCCACCCTGCGCGCAAGGTCCGGGAGGTTTACTGGAAGATCTACAACTCGCTTTACATCGGGTCACAGGATGCGCTCGTGGCAGCGTACCCGATGCTGGATGATGATCAGAGCAATGTGTACAGCCGGCCTGAGCTGATGATGTTCGTCTGAGACTTTCCTCATCCGCTTCATTTTAGCCAGTGATTTAAGAACAAGTCAGCAACAGCATCGAGTTAGCATCTTTTCATGATCTTAGTATGTAGAATACTATCATTCTCTTCTAGATGAATGTCTTTGCAGCTGAAACTTCCTGTATGGTGAAATTGAGAAAGATTATGTTACTCTGTTGAATGTGACTGAGATATGTTTGAAATAATTGATGTTATTCTCTCTTATGTACGTCTCGCTTCGATGGCATAGCTGTATATCCCATTCTACGATTTTAGATGTGAGACTTTAGTAAGTGGTAGAAGCACGGGTATGTATGTAGCCACGAACCATGAGCCATTGTTGGCGCCATGGAAATGCCAATTCGACTCTACCCTCTCTCACTTGTCCATGGTCTATAGGTACTAACATTCGAGTAACAACCAGCTTTCTGGTCATTTCCCTGTTCGATTCAACCCACCTGCGATCCATCAGACAGTGCAGCATCTCTCAGATTACGGTTTTGTTGGCCCAATCGTAAGGATCTTCTCTTGATAATTCTTCATGAGGAGAGGATCTCGAACTGTCCAACGACTGTTCCCAGGAGACAAGTCATAGGATTACTTGGACAACTGAAAAATGCCTTTTTTCCTGCTCCCACTTCCGCAAGAACAGTAACTTCCGGGGGAGTGGCTAGTCATGCCTGATGTTGGAGGAATCAATTGAATTTACTTACGGAGAGAGTTGAATGTGCAATATTCGAGTGGACTGCGCAGCCCGTGTCTAGTATTAGGTTGAATACCAAACCAGCCGCACGAAATGAATCTCAAACATCCGACAGGGTCCCATAAAAAGTCTGCCATTACAAGGAAAAAAAAAAAAACTTACTTCCACCATTGCTTATTCTGACCATGATCGATCAGGAAAAAAGTCACGCATGAACTTTCCATGATTTCTTACTACTTTTTAACACCTCTTGTGGAGCAGAGGATCTGATATCACTTGGGGCTCAAAGTTGGGCCTCAGATACTGACGCAGCAACTCATTGTAGAGCTCGTACCGAGCAGTCATTCGGAACCCCCACTTGTCCTTCAGCTGTCTGCAGAGGTTAAGGTCCATGTCCGAGATCAAGAGCCCATCTCTGTGGCGTGAGAGAGATGGAGTGCATGAAGCATCGGGCGCTGAGAAGTAGCTTGACCCATAGAAGTGCCCAAAGTCCGAATGCTGTGGCTTCCCATCGCCAGAAGTGAACGGGTTTGGGAAGGTCTCTGTCCCAACCCGATTTATCGACCCAACAAAGTAGCTGTTTGCAATCGCAGCATTTCGTGCCTATACAATTAGCCAATCTATGAAGTCTTGCTCGGACATGATTCAGATGTGGCATGCTACTATACCAAGAAAAGGAAAATCCACAGATGAACTTGAGAAACCCACAAACTTCAACCCGACAAGATCAGACCCTTCTTGGAATAAATGGAGCCACAAAAATGAGAAGGTGCAACAATTCACGGAAAAATTACTTCGCTCTTTATAATGCAGCATTCTTCTAGAGCACAACTGAGGATTCTTTTACTCTGTATTTTGCAAATAAGAAAGCCCAAAGTGCCTCTTTTTTTTTAATGAGTGAAAACCAAAAGCGCTTGATGTGCCTAATTTTGCATGGATTAGTAGAAATGTAAATGAAAAAGCCCATATGATGTGTCATGCGGGCAAGGGAGTTAGTGATGATTCACTTTATATTTTTCAGGGATTGCCAGCCAATCTGCCTTCTGTAAACCATTTTGATTGCTCAATGAAATAAATGACGTTTACATACCAAAAAAAAAAAAGAAGAAGAAGAAAACAACAGCGCATGGGAAGATAGATTTGGTACCTCAATTGGCCACATTGGTTCACTCAGTTCACCAACAGTTGCAGAGGGATTGAAAACAATCTCTGCACCATTTAATCCAAAAGCCATCCAATTCAGTGGATGATGCCTTCCATAGCATATATTAATAGCTATCTTCCCAAAAGCCGTCTCAAACACAGGATGCCCTGTATCCCCTTCCATATAATAAGTACTCTCATTGAAATCTCCCACTCTTGGAATATGATTCTGACCAAGAAGTTGGGAAAAACATATTAATCCCATGCAATCTACTTTATTTAGTAAGATAGCATAGCAAATAGAACATGTTGATCCCAAAAAAAAGATGGCAAATAGTACAGTGCTCGAGAAAAGTATGGTGATACCCAGCAAAAAGAAAGAAGGAAAGAAAGAAAGAAAAGTTTGGTGGAGTGGCATATACCTTCCTATGCTTTCCAATAATATTTCCGTTATTTCCAATCACAACTGCAGTATTCCAGATAGTCTCTCCATGATTAATATCCCTCTCAAGGATTGGACTAACAATGACCATATTATACTTTTTAGCAAATCCTTGAAGGAACTGTGTTGATTCTCCATTTATAGGTTCTGCAAATTCGCACCACCTCTTTTCCCGTGTACAGAAGGCAAATGGCATCATCCATGCTTCCTTGGAAATTATCAGAAGAAGGATGTCAATGGTAACAGTAAAAAAAAGAAGAAGAAGAAGAAATTAACTTGTTGCTTTTCATTTTCCTGACTGTATGTGAAAAATTACCTGCAAACATAGTATATTGACTCCTGAAGTCCCTGCGGCATCAATCATTGGCTCTAATTTCTTGTAAATTGCTCTCTTTTGGTCAAGAAAAGGAGCAGTTGTTGGAACAGAGATGGAGTTCTGGATTAGACCAACCCTGACAAATCGAGGTTCTCTCAGTAGCTCTTTGTCAGCACCAAAGCAGAAAGCCTGAAACATTTATATACATCAAAGAAATCATCACCTGGTATGAAATATTTTATAGCCTTTCCTAAGAAGGCCATAAATGCAAGTGCAGGAAGGTACTAGCAGATGACTGAATAAGGGAAATATGTTAAGAAAGGTCATTGTTTCTCCAAATTTCATAATCCAACAATGTTTGAGCTCTTGATTAAATTCTCTCTTATTTTTTGCCAACTATTTTGATATCTTATACAATTTATCATCACTAGGTAAAAAATTCCATTTTATTTAGCTCAGTCATATAATCTGCTAAAAGTAGCCTTTATGAATTGAATTTCATGATATGAAGCATATTGAGAACAAATATAGAAAATTCAGTCAAATACAAAAATCAATATTGCTTGAACATAATATAAAGAGATAATTATAAACCTGAAGGTCAAACTCATGCTTGAGGGAAGTGGCTTTAGCTGGCTCAGGCAGAGCAATAGATTCCAGCGATCTGCCTCCATTTAGCCCTAAGAGTAATCGGCTTACTTCCTGCAATAAGCATTGTTCAGTTAATTAGAGAATGGAATGACCAATTGATTCTATTATTCCGATAGTGGAACAAATAGACAAATAAGCCTTGTAAGGTTTGAGGAGGGGAATTATACTGTTAAAAAATCTAACATGAGCAGGAACAACAAAGCTTTCTGTTGTATTAGAAAATGGTCTTCTCTGATTAATTGTAACTCTGAGTAGGTTTTCGTGGTCATATATGCAGTTTCATTATCCAAAAAAATAAGACTGCCCAATCTTACACTGTGCAAACTTCTTAGGCAATATATAAAGCAATCCAACAATGCACCCCGTTCAATTCAATCAAGTGACAAAAAGAGTGGCAATTGAGAAAGCCAACGAATCTTACAAACACTGCGGCCTTAATATACTTAAGTCTCTCAGTTCAAGAGATGCTAACAATCAGCAGCAGCCCATTTCAGCAAACATCGAAAGCCTAAAAACTTCAGTCACAGAGTCAGTACAGATAATCAGAGAGGCAAGATGGACGAAAACAATCACCTGAAAGATATCGGGTCTGAGATTTTCACGGAGGAGCTGGTGAAGAGACTCATACCCACAAATTGAACCGTCACCCTTCTTGGGTTGCTCTTGATTTCCCCCATTTTCAGGAGTTGCAACCGATTGGGTCATCTCCATTTGCGAGGGCAAATCGCTTCGCTCAGAGCAGCCACTAGATAGAGAAGATGGTGTAGTCGGGTACGCTACTGGGCAGCCGAGCAGTTGGATCCACACACGACAAGATTCCACTAAATCCCAATTTTAAATTGCAATGAATCAAACAGCTGACAACGAAATCGGCTCGCCCCCTTTGAATATTATTCCTGATTGATTGTTCCTGCCCATGAAATCAATCAATTGCGGGTGGACAATGAGCTCCCTGCTTTCCAAACAGATTCGTGACGTGTGTAACCTTGAGGACGCAGGTTGAACAAATTCACGGAAGTTGGAGCAATCAGTGATATCTGGAATACACGAGGAGCAAAGAGATAATACGTGAAACCCCAGGTAGACGAGGTCAACGACCCAAAGTCCCCGAAGTTTGTGTCTGCCTTGATTCACCCCCCTACAATTATTTCTATGTCGTTCCGGGTCCTCAGATTTCATTATCTGATCTTTATACCCCTAAAGTCCGACATTAGTTCCAAGGTCTTCTTAAGAACAAGTGTTACACACAGAATTCCGATCCATCCGTAGGCGACCCAGATTCTTCATTTGATTCTCGACGGGCGATCGCTGGTGAGACACGAAACGTAAGCAATAATTCGATGTTGCAAGATGCCGATAGCAGTGATGTATATATCTCTGCCCCCGAAACCATCGCACCGGCAACGGATCAAAGCCCCCGCAGCAAGGCCTTTGGGTGGTGATATTGGTCATGGTTTGTGCTTTTGATTGATGTTATTAAGGTCTGTTAATGCAAAAGATTCGTGTCGAACAGGGTTCAGAGATGGAGGACTCGAGACTCCATGGCTAGGCGAGGCTACTGTGCTGGATCTTCTCTCTCTCTCTCTCTCTCTCTCTCTCTCTCTCTCTCTCTCTCTCTCTCTCTCCAACATCACTAGATTTGAATTATTTTTAGGATTGAATAAATGATAAATGGTAGAAAATTATTTTTAAGAAAATAAAGAAAAAGCGAAGGACGCTTGGTGCGAGTAGAAAAATAGCTGTAGCATACTCGCCTAGTCAACTTCGAGCCCCTCCGCTTGCACCGTTCATTTTACCACGTAACCTGTGAGACACCAATGCTCGCGTACAAGTAGTAGCCAACTACACACGTATAAAGCTTTTACATCGTCACATTCACGAACCAGGCTTCGTCGGGATTCAGCCTCTGCGGTGGAGACCCGAGCTTGGGATTAGATCTGGAGAGCTCACGGGAACTTGCAACCCGTGGCCCAAGTTGACCGCTGGGGGACAGTAAGAAAGAGAGCGTAGGGATGTGCACTACCTGGGAGGACCTGTGGGTGACTGTATCGGACGGAACAAAGGATTCCAAAGCCATAATGCACGGGTTAACTGGCTACGCCGGCCCCGCGAACTCCTCCTGACCATAAGGGGTCCTTCGGGGTGCGGCAAACCCACCCTTCTTGATCCCTTGGCAGGTTGGCAGTTATTGTTGCTTCAGTTTTGCTTACGATCTACGGATGTATCGTTGGAGCAGTGCAGGCAGCTCAAGATCGAACTCACGAGGATTTCAACGAAAGAATGCTGGGCGTATCCCTAAAATGATAGTGTTGATCTCGCAGGAAGGTTGAGCTCGAAGACAAGAACAGCGGGGGATATTCTAATCATTGGGCAGAAGTAGGCACTGTCCTATGGAACTTCGGTTAAGCTATTAATGATAATACAAAAGAACGTAGAGATTTCGAGAAACTTGATCCATCTGATCATATATAAATATATATATAATTAACAGTGATTTTGTTGAACTTAAGCCTATGTGACGCAAGACGACACGCTGATTGCGACCCTGACGGTCAGAGAAGCCATTCACTACTCGGCCCAGCTCCAGCTCCCAGCCACCATGTCCAGGGCCGAAAAGAGGGAGAGGGCTGATGCGACCATCCTGGAGATGGGCCTCCAGGAGGCCGCCGACACGAGAATCGGCAGCATGTTGGGGGGACCGGCAAGGGCCTGAGCGGCGGGCAGAAGAGGAAGGTCAACATCTGCATGGAGAATAGGCTCACTCACCCAAAGCTCCTTTTCCTCGATGAGCCCCCCAGTGGGCTCGACAGTGCAGCGTCCTACTGCGTCATGAGCCAGATCGCTCGGCTGAGCAAAAGGTTCGACAGTGAGATCAGTGGCGGAGTCGGGAGGAGCGTGGTGGTGCGCATTTCATCAGCCCAACAGCCAGGTGTTCCAAATCTTTGATAACCTTTGCTTGCTGTCTTCCGGTAGAACATTTTTCCTTAGTCCTACTAGCGAGGCAAATGAGGCGATTCCATAGAATCCATACTTCTTTTCTCCCTGAATCATATGTCATTGACTGCTATAATTTCGATTGATTATTCTGATGTATTGACACTTCTGTGTAATCAGGTCGAAATGCGCAGGTTTTCGCTGTAAACGGATTTCCATGTCTGACACTTCAGAACCCATCCGATCCCTTCCTGAAAACCATTAACAAGGACTACAACGTGGTAAGCTTTCATCGAGCCACCCGGTTTTTCCCCAAATCAATTAACACGGCAGCAGAGCAACTTATCTAACTACTCTCAGGACACCGAGAAAGGTTCGGGGTCACATGTATCTGCAGAGGAAGCTATCAATGCTCCAACAGAGTCATACAAGACATTGGCTTACTTCGAAGAAGTTCAACAGATAGCAGCGCAGCTCCGGAAGCATGTACTAATTCTAACACTGCTCAGGACTAGCCTCCGGAACGACTTGACACACAAATCTATCTTCCCTAACTACGGTAATTAATAGCGGTTAGTGGTTACCCAAGGAACCTCCGGTGACACCGTAGCCTTGGTACAGGAGGCAGATGGTCGTGGAACTCTACAGAATGAAGAGAAGCCACCCCGGCTTCTTCACTCAGAATTCCATCCTTAAGAGGAGATCCTTGTTGAATATGTACTGGGATATCGGTTACTACTGGCTGCGCCTAGGCATTTATATCTCCCTGACATTAGGAACCAGTGCGTTCATCGTGAGCAACACATTTTCATCGACACTGTATCTGTTGCTGATTTTGCTCATTCCCGGGATCACCTCCTGCTACTTTGCAGGACTTCGACCACTTTGTGTACTACATGTTACTGCTGTCGGTGTGCATGATGCTGGTTGAGAGCCAAATGACGATCGTGGCAAGCTCCGTCCCAAACTACTTGATGGGTATAATCGTAGGGTCCCGGGATCCAGGGTCCAATGATGTGCGCTGGAGGCTTCTTCAGGTTGCCCGGCGACCTCCTGAAACTGTTGTGGAGGTATCCAATGTAGTATGCGCTGCCTTCCACACAAGTATGCTTATCAAGGCCTGCTCAAGAATGAGCTTGAGGGACTCCAGTTCCCGAGCCAGCTTGGAAACGGAGGAAAGACGATCATGTTGGGATTAGTGCTCTAAACCCAACCAAAATTAATGTAATTTTATTTATGAAATAAATTTGATGCATTATTATTATTCATCATATGCTACTGTATTATATGATAAAACCCGTAAACTATAATAATGATTTTAGAATTATGATGACATCAAGGTAGTGAGATCATCCACAAGTCTTAGTTTAAAATGTTTCTAGTCGTATTATTACTGAATAGGAGATCGGTGATCTAGTAAGATTAATACACTTATTACATACCCTAAGGTAGATAATAACTAATCTCACAATTACTTATGAAAAATCGCTAAGGTAAGAGTGTAGGTACTCATTATAAAATGAGTTTACTGAACTGATTCATTTAAAGATTACTTAATAGATCTTTATATAAATATCAATAGGTTATTTCTTATGTGATAGTAGGTGTAAATGATCCTTAAATTTGATATTACCATAACATCTTATGAGAGTTAAGTTGTGTTTTTTGTTTATTCATTTACATAGTTCTTTGAACCATATGTAGGGTATTCTAGACCTAATAAGACTCTTATGGAGATGATGTGTAATTAATAAAGAATCAGTTACTACTTATGAGAGGAGAGAATGTTCTATATATTCTACTTAGTATTGACTCAAAAAATCCCTGGTCAAAATAAAATGAAATATCAGATAAAGTGTTTCCAGCATTTCATCGATGAGTCAATTATTAGAGAATTGAGATACATATGAATAAGAATTAGGGGTTGACATTTTACCAATATCCTAATATATCCGAAATATTGTATAACCAATATATTTAATTACACGGAAACTAATCACAAATGGTGTTCGATTCTTTTAATTGAAATCATCACTATCCAGATAGTTATGACACGTTGCTAGACGTCAATCTTAACTTGTGGATTTTGATTAAGAGTTAATCAGTAATCTTATTAAATTGTTTAATAAGATATATTAATATACTACCGGCTTAGTATAGAGTCCAATGCGTCATACATTATACACGTTATTTCTCACAACTAAGAGTTGATAATTTAAATTTTAGTTTGGGTAGTTAAATTTTGTTGATACGAAATCGATCATATGCATATCTTATTAGATAAATTGATTTTGAAATTAGATTAATAGTAATTTGGTTATATTTTGAGTTATTTATTAGTGTAATAAATTATCGAATGAGATTCGATAAAATATATATGTAAATACATGTACGTGCACATGCATGTATTTTGTTTAGATATTTGAATAGTTTGTGCCATCTTTATCCAATCCATTAATTGTCAACGCAAGAGTTAAGTTTTAAATACATAAATTAATATGGAATTAAATGCTTTGATTTTTGCATTTGAAATAGAAATTAATATTGCATTGAATTCTGTCAATTAAGAGGTGGGTCAAGTACGTTATGTTATGAACATTTAAAAAAAAAAGGTGAGGCCAGCATCATCAACGAGAGCTCTCTCCTGCTATTTCCATCATCTTGTGAATTTGATCAAAAGAAAGATAACCGAGAATATTAAAAAATAAAATTGTGTAGGATTATTATTAAGAAATATTTTCAATTATTAGAGGTGACCTGGTGTGGATACCGCGGAGGGCGTATACATATGCGTTTAGTCAAAGAATCGACTCTCGAATCTATTCGTGTAGGTGCCGTGGGACATTGTCGAATCTATTCGTGTAGGTGTTCTCTACTTATTTCTTCATATTTGAATTTTAAATTCTATCAAGGGATATTAAATTCGAAAATATTATTTTATTTTTTAAATTCACACTTCCGCCGCATTATGATTCTCAGCATATCAGCAGCGAGCAGATTCTGAGGGATGTCGGGGAGGTCGAGATGGGCTTCTCGAAGTGAATCGATCTAGGGATTCTGCTATGGATGGTTGCTGTGCGCAGGCTCATGCTCCTGGGCATTATCAAGACCAATGAAGCGGTGAGGCCGAACGTGGCCGTGGTGACCCGGAGTCAGCAACCTATTCAGATAGATCATGGAGAGTCCGAGGACTGCTCCTAATCCTAAGACCTCAAAAAGGACGAGAACACTCACCAGGTCACATATAATGCCGGGCATCGCCAACAGCCCGTCTGTGCGGTGGTGATGCGATCGCCGCGATCATGTGGAATATCAGTTGCGATCCCACCTTCTTCTTCTTCTTCTTCTTCTTCTTCTCTAATTTTTATTTTTTTACTCGCATTTTTTTGGAAAATATAAATATTATGTTTAGCATATATTATGGTTAAAAATTAAGCGTAAATGTAATATATATCTTTTTTTTAATCTCACCGTATTGATTTTATATAATTTCCATAAATAATAAACCCTTTTAACCACCGGTTTGGATTCATAAATTTCCGAGTTGAATCTAATAATTAACCCATGAATCTATGCTTTAACTTGCTCAATCACTTATCCAGTTTAAAAGTTATGCCTTAGGTTTTATACAAAGTGGAAATTATTGAATCTCCATTGTGCCATTTGCTGTTGAGCTTTTCTTTTTTTTTTTTTCATGGTTACATAAGAAATAAAATGGTATAAAAAATTTTATAATAAAAATTAAATTTATAATTTTATAATTATTAAAGGGACGTGAGGATTTAACATCTTGTATTGACATCTCCTTTGTCCTCGTGGGTGTGTGTCAATCACAAAGACTTGTCGCTGTCAGAGCTTTAAATAATTCACCAACTAAATGCTGTAAAGGGTAAATGCACTTATCAATAATTTCTTGGTTGGTTTCTATGATAAATGCAGGAAGAGAGGTTCAGATCTATGAATTGATTTAAGGTGATTTGGCACACATATTTCCCTCCAGCACAATTTCGCAAGGCAACCGATACTTCACTCTGTACATTCCAGCGTTCGAGCTAAGAGGGATCATCATTACTTGAGCTTCTAACGGCATGGCCACTCACTCTACGCAGGAAGAAGCCGCAAAAATCCATTTGAGAAAATGTTTGATGGTTGTGGTATGTATCCACACAAAATACAGTACACGTATAATTTGACAGAAGAACACAGTCTACGAAACTTTGTCCATGCATAAATCATGCATCCTATCGGCATAACCTTTCGAAAAAAAGACAATACACGCTGCCGGCTGGAACGTCGGGCTGGGCATCAGTGAGCATCGAGATGATCGGCTGTCACGTGTAAAACGGAGCTCACTTCCTGTTGGTTGTTGTCTATCTTTTCAACTGGCCTGTCTTCTCGGGGTCTCACGAACCGAGAGGGATCGTAGAGATTCAACACGAGGAACCGAGCCAGCCATTAGGACTTGAGAGCTTAGTTAGGACTCGATAATGAGAACAAGACAGCGAAGGGATGTGCGTAAACAAGACACTACTATTCATTTCGGGTTTTTACAGTTATTGCAGCAGAGCTCACGGCCTTCATATATATATAAAATCGGAATTCCTAGCGTCATGAAGGTCTTCTTACGTGAAGAGAATTGGGCAACTTGCAATAGCAATGAAGCCAGTTAGGGCCAAAACGCCCGCTTCCTCGATTGGCCATGAGGGCAACGCAGAAGGAACCGATGAACTATATACTTGTGTTCTCATTAACTGAGAGATAGATGGATAGAACAAAATGTTCGAACGAGAAGCTGGCCGGCCTGCCCACGCATACGGCACGCAACTCAGGCAGGGGGACCGGTACATACACCATATGTGCACGTTCCTTCACATTAATGTCAACAAATTGAGTGCTAGCTACCTAAGTGTTCGAGTCATATAGATTATAGCGATGCATCGTGAGTACATGACACAGGAGTATCAATTGCGCGATGAATTATGTGTAAAATCACTTGTGTATGACTACAGATTGTGTCTTTCTATAGGCTTGAGATCTGTTACAAGAGTAGTCCTCGAGGAATTCAATTCATCGACAGCCCGGATTTGGCCCCCCACTAGCAAGTATGCTGTTTTCAGATCGAACCGCTCTCCACTCGATCAAACAAACACATGCAGATCATTTTCACGGGTGAAGGTATGAACGTGTTGGTCGACACCAGAGTAATGCCTCCTCTCTTATCATCTGGTGACGCCGCACCTCCAGTGTTATATTAAGGCCCCGGAGAGTGACCCCGCGAAGCTCGCCGAAATGATAATATATCAGTCAAACTAACATGCAGAAGAGTGGGCCAGTGACCCACAAAAGTGTACGTATGCACATTCATGAACGTCGTTGAATTTGTGGTCGATTAAAGTGATATGGGAGTTGATATCCATCCGATTCCTTCCCAACTGGATTGGATATGGTCCCTCCTTCTGAAAAGGCGTTGACATGGCCGCTTGGGTTTTCCCATGTATTCAATGCATTGGTTGTTTGGTGCCTGTATTTATTCACCCCATGGTTGACTGACTTGGGTGCTTCGGTGCCACAGTCAATTAACAAAAGTTTCGGGTTTAGGTCTAACCAGCGGAGAAGATTCACCAGCTAATTGAGCCGATCCGGGTCTAGTCTGTGCCATTCAGATCTCGTCATCCTTTCAAGCAATCACCAGCAAGAGGAAGGGGGAAAAGGAGAGCTTCCACCAGAAGACCAAAAGCATACGGAAAATGCTGCAATACCAGAGGTACAGTCATGGCTCTTGATTGGAGAAATGAACTTCACAGAGTGTGTGTGCACCACTAAGTACGTGGTCGCTTAGGCGACAACCGAGTACGGCTTGAAACCGCTGGCGACACAGAGGCTGGGCGGCAGCCACACATCGCAAAAGAAATCCCGGGACGCTCGTGCAAAATACGATCGGCTTCGGCTCCTCCGACGTACAAGAGCTGGTTAATGCAAGTCCTCCGAGATGCGCCCCGGCCAGCCAGCAACGACCCCAGCACGACCTTTGGAGTAAGAAGCTGCTCCACGGCATCCACCCCTATCTTATTAGCCCATTTCTTATCTTCCTTTCGGTCAAAAAATGTCATCCATATATGGATTCATTTTAGGTATTTTGATACCATTTTTTCGTTACGTAATATTTCAAACCGGTAAGAGTCGCGACTCGGCGTCGGATTTTCGGGCATCATGGTGCACAGACTATCACGAGTGCATATACACACATATATATATGTGTGTGTGTATATATATATACACACAACATTCAACTTGTTGCACGAGCGGAAAGTGAACGGAAGGCATGTGAACATAACGATGTTAATGATGAGAACACGTGTAAATGCATGGGGGAGGCAACTGGTGGGAGGCGCATGTGACTGACATATAGGGACCATAGTTTTTAAAACCGGACCGGGGCGGGGCGGTTCGACCGGTTCGACCGGGAACCGGTCATTCACCCGGTCCGGTTCTCACAAAAATCCAATTATTATTTAAACGAGGTCAAATCCAATTGAACCGGCCGGTTCTCACTTGAACCAATAAATTCAATTGAACCGATGAGAAAATCGGCTAATTTAAAAATAAAAATAAAAATAAAAGCATATTATAATATATTTATTTTATTTTACTAGATTTATATTTATATTTTATGTTGAATTTGAGACTAACATTATAATTATATTAATGATTTTGATTATAAATCATAATTAAATTATAATATTATATCAATTTATTGAAATATTATATTATTAATATTAAACATGCGGTTCAACCCATCGAACCCCCGGTCTGACCCATGAACCCATGAACCCATACCTTGACCGGTTCCCGGCCCGGTCCAGTTTTAAAGACTATGATAGGGACTCCCTTTAGTCATGTGCTTAGGTCCGGAGATCAATTAAGACTTTAGATGAAATTGTTGAATTTTTTTTAAAAAAAAATCTAACTTAAAAATATTAATTAATGATTAACCATGTGGTTATATCTAAACATTTGCTTGTGAGACATAATCAAGCATCATAATTAAGATTTTTAACATATAAGAGATTGTGTACTGCAAGCTATCTATTGTATTATACTTTTCTGACTGTACGGAGACCTAATACCTTATAAGCCTAAAGAGATTTTGCGTGATCCATTCCGAAAAAGTCTTGTGCGTAACGGGTATATCACATTATCGGTGTTACAGTACAACAACATAAGGACAACTTATTAAACAAACTCCAATAAAAAAACACTTAAAAAATCATTAGGAATATTGATAAATCCCGAAAAATATTTAAAAGCCCTTAAATCTTATTATTGACTAACATATACCAATCGTACAGGTGTTATAAAATAATTGGTTCGTTATGTCACCAACGATGTGCAATACATGTTACACATATACAGAGACAAGATGCATTTTCCTCCATCATACCATAGTTTTGAAAATTGAATCGAATAAAAAATCGGTTAAAGTATGAATTCTTGGGTTCGTAAATTGAATCATGAGTTTTATAGGTGAAATGATATATTTAATAAATAGTGATAATAATATATAATTAATAATTATAAGTCAAAATATCATATATTGTATAACAATCTATATCTTCAAATTTTAAAATATCAATATTCTCTTTTTAAATAGATACCGGAGTTGATAAGGGTTTTTTTTAAATAATTTTTAATTCACATAATTTGACTGTGGGTTCAATTAGATTTAGTGGTCAAATTAGAAATCGAGTAATTTATATGAATTTGATCGAATTTAAAATGTATTTGGATTGATTAAGTAAACCGGACAAGATGTTTGCCCGGTTCCAAGCTCAACCAATCCGACAGGCTGGCTTTCAAAAACTATGCATCAGACAAGTGTGGCTGTATGAGGGGTTTAAATACGAAGCCTCTTCTCGTCTCAAGTTGGCAAAGTATTATTGAGCCATACCTTACAAGAGACTACGAGACAAAACACCCCTCGAAAGCCACATGCAACCTCTCACCAACATTAATTCTGTGGCAAGTTTGAGAGGATAATCGGCCGACAAATCCTCCTCTCAAAGACATATAAGAATTCGAAAACATATGTATCAAGTAACAGAGTTCGATACGGTTGATAACGCTCTTTGAGTTGAAATTGAAAATATAAATAAATAAATATGTATATGTATATGCATATGCATATGCATGTACAGTTGGATCTATTCTGAGCCGAAGATTGGTCTCCCGACACACGAGATTTTGGCTTTTCTATGTACATATGCTCTTGTGCTTCGACATTTGAATCGCCCATCTTCAATTCCCACTGGAAACCCTATCGACTTTTATTATACGTTCTGCGAATGACACTATCCGCCAACTAGATGCAGGTTCACTGAACATACATCTTCCTTCCCTTGCAGGAAAGATATCCGACCAACTACGCCCACAGAGCTAGCTCATCAATATCTTCATGATTGGTCAAGCCCCAGTGGGCACAGGGCCTTCAACCGAAGAATTAAATGGATCGATCGGCCCGTAATTGGATAACATCTACGTCACCACATAAGAGCGACCGCCGTCGGCATCATCCCAGGTCGCCGCGAATACCATGTGTACTCTTATGCTACAACCATAAGATACCAGTCACTAGCTAGCTAGGGACGGGGAAGAATATCCCGAATCAGGCCGTTCATCGTCTCAGTCTGCTCTTTCGCTGTCTCTCACGATCCATCCGGCCAATCCCTCCTCCCGAACCCGACAACTCGTAATCGCACGTTTCAAGAGCCGATGTCAATGCTCGAAAATTCTCCACTTTCAGTTTAACTAAACTATTTTCCAAGAACTTGATCATGTCGGAGCATGTAATGCAAAACCCGTGCAAGTTCAGATGTATTAATGCAGGCTGTGTACATACATATACACACTGTATATGTAAGTTATGAGAATAAATATGAGCAAGGCTCCTCTCGGCCGAAACCAGACACATCAAGCTCTTCTCCCTCCTCCCCCCTCTTCCAGCTCCTCCTCTACATTCACCTCGACCTTATAATATTTAAATGGCTTCTCTCCTTGCCCTAATGAACGAGAGCTCATCGAGGTTCCATCTAAAGATCAGTCGGGAGCCGAGTCTGCATCTTGAGATCGAGAGCTTTCGAGAACCCCAGAGCGGAGAGCCCGGGAGGCGCTGTGCAGATCAGATTATTAATTATACCCGGAACGGGGCGTACATAACTTGGGAGGACCTGTGGGTGACAGTGTCGAATGGAAGGCATGGGACCAAGCCGATACTTCGAGGGCTAACGGGTCACTCCCGACCCGGCGAGCTCGTGGCAGTCATGGGGCCTTCCGGGTGCGGGAAAAGCACCCTCCTCGATGCTTTGGCAGGTATCAGATTCGCATATATATACACATTAATTGCACATATGCGTGGTGCATTCTATGTCGATGAGCTCATAGATTAATGTTGCTTGAGCCGTAGAAGTAGTAGTCTCATCATAAAGTAAAACCGATCAAAACCTGCGTAACTGAGAGTCGATTTATCTAAAGAAAATGGGAAATCATCGACCTCTCTCCCCTTGAAAGCCCGGTTCTGAGTTTCTTTGGTCTCTATCCATCTGCAACAAAGATTATGAGGGTTGCCGCCTTCAGATGGTCATAATTAACTCGGGAATCTGTTGGCAGGGAGATTAAGCTCGAACATGAGGAAGACGGGGGATATCCTTGTCAATGGGCAAAAGCAGGCTCTGGCTTATGGAACTTCGGTAAGCGAAAAAAACCATAAAAGGAAAAGCGAAACAAAATCGTGCAACGTATAATTCCAGTAATAATAACTTCGTGGGGGATGAAAAGGGTTATTCGGAGATTTGATGTTCAGTGATCTCCTCATTAGTATACACTGTGCCTGGAACAGGGCTTATCGTGCCATGTCAGCATTGTCGGGTAATTTTATCAAGCGTGCTGGGCCCGATGATCCATCGGCCGGATTGACATAATAGTCTGATTAGGGAAATAAAAATTAATAATAATAAACTATTAGACACTATTAAATGATCGAATAAGCCCCTTTATAAGTTCACTTGTAGTTACAAATAAGTCATAATCAATAGAGATTATTATACTATTGGGTCGGGCCCAGCCCTTGAAAAACCCTATATCCTAAAGGATCATGCTTGAATCAGCCCTTATCGTGTTGTGCCAGACTAGTTTTATACCAACATGATAAAACTGGGTTGGCATGATTTGCCACCTTTATCACATGTAAAGTCCTAGTCATACCATGATCTCGTATTTCAGGCAACTATACATATACATATATGCGTACGCATGAAAGTTTTAAAAGTATGTCCCATTTTTTAAGTCAGTTATAAACACTTAAAAGTATTTTATTAAGTAATAAAAGTTCATAACCATTACAACATTAAGTTCTCTCTATCAAATGCCATTAATCTATGTAATATAGCGCTGATGCAGCAATTAACTATTCACGTGGCATGTTTATGTGTAACCAAATTACCGACGTGGCAAAATTTTGTTGGCATGGCATGCTTATGTATAACCCAGTAGCTAACTGACACATTATATGGTAAAAAATTTTGCTAATGTGACATATTTACATGTTGTCAAGGTACTGATGTAATATGACATATTAGCATTAATTAACAATAATTGACATATAAGATTTAATATTATAATAGTTTTAAACTTTTTAAAACTGAGTTTAATACCTTCAAACTTTTAAAATTAACTTACAAAAAAAAGGACATTTCTACTTATAATTTATATATATATATATATAGATATATGCATGTATCATGTATGTGTTCAGGCTTATGTAACGCAAGACGAGACGTTAGTCACAACTCTGACCGTCAGAGAAGCGGTCCACTATGCGGCGCAGCTCCAGCTGCCAGCTTCCATGTCCAAGGCTGGGAAGCGAGAGAGGGCCGATGCAACCATCCGAGAAATGGGATTGCAGGAGGCCATGGACACTGTAATTGGCAGCTCTTGGGGACCTACTGGTACAAACTAATTAGCAGACAGAAATTCTTCGACCGGTAAATATCACTCGATGAACGTAAAACAACGGGGGAATGCTCTTTTACACTTGCAGGTAAAGGACTAAGCAGTGGACAAAAGAGAAGAGTGAGCATCTGCCTGGAGATCCTGACCCACCCGAAGGTGCTGTTCCTCGACGAGCCGACGAGCGGGCTAGACAGCGCGGCCTCGTACTATGTCATGAAAAGGATTGCGGGGTTGAACCACAAGAAGGATGGAGTCCTGAGGACGATCATCGCTTCCATCCATCAACCGAGCAGTGAAGTGTTCCAACTCTTTGATAGCCTGTGCCTTCTTTCTGGTGGTAAAGCAGTCTACTTCGGCCCCGCATCCACAGCAAACGAGGTGATTATCTCACCCTGAAACTCGGAAAAAAATTTTATTAGATTTGTGAGAGCTACACTTCCCATCACGGGCGATGCTTATAAGATTAACCGGATTGCTCGGTGCGCACAGTTTTTCGCGTCTGCTGGGTTCCCATGTCCGACTCTGCAGAACCCATCCGATCACTTTCTCAAGACCATAAACAAGGATTTTGCAATGGTAAGACCGATGCAATCAACGAGCTTTTGTTACACGAGTTCAAAACAGAAATGGATATAACTTCATGATTCTACTTTTAGGATGTTGAAGAGGGCCTTGAAGTATCGGTAGAGGAAGCTATCGAAACTCTTACGAGATCGTACAAATCATGTAGATACTATCAGGAAACTGTCCAACGAGTCGCTGAGATCCGTAAGCAGGTAACTCACACGTATGCAACGTAACTGAGTCCGAAGTTTTAGCAAGATTATGCTGTTTATGATTTTGTATCGATTTATCCGCGAAAGCATTCTGTCTCTAGGGTGTTGGGGGTCTTGGACGACTCAGAGCAGAGAAGAGGGCTAAGGCGAGCTTCTGGACTCAGTGTTCTGTCCTGACGAGACGATCTTCGGTGAACATGTACAGGGATAAAGGCTACTACTGGTTCCGGCTGGCCATCTATCTTGGTATAGCTCTGAGCATGGGCACCATATATTATGGTGTTGGATATGCTTATGAGTCCATCCAGGTGTGCCCTCTTGCGTGCAGATGATTTCATTAATAAGAGAGAGTATAATAGTAGAAAGCGCCATAGCATACACTCATTTCATCGGCTGTCTCAGTCTTTACTAGGAGTTTCCAGGACACAATCTTGTCGGATAGCAGGTGATCATACGCCAGAGTTGTTGGGTTTACAGTCCCGACTTACTGAAATTCATCTGCAGGCCATCTTGCAAGATTAGCAGCATGTGATTGTATCTCATGAGTTAGCATGTTGCATCTGCACCAATCAGCAGAACGAGAAAACCATATGATACAAATCGACAATTAAGTTTTTTTTCCCGATGTGTATCAACAGGCGAGAGGATCGTTGATCATGTTCGTCTCTGCGTTCTTAACTTACATGGCAGTTGGAGGTTTCCCTTCTTTCGTGGAGGACATGAAGGTACGTATGGCCATTAACGTTCTGATCACTTCCATCAAATCCTCTCTGCAAGAACATAATACATCTTCTTCTTTTCTTACCCCTTATTATCGAGCTTCTTATTATTCCAGGTATTCATGAGAGAGCGATTGAACGGGCACTATGGAACCGGTGCATTCATAGTGGGCAATGTGATCTCTTCCATGCCGTACTTGCTACTGCTCACAGTTGCTCCAGGAGCAATCATCTACTACCTTCCTGGAATGCACGGAGGCATTGGATCCTTCCTTTACTTCCTGTTACTGCTGTTCGCTAGCATGGTGGCGGTCGAGGGCCTGATGATGGTGATCGCCAGCATCGTCCCAAACTTCCTGATGGGCATCATCGTTGGATCCGGAGTCCAGGGCTTGATGATTCTAGGAGCAGGCATCTTCAGACTTCCCAAGGACATCCCGAAACCATTCTGGAAGTATCCAACATACTACATGGCCGTCCACAGGTACACTTACCAAGGGCTATGCATGAACGAGTTCGAGGGATTGAGTTTCCAGGTCCCCTTCAATGGTGGCCAAGACATGAAGGTCGATGGCAAGCAGGTCTTACGCCATTACTTCCAGATCGATGAGGGCTACTCGAAGTGGGATGATCTGTGGATACTGCTGGGGATGGCTCTCTTGTACAGGCTGCTGTTCTTTACCATTGTCAAGTTCAACGAGACTGTGAAGCCCAGGATGGTGGCTCTCATGGCAGTTAAGCCACGGCAAGCTACCCAGGTCATGGAAAGTCCAGCTTAGCTCCACCCTGAAGATCACAACTTTTTTTTTTTTAATGATGAATAGAACAGACATGCAACTAGCGATGCTCTCTTCATCTGGGAGATAGATTCTGTATTTTACACAGTGATTGATGGAATTGCTTACTGTAACTTTCATGTCTACCTGAATAATGGTCCCTGTGTAAGTTCTTGATAAATGAAGCTTATCAAAGTTGTGGGGGGCTTTCTTAAATAAACGTATTTGTTTGGGTCGGAAGGTAAATTAAGGTAAACGATAGGTAAGCTTGACGGGCGAAACCCCGAATATCTTCTGCTTTTGAAGAGGCGCCCCAAACTTTACTCTGCGTGAGCTTCTCTCTGTGTGCGGTTAAGAAGGAGATGGACGCAGGAGACGTGGACATGGCGGCACCGGAGACCACCGAGACGGTGAATGTCCTTCCCCGACACCTTCTATCTCTGTCACTTTTTCTTTGTCTCAATCTGACTGTCAGTGCTCAACGTGGACGATCCATTTGGTCGATTGATTGTTTGGCTGATTTATTATTCCTGGCATCGGTTCTGTTCTATGTCGGACACCGCGAGTGGATGAGTGATGTAGCTGTGTGTTCATGATTTGGATATTGCAGGAGCTGGAGGTCATGAAGAAGCGGCTCAAGGAGATGGAAGATGAGGCGGCTGCTCTCAGAGAGATGCAGGCTAAAGTGGAGAGGGAGATGGGGACAAGGTCTTTACGCTTTTGTCCTCCTACTTTCCAATTTACATGCGTATTAACGCGAACATCAAAATCTACATCTGTAGTTGAAGAGATGATTTGTCTCTTCTAACGGTTACGTTTTACGAGCTGGTTTATTTAAGCCTGGGAGCGCCGAGACGGTAGTTAAATATTAAATCTTTCGCATTGCTGGTTGCCTGACGATTTGCCCCCCTGGGTTAAGTTCTGATAATGATATGGGAATCAACAATTTTTTATGGAAAGGCTTGGTGAAGCTGGTGTATGTGCAGCTGGTGATATCCGCCTTATAATGTGGAGAAGGTGATTGATTGTGCTGCCATTTATTCTGTCGTATTTTCTTTGTCAGGCAAAACAATGTTTGAGTATGAGCTGTAGTTATACAAATGATGCAGTGAACCTGGTTAAGTCTGCAATTTTCTCAGTGATTCTGAAGCCTTTTGTGGTTAGTTTTACTTATAAATTACAAAGTGATACAAAAGAAAATCTGCTGTCAATAAAAGATTACTTTCCATATAAGTTGCAGGGCCTAGTCAGAGGCATCTTGATTGTAGGAACTCTGGAAGAAAAAAAAAACCCACTTATACTTATACATTGTATTCAAACTTCTGCAGAGAGGGTTCATTTAAGGCTTTGGCGCCACTTATAAAAGAAAAAAGGCTCTGGTGCCATCTGGTTCTACTTTCACTTGCCATGTACTGACTATTGAATCAATGATACATGTGTTCAGATGGAAATGTGATTAAGGAAGTGAGAAATCCTGAGAATTTTGCATCTGTACTTAACACATGCCAGCAGTAAAGCTTTAGGAGAGAGGAATAATTTAGATTCGGCATGGAAGTTCACTGCTGACTCTACTGCACTTCCATCCCCCAAGTGGGGTGCTTTCCTTATCGACCCCTCCCGGTAAACTGTGAAATATATGTTAGCTCTCACTTAGAAACACTCAGATCTCATTTGCTGGAGAGAAATAATTTAGATTCGGCATGCAAGTTCATTGCTGACTCTACTGCCTTTTCATCCCCCAAGTGGTGTGCGTTTCTTATTGACTCCTCCCAGTAAACTGTGAAATATATGTTAGCTGTCACTTACAAGCACTCAAATCTTATCTGCTCTATGAAGTATCAAACAGATATCCTTTAAGAAGTTCTTGCTTCAGGCTGTGTCATTGTCGTTAGTCTGGTGCCTCTGGAATTTGTTGGAATGCCATTATCAGATTCAACCTGTACCCAAGCCTCTGGTGGATTTGCCAACCTGGTATTCCTAAACTGTAAAGAACACCAAAATGAACCAGAATGTCATGTTGGAGAAGATATAAAATGATAAATGAAACTAGCCCTAGATAGTCAGTGATCGATGGGATATTTTCAATAGCTTCACTGGGCTGTCTACTATTCCTGGAGGAAATGGATATCAATCATCCATGCCTGAAACATGTGAAATACTTTGAATTGGCTGCTCCAACACCCAAAGCTTGCTGGCTGACAATGCTCTATCTTCAGTCAATTAAAATACTCAATATTATAGTCGGTATATGAACTATTGGAATTGATATGGCTAACAATGTGTTTCTCCTCGTGTACTCCCAAGGAAGTTCGGCAGCATTTGCAACCATGTGGCGCTGTAAACAGAGTCACAATCCGAACCGACAAATATGGGCAGGCAGAGGGCCATGCCTATGTCGAGTTCTTGGAGCCAGAAGCAGTGCATGAGGTTCTCCTGCTCAATGAATCTGAACTTCGTGGCTGCCAATTGAAGGTGAATCATTTTCCCAGTCCATTTTTCTTCCGTTTTAATTTCTCCTTCAAGAATTACATGGCTGTCCAAATTTATCTGGGTGGTCTGCTTAATTTATTTTATTTGCAGGTTACAGCTAAGCGAACCAATGGACCTGGGATGAAGCAGTTCCAACCCCGTCAACCTAACCCTTACATGTTCAGGGGCCCATGTATGCCTCCTTACTACTCTCCTTATGGATATGGGTACGCCTCTAAATACCCCATTTGTTACTTCTTTTATTTTCAACCCATTCCCTGTAGTCTTCCACCGTCACCGGTATATTTCTTCTCTGCCCTGACGTTAGTCTAGCCTTACCCTACGCAGGAAATTCCTGAGATTTAGAGTGCCGATGCGACACAATCCCTACCACTGATATTGCATCATCTTGGGCTTGCAGATCGTGAGGGACTCCCCTTCAGAGGAATGCCCTTTTTCCGGTCTGTCTCTTCTCGCGCATGATGAAGGGATAACGATTCGCGCAAAGATTCTGTGATACGTGTTTGAGGGTGGGGTGAGTACTTTAGCCTGTGACGGTCACCATTTGATCCGACTACCATGTCTGCACTTGCTGATGGGTATTCTCACTTCCATGCGCTCTTTGGGGCTCTGTTTCCTTAAAAAAACTCGGTAAGATCATCTTGATTGTCGGTTGTTCGGACTACGAGTGTACCAGGGAACAACCAGGCCATCATAATGAGAGATTGATATTGTAGAATAATGGAACAATATTATCGAGTTCGGCATAGCTAATGCTGGGAGTGGATGGATCAGGAGTAAGACCCGAATGAATATTGCATCCTTGAGATGAGAGCCGCTACATCGCCAGACAGCCCGCTTTATGCCATAAGACAGTATCATTGGAGTCCCATGAGATAACATTGAACGGTGGATTGTTCATGTAGCCTCTTCTTTTTTTCTTTTTTTTTTTTTATAAACTCTCGATATCCAATTAGACTTTATCCAGCTGACTAATTCGGATCATCCCGGGTTAGTCCATTTAAGGGGTTAAGAGCTCCTCACCGCAGGTGAGACTGAACTCGAGTCCTCCCATTGGGATAACGAGTGTCGAATCACTCAGGTGATTGTTCACGTAGACTCACCATTATTACACTACGGTAAAAGGGAAATATTCCTCTCAGGCACTTCATCGGACACATGGCTAGCCAGCTCACTGGATGTCCTCTTGCAGCATAGGCCTACGTAAGCTTCACAGCATAAGAAACATTCGGACTCGGGGTCGGGCCATTTTTACGATCCGAGATTGGAGATCCTTCCAGGTTCTGAAATCCGGATATCGACCGAGTGACCACCCGCCAGGGAGGTCTTGGGGAGGGAGTTGTTTGAATACTGATGATGACGAGGAAACCGGAGCTCTGGAGGGCGAGAAACGGCCGGAAAGGCTGTGCTTCTTGTTCGAGAGAGAGAGTTAACAGGCTACAGCTCCATCACCATCATCAACCCAAAAAAAATGCAGAACCCCTCCGACAGGTGGGAGCAGAGAGTTACGCGCTACAGCTCCATTGCCGTCATCAACCCAGAAAAGATGCAGAACTCCCTTAACAGGCGGGAGCATGTCTCGATGATATCTGAGGCTAATACACGACACCGGCCCTTCAGCATCTGTTTAAATATGAAATGGCCTCGGAGCCCTGAGCCTTTGTAATCCACAAAATCATGAATAATAATAATAATACGCCCAGAGGTTGGCAGAGTAAAAGATAGTCCAAAGAACAGTACAATCGCCATATAGTCATATGAAGAGAATCTGAACCTCAGCCTGCGACTAGAAAGAGAGGTTTCAGGGCTCTTGGTGATGCGGATATCTGGAAATTAATCTCGAGATTCTGGCAATCAAGTTGTTAGAACCCTCGTTACCCGGGAAAAGGATCTTACCATAACCACAAGCATCGGTACTCGTTGTAACTCAAAACCTGAAGAGTAAAACCAAAGAACCCTTAATCATGCTAAGCTAAATATAGGGTAAATTCAAAACAGATCTCCGGCCAAAAAATTTTTCGGAAAAGATCCGATCTTGTCCAGCCCAGTAGTCCTGTCAACAGTCTGCAATAGTCTTACCTCCCGTTTTGTTGTTGTTGTTTTTTTTTTTTTTTTTTCTATCAGCGTCTTCTCATCAGTGACAGATTATGCAACTCCAGCAGACCTTTCAGAGAAACCAGTGACCACCCTTCCTCTTTCTGGGCAAAGACCTTCTGATTGATCGAGTCAATTATCAAGCTCACATTTCCGAACGCATATATCTGCAAGCCATTGTGCATCCTTCCAGGCTTGGGCTTAAACAGCAGCCCGTGCTGTTGAGCAAAGGCCTCAATGACTTCCCTCAGCGTCATCTCAGGCCTGTCTGCTGTCTGGGCTGTCGCACCCCCTGCCGCCGCAGTACGTGATGCTGCCGCCGCCGCTCTCTGCTGAGACTCAAATTGCCTCTGCTCGAGGACCCGGTGATAGCTAATATTCTCTCTCAGCCCAGGCTGCACAAGCTCCAGTCCTTCTGCAGCCTTGTCCATCATATCAAGCCCCATTTGAAGCTGTTGCCTAATACTCTCATTTGAGCGCAGTACCTCAGGAAGCAGATCTCTCCAACCCTTGAACCAGTTCATCACCTCATTGAAGTCGGGATTTGTGCAAAGCCAGTGGTACAGCACCTGAAGCCACTTATTGAAGAAAAACCTTTCCATCAAGTCAACCATTAGATGAGACGGGATAGCAGAGGCCCAACGTATGACCCAGTCAAACTGACTGAGATTCTGGGCAGCAGGGTTTATGTGAAACTCTTGTAAAACAAGCTGCAACTTTGGGACTATAAATCGACGCATGAGATCTTCCCAACTAGTGGGATCAAACACAGTCTTCCACGGGATAAGTATTGTAAAAGCAGAGGCATCACTCGGGTGCCATGCATGAAGAACACTACTCAGCTTGAACCGAATCATTTCATGCATCCCCTCCATCTGATGTCCCAGTAGAGGTAGCCAAGGATGAGTCCACCTGTGGATCGGTACTGTTTCTTGGCGTGGGTCCCAAGACTCAACTGCAGTTGATAGCTTCGGCATCACAACCATATTTAGTATAGATTGGAGCACAGAGGGAGGAAGTAACTTCTCCCATGTTTCCAAGAATCGGAGCATGGGCTCAGGATCCCGGGGTTCCCAGGTATTTATTCCTGATATTCGCATAGCGGGCAGAATAACTTCTGCCATTAGCTGTGTGTAAGGGGTTCCCACGTCCCATATATCCAGACACTCCTGCCCTTGCAACAGAGTCTTCCACAAAGATACAACCTCCAACCCATGCAAAGGATTTTTAAGAGGGTCCCACCCCTGAAACATTCTGATAAATAAAGGCAGAGCATGCGAGCAAGCAATGCATGACAGGTTCAAAAGCTTGTACTCCTCAGGGAACCTCCTCTGCAAGTCCCCAAAACATATAGCGAGTGAGTCCAGCGTCAGGGTCCCTAATGTCTTCTCCTCTTCAAGTCGGCCCAAAAGGGCAACTATCTGATCCATGGCATCAAGCTGCTTCTTCTGATGCTCCACCTCGTGCTGCAACTTCTCCTTCTCCTTCTGTAAGCTTAAGGCAGTTTCTTTTTCATTCCTGAGATCTCGATCAATCTTCTGAATATCTAGCTCTGCCAAGTCCACGATTAATCTCACATTATGCTGAAGCTCTGGCATTGGAACATCATCCTCCCGAGCTTTCTCTTCAGCATTCAGACTATCTAAGTTTGCCAAGACCCTGACCTGGGGCCCACGCATGTCAAGAACCTTCTGAACAACCTCCACACCCTGTTCTTGCTTATTGGCCAGTAACTCCTCTGCTGTGATGTAACTCTCTTTCTTCTTCTTTCTCTGCGCTTTCTTCGACCAAAGCCTCTCCATAGAACTGGTGGCGGGTGGCAAAGATTTCTTCTCCGACTCTTGCACACCAAGACCTATCTTGGGGGTCGTCTCCTTGTAGTCATTGAATCCCATGCCCATATTCTTGGGCCGCAACTTGGCTTCAATGGGTGCAACAATCCCCTGCTCATTCTTTCCAAGCCCACCTCCTTTATAACCCATCTTCTCAAGCAACTTCATTCCAATTCCCTTGGTGTGTTTCTCAAAACTCCCCACACCACCAGCAACAAACGTATCTCTCTTCCCCTGACTCCGGAGCTGAGCTTTCCTCTCCACCTTAGACATCTCTTTCCTTCTCTCAGCTCCCTCCACAATCTTCCTCCCGAATGCAGTGGGCAAGAAATCATCCTCCCCATCATTCGCATCAAAATCATCATCCTGCTTCTTAAACCCTAGACCAGCACCAACACCACTAGCCCCAAGACCGGGCCTCTCCTCATCCATAGAGTAATCCTCATCGTTTTCTCGTTTCGAGTTATCATCAATTTCTTGATTAGGCATGACAGGACCAGTGGAAACAAACCTGACTGGCTTCGTAAAATCTGCTTGCCTAGATTCTCGGTTCCTTCGCTTCCTAGAGGATGAGTCGTCGTAATCAGAGTCAGAATCAGCAAAAACACCATAGAGCACGTCCTCCTTTGTCTGAGTTCGCTTCTCCCTCTTCTTGCTGTAATAGAATTCACCGTTTATCCATTGCCCATCCTCGTAATCATTCTCCATTCCGAACCTTTCCATCTCTTGGTCCTCATCCATCTTAACAAACACCCAGAGAACCAAAAAAAAAAAAAGCCAACTCTTACAAACTAGAAAGCCTCCCAACCTACGAGCAGAATCTGCACGAGAGATTGTGCAGCAGAACAAGCTCCGAAAACCTACAATGACAGGGACCACGTATTAATACATGATGCAGCAGCAACAATTCACCGAATCAAAGAACATTTATCACCCTAGAGAAAGCCTAATGAAGAAATCCCCGACGCAACTAGGCAGCAATCGAAAAGAAACGAACCCTGGAATTACTACGTTCGCACCTTTCAGTAGGCAAGAACCCGAAGCCGACAAAAGTCGCGTCAGGCGGCAGAGATCGCCGGCAGTGACGCGGAAACTTTCAAGCTGCAGCCAAGAAGAAGAAAGGAAGATATAAATTAATAAGAAATACGTTTTCTCTCAGTTTATATGGTTTTTAAATGTGAAATTCGTACAAACCGACCTTAGCTCAGTTGGCAGAGCGGAGGACTGTAGTGGGTTGCAGATATCCTTAGGTCGCTGGTTCGAATCCGGCAGGTCGGATTTTACTTTTTTCGAAATTTTGTACTTCCATTTCTTCCGTGGAATCATATTTATTTATTTATTTTTAACAGAATTTATCACTTCATGTTCCACTTTCACCGTATGCCTAATTCGTATCCCTGCTCAATTCGTTCGTATGCATGAGACGATATTCCACGGTGGCATGTACCATAGCATTACGCAATGTGCCACTGCTGCAGTGCAGTCGCGCGATGACCGAACCGATCAGAGTAGAAGAAACACACAACCAATATCACGATACCCCGACCAACGATTTTCACAGACGGGAGCCGTCGTCAAGCTGATCGTTACACGTCCGACGTCCAGTTTCAAGAAGTAACAAAGTCATGGGAAAAGGAAGCATGTCTCCGCAACCCAGGGCCGGTGGTAGACGCAAACAAATCCGTCCATGTCAGTGCTCAGCTTCAGCTTCTGTTTTCTTTACAAGGGTAGGAAAGTTCTCATGGTTTCTTCCTTTCTGCGATGGAAAGAAGAATCCTATAACAAGACTGAAACATAAATCGGTCTATTTCAAGCGGAACTCCGCCGATAGGGCCACCCCCATGGTCTAATAGCCAAGCCAGCACCATGCCGCTACACCTGGCCGAAGCAAGGAGCAGAATTTGAAAAGAAACTTCATGCTTAGAAACTGAAATAGGAAAAAATGGCCTCAAACCATTTTGGTTCATCTTGGACCTGAAGTAAGCCTAAAACAGAACTGACTACCAGAATCGTAGATAACATAGAAGCTAAAGCACCCTAATGGTGTTTGATATAGAAGAGGAAGGAAGAGAATGCAACATGGTGACCCCATAATCTGTGAATGATTCCATTCCATTCCTCGTCTTTCTATCAGACCAAGCAGGTCAATATTGTGCTACCCTTGCATGATGAACCTATGAAGGATGGCCTGGGTGGACTTCTCTGTCATGAGTCTGACCCTGGCCAATTCAATTATCAGTGGAAGCAGCGGAGAGAACATACCTCGTGTCAAAGGAAGCTCAGCCAAAAAGCCACTGAAGGGAACACAACTGATCATAGGCAGCTGGAATCTGCAGGTGAAGTACTTCCAAATGAATTTAGCTGTCCAGAAATTTTCACTTTGCAAGTTGGGCACATAAAACCGACTGAATCTGATTGCACATCTGAGTCAGTAGCTTCATGACTGAACTCCAAACCACACCAGACACAAGAGGATGTGTGCTGATGAGTCGTCGTCATTAGGTTTAACGTCTGTTCTTGAGATGCAAGTGGAACAGACGAATCATACTGTCCTTCCATGGATGAATTTGTTCTCATATCCAAGTGCTCTTCAGGCATGGGATGACATTCTTCCTCCATCGTTACAAATTGGAACTCCAGAGGCCCCATTTCATCATATCTGAGTTCCTCAAATGTTGCTAAATTGTCCTCCTTCCGGTCAATGTCACCAAAGTCATTCTCCCCCTAAAACATAGGAAATCATCAGAGTCCAAGAGTGCATATACAGCAAATTTATAAGTTTTAACCACATAACCATACGTAATTGACAACAAATACATGCTAGAGAAGCCAATAAGCAAGTGCAGTTTGGCTGTTGGAATGGCTAAAATATCTGTGGGACATAATCAAATTATTGATAGTCTAAGATGCTATGCCCAAGGATAAGTCAAACACCACAGCCAAAAATACTATATTTTCGATGGAAGAACTTCATTGGAGTGCAAAACAACCTGGCAACATGACGGTAAGAGAGGTGCAGATGCTTGATCAACTTATAAATCCCTAGAATCAAGCATGAATTCCACCTATATCTAGTTCTAATAGTTTTGGCTTAGACTGTATAAAAAAAGGCATTTCTAATATACAATATACTAGCTTGGGCTTTCTTAGGGAGAAAAGAAAATCACCAGAGAGTGGTGGGAATAAGCAGGAGATTTACATTCAAAAGGAGGATTGATCATTTTCTGCCCTCATATGAGTGTATCGATGAGGAACATGAAGACAGGAAAAGGATAAAATACATGACAACTACCACAATAGATATGTCCAGAAGCATGAAAAAACAAAGTAACTC
Organism: Sonneratia alba; assembly: GCA_900174645.1. Classification (NCBI taxonomy): domain Eukaryota; kingdom Viridiplantae; phylum Streptophyta; class Magnoliopsida; order Myrtales; family Lythraceae; genus Sonneratia; species Sonneratia alba. The sequence continues at coordinate 6,202,347 of FWPY01000106.1, forward strand.
ACTTTAGAGGCTGTATCAGGAATACCACTTTGCTGGATGTTACTGTCAGGATTTTGCTGAACAGTCTGCATTTCATCAGTATCCAATTCTGTATGATCCCTGGTCCAATCAGTCATTTCCAGCATTTTCTCATCATTGTTTAGATTTTTGTTGGGGCCTGCGGAACCCAAATTATCATTCAACAAAACAAGAGAAATATCTGAATCTTTTCCATTGACAGCTTGAGCCTTCGGAATATCAAATACAGTGACCATTTGGCAATTTTCTCCATTAGTTTCGATGGTATTATCATTTTGCCCATCTGTTGACTCTGCTACCATCTTTTCACACTCTAAGTTCATATTGACTTCCGAAGTATGAACAGGATCTTCTTTCAATTTTCCCTTTACATCTGTAACTGCACATTCATCCTCATAATCAGTCAACTCTTCATCAAGAGTCCGCTCACTATCTGTCTTTTCCATTTTCATATCACTGACAGAAGCATCGGCTTTCAGATCATTGTCAGGATTAGTTTTTGAAGTAAAGCATGCAGTAGATTCATTTGGTCCACAATTCAGAAGATTTCCAAAAGTTGAGGTCTCCAAAATTGAACTCTGTGCAATTTCGATCAATGCATCCATCTTAGAGATTCGAGAAGGAAATTCATTCCCACTTGATGGCTCCATTTTGTTCACAGCACTTCCCTGTTCTGATGATTCTTCCTTCCTCCTCACATAGTTCCTCACATGAATCCCAACATGACCGTTATACCGACGCCTTTCCTCAAACACCTTGTGGCAGAACTGACACTCAAATTTCCCATCTTTCATTATCACCCCATCCCCAACAGAAGAACCAATCCTATACCTCTTCATAGTCCTCTGGTGGAATGAAACCAAGTGCTGCAGATATGAATCTTTCTCATTGAAAGTCGTGTTGCACTTGTGGCATTCAAAGAGGTCATTAACATGAACCTCTGGTAGATTTTCAGGACTAAGCAGGTTAGCTTCCTTATCAAGTGTGTTTTGTAAAGAACAAGCAGGAGCAGGTGGACTGCTGACTATATCAAGGCTTTGGCACTCCTCCTTGATGCGTGGACCTGTACGCTGCTGCATATAACAGTAGACCTTACATTCAAACTCAAAGAAATAGTAAGGCATAAGCTGTTTGAATAGACACAGCAACAAATACATTAGTGCTTACATGTGTAAAATCCACCTTGCAATCCTGTGGGATATCATTCAAGCCCTGAATCATTAGGTGTGATGCAGCTTGGAGACCCAGGCAGGACCTAAAATATGATGAAATTTCCTTGCACGAGATGAATTGTTGTCCACTAGGGCTGGAAAGGCATACAAGAGAAAACGTAAGACCTGGGACGGAAGGGGTGAAAATAGGCTGACGGGACAACCACATAATTTTAGGTCCCTGATTCTCAACATACATGCAATGATCATGAGACAATAATTGGCATGGAGCGAATTAACTATAACAAAGTACTTGGAAATCATATTACTGATAAAAATAACAAGAAAGGATACAGACATAAGCAACAATATCTACATGCACAGGACAGTTTTTAACTCCGTTGATTTCCGTCAGAACAAATCTCATGATAATTTCGTTCCATACGGATAACTGAGCCAACTGGAAGTGGGTCTAATGATAATCCCATCCAGCATAAAGAGCTGAGCTGTTTGTTGGAAAGCAAAGAACAATATATTAGAAAGAGCAAGTCTGATGTAGCAAATGGAAGATATTGTCTTGACAGAAGCAATGGAATTGCAAGTTATACTTCACCATGAACAACCAGGAGAAAGGAAAGCACTGACTACAACACCTAAACATTCTACCTATTAAAATTGCTAGAACCTACATTCCACATCCTTATTCCCTCAGTAAACAAAAGCAGCAAGAAACAATGAAAAATAGTGCAGATTTCTGTTTATTGAGAGATAAAGAGTCCCCAAAGAAACTCAAAAACCAACCTCACATAACGCCGGCAATAAATTGAAGCACGACCCTCCCTTCTACGAAGGCCAAGCAATAGCTTCCACCCAACTGGCAAGGAGTCTCCAAAAATACCTGCATCTACAATCTTCCTCCTCTTCCTCCTACTCCCCCATTCCCCTCCCAAATCCCTTAGAAATGCTAACAACTCCTCCTCACTCTGCAATCCCTCAGTCCTCTTCCTCAACTCCTCTGCATAAGGATCCTCTAAACCAGCCAATGCATCAATGTCAACTTCAACGCCGCTTTTGTTTTTCATATTTGAGACACCCAATCGTTCACGTTCAATCCTATGCTCAATATTCAAATTCATTTTCGCTTTGGGCTTCCTAGCCCTTTTTCTCTTCCTATCTCCTCCGAAAGTCACAAAACTGTCAGAGGTGACACCAACAGGTGCAGGCAGCGATGGAGGGATCAGATCAATGTGGGTAAAGCTTGGACTAGGGTTTAGGCTGATATAGTGCTTCAAGGTTCTGATGATAGTTCTGTTCTCTCGGTGCACCGGGTCATCACCCAAAGCGAGTGAAGGGAGCTTGGGGATAGGAAAGAGTCCGGCTATGCGGTTCCGGTGATGGTGTCCGGCGGCTGCGGCGGCAGAGGAGGAGGAGAAGGTGGGATCAGGGAGGGAGTAGGTCTGGCGGCGGGAGCCAGCGCTCTCATTGAAGATGGAGCGGTCAATCTTCGGGAGGAAGAGGTGATCGGAGGAGGCCACATGGCCGCCGAGGGAGGAGGAGGACCGGAGTGAAAGAGTCTGGAGCTCCGACTGGGTCAGCTTGGACATATCTACAAGGGTTATGGTTTCAGGCTCCGGGCCTGGTGTGGCGCCGGATACGGTCACCATCGGCGGCGGTTGCGGCGGAGATTGTGACGGCGGACCGGCGGAAATCCGAAAACTGACGAGCGCAGGTGGATTCAGGTGTTTGTTTTCAATAAAGGGCGACGACAGGTTCGTTTTCCCAGGAGTCCGTTTTTTCGCAATATTAATCTCAACTTAGCCCCTCAACTTTTCCCCTTTTACTCATTTAACCACAATAACATTCAAATGCCCCTTGTTGCTCCCCATCGTTCAGTCGCCGCCCAGGCCCAGGCCCAGGCAACTCATTCTAGAACGTCCTTCAGACTTCAGCAGGACCAACGTAGCCAGTCGAACGACTACAGTATATAAACACATCTTACACCAGCAGTTCTTCCCTACTGTTGTGTATTGTGTGTAATTCCAATTCTACCCCGAGTAGGAATACTACTGGATGGAAAGCTGTTGAGGGCCGGCCAACTTAAGTGACACTCGGCCGGCCTCGTAAAATTGGTTCGATCCAGTCCGAGGCCTTATGGGCAGCTCCACTTCTACTAAGAGGAAGAGGATCTCGAATGTGCACTTCCAGCTTTTTATATATGTATATGTATTCTAATAAGACAACCCTACACAGCTCCAGCTACCACCAGCAACCAAATTTATGTACAGGTGAAGGTAATTAAAAACTGGAACTTTTTTCTTTCTGAGCAAAAAGATTTCCTCATTCAAATGTCATGGACATGAGGGCGTCGTCGTCCAACAGTGCGTCGATGTCGATCATGTCGTCTTCCCCTTTGACTGCTTCTCCTGTGCTGCTCAGGACCATCTCACACCCCTGCAAGAGCAAGAGCATCACCATAGGAATTCAGTGAAAGAGAAAAGGCACAAACAAGTCTTTGCCCAGGTTGGAGTGTAAAAGAAATCCTCTGGTCCTGACCAGGTGGGTGCAACTCTCGGTCGATGCAAGATCCCACATGAATCGTGATGGATCCTGTACCAACCAATTGTTGGGACCGAGATGAAGCAGAGGAAACTTCTTATACTAGGTATCAATGAGAATTTCGTAAAGAAAATCTGAAGAAAAAAACTTATAATAACGATTAATTACACATTCCCCCGAGAAAGTCGGGCCCTAACATCATCAGGAACTCGATAGTTGAGAAAAAGCAAGAATATCAAGTGGCAATGAAGGGACTTTGTAGCATTTTGGAGCTAATTGAGAGAAGGCTGCATTATTCCAAGTTTCAGCCAGAGTTTAATCCAAAGCATTTCAAATTCAGCATTAAAAGCAATGCCTCGACACATTATTTCGTGTTTTTATGGGTTGAAAGATGATTTGGTTTCTGAATTTGATCCTCATGCAAACATGAAAGACCCAGTGAATGCTTTTCCAGGTAGGAAACTGAGAATTTCATTCGGGGAAAAAAGGAAATGTTACGAAAGAAAGAAGGTTACCTTATTTTCACGGAATCCATCACAAACAGTCAGTATCCTGCGGTACTGAGCCCTGGCCTCCGGATACTGAACCATAGACTTGACCCTCGTGAGAGCCTTTTGCAACCTCTCCTCAGTCTGCTTACGTCCTTCCTTAAGAAAGTCATAATCGTCCTCTTTCTTGGGCAGGGACTGTTGACTCGGGTCCTTATTGAGGGCATCCGACTTATATCCCCGCAAGCCACTACCTTTGCGCCTCCACCGTAATATAATCTTCTCAAGGATCCCTACGGACCAGATAATGGTTCTATACTGTTTCCTCACCTGGTGCCCTCTCCATTGAGCCTTCACAAAATAAATTTACTCGTCATGTAGCATCATCACAAGCTTATTCTTTGCATTGAGGAAAAGATCATTCTGATTCACATGGAGTACCAGACAAAGGAATGAAAGAGCTAGTCCCCGAAACCAGCAAACTTGATCGGTCTTTTTTAAACTAGGTGTGAAACATGAGAATTATCAAGGGCTAACAACCTTACTGTTTTAAAACTTGGTTCATCTAATAAAATTACACCTAAACTCTCATTCCCTCCCTCCTATACTCAATGGTTCTATATAAACTTCTTTTACCCAATCTGATCAGGAACTGGATGCTACCAATAACTTAATCCCAAGAATCACAGAGGATGGTAACAACAAACCTGAATTTTAACAATTCTTTTCCGAATGATTAGGAACTCTTTTCTTTTCTTCCAACCCCGAAACTTCTTCTGTATTTGTATTGCAGCATTATGAGCAAGCCCATCACTCGCCAAGGCCCTGCGGTTCCTAGCAGCCGCAAGAGAAAGAGCACGCCCTTCTAGTTCGGACTCCTCACCAAACTCCAACTGTTTTCTCTGAAAAGACTGTATCCTGAACATCTGATATATACGGTCGGCGGCTTGTGTGGCATTGCAGACGGCTGTGAGGGAGTCCTTCAGTGAGAGGGCCTCATGTGCATCACCATCTGTGAAAGGAGTTGCTGACCACTCAGACACACTGTGGAGAGCCTTTCGTTCGGTAACTGCTGAGGCAGCATCCTCTTCCGGTTCAGTAATTGTGAGTTCCTTGAGATAGCTGGTCAAAGAAGACTCTGCGAGAAAGCCTGAGATTCCCTTGTGCCCATTGACTGAAGCAAGGTCAGCAGGTGTTTGGCCCAAGGGAAATTCTGGGGATGGATCTGAAAGTTTTCCAGGAGAAGCACCATGGGAGAGAAGAGCAGGAACTATCTGCTCTCTGCATGAAGCAAGAATGCTTGATATTAAACAAATGGATTGTTTATCTTTAGGACTCAATATCATCCAAGAAAATACAACACAATGATCATAAATCAAAACAAAATAAGAAATTTAAGCACCTGAAACTTTCAATACTAAAAACAGAAGAGAGACATCACAAAAGCTGGAAGCGCAAGTTGATAACATCGTATCTATAGAAGCTTAATCATGTCTCCCTTGGACAAGAGATGGCACCAGATTCCATGCATTACATCTATGAGCTATAAAAGATGAAAATACTTAGCTATACCATGCAATGTACCACAGTTGCAGCTATTTCAAGGGAAAAAGAAAAGTTGCAGCTGTTGGAAAAAACTAGTATGAATGTTTCCACAAAAAACATAAGAAATAAATATCAGATGTTAGGTAGGTAGACAAGGTGTTTATGTCAGATCCTTGCCTGCCACAGAAGGCAGCCCAGTGAAGTGCTGTCCATCCATTAACATCACGGAAATTGATACTAACTCCAGCTGCCAAAATTGGTCTTATGGCCCAATCATAACCAAGAGCAACAGCTAAATGTAGCACACCTTGCCCTTCATCATCTAATACACAAGGTCCTTTACCATCTTCGACAACTTTGTGAAGGAGCCATGAGTACAACTTCTCTTTCATAAGTGTCTGAAGGACATGCTCCTTCGTGTGGTTTTCTGAAGAATTCTCAGGAGCAGCCTCCAATACCTTTAAGTTCTCATCTTCCTCCTTCAATGATATAATTTTGTCAATAATTTTTCGTTTCTCCATAAGGCCCTCATAATAATTTTCCGGATATCCAATAATACTCAAGGACAAAAGCTTCTCCAGTCGCATATGGAAGCACATCTCATTCATGTAAAGAACATAAACATCTCTTATATCCACATTAGCAGAACCTGCTCGATAATCAAATTCACGAATTTCACTACACGCCAACCGGTTGGAACATGAAACATAGAAAGGGACTCGTCCAACACCGTGGACTGGGGCTTGGCAAGAAAGAAGGCCATCTCCTAAAACTCGTGTTGGGACCTCCACTTCCCCAAACATACATGACCACTTGCACTGGGCCACTTCACTTTGATTCTTCAAGAATGTCCCTATAATCAGTACCTGCTTTGAAGATATCAAGATGACTGCATGTTAGATATGAGAACCAGACCTATCAAGGTGCTAGCATAAACACAGAAATGCACTGCTTTTGCAACATTAATAGGAAAAGGTGATTAACCTCAACCATATTGAAAATTTCACCAATTACTCAAATGGTTAAAAACACAGCACTCATGTGAATGGCTACTGTATCATGAACCTCCAACTACACTTAAAAAAATCAAGAATTTGCTAAGCACCTTTCCAGCCATCTGGAAAGAAAATTACGAATAGTTTGTAACAAGCATCATTATTCTGCAAAACACAAAAATAGCTATGAAAGAACAGTCAAATAAACAGCTAAGAAAACCCTATATTTGTTACTGAATGTACTGACCTCAATTTTAGAGTCTGTGTAAGCCCACTTAGGGGAGAAGTCAAAAATGCTGAAAAGCTGGTCCTGTGAAATGGAGGGGCTCAATGAAGAGTCATCAACCACATTTTCACATTCAATGGTGCTCCATGATAAGCCCAAGGCAGACTGCATTTGCAAACTTTCAACTTCTCCCAGTTCTTTCGAAACCCATCTGGAAAAGCTGTCTACTTTCTTCAGATTCTCTTCTCCATCTTTAAGTAGTCGTACTGCAGCAGACAGATAGTTAGCATCCCCATCTGTAGCCACAGCTCTACCTGAACTTGTGTTTGCTATGTTGGCAGATTCCATATTTGAAAAGTGACCTAATTCATGCTGATCCAGCTGCTGGCTATATTGACCATGAAGTAAATCTGGGCACTCAAGCCTGTTGTGATTACTCCCATCATGTTTTATTTGCTCAAGCAATCTAGACTGTGGCTCATAAGCCAAGCCCAAATCCAAAGAATGGTCCACAGACCATGCAGGTGCATGTAGAGAATTGCCTTCACAATTAGTCTGGATAAAAGTACAAGTTTAGTACACTGATCCAATGAATTTGATCACCAAATGGACATGACTCATGTAAGCAAATTAAAGATGATAAGATACCTGCCAATTTGGCTGCAATGCGGTAGAGGAATCAAACAGTTGATTGAAGCCAGTATCTTCCCCTACAATCTCACTTAAGATCAACTCTTGCCCAAGGATTCCTGTGGTTGCTGGTTGACTTGAGGATATAGATGCATTAGAAGGTAATCCATCAGATCCTGCCAAGGATTGTCTCAGAATATCTTCCCATGAGGCCAAGCCAAGTGACTTCTGTGACGAAATGCCACCAGCACTGCCCCTAGGCCCATTGACATTGTCATCTGAAGTAAATCCCACACCAAAATTGGCATGACTGTCTTCAAGATTACCTGGTGAATATTAAAAATACTTCATCAGGTTCAAATGTCACATTCAACAAATTGGAAGAAAAAGAAATACTAAAGCTAGGCAAGGTATGTAAAGAATGATGCTGATGATATAACAAAGCAAGGAACACAATGAAAAACAATAACCTGGGACAGGATGTGAGAGATGTTCATTCAGAGCTGCAGCATCCACCTTATCCATCCCATTACCAGTCTCCTTATGCCATGACTCCATTAAATGGAAACCAGCATTCATAGGACGAAGATCCCCTGTATGTAAGTCACTCAAAATGATGAAGCATGCAGCAAAGATGCTCAGAAAATGATTCATTTTATTGAAAGGAATTAATACCAGAATCAGCATCTTCACATAATTGCGTCAGAGTGCTACTGGGGCTTATCAAATCAGTATTCCCCGATGGTGTTGCACTATGGTTTGTAGTAGAGCTGTAGGACAATAGACTGCCCCGATTGACAGTGGAGACATCATCATGCCCAGTGATGCTATCAACAGTTGCTCTATTTCCCTGAAGTGGAAAAAAAACCAAAAGTCAGCAATCTACGCCACTGCACTATTTTTACAGGGTAAAAAAATCCTCTTAGAAGCAAGAAATATTGGACAAAAAGTGTATCCTTCAACAATGCATCTTTTAAAGCTGAAGACAGAAAAACAGGAGTAAGCTAGCACCTAAAAGAAACAGCAGCAGTATCAAGGACCAAAATGCACAAAACCTTTATGTGCCAACGACCCCGATAAAATGGGTGACCAACTCTACTTCAGAAATGAAATGATGAGAGGTTGATTTTCTAAATCTACAACGATATAATCTGGTGAAAACATCCCAAATCAGGGAATCCCACAGGCATCTCCTTGAAAGAATATTCACTAAGGCTATCAATCTCTAATAAGGAATCTTTAAAACAGTCATTGGAGTCCATGCAAACTCAAAATCAACAGTACAACAGAGTGATATTGGACAGTACCAACCATGATACACTGGAGAAAAAATAAATAAAGAAAAGGAGGCACAAAAACAACCTTAACTTCCAAGTAGTGGACAAAGACAATGTGCTGATCCCTACAATGTATCAAAGGTTAATGTTAACTGATGAACCATACCAAAAAGACTTAAAACAACACGTACTGTTGTATCTTATTACATGCTACATCAGAGTTAGATTTAAAATCTTTTATAATAATTCAAACATTTTTCTCTGAGGATCAATTATATGGAATTTTCAACTGAGAAAAAAATAGGCCACTATGAAATGTATCACATAAATAGAAAAACTCATCAACTTTTTAGATGCTATATAGCATGAGCCATTCCAAGGAAATTTAATCAGTTGGACATACTGAAGTCAGAGGATTATTCCTCAGGTCAGAGACAACTTTTAGCAAACTATAATCATTTACATGACAGTTTCTTTGATAATAATTCTCAAATTTCAAGAATCAAAAGAACGACAGTTAAAGCAAGGGGAGAAATGCTTGGCTAATGCCTATGAAATATCAAAGAAAGCTTACTGTTCAAGCATCCAATAACTGCGTCTTTGAAAATTCTCATTTTCTTCACCATGAGCATAATAGCAGTGCAGCACATCAACACTTCCAACCTAAAAGTGCTTGAAACATTCACCAATCACACCATGATTAAATTGCAAGAGTATAGATATCACCTACTTAACAGCAACATACACACTCATTCATAGCAGGGATTCTAACAGAAATTATGATCACAGATGTTGCTAATATATGATGACACAACAAATCTTACAACCGGAACCTATTCACAAACCTTCAGCTTCTCATGTGCCTCCTTCACAGTTTTCCCATCTTTCTTCTTCCTCCAATTATGCCCATCTTTCCTAAAGTATCTTAGCACCTTCCGGTCAAAAAGAAACAGAGAACCACCTGAAGAGATAAATGGTTGACCAAACTATTATGCTGCAAGAACAGTTTTACTAAAAAAGTCAACTGAACTTATTAGCTGGAAAAATAATGAATAACATCAGAAGTTTCCTACATCTTCAAATACTTTACTTGAAACTTCATAACTCTTTAGTTACTATAAAAAGGTAAATTAAGCAGACAATAATAAACATAACCTGCTTTTCAATAAGCCAAAAAAACTAACAAAGCTATGTGATTCAAAGCTGATTTCATTTTGCAAGCCTAATCAGAGCTCTGAAATTGGCAAAACAAATGACAAAGTACAATTCTGATATGAGCTATATAGATAAAACAAACAGTAATTCTTCGGTTTAGTATCCAATAATCGTACTTGGGGGCCTGTTTGGGGGCTCGGATGAAATTTGAAATTTCAGATAATTGCGAAGAATTTCACAAATTTCAGCAGGTCGTAGCCATCGATGTTGTGCTTCTACTTGTAGCTGTTGAATATCTGTTAACACAAATGGAGAACAAGAACAATCCGATTTAAGTAATATAGATGAAGTGCAGTATGCTTTTGATTGATGGGGACAAAAAATAAAAATTCAAATTTGTTTAACATAGTGATTATGTGATAGCAATTGGAGGTTTGATTCTTCTGTGCCATCCCTACCTTGTACAGTTATAGAATAGAGAGTTCAAATACTGAGTTACATCAAAGATACAAACAAGGTCAAAGAGTTGAGAACTTTTATACACCATTAATGATATATACATGCAAAAGGACGGTGGAGTAAGAGTGATTACTGAAACTACACAGCACACAGAACAGTATAACAGGAAAAAAAGCAGAGCGATTAGATCATCCAATTCCTCTAATTCTATATCCTATTACCATGCCATCTAGAGGTACAGTGCTGCAGACATAGAAGTCGTTTCTTGTCGATGTTGTGTATATCAAGAGGTCATAATATATGGTCCTAATAGCATGTAGCATTGGTGTTTTTGGGCACCCAAGTCATTTTTCAAGTGTTCCCTCTATGATAGTTTTCCTATATGTTTGAGGACTGATCCACTGAGACAAGTATCCTATAGAACAGCATGGTTAAATGTTAAGATACATTTTGTAAGATAGAACGCATTCTTCAGTACCGTTTTTCACTTTGACAGCATAAAATCCTCAATCCAAGAGTAATTCAAATGAGAAATTCTATCTAAATCAGCTCAGAGTAATTGAAATGAACCTGACAAGCCCATTTAAAAAACATTAATCAAAAGTGCAGTAGACTGAAAGGAACGATTAGGTAGTAGCACTAACAGTCAAGTAGCACTCTACACTCAGCTCTCGGATCCACAAACAGAAGCATGTTTTCCCTGCGCAAGAACTAACTACCCAATATAAGCAAGCATACTTACACACGTACAGGAGTATACACGAGCAGAACTTATGAATCCCTTCACTGTTCAAGTGCAACCAACTTTAGACAAAAGCAGACATACCCACCCCTCAAGGGACTCAAAACCACTTAAACACGGGACACTGGAGAAGCCCCACAACACTGCCAATCCGCCGCACGAAACCCGCACCCCCCCACCGCAAGCTACTCGAATCATTCGGTGCAAAAAGCATATACCCCACTCAAGGAGAAGCAAGAGAGAGGTCACCTAATTGAGGAACGAGACCGTACGATCCGCGATGCGCCATGGGAGGACAGCTGGAATCGAAATAGAACACTGAAAGAGACCGAAAAGGCCGATCAGATTGCTTCCGGTATGAACCGTCAAACACGAAAACCTCGTCTTCGATCTCCTGACAGGAGGAGAGACACAGGCAGACTTCAGAGCCCTCTTAATCTTTCATTATCAATTTTGTTGTTCTTTTTAGCGCCTGTTCCGACAGGAGTGTCGCCCGTAAGCGAATATTTTCACTCAAATCTAGATATGATTACTTACTACTAATCTCGCAGTAAATCACACTGAACACGTAATCCGTTCGTAGGTGTCTGAAAAGTCATTGAGGACAAGCGGAGCTGAGATGGACCAATCACCGAGTGACACGTGACATTGTTGGGTCTGACAATTCGAAAAAAACTTTGTTCTGCACATTACAGCCTGCACCACCCTGCAAGTCAGCTTCGATGTCCCCGCCTCCTCCTGTCCTCTTCTCCTTAATGGGCTGCACATCAGACTGAATGTTTCGGGCCCATGGGCCTGTTTTGTGAGATGGGCTTGCGCCCAATCCGCCTGACTCAATAGATTCGGCCCAGTAAGGTGGATTGTGCTAATCGATCTATATAAACAGCACAGGCCGTTGGAGGTGCCCTTGTTGGATTAGTCGAGATCACGGCTCGAGTCCAAATGTGAGATCAGATGAATATGGGCTTTACGGCGTACTCGCAGCTAGCACCATCCCTAGCCGGTAATTGGTCGTACTGGACCGAGCCCATTTAAGGGCCGGGTGCAGTGGCAGCCTGGCGCCGGCGGTGGACTGGAATGTACTGGAAGTCCGGTGAAACAGAGACGGTGTCATCCACGTGCGACGCGCGTCAGCTGAGAAGGCCAACACGTCATCATGAGGGATATACTCTTTCTTTGAGGCTGTCGGGGAGGAAGCCACGGGCCCTCACGGTGACTCTGCTCGGGCAGTAGCCAATCAGGAGGCAGATAGCACTGAAAAGTCGGAACATATGACAGAATTTAAAACCTATTGATATAATGTAGAAAATATCGATAAAATTATTATATTAGCTAATAAATTTAGAAATTATCCGAGATATTGATACTTATTTACTTATTTATCAAAATTTTTGATATTTTCTCTTTGGCATATTATCACTGAAAAAAAAAATGGGGTAATTGATGGTGCCATAGAGTGGAGAAAGATCCCTACCGCAGGGAATCATTTCCCCATGTGAGAGTCACCACAATTCCGGGAAGTTGGATGACAGGGCGGAAATCCCCTACTTCGCGATCTACCGTATTTCATGTATCAACCCACTTAACCGATAAATCCAGGCCGTTGAAATGTCCCTCACTTCCCTCCCACGCAACGGGAAGACATGAAAGCCCTTCCTTCTCGCCCCCACGACTAGACCACCATTATCGGTTCATCCAGAGCTTCCCTTCCTTCACTACTGTCATTGGAACAGACCGCGTCGTCACTGATTCTTTAGCTACCGACATATCGGCAACTCGATCGACCATGATGAGTCGGACTACTGCTGCGAGGTCCTTGATCGGAGGCCTGATCAGCAATGGCGGCTGCAACCGCCGCCACACTTGGCGCTACTCCTCCTCCTTGGCGAGGCCGTTGGAGACTGAGCTGCGGAGGCAACGGGGAGATCCGTGCTGTGGAGTGGTTCAGTGGATGAGGATGATGAGCAGCGCGGCGGTGGAGAAGGAGAAGGAGAAGGAGGTCAGGACCGTGGAGAGAGCTTTGAAGGAGGCCAAGGAGAAGAAGGAGAAGGAGACCGGCGGTGAAGTGGTGGTGTCCAGTTATTGGGGAATCACGAGGCCGAAGATCACTAGAGTGGATGGCACCGAGTGGCCTTGGAACTGCTTCATGGTGATTCTCCAACCCTCTTTCCCTCCCACTCGCCTGATTATTGTCATTTACTCCACTGCTGGCAATTTTGTTCATTCTTGGTTTAATTTTATGATCTTTAGTCGTTCCACAGCACTCTCTGGTTATGAGATAGGAGAGCTTAGATTCCACATTAATTGAGCTCAAAGACATCAAATTAATCCCTTGATCGGGTAATTTCGGTGGAATCTGACTAGAATGTGCGATGTGTTCCTGGTTTTCTGCTTCCTCTTTATGCTTTTCTAGCGCATGACGGTTGGTTGTGTGGACTCCGTTAACTTTGTGCATTGACTTCTCATATAGCCATGGGAAACGTATCGAGCGGATCTATCCATAGACTTGAAGAAGCATCATGCGCCAAAGACATTTGCTGACAGAGTTGCATATCGGACTGTGAAGCTTCTAAGAATTCCAACCGACATCTTCTTCCAGGTGTGTCATCTCTTCTTGTTGGTCTATTTCATCCTAATGAAACCTCTTGAGGTGGTGCTTTTGTGGAGCGTATTCATCAGTAATTTACCACACTTGACCTTTTTTCATGAGCGTCAGGGGAAGTCATTGCAAGAATTTATGGATTCATAGTCTTGTCTAGAAATCACACAAAGCCTCTTACTTTAAATCCGTATGCTTCATCCATTTCTTTTTCTTGTGTCTTCCATTTTGTCTCCCTCGTGTACCTCTTGTAAATGTGTAATGGAGTGTTGTTTCTTTCCTTAAATACCACAATTATACAATTCTGCGACTCAAAAAGAGACAGGACCATTTGGATGAAGTGGGAACTGTAAATTTGTGATGGCAATTGATTTTACTTGGAGCCATGATTGCAGAGACGGTACGGGTGTCGTGCCATGATGCTAGAGACCGTAGCAGCAGTTCCAGGAATGGTGGGAGGGATGCTGCTTCACCTAAGATCCCTCCGCAAGTTTGAACAGAGCGGAGGATGGATCAAAGCCCTTCTAGAGGAGGCGGAGAATGAGAGGATGCACCTGATGACAATGGTTGAGTTAGTGAAACCAAAATGGTATGAGAGGCTGCTGGTTCTGGCAGTTCAGGGAGTATTCTTCAATGTCTACTTTGTGCTTTACGTGTTGTCCCCTAAGCTCGCGCATAGGGTTGTCGGGTACTTGGAGGAGGAGGCCATACACTCTTACACGGAGTACCTGAAGGATATTGACAGTGGCGCAATTGAGAATGTTCCAGCTCCAGCCATTGCAATCGACTACTGGAGATTACCGAAGGACGCTAACCTGAAGGAAGTGATAACCGTCATTCGTGCAGATGAAGCCCACCATCGTGATGTCAACCATTTTGCCTCAGTAAGTGTTTCCATCAGTTTCCATTCATTAGCAGTCTGTGTGGCACAATAACCTTCCAGCAGAGCAGTACTAGGCTTTCCTTCCTTTAGATCCAACCTCATGTGCAACTTTTGAACCAATGTCTTTTCCCACATGCAACTACATCCTGACAAGTACCTCTCTCGATCCCAATCCCAACTGTTTTCTGAGAGTATCAGCTTCTGCTTTCGATGCAGGACATTCATTTTCAGGGGAAGGAGTTGAAGGAGTCACCGGCTCCCCTCAGTTACCACTGAACCATTCCGTTGAGAACCTCCAAGTAGCGGACTCCGGATGAATATCACTACCGTATAATAATTGGTGGTCGTGAACGTATATTCCTCTAATCTGCAGTATCCTTGTGCTGAGGAGCATTACAGTGTTAGGGTTGGGACTGTTTATGAATCCTCGAAATATGGATGCCACAAAATCCCCATAATAATAAAATGTGCTTACATCATTATTCTATTTGAATCTGATAGTGTCTTATTGAACTACATCGTAGATACCGAGTCGTGCAGGAGAACAGAACCGTGTAAGCTGACAACGCTGCAGCCTGCAACCGCAAGCCCTCCAAAAATTAAGTAGAACTGCAAGGAAGGCAAACGATTTCATAACCACTTCCTTCTGCTGTCCACGGTGAGGGGTTTTGAACTGAGGAAAGCGACACGATGAGACCACATCTCGAGCAGCCATGTCGTTGGTGAAATACTGGGAGAGAACGCTCAATCAGCTCATCCCACCTTCTCGGCCTTTCGTTAAACAATCTCTAAGGATATAATATTCCGGAAACTCTCTGATATATGGAGCTGCCACGGGAAAGTGGTCTAAGGGAACAGAATGGAAGCTGGCGGGGTCTTCGACTCTTTTTGAAGTATAGTATCGGAGCAGGAAGTAGTGGGACAGCGTAGAGTGCAAGCTTATTGACGGGCCAGGCAGCGTCAGTCAAGTGGCACATCGAATTCCCCCTGATTCGGGACAGAAGGATGTTTGAGAGCACGATACGGGTCGAGAGGATCCACGGAACATCTTGAAGCTTCTTCGGTTCTGCTTGCATGAGGATAGCTCAATCCTGGTCAAACACCTGCCTCTTGGGAGATGAGGGAAGATCCAAAGGAACATGGAGGCAATGGAGTCGGACTGAAACAAGAGGATCAATGTGATCAGAGGAGTGGCAGGCTAACTAATGCAGACGGGGACAACTCGTCGGACAATGCTCTGTTGGACAGCAATTTCGAGGGTCATGTACCCGATTTCAGGAGGATCAGTGAAGGCAACTTGATCGGATAGGAATGCCTTGTGGCACTGATCATGAAACAGAAGCTCTCTCAAGCGAATTGAGCTCCATATCGGCAAAATTAACTCACAAAGAGGGGGAAAGACTGCCCTCTGGGTTCGGAAGATAGAGAAACTGATTGTAGACCATCTCACCAACTACGCACACGACAGGCAGAAGAGGTATCATCCTAGACCACTTCACATGAAACGTCACCGAGACATGTCTAAGCACAAAACGTCACTGCCTATGGACTTGACATTAGTGTGACCTATTGCTTTCCAGCCAAAATTTCTTTCAGAGGAAGCTCGAAATTCCATCTTGCATCAGGTCCCGCCATCACCTGGGATTTCTTCATAACCTCCCCTTTCTTCATTAAATGCATGCCTACAAGATAGGGAACCATTGTCAAGTGAACAGTCGAGTAATGGATCTTTCCGGTAGTTACCTGACATGCGCCATGTCCTGTTGACAAGCACTTGAATGCGCGGGTCCTCATACAAGAGGTTTTGGAGTCTTGCGTTGAGCAAAACCATTCAGAGAATGGAAGCGGGCCGTGAGGGCATCGGTCGAGCAATTCAAGCAGAGTTACATACCAAAGAAAGTCACTTACCATTGCCCAGTGGCTGCATGACAGTAGTGCCCGGTACACTGATCAAAATAGTACCCCAGCCTGCTGCTGTAGAAGTACCTGTGGAGTCGTGTGAGGACATTTTAGGAAAACATACTTTATAAAAAGTAGCAGGGGAGAGGGAAAAGAGAGAGACAATACCCTGAAGCCTCATCGTACACATAATCACTCTGTGAATCGCCATCTGCAGGTCAGCGGACAGAATAAAAATTATTACTAAAAGGTCTACAAAGTAAAAGTAATTAGTCAACGAGGGTGTATTTGATGCAGTAATAACACACATGCCCTCACCAGCTGCACCGGCATCGGGAGTGATCAGATTATTCCCTTCAGAGGTTGGCCTTGCAGCTGTATCTTCATCGTCGTCATCCGCAAACATATCGTACCTGTCATCATCATCAGCTGGCAATTCTTGTGCAGGTACGTTGGTGTCCGAGGGTCCCACAGCTGTACCATTTAGAATAGAGGACGCTAATCCACCATTCATTCCAGCAGAGTTTGTGCGGCCTGGAATTGCATCTGTATCTCCAGCTCGTGCCCTTGCTAATCCTTCGTATCCTTCTGGAAATTTTACATTTAATGGAAATAATTTTTAACAAGACTATCAGGAAAAAAAGTCCAAAGAAATTCATTTTCACCGTTTGTCACAACTATCCGATTTGTGAAGAGCCATCTTAGGGAGGTGAAAAATGAAGAGTGACTAATCAGAACATATGAACAGACAAGAAGAGGAACATCGAAACACAGTAAGAGACCAAGAGCCCCTATCTCACAGGGGAAAAAAGATTATCATAATTTCTCTGTCTTGAAAACAATCTCCCTGGTTCAGACAGTTCAAATATGCATCCACAGGCAGAAGCTCCAAGAACAGAGCCCTGACACGTTTTTACACTTGAGGTGGGCAAAGTCATGGTCTTTCTTACATTAAATAGAGATAGCTTGTCTTGGATTACCAGAAACAGTAACATATCATAAGAAAATCTAACAGGGATGAGTGTGCATCCACTTTCGTACGCTGACTGAATACTGGAATAGCTTTTGTCCTAAAGCTTAGCCTAAGTCAGGCTTAAATACTCTCACAAAACCAACCCTCATCTTTAAACTGTATAACATTGCGAACCCAAAATCCAAAAGAACACATAATAAGAAACAAAGACTTATCTCAGACAAAGTCTGTATATATATTACTTAATTCATCAAACTTTTAGTAAGAATAAGCACTTGCACTGTGAAGCACAAACTAATCCTAAAAGCCAAAGAGAACATTATTATCTGAAAAAACCTCTATAAACCATTAATTAGAAAAGGACACTAAGAAGAGAATATTTTGATACCTGCTTCACGCTCAAAAACTTCCTGTTGTTCATGATAAACATCTGCAAACCACAAAAGAAAAGGGAAAAAAAGGGGATAAAACAAGAAAAACGTAAGCTAACCAATTAAATTCCTTAGCTTTCCTCATTCTAGATTTTATCTTCAAGCCAAAGGTAAATGAATTTACCGTATTCCCCATGCTCCATAAGCGTTTCAGCATCTTCTGTTAGTTGGTCAAATAGATGTTCTGTTTCAGGCGACATCTTTTCCTTCCTGTTTTTTGAATTACCCCTCAACCGTCTCAAGGCTTGCAAAACCTAAACAATATACCAAGACACCATCAAACCTAGATATAATAAATAACAAAACACAATAACTTTGTATTCACTGATATTATGCAAGCAGACAACAGGGGAAGATATTCATACAACCTTTTTACCTTAAAAAACAGATCATGTAGGCAAAACTAGGAAAAATGATTCTTGAGTATTGACAAAAAAAAAAAGCGTCAAAAGGAAAATTCTCACATAACCTATTACTGGAAGTATTACATACCAATGTACATTCAATATTTTAATCTTGAATACTTACTGACAGTGAAGTGTGCTCACCTATTTTATCCAGAGAACAAGGTCTTAGAAATTTTAAGTAAAACAGATATGAAGAGAAAAAGAGGACTAACAGTTTCTCCTGGGTGAAGAGAGTCAGCAATCCGCCTTTTTATCTTTCCAATATCCTCAAGTGAAAGTTCAGGATTATCGTCGTCAGTTGTTATTGAAACAGGTATGCTGGAGGCCAACTTCGTATCAACTTCAATGTTATCAAGCCATGCATCCTGCAAGAATCCACATAAACCCTCCACTAATATATAGAAACTGTTGCCACAAACTACTAAGCAAAGTATTCTACCTTAATTTCCTTTTCATGGACGTATTCCACAAAATTCCCCTGTGCATCAAAATAGCCTTCTTGCCTCTCCTTATCCAAATTGAAAGGCTCTATTCGGATTCCATCATCAACAAAATTCTCATTGTCCTGCCAAAATATTCATCAGAGGTTGGATTTCCTTCTCTTTGACATAATTAGTGTGATGCCAGCAGTGAAGGGAATTGCCATTCAAAAGAGAATCCCTCTCAGAGAATTGCATCCTTTTTTCCACGAGTATCCTCCTCAAGGAAAGAAATGAGCTATAACCAGCCATAAATTTGTAAAATGCAAAATTTGGCCTCACCCGCTTCTCCAAACCCTCCAAAAAAAAAACCGCATGAGAAGCGATGTGACTAATTTCCAATTGCATATTTATGTGGAGACACGCTGACTCTCATCTGTTTGGGGAAAAGAACAAGAGAAGCAAATGCATGAAGCCATGGGATACGCCCTAACAGAAATGGAATAAACCTCGTAAGTTTCTTCAGCTGCTGAAATGTCCTTGAGGCCGCGTCTGCTTTCTTCAATTACGAAGTCTGCATTCACCTGGTTCCGGCGTTTGGAACGCTCTTTAGCAGCCAACTGGGGGTTTGTCAGATCAATCAGGCCCCTGTCTTCAGGCACATAACTCCCACTTGTCACCTCATCTCCTGGCTTCACCTTTTTCCCCTTTGGAAACCTAACCCTTTTTGGCCTGTCCATGAAAGAATAAGCAGCCTAAGCTGAGGCCAGCTAAAGAATCAGTGCAACAAATAGCAAACACCAGCTATGCAGACAATTCGATTATGACGCTCCTCATTATTTTTTTTAGTTCAGTTCAACCTGAGTCAGCACCAGCTTATTCGCTGACAGACACATTAAGCCAAAGAGATGCTGCAGTATCGAGCATTTGGGGACGGTCCAGCATTCATGATTCTATTCATGTCGCTTCCCAAGTTTGCTTAAAGAAAGAGAAAGGATACCAGGGTAAAGGGCAATGAATTATTTCAATTCACATAGCAAGCAATAACATGGTGTGTTGAACTAGACATAGTCAGCCCCGAGCAACCTTAAAGTTATCTCCGTTTTTCCCCCCGAGAAATATCCTTAAAGTAATCATCAATGCCATTTTAAATCAACGGTTGTAGTTCCTAAAGGAACCTGCTTTCTCAAACCAAATGTTTCCATCCCTACAAAGGAATCTGCATAACAGCAGCACAATAAAACTGACGGACTATCCATCATCATCCACAAAAAAAAAAGGACGGGACAATCATCAAATTAGCTGAAAAACCGAAGAGGTTGAACCGGTAACATAAAAAAAGAGATGGGCTTAAAAGTTGCTCACGCAGAAGATTTATGGGAGCGTGAGTCGTCGTCATCCTCTTCAAAGAAAGAGCGCTTGCGGCTCGCACCAGACTGTCTTCCCTCCATTTACGAATTCGAAGAGCACCGACCTGGCTTGATCTCACAGCTTAACCCACTAAACTCGGAGCTCGACCATCAACTACAGATCATCCGAAACTCACCATTGCTGAATCCGCGAAGACGAAGAGGGAGAGGGAGAGAAAGCGAAAGAGGCACAGAGAGGGAACAATTTTGCTGTCCTTTTTTGGCGGTCCGGCGGAAGGACTTCTGGTCACTATCCAAATTCGTGTTAATTGCATAAATCCCCCAAACTCTAGGACAAGTTACAGATTGCTCCTATATTTTTTTTTGTCAGATAGACCCCCAAAGTTCAGCTAAGCTGTAATTTTTCCAATTAAACTTTAAATTTTTATTTCTAGCAGTTTCTTGTATCCTGATTCTTTTAAAAAAGATTTATAAAATCATCTAAAAATATCTAAAATTTTAATTATGATATTTTCTCTTTTTTTATCACCAGGGTTCATTATATAGATATTATTGCAAAAATTATGAGATTATCTCAACTATTTGTCACGACGGGGCAATTTTTTATTATCAAGAGTAAGAGATGTTATATCATAATTTTTAAAATTAAACTGGATTAAAAACCGGTATAAACATGAGTTCATGAATTCATGGGTCGAATAGTATATTTAATAAATAATATTAATAATATAATATTACTGATAAATTTATATAATATAAATATAATTTATAATAAAAATTATTAATATAAATATTATTAAATAAAAATTTAACATAAAATATAAATATGAATTTAATAAAATAAAATAAAATAGAATAGAAGCTCGACTAGTTTTGACCACAGATTGCTTTCTGCCAAACCTATATAATGGATCCAGTCAGTCAGTCGTTGGCCGTTGAAGTGTAAAGCTCTCCCGGGTATAAAGATTCATTTTTCTGCCTAATTCATATCCAGTAATCTCTGACAATTCAGTAGGGATAACATTACCATCAGTCCCTTGCCGCCAGGTCTATGATAATTATGCATGAAATGCTTTTGCCATCCCAAAACCAGAACAACAACTCGTTCACATCAGAGCTCTCCGGCTCCTGCGCCATTCTCTCTGTCAGCTAAGTACTCTTTCCGAGTTACATGGAGCTAGGCTCGAATGTTTCTTGTGCTCCTCGTGCCGGCACAAGCAGCTGCCGCTGGGAACGATGGTCCAGGCTGGAACCCGGGTAGGCTTCTATGCACCGACCTGCCCCCAGGGCCGAATCCATTATCAGGTCCACGATCACGTCGCACTCTCTGGTCCTACCCCACCATCGCCCTGGGCCTTCTGAGGATGCACTTCCTCGACTGCTTAATTTGGGAGGGGCTGTGATGGCTTATTGGTCCTCATCCATGGCGCCACTACTGAGAAATCTGCTCTGCTGTACCGAAACCTGAGAGGATTCGATGTCGTCGAAGATGATGCCAAGGCGCAGCTGGAGGCCGTCTGACCCGGCGTCATCTCCTGTGCGGACATCCTTGCCCTTGCTTCTCAGGACTCCATTGTTCTGGTACGTAGCTAAGTATTACTCACTCGCAGCATCACAGTATGCGTAGTGGCTTGTGACGTTATACAGACGAATGGGCCAAGGTGGGCGGTGCCGGCCGGGCAGAGAGACAAACCGATCTATAATATAGAGAAAACTGTCAAAAGAACTGAGTACCGAAGTGGGATCGGACCAGAAAACAATGCCGGATTCGAACATCCTCCGATCTTGGTGCAACAATTCTTCAGTAGTGGTGTCTTTTTTCTTTCGCAGGGGGGGCCACACGACAGGGACGGCGGCCTGCCAGTTACCGGCCCTACAGCTAACATCACAACCACAACCGCGAGTGGAGCCGACGCCTCGATCGACGCCACCTTCATTTCCAATCAGCAAACTTTCTGCCCGTAGAGCGGCGACAGTTCTAGGCGGGTGGCTCTTGACATGGGCAGCTCAAACGGCTTCGATGCATCCGCAAACCTTACGTATAGATTGGTAAATTTCAGTACAATTTGGATATGGCACGGAAAAAAAAAAAAGTTCGAGCCGGTATTTTCAGGTTGCTTGAGCACTATCCAAAAACTGTAACAACTCGAAAAATACAAAAATAAATTTTATAATTAAAATTTTTTTAAAAAAAGTTCACCCTAAAACTAAGTTGAATGGGTAGGTTTCAAGTGTCAAGATATCTTTGGAGTTGGCAAAAGCATATTCAGGGAAGAGAAGGTAAGTAAATGATAGAGTTTAGCAAGATTTGAAAGACATTTATAGTGTGATTTAGCTATGATTAGCAATCGTATACGAAAAATTAAAATTTTTGGTCAATATTGGCCTGTAGAAAAAAAATTATTTTCTACTAATTAAAAATATTTTCAAAATATTTTGTATGAATGGTGCAATTAACCTCATCATCGGCATCATCATGATGATGTTAGCATGATTTTTTACGGTTAGCATTTTAATGCCCTTTTATTTTTTTGAAAGTTCCGGTGACATTTATGTAATTAACTTTTTTTAAAAAATTTACAAGCCGAAACTAATCTAGGGAGATTGAGACGTGTCATCTAGTGTAATTGATAGTTGAAGTTTGGCCAACCAGGCAGATTATAATAATATTAAAGACCAATCAACGGTAGATGAGCGTCTAGCCCCGCGACAGGACAGGCAACGATGCTGTCTGTCCCGGCCGAACTAACATAGAACTCTCCGTCCATCCTCTTCTAACACGCGCCTGCAACGCTGTTTGCTCTCGTCTCCTCGTACCGATCCGCATTGCTCGTCTCGCCCGCCCATCGAAGCTCTCCCCGATACCTCAATCCTCTCCTTCCAATCCCCAGCTTCACACTGCGCCTCCGCTGCACCGATTTCTTCCACGCTCACTGCAATGGCGACCCATTCTCTGCTTTCTGCTGCTTCTTCTTCTTCGTGCACCGTGAGCCGTCCATCTCCGCTATCCCACTGTCCATCCCTGCCGCTGCACCCTTCTCCCGCCTCCCTCAAGGTCATCCCAAGAGTCCGCGACCTACCGGCACCACTGAGGACGGGTCCCCGTCTCAGTGCCAGGTGCTCTCCTGATGCTGCTAAAGGTTCCGAGGGAGATGCCCCCATCGAATTGAGTAACGCTGAGTTTCTCTCATCTTGACGTCTGTGAGTGTTGGGTTATGAGTTGAATGATGCAAGATGTGTCTTTTGCTTTTTTTCTCCCCAGAGTATGCTGCATTTCCCAGTGTCCTTGACATCAACCAGATCCGGAACATTTTGCCTCACAGGTGACCCATCGTCCCATTTCTTTAAAGGAATTTGATTTTTGAGACTCTTGAATCATGGAGTATTAGCTATTGGATGTGTTGCCAGTGTCGTCTGATTAGCTTCGAGCTCTTATATCGGTCATGCTAGTGATTGTTGCAAATTTTGAGGGACTATCTATTGCTGTGCATGTAGCATAACCACTAGAATGTCACGAGCCCTTAAAATTACTGGGGATGTTGCGTTGCTGCTTTGCAGCGTTGGACAAGCACGGAATTTTAGCTGTTGATTATTCAAGGATGCTGATGAAGGCGGCTAATGCAATGATGAGCATTTGCCAGTTGATATTCGCAAGTACTCAAATCGTAAAAAAAAAAATGCCTTGGAAAAATCTTTTGCTATTTCATTTCTGTGTATTTGGCGTAGTTTATGCAAGAAGCTGGACTTTTCCTTGATGCGTATACGTCTTCTGGTTTTAATCTGTTTCTTGTTTTTCAGTCCAACTGTTGGGATTATGCAAATTCGTGGAACAGTGGATTTCAGACTTCTACTTTTGTCTCCATTTCTTTTCGTAACTTCTTTCTCTGTTGAAAAGAGTTGGGGCGTCACTCTAATTTCCTGTTTTCCTTCACTGCTTCAGGTTCCCCTTTCTATTAGTGGATAGGGTGATCGAGTACAATCCTGGAGTTTCAGCTGTTGCCATCAAGAATGTGACCATCAATGACAACTTTTTTCCCGGCCATTTTCCTGAGAGGCCAATTATGCCTGGTGTTCTCATGGTTGAGGTGAATTCGCAGCTTCCAGCAAAGCTTTACTGTCTGTTGGCAATCAGATGATAGATCTGCCTACATTAACGTTGGCGAGTTTGGGTATTCTGATGGTTCAAAAGGATTTAACTCTAGTTTAGTCGAAAGTTATGTTCTTATTGGCTGAGAATATGATAGTGTTTTTTTTTTTTTCATTTTTTGTTATTCTTCAAATCTTGTTGTGGCTGGATATTTGTTCTGCAGACAGCAAACTTCATTTTATAGAAAATAAAATTGCGGATTGTTCTATCTCTGAGAGTCAGACAAGTTCATCTGCTGCTTACCGTGCAAGATGCTGATGACTTTGGTTGCATGACACCAGGAAACTGACTTGCTAGATATTCCATTCGGAGAATGCACCTTGAGTCTGTCCTCTGTGATCCTCATGTATATGACCATAATACACATTCTGGTTACCTCTTCACCAGGGCTCCTCTGTCTAGTTAGTTGCCTGCTGACTAACCTTATATTTCCAAAGTCCTGCATGATATTCGATGCTTGGGATGAAAATTAATTGATGCCTGCAACTGGCATGCGATCCTGCATTGCTGCCTTGAAACACTGCCAGGAAGATTCACTGCACACTGCATTTGCATACTTCTTGAATAAAGTAACGTCAAACATACCCTTGGTTGGTCCAGGCAATGGCTCAAGTTGGGGGCATCGTTATGCTTCAACCCGAGGTGGGAGGATCTCAGGAGAACTTCTTCTTCGCCGGGATCGACAAGGTGAGGTTCCGAAAGCCCGTCATCGCAGGCGACACCTTGGTGATGAGGATGACACTCACGAAGCTGCAGAAACGCTTCGGGATCGCGAAGATGGAAGGAAAAGCCTACGTGGGAGGCGAGGTGGTCTGCGAGGGCGAGTTCTTGATGGCCACTGGCGGCGAATAGTATGATGCTCGCAGCATTAGACCAGGGTCCTCCTGATGCGGAGCGTGGCTTTTCGACATTTCCTCGTGATCTCTCTGTTTCATTTCCGTTTGAACTCGAGAAGGACCGACGGGTTTTCTCATTATCGATACTGTTGACGAGTCTGTGCTCGAGATTATGCCCGATCTTTGCTTGGGATCAAGGCACACTGTTCAACTCTAGTATGAACAGTCCCAAGATCTGTTCTTCATTTCTCTGTACCCTAGTTTTTTTTTTCTTCAAGGAAGCTGGTTTTGGGCATCGAAGAACTATGTCTGCCTAGATTCAAAAATGCCAGTAAGTCTACGTGTATAAATTGAAATATTAAAAGAAAATTAGAAAAATGTAAGAAATACTAAAAATATGTGTTATTTTTGGATAAATTTTAATGCCGATCGGTTATATTTAATGCAATTTCATAGCATGAAGAAGTGGATTGGGTACCGACCTTATCCTTGGGGGTAAAGGTGGGACCCGCCGACAGACCGACCGAAACTCCCAACTGTGATCCCTCACCTCACCCGCCCCTCTCGCTCTCTCTGTCAGAGTGTCTCTGTGTCTCTCTGCAGTCGCCATAACTGCGGCTCGAGCTCGAACTCACCCCGTGTGAAGTTCTGGGGGGTGATTGCTGGTATGGTGTCCAGCTGAACACTAGCTGCGGAAGGATTTCATTTTAAGTAGTTCGATGGCGGATCTCTTCTCGGCCTCCGTTGAAGCTCGCCCGATGCTCGGGCTCTCCCGTGTCCCCGCACCGTTCCTCCCCAGCAGCTCCTGTTTAGTACCATGGGGCTGCCAGTTGAAGTTTCATGGACCACGTAATCGAGTGTGCATCTCTTCTAACCGGATGTCCATCGGCTGCCTTCTGTCTAAGACCTCGTCGACTACTTCAGATGCATCATCATCATCATCATCAACGCCTGAATCTCCTCTTCAGACTGGGCTGTCTGAGTTTGGCGTAGTTTCAACCTCAGGTGCGCTTCGCTTCCGTTGATCCTGTTCCAAGATTCTGTTCGGCTTGCATGATCGAAGTAGATTCTAGTGGAAGGCATAGAAAAGTTTGTCCTTGGTTGACCCCTCAGCTAGCTCGATGGAGCTTTTCATTTCACTCCCAATAGCTCAGTTAGTCTTGCACAAAAGATGTTATTTTCTTTATTCAGCAGAGAGAGAGAGATTTTTTCTTTTTTAGGATTCATTGTCTCCAGAATACTGCCCCTTCTTTTTCATTGTTCTGCTTGATGAATTGGGCAGAGTACTCTGATGGTAGTATTGTCTTCCGATTTGGGCATGTGACTGAAATGGAGAAAAACGTTGTTCGGTTGGAGGGGGGCAAGATGGGCGGTGCTGGTACTAATGAAGCTGCTTCTGAAAGTTTGTTGAGCGAAGAAAGCAAAAGAATTGCTTCACTAGAGGTGCTCCAGGAAGATCAACAAGCAACCAAACTTTGTGGTGATGGTGTTAATGAAGCAGCTCCCCAAAGCTTGTTGAAAGAAGATACAACCAGTGTTGTTGCGGTAGAGAAAGTTGGCCCTGTAAATACTCTGGAACTAGGACAGAGAGCTGGATCTGATTCTGTGAAAGAACTTACTGTTGACTCGCAAGAGATAGTCAATGCTGAGAGTGTTGTAAAAGAAACTGGAGATCACCATGTGTTAGCTGAACATGAAGAATTGCATGACTCATCTGAGCACACTCAATTTGGTTTACCGAGAAGTGATTCATTTGATCCTGAAATTTCACCTAATTACATCAATGAAATGTCTCATGTTCCTTTCGCTGAGCCTGATCTAGATGGTACAGTGAATTTGGGAAACAACAGTATTATCAGGACTGAGTTAGATGGTTCTTTTACTCAAAATATAAATGCTGATTCATTTGTTGAAAAGGCTATTGATCTAGAGGACTCACCACAGGCTGACGCTCTGGAAGAAGATGATTATGCAGGTCCATCTGACCCTGAAAAAGCTATAAGATTGGAGGAAGAGTCATTGGAAGGGACTTCTGATGAAGATAGTGAAGCTGCAAATTTAGAAGAGTTGCGGCAGGCCAATGCTCTGGATGATTGTATTAAGGCCGCTAAGAACAAGGATATATCATCAACAAGGACAGAAGAGAGAGATATTACTTTGTCTTCCTCTGGGGCTGATTTTGAAGTCACAGCCTATAGTTATAACACCAGTCAAGAACAAAGTAAGGAGAACATTGAGGTGGGTCTTTCTGATCTTCCGCCAGCTTTAGTAGATAATGAACCTAAGGTGGAGACCTCAACTGTATATTTCACAAATGAAGATTCCAAAGAAACTGCATCATCACCTGCTTTCACTTTGTTATAGGCTGTGTCCTCCAATGATAGGAAAGTAGACTATATTTCCTCCTCCCTTTATATCTTAAATATTTCCTTTATGCTAGTGCTTTAAATATTGGGCTCAGGGATTCCTTCTGATCTGATATGTTGCACAT
The DNA here is from genome assembly GCA_900174645.1 of Sonneratia alba. Taxonomy (NCBI): domain Eukaryota; kingdom Viridiplantae; phylum Streptophyta; class Magnoliopsida; order Myrtales; family Lythraceae; genus Sonneratia; species Sonneratia alba. The sequence goes on from FWPY01000106.1 coordinate 6,230,044, forward strand.
TTGAATTTTCTTCCTGATTTAGTTGAGAAAGTTTGTTATATCTGAGAAGCTTAATCTGTCTTATTAATTTAATGTTTTAGTTGGAGAATAATGGTGAATTCTCAAATCCAGAAGAAGCTGCTGATGGTGGTGAAGAAAGCAGTAATATTAAAGAAATATCAGATATCAGCAGGAATGAATCAGAATCTGATAGGCATAACTCTAACAGGTATTCTAATAGCCTCCTTCATGTGTGTTGGCGTGTGATAAGGTGACATTTAGTTTAACTTGGTCTGTGTAGCTCTATGTTAGGTCTAGGGAGGGTTCCACTTATGAGTGTCTCTCCTTCTTGTAAGGAAGTTGTTTGTAACTAGGTAATGTTCCTGAGGAACTTCATAGTCTAAGGTGAACTGTTGCTCATTTTGCATGGGTTGAGTCTCACTTCTTTATGTTTAGCAGAACTAGATTAATTAGCAAACTTTATGCTAATACCCATGCCATTCCATAGGCTGATATGGTAGTTATAGTCATTTTAAGTGCAACAATTATTTAGTGAAATGATTTCTCATATTTCTCATACATTATTGATGTCATTTATAACAGGGAGGAGATTTTGATGTCAGAAATTTGCCTTTCTTCTGGTGCTGCTTCTCTGCCTCATCCCTCTAAGGTAACTCTATAGCCATCAATTGTCTTTCACTTGTTATCTGATGCCTGAAAAGTCAAATCTGTTAATGGTATTCCAGGAATGATTTTCACCATTCAAACTAATGAAATGCATGGCGAAAAAAATTACTTATGAAATGCTTGCTGTGCCTGAATTGTCCAGATATTGTTCATATTACGAGGAGGGTGAAATGAATTTATTTGATAAAAGAAAGCTAATGGGGGTCAATACATGCATATTTTCTTTCCATGTCCAGCATCAATGAAATACTCAGCGTAATTGAATAAATAATAGCTTACAGGCATTGACAGGTGGAGAAGATGCTTACTTCATTTCAGGTGAGAACTGGTTAGGTGTTGCTGATGGGGCCAGTCAGTGGTCAATGGAAGGTAAAAGTTCTTTGTTAGATAGGTGGGAGAACCATGGCAACCTGTTCTGTTTGCTCATTTATGTAGCGTGCTTAACCCAAACAGGAACCTGTAATCTACCTGAAAAATTAAAGGTTCCAAACCTAAAAGACCAGGTAACCAGAAATTTTATTGTTGCGGTTTATTTTTATTTCAGGAACTAATAGTGGATTATATGCCCATGAATTGATGGAGAACTGCGAAGCTATTGCAAGCAGTCCCAGGACTCACCTGCTAGATCTTCTTGTGAGAAGTGCTGCAGAGACGGAATCTGTTGGATCATCTACAGTTTTGGTGGCTCACTTCGAAGGTCAGGTATGACATTTTGTAAAAGAGATAGTTCATTTGGTAGGGAGACGATGAAGTTTCTGGAAGTCATGAATCTTATTCATCCATATAGAGTGCCCATCTGAGCCCATCTTCCAGTTGGAAAGAGTAGGAGTTCATGTATCATCTGATATCTTCTTATAAATATTTCCAGTTTTTTGTGCAAATTTATCTGTTGAAATTATTAATGGTAAATGTTACAGTTGACCAAGAAAGAGCCCACTGCTTTCCATTTTTGAGATTGATATCACCCTTTTTGGCTTACATTATCCCTGCTAGGATTTCTGCCTTATCTCATTATTTTGCCTCCTAATCACTCTATAAGTTAAGAGGACAATTAGATTTTATTGAAAACGATCACTTCTTTCTCCAATTAGATGTTCTTGGAAATGCCTGGATAATTTGTTTGTCACTGTACGAGTGGCAGGTTCTACATGTGGCTAATATTGGAGACTCGGGATTTATCATCATCAGGAATGGGACCGTCACCGATAGGTCCTCTCCGATGGTCCACGAGTTCAATTTTCCTGTGCAGATTGAGCGAGGCCACGATCCTTCAGAATTCGCAGAGGTATGCCATGCTGTATTTGCCACAGCTTGAGTGAATTCACAAAAAGTATAAGCCTATGAGCTTAACTTTTAAAACGTTGGGATTCAGTGCTACAGAATAGAGTTGGATGAGGATGATGTTATTATTGTCGCTACTGACGGTCTCTTTGACAATCTCTATGAGAAAGAAATAGCTTCAATTGTCCACAGGTCACTCCAAGTTGGTTTGAGTCCTCAGGTACATATCAATCAATCATGTTTTTTCTCAGGGGACACAGCCTTTTTGGTTCCTTTCACCAAGCAATTCTTCAAGCGCGCATGTCTGTCCCCCCATTTTTTACCCTCTTCGGTTCCTGTCTTGCTTGTGTTATATAGGGCATAGCAGAGGTGCTCGCCACTAGAGCACAGGAGGTAGGTGGGTCCACTTCTGCTCGAAGCCCATTTGCTGATGCTGCCCAGGCAGCCGGGTATGTCGGGTTTACCGGTGGAAAGCTCGATGATGTTACTGTTATCGTCTCGCTGGTGAAGAAGAGCTCATCATCTCGCACTTGAAAGTGAGTCTTAGTCTCATCTTTCCCCCTTCATTGTACGCTTCTGTTCATACGCGTGCGCCGTTTAGCGTAGCCTTCACCTAAACTGTACCTAATAGATCACATTCATGTTCAATCAGATTTTTTTTCTTCTAATAATCTTAGTCGGGGTATTCTTCTCGAGATTGTGGCATCTCCCAGTTCAACACACTACTACTACTTCATGCAGTAGAAGGTAAAAATATTGATGTGGTTCGCAACCTACCAGTTTCAGAATCCCATCTTCATCTTTGCCTCCAAAACTCAGCATGATTCTCTTTGCGAGCTCCCACGGGCAAACCGTTCACTGTTTTGAGGTATCGGAGATAATGACACATCCAGTCAGTTTCTTGGGCAACAAGCTTTTTTTTTCTGTCAAACTGGAAACTTGTGGATGAAGCTTTTCGAAGCTCCCTAATCTTTCGGGGCACGTGTCATGACAGCATCGTCTACTGTGAGGTAGATGTAGTCATCCCTGATCACATACGCAAACTTCGAAGCTGTGGAGCTTGTCGATCGCAACTGGCCTGGGATCTCGCCAGAACGAGCTGAAGAGATGAAGGATATTGCGCCAAGCGAAGGTCTTGAATTTAATCTTGCAGCGGCTAAGAGGCCGGTCTTAAGAGAGATGAAGACGGACACCAAAGAAAGCTCCCATACAAGCAATGAACTCGAACTTACTGATCTCCCATATCAAAAGCATAACGTCTATGTCGATGAGACCCACTACGGCAGATATATGATGATGGGGGTGAGAATCGCATTCAGGGTGCACTTGAATAACGTGGCAATCAGTTCGAGTGTTAGCAAGACGCACCGGACATCACGATGTTGGACACCACTGTTTGGCACCCGGCCATGAAATTGACTGCCGATCGAGAGAGTGATCCTACAGGAAGGGTATTGAGAAACTTATAACATCCACAGCACAGGAACCAGCGCAAGTGGACCCCTTCTAAAATGGATCATCTTGCTGATAGAATGATGGGCGAGACGAGGAGGCTCTCAATAACCAGCTCCCCAGCAAGATACCAAGAGGGTCAGTGGAAGAAAAGAAGAGCAAATGACAAGAAGCTTGCCAATCGGGTTGCGAAATCACTTTCTTGTTTTCTTGTAAAGTCTACAAACATGCGAAGAGTATGCCGGCCAAGGTCTCAGGGGAAATTGGTTTTCCTGGAGGTGATGGTACTGTGATCACTCATGTACATAGAAATGAGGATTGAGGAGTTGCTAGCAACTGCCTAGGTTTGTTCATAACAGTTAAAACAGTAGAACCAGCTCAGAAGAATGACATATCCTTCCTAAAAGGAAGATGATCGATCATTTAATTATTAAACCTAACACTATAAACGCATGTCGGAATGTCATCCACTGAACAACAAACTTGCCCAGCTATTTCTGCAGCAAAAATAGTAACAGTGCAAGGCTCTGCATTTGCAGGTTACACGAGGTGAAGATAATTTAAATCCTAAACTATGAGAAAGTCACTATCTGAAGAGAAACAAATACCTCTCCAAGTGAAAATAGAGATGGAGTTCAGAAAATCTGAGTTCCAAGGGAAAGGTCTGGCGAGATACATCGTCACATCTCATGCCAATGCTGCATTATTGGATGCTTTCATTCTTGTGGTTTTAGCTTGTAACCTTTGCATGAATGCTGGGTTAGCTCTTAGCCTGTCCTTGACATATGAAGTACGAGCATCCTCCACGAGCTTGTTAGCTTTCCCTGCTTCTTCGATGAGGGATAGTAGCGTCCGGAGGCAATCTTTTCTATTTTCTTCCCGATGCTCAAACCTGTTGGATAAAACAATCAGAAGATCATTCTGATGCCCCAATTCTTTATTCATGAAGAAGCACAATTCCCATAATCGACTACCCACCCACATTCAAACAACTAGAGATTTGAAACAAAATTGTATCAAAACCTGAAGTTCTACCGTACCTTTCACTGGTAATTGTAAGTTCATCTCTTCCAGGATGGTATCGCTTCCCAACCAACTCTCTCAGCCGCTGGAACTGGTACCTTGAAAGCCCAAGCTCCTTAACGGTAACAGACATCTTCACCTTCCTATTCTTGGGATGCCAAGCATCCCCACCAGGGGCAAAGACCACCCGGGTTTGCCACCGGAGGATTGGTCCCTCACCAGGGGGGTCATCCGAATCTTTTATCTCATCTGGTGCAGCATCACCAAACTGCAGAGGCCCTTGCTCTTCCATCATATCAGCGTATTTTAACAGCATCTCATCCTCAAACTTCTTGAACTGGTCAAAAGCTTCTTTGGGTTGGAGCTCCCCACTCTCACACATATCCCCCAATTCATTGAACTTCTCTTCAACCTCTTTCTTCATGTCATCTGGACAAATGGTCAGATTCAGAGATGCACAGCAAGAATGCAAAGACAGTAATAATCTCTCTCGTCAATCAGATTTCATGACATAACATGCTGTTAAAAGAAATACGCAATGAGAGGTCCAATTAATAGCTACTTAGCCCTAAATTAAACGAGAAATAATAAAAATGCCGTACCATATGATCAACAAACAGTTGGAATAGGGCCAAAGCTGAAGACATTAGATATCCATTTTACTCTCCGCATTTTTTCACCTACCCTTTTATGAACCTTTCACAAGCTATCATGAGAATTGGTCTTTTAGTAACTTGAGAATCTGAATCAAGATGGAATGGAATGAGTGAAATTGGGTTTTACCCGGAAGAAGCTTATCCCAAGAAAGCATGTCCTCGAGGATTTTCTCGCACTCTTTGGTGTCTTGCAAGTATCCATGCTTGACAGCCTCCTCGATCATCTCATCCCATTTCTTGTCGTCCATATTGAAGTACTCATCTTTTATCATTCTCTTCAACACAATCTCCCTCGCATTGTAGAGATCATCAATCTCTTCATCCGTTGAGTGCAAGTCCTCAAAATCTGATTCGAACTCTGAATCCCTAACATCGTCTAGAGGTTGCATCTCCAGCTCCTCCAACAGCTCGTCATCGGTCTCCTCATGCTTCCTCGTCAATCTTCTCTGCAGAACTGCCTCGAAGATGGACGGGAGGGCCTCCTCATCCCCCTTGAAGTACTTCTCTATCCTCGTTTTCAACTCTATAAAGGGGCAAACACAGCTGAAAGAATAGGCAAAACATCCAAAACACAACCTTTACGAGAGAAATGCCAGCATCGAAAGCGAACTTACCTTTGTTACTGACGTCAGGCACATTGATGGACGACTCCTTACTCTCAGTCGGCACCAGATCCGTCTCCGGAGCATTTGCAGGGACTTCAGTTCCAGAGTCGTTCTCGGAGGAGAAGAATCTGAATCGCGGCAGAGTCCAGTCAGCTAACGGGGCCACGACTGGTGGAGGAATACGGCCCGGCTTCAAGGCAGCCGGCGAGAGAAGGAGTCGGTGAGCACAGAGAGAAGCAGTCCTGAGCAGCACCCGATTCATTTGCGAGTTGGAGCTCTAGGGTTTAAGCGTTGAGGGTTCCACTCCTGATTGAGCTCAAGAGACTGGTATTTACTCTTTTCTTTAATTAAAAAATAAGCTCCATTGATCGGCGACGTAGCTTCACCAGGAACGCTCAGACACTTGGAGGACTAAAATGCTCAGAAGCAAAGAATGAGGACGGAAGTAGTATTTTGTTTATTTTTTCCATTTTCTTGGTGATTTGGTTGTCACTTTATTGATCGACGACCCGACCCGTTTCCTTCTCGCGCGTAACAGGCTAACAGCTACACGGCACTGCAGTTGAATTGGACTTGGAAGAGTTATGGAGAAGGAAGGTTGGAGCGATGATCCCCTTCCTCCGTCGAAGAGCAGGAATCCTTGGCCGGATATTGATTCTCGTTGGTGGAGTGGATAATCCTTCTTCGGGGCGAATCTGGGTTCTCGAAGTCATTGAAGCATGGCCGTGCTGTTTTCTCACGCAGAGGCAGGAGTTTTTATCATACTAGAGAAATTGAAGGTTTAACCGGGACCGAACTTTGTTAGAGGATCATAACGAAACTTCTGAGACAATGTTCTCCGGGGTTAGTGTGGACTGTCTAGAATTAGAGATGCGGAATGACTCGTCATGATGTTCGACGTATTGCCTCAAAGATCCCTGAATAAGCATGGGACGATTTTTTGCTGAAAAGATTTAACAGGAACATAGCGCTGTTTCAATAGGAAAATTTTCAAAGGCAGATGCTTGGAAAATAGTTGGTTTGAGGGAAATGGGGAACTGTAATTTCTTAATTCCCTCCAAAAGAAATGGGAAAAATGAAACTCAACGAAAGAGGAAGATCCTTGCTGAAGTCAACTGCTTCTTGTGGTCACTTTCAGGTAAATAATTAATAAAAATTTCGTCTCAATGCATAGAAAGAATTAGCTCTCAGAAACATCGAATTAGTGATTTTAGTATATATATGGATCTTTTGGCCATCAGTTTTAACAATCTTAGTAGTATTATGATGAGAGTGTGACTACGGCTATTCACTTCTAACTGTGATGAATTTTATCGTTTAAATTTTTGTTGAACATGAATCACTTCAGCTTCCTACCACAACAAGAAGGGAATGGCCTTGAGATTGCTTGCTGGATGAATGTTTAACTGAATTTAAACTGATTGAAGATGGGATGTTCCTATTGGTTCTGTCCCTACTAACATCAGTAAATGCTTGACAGTTCTTTGACAAAGTCTTCTCTCCCGCTCATTTATTGCACCCGCTGCTGCTAGTTAACTGATCATTTGCTCATATCTCCTATTCTCTTGACTCCTTTTTCTGCTATATCGACCCATGACCTAACAGGCGGATTTCCTTGCATGCTGGGAAGGCCAAAAGTAGAGTGGTCCTGCTCCAATGGTCCCATCTCACTCACGGGCATATCATTTGGAAACACCATCTCGGGTCCATCTGTGTATAACTATTCCCGTTTCAAGTAATTAAGGTTCATCCTTACCTTTAGGTTCCCTTTTTCAAGTACTCATTAAGTTTCATGCTTACCTTTCTTAAAGAACGATAAGTAATCCTCTAGAGTACTTTCTTTTCTCTTTCTGCCTCTTTTTTTTACAATTAGTTGTCTGAAATAACATAGGTTGATATGTTATGACTTCTTGTTTCATCTTTTTATTTTTCTATCACAACACAAATTCAGATGATGTTTTGTTTTGATTTGACTAGTTGTTAAATCATCATGCATTCATGCTACAATTTGAAAGACACATTATGCTCCGACTCCACCTTTTTTCCCATTGTAAGGATGAAACCGACTCTTGTTCCGCATGCCACAGTTTGTATTTCCTTTCGATGTGGGGAATAATAACTGAATTTGAATGGACGAAGTACTGTGGGTACAATGCTCCCACATAATTGCATGGTCTAACAAGCTTGTGTGGGTTCTGGCCACACATAAGCCTTTTATCAACAACTGTTTTAGTTAATTAACTTCATGCAGTAACTATTCTTGAAATTAAACTATGTTCACCCTTTTAACTTCACCACCTAGTTGCTCTGAATGAAAAGCTGGCCAATTGGCCTCTTACTAATTTGTCATACCACTGAGGCGTATCCCCAGAGATGGAAGGACATGGCAGAGAGTAATTATCATTGTGGGATTGTTTTGGTTGGGGGGGGGGTGGGGTTGGTGGCGGCGGGGGTGGTGGGGTTGTTGTTGGGGGTCGGTGGGGGGCGTGGGGGTGCGGGTTTTGTGAGGCGTTGGGCGGGTGGTGTTGGGGTTGGGCGAGCTGACAAGATGACAAAGGGTTGTATACTTAGAAGAAATTGAGCATTTTCTTTTTCTTAAAAATCATTAATTACACTGTCTCTGCTGGATTGGTAAATATTTGCTTTTCTCTTCAGTTATCTTTGCCCATTGTTTTTCCCTTGAAAATTACCAGTTTTTCTTGGCGAAAATTCACCAGTTTAATAATGATTGTTGTTCTTAACACCGCCGCCGCGCGCACCACAACCCCCCCCCCCCAAAAAAAAAAAAAGAAATTGGTGCTTGTTCTTACCCAAAAGTATGGTACTAAATCTTCCTTTTCTCCCCTAAAATAGAGCCAGCTGCTCATTGTAACTTACCTCGAAATGAGTCCACAGATTGACAAAGTGAAAAAAACTAATCACATTTTGCATGACCCATATTGATGCTCAAGAATTTCTCCACATGGGAAAAGTAATTTTATGATCATTTTTGTTTGGATCTCCATTTGAAAACAGAGAAAATCTCTACCCTTGATGTTGAAAATTTTCCATCGTTCTTTATCCTTGTGCATGAGAACCCATCTGTCCAAAACTAGCACATTAATTAAGAAGCTATAATATACCCTCAAATATTTGTTAATGTAATTTAATTCTTTTCTGTGTAATTCCTTGTGGTGCAGTTTTTGCAGAAGAAAGTACAGAGAATTGAAGCATCATCTGTGAATTCAATATTTGGACTGAGTGAACAAGTTCGTTCTGAACATTAACCAGTGATAGGGACAGGATGGTTGTGTCTATTGAAGATCGTAGGGCATTTCAGTACTGATATCTCTGACATTGCCAGCCAATTTTCTGTTAGCTCTGCCATTAAGATACCATATGCGTACTTCTTTGTTTCTCAGAGAAAGAGAATAATAAATGAGTAGATAAATTGATAGAAAATTTCCAGAAGTTTTTGTTGTTATTCTTATGCAAGTATAGTCGGATATCCATAAATTTAAGAGCTTTGCGTTTTTTCTTCTCCATTAATATTAGCTTTTAGTATAACAAATATGTGTACTGAACTGTTCTTGCTCTTCAACATGAAAAATTTTTCTGCTATGCAATTTACAGGTTGAACTATACAAGGAATTTGAATCTCTTGAAAATGTATGGGAGAGGCTTTTGGCGAGAATACTCAGATCCAGTTCCACAATCATCAAAGGGACATATCATTTTCTCCGTATTGGGTTAAAAGACAGGTGACCTTGAAAGGCACTTTTACCTAACACTTTAGAGCAATCAGCGTTACGGAATATAGCATATATAGCACCTTTTACTAGCCTTCTGCTTGAAAATATTGTCACTCTTTCTGAGAGTTAGCTATCCCTACCAATTGAACGCACACACAAACACACACAGAGATAGGAGATGAGGGGTCTCATGTGCCAGTCAGTGGAAGCAACTTCAGTTTGCACTATTGCAGATCCTCGATCAGTTATAGTACCTAGAAGACCTGACAAAACCCTACTTGAGAAGAATGGGTTGCTGCACCGGTACTCTCAACTTGCCAAATGGAGTCTTAACAGTCAGTTTGATCCTGAAGCTAATGACAGGAGATCATCATCAGTCCTTGTGCCATCCTTTGAAAGAGAAGATGAAGGGAAGAAGGACCCTTCTTCAGGTCGTTGTGGTCCCATCAAGCAGCTGACTCTAGGCACATCGTCACCTAACAATGTCTTCCAGGTTAGAGACATGTTTCTCATGCAATTTTTTCTGCCATTTTCATTCGCTGTTCCACAGATTTCTAAATGTATAGGAGAGACAAGTAAATGATCAGATTTAGCAACAGCAGACTGTTCTTACTGATCCTAGTCAATGGTGCTACCTGTTAACATGGTAAAAATTTGTTAAGAAAGTGATCATTCCAGCAACTTCTTCTATCATGAGGAGATTATCAGGAGCTTGCTCTGCAGGTTGTGGTTATGCGGGTTTCTCTTCATTGCCAAGGCTGTGCTAGTAAAGTCAAGAAGCATTTATCCAAAATGGAAGGTATCGTCTCTAGTTCTTGACAGCAAATATCATAACCAAATTCTCTCTGTGCAATATCATCTTTAGATCCTGCTTGGTGTCTCCAATTTTCTCCTTTAACCAACCTATAGAACAAAATGGCTTCTGTTATTATCAAATTTTCTTTGATTTTCACATGCTGTGCTTAAGTTTATATTTCCATGAACCTTGTTTATTCAAGTCAAGATAAGTCTCTGTTGTAGAAATATGGATTTACCTGCATGAGTATGATGATACCGGCAATCAGTTATGACTGAAGCATTGGCAATTATATAATATAATCAAATTATAGTTATGGCGTTAATGGCACACGAGTATGTTGTGGGACCTTCTTTGGGCTTGTGACATTACATCTGAAAATGAGTGTGTGCTGGTTCGATATTTTGATGGGGCCTGAGGAGTCACTCTCGTACTACTGCGTAAAGGGTCACGATGATCCTTGAAAAAAATGCAAAAAAAAAAAAGATTGCAACATGGCGAGTATAACCCATGATAACCATCTCCTGATGGTAACAATAACATGAGAGCCCGTTTCAATTTTGTGCCAGGGGTGACATCGTACAGCATAGATCTGGAGTCCAAGAAGGTGACTGTGGTGGGACATGTATCCCCCGATGGAGTCCTGGAGAGCATTTCAAAGGTGAAGAGGGCTGAGTTCTGGCCTAATGAAGATTCTTCCCTGCTATCAGATCAATTGGAAATCAAAAGTAGTGATTATATGACCCTTTGGCCTTGAAAAAAGAAAGACAACAGAAATTGATGGACTTGAAGACCGTCTCTCGGCTTCCATTTAGGAACTGTTCAAGTGTTCAGATATGCCCCTCCGGGCGGGGGGGTGGTGGGGTAAGCATTATTGGATATGGAGAAATTTGATCATGTGATGCTCACCCTGAAGAGGACTGATATTGATTTTTTTTTTCTTATTTTCTTTTGCCTTTTATTGGGTTTCCCTGAGATGGCACGACAGTGATTTGTTAAGACATACGTCTTGTCTTATTCATAATACTGTTGGGAGTCATTACGCAACTCTCCAAGAATTCCCTCCTCGTGCAAGTGGGATTGTTGTCTTGTACCCTTCTGCATGAGCTCTTCAATGCCTCCCCCTCTCCTACTCCTCTAATCTGGGAGCTTGTGACAATTCAAGAAGGCCCGCTCGAGATATCTGTATGTATTAATCTCTCAAAATCACGATGAGTAAAAAAACCTTGACAAGGGTCCACTGTTGTCCATCTAAATGAGTCAATCCCAAGAGATGGTCTTTTACTATTATTATTATTATTATTTACCTTGAAAAATAAATAGTAAGGCTATAATGGAAAATGTATATACACTTGCTTTAGAATAGCAAAATAGCTGAGACTGATAATGGATCTTCCGCTGAGACAGCACAACACAATACATACACTCATAAACAGCTGAGACTGAGAATTTTAAGGTACGGACCCGATTAAGCTTCAGGAAGGAGTAGAACACCAGAAGAGCGATATTTATTTGTCTTACGTTTGTCTGAGATAAACCTTTCGGATACATAAAACTGACCGACAAAAAACACAAGAACAAGACGGGAAAATTAGTCGATCCCACAGCCCTCTACTGTTTCTTGAGTCTATCCCCGTAGAAGGTTTCACAATGAAAGCGCAAAGTTAATACCCGAATGAAGCTAAGCCATTCCAATACAACATTTATAGGCAAAGGCAAAGAAGGGGAAGCCATATATGCACAAATGCGACAATCCTGGCAAGTTATAACAAGGGCCTTAACAGCAAAATTCCAACCAAGACTTGGTCCGAGGCAAACCTGTCGTGAATCCAATGAAGATCCCACTGATACTGGTTATAATCTGCCTCACCTGCTCGAGATTGGAACTCCTTGTCTGTGTTTGACCTCTTGGGCGCATCCAGGAGGATCATCTTGGGCCCGACAATTCATCAGGCCGGAGATGTGACGTGGAATCGAGGATCCAATCGGCATTAGGGTGGTGTGGGTGGTGGGTATAATTGAAGTCTTGGCGGAACATCTCCTCCTTCTGCCAGTCCTCCCATCTCTCTGCTAAGCCGTCTCCTTCGAGCATCCTCACAACTTCGGACATCTTGGGCCTCTCCAATGGGCTGCTCTGTGTGCACAACAGGGCCACCTGGATCAGTTTCTCAACCTCATCATCATTGTAATTCCCTTGGAGATCGGAGTCGACCAGCTTCTCAAGCTTCTTGTCTTTTAGAAGTCCTTTCACCTGAGATTTCCAAGGTAGACACAATCTCCTCAGAGGTTGTGGATAGGAACAAGAAGTTTCTAATATGAGACATTAAAGTAATCCCCTGTCAGTTCCCTAGCTTAAGCTTCTTAGTTAGTAGACAATGAATAAGTTTGATTCCCCGCGATAAGAGGACAGAACATATTTCTTCTTTAATGATTTGAAGAAAGACCCTGCGATTACAGTAGGGGAGAGGAGTTCTGGTAAAAAATTATTCAAGCAAGCAATTGGACTTTCTTGAGAAACTGGAAGTATGGAAGCCTCCTATGTTTTTGGATGAACCATTGTCTATGCTCATTCCAAGTGAAAGGACATCCATATCATGATTGACGACATGTTAGTGACAGCTCTCTCACAGAGGAGCATCATGAAATTCATTTTTTTGTTAGTAGTAGGAGCATCATGAAATTCTGGCTTGTATTAATAATTACAATTTCTAAGGCCCCAGAGTAGAGATAGATTTTCCTAGGCAAGATGGTTGACCTGCGCCCAACATATGTAGACACAGCAAATCATAAGTGATCCATGTGATAACCTCCACAAGAAAAATAAAAGAAAAAAAACTTGCAAGGTCTTATATGCATAAAAGATAAAGGGGCAAGGTGTACCCAGTCAAGTAGCATGACATCATCATCATTTGCAAGCCGAGCGAGATCAAATGCTCTCTGTCCTGTTATAAGCTCGAGAAGCATCACCCCATATCCAAAAACATCAGTCTTCTCAGAAGACTTCCCGGTCGAAAGGTACTCTGGGGCTATGTGGCCAATCGTTCCACGAACAGCAGTGGTGACATGAGTATCCTTATAGTCCATGAGTTTGGCTAACCCAAAATCTCCAACCACAGCCTCGAACTCCTCATCCAACAATATGTTTGCAGCTTTCACATCTCGATGAATAATCTTAGGATCACAGTGATCATGCAAGTATGCGAGGCCCCTTGCTGCTCCCAATGCAATTCTCTTCCGATTGAGCCAGCTAAGTGGGGGTTGTGAATCCGAGCGTTCTATAAAATCATCAAAAGAAGAATGAGAAAAATGGTATGATGCAGAAATATAGAGAAAAAACTGGAAAAGTAATGAGACATACATAAGTTACAAGCCATCAGTGAGACCTAACTTGTTTAAGAAGTAAACAATGCATTTGCCTTTGAATTCTAAGAACACCAAGAGATGGGTCTAACATTTGCTGAGAATGAATAGACAATGAATGGAATAGGATCATCATACAAAGTCTAGTTTAGTAAAGTAATTTCGTTCCCTAATGGTACTATTGCTCAGCATCAGACATGGAAAAATCAGACATCTACGAGGGAGAAATATGTATCAAAACATGGATTCAACACAATAATAAGAAATACCAAAAGAATTGCCAATTAATCTCTAATTTGAGACATTCTGTGGAAATGAACCAGAGAAGAATGCAACAAAAAAGTATGAGAATGCTAAGCATCATTACCTCTTAAACAGGATGCTACACTGCCATTAACCATGAAGGGATATACCAGCAAACGTTCAGTGGGTGTCATGCAAAAGCCACGCAAACGAAGCAGATTACGATGGACGGCCAAGCTGATCAGTTCAACTTCTGTTTGGAACTGGAGCTCTCCTCCCTGAGTACGTTCCTCTTTCAGTCTTTTCACAGCCACCAGTGACCCATCAGCCAATCGTCCTTTGTAGACCTTACCAAATCCACCCCTACCCAGAATGTTCTTATGGCTGAAGTTATCTGTTGCCACTTGCAGTTCACGTAGAGAAAATCTCTTAATCTGTCCTAGATGAACTTCGGGATCCTCTTCCGCTGCAAGATATTGTAAACAGCTCAAATTATAAGATGAACAAACAAAAAACAGAACAAACTTTTCAAACTAATCAATGTCAGGAAAAACTAGGAGAAGGCAACTGTTCCTCTCTAAACCCCACCCACTCCCCAAAACCCCACAAAAAAGCCAACCCCAACCCACCCACCCACAACCCAAACCAAAAAAAAAAAACTCATTCAAATGGGTGGGAATCAGTTATTCTATTCATTATTTTTCCGATTACTTATCTTGCTCTCATCAGGTGAGCATAAATTATGGGACAAAAATCCTTCATATTTCAAATCATGCCTTAATTCCCTCCAAGTTATATTCCATATCTGACTATCAGATGCAGATTTAGAATTTTTGCAGTGCCTAATAAACTTTTGAAAAAGGCATTCTCCAAACCACTTCTTCCATGGGACAAAGACCTGGTACATCGAAGAAATGGTCCTGAGGCTTCCTTCTTCTATACCAAGCAAGAGCAATTGCAGGGGCAGCAAACAGCAGAGCAGCACCAGCTGCAACTCCCCCAGCTATAGCTCCAGTAGCACTAGTTCCTGCTCAAACAACATTCAACAAATATTAATATGCCAAGTTCAAGAGCCTCGTAAAGCGATTAGATGCATACAGAGATTGATGCATATACTATAAGTCAAGCCAATTATATAGTGATGGAATGATGGCAGACCTGAAGCAGAAGAGGGAGGTGTTGGAGAAATAGGAGGTGGAGGTGTCACTGGCTGTGCATTAAACTTGTTCCCAGCAAAACTAGAGTGAAATGCAGTAGTTAGAGGACAACTCTTAGCTAACATTAAGAGAAAATCTTCACTTGTATTATACATACCTGATAGGTGTAAATAGAGAGAAGGATCCATTGACTGGGATATCACCAGTCAGTTTATTGTTTGAAAGATCACTGAGGTTTCACAAATGAAGAGTGACACGTAATGCTAGTTAAGAGACTTCAGCCAGAGAAAATGGATCTCTATAAATTGATAGAAAATAAGCAGACTACTCACAGGACTTGCAATGTATTCACAGTTGTTAAGGACATGGGAATAGTCCCTGTCAGACTATTGTTGTTGAGACGCCTGTTTCACATGGAACAGTAAGTTTGCAAAGGAAGAAATGGAGATGTTTCATGCAAAAGTCCCATTAGCATTCAAAACAGAGGCACATTAACTGACTATCAAATTATCAAAACTGAGCACAGAAAGCAAGGAGAAGAGAGATGTCCCATACAGGAAACGGAGCTTCGAGAGTTTTCCCAACGTGGCAGGAATGTGGCCAGTCAAATTGTTCAAGTAAAGATCCAAGCTCACCAAGTTTGTCAAATTCCCAAGCTCATCTGGGATCGTCCCAGTTATGTTATTGCTATAAAGTTCCCTGTCAAAATAGAGGAATTAAATTTTAATTCAACAAATATACATATATTAAAATCTCAAATTTTACTTCATACATAAAGGTGATACAGTTTGACTATGAATGCATACGGAGTATTGTCAGACTTACAAGTACTGCAGATTTGTCAGCTGACCTAGCTGTGAAACCAACTGACCAGATAGATTGGCATTTCCAAGATCACTAACGAAAATTCAAAAGTTAAGTATCAAAAAACCTTCTCAATGCTATCTACACACATAAGTCCACGCATGAATGCCCACACAAATGTATAAGCAGCAGATCTATTTGCAGAAAATGCAGCTAATGTACTTACACTCGGGTTACGCTGTTATCGTTATTGCAAGTTACATGGAACCAAGTGCAAGGATTGACAAGGGTAGGATCCCAACTTTGCAAAACATTATTTGGATCAGCTAAATTGCTCTTCAATGCATTCAGAGCATCACCTGTAAAAACGTAAATGAACTAAAAAATTTCTGTTGCCGGAATTAGTAACATGGACCCTTTAATTTTATAGCAGGAACTATGTTGAATTAAGCAACTCAATAGCCATATGTTCAATGAAAATGCAGAAAGAGATAGTTGACTCGGTATCACTGAACCAACCAATATGGGTTCATCTCAAACATTTCAACTCAAATTAGAGAAACTACATATCGATCGCCAAACAGGACTAAAGTAAATTAGTGAGTGATTAACTGAGCCAATAACTACACCACACCTTTTTTGGGGTTTCAACAGCTAATAGAAATCAGAATCAAAGTTTAAAAAAAAAAAAAGGAAAAGACCGGAATTAGCAAAATAGAGTTACATTGTTCGAGTAAGACAACGATAAAGAGGAAAAACAGAGTAAACCTTCCTTCGAAACAAATCCCCAGAAATAAATTTGGCTAAAATATACCCAAAAAGCAAAACAAATAAAAGAAAAAAGGAAATAGAAAAGACCCACCTTCAGCATTTCCAGCGACTCTGGGTAGCGCAAGATATACCAGAACCAACCAGAGGAAAGCAGAGATCACCCTCCCAACCATAGCCATCAGAGCTTCAACATTCACAATCTCGTAAGCCTGAGCATTAGCTTCCCACTGACAACCCAGAACAGAGGAACCCTATTCGACCTCAACACTGACAGAACCCGAGGACCCATCCACAATCTTGGACCATTCTGCCCGACTAGCGAATAGAGAACCCCACGAGCGCAGAGCGGGACCCAGACGGTCTCTCGAGGAAAAGGAAGAGATGGCGAGGATCCTGATTCCAGGGGGACCGAGATCCAAGAACTGAAGCTGGGCCTGTTCCTTGAGCTCCAGAGGGATGAAACTGAGCTCGAAAAGCGAAGAAAGAGAGAAAGATCGGGGCAGTATCAGATCACACTGGAGCTGATTATGGAGAATTCGATGAGGAGGAGCTCAAGATTCGGGGGGGACTGTACCGTATTGTATCGCTGCTGTATGTCTCGGCCGTCGCTGCTGGTCGAAGGAGATTCGGGGAAAAAGCTTAGTCAAAGAGGGGCACATCTGTCAATTGAATTTTCTTCCAATTTTCTATTCTCATTTTTTTTACTACTGTTTATCAACGACGGTTCACTCCCCCTTCACTGTTTCCCCCTGTAAATTAATTATTCTCAAATTATTTTATTTCTTTATTTTCCCATTTCAAAACGCCAAAAACACATGTATAATTGTACCCATTTCACTGTAAAATTATCGAGTTAATTAGACGTATCAGCTGGCGCCATATCCACGAATATTATTATTTTAAATTTTAATTACTAGAGGAGAAAAAAATTATAATAATTAGAACTTGGAGTCCCAGTAAAAATATATGTATAATCATGTGATTTCCTCAATTTTTTATCCAATTAATTTCTGTGAAATTTATAATTAAGAGATGAGGAAAATGATGCCCTCTGTGGAGCGGCAGTATTCGGTAGTTAAACGGGTCAAAAAATGCGCGCGCCCAGCCGCCCCGTCGCAGCTTCCCTCCTAACCACGTTGTTGCATTCAACGGGGACTGAGGAGGAAACAGTGTTTCAATGTTCTCCCCCTCAATCAATGAACGACAAAAATAGCTCACATTACCACATCAAGAAATATCTAACAATGGCGAGATTTTTTCGTCGGTATGTTAAATTTTTTTAATAGATAATAAATTAGTAAGGTGAAATAAGTGCGGGTGACCCTCCAGGTGTCGGTAAGCTGACAACATGCAGTAGACCAAGTTCAGAATTCAAAACTCTCGATAGTCGGTATCTAAGATTTAATCAACAAGTCACGTGCTGTATAATACATAGTCCGGATTAATAGGTTGCAAAGATGCCGACACGATATCAAGAGAAAAAAGATGTGTATTAGTGTGGCATCTTGATGAGGATTCCACTCCTAAGTCGCCGGTAATGCCCACCGCCACTTAAAAAAAAAGGTCAACTCGGAGATGGTGGTACGTACCCTCTTTTATCTTTGTAAGTAGAGTACGGTACGCCCAGACCACTTAAATCAAGTAGATAATTTAGAAATTTTCGTAATGCTATGTACGGGTGGGGGGTGGCTCTATCACGAAGTCCACCGTCGGGCAATGGTTAGAGATCGTCGAGTCAGAATCCAAGGCACATCCAAGCTCACGTGTGATTGATCGGCTGTCATTTGGCATGATATCAAAAGTCTCATTTTCCATGTCCCCGTAAATCCACTGGTGGTCGGCCGGTCATTTCCTAGTTTTCTCCAATCAACATCTTCGACGCGGACCCGGTCGAGGCTTGTCCCGTTGAAAACCGAGCAGCGAGAAGGGGTATCTGAGACCGGAGGTGCTCTTACGTTATGAGCACTTCTGGACCCAGCCCATGAAGCAAGTAATTGGGCCAGGCCCATTAACGGATGAACCCGAGTACATCCTGACTATTGGGCTCGTGGGCCCATGTAATCACACGATAGATATTGGCTATGTCGAACCTCAAAACTATGAAAAGAATATTTGCAGTAAAAAAAGAGGATTTTCAAGAAATTTTGAAAAAAATTATTAATAATATACTTTAATAATTACTTAAATATTTCCTTCAAATTAATATAAAATTCAAATAAAACCTCCATCATATAACATAAAAACTCATTTTGACATATAAAATTATCTAAATTCATTTTTAGAAAGTTATTACTTTTTTATTTGAACATAATGGATAGTGTCAAATATAAAATATTTATGAATACCCAGCCCAAATGGTGGCCACACTAACACGGCCTGCAGTAAAATCGTGTCATGTAGGCCGAATTGACAGGTCTATTCAGAGTGGGATATTTTCGGGGATTATTTTTTATTTCGAGTGGCTAATAAAAAAGGCAACTTAGTTGGGCAGGACGACAGCGACGGGCACAACGCTAACCAATCTAGCCAGCGTTTTCTCAACCATCAAATTACAATAATTACATAATAATAATAAAATGATAATAAACTTGTCCTCTCTATCTCTCTCTCTCTCCGTTGGCTTATTTATTTTATAATAAGTCAATTATACTATAATTATACTAATTAATATACATATTAAATGTTTTTAGTATTAGATATTGTACGTAAAAGAGCTTGTTTTTCGGTCGAAATTTAATCTAAAAATCTTCAAATTCCTGGGAGAAAAAAATTTTAATTGACAAATCATTATTGATAATTCCCCGTAAAGCAGAAGACGATGTCGTTTCCCTTTTCCCCTCTAATTATATTATCTTCAGCTATCACTCGGCTGGGAATTCTCAGGGGACCGAGAGAGAGAGAGAGAGAGAGAGAGAGAGAGAGGACGTCAACAAATCACTGTCGTTAATAGTGACAATAAAGAAAAAAAAACTTCAAGTGGGAATTTTAGTGCGGTTGTTCCGACGCCCTCATTGGCTCTCCCAGATCTAACATATATAATTAACACAACTTGCGTAAATTAATAAATTTTTTAAAGTGATCATTTTTAATGTTCATCCAATGAATTATTAACAAATTAAAAAAATTTAAATCGCTGACTTTTTCTATCTTTTTTTAATAATTTAGGCAATAATAATTTATTTATTTCTTAAAAGTTACCCGTGAAAACAAAAAATAATTTTTAGAAAGTATATTTAATTTAATTGACGGATCTTAAATTATTTAATAAATTAATTTATTGTTACTATATAGATATAATATATTAAAAAAAACTCCAGTCCGTCTGGCTTCCAGCAATTTCAAGCTCTTAGAATTGCGCGATTTGAATCTCTGGGGATACTCTATTGCGGTGATGCGGGCGATGGGTTTAGAATCCGAGAGCAACCGTCCACCAATAATTGCGGTGCCGGCGAATTGGGGACAGCCACGTGGCTCCCTGGAAGAAACCTACTGCTGTATTTTATCTTATTTTATTTTCTGCTCTGTCACGGGGGTCTGGACGCGAGAGTTCCCTGTTGCGATGGTTGTACTGTATTTGTACGCTGCGAGAGAAAGTTGCTTTTGACTTTCTAATGATAAAAAGATTAATTTGGGGTTAAATTAATAATTTTTTATTAAATTTTAAAATAAATATTTTAAATTTTAAATTTTGGATTATGAGAGTCGATAAAAAAATTTTAAAATTTTTAATTCCATTATAAATTAATTTAAATGTGTATTTCAAATAATATGAAGATATTATATGGTATAAAATTAATAATAATGAAGGAAGTTGCTTTCCCTCTCAGGCGAACAGCCCTTCCCAGTTCCCACACTGTCTCAGCCGCCGGCTTCATCCGCTGAGCCTGAGCAGCAGGAGCCGTGCGCGCGTGCGCGCGTGATCCGGAGAGTCAAGGCCTTCTGTGGGCCCCAACCTGTCTCACCACCTGATGACGAGGGAGAGCACGGCCAACATTCATCGGTACAGCCGAGATGAGCCAACGAGAGGCGGCTTTTCGCACACGTGCCAGCTCAGCATTTGTCACTATAAAAAAATATCTTCTCTCCGACGATGTTATAAATTCGAACCTAAAAAATCTTACTTTAAATAAATTAATATTACTCAATTTTAAATTTAATAAAATTATAATTTTTAAAATCACACCAAATTGACCGATCAAATCGGTTTGATCAGAAACCGAGTACCCATCATGTCTAGTTTAATTAAACTAAATATACTTTAAATTTGAATAGATTCATCCAAATCAATTAATTTATAGTTTAACCGTTAATTCTAACTGAATCGATAATCTAATCGAATAAATTTAAAATTATTTAAAAAAAAACTCAACCTTTAATATTATATTTGATTTTCATTAGGCCTAAATTTATTTTTTAATTGCACTTAGATATTAGTATTAAAATTAACATTATAAATTATATTCAATATATAATATTTTAATTCATATTCATTAATTTTATATTATTATAACTATTTATTAAATATATAATTTAATTTATTAAATTTATATTTTAACTTATAAATTTGTATCTTAATTAATTTTTTATTTGAACGAATTTAAAAAATTCGGCGTCAACCCCCCTCTTGATTTCTTTTATAATATATAGAAACTATAGGTGAGAGAGAGAAAAAGAAATGGTGGACCACCGGCTGAGCTTTGATGTCGCTCTGCACCCGGCGACAAGAGCGTCTCATCCACTGATTTACTCCACCGGACCAACTGATCTCTTTTCGCCACAGAAAATAACCAAAAAAAGAAAACATTTATCATGCGCAATGAAATGACCGAGACACCCCTTTGTCTGACGGCTTCCACCCAGGGACATTTTCGACTTACGACACGGCCCTCGGTGGGGGCTCCGCCGCTCTGCTGCAAGCAGGGTGAATTCCGAGTCCCCGGCCCACGGCGGGGCTCAAATGACACACGAGACCTCGTTTGTGGTCTCCGATTTATTTTGTCTCCAGTCTTCACCTTGTCAAGCCTGCTACGTATTTGGCAAGGATACTAATAGTTTATTGTGAACATATAATAGACCGACATCCTGATTTCACCTCGAGAGCAACGGATAAGAGATTATGTACCTTACCGGTTGTTGGTTTGCCTAGTGTATGTATTCCAAGCATAGTTTTTAAAACCGGACCGGGCCGGCCGGTTCGACCGGGACCGGCCACTCACCCGGTCCGGTTCATTCAAAAAAATCCAAATGCACATTAAAAGAGAAAAATTCTGATTGAACCGGCCGGTTCTCGGTCCGACCGGTGAACCCAATTGAACCCATGAGAAAACCGGCCGACTTAAAATAAAAAAAAAACAAAAACCTATTGTAATGTACCTATTTTATTTTACTAAACTTATATTTACATTTTATATTAAATTTTTGTTTAATATAATGGTTATATTAATGATTTTTGTTATAAATTATATTCAAATTATGATATTATGTAAATTTATTAGTAATATTATTTATTAAACATGCGGTTCAACCCATTGAACCCCTGGTCCGACCCATAAACCCATACCTACATCGGTTTCCGGCTCGGTCCGATTTTAAAAACTATAATTCCAAGTGCTCCCCGGGACTCCAATGAACAATCGGGGCTTAACCTGTAAAGAGGGAGCCTTGCCCGCCAGACCTAGTAATCCCGTCTTCTCCGGCACTCCCACGCCCTGCAAGGCTCTGGCCTGTGACATATGATTGATTGCTACAAGTCAGAGTTAGTTAAAAATGAGAAATTGATCTCATGCACTCCAACTATTGGCTAATTATGATTGACATTGCTCTTTTATTAATTGGGCAAGTACTCACCTAACACTTAACCCACATTTTCCACCTGTGAAGGACAATTGCTTTCCTCTCTAGCACGAGTGAAGTATTCGGCCGCGACTGTGCAGGGATAGAAATAAAATATCGAATGTATGCAGCCGGTCCGATGTCCATGGGAGCCGTATCGACTTTAACAGCCACGGTCCCTTCCCAGAACGTCGCGGGAATTCACATCAACGGTCGAGGCAAATACCGGACAGCACCTTCACCTCCAAGCGGCAAGTGGATCTACCTATATATCATGCAGGGGCATTTTGGGGTCTATCGCCGGGATGTCGTTGTCCACGAAAAGTGGGCGATGGCCGCCGAGCCGTAGGCAATTGATATTGCCGAAGTGGGGGCATTTCTGGCATTTAGCAAGCATTTCATGCGAAATCTGGCTCGCTCCCGTTCACCGCAAAAGTTAGAGCCGCCCCGCCCCAATCATCGATTTCCCACTTATTATTTATTCAATTATTTTTTAGATACCTTATTTTAAATTTTAATAAATTCTTAATATTATAAATTTAAAATTACATCAGCAAAATTCATCTTAAATAATTATAAAATTATATATATTTAATTGTACTGATACAACTATAATAGTCGGCCCACTTGCTAATTTCTCTCTCCCCCCCTTACCACGCCCTGTAAGTATTTCCACACTTGGTTTCGTCTCGGTTTTTGTATTTCTTTATGTATGTCCCTTCAGTGGCTTTTCTTCGTTTGCGGGATGTCTTCAGCTGCTCCTTAGATCGTATTAGTCTACCTTCAAGGTGGTTGTTCCTCCCTTTCCGTTCTCTGTGTACGTGAGATATTATGCTCTCTGAAACAGGGGAGGGTCCGTGTCTTTGAAGGTCTTTGAGCTAAATTGGGTGGTGCTAGCAAGATTTTCTTATCTTGTTTGACAATATTTCGTGTCTGTATTGAACTTTCACGCTTTTTCAATTTCTGGGCTTCAATTAGTTGTGAGATAGAGAGGAACTGTTATACCTGAGATGGGTTTGCTTCTGTTTCTTTCAATTATGTGTTTATATCCTTACTCTCTTTCGTGCGTCACTGATTTGGTGGATTGCACCTGTGTGTGTGTAGATGTGAGTTTTCATGCTTTCTCCCTGGTCTTGTTTTTGCTTAAAAGCTCGCGTACTCCTTTGTTTCATACTATTATTACGATTGTGTGCTTTGTTTCTCGCCATATGTAACACATGATTTTCAGCTTCATATGTCTAATTTATGATTATTTCCTGTAAAAAATCATCGAATAGAAATTCTAAACCAGATCTATAATTCTAGATGGAAGTCTTCTAAAGTGACATTCAGTTTCTATTCATTCACTCCTTGTCTTTTGGTATACTGGATTGGTGTGATAGAGCGAAAATTTTGTGCTCATGTAAATATGGAATGATAAAGTAGTTCGTTTTCTATGTTAGTTTCCAGAGGGTTGTGAAAGGGCAGATTTTGGACTTGTATACGAAATATCTGGTCCATTTTCCTTTTAACTCCTGCCTGGATTTTTGCCCTTGGGTTGAGGACTTTTTCTCTTCGTTGCTCCGTTTTCACAAGATGTATTGGGGAAAGGCAGTTATCTTTTAAAATATTGTCTTGTTCACTATATGCTTCAGGGTTACTGGTAAAACTGAAAACTGAACTTGAATTGGACTAGTTTGAATGTTTTTCAGCCTTTCTGATTGAAAGTGTATCTTGTTTTGGCTTATTATTATGAAACATGAAAACCTATAATTTTCTGTTATTTCTGGTCCATACATGACATTGTGCTATTCTTTTTCATGACTCAGTAAATTTTAACATTTCTGAGACCGTATGATTTTGCATCTCATCTCTACTTATCAGTTCATCTCTCTCTCCCTCTCTCCCACTTATCAAAAAAATTTCATTTCTCTTTTCCTTTCGCTCCCTCGTTATGGCATATTTTAGAGTGTGAATCGTATACATGTCCTGTTCTAATGTTCATATAGGAGAAGTAAACTCATGTATGTGAAGTCTAGTTTTGTTCCTGTCATATTTACTGCTATCTTAAGATGAAGTATAGGGAACCGATTAATCTGATTTGTCTAAGATGAGAATAAACTGTAACCATGCCTTAGTATTGGTCTGATTTTGCCTAACATGTTTCTCTATCTGGACCATTCAATTTTCTTATCAGATTATTTTCAAATGGACAACTGTGTGACCTTGAAGCCAGTATTTTTAAGTAGCATATTGTTTGATGAGCAATAGCCATTTCTGGTTTGTTCTGTTCATAAACTGTTGGAATAAAATCAGAAAGAGAACTCTGAGCTTTCCCCATGGCTTGTTCCTTTTGGCGCATCAGGCTTATTTTATCATAGTTTTTAAATTTTATTTTGGCTGAAAATGATTGTGGGAGCTGATGAAGCCAATAAATGCCATAACAGTGTTTTTAGCTGTCAATCATAACCGAGCATCTACTTCACACTCTGGTCATCTTCTTATGATGTGAATTCTGAAAGGCATACTTGTGCTTAATGATAACTATTTGCAGTGATCTGTTGAAAGTTCTTCTACTGTTCATCATTGATTAGGCTGAGATCAGATGTCTCTCTATGATTGCAATGATTTTGAATGGTTGATGCTCCTCATTCCCATCACTGCATAATGTATAAGCTTAACATTCATATCTTTAGTATTTTTTCTTTTTCAGGGTTGATGAAGCTGGACGAAAAATCAGTAGGGAGCACAAGACACTCTGAAGATCTTTCCACATTGATCCAAACCGTCCTCATAAAAGGCTTCTACCCTAGAAACGTGATAAAATATCCTTGGGAAATAAGTTTGTCAGTTCAAGAAATAGTGCATTGTTAACTAAATAGATGGATAGGTCAGACACTTCGGGCTTTGTAAGTGGTGGTTGGTCGAGATTATGCATTTCTTGCTTTGACATATAGAACCACTAGCAAAGGGTGAGAACTCTGTGCCTCTGGGGGCTTTGTTTTTTAAGTACTTTCTGCTGTACATGTAGAAAAGCAAAGAAGAGTGCACTGCTATCACATGAGATGGTAAAAATGGACAACTTTGGAGATACAACTCTTCGTTTGAACTGCCTTGGCTATGGAGGGAGCAAAACATTGGGACTAGGGAATAGTTCTGATCGTCTTGGAGATAAGTTTGTGGACTCATCTGATGATGGGTGTAGGTTGGTTCTTGGACTAGGCCCCGCACCAAGCACATGTTATGATGGTTTCAATGGTACTAGTAAGGGAAAAGGATTGACTGCAGTGTCATCACATAATTTAGCTTCTGATGGAGATTCAATGTTAAAGCTTGGGCTTTCTGGGGTGACCAAGGAAGCCGTTGGCCTGCTGGAGGGCTCTGTCACGGCAGAGAATAACTTCAATGTGGCTTTAAACAACAACCAAGATTGTGTAAGGCTGTCAATCCCTGTAGTTGATGAGGGTTCAACCTCGGCTAAGAGATCAGGTGGCTACATGCCATCTCTTCTCTTAGCACCTAGAATGGATGGCAATAAGTTGGTGCAGACAAGAGAGCTACTGGAGTTTGGGACAGCACCATGCTGTCCTCTGCAATCGCAAATGAGCTGTGACCTATCTGCCTCAACAGAAATTTCGGCAGGTGCTGTCTTCAAGCAAACTGCTATCGTCACTTCTTCTGACCATAAGTCGGGCAGCTCAAAGAAATGCAAGTTTGTAGGGTGCCAGAAGGGAGCGAGGGGGGCATCAGGCCTATGTATTGGTCATGGGGGTGGGCAGAGATGCCAGAAACCTTGGTGCAGCAAGGGTGCAGAGTCTCGAACTGCCTATTGCAAAGCCCATGGTGGGGGAAGGAGATGCCAGCATCTTGGATGCACCAAGAGTGCTGAGGGAAAGACAGACTATTGCATTGCGCATGGTGGGGGCAGGCGATGCAGTCACCCAGGTGGGTGCGCCAAGGCTGCCCGGGGAAAGTCGGGTCTCTGTATAAGGCACGGTGGGGGCAAGCGATGTAAGATGGAGGGATGCACCCGGAGTGCAGAAGGACAGCTGGGCCTATGCATATCTCATGGTGGGGGCCGCAGGTGCCAGGTTCCCGACTGCACGAAGGGTGCCCAGGGGAGCACAATGTATTGCAAGGCCCACGGTGGTGGGAAGCGATGCATATTTGCGGGCTGCACGAAGGGAGCAGAAGGCAGCACACCGCTATGCAAGGGGCATGGGGGAGGGAAGCGGTGCCTCTTTGATGGGGGAGGGATATGCCCTAAGAGTGTCCATGGCGGCACAAACTTCTGTGTTGCTCATGGTGGAGGCAAGCGATGCACTGTGGCCGGCTGCACGAAGAGTGCCCGGGGACGCACCGACTGCTGTGTCAGGCATGGGGGAGGCAAGCGTTGTAAGTATCTGGCCTGCGGGAAGAGCGCCCAGGGAAGCACTGACTTCTGCAAGGCACATGGCGGGGGCAAGAGGTGTGCTTGGCCTGAGGGCAAGTGCGAGAAATTTGCCCGGGGAAAAAGTGGCCTTTGCGCTGCTCACAGCAGCATGGCACGGGAAAACGAGATCAACGGCGCCGGACTTATCAGGCCTGGGCTCTTCCACGGGCTTGTCTCTGATTCTTCCACCAGCTTTGACAACAATCGCTCATCCTCGGGTATCAGCATTGCCTCAGACTGCATCCAGTCACTCGAGAGGCCTGCGAAGAAGCAGCATCTCATTCCTCCGCAGGTCCTGGTTCCTCTGTCGATGAAGTCCTCCTCGTCATTCTCCGCCTTCCACGGCACCAAGAAGCCGGGCGAAGGGAGCTCCTCCATGGCTAATGGCTTTGACTCCATGGTCCCAGAGGGTAGGGTCCATGGTGGAGGACTCATGTCGCTTCTCGGAGGCAATCTCAAGAGTCCGATTGGTGGAGTCTAAGAGACCCCAGCTGGAGAAATGCAGAAGACTTAAAAATTTACTGTGGCTCAATTAGCTTCCTCATCACTGAAGTGTGTACAAATGCTTGCCGGTTCCCCATTTTCTGTGTTTGACTACGTAGTGGTCTGTTCTGTACGATTTAGCAGGAGACTCGACAGTGTATGTGTCTTGTTAATTGTGGTGTGTTCTGGTATGTGATTGGTTGTGCCCTGGAGTTGCTCTGGTATCAGCTCAATAAAAGCGGTTGGCTGCATTCATTGTATGGGAACTACGCAGTCGTCCTCTAGAACAGGGCCCCCTTTTCCCCCCCACTTTTTTGGGGTCCTTTGTATGGCTTTCCATTGTGAATAGTGAATACCGTTTGGTCATGTCGAGGGGGTTGACTTGCACTATTTGGATATCCTGTGCGACCTGATGAACACAGTTTTCTGGTTCCAGCGTTCAGTGGTTAGGGGGCACAAGTCCGAATGGCTGTGCCGGGTGAATAAGATACTCACTTATTTGCATGATCGTGAAAAATGACCAAGCTATCGAGATAATATCTTAATCATATTCAGAAAAGTCTCAACAGTAAAAACTAACCGATTAATATGATTTTCAGTCGAGTATCCTATTTCTTAATGATATTCTCCCATAACTATTAGATAACTTTATTTTAGGAGTTTTGTTGGGGGCGTTGGGGGGACTTTATTAGGCCTCACTTTGTAATAACCAATTAACGTAGGGTTAGAATAGTAAAATTGGGAAGGAATAATAATCACCGCCTTCACTCACCATGGCTTTCCTATTTTCCCCGACTCTCCGTCTATACATAATTTCAAGACCTATCAATTCGGCGGTCACGGCCACCATATTGAACTCTTCGAAAATTCTATCCATCTAAATCAAAAAAACTAAATGTTTTTAAAATAAATTTAAATATCTTTTTAAATATGATTAATTAATTTAATCTAAAAGTTATATTAATTTTTTAAAAATATTAAAATAATTATCAAAATGTATTATTATGTATATATAATTAATCAAAAATTTTTGAAAAGTCTTTTAATTTTGTCCACCCCGACTGCCCTGCCCCCCTCCTATTCCTAAAATGCATGCTTGTTTCAATCCTTTCTCCCACCCGATTAACTATCATTTTGAATATATAATTCTTCTAATTTATATTTTCCCTTTATAAGAATTTACTTATTATGGGGATTTTACTGATAGCAGATTGTCCCCTTTTTATTGTTGGCAAAAAAAATATAAAATTACAGAAAATAAAATAATAAAACCGTCATTATCAAAAGTGAGAGAAAATGCGAAAAGGAAAAAGAAATCTAAAAAGAAAAGGAAACGGAATCATTTTCCCTCCCCATTTCTGCGCGCGCCACATATAAATGCCGATACCCAGAGCCAGAGATCGTCGGAGATTACCCTGTACTCGCCGGCTTGACTTCGTCTCCATAATCTGCTCTGTTACATCTTCTCTCTCGCGCGAACCTTCGAAGTTCCTCTCTCTCTCTCTCTCTCCCTCCCTCCCTCCCTCCCTACCTTATATTCGATTGCTTCGTAGTTTCTTTACCTGCAAGCCGTAAGTCGCCATAGCAGTGATCGGTAAGGGTTCGTCTCCGTCAAGGAATGATCGACTGAGATCTCCACGAAGCTCCCCCCTGTATTTCCGTCTCCAAATTTTTCGAGGGTTAAGTCTCATTCAAGTTTAGCTGCTCTCTTGCTCGAGGTGAGGACGGCTCAAAATACGGCGGGAATTGGACTTTCAAGTTGTTTTCGTTGAGAATTCAGGTAAGCATGATGTAACTCAGGCCAAAGGTACTCGAGAATGATTGAGTAAATAATATGCCGGTGCAGCACATCCCAGCAGTTTCATACTTGTTTGTTCTAGAGAGCTGAAGATCTCTGTGATCAGCGCTTAAAATTTCAATCTTGAAGCTCTACTTAGTCGATGGCTTTTAATTCATATAATTAGTCCTCTTCACTTTGTTGATAAAATCATTATTCGTGATTGAATTTGATTGACTCATCATACCTTATTCATATTAAATGATGGCAATTAATTTGCAATTAATTTCATGTCTCATCTCTTTCAGTATTGATGTTGAATAGGAAAAAGGTAGAACATTAGTTCCGCTCCATATTTCTCCAAACAGAGCTAAAAACCTCTCTTTTCTCTTTTTAAAATAAACATGTAGGGAAAAAAAGGAGGAAACAAGATTTGCCTATGCATCTCCCATCTGGCAAAACAAGCCATGTCTTTAAACCTGTTCACATCTTAAACCATCCGTACATGAGAACTTACCTCCTTGAACTTTCTTGATTTGGCCACTAACATGGCCTTCTCTGCATATTTGATCGCCTCCTGGGCGCAATATTAATCACATTCTTGTAAGGAGTCGGGCTTAAAACAAAATATGCTCACATTGTTTTGATGAATTGAGTTAAAAATTATTATTCATCGTATTGCTAATCAAGAATTTCATATGTAGCCACAACGAACCTCACAAATTGCAAATATTAATTTGTTAAGAATTAATCGGATTGAAGCTATATATTTGGTATCTTTAGAGAAAGAATTTCAAGTAAAGATACTCTTTCCAATTTCCGCTGTATAATTTTAGTGCAGTAACTCTTCAGGATTAGCTCTGTAAACATTTTCAATTTTTCCTTTCAAGTGCAAACAGACTCTGCAGAATGGGTGACCTTTACGACAGCTTCAGACATGGAAAGATTCTGGCCTTAAATGGAGATATGCCTGTGAATACAAGGGCATACCGTAATCCATTGATAGATAGAAGTCTCTATATGCAATTTGCAAAGACTCCAACTGTGGATCCATATTCATCGATGTATAATGACCACATCAAGTTCCTGCAGTCCAATTCGCCGTCCTCGGTGTTGGAAAATATTGGCCCCATTTCATCTATGAAACTTAGCATGGAGGAGGAGACATTGGTAGTAGATGGTATTCCAGTAGAATCATGTTGTGGTGGATCATCTTCAGCCTACTGTCATAGTAGAAGGTCAGTGCATCGAGCTGTTGGAGAAAATACAAGCAGCTTCCCTGGATCCAAATCTCGCGTGAGTGTCTCTCTCATTCTAATGCATCCTGGTATTTCTCTCTGAAAACACTAATATCGTTCTCTGCTGCTAGAATAAAATTTACCTGATGATCATGGATTTATAGTTGTAGTGTACTTTCATGAATCCATATTCTTGCTGCGAGCGCACAATAGTTTGGATTCTTACAACATAATCTTCATCCTTTTTTTTTTTCCAACTGGAAATATGACTTATTGATCTAAATTATTCGTATTAGAGCAAACTATGAATTTGGATTGTTGGAGCGGCTTTCCTATGCGGTTATTTCTAGTCATCCTATGAAAATTGGCAGATTTTTTTTGCAGAAAAAGTTAAGACATCTTATACAGAGTATATACCCTGAATTTGAGTCGAAGAAAGATGAGAGTAGTTGAAAGAGTAACTGATGCACTTCCTCTTTGGACTGTAAGGTTATAGTGAAGTCCTGTATCTCGTTATTGAGGAAATAAGCTTAGGGATCTATTGGCTATTGTCTTACCTATGAGGAGGGAGGGCTTTATTTTTTGACTAACGATTGTTTCATCCTTAGCATAGGCATGAAGGTAAGGATACTATCCTGCACCACTGATGTATGAGCCCATGCAGTTTTATCCTCCAGACACTGTGACGTGCTGGATTTAAAGCTTATTTCTTTTGAGCTGTGCCTTTGACACAGCAATCAATCGTATTTGCAAATTTGACAAGCTTCTATAATATATGTGGATTTTGGATCAGCCTAACCAAATCATGATAGTCTGTAGGATTATTTTGCCACAAATTTCAGATCACTCATAACCAATGTCATATATGTATTTAATTTAAACGAACTTTTTTCCAGCTGATACGTAGGACAGAAGAAGAGCATCCCACTCGTTTCTCCATCAAGAATAACTCTCCCGAGGTAGTTAGGCTACCTATTGCATTGGTCCATGTATCTAAATAGTTCCAGCCAAAGCAGCTTTTTATACCACTGTAGCCGCTCTATTTTTCTGTAAAAGAATATATCTGCGACAGATAAAATAACATTATTGGCTCAATATCACTGTTTGCTTGCTTTTATTTCCCAGACAGTTGCAGATCCAGAAACTCCAAAATGTGCGGCTGGTCTGCTTTCAAGACCACTGAAAATTCACAATCCACCTGGCATAAAAATTCCGACTCAGGACTGGTCGCCTCTCGATGATGGGATTGCAGTTAGCTCGCCTTCTCAGCCAGGGAAAACCCTTTCTAGTGAGGAGTTGGATGAACATGTTCATCACCTTCTTTATGGTCCTAGAACTAATAAGAGGTTACCCATCTTTACCAAGATAACCGACTCATAGAAACATGTTGCCTGGTATAGACCTCTCTAGTCTGCTGCAACTTTTTCATGCATCCCAAGTAAGCATAAAATAGTCCATTCTGTCGCATAAACACTGATCATCTTCCTCTGGTATAGCTCTTCTCATATTTCTATGCAGTTCATGCTCTGAAGTTTCCCGTTTTATGGATTGGAACCTCTTCCTCATCCTTCTGCAGTTCAGCAATGACATCCCATTCTCTGTTCTGTTTTCCATTGTTTGCCTTAAGTATGTGGGATATGACCATTTTAAACCCGATGTTATTTTCTATATATAATATAATAAGGCAAGTCCTGTGGGGATGGATCATTCGGTGGACAGGCATTTGTTCTATGGTTCTCTGTGCTCGAGAATTTTATGACACTGGGAAAGATGGAACCTTGTTCTGCTTTATATAGAAATTGAAGTAATTTAGTGACTCTTAATGATGTCAGAGATTCAATTTTATCATTATTAGAAAATTTAATTTTTGATATTAAATAAATTAAATAGTTAAAATTATTAAAATATTATATATTTAATTTATATATATTTATAATATTATTTATTTTCATATATTATTATTATTCTAATATTATAAATAACTAATTATCTCATGTAATTATCTGAACTAATCCGAATAATAAATATTATACTTATGTGAATTTGATCATATTACCATTACATATTTTTATTATTTCAACACTATATTTATGTTAATTTTTAAATTTCTACAAATGAGCCAAATATGTGTCTCTGCAGCAGGTCTGTACATGTGCTGTCTGATTCTTGGCTTTACTATATTGTGAGGCGAAAAGTTGACAGGACGGTAGAACTCATGATCGGAGGAAAACCGTTCCACGGACAGAAGTCGCAGGATAGTTTTTTTTTTCTCTTAAGTAATTTTCCCCAAAAGGGAAATGAATTCCTTTTAGGAGAAAAAATAAGTCAATAGAATTCACAGCTGACGTGGCGCCGGATTATGCGTCGTCCTCCAGCCCAGCATATGGATAAGGCAGCTCTGTCTATCAAGCTGGAAGGAACAGAGCCTCTCATCCACTGGAGAATGCGAAATCTTTTATGGATATTATCTTCGAATAGATTTTATGTCTTCAGTTTCAAAAGATCGATCGAACCTTGTTTGAAGGGTCATCCTCCCTGTGGCTACTAAGCAATCACTATCCCTTGTGGAGTCACGATCTCATGAGCCTCTCTTATGGTAACCGGAGACCATGAGCTCGCAAGCAGCTTCGACTGCTTCTAGAGCTGAAGCCATGATTTGGACATACGATTCGGTCCCTGTCTCGATCTAGTCCACAATTCGATGCTAGTTAAATTGCCATCAGCAAGTGCAGCTCTCGGAAGCTCGGATTCGATGACGTCCATACCGTCACCTCTCTTCTCAAACCCATCTCGCCATTCTATCCATCATTCATGCAACTGCCGTTTTGCGTTCCGAGTTAGAGCCCAGACATCCTCACAACTGTCTGTGACATCCCCCCAATCCTCGTCGGACGGAAATCATGGAGTCATAGTAATAGGGGCAGGCCTTGCAGGCTTAGCAGCGGCGACCCATCTGGCCTCCGAGAGGATCCCATACCTACTCCTCGAAGCATCCGACACTGTGGGTGGACGAGTCAGGACCGATCTTGTCGACGGATTCCTCCTCGATCGAGGCTTCCAGATCTTCATCACAGCCTATCCTGAAGCTCGAAAACTCCTTGACTACAGCTCTCTAGACCTCCAGAAGTTTTACTCAGGTGCTCGGGTTTACTGCGATGGCCAGTTCCACACTGTGGCCGACCCTGTGCGCCACTTCTGGGACTCACTCGGGTCACTCGCGAACCCAATCGGGTCTGTCCTCGATAAGCTGCGCATTGGATTGACCCGGCTTCAGGTCCTCGGCATGTCCGACGAGGAAATTCTGAGCGCAACCGAGGAGCCCACCATCGATACGTTGATGAATCTTGGGTTCTCGGACACGATAGTGGATCGGTTCTTTAGGCCATTCTTCGGAGGGATCTTCTTCGACCGGGAACTCGGGACGACCTCGAGATTGTTCAATTTCATCTTCAAGTGTCTTGCCCTCGGTGATAATACTCTTCCCGCAAGAGGGATCGGTGCGATTCCTGAACAGCTGGTGCAAAAACTCCCCCCCGATTCATTCTTCTTCAACACTAGAGCAGTCTCGATCGAGTCCGAGGAATCAGGTCTGCTGGGCGTGAGGTTAGAAAGCGGGGAAGTGCTGAGAAGCAAGTCTGGAGTGATAGTGGCAGTTGAGGAACCGGAAGCCACTAGGCTCTTGGCTGGAACCGAACCAGCCCCAAGGAAACCGTCTCGGAGCACGGTCTGCTTGTACTTCACGGCGGACCAGGGCCAGATCCCGGTCCAGGACCCAGTATTGTTCCTGAACGGGTCAGGCAAGGGGATCGTGAACAACATGTTCTTCGCTACCAACGTGGCTCGGTCCTATGGCCCGCCAGGAAAGGCGCTGGTATCAGCATCACTGATCGGGCTGTTCGAGGATGTCTCTGACGATGATCTAACGGATAAGGTCATGCGGGAGCTCTCAGGATGGTTCGGGGAGAAGACGGTGAAGTCGTGGAAGCACCTGAGGACGTATCGGATCGGGTTCGCACAGCCGAATCAGTGCCCGCCCACCGATCTGATGAAGAATCCGAGGCACGGGCCGGGCATTTATGTCTGCGGTGACTATATGACGTCTGCCACCTTTGACGGGGCTCTGGTTTCTGGGAGGAAGGCCGTTGAGGCCTTGCTCAAAGACAAATCCAGGTCTCTGGTTTGATTGTAGCCTGTCCTTCTGATCGATACCCTTTTCATATGCTACCAACCGAACCGGTTAATTGAACAAAACGCTTCGTATTCTTCAATAAGCGTCACGAATGGCTTGCACCCTTCACCTTGCATGAGCCGATGTGCATCGATTGGTAATGTAGCTGCACCGGCTCAGACATCGACTGGCAAAATATGGCAAACATCATCATGTGAGCGAAAATAAAACACACTATTCTGGTATCTAAATCCAAGTGACTGCTTAATAAGTAATAAATTATTAGTTGGATTATTTGACGCTGCATTGGAGGATGAAAGAAGACTACTTTCGGGCGGAGCAGTGGCGGCTCGACGAGGCGTACAGCGGGCTGCACGGGCTGGCTCAGGAGTTCGAGACGGCAAGAGCGCCCTCGTGGGATTCCAGTTCAACCACGTCGGCGGCGGCGGCGGCACCACAGCCCGCCGCCCCCATCACCCTGCATATGAAGTACGACCCAAACTGCGAGCTCCCGCTCTGCTCCCTCATCTCCGAGTCCGACACCTCCTCCGCGCGCCTCATGTCCCTTCAGGAAATTCAGGCTTCTCCCAGTCGGTTCATATCGCCTTATCTCTCTCTAATTGCCTGAACGTACTGTGAAAATGATTGCTGTACTTGTAAGGCGTACTTCTGAGGGCATACATCGAGTCTGAGAACGTGAGGTTGGAGCCTGAGCCTTGTCAGTTCTACTGAGAGGAACAGTTGCTGCACCTCCTGATGAATATGGTAAATATCATGATCTTCTAGTCCTGAAAAATAATTTGTGTAGTTTCTGTCAACATCTCTGGTAATATGTCGTGCCCTTGTGGATAAAGTACTAGATTCCAATGCCTTTGCTCTATAATTAACATGTATGTCATTCGGCTGCCTGACTTGTCTTAATCAATTAAGGCGTTCTACATCGTTTTAGGTGAAACTCTACAGGACGAGAGAAATAATGGTGGAGCATTTGTCGGTACCGATGGTCTGCAGCTTCCCCAGAAGGTGATCACCATAAGCTTTGAATGATTATTATTTATGTAACCAGTAACAACTCTGCACCTTCGACCGACTTTCTTCCGCTGATTGTTGAATCTAGCAATGATTCTGACAAAATGTGGTTGTGCTAAGTCAGTGCTGTCTTTCTTAAATCCATCAAATGGAATGCACTTAACTGGACCATAGGAAGAAACATAATGTATACATAAAAATGCATAGAAAACATAGTTGGATAATAAAAGTGCTTCCTCTTGAGCTCAGAATGTTGGGATGCGTCTTTATGGGGGAGCACAGTATCGTCGTGCAATGGCCGAATTTCATTTTGTTGTTGGAGGGATGAAATGTCCACCAAGTACTTGAGAAGAAATCATCAATGCTTGCGGAGTTGAAGATGTTCATGATGGCACCAATTACTCAAGGTGTTGATAGTTTCTATACCATGATGTATCTCTTAAGACAGATCTGTACTTATCATTTTCTCTTTTACTCAAGATAGATTTGTTTCTTTGCTGAGTTAGAACTGCTTGTGTAATTGCTGTTGCAAAGGCTCGCGACTGATTTGAACCCTTTCTTCACCAGGTAATTGGTTGATTTCTAGGGTGTTTTTATTCTCATCTGCAAAAATTGAAACTGGGTATAGTTCAGCCTGCTTCAACTTTTATTCTTAGTTTTTTAATCAGATGCTGTTGAGACTTTGCTTTTGCTTTTGCAGTTGGGATCCAGGCTGTTACACATTTTCAAGAGGCTCCTTCCAATCCTGGTCTATCTGCCGCAGGTACAGACTCGAATGGCTATTCAAAGCAAGCTGTCTTTAGTTCTTATGCTCTTGATTTCTTTCATATCCGGATCTCTCAGTGTTGATCTTGGCCTTAATTCATATTTACTTTCTGTTCTTATTGTACTGGCCTAACAAGAAAGATGGTGAATACTTTAGTGGTCATGAGGTTTTCCTCAGTTGCGTTGCTTTGACTTACAACAATTTTACAGAATCCACTGAAAGAACTCGGTGAAGTTACTTACTCTCTTCTGGTCACTTGAAACTGTTCACATCCATCATCCATCTTCTGGTCAGTTTCTAATGAGAAGTCAGAAGCAAGGCACAGGGGAGACGTCAAACTTAGCCATTTGGCTTCAAGCAATGACTCAAATGCCTTTGTTCAGACAACAGAAACAAGGCTGGCTGACCTTCTAGATAATACCCTCTGGAATCGGTGGTTGCCCCTTCTTCTGAAAAAACTGTGTATGCTCTGGTCCAGCAGATATTTCATGGCATACGAGAGTATTTCTTGACTTCTGCAGAACTGAAGGTTTGTATTTGTGCTAATTAATAGAATTTCCTTGCACTTATTATAGGCATTGCACTTGCCAGATATTTGAGCTCATAAGAATTCTTTTTCAAGAGACATCATCTTCATCCTGTTGCTGTTGTTGAGTTTTAAAGTATTTGCCTGTGTTTTGCGGCTCAACTGCTTTCTGCTTATGCCTGTAATAGACATGCTTCCCGCACTACTTTGAGAAGACCTGGTATCTGCATTCAAAGATGATTTAGATAATGCCTTCGACATGACTAACTCGTGGCATTCATTAGGGTGGAAAAAGCGTGATACAGAAATCGAGCTGAAACAGGTAACCATTTCTTGCCTTGTCATCAGAGTGCAGGCAGAAGGCTAAGAAAGGAAAATGAATTTAAAATGAAGCATCTCGTATATTTTTATTATCTCACTTGTTTGCTGTTTTGCAGATTTAGAGGCTTAAACCCACTGATTCCGGGCTCTCTCTGCCTGATCAGACTGATTGAAAAAAATACCGTCTTGTGGACCAGATGAGTCTATCTGCTGTACATCTCATTTGTCTTTTCAATTCTTCTGCAAGATACGTTGACGCCATCTTGAGAATCTGAGATAATGAAATTACTCTTGCTGCATCTTCAGTGCCCCATCTTTAGCTTCATTTTTTTTTTTTTTGCTTGCCTTGTGATTCTCTGCCACCGTCTCTCTGCCATCTGACTATGGCATTGTTTGGAATTTCAAAATAGAAAAATGAAACCAAATGACACTTCTTTACTCGGTATCAGTTGTATTCTGTGGGATTGACATGATATGATGGTTGCTGAGGCTGCTGATAGCATCTTTGCAAATGTCTGTTACACATGTAGATCCTCTTTATGCCTGTTGTACTTCATTCCATTAGGAATTTATCTCCTATAAAGGCTTTGGTTCACCAAAAATGAATTGCAAAAGGTCAAAGGTGCTTGCTTAGGGCAGCTTAGACTCATTTACAGTGCAATCTCTCCCCCCCAAGTGCACCACTGCCACGACACTTACTATCCACCGTGCCAGTGGACCACTATCGGCTACAATTAAAACTTTTGCATGTTGGATTCATATTCAACCCCAAAATGGTTAAGCCAATAATGGTGATCATCTTCGTATCTCTAATGGTTCCAAAGATCATCTTTGAATTTTCACCGTGTGATTTTGTCATCAAAATTTACTCGCATGACATTACGATTGATGGAATTTACCCCTCGTAATATCGAAATCCAGTATATTGGAGCATGCGTGGTAGGTGCTCCGCATAGGATTGTGTGCACCCCACGCCTTCAGTTTCAGCGCGAAAAAAGGGAATCCGATTCAAAATTTTTCCCCAAAAAAAAGAAAAAGAAAAAGAAGGAAATGGGTAATGGGCCGAGGCCCATAAACTAATCTCCGAAGTCCAAATGCATCTATGAGGCTATGGGCCCAAATACGGCCGATATTTGAATCTCAGTTAACCCGCCATCGGCCATAGAGTCATTCACTCCTGCGCGCGCTCTCTTCTCTCTCTCTGTCTCTCGCTCGCCCGCTCTCGCTCTCGCTCTCCTCCTGCGTTAGATCCTCTCCTCACGCAGATTGTATGAATTTTGTAAGTTTAATCGCATCAAAGGGCGATCGAGGATCGCCCGGAGGAAATTCGCGTTGAATTTTCTCATTATTTTGTCCATTTTCTCGCTACTGTTGATGCTATAATTCTGGTTGCCGTCTGAAATTCGGTGCGGAATCGGAATCATTAGTTACGTCTCTCGGCAAGGAATACTATAATTCGCTCTTGAAGCTCTGTGCAACTTGTATCGCTGTTCTGTGATTACTTTTCATCGACTGTGATCTTCATTCTAGTGCCTCGATTTGCCAGGACGCTAGGGTTTTGAGACAGCTAATGGCTCTGGCAAAGTAGTGAAATATGATCATGTCGATATATGATGATGGTTATAGACTGGTGAATTGGCGATTATGAGGTTTAAAGCTCCAAGATAATTTTGAACAGGGGAATGTATTCGAGTTTTGCCGCCAGGTGTGTCTGACGATACTTTGTAATTGTCTCTTGGTCAAGAGACCATTGCATATTTCCAATATAATGTATGTCACGTGCAGTGAACATTTCAGTTTGGACATTGTTTTCCATCTCTCTTGCAATTAATCAATGTATTGGTTGGACTGGTAACAAAGATTGAGCTATCAGTTCATTCACATGATGCCAACGTGCTCACATGAAACTAATCCAATTTTCCCCATAGATTCAGAAATATATATTACCAGTCACGCAATTTCTCTGATACAGCCATGTGGAAAAGAAAGTGTGACGGAATTTCCTACCTGTAAGAAACTATTGTTTTAATACCGTCTTGTATTGACTCCTGTGTTGTAGGGATTCCCCATTCCAATCTGCCCTTGTCTCCCATTTGCGGCATATTGCTGCCACATTAATTGTTCATCCATCAACAGCTTCTGCTTCTTCTCCATCTCAGACATTTGCACATAAGCTGGTGGCGCCACTGCAAGAGAGGCTGCAAACGGATCTCCACCTGGAGTTGTACTACCACCATTTGTTGCTGGTGGCGCAGGCAAAGCCAGCATGGCAGGCCTACCTGCAGACCCCAGTGCAATGCTACTGGCGCTTCCACTACCCCCATAATTTCCACCTGCTTGTGCAGCGGCTCCTTGCTGGTACATGCCATCCAGCAATGACATATCAAAGCCACCACCTAGTGCCACACTTTGATTGGGTAAGCTGCTGGCTGACTGTACTAATGCTGTTTCCCAATCAGCTGAACCACTCGGAAATGCTTCCCATGCAGGAGGACTTGGTGCTGAACTTGCAGGTTGTGCACCACCATCAAATAGAGCTAAGGCCAACTTGTCTGCTTGCTCGTCACTTGTAACAGAATCATCTCCTAATGAAAACAGCAATTGAGGTTCAACTTTCAAAAATGCTGAGATCCTGATTTCTGTTTTGCCATGCAAATATATTACTTTATTGAATTAAGTAACGACTGTTCTATGATTTTGTTGATATTTTTCTTGAATAGTTTCAAAACGTTTCTTTGCTCAGAGTGAAAAAACACAAGCCAAAAATTTCTCAAATGGGCTTCCCGTTCTTTGTTTTCATTGACTCCTCTTGAGGGATAGGAACCGTCCCAAGTGCCCACTAAACATTTTCTTTTCCTACCTAAGTTTAGTAGATCTGCTTCGTGATGTACAATCTCCTCCTTGTCTTCTTTCTCTGGCTCTTCTTCCTTGTCAGGCTTTTCCTCCATATTGTCGCTAGCAACAACATCCTCGGTCTGGGCCAGTGCTTTACTAGCATCCACATCTTCTTCTTTTGCTTCTGGATTGTCTTTTGGTTGATCTGAAGTGCTTTCATTGTCTGTTGCTTCTTTGCTCTTTTTCTGTTCTTTCTTTCCTTGTGCAAGTGCTGTTTTATCACGAATCAACTCATCCATGACATCAAGCCTCTTCTGTGTGATCTTTCCAATTTCTGGGTAATCAGAGGGTCGGGTGATGCCAATGTCCTTGGACCAGGCATAGAATGAATCCAGCTCTTCAAATTGCTTTGCTATCCGAGAAAAGATCTCATAGACCTTCACATTTTCAGGAATATCCAATTCCATGAATCGATCAACGAAGATAGCCATTAATTCAACTATCTCATAGTAGATCTGAAAACTCTCTTTCATGACTGGATACAGAGCCACAAAGACCACCCTGTTATTTTTGGCTCCACCTGATCCACCCAGAAAAAAAATGTAAAAAAAAAAAAAAAAGATTTGCAATATCATACACATTTTGAACCTGCCCTGTTATTTTCCCAACAGTGTACTCAGGTTGTGAAATCTAGCTGATGATGCCACCATATATATGATCATGATTGTTTCATGGTTTTTTTTAACATAAATGGTGTAGGAGATGGATTTGAACGTAGTAAATGCTTGAATTGATACTCGTGTAGCTGATAGGATCTACTTTTTGGCTGTGCATGTCAATCAAAATGTGTGATGATTAATTGTACTTTGAGGGTTCTATTAGCAAGAGTATGACCTCCAGTTCATAACATAGGTGTCAAACGCTACACCAACCTGTTGGCCTGCATGCAAGAAACCGATCAAGGATCTGTTGCAGATGCTGCATCTTTGAGAACATATGCTCTGTCTTCATTTCTCGGACTGGTGTGGCTTTGTGGGAGGGCTGGGAAGCATCTTCTGCATCTTCATCAAGTCCGAACATACTTCTCTTCCCACGTCTCCCCTGCATCTTATACTCCAGCCTTTCATCAAGGTACAGGGCAAACGTGCGGATGAATGCTGAATGGTCCCATGCATCGGACCTTGAGGTGTCTCGAAAATCAGACATGTTCAGGAGGCGAGTTCCTCGCCTGGTTGAGAAAAAGATTTCCTCCTCGTATGCAGGGTCGCCCTCGGCCAGTAATCGGTGAATCAGCATGAGGGTCTTCAGCGCTACTGTCCAGTTCTTCGTCTTACTGAGGCGCCTAGAGAGAGTGTTGACGCAGGCACTTATGTGGGCCCGGGAGTAGCACGTCAAGCTGAGTATCTCCCGGATATACCTCTCGTCTGCGGGAAATTCCTCATGACGGGTTGCCTTAACAATGGCCACATCGAGGTCTGAAATACAGCTGCTGTTGCCAACCTTTGCTAGCCCGATGCTGGTCTGGTCCTTCACAGCCCCAATGGCCTTCCGGAGTTTGCTTGGAGCCATGTTGTTCGCAGGTTTTACTAATAATCTTTGCAGGAGGAAGAAAGCGCTGGAATGCTTATCAGAAGGTGGTGTTGACGTGAAAAGAAAAGGGAAAACAATCGGCCATTCACGGTCAGTGAAGTCTCTCCTCTGCCTCTGTCCGTGTCGTTTTCCTGTATTTCTCTCTCTATTTTTGGTTTCCCTTTTTCTCGACCGGACAGCGTGTCCTAAGATGAAGCTAACCATTGAATGGTATTAAGCTTAGCCTGAGGATGCGGGGATTTCATGGGGTATTATTCCCCGTGAACGAACCGGGGAGAAGATATTAATGGGCTTATTGTCAATTTGCCCCTGTAGTTTATTCTCCTTCCGGTTTACACCCCATTGGTTTCGAGCTGTCCTAATTTCCGTCCTTGATGAGTTTATGATGGTCAATTAAGCTAAGATTAGAAAATGAGTTCTAATGTCACTTTGCTTAACGACCACCAAACTGCTGTATGACAATTAAATAAAAACCGAACTTTCATTGAGATTTTTGTATGGTGGTATTACTGTCCATATTATGTTCGTTTGTTCAGTGGTTGCATCAGTCTCTGACTTTGGTCTTTTGCAGTTACCGGTTCGGAGTCCATGGACTAAATGTTATAGCCCAACTAGGAGTCCATATTTCATAGAACGACAAGCTTTGGACCTGTGTATGTAAGGACCGCGGTGGCCGGGTGTGGGCCTATGTAAAGATAACAAAGGCTGGAAAATGGACTCAACCATATTGGGCCTTAGAATGGGCGGTCGCAAGTTACGTACCCTTACAGTGATTGGGCTCGACGCATTACGGTAATCTTGCCCAATCCAGCCAATATTATTGGGCCTCATGATATCATTATTGGGCACAACAATCTGGCCCAACTCCATATTGGGCTATTTTACGTGGCCTGTCTCACTACTGGGCCTCATGCCAAGCCCAAATCATTATTGGGTCACGATGTAATTGGGCGGGAAGCAAGCGGTCTGACCTTATTGGGCCTAATGTAATTGGGTCGAATTGCGGACTCATGTTATCGGGCCCAATTTATCCTTGGTCCCTCCAATTATGAACTGCTCTAATTGGGCCATGCTAGATTGGTTCCTAGTATTATTGGGTCACATTGTGATGGGCCAACTAAGTATTGAGCCAACTCTAAGCGAGCCCAAACAATATTGAGCCCAACTCATGAACCACCGCTCAGCCCAATTCTTAATAGGCCGATCTATTTCGTCCTCCTTGTACTAGGGCCTCTGGCAGTCCAATGGGCCTTTGATTAATTGGATCCAATTCATTTTAGCGAGTGGACCCAACCCATTTTAAGCCATCGACGGATTGGATCATAGTTATTATTGGGCCTACTTACTGACTGGGCCCAACTCGTAAATCGGACTATTTCATAATTGGGCCCAGCCTCCCCAGAATTGGAGCTGGAAGATTAGACTACCGGCACCAAAATTACATCCATTATACGCACAGCAATTATAAGTTGCAGAGCAAGTCACCCATTCTCCGTGAACGATGAATGAAAGACCATGCCCGTGTCGACCCAAGTGCTCTCTACGCATAATCAACAATGCTCGGCTGGACATTAGACAACCGGCAAAATTTGGGCAGATGTTAGAAACCATCTACAAAAAGAATAGAAAGAGGATTATGAGGAAAAATTAATATACACATTTAGGCTATCAAGTTAAAGTTGTGGAAACTGTTAACCAATTGCTGAAATCAATCCATTCATTTCCTCGGCACCACTCCAAAAAATCAGGCAGTCTGACTGGACTAGATACACATCACCTGCAGGGAACAAAGATTCAAGGCTACATGATACAAATGGAATGAACGTTGACTCATGAACAATTAACGGACGAAAAATAAAGTCTCCATAGAATACGTGCCCATGGTCCTAATGGCATATGCAACAT
Organism: Sonneratia alba; assembly: GCA_900174645.1. Taxonomy (NCBI): domain Eukaryota; kingdom Viridiplantae; phylum Streptophyta; class Magnoliopsida; order Myrtales; family Lythraceae; genus Sonneratia; species Sonneratia alba. The sequence continues at coordinate 6,273,470 of FWPY01000106.1, forward strand.
CAGTGAGTTGCACTAACAATAACATAATTGATACAAACCTCAACTTCAGCGGCCAAACCTCAACAGAGGAGGCAGACATAAAGCATACAAAACTCAGCTTTCAGATTAATTGAGATTTGGCAGTTACAACCATCTTGCTCCTAGTGAATACCCAAGGCAGGATAAATGAAAGACAAGCTAATGTAGCTCTTGAAACTGAAAATCCTAATATAACTTACAAATAGAGCTCACGTTAATGGTTGAAGAACATTGAATAAATGTGTTTCTTGTCTAATTCTACTGGATCAGAAAAGGAATCTTGAAGCGTTCCCAATAGATAAATCAGTTCATTAGTCCCATAGTTCATTCACAGAGTGACTTTTTTATTGAACGGGAAAAACAGCATAACTAAATAAGCCACAATGTGCTAAATCATGCCAGCAACTATACGGACCAAAGGTTGTGCAATGACATTTCTAGAATCTAAGAATAATGTATCTTGCTGATTACTTTGAATGGGATCAGAACGAATTAGGTGCAGCTAAATAATCAGATCACAGTTTACAGTTTGACAAAGAGTATGTGTCCTTACAAAGACACTTTTCTTGTTTGCTATAGCTCTTCTGGCCAATTTACCTCAAAATTTAAGGAAAAAAAGGAACTTCAATTATGGCGAGTAATTGTGAGTTTGACAATACAGCAGAGATCTGCCTGCAATCAATGTAGAACTTCAACAGAACAGACATTTGAATCAAAATGATTAAGTAATAATTATAGACATAAGAATTTGAGAACAAGCCCAAACCGCAATACAGACCATTATTTGGCATGTCGTCACAACAGAACAAGTTATCCTCAATCAAAATGGAAAAATGTGCTTAATAAAGCTAATATTTGCAAACTAGCAAAAAAACATGTGCAAATCATATGGCGACAAAGAAATCTGTTTGAGTTTCCATGTTTGTTGAATACTATACACGTAAAGAGATAATGATAAAATCTCCAAGAATGGGCTTAGGACGAATAATTTGCAAACTAGCAAAACAATTGTGAATCATATAGCAATAAAGTAATCTGTTTGAGTATCTATCTTTGTTTGAATATTATATACATAAACAGCTCCCTATTAATTGTTATTGGGTACACACTTTTCGAATATCTGCCATTGCTGTAATATTCAGGAAGCTTTCTTAACATACAATCAATTTTTGCTTTTCTCATACTTCACATTATATAGAATCTACTATACCATGGATCTAAACGAATTCTGTGTTTAAACAATAAAGAACAGTTATACAAAAACAAAACGTGCAAAGTATAACATAGAATTGCTCTTGCTTCTGATTATCTTTTACAAGAAGTTCGATAAATTTTATTTTCCAGTTCCTTAGAAATCATGACAGGATGCTATCTAAGTGTTTTCTGTATATGAATAAGATGCAGGCCGATAAACAGATTCCAAGCAGTGGCTATCCAAGGAAAATATTCTTGACAGGCTGAAACTTCTAGAGTAAGTTCAACAGAAAAGCATGGTCCTATAGACTACTTTTAGCAGTAATTTAACCTGCTGATATCAACAAAATCAGGAAGATGTTTCCCATTTCATTCATAGGCAAACCAGGACAAAAGACAACATAGCAGAACTTGACTGGAGGCGACACTGGAGCAGGTCTACTAGAGAAAAACATCAAACAATTTTGTAGCTGATGAAGGTAAAGTAATTGTTCTTAAAAAAAAAAGATGCAGATTCTCACAGAAAATTTGCAAGAGTAATCAGCTCAAGATCCTACAGATCACCATTAGCCTCCAATCTCATCCACAGTGTTTTGGGGGAAAAGGGAAAGGAAGGAAGGCAATAAAGATAGTATGCAGCCTTTCAAATATCAATTTATAAAATTTCAGTCTATCCTATGGGTTGTAAAATTGATTAAGAAAACATTGGTGGAGGTTCTACAACATTTTTTTTTAGAGATATGGAATATCTTAAAAGTTTCACCTTGCACATCCTTTCCCTTTTGACAGTATTTGCTCACAAGTATTATATTAACTTGACCATAGAATAAACACTCCCTCAACTGCAAAACAATCATGTTTTGTCATTGGCTGCTATATCACAAAAAGGAACATTCTGCAATGCTTTAAAACACACATTGATATATCAAGAAAGACATCAACTAATTAGCAATTTAGAACAAATGAACTCTTGGAATTGCTATTCTAAATTCAAAATTTACTTTAAATGAATTCCATATCAAGATAAATTAGTAATGTACCTTTTATTATATCACCGCTCCCACTTCAAGACAGATATTAGGCACCGAGGAACAAGAAGCTTGTACTACAGTGGAGAAAGCGTATTCTCAAAATGAATCTTGTCATAAAGGTTTTTGCATCTATTGTCTTTGTCTGAACTTAACCTTTTCTTGCAATATGTTACCAGATTCTGAACTTTCTTCCCAACATTTCCTACATCCATCAGCTTCATAGAGTCATGATACTTTGAACATGCAAGAAACTCAGGTCCCATGCCATTCAAAGAGCTTCCCTTGCCCTCCTTTATCTCTATGCACAGATTCTCCTCTTCTTCACTACACTTAACGAGGCAAGCAAAATCCTCCTGGCCAGATCCTTGATCAGCCACTCTGTTTGCTTCAGTCAAATGCACATCTGTTGAAGAATCATGGCATGATGCCATATGATTTTCAGAATTGTTCCTATCCAAACTGTCATGTGATCCTTCACAGCTACAAGCAAGAATTGTCCTACTAACGCTCACATTTCCGGAATATGATGCCCCGATTGATGCATTGACAGCACATTTTTTCATCCGTCTATTATAAACCATAAAACTCATTTTTTCTAAGCGTAACTTCTTTGATATCCTTGGTGAGCTATTCATAGACCTATGCAACCGAAAGGCCAATTCAGCATCATCAACTACATTATCAACAACCATCTCATTGCATTCCTGAGCAGCCATTTCATTTCCCTTGGCACCAAGCGAATTAGTCACCAGCAGAACATTTTGCTTCACCACCTTATTGCTGGACCTTGTGCAGCCATCATTCTTGCTGTCTCCAAAAGAACTCGAACCCTTCTTTCTGTCCCTCAAGGAACCCGAACCGTTCTCTGCAGTCTGAAGTGGTTTTGTAATGTCTCCCACTTCCTCAACCCTGTCACATCTCAATGCACAAACAACCTTGCGCCCTTTCTTGGCATTTCTTTTCCGTTTCAACAGACGGTTCCTTGCCAGTGATTTTGGGATCCAGCAATCAATGCAAACTGAGAATTGTGAACCAGGACAAGAATAGGACCATGGCGCAAAGCTCTTATAATCCAAGAAACAGCTCTTATGGATTATCCTAGTACAATCGGAACAACGGAACCCCTCAGACACCTTAGCGAAACAGTATGAACAAATAGCCGAAGATTCCACAAGCGAAATGCACTTTCTACAGAGCAAAACGACACGCCACTCGCTATATAGGGTTCGGAGTCGGTCCTTACCGCTGCTCAGGTCGATCCTGAATCCACATGCACGGCACTCCGATATATTGGGTAGATCTCTAGTTCTCCTCGGGATCACGGCGTCGGGGACCGAGATTGGCCTTTTCCGTTTCCGAGAAAAAACGGAGGTTATCGGCGGCGGTTGAGGCTTCGCGCAGCCGAAGAAGCGGCGCCGGCGGCTGTATTGGACAATCACGGAGGCCTGACGAGGGACCGTACTGGCGGATTGCGGAGGTGGAGGTCCATCGAAAGGATCCATGGCGGGAAGCCCCACGATTAGGAAGATCGAACAACTGGGGATTATAGGGTTTTAGAGAGAGAGAGCGACAGACAGAGAGACGATTAGATAGAAAGTTAGATGGTATCGACGAGAGCGAGGGAAATAACCTTTTGACCTTTTCAATCAGAGCGTGGGCCCCATCTTCAGTTGGCCGTAACTACTCCATTTTATGGTGAAATTGCAAAATAGTCCCCGGACAATCAAAACAATCCAAAGATACCCTAAAAGTCTGGAGAGAAAGATCGCATATCCGCAACTCCGTTATGAAGGTTCAATGCAACTTACAAGAGACGACCGCCTTCATCTATGACTCTCAGCCATGATCCTGCCATTGCCGATTAATCGCTTGGTACACAATAGACGATGGATACGAGGACATTTTCTGCAACATTAAGCATGCGAAATAAGAATCCAATAACCTTGTTTTAATGGCACATAACTGCACATCAATCAGATATTGTCGCAAAATTTAAACTGTTGATTACTTAATCAGATATTGCTACCTTCAACCCTTCAAGCCCTCGACTGAGATCGCCCTCACATTAGACCGAATTCCAATGCCTTTTGACACGCTTCAAGGTCAATTTCCCCCCACGTGCTTCCTTATTTTTGGGGTCGAAGGAGAACTCTATGAGTCAAGTAGAGAACATGAAGAAGAAGTAGGAGTAAACGGATGTAGGAATCCTGTAGAGAACTACAGAACAAGAAACAAAGACAATCAAGAGTATAAGGGAAAGTCACATTTCACTACGGGCCTATTGAAGAGTTCGGAGAATCACCCGGCTGTAAATAGGAAAGTGAAACCTGCTACAGAATCGTCAACAGCTCCCTATCCTTCCCCAGAGGACAGCAAGGTCCCGAAAATCACAATAATTTTTATATCAAATTGTGCGACTTCATTGGTTTCGAATGAGTGCAAAGCCTCTTACTTGGAATTTTGAAATGCTACTCCAAGAACTCCTTATTGACAAGATGTTTTCAGCCTACCGTCGCAGCGGACTCAAAAAAGAGCCGCACACGAACATGTTGATTTTTGTAAACAGAACCAACAGTTTAGGAGCATCCTACTCCATTTCAAATTCAAGATAAGCAATCAAGACATTTCTGTGACGGAGAATCATCTGATCATCACTGCAGCTTCGAAAATAATTTTGGTGCAACCTGCGAATTCAGCAACAAAAGCCCTCATCAGACTACCGGCAGAGAAATTTATGAGTTAAACAACTTTAACTGCATTAAGGAGATGACACTCACGCATTTGTCAACACAAGACCAGTAATCGAAGTACTGCCCCGTGCAGTGTTTATGGCCAGTCTCATCGCCTTCAATTCTCTTCACACATGCCTGCAAGCACAAAGAAGCCAAACTTAGAAAGTACATCCAGGACTATGACTGTCCTGACAAAAATTTGGAATCACTAAAAATGAGCTTAGCGTGACTCAAGTTTCCCTTTCTTTTCTCATGTCATGCAGAAATACAAAACTCAATGGACCTCATGCACTAACAAATTCACAACTTCAGTTATAATTACTGCACCCGAGGTTACAAATTATACCTGATATTCTAGTAACGGTTTCACGCACTTTGGCTTGCAAGATTCTTCAACATATTTCTTCTGATCAACAGGTTCCTCGTCTGCCCTATGTTGAGATAAATAGATAGACGCAATATTATTTTGCAATAGAACATGTTAAAAGGGCTACAGTTAGGCAATTGGTGCAAGGTAGTTGCAACTGTTTTCAGATTTTTTTGCTAGATAATCCTAGGTCTAGCTAATTATTAATTGAATACCCACGTTTAGAGTTGTGTAGCCATTGCAGAGTCTAGCAAACAACTCTGAACCGATGATACATTCCACCTCTTCTCTCGCTCATTTCAAAACTTCTTCTACCAAAAACATATAAGCAAAGAAGAGGCACAGTGGCAGTGTATCATATATGGAAACATGAAAAGAGTTCTTGATCGGGTTATTAACCGAAGATTTGCTAGTACCCATATGTGGATACCTCAAATGAGTTCCTGACCTTTTCCAGGGATTGTTAACCAAAGTTATGGCAGTGATATAACATACTTCAAACATTGTCAACAGATTATGTCAGTTCTTTAGACAAAGAAAGCAAAATAGAAAGCTCAGTCACAAATTCAAAAGAAAATAATGTATAACTAAGGGTCACATATGCTGCCCTGTGGTGGCTGAGTCAGACTCCAGTTTTGAAGCATTATTAACTCTAATACTAGCTAGCTCTAACCACTTGCAATAAACAAATCCCTGTCAAACTTCAAAACAAAAGAACCTAAATACTGCAAATATGTAGATGTCGAACAAAATGCTAAGGTACTATGACATTGAATTTTCAATTTTTTGTTTATATGATACTGCCAGATAAATCAAACGGGAAAGATCCATAAGAATTCATACTCACATAAAAGTTATTCAAAGAAAGTCAACTGACTATGTGTAACACTTGCAGATACCTGTACAAGTAAAATGCAAATTGATCAGTGCCACATTAAATATCAGATGTGCATAGAGTAAAGAACATTCGCACAAGAAAAATGACAGAGGCACCAGCCTACAGTTATTTAACCACTAAACTGCCAATCGTCAATTCTGAAGCTATAGAGCATGATACAAGGTAAGAGCGAGAATAAACAAGTTATGGGCTACAGCAGAGCTTCACAGTTTTTGTTTTCCTCTCTTTTTTCAGTTAAGTTATGTAGATTCAACTTCCACAACCAAATTAGGTAAAGGCGTAATGCCACCGAGCATATCCAAAGTTAATGCCAAACAAACACTTAGATCCGTTTCAGCATTCAAAATGCACATTCAAGACCATCACACCTAACAATACATGGGATGAGATTCGGATTTCATGATGCCGAGAAACCGGAACCTCTTACTGCCAATAAACAAATAATAATACGAATAGCGGCCCTCGATATGCACCAGCAATCAAGTTAACATCAACGATCACAGCGGAACAGCAGCTCTCACGAAAAATCGATCAGAACCATTCAAGAGAGCACCTCAGATCGACAAGAAGGATGAACTATCATCTCTCATGTTGTCTAGTAATGAGACTTAATTGGCAGAAACGGAGACAGCAGGCTCAGTTATGATCCTCGAAGCGCAAAAAGGAGCTTAAGAGAAGAGCCGGAGGCGTTACCTAGGGCTTCAAGGCTCGGAGAAAGTACTTCCAGCTGCAGACGAGGAGTGGTGGTGCGGTCGGCTGGCTAATGTTTCGCCTGCTGCTGGTCTAAACGTAAGACCAGGCTAAGGTGCGCCAGGGGTGCGAACATCGCCACGTCATCGTTGGAGTGGAGGCTGGGTCCTGGTAGTGCAGCAAAAGTGTAGTTGGGCCTATCGGCCCATTAAGGCATTCGATATTACTTAGCATTGCACCAATCCTTTTCACATAAAATCTTTAGAATCCCTTCTCGATATACCAATGTTTCTGTGAAGGGAAAATTCTTGTCAACGATTGGAACTAAATAGATCAGATCTTTGGCGTGCTATGTAGTAATGGATATGTGTAAATGACGGGGCAAACTTTCCAGGTCAGAGTCGGCGGGGGGACCCCTCCACCGCCCAAGGCGGCCCACTGGCCACCACCCCAGCCGACCCCTTGCTTTTTGCTGGCGTGGATCTTGCACGTACGCTCCATAAAGTCTCGCACATCACATCATCAGACCCCACACTGGGTGACATGGGCGGTGCTTGATTCGACATCAGATTCCAAATTCCAAAAGGCTGCTGGCTTCTTCTCTAGCTTTCGGTCTCTGTCTCTATCGGACATCCAGACTTCTGTTCTTCCCTCACCCCAAAAATGATAGAAGAGAGAATATAAGGAGTATGAAAATATATATTGAGAACCAAAATTTCTAACTTTCGGTCTAAAGGTCAAATACAATACTACTGGCTGTATAAAATTTCTTTTCAATCAATTCTCAGGTTTCGTTGGTGAACCCACAGGAACTTTTCCGGGCACTGCAGGCGTATATAAAATGGGGGCTCCTTCCTCTCCACTTTCACCTCCATTAATTCCTAAACTCTTCTTTCTCAGCTCCCACGTTGAGCTGATCTCTTAAGTTCAGCTCTGCCGCACACATTCTCGACAGCTGCAGAGGGCAGGATCTTGCAAGGTAATCCATCTCTAATATCAGCTAGCGTCTGGGGTTGCATCACCATCAGTACATTTCGCTTTAAGAGAATGGCCCCTCGGTTAACTCAGTTCAAATCTTCCACTGATCACCACTACATGCTTGATCTGTATTTGAATGTGCTGCTTCCTGATCGGTTTAACTAGCCGATATTAACTCTGTCAACTGCTGCAAAAAATGAACAAGCAGGGCATGTATTCTGACACTATGAATAACTTCCTTTCGATTGAACAGCTCTTGCTCCTAACTTTCTGTAGGTTCTGGTTTCAATATTCATCTCGTCATAAAACTCATAGGAAATGGCTGATCCAGAGGATATACAGCCTCTTGTCTGCGACAATGGAACTGGAATGGTGAAGGTTCGTGTCGTGTTTACTAATTAAGATCACGGGATTCATAAAAGCAAAAACATTTTTGTAGATCATGGAAAGCAATATCAAAGAAAATGACCAAAACTACTTTCGCAGGCCGGATTTGCTGGTGATGATGCACCTAGGGCAGTGTTCCCCAGCATTGTGGGCCGACCTCGGCACACAGGGGTCATGGTCGGGATGGGACAGAAGGATGCCTATGTCGGGGATGAGGCCCAGTCCAAGAGAGGTATCCTCACCTTGAAGTACCCGATCGAGCACGGGATCGTCAGCAACTGGGACGACATGGAGAAGATCTGGCACCACACCTTCTACAACGAGCTCCGAGTCTCCCCCGAGGACCACCCTGTACTTCTCACTGAGGCCCCTCTGAACCCAAAGGCCAACAGGGAGAAGATGACTCAGATCATGTTCGAGACGTTCAATACCCCCGCGATGTACGTTGCTATTCAGGCTGTGCTGTCTCTCTATGCCAGTGGCAGAACAACAGGTTGAGAACTCTTCACTTCTTGATAATGATTCCGCCTTTAGCTTCATCCACAAGGCATCTGATGGTGAAAGCTTATGCATATCTTAGGCATCGTTCTGGATTCGGGTGATGGTGTGACACACACGGTCCCAATTTACGAAGGATATGCACTCCCGCATGCGATCCTCAGGTTAGACCTAGCCGGTCGGGACCTGACAGATGCCCTGATGAAGATTCTCACTGAGAGAGGCTACTCCTTCACCACGACGGCGGAGCGCGAAATCGTCCGAGATGTGAAGGAGAAGCTTGCCTACGTCGCCCTTGACTTCGAGCAGGAGCTGGATATCGCAAGCACCAGCTCCACAGTGGAGAAGAGCTACGAGCTCCCTGATGGGCAGGTGATCACCGTCGGGGCTGAGAGGTTCAGGTGTCCCGAAGTCCTCTTCCAGCCCTCTCTGGTGGGGATGGAGGCTGCTGGGATCCACGAGACTACTTACAACTCGATCATGAAGTGCGACGTTGACATCAGGAAGGACCTGTACGGTAACATAGTCCTCAGCGGAGGGTCGACTATGTTCCCAGGGATTGCCGACCGGATGAGCAAGGAGATCACCGCTCTCGCGCCAAGCAGCATGAAGGTCAAGGTGGTTGCCCCTCCCGAGAGGAAGTACAGCGTGTGGATTGGTGGATCCATCTTAGCCTCCCTCAGCACTTTCCAGCAGGTACATAACACAGCATCATCTCTAGTATCCATTTCCAGTTACTGTGTAAGCAGAAGAAGGTTACAGTGTATTCACATAACAAGGTCTTTTTTTTTTTCTTTTGTAAATATTTGTCGCAGATGTGGATAAGTAAAGGCGAGTACGACGAGTCCGGTCCAGCAATTGTCCACCGAAAATGCTTCTGAGCGGATCCCTATGAAGAACAGAATTCAGATCGCGTTAGTCTGCTCCGCACTTCCATGAACTCCCCTGGTAGTTGATGAGGGGCATTGAAGCTGCATGCTCGGATTTAGAGATCCCGAAAACTACAGTCTCGGTCGTGTCATTGAGCCAGTGAGATTGTATTGAGTTGTTTCAGAGTGTTTCCAGGGAGACTTTTTCTTCCCCTCTCTTTTCGTTTCTAAGAGTCATGGAAGTCCTATCTGCAGGTTTGAAATGTATGTTCTCATTCATGCCGGAAAATTTCTTTTCCAGCTTTCATGGATCTCACTGGCTCTTTCAAATCTCCAACTCATTCATCTGCTGGTACTTCTGATGGAAATGGAATTGGATTTTAGATGCCCACCTGCCCTCCAATCTGTAGAGTTCAGGTGCTGGTTAGCGTAAGCTTGTTCCGATGAGAGCCCATTCTGTAGTCGTACTTTACGCAGGGGGAAACAGAAACCAAAAATGGAAAAAGCCAAATGAGTCTGGTCATGCTAGATTGACGAGATTAACAACCTGCGACTGAGAATCATCCAGCTGTTCCCTTTACTAAAATTTGATGACCAAAACTTCCTCTTCCTATTTAAGTATCAGTTCAGAACCGTTGTCTCCCAACGCCATCATTAACCTTTTCCCCTGCATTGTTAACTGCTGACTGCTTCGAAGGGGAGGGGGTTCTGTTTTCTTCGAGGTCTTAAAAGAGATGGGTTGCTGTGCCAGTGCGCCGATCGAGTTCAAGAAGGGGGGCAGCTTGCCGCCTGAACCGGCCAAGGAGGATGCCGCCCCCGCCGCTGCCGAGGAGGCTGAGGCTAACCCCGCCGAGAAGGAAGCCGTAGAGGAGAGCAAAGGCACATCCCTGGAAAACCTGCTCGACCAGGTACATTCCGACTTACTCTAAATCTCACACATTCTGTCACCCGGCCCATCATTCATGTAGAAGCACAAGCCTCACATGGTAGGTAAGCCATCTGATCTCAAATGACAAATCTTAGTTAACAAATGTTTCCTTTCCTCTGAAAGGACGAGAAGCTGGCCGAGAGGGAGCCAAAGAAGGATGAAGCAGCAACCGGGATGAAGGCCGAGAAGGAAGAGGAGTTAAGATAGGCCGAACATTCAGAAAGACAGAGAGAGAGAGAGAGAGAGAGAGAAGGCTTACCTTCTTTAAATCTGTGGTTGTCGAGAATTCGGATAGTTCATTGTCTAATTTGATGCCTCGGATTCACGGACTTTCTCTCTACTCTCATGCGCTGTGGCAACCAAACTAAGACTTTGATCGATGCCATGTTCAAACTGATGCATCTCCCATCGCAATGCCCAGAAAGAACACCGTAAAAGACTGGTAATGTGTTTGCTGAACGATCTACTTTCGATTCTGGGAGCAAGGAGCCAACTCGTTGAAGTAAACAGATTAGCGAGTATATCTATATGTGACTTTGCGGTATGCCTTAATGGACCTCTTGTCGCCCAGAGGTCTCTGTAGCTCGATCATGGAAGGGAGCCCAATAAGCGGGCGCGCGCTCCTACTCTAGGAATGGGATCCAAGACTCCCTGAATGAGACCTGAGGACGTTAGGATATTAACACTAGTCGCTTTAAGAAAACGGAGTTAGGGTAGTTATTACCATGAATGGCAGCATTAAATACTCTTCAGCTGGCACTGGGCCCCACCTTCCCCTCGGCTCCAGGTCCTTCTCGCATGGCACGAGAACTATGGGCCGCCAGCTGCGCAGTTGCCGACTCTTTACCCCATCCACCTAGTTTTCCAATTTAAGCACTCCCCTTCCGCTCTGGATCTCTTATCTTTTGTCCTCCAGCACCATTGATTCATCGAGTTTGGAAAGCCTGTTTCGGCCTTTAAGGCTCTTGGATCCATCCAGGTACCTCTTTCATTGGTTCGGCGTCGATTTCTTATTCTCAAGGGATTCTTATGTGGATTTTGAGCTGGGATAGCGAAGTTCATCGGATTGGCCGTGCTGGGTTCGTCGAAATATTGGATTTTTTTTTCCATCTGAGTTTTGGCTGTTGGTGCTTAGTTCTTAAGAACTTGATCTCTGAGTTTTGAGGTTCAGGGATGTCTCCTCTGAAGATTTGCTGATTTTTGCCTAGGGGCTGAGATCAGTTCAAGAGCTCTGGTTGTGGGTTCTGTTCACTGAATAGAATTACAAAATGGGATACGTTCGAATCATCGAGGAGTTTATTTAGTGTAATTTGAAGATACTGTTGTAGGATTATGTGGAGTTGGTAGCATCATTGACACTGTTTTTCTTGAGTTTGGGTGGATCTGCTTCTTTAGTTCTCACAATGCGGTCTGCGGATAATTCTGGCCCCTCTTCACCTTTTGCATCATTAGGCCGCTCGATTTTCAGCCTTCGGCGGGACCAGATCCATTCAGCAGGGACGAATCCCAATTCTGAAAGCTTGCTGCACTCCACTCTCGAATCGTTCCAAAAGAATGTCACGAATCGGTTCCATGACTTATCAAGCGTTAGCAATGATGAGTTGCTCTCCATTGCTTGGGTTCACAAGCTCTTGGACGCATTTATCTGCTCCCAGGATGAATTTAAGCTTATACTGTTTAGTAATAAGGAGGTCTTGGCAAAACACCCCATGGACCGAATGGTGAATGAGTTCTCTGAGAAGAATGTCAAAGCCCTTGATATTTGCAATGCTACTCGAGATGGGATTGAGAAGGTCCGGCTGTGGCACAAGCATTTGGACATAGTTATGAGTGCATTGGACTCAAGCCGAAGGACAGTGGCTGAGGGCCAGTTCCGCCGAGCCCACAAGGCTCTAGTGGATCTCACTCTTGAAATGCTCGAGGAGAAAGACTCTGGTTCGGTTTCAGTGCTGTCCCATAGGAATCGGTCCTTTGGGCGTCACAGCGCAAACAAAGACCATCACCAGCACCATCATCAGAGACCAGGGCACTCCCGGTCTCTCTCGTGGAGCGTATCCCATTCATGGTCTGCTGCTAGGCAACTCCAGTTGATCTCCCACGGCTTACTGCCGCCTCGTGGGAGTGATATTATTGCAACCAGTGGACTTGTAGTTCCCCTTTTCACTATAAGCTCTCTGCTGGCTTTCGTGCTTTGGGCCCTTGTGGCTGCGATCCCTTGCCAAGACAGGGGGCTCAATATCCACTTCTCAGTTCCGAGGAACTTCCGATGGGCTGGTTCAGTCCAGTCTCTCCACGACCGAATTTTGGAGGAGTCCAAGAAGAGGGATCGCAGGAATGCCAATGGACTGTTGAAGGAGATCCATCAGATGGAGAAGTGCACAGAACACCTGATGAACTTGGTTGACTCGGTCCATTTCCCCTTGACAGAAGAACAGAAGATTGAAATCGAACACGAAGTGGAAGAGCTAGGCTTTGTCAGTGAAGCTCTTAGGAATGGGTTGGAGCCATTGGAGCGGCAGGTGAGGGAAGTGTTCCATAGGATCATGAACTGTCGGACTGAGGGACTTGAGGTCTTACGCAGGGCTAGTGGCATTGAGTAACCAATCGACATTTGAAAGTGGACCTAGGATGGGGAAAAAGGCTTGTTGAAGGATTAGTTGTCAATACGTCTGCTAGGAGAGGAAACACAGAGAGGGTATGATACATCTACACTAATTTATCATCAAGTTATGTACTTCACTGCGTTTTGCTTTGATGCTCAATTCCCTGTTGGTCCTTACAACTGTGGCTCGCGTGTTAGAATTGCATGTTTCCTATATTGGCTTTCGTATCACCGATGGGAAGAACTCTAGACAAACATACGACACTATCCGATGCAATTCTTCTCTCAATGAACGTATACGGAATTTTCAGCACTTTGGAATCTCTTTTCGGCCGATTACTTTGGAATATTTGATCCAAGCACAGGCATCCCATTCTCTGCTTTGTGCAGGCGAACTGGATTCCCAGTCGCAGATCTGACAGAACAAAAGGAAGACAGATACGTCCTTAAGGCGATAGAATGATGGTCATGTACTGAATGGTGCCGGAATGTGCGCATGAGGGGCTCGTCGGCCCGGAACGATGATGAAAGAACGGGGCCATTAAATAATCATAGGCTCCACAGGTTGATGTGGCAGCTGAGTTGGCAGCCAGCTCGGCAAAATTCTCACCCAGCCCAAACATTGCTCTCTCTACTCCGACAGAAAAGAGAGTTATTAATTACTATTGATGCAATGGCTGTTGCATGGTTACTTGGTGAGATGGAAATTTTCAAAGATATAAAAGATAGTAAAAGATAAAGGAAAAGCATTAACGACAGTTGATCGTGATTTGGATGGAACCCACAATAACCGACGATCATAATCCGTTCGGTAGAATTTCTCGGTGACAGATTGGAAGAGAGAGAGAGAGAGAGAGAGAGCATTACTGCACTTGTTTTTCTCCACGAAGTATTATTTATTGCACTAATTTTTCACAGTTCTTAGGTGAAGTCAGCAAAGCACCATTGATCCTTAAAGCTTAAGCAACCAAAACTTAAAACAATCAGCAAAACAAGGGGAGACCCACAATAATAATGTCCAATCTGATCCTTGGCTCAAGCCTCTCTTGTCCATATGCAAAAGAATTATATATAATTGGCAAATTTCAGAGCCTTTTTCTTACTTTCAAGATCCAGTCCAACTCCATTTTGGAGGGGAGGACTCACCTCTTCCTCCACGAATCTCTTCAAGCATGAGAAGCCCTTCTATCACTGCTCTCTCATCCTTCATACCGTAAAAAAGTGCGAGAAGGAGAGAGTAAACTCACGGAAAAGTGAAGAACTCGGTCTTTCAGACACTCAATCCATCGAATCCACATTGCTTGTAGGTGAGGGACTGCTTGCTTGGGCTTATCACTATTGCACAGTCCACAGATACCTGTCCGCACAGCCACAGTGGATCAGATAATCAGCTCTACATACGACTGCATGCAAGAGGCCAGAAATGGGCATGTAACAGATTCTATTCATTTTTTTTCCTTTTTATCACCAACAGATTCTACTCTTTAGACAAACTAAAATACCTTCATTGTATCAGCAATGGAACTGACAATCGGAAAAGGTACAAGCTTTGGGACTGCATGATGTTCTGTTTTTAACTCAAGAAAGTTCTGTCCAGAAGAAAAACTGTTCTGAGCAAAATCTTTCAAGCTCATAAGCCACTTGGGATTGACGGATGCACTGCCTGTGCTTCTTTCATCTTTCTTAGGAGTTTCTTCATTTCAAGTTCTAGTCCTCCACTACTTTTCCTGGCCTGGGTATGAGAACTAACAGTTCTGTGAGAGCTAGACTGAAAATTTACCCACTAACGTGAGAGGTGAATATAACTTGGGAATGGTTAAAAAGATCCTCCCACCCACTAATTGCCAACTAAAATTCTTTCACATGGTACTCTAACCATTTAATTAGACGATTCCCACTCTTTACGCCTTCATAGAATTTGCTGCAATCGGATGGAATACTCATAAAGCAGCCAAGAGTAAAGAATCAGACAAGGATCCCCTAGGTTCAATCCTTGTGCGGTAATTTGGACAGGCAAGCCAGCAAAAATCATCTTCATGCCAGCTTGTCAACAACGGGGAAAGATCAAAGCAGACCATGCATCAATGGTCCAACCAACAGTATTTAACACAAATGCACTAAATATGCACAGTTGCAACCTGATAATTTACTGCAGGTCGGGACTGCTATTTCTCTAACATAATTTAATTTAAAAAGAAAAACAGAAAGGGAATAAAAGTGCTGACTAGGGGAACCTTCATGAAGAAGACGTACTCAGAGAGAGAGAGAGAGAGATCCAAAACTTAAGTAGTTGAGTCACTTGAGTCAGACATCGATGAAGCATCCAAGAAAGAACATCCAGCCTTTGTAAGACTTAATTAAGTTTGCCCACAGTCAGAATGTCCCCCTATGACTACAAAAAACACCAACTCCAATATAAAAAAAAAACGAAATGGGGCACACCAAGAAAAAGTACTTGCTATATAATATCACCTTCAACATGGATCTAGAAATTCTTCAATTCTTATCAGTGAAAATTTGTCCCTTTTATCCCCTTATTCCAATTACCTCTCTCTATACCCAGGTGTCTCTTTTTATAATCGAAAAAAGCATCAGATATCATTGAAAAAGTCGGTAACTTGCTCAAGGAAGGTGAGTTCAAGAACGAATGAATGTGTCAGTTACACGAAAAAAAAACAACATTAGAAAGCCATTAACCCGACGAAAGTGTCTCCTTTTCAATTCTTTCTACGAAAAATAAGAGATAAAAAGAGGACAACAGAGATTTGATGGACAGGCACATGCAGGGTTATTTGGCAAGAAACAAGAGAGTACTCGAAGCAAACCCAGTGTTTTCGTCAAAAAAGACAAATGACCACACAGTTTGATGTCCCTTGAATGTTAAGAAATAAGAATTTCAAGAAAATTTGACTTCAGACAAAGGCAAAGACATTGCATGATGGCATTGAGCCCAGAGCGTGCGAAGAACGCAACCAAACAGAAATAAATGCAAATTTTATGCAGCCTACAAGCTTATCGACTCCGAGGAATCTGCATATAAAAAGGCCTGCCATTAATATTGCCACAGACTCACCTTGAAACTTCATTCACGCTAATTACTTGGTTTTCCGGTTTCTTAACCCGATAAGTTTCCTGCTATCAAAATCATCACCTTGTATGTATATTTATCTGACCCAAAGATCTGAAGAGGACTTCTAATTGGCCAGAGATGATCATATTGGGCAGCATCGGCCACGGACTACTGAGCGAACCATATTCGTGGAAGCCCTTAGACCCGACACAGTTGGCATGGTCCAGTTCTCCCAACTGCCTCAGTATAGCAGGCAACGGAAGTAATGAGCGGCATACGTTAGGACCGAAAAAGGAGGCTCGCTCGATTTCTGTCCGTGTCTTTCTCTCTCCCATTGACAACTAGAGAAATTACCGACATTTCAAGCGGAGAATCCTCACTAAGCTAAATTGAGATGGATCATGCGTGGGGAAGAAACAAAAAGAAACTAGAACGGTCTACCAAAGAAAGAAATTTTCAGTTCTAGATGGAGAAATTAGAGAGAGGAGGATGTGAAAATCAGTCTCATAGTTGGATGCAGACAAAGAGAAGCATACAAGTCAAAAGAGCTCAAACTAGCAAATTCATCCAAGCAACACCAAGATTTAGATGTCGAGATCTAGCAAATATGCACGCTAGAATGGGAAACTATTTAGCTTACCTGAACACCCGGGGTGTCTACATTCAGGACCCGTATCTTTGCACCCACATCGCCCAGCACCCGGAGCTCAACTCGGTCGTTCAATGAGGCATCCTTGATCAAATCCGCAGCGTCCGCCTGCATCAGGCTCACCCGATTCACCACGATCGTGGCTTCCACCTGATCCCAGCAGGACGCTTAGTCGGTGGAAATGAATCCGTAAATGGAAGCTAGAAAGACTAACATTTCCATGACCATTAAGTCTCAACAATTGGCTGCACCACTGAGACGAGAAATTAATGTTTGAAGTTGCTAATATAATTCCTTGACAACATGTTCATAAGCATAATTTCCCATAAGAGCAACATTAGTGTTGTCATCTGAAGGTTTAGTAAGAAATCCCACCAGGTATGGTGTTTGGAGAGCTTCGACAACGGTGACATATTTAGTGATGAAGACATAGTTGTGTTGTGTCGTTAGACTCTTTAAAGATGATTACTGATACCCACCTGTCTTTGGCTGTGGGCCTCCTGGTAAAACCCAGGAACAGAGGCTTTACCCAATGGGATCCCCTTGTACATGACAGTAAACCTGGACTCGCCGTACCTGATCCCCACCTTGTTGGGGTTCACCGCCAGAAACAGCATCCGTATGTTCAATGACAGCTCCGCGGACGACGGTGTCGCAGCTACGGCGGAGTCCGCGGCGGTGGTGGAGGCGGGGTTGATACCCATGTACTGTACCCCGACCTGCTGCAGGTCGAACTGGGGCTTCTTGGGCTTCACAGCGAGGAGGACCACGAGGACCGCCGCTATAACTAGCAGAGCTAGGAAGGAGAGGAGCAAGAAGAGGCAGCAGCAGCACCCCTTGAGCGAGGCCGACGAGGAGGGCGAGGAGGAGTAGTAGCGCTGGCGCTGGTAGAAGGACGGCGGCGGCCATTGGTCACCGTCGGACCTGGTTGTCATAACAATCGTTTAGGGGTTATTTCTGGATATTCGCGGGAAGATCCCGTTCCTCGCTTCCCCAGCTCACTCACCCTCTCAACAGTGAACAGCGTGGCCGACTCCAAGACTTTTCGCACGGACCCAAACTGACCGCTTTGGGCTTTTCTTACCCAGAGAGAGAGAGCGGGCAGGTTGCTTAAGAGATGAATAAAGGGTAAATGTGAGTGAACCCAGGAAAGCGGAAGTGGGGAGGTTGTTGGTGGGCGTGGTGGAGGAGAGAGATCTCCCTGACACCCCCCACTCTCTCTCTCTCTCTCTCTCTCTCTCTCTCTCTGCTCTGTCTTTTGTTTTCGCCTGCGGAGGCAAACGGTGACCATTTATTTACGTTCGCCCCTCTTTCAGTCTTAACGGGTCATTGCTGCCATTGGAGCTGACCACGTGCCAAACCTTTGGATAATCAGAATGCCTTAATGTGCATTATTATAATTTAATATACCTCTTACTTAAGTAAATGCCTCGTAGCATGTAACTCTTATGAATGAAAGAAATTATAATTAAAAAAAGTTTATCTTTATAAATTTATTTAACTTAAAATTAAATTAATATTGAAAAAAACACCTAAACATATTAGATTTGAGTTCTTCGTGGATTTTATTATGTTCCTTAATATACGACAAATTTCTGATACGGTTGCAAATGCTACAGAGCATATTAATAAGGATGGATTTAAGGGTACACAAGAAGGGTGGTCGCTAATGTATTATATATATATATATATATATTTGTAAAAGTATCATGACATGTAAGATTTGTGTACTAACTAAGAAAGGAGACGCTAAGCCAGAACCGAAATGAAAAGCCCATAGGCATTACTCATGGGCCTACGTGCACTTCGAGGCCCATGTAAGCAAAAGGCCCATTCGGCCCATCCACAAACCCTCGAGACTGTTAGTCAGTCGTCTTCGCTGCTGGCATCCATCCCCGTGAGCACCTTGCTTTTATAGCCTCCGTCTGCCTCTCGTGATCTCGCCTCCTCTCGTGTCTCATTCTTAGTGACCCCCGGAGATCTACTGACTGCAGCTTCTTCCTCTTTTTTCGCTGCTCTGTCACCTTCCCGGCTGAAGTGAAGAGAGGGTGAGGGTCTTCGTTTCAAGGTTCTGTCAAATTTCTGGAGTTCTTTTGCTGTCCCTACCGATTAGCGGATTGGTTGTTTTGCCTGTGATATACTCATTGCAGAGCTGTTGGATTGTAGCGGCTTACAGAAGCTTGGAGGTGCTTGCGTAAAAGATGCCGAAGTCTAAGAGGAACAGACCAGGTATGTTTCTTCTTTTCAGCACATAAGTCTCGTCCGGTGGACAGAGGATTCATGATTTCATGGAGAAACGGTCCACGTTTGATGCTTGAGAACAAAATCAGGAAGTAAATCAGCTCAGGCATTTCTCGAGGAAGTCTTGGTTTATGTTTCTGTGATCAAATTCCGGCTTTTATTTTATTTTTTATTTGCCTTCAATCGAATCTCTGTGGACAATTCGGTTTTCCGCTTGTCCAACGTGTTACATGTAAAGATATATCACTGCAAGAGGGTGGTTTGTACTCGGAAAGGTGGATTCTTGACGGTGATCTACGGAAATTTGTCGTATAGCTTGCATTTATTGATTATGAAATTTGACGTATCATGTGCTGAGTGATGTCTCTGGAAAAATTATCCGAAAGCAATACACTTTCCAGATTTCTTTTGAAATTTTCCATGAAAAAAATATCTGGAGGATGTATACAATCAAGGGCTTCCTTAGAGGGCGTTTGGGAAGTTGGGCCACACATCTGACTGGACATTACAACCTAATTGATCCTATTCAGTATGAAGTATGACTATTCAGTCTATTCTGAGGAATGAAGTGAGGGAAGTAACCATCGAATAATTTGCAGTTACATTGTCGAAGACGAAGAAGAAGGGGAGGGAGCATAAAGAATCGATTGTGAACTCCATGAGGGAGGCAGTGGATCGATACAATGCTATTTATGTGTTCTCTTTTGAGAACATGAGAAACCTAAAGTTTAAGGAATTCAAGGAGCAGCTCAAATCCTCCAGCAGGTTATTTCAGATGCCGCTTCATCTTGTTCTTGTTTTCCTTCTTTTGAAATACCATGTCTGGTTTTTTAGCCTATAGATCATCAAATAAATTAGTCAATAATCTATTCCCATGGCCTGGATGGATCTGTGACTTTTGAGAGCTTATAGGAAGAACTCCTTGTCCTGTTATTTTTTGTAAATTTTGTTGATGAATGGTAATTATAAATCTTTGCAGGTTCTTCCTTGGGTCAAATAAAGTTATGCAGATTGCTTTGGGTCGGTCTGTCGCCGACGAGATTAGACCTAGACTCCATAAGGTTTCAAAGGTATTTTCTCGTTCTAGACTTTCTAGGTCATTCTGACTGGAGTTTTATGTTTCTTATGGTGCACATTTGATTACTGACTACCTCCAGATTTTGCGTGGAAATACGGGACTTTTCCTTACTAATTTACCGAATGAAGAGGTACAGAGGTGAGCATGTCTTTAGTAACAAAAGCTACAAAATGCCTTTCCATACTTGATCCTTCCATTTCCATATTCAGCTGTTTGTTGTTCTCGTATTAAAGCATCTTAGTTTCTCAAAGAGTGCCAGTTTTAGTGCCATTGTGTTGATTATCACCTCAAGACTGACCAAAATTCATCTTAAATAGGAAGTAATTAAATGTGTTGCTTAGAGAATATCTTATGCCTCCTGTCAGATCTCTTTTTCCTAATGGACAATCAGTCACACACCCCTATATTGAATGCCTTGATTTGGTATTAACCTTGAAACCAACCTGTGGCAGATTATTCAACGAGTTTGAAGAATGTGACTTTGCCAGGACAGGTAGCATTGCAACAGAGAAGGTAAGGGTACCCTTTCTAAATCACTTTCTGATCTAGGTGTGAATTTATTGCAAAATGAGTGGTGGAAAACCTCTCAGATGGAAAGTTTGTACATGCTATCACTATTTTCTGTCAAACAACACAGTATGCTGGAGTAGCCTTATGCGAATTTATCTGATAAATTTTAAGGTGGAGGTCAAGGAAGGTCCTCTAGACTTCACCCATGAGATGGAGCCCTTCTTACGTCAGCAAGGGATGCCTGTTCGATTGAACCAAGGTGTCAATGACTTTTAACCTTTTCCTGCTGGCTATTTCTGATCGAACACAGATGCACTAACTTTCAGGATTCCATGGATTTACAGGTGTAGTGGAGCTTGTTTCAGATTTTGTTGTTTGTGAAGAAGGAAAACCCTTGTCACCAGAGTCTGCTAGGATACTGGTACAGTGATCTTGGTGATTGTTGGCAATTTCGCTATTTCTCAATACTGTATTTCAAGGCTAGACGTTTAAAACTTCCATGCTGTTTTTGCAGAGGTTGTTGGGAGTTCGGATGGCTACCTTCAAGCTTCACTTGATATGCAGGTGGAGCCCTGAGGATTTTGAGCTTTACACTGAGGGGCTTGATGACTCCGATGTGGAATCATCATAGAAGTTTTTGTCCATGCTGCAATTGTCTGAAGTTGAAATGTTTCATATCTGGCACTGAAACCCAGGTCTTACATCTTGACAGTCGTGTGTGATATAACATCATGAGTTGATTTTGATCTTACTGTGTCATCCTGTTCTGACAGCGTCAGTTCTGTTATGTGGGAGTTCTGTATGTCTTGATTTATTATTGTTTTGGTCGAGTTGGCCATTCTTGACGTGACCAAGTTCTAGTAGAAATACATGTTACTAGGCAAACATGGTCTTTGCCAACTTAGTAATGGTTTCTGTTGTTAATGCAAAAAACATGAATAGACATATCAAACCATAGTTGAGAATGCCATTTTTGGCCAACATAATTGAGAATACTTGGCATATAATACATCAATGACTTATAAAAACAAACCTTCTCGAGGAAAATCAGGCAGGCGAAAATCCGTTGTGTATTTTTTAGATCACGTTGAAATTGGATCTTCATATTATACACAATGCATTGTTGAAAAATTCGGTCAGTCGATGTTCAGACATTTGTGAGTCGTATCCATCATGATCAACAGAAGCATGAGAGTATTTTTGAAGGAAGTAGCTGCTCTACCTCCTAATGATTGAATGGAATGGTTGATTATATTTTGCCCAGCGACAGCATGAGGATGCTGGTGAAGCACAAGGTGGATATTTCCGGAACAATAGTTGGCCAGTAGAACATTCCATAGGTACCATTTTGCGAACTCTCAATGGGAAATTTTGTGTTCATGATCAGAAGTAACTATCATTAGTTCTGTTCTATAGGCAATCTAACAATTTGTGCGAGCGCTACATACAAATGGAGCGATGGTCACATATCAACACAATCTTAAAGGATCAATCTAATTCCAACTTCTTGTTCAACCTCCGGATTCACAAGCTGCTACCACAGTTAAACACCTTTCCAGAATGAAAACCGAGAGAACTGTGACAGAAGAGACTCAACAGATCGTGTTGGTGCCACCCGACTCTGTGCTGATGTCTCTTTTGAAGAAGATCCAATCTCAGGATCCCGCCAGAACTTGATTATGTGGAGACTCTCTTCCTCTGTCGATCTCTGGACTACTATTCTAGATGCATAGCCTTTGTCCCTCATTCCAAGACATATCTGAGAGGGATTATTTGCTGTGAGAGTGACAAGGTACAACCAGCCCCTTTCGGACAAAATGGTGTCAGCAACAGGAAGTATCCGATCAATAACTGCACGGCCATCTTCACCTCCTGCCCATGCCGAGGTAATCCCTGCCTGGCCCACTTCATCCTCAGGGGTTGGGACATAAGGTGGGTTCACAACCATAACATCAACCAATCCTTCGAGACGTTTCTCAAGCCCTGACACGATGTCTGTGTTTATCAACTCTGCATCAACGCCATGTGCTTCTAAAGTCTCTTGAGTGACCCTCACCGCATGAGGATTCATGTCGGTGGCAAGATAGTATATGTTGGGGATTTCCTCCTTAAGCATAAGGGCTAGGGAAGTGATCACATAACCACTGCCACATCCTACTTCAACGCAAATAAATGGCTTATGTTCCAAGATATTAGTCCGATCGGCAAGCAGGGCATCAACTAGGGCAAATGAATCGTCACATGGTTCATAAACTTCTGGATGTGAGCTCACAAGGCGGATCTGGGCAGTCCTATAGGACATTTTTCGGAACCTAATTCATGCAAGGAAAAAAAGGCTCAGGTATTATCAGCTTAAAGCTAATAAAGCAGGACAGATGAATGCTTTTGTGCAAGTTTAGGAATCTGAAAGAATGTTCCAGTATTGTAGAAAAGAGAATATCCATTTGCAGAATATTATTAACCAGCATAAAAATGAGTTGGGTAAGATAAAAATAGCTCTCGTACATCAACAGAGGCAAAGATGCAAGAACTATCTATAAGATCCAGAGACCCATGTCTAGTGCACAAAACCTAGCATAGCTGGAAGTATTTGAGCAGATAATTAGGTGCACAGTGGAATGAATGGACATAAATAAAAAGTTGAGCAAACTCTCAATTTTATAGACCCACATTTATTTTTCCAAAATGAAAAAAACCTGAACTCCATTTAAGATGATACATCGAACTCTTCCACTGCTTCAAAATTCAATCCAGTACTCAACTTTATTCCAACCGGACCAGCTGGTTTAAAGCATATGGTCATTATGTTATCAACGATAGGCAGTAGTCTAATCATATCTAGACGAGGCACTGTTTCTATAACATGATATGCTTTGGCCTCCTGAGATGCTCAACCAGCAAGACTAAGCAATTTCTCAAACACTTTGCATGTCTGCCCATGAATGCAATCCTTTTGCAACATTAAGCATCCACATTCTTGCATCTGTACATATTATTCTCAAACACGTGAATAACGAAACCTAACCTAAACCATTCGTTGGCTCCATCTTGAAATGCAATCAGAAATGATCAGCTCGGTGATTATAACAGAGTTACCTTCTGTTGTGTACAGCTAAAATTGAAAATATGGTCGTAATCAGCGCACAAGAGGTCGCAAGCCCGCCTAATCAATCTCAAAGCTCCCCAACTTTGCTGCTCCAGTGTAGACTGTACGATTGCCTCAGATGATTGATTTCGTCCCGCAGTCCCTCACGAAGAGATCAATCGCTCGCTCCAATGTCCTGAAAGATTGAAGAATCCGCTTAGGACGGTCGAAGAAGGAATAGGAGCCAAAGGAAGGGGGAAATGATTTTTTTTTTCTCAAAGACGATCGTCGCTGTCAGAGCGGCCTACAATCTAACTCGATAATACAGACGCAGAATCAAGAACCTTCACTCGACAGGAACAACAGCTAAACCTCCATTGCCAAAACGTCATCAGATCATCGCTCGCTACGCTCTCGATAGCATAAGAGAAGGGGTGGGGGGCCTGCAGGTGTGAGTGTGGGGTCGAAGCCTGAGAGAGACGAGAGAGACTGCTGAATGGAGATATAAGGAAGAAGAAAATGGAGATGAACAAATTTGGGCCGCCCCGAACACTTATGGGCTTTCGGTCCATCCATTCCTCGCTATAACTTGGGATGTTTTACATTTTGGCCCCTGCATTTTTGCCTCTGGACCACTTTGATCCTCCTTTTGGATATCACCCTTTCTCACCATTCACACCAATTTCCTTACTCCATCAGCAAGATACTAAAACTTCATATAAAATTCCCCACACAATAATGCTAACTTGCCCACACACCATCGCAAGTTCACATCAACTCTCAATGAGAACAAGAGAAGGATATAGTATAATAAATTTGTGGAAATTTAATGCAATATGTGATGTTTAACTATGATATCAGGTCATGTTTTGCATCAATAGGCAAAATTAAACCATTTGTTTGCCGCAGTTGCTTTTGTCAAAGATGTGCATCCTATGGGTCTCTACTTCTGTTCTCGATAATGCACAAACATAAGACCAAGCGTGCTATTTGCCTAAAACACAAATTCAGGGGGAAATTTTAAATTTATTTAAAGTTTAAGGGGTGGGGGAAGAAAAAGAAATGGGACAAAAATTGGAGATAATTAGTAATTAAAATTAAATATAATGGGCGGATGTTGTTCGTCGGAGGTGGTCTTCGTCGGCCATGGTGGAGGAGGATAGGTGGATGAGCTGCCGAGGAAGGAGTGTCTGAGCTCACCGAGCTCGCCTGAAGGTCTGCATGATCAGGATGGGATCGGCTGCTAGCTCCATCCCTCCCCACCACCCATTTCTCGGCTTCGGTGTACGTGAGGTTGGCGCCGGCGGCAACTCGGCTGTCCACGTCATTAAAGCCGCCTCTTCTATCCGCCTCTGCCTCCACATCCGCTCTCTCCTTCTGTCCTCTTTCAAAGTGCGGTGCCCCTCTTTCACTTTCGTTGCTATCAAAATCTGAGGTTGAGCTGCAAATTTTCATTTTCTTTTTTGCCTTTCTTACAATTCCCAACAAATGAGGTTTAATCGATGTTATGGTGAAGCTTTTATTGGCTTGACAGCTGCCCTGCTGGGAACATAAGCTTCTTGTTCGAGATTAATGTAGGTGTCCTGTTTCGTACTATTCCGACCATACATTGGTGTTTATGGAAGCAAGTTGTTTTCTTGCGGCTCGCTGCTTCTACTTAGGCGCAGCGAGTATTTTGTAGTGGTCATTTCTTGTCGATGGATCAAGGGTTTGGTCTCTAACAATGGAAATAACTTTGTGAAGTATAAGTGAGAGAACAAAATTGAGAAAAACTTATCTGCTCAGTTTCTTTTTATGTTCTTTGATATTTGTTATACGTTCAGGGAAAGATAGACATAGCACTTGAAGATGCGTCAGATGAGCATGTTTTAATTTGTTGATGGCATTGCATCGGTGAATTGATTCCACTTCTTGATTTTTGGAAATAATGATCTGCAAGATCAATTTTATCACGCACATAAATTTAGAGAGAGAGAGCTAGTTACATTGTCCTTGAATTTTGTTAATTCGTATATCTCTTCATCTGGGCAATTCGCTGATAGTTCATTGATATGGTTTTTGGTTGCATTTGACTTGCGGATTTCTACTTCTGCTACTGATGGTGCTGTAAAAACAGAAATTCATCCGTCTCAATCATGTGCCTAGATTGAAGGATGCCTGCTGTGAAAAGGCTGTGAACCTTAATGGGATCGACTTTCTTCAATCTTCAAGGGATGCAATCTTTTGCTCATGTACATCATTTTTCAATTTCTCTGGCGGGGGAGAAGGCAAAAATAAGGAAATGCCCTACTCCAAATCATCTTCAAGAAATTCATCTAGTCGAAGACAGTGGACCAACGTCATTCTCGTCCTTAATGTCTTGTGGGTACTACTGCTATCTACTAAAACATTAGAAAGCAAATGATGATTTGATAAAGGACAGGCTTTTGTAGTTTCAGCTCCAAATGTGTTGTAGCCTATATTCCATGCATTTAGACAAACCACAGGAAAATATTGAGTTTCTTCCTTTCCTATTTCACAACAGTAGCTGGTTCTTGTAGCACAGCTATTGAACTTTGAGATAGTCAGTTCCTTTTTCCTTTTGTCAAAGCTTCTGATGCTGTTTGCAGAATATATATTGGGCAACTTGCAACTCAAGGAAAGCTGATGTTGTGGGGAGCTAAGGTTAAGAGTTGGACAATGTTAAAGCAGACTCTTTCTTTGTACAATTTTCATCTCCCATACATTTATCTTGCAGGTTATTTAGATTTTGCCTTTTGTGCAGATTAATAGTCTTATTGACAAAGGGCAAGTCTGGAGGCTAGTCACATCTTCCTTCCTTCATGCAAATGCTGTTCACCTCTTGGTCTGGCCTAGTTGTAACTTCTGGAATTTTCATATCATCTTCAGCCTTCTTTTCAGCTCTTCTGAGAATTTCTATTCCCTGTCAGATCAACTGTTACTCTTTGAACTCGGTTGGTCATAGTGTTGAGACTATCAGCGGCCCGAGAAGATTTTTAGCAGTTTACTTCACCTCTGCAATTGCAAGTAATGATCATCCATATTCTAACCATCTGCATGATTTATGTCAAGTGCTGGCTGCTCTTCTAATGATTTTGAGAATTGCAGGTTCTGCAATGAGTTATTGGCTGAGCAAAGCGCCTGCAGTCGGTGCATCAGGAGCGATATTTGGACTAGTGAGTTCCCTTGAAGTCCACTCATGCCCTAGTACATAGCTGGTTATCTGCCTGTGGATCCAGAAGTTTCACTCATATAAGATATATTCAAAGTTAAAAAGCTTTTCAGTCAAGATCTGTTAAAATCATCAATGCTTCAAAAGTCATTCTTTTTGATGTAGCATCACTAAGCTTTGGTGATCTGTATAGGTTGGTTCTGTTGCTGTGTTTGCTATGAGGCACAGGGGCTTGATTGGAGGTGCTGAAGAAGATCTAAAGCGCATAGCAAACGTTATTATCTTAAATATGGTAAGTCATCTGATAATTCTCTCCTTCTAGCTTCTCATGAACAACAAGTTCTTTTGATGACGTTCATCTATCTCAACTTATGTGACATAGTATAGCCAATAAAATACCGAATTTGATGCTGAAACAAGTACATCTCTCAGACTAAGACTTATTCAATTGATGTAGATGAAATTTCCTCTTGTAGGTTATTGGGCTTACGTCCAGAGATATAGATAACTGGGGACATGTAAGTATCATCTGCAACCCCCATTCCTTTCTAGCTTTCTCCATGTAATTACTTTGGCAGCAGCATAGTCATGCTGCAAGTGTTGATGGAAATGGAAACATTTTCAAGGCTGAGCAGAAAAAGGTTTTGTAGGAATAGATTCCTTCAAGTTGTGAAACTATCGCTGTATCAGAGTAATATGTCACTTGTTCGATCTGTTTCATGATTTTGATGTCTCTTAATTGTTTGATAGTTGCATTGTCCACTTCTTCTCTTTGATTAGTGATGGTCCAGTCAGTCATTGTTGTTCTTTCTCATTTTTTTCCTTATTTGTGACATAGTTGGGAGGCTTTCTTGGGGGAGCTGTAGCATCATGGCTCATAGGTCCTGCTTGGAAATATGATTCCATGTCCATTGATGGTCGAACGATCTTTACCGACAGGGCGCCCATATTTTTCATCATCAAGGGGAGGAACAGAGGACCAAGAAGATAAAGCTCTGAGTCCCATATTCGCCCTTGGCATCCCTTTCACCCCTCTATTGACATAGATGATGTGCATTCTGCGACCAACAGTTTGGTATGTATTAGTATTAGAAACTGTCAAGCTGTTTGCAATTATTCTGCCTACTTAATGGAGAGGGACCTTAAACTGCCAAGGCAGAAGAACAAACAATTCCAACTCATAAGGAGTTGTGGCTCTTCTCGGACCTTGGAAGTTGGAACGTTGAACAGCTGCCAAGCAGAAAAGAGATATATATATATATATATATATATCTGTGTGCAATGATACTTCCGGGTCATGACTTTCTGTAGCATCATACCGTGGAGGGTCATCTTAAGAGGAAGATGCCTTTCATGAATCATAAAAGGCAAAAGCAGTAATCTGAAAGGGAGAGCTTAGCACTCAGTTGTATGCACTAATTTTTGATACCTTGCACGGATCAGCTCTCACAACATCGGCATGTATCTGCTAGACAGCATTTCAGATGTCAAAAGGAACTCTACACTGTTTGACATTTGCTTCCCCTTTGAAACCTGCAACCTTAGTCTCACATAAACATTTGACATCTTCTTTATCGCCATGGAAACCTTAGGGCATATGTACACCTTTCGCCTGCCACGGTTCTGGGTTAGACTAGAAATCCTCGATTCACATAAAGATTCTTTCTAATTCCTTACTGGAGAGAAGCAAAGTTACAGAACCCATTAGAGGGTGAGAATTGAGGAGGAGAAATTGGCCGTATAGAGGACGGAGATTCTCTTGATCCCCTCTCGGCATATATACGATCAAGTACTGTAAACTGATTAGCAACACTACGTCTTATCCAGAATAAAACCTTATCGTTTCAACATTGGTCTGATCAAATTTTATAGATCCGATTCTACGGGAGTCTGCCGAGAGTTACAGATCCGACGTGGGGATACGACAGTTTGCTTCTGGTAATCATTTTTCTGTAAATTTGAGGAACGATGTGCTTGCTGCTTCGACAATTGTCCTTTTGCCTTCATGGAGCCAAATAAGGATTAACTCCATCACAGAGGACTTATCAAAAGACGGCAGAAAATTTTCGAATTTCTGTGGGCAAATACTGGTACTGAGTGTTCATTCTGTACTAACAACTGAAGCACCAAAGTCTTCTTCTAAGAAACTAATCAGAATTTAAAAAAAAAAAGACACTAAAAGTTCAGAATGTTTAAAATGGAGAAAGGGGACTTTTTGCAGTTGCTATCATCTTGAAGCCAAGAACAGAGGATCCTGCATTTGATTCTCGTCACCGGAAATTCATGTTACCCTTATTCCCCTCTTCTTCTCATAGAGGATTAAGGTATCTATGCCAAACAGTAAAATTTTAGATAAGTTTCTTCTTTTGAAAGAATCGCTTCAAGTGCCACAACTGCAAACCTGAGACAATAATGCATACGCCCAAGGACATGATACTGAACCAAGCAACTCTAGCATTTGTTCTTTCACTCACAATCCTCATCTCGGCTTCTCTGCAAGTGTTATCCCCACCACACAACAAGAAGAAGACTGATATGAGCATGGCCTGTTAATGGAGTTCAAGAAAAAGTTTGGAGTTGACACAAGGAAAAACCACGAGGATTACCTGCTCCGGAGATAGAGTAGGTTTCCATGGATGGCATCCACCGCACCCTCAAGCTTCCGAAGCTCAAGTTCCACACCCTTCAATGGACAGGATAGTTCGATCACCCACAAAACCAAGAAAAGCAGTAAATGAAGGAATTTAAATTGCACAGCTGCTGAAACAGAAAGCCTTACAAATTTTCAACCACAATCTTTTTCTGATCTGAACAATCCTTAATATCATAAATTAGGTCACAACTCTTGAGATTAACACTGTTAGATGTGCCTTCACCATAAATTGTTCCAGAAATTTTTTAATAGCTTTGTTTTTAGGATGAAAATAAAACCACTTCTTAACATAATATACAGATCAAAGTTTTGATTCTGTGACCTTTTTTTGGGCCACATTCTGTCTCTTAATTATGCCATAAGTCATTCTACAGGACCACCAACATAGACCAGAAATTTCACTTTGTCCAATCTTAGCACTGCAAAGATAATTTATCTTGGCAATATTGACATAGCAAAAGGATAAATAAGCAAATTAGAATCAGAAGAGATGAAATCCCATTTGTTTAACCAAGCCCATCATAGCAATTTTTGAAGATATAATAATTATCATTGCTTAAATAACTGTATCTTTTAGGTCAAAATTAATGTAGATAGCATGTACTGATGCCTAACCTCTATCTTCTCCTTCTTTGCAACTGACTCCCAATCTTTTGCTGCAATCCCAATCTTCCACTCAAGGTTAACACTCACTTCACTTCCTCGATGTTGGTTGTCAACCCAAAAGCATGCCAAATAGGTGCCAGCTTCGTCGCTAGTAAATGCAAATTGGCCATGTGTCACATTCTCCTTGTGATGAAGGTTGTTTCCAAATGGTGATGTGACCTATAAAAGTAGCCACTAGTTAGATCATTGATAGGATGAGGAACAAAATGATAGAGTTGTCAACAATCTTCTCTAGAGGTTCACAGTGTATTCTTGAGAAACTACAATATATATACTTTGATGCAGACTAAGAATGAAAAGTTCTTTGGGCAAAGGATATTATAGTGTGGGAAGAAAATGGGGGAAGAAAAGAAAGAAGGCAGCCACCACATGATAAAAAGATGTGCTTCTATACTTCAATGGGTTATAGTTTTACTGTTTAGCATCTTAACAGCCCCATCTAACAAGACCATTACAAGTCACATACTATTAATCCCTCCAAGAAACTCCAGAAACTGACTGAGAAAAGAAATCGACAGGAAAGTTTAGAATCAGGTAATAAAGAAAATCATTTATTTCCAGAGCACAGAGTCAGTTAATGGTAGTTAATCAACATTTTGAGAGTACTACATCTGATAATGGCAAACATCACTATGGCTCTGCTCTTGGTATACCAAAAAACAAGGACTTTGCTTTGCTTCTGAAAAGAGAAAAGCAGCAATTGCAAAGCACAGAAGAATTCTACAAAGAGAGTTTTTATTTTTAAGAGAAGTTATGACAAATGATAGAACCAAATGTTTTTCATCATCACCAACAGGGTTAGTTAAGATGGTTTCGTGCACGGAGAAAATCCATGCTCGGCAGAATTTTACCCCGTATTGGACCAACCAAACTTGAATACAGATTAGTGAAATGCCCACTGAATTTATGAATACTAGGTGATACTAGGATTTAAAGGAAAAAAAACGTTTTTTTTCTCGTCTGGCACAGTATACGATGCTCATTGCAAACTTGAAAATGCACCAAAAAAGTAGCGCTTACCTTTGCACATGATTAACTGATTGCTTTTTCTTGCCCAAATCATGTCACAAGACACTTAAGGCATTCCTCAATCTAGTTTTTGCACAAAAAAAAAAAAGATTCGTCATTTTTATTTCAAAAACATCTAACTTGCCGATGCTATTCTCTCCAATAGACCAAACAAGCAAAGAAAACCATCCATAAACACCTTTCTCCCTTCAGTTCGCAAGAGACAACTTGGGTTTCCCTTGTTTTTAAGTCAATTGTCTTCTATTTCCCATAAGAATGTGCAAATTCCACCATTTTGAGCTGACAAATGAAATTGAAATTACACCATAACCAAACAACTGCAGAGTCCCGATCTTGCATGATCATCAAACTCAAAGTTCTACAAACATCAATCAGCTCATGCCATTCGATATTACAAAATCCCAAATTTCCCATCATGAAAAAGACTAAATCGGATGTACTCAAACATCTAACACAGATATCAGCAGTAAATGACGACGGTACAGAGATCTTACGCGCAAACATCCAATCATCCGGAAGCAAATCGTCTGGTTCAGCTCACCTTGACTGAGATGGTAGGATAGTGGGAGTGATCCTCTGGCACAACGATGTAATCGGCCAGAACGACCAGTTTGTGCTGGATTTCTTCTGACACGCACTTCGTCCCCGTTGTCGGCAAGGTCAGCCATATCCCCTCCGCCTCCTCCGCCACGAAATGAAACGTCAGCAACGCCGCGATCAGCGCAAGCACCGTTCCCAAGCTTGCCGGAGCTCTCCTCATCATCTCAAAGCCTCCCCTCTCCCGCCCTCGTCGACGGTCGACCTCTATAATTTGCCTTTTTCTAAAAAAAAAAAAGTGTTTGTTTTGAAAAGGTGACTGTGACTGTCCAATAGGATTTGCGGGGCCAAGGAAAGCCGAATTCTGATTGGTTTGATTTGGGAGTACTTAGAGTTTATATATATATATATATATAATTTTTGCATGGGAAAAATGGAAAATTAAATTAAAAAAAAAAAAAAACGAAGTAACATTTTGTCCTCAGTTAAGAGCCTACTTCCAATTTCATCCCCAAATAATTTTTTCTGACAAAATGATCCTTGTATTATATGCCTGTTGGCTGCTATGTCTTTCAAATCCCGAGAGCTTGGTTCTCACCTAACCTATCACTCTAGTCTCGACAACAAACCATACATAATACAACCCTTATGGCTTATCTCGTACATTAATTCTTACTCTGAGTTTAATTCTCTTGTACTCGACTCTAAGATCCATCTATGGATATCGTCATGTGTAAGGAATTATTCTTCTGACTGTTTCTCCATTCACCTCTTGGTTATCACTCTCCTGAAGCAGACAACCTGCGAAATGGCGGTGCGTCTAGAAAAACTGTGTTACTTATCTCATCTGTAAGGCAAAACATCTTAGTAGTTGTTCAATTGAATAACATCACATGTCATTTTGAGTTCTCGACGAGGCTCAGTATGAATATGTGTGAAAAAATAAGTATTAGATCCTCAGAGTGCAGACATGGGAGGGTGAGAGAGTTTGTGTATCAGATGCAAGACGAGATGTATCAGCATGGAGCAAAGCAGAATCCCCAAGCTAGAGGTGAAAGGTGTGAAGATGAGAATCATGGAAAGATTAGAGATGCAAGAAATTAGAGGCACATCATCTGTAACTAAAACATTTGCTTCTCAAATAGTGGGTGGAAAGTATGAGAAGGAAACACAAAATCACAATGGTTTGAAACCGGTTATAAGGCGACAGACATGGAGTTCCTGCATTTAAAAGATAACAACACATCACCTACAATTGTGAATCTTCTGCAACAGTGAAACCCAAAGGAGTGCTGCTTCCCACCTAGTAATCTAGTCCTCGAACATTGCAGAAATACATACTAATTAGAGACGTCAGTTCATTCTGTACTTTCGGATACGAATAGGATGACAACAGTTCCTCGTTGTAGATCAGCAGAGGCTATCATTTGCGAAATGAGATTACACCTTCTGCAGCAATCTCTTTCACCTCCAGTTTTCACAGTTTCAACTTCTTCAAACTTTCAACAAGTCCTATCTCTCCTGACATAAGCTATACAAGTAATTCAATTAGAGATTTGCCCATTAACTTACAACCTGAAAATCAAGGCTCTCAGAAAATATGGCAGCTGTTGAACGTAAAATGATCCAAAGTGATATATATCAGAGCTTGGTGCAACTAAACCTTTTTCTGACAGGGCATTACTCAATATGTTCAGAAAAGTGAGAAGATAAGTAACAATAGGTTCTGGAGCCCAGGATGCATTCATAAACAGCATACAGCATCTTGCCAAATGTACATAGAGAATGCAAACACCATCTTCCTTCCCACAAACTGATCATACTTAATATATAAGCATCACATTTCTACTCCTGACATCACAAGCCATTACCGCATTACTGGATACTGTTGGAGGGGATTACAGGGAACCACAAGCAACATCACCTGCCATTGATCCTGTCAATCACGCTGACAAGACCTTGCGTCCCAAGATGCCTATCTCCATTCGCCACCATTGCTGAAAATAACTGCTTGCCCAGTGCAGCCCCGGGAAGAACTGCAGCTGTCTCCTCTTCTCCCCCTTCAACAACATTGACGCCCATACCCATATCCTTAACCATGTACTCCGCAAATCCACCAGGTCTAAAATCTTTCACGATCATCCTCCCCCCGAACAGCTCCATTACCTTCGACCCTGCAGCCCCTCCACGAATCGCATCCATCCACTGCTGAACGTCAAGCCCTGCCCGTTCAGCGAACACCAGCCCTTCACTCAGCCCGAGCAAGTTAGCACCCACCACTATCTGATTCCCGATCTTGCTGCTCTGTCCACAGCCCGGTCCTCCCATGTAAGTGACTCTACCCATTAGCTCAAACAGAGGGGAAAGCCACTCTACAACTCCTCGATCCCCACCAGCAAGTATTGCAAGTTTTCCATCTTTAGCACCCATGTCACCGCCTGAAATACAGAGCACGCAATTACTACTACTTCACAACAAAACAAATCAAATCAAAGGGCCGATCACTAAGCTTAGAATTGCATCTAGTTGAATCTTAAAAACTTCCGTGCGATTGAAACTATACAATCGATCGTGGAGTACCTGTTAACATATTATTTCTAGTATATTTCACTTGGCTTGGACAAAAACACGTGCTTAAGATCAGATACTGCTAAAAGGTAAGAACTTCGCAGTACACGTGAAGTGGAATCTCAAGAGTTGACCTGACACAGGTGAATCGACAGCCCAGCAATCTTTCTCACGAGCGGCGGCGAAGATCTCACGCGCGAGGCCCGGGTGGCTACTGGTTGTGTCGACTATAACGCCACCGGGGTTCAGACCAGAGAGGATCCCACCCTCCTCCAAGACGACTGATCGGACGTCCGACGGGTGACCCACCATGGTGAAGACGACGTCGCTGCGCTGGGCGACCGCGCGGGGTGAGTCGACCAGGTAGGCCCCGCAGGAAGTCAGGGGGATGGCCTTGGAAGGGGTACGGGCGAAGACGGTTACTGAGTAGCCGGCGGAGAGGAGGCGGCCAGCCATGGCGGCGCCCATTACGCCGATGCCAATCCATCCGACCCGGGTCTGCGAGGTCGATATGGGCTTCGGGTAGGGAGTTTCCATGGTCGTGCCGAGACGAGCCACTTAACAGACGCTCTCAAGTCACTGACACTGATACTGATTTAATGGAATTAAACAGATAGATAAAATATTCACCCCCAAAAACTTAATGGGCCGAGCCGTAGTGGATGGGCCGATTTGGGCCCAATATCTGACCCAAAAGTTAAGGTTCACTCGCTAATAGAAAATTCCCTCGACTTGTCACGCTGTGGGGGACCGTATCAGAGTACATCAAGAAAGGTTCGTCACCAAGCCTCTCTCTTCACTGGAAGCAGAGTAGACGGAGCTCTACTTTTGCTGTGCAGCGGCGGGGCAATGATAAAGCATACACGCGTCGGTGGCTCTTCGGCGATACTGCATAGCTGGCTATAATCATGGCGGTGGGAGAATTCGGCTGATGGCTATCATAGGCCCCACTCCCCGGCCCTCTCGATTCCCTTCTCCCATTTCTTAATCCCAGCTCCCTGCACGGATCGCGCAACCCTAGGCGAAGCGTGGGGGTTCGGACCAATTATAAATTCTAGCCTGAACTATGATTTGCGTGGGCTCCCATGTGGAGTGGATTCGAGCAATCATTTCTCCCACCATTTCGACCATCCCCCTCCTCGGATGCTCTCTCCGGGTATGCTTTGCTCCACTTTAATTATGCACCTTAATTTCTCCAGAATTTGGAGCAATTCTATAAGATTTAGTTTTCCTTCAAGGTAGAGAAACTCGGGCTGCGTGGAAGAAACGCTGGTGGAAATGTGAAATGGCAACGTAATTTCGATTGGACCCGGCTCAGCCTCAGCCTCAGCCTCAGATTGCCTCGCAAGCTATTGTATTGACATGCTTTCTCGGCTATTTCTATAACAGGGCAAGAACTAGCGCTACTGATTCGATCTGGAAAGATAGAAAGTAGAACGGAAGGTTCCCAAAATCGTTTTGATTTGAAGTAGTTGAAGTTGAAGCTTTTAGAAAGCAAAGTACTTTGACTTTAAATGATGGGCTTCTTCTTCTTCTTCTTCTTCTTCTTTTTTTTAGTTTTCATTTGTACATATTCATTGACTGCACTTTGCTGCACTGTGAGCTGGGTCCTCGTGAACTTTGATGGAGTGAAGGTCTCGATTATGACTCTGATCCGAGTAAAAGTAACAACGTTAATGGTGGGGGCAAAGTGAAGAGAATTTAAAAATATTATCAAGCCATTTGACATTTAATAATGTTCATGGCTTTACCATGTTTTTGTGCTTTTGCAGGATTCTTTTCATATATAAGTGGCTGCAATATATACTGGAGAGCTGTGCTCAGGGTCTATAGCAAGGGAATTGAGACCTCATCATAAGACCAGACATGGGTAGCAATCTCAAGAACGCTATAGTAGCTCTCCTTGCCCCACTACCCTCCATAACTTTCTACCTCACGTTCCTCAAACACTATGAGGAAATAACCAGTGCTGGTGGTGAGGGTGGCAGGGACGGAAGTTTTGCTGCTCCTATGTGGGCATGGTGCTTTCACCACCCGCTCCTATTGGTTAATCTTCTCTTCTTCTTCAATGTCAATGTCCTCTTTTGGATCATCAGTCATCTCCAGAATAGCCATTGGGTTGGTTCCCTTCTCTCTCATTATTCTGTATATACAGTATCATTTGTCTTCTCTCTCTTCTTTCTAGCACTGAGAAGTTCCTTATTATGAACAAGTTCTAGTAGACGTGTAGGCTCAGTGTAAACTGCTAGTAATCTCCTCAAAGAGGAATCCTAGTTAAGCAAATTTTTTCTCATATATAAATATAAATGACCGAGGAATATTATTAGAGGCTTCTGTTTTGATTAGTAGTATATATACCCCATACCTTTCCTCCATTTATTTAATTTTGTTGCTCAATTGGAGTGCAGATGATAGATTTGTACTGGACAGTGATTCCAGTTATGCTGGTTCACTACTATGCCACTCACCCTTTGGCTCAATACAATGTGTGGAGGTCCAAGATAGTGATACTGCTGACATGGGTTTGGGCGATTAGGTTGACCCATAACTATCTCCGGCGGGAAAAGTGGCAGTGGGGAGCCAGAGAAGATTGGAGATTCACTGACATGCGAGCACAGTATGGCAAGAACTGGTGGTGGATCTCCTTCTTTGCCGTCTATGCCTCCCAGCAGGTGCTTTCACAAGCCCTTACACTGTCTGTTGGTAGAGGGAAGCCGAGTTATCTGGTTGAATTATGCGAAAAGTGTAATCATCTAAAAATTAGAAATACAAACTGCCAGTCGGAATTTTTTGGTGGACTGAACTCAGAGCATGTCATTTACATGTGAATATTTGTAAGCAAGAGAAAACGAGGGTTAAGGGGGAATTTTTTTTCATTTTTCTTATTTTCAACTTGAAATTTGTTGAAGTAGATGGAAGTGTATGTCAAGATGAAGGTTGAATAGTAAAATATTTTATAAGTTCTGGTCAATTACCCAAAAAATAAAGTTACACAAAAATACATGGCAATAGAAAACGAAACTTTTGGAGGAGATATGAAATTTGGAAATTTTCTTTTAAATCAAAATTTGATTTGCACCAGGGATCTTTGAATGAGTATTTTCTCCTTTGCAGGTGTTCCTGATTGGGGTGTGCCTTCCGCTGTATGTTGTCCACTCAGTGGACAAGCCTCTGAATATCTGGGACTTTGTAGCCATTCTTGTCACAGTTGCTGGCATTACTGTGGCTTACTTCGCAGACACACAACTTCATGATTTTGTCACTCGAAATGAAAAGCTGAAAGAACTGGGGAAGCCGGTGGTGCTCAACCTCGAGACAGGCTTCTGGCATTACTCAAGGCACCCGAACTACTTCGGGGAGCAGCTTTGGTGGTGGGGACTCGTGATCTTTGCTTGGTATCTGGGACAGGGTTGGACTTTTGTTGGTTCACTGGTCAACAGTTTGTGCTTGGCTTATGTTACCGTGCTTGTCGAACAGAGGATGCTAAGACAGAGCTACAGAGTTGAAGCTTATAGGCTCTATCAGAAGACCACCTCTGTGTGGATTCCTTGGTTCAAGGCGTCAGGTGGACCGGCAAAAGAGAAAACCACTTGATGGATCTGTTTTCAGTTGTCCTTTGTAATCACCCTTTCATCAGTTGCTTGCATATTGCATGTTCTGATCTATACATGCACCCGAGCTTGAGCTTGTTCATCTGTTTCAAGAGTTGGAACTGATTTACACGCAGTTGTTCCTTAGATTCTTCATGTCAAATGTAGCAGTAGCACCTCTGCTTCTGAACTTCTATTTGGGAAGTGTAAAGGTTTATCACTATTTTCAGCTGCCTTCTTATCTATTGCCTCATGGGATTTGTCCATGCTGTTTATGGGTTCTACGGCCTTAACTTCATTTTAAGGCATCAAAGTGACTAGATTCAAGCATAACGTCAATGCCCCTATGAATTTAACCATTCAAGGATGATATCCAATATCACTGGGAGCACGCTCGCAGATGAACCTGACCTTCAAGTGCCAATACAACCTACCGTCCAGTTGAAGCAGGAGGATGTGAAAGCAGACAGATTATGTGATAAAGAGAAACCAACTGTTGATAAATGTAGATATAAAAGACGGCTTGGAGATGGTGTATCACAATTATCACTCGGCAAAAGTAATGAACAAGTAGCGAACATGTGGAAAAACCATGTCATCACCAACTGTGGTCAGCTTAAGGCAAGGCATCCTGTGGCTCTCCCCAAGACAGGCTTCACTCGATCAATTTTCTCTAGAAAATCCTCCGAAGCATACCAATAGGAAATTTAGCCTCAAGCCACAGTCACACACCTGAATACATTCTTCGAGTAAGGCTGCTTGTACCAGCTTGCAGATAACACCAATATATTCATAGCATGGAATATAAATGGACTAAAAGAGCACATTTGTCCATCATGCTCTATGCATTCATGGATAGTTTCGATGAAGCTTCACTGAATAATGTATGGCCCAATCACACCGTGCAGGAGCAACCTTCCTCTGAATTGTCAGATCTTTGCATATTTGGGATGTTAACCATTCATATGTCAAAGCCTGGCATGGCAAACTGACTAGCGAAAGCTTCTATACAAGTACACAGCTCCAAAATCTCTATATTATTGGTGTGAAGACCTTTCAAGAAAGTCTTCCGTGACTTCCCGTGCTTCCTCTGTATCACACTAGCAATTTGTGCAGCTCTAAAGAAATAATCAGCAATTGTCTCAAAATCACTCTCAAGACTACCCCTAGTTGTCATGGCAGGAGTACCTGAAAATGGATAATGGTTATTCTTAGAGATGAATTCTAAGACATGCACACCAATATACATCATGTTTGCAGATGGAACTGTTACTGTATTTAGGTTCACTTACCAACCCTAACACCCCCGGGAGTTATAGTACCGTTACCACCAGAGATGGCAATTTTATTGAGAGTTATGTTACACATCTCACTAACCATCTCATAATTCTTACCTACAGAAACGTGAGTACAAGTGTCCAGCTGATATACGCGACAGTAAGCCCAGCAACACGCAAGCACGTATTGACTCCGAAGCTCCATGCAGTAAAATTAGACAGATATGACTGAAAATTTATTGAGTCAAGAATTCCTAACAGTAAAAACTAATAGGTTTGTCCCACATGTTAACAATGTCCAACCCCAACTAATTTACCACGAAAAATCGTAATTTATACAGAAAAAAATGTAAGGATTAAGCAGCAGTATCATTGCCTCTTTAATCCATAGAGTTTCAAGCAAAAGCACACATATGTATTGGATATCTGGCATCATCACACACATGAAAGTCTAATTCAGAAGAAACTGAGGACAGCGTCAGCACAAAGAACACTTCTGACAAAGAACCAGCAGCACGATAAACATTTCAAAGTACAGAAGATATCATTCTTCTTGCCAGTAATGTATAACTGAATCCTTACCTGATATATCTAAAGGCCATAAATCCCAAAGCAATAAATGGTTGTCTGTGCCTCCAGTTACTAGCCTGCATTTCCTTCTAAGCAACACACATGCCAATGCCTGGGCATTTTTTCTTCACTTGTTGCATGCATGCCTAGTATTCTGGAGTAGCCACTTGTTTTGAGGCTATGGCAAGGGCAGCAATATGATTATTGTGCGGACCGCCTTGAAGTGATGGGGAAACAGCAAAATTTATCCTCTCCTCCAAGTCATATTGCTCACTTTCAATTGCTTGAGACTATAATATCCCTCTTTTTCCTTGGTTTTGAACCCTTTCTATGAAAAACTTATTCTGCCTCTGGGATCCCGAAGACTTTTACGAGTTGTTGAGTAACCTTGTCGCAGTAGTCGGAGGGACTTACACATTCCTGTACGGCAACGAATGAAGGGGTCGTAGCTGCGAACAGAGATAATAACAGCACGAGGCGAGGGAAGGGAGCTCGAAGGTACAGCAATGGCGATATCGGAACAAGAGCCTCGACGGCGACGGAGAATCTCAGAGAAAAGTCGAGAGGGAGCGAATATGTGGGGCAGATAGTGATGGAATGGATGATTCTTGGGGGGGATGCACGCATCGCCGACCTGCTAATGGCTGAATATATAGAAAGCTGGTGGGGGTTACGGTAAGAAGAGTCACAGCGTGTGATGTTAGCACTCCCAGCAAGAAGTCAGCCAGCTGCCTCTAATTCCGGGCTACGTGGACTTGACTGCGCTCACCTGATCGTGAAATGGGCCCTCAACTGGCCCATTTAGCTAAATGTGACTCGGCCCATTTTACTCTGGCCGCATATGCTGTTGATGGGCCCCAGCGCTAAATAATAGTGAAGCCCCGACTTCCCGGGTTTGGGCTACTTGTCAAAGGCGTGGTTGGAAATGGCGAAGGCCTGAAGGGGAATGTGGCGTCCACGAGTGGCAAGGCATTTGGCAACCACTCGCTCATCTTCCCAATCTCATCCTGACGATAAAGAGATAACCTGACCCACCAGATCCCGCCACGCGGCATACCAGACACCCGTTATCTTCTTCCCCCTCTCCATTTCTTATGCATCTGCGTCCTCACCTTCTCTCAAGTCCTCAGTCACAGCAGACAGAGAAGAAACAAAGAGCAGAAGTAATGGCGACGCTTACCGGCGCAGTCATGAGCACCACATTCGTGAGGAGGAACCCCTCGGTGGCCTCGCTCAGGTCCGGCCCGAGCTTCGGGCAGGCTCTGTTCGGGCTGAGGACACCGGCGCGCGGGGGCCGCGTGACCGCCATGGCCGTCCACAAGGTGACCCTCATAACCCCGGATGGGAAGGTGGAGCTGGACGTCCCCGACGACGTCTACATCCTCGACCACGCGGAGGAGAACGGGGTGGACCTGCCCTACTCGTGCAGGGCGGGGTCATGCTCCTCCTGCGCCGGCAAGATCGTGTCCGGGGGCGTCGACCAGTCCGACGGTAGCTTCCTCGACGACGACCAGATCGAAGGCGGGTGGGTCCTTACCTGCGTCGCTTACCCGCAGGGAGACGTCGTCATCGAGACCCACAAGGAGGAGGAGCTCACCGCTTAATTCCATCACCGCCACCGGACATTAGTCTGTAATATTAATTCTAAGCTCCTCCCCTCAATTAATCTCTCTCTATCTCTGTCTGTCTGTCGGTCTGTCTGTCTGTCTGTGACTGAACCATGCGCTTGTTTTTGTTTTTGGTATTTTTTGGGTTGTTGAAGGGACAATTCGCAATAATTAATGTTGCTATGAGAATGGTCATCGTTGGGCTCATCTGTGGTTTTTTTCTTTAGGGTTCATTTCGTGTTACTCTTACTAGTTTCTTGGTTCCAAGCACTTCTTGTAGTAAATTATTTACTTGGAGGTCAACAAGTCTCA
Source organism: Sonneratia alba (assembly GCA_900174645.1). NCBI lineage: Eukaryota > Viridiplantae > Streptophyta > Magnoliopsida > Myrtales > Lythraceae > Sonneratia > Sonneratia alba. Next base: position 6,315,276 of record FWPY01000106.1, read on the forward strand.
GGGCTCAGGTCCAAGCTCGACATGAGCTGCTTTAAGAAAGAAACTTGTGGCTTAGGTAATTGGATAACCCTGCCCATCTACTTCCTTATAGATAAAAAGAATACAAAAATTTCAGGAAGAGGACTATAGATTTTATAGTGATGATGGTGCGCACCAACTCCAATTTCTCTAATTAGCCTATTGATTTGATTGATATACACTTCCTCATCCCCCTCAGTCTCATCCCCAAGATAAAAAGAGGTAAGCCGACCAACCGGATTCCGCCACTCGGCATCGCCAACGCCCAGCCCCGACATCCATTGTCTCCTTCTTCCTCCCCCTCCATTTCTCGTTCCCTCTCCGGCCTCCCCGCTCCACACCTTCTCTTCACTCCTCAGTGAACTGAGAGCAGACCGGAGGAAGCAACGAATGGGGGCGCTGTCCGGCTGCGCCCAGTTATGAGCACCTCACTCGTGAGGAGGAAACCATCATTGGCCTCGCTCAAGCACGGCCGGAGCTTCTGGCAGGGCCTGTTCGGGCTGAAGGCAACGGCGCGCAGTGGCCAAGTACAAGGTGACCCTGATAACCCCGGATGAGAAAGTGGAGCTAGAATGCTTCGAAGACGTCTACATCCTTGACCAGGCGGAGGAGGACAGCGTAGTCCTGCCGTACTCGTGCTGGGCGGGGGCGTGCTCCACCTGCCTCGGGAAGATCGTTTCCGGTACCGTCGTCCAGTCCGACGGTCAGCTTAAAGCCGGGTAAGTCCTGACCTGCATCGCGTACCCGTGAAGTGACGTCGTCATCGAGACCCACAAGGAGCAGAATATCAACTAATACTATCTCTCTGGGCGATGTCTTGTTCTTGCTGTTAAATGGAAAACCTTTCCAATGATTAATGTTGCTGTGAGAACGGTTGTTGTTGGTTCTTTTTACCATGGAAATAAGAGGAGGGTAGTCGCGGCGGTGATTCGACCACCCGCCACGCAGTGTGCAACGTTGGAATTTTGTGTACTAGGTGTGGATTCATTTCTGTGATTGTCACTCTCTTTGTTTATAAGCTCTCCGTGAACGTTACTGCCTTGTTGGTTCCAAGTACTCCTTAAGTTATGGCCATGACCTCGACCAATATCCAACTCAGTCTGCAAACTCGAGACTTGACCGAGCTCATTTGGAGCAAGACTCGTGTTGTCGAACTTCAGAAAATCTCGCGGTTAGCCTTGCTCGAAGACAATGGAATAAAACTTGTGCCAATCGGGGCTTCGTGACATTGGATTAAGACTGTCGAGCCTGAAAACATCCAGTTAAATTCAACCATCCATCGAGTCGCGTACAAGTTAGATGAGCCGGTGGTAGCTAGACTTTTTTTGCATCCTTGTGAAGTAGACCAATTTGATGTTCGCCAAGAATAGTGTAACCCTGCGCCAACCAAATCGACTGTCAAAACAACGGCAATCCGATATGGCAGATCTCGACGTTCGTCTCAAACTATACATCTGTCCGAGTCATATGCAGATTCATGTCTTCCTGAAGAGCTCCCACAGAGTCTCGTTCCTCCCTTCCCGTCCATTACCCGACTCCTCATCTTCCTCGCCGTGCTCGGGATGAGACTGAGACGTGCTCATCTTCAGAGACTCCGTCAGATACTCCTCCATCCTGAGTGAGAACTCCTCGTCCTGGTGGGCCTGCCCGTCAAGCATGGTGGCATCCACCTGATCGATGGAAGTGACTGTGTCCTGGTTCAGAACTGAAGCCATTGAGGAGCTCCTAGACAGCGTGCCCGACGCCACGGTCATCTCATCCCTCTCGTAAATCGTCGAATCGAGGGAGCACACGGACGTGACCGTGTGCGAGCGCAGATGGTCCCGCCTCGATCTCTCCTTCACCCGTTTGCACCAGCTGTGGAGTGATTCCCTCACACTCTCCGCCACCAAGGCTTTTTTGCATCGAGATCCCATCTACACAGCATTTCCACGTGGTGAAATAAGACTCTGTTACGTAAAGAAATATTGTCTAAGTGTAAACACGTCAAGTCACGGTTTTGCATGAAGAAAGCGGAGTGAACCTGGGTAACAATCACATTTAGGGGCACCGTGGTGTTGCTGCACCAGAACTGTACCAATACCCTGCATGACAGGCAAGCAAGTGACAACCTTAAAAAACTTGTTCTAAAATCAAGGAAAAGGGTTGAATTATTCTTTCATTATATCATGGATTATAGCTTCCCATGAAGATAGACTCCTCTAAGAAAGATGCATACCCTGAAGCCAGTCGAATGACTATCAGTACCTGATTCTTCATGAAGCATGACTGCTGTTTGAATCCCCACTGGACAACAGAGCTTAGTTAAATCGATTAAAACGCATATGGAAGAATAACAAACTCTTACAATGTGAAATTGTGTCCCGTTTGAACTTGAAAGCGTGAACTTTGCTTTCATAATTATTAAAATTATGCTTGATTAATAGCATTCATAAATCCATGCTCTTACATTTTGCTTCTATGGCAAGTCTATCCGATGAATGTTAGTTAAAAGATCTTACCAAAGACCAGATGAATGTTGCCATCTCGAAAGCATTCTGCAGAACAGGGCAAACAGTTGCATCAAAACATAGCATGAGAATAAGGTTGTGCACAGATCAGCTCGACGTAGTCAAAATCGTGTTTCCAGGACGTAACAATGCATGATTTTCTGATTCCACAGGCAGGGATAGGTCGAACCACAAGGAGGTCAGATTGTTGGGTAGAATTGGGTAAACTTGCAACTCCCACTCACCAAAAAAAGGATAAATCTCGAGTTTAGATTGCTCAGATCTCATTACGTATGCATTGGTCCTAACATATTACCTGAAATATAATAAACTGGATCAAGCGCAGCAGTATCTCGGGCTTTCCAAACCAGAAAAGATCATCCCGAGGCTTTACTTGTCTAGGTGGTCCTGATGGCTCCACTATATCAAGCGCCAATGAGGAGATGACATGTTGAAGTTTCGTTCCAACAAGCATAATGAGCTATCGCAAATGAAAATGTCTTCAGTTTCTGAAGCATGATTAAGCAAGCACCACTTTGTATTTTGTAAAACATATAAATAAGATCCTAATATACATACAACTGCAGGGATGAAGGAGAGCCAGAAGTACGTGTTCAAGCCTGCAAGATTTTAAATTTCTTAGAGAAAAACTATTATGCGCCGTGCATAAATATCTGGACTGGATCACAAGCTGCGGTAGCATACCATGAATGTTAATGAAGACGCAGATTATGGCATAAACCTAGAGGGGCCAACTGCAAGAATCAACCGATTAGTCTATAACAGTCTTGATAGTTTCATCTGGCCATTCTCAGGTGTGTGTATATCCCATAGAGATAAGGAAAAACAGGGGAGGTTGGGAGAATCCTTGATGTCATCTTTTTGTCCATGTTTATCTTGGAATGTTAAAAGTACCTGATTCCGAGAATGCCATGAAACTCATCTTCCATGCTACGGACCATATATTTGTGGAAGTTATATGAAAGTGGTAAGTTGTGCTTCTGGAAACACGAGGTAAAGTGGACAAAATGAGAGGCAAAAATAGACATCTGAATTACACGATGAAAACAAAAACAGCACAGATTTTTGCACGACAAGGAGATGATATAGGTCAGATACCTACTGTGATGAAACCTAAACGGAGGGCCAAGTAATCCGACCTCTTAATAGACGTCCTAAACTGGTGGAAATAGCAAAGCTGCACAGAAAAAATTTACAGAATAATGAGAATGTAGGCATGGAGGATAACCTTTGAGCTCTTGACCAAGCTAAAGTGTTAAAATCATATACAGATGGTTTCCTCTGAAAAGCAATTTATTGGAGATAAAAAGAAACCAAAGGAAGACCAGTGATCACGAAAACGTGGAACCTTTTGTGAAAGAATCATGACTTACCATCCAAATGAGGACTCGATTTCTGCTCCATGGATGAGATGTGTGTTGGAAGATGAACGTAGTTTGTCTTCTCATTACCTTTGTCGGCTTAGCTATTGAATGATTCCCAAAGGTAAGAATGAGACACTCAATCACATAAACAAGTGTTCTTCACGTGGACTAAGGTTTCATTCAGTACCTTGCACGTCCGCATCAGTAGCTACACTTGCTTGATTTTCCCATCTCCTCCAGCTATATATCTATGGAGAAGTACAAATGCTAAACATAAGATTGCTAAATTAAATGTAATAAAAGTTGCCTTAAGTAAGTTGAGGAGACAGGACCAGCACCTTGCCCATTGCAAAACCGACAGCAAGACAACTATAGAGAACATGAGTTATGCCGAGCACAAACAAAAATCGATGGAGCTGCTCGAGGCCTTCAGATGAAACAAAAGGTTCCCGGCCCTGCAGTAGACCATAACACACTTGATAGCTTTTCCAGTGCTACCGATCATGGAGTGCACAATTCAACATCAAGAGAAGCATTATTAATTTTACCACTCCGCATTGATGAGATGCTAAAGAAGTAAGTCCTCCAGGGGGAATATCACTCTCATTCAGAAATGCAAAGGAACTCTTGATCATAAAATGCTCATGGGTCTGAAAATCTTTTTCCGAACAAAGATAGAATTTGCTGCTGAACAGAGAAGAGTTAACGCAGATCTGAGAAATCCAGTTTGCCCATTGTGCCAACAATAAAGATATAAGCCCGAGCAGCATCAACTCTACAAGGGAAAGTAAAGGGAGCACGAGTTAACATAAATGGTATGTCTATTAAACAGTCCCCTCACAATTTTGTCAAACGCAACAGATTATAGAGGGAAGTTATATAGTTGCACCAAAAGCTGTTCTGCAGTATTTCTAGTAAGAGCTCGGATGAAGACACTGAGGAATTATTGTTCTAAATCCTAAGATCAGATGAAGACACTGAGGAATTATGGTTCTAAATCTTAAGAAGCTCCCAGTCCAACTGGAGGACATTTTTTCATTGAGTTAGTTGCCGACCTTCCTTGATCTTCTCCAATGAAACATGAAGAGCCTTCCTCCGAGTCCTTTTCAGCCACTGCAGACAGAAAACATCAAAAAGGGGACCAGTCAATAATGGTTCTGAATCTGTATAGTATTTTGACTCAAACAAGACAATACTACTGAACTACTGCACCAATCTACAAGTTCACTTCTTTGGTTTACACTCCCTTTAGCATTCCACTTTTCTTCGGACTCTTTACTGGCCATGCAAAACTACGAGTCCCACATAAAAGAACTTTAGTCCTCCCCTGCAATCGGCAGAGATCTTTTTCCCAGGGTCTAGAAAAGCTAGGATAAAGAGGGAATAAAGTCATAGAGTTCAGCAATGGGAATTTAATCCTGACCTCGACTGCATCATGTGGAATGACTGCCCAATACTTGCTAGTTGCTATACCACCAAAAGAAAAGTAAAGACCAGAAAAGGCCTTCTATTGACCCGCAAAACCATTTCTAGCCAGCAAAAGCAAGTACTTGCAAACCGCTTGCAAACAAACAAGAATGCCTACAAGTTTCCTAACAAAGAAAGACATCAAAGAACAAAAGACAAATGCAAGGCAAAAATGCTCAGCGTTCTGTTTACCCTTCCAAATCTGTAGATGGACCTCTCCACGAAAAGGCAAACGAAGACTAAGACAGTGACTACGGTAGCCACCAAGTAAGTGGGAGTCTCAGCAAGTGACCTCCCTTCCTCCGGCAGACCGCCCATTTCTCAAACTTCCAGTATCAGTTATTGCCTTCCCAAGCTATTCCCTCAGCTTAATCTCGTCTATTTCCCGGGAAAGCTCACTACTTTCTCGAGAAAAGGAGAGCCAAACGAAGAAAACACGTTCAATAAAAGTAAAGAGCTGAGTGGAGTGCAACGGAGCAGATCCGGGATACGAGGAAGCATGAGCAGCCAGGAAAACAAAAGTCTTTTTGGTTCCATTCTTTTCTATGCGTTCGATTCGAGGCTGTAATCTATAGTTTGATCACCCATTTTTCGAAATATTTTATTGAAGCAAAATCAAAATCTCTCTCTCGTCACAATCTTCAACAAAGACGACCCACCCACACTGTAGGAAACTCTCCCTCCATCTAAACAAATACAGTGAGCCAAACAGTAAACACATGCTACCCCAAATGCGAACTGGCCACATGGAGCTTCTCCCACATGCACCGCCTCCCCCCCCCCTCTCTCTCTCCACTGCATTTTCTCGGAAGGTTCAGTGCAGATCCCGTCAGTCTGTATCTGTTTAATATTCAACCATGTATTGCCAGATAACGAGATTGAATCTTCGGTTCAATTCTTGTTTTTGCTCGAGTGACCTTCCATGGCGGGCAACATACTAACATGCGAGAAGAGACGGAAAAATTCCCACAAAAAGAAAAAGGGAACAAAAGGGAGAAGAGTTCGGTATGGTGGGGACAAGATTGGTCATATATTGAGCAGCCCGTAAAATCTTCAGCTTGACACTGTTGTCGTGATCTGACCCTTCGACCAAACAGTCAACCAGCACACCTGGGCCGACGCTTGAGCTCTAGAGTTCATGGGTTCATCATGTTACTAGTTTCAATAGCTTAAGCTTTTCTTGTCAAATAACAACGCCTTTTTATCAAGCTGCTCCCTACCGTTTTATTCCACACGTATCACAATTGCATTCAGTTAACATTGGGAAGACGATTTTGTTTCCCAAGCTAAGATTTGTTCTAATTGAGTCCGAATCCTTTTCATACCACATCTGCTAGAGGAAGAGATACGTAAAAGGCATCTATATTCATCATATGCACATTACCACTTCAGTGGCTCATGACATGAAAATCCTCCAATCAAACCAACCGAAATTGTTAATATGATACATTTATAATGCATTCTTCTGAACTTAACCATCTAAAAGAAACGAATTGAGGTAAAAGTTGTAGAAGGCTTAAAGCTATGAGAGGCACTGCCTATCTCCAATAACATCATCAACCAATAAAAGATTATCCATTTGCCTCAACCGAAAACAGGGACCACAACTGAAACAATCTCTGGTTCATTTTCCCTGTAGGAGAACTCAGCAGTCACATTATGCAGCAATTGGGCTGAGACTCAAGCATCTCGGGGGACCTGCAGAAGCAGATGCTGCTCTTTAGTTGCTGCAAGTTCAAAGTGTCCAAGTGCACAATCACTTCTCAAAAATCATTATCGCTACCTAGTTGTCCATTTCACTCCTTTTCAAGAAAATGAAAAAAGTAAGAAAATTTTATCTTTTACATTACAAATAACCAGAGAGGAACATCAGCAGTCATTGATTCAAGAAGGAAAAGAGCAAGAAACTTACAGCTGTCCAAGATTAGATATATCAAAATCAGGAGCTAGCTCTCGAACAATGTCATTTGGTGGTTGACCGCATTCTTGCATTTTCTGCATAAGGTCAACGATCTTGTTGAAGTTGTCGGGCTCATTCTCATAGACTTCATTTAGATCCTTTATGAGCTCATACTGACGGGTGTACCGCTTAAACTCGTCATCGCTCAAAGTAGATTTATGATCTTCCAACCATTTCGGGTATTTTTCCCCAATTTCCTTCATTGGCTCATAAAGAATCTCCTTTGAGAGCAGCTGCTGCATCATTGTTTCCACCATTGATTCCATATCCTAGACATACAGGGCAGAGGATTAAACACCCACAAAATTCTCTCTTTACCACCCAATTATCAGTAACCAATAAGAAAGAGACAAAGATGTCACATCCAAATCTAAACTCAAATAGATCTTAGAAAACATGCACAAAGGACCATCCAATGCAGATATCATGCATGGGTAAATAATGTTTTTGCACCATTGTTGGTCTTGGTTTAACATCATTAATACGATAAAGGTACAATGTGACTATTTGAAACAGCTGCAAAAGATGATTATGAAGTGATGCTGTTTTTCAAGAATAACCTAGAGATGGCAATAGAGCTGATACTTTTAGGGATAAGATTCAACACTGTTCATTTGATCTCAGACAAGAAAATAGATTGGTCTTAAAAAATTATCCTGTGTAATATTTACTGACTACTGTAAATGAGCCTGTAACCTCAAAAGGGAAAGATGAATAGATAGAATAACAATATTTCTAGATTTCCAGAAGTCCGTAACAGAACCATGTCAGCCGTCAGAACCAGGAGCTAACACTAACAGACAGTACCTCAATGCTGTTACCTATATGAGGTAAAACGTTTTTTGAAAAATCACTACTTTCCAAGTCAACATGATCCCAGCATAACTTCAACTGACCCTAAAAGTCAAAACCAAAAGACAAAGGTAGCAAACCATTTTCTATATTAACAAATTCACTGTAATAACCTAGCATGAAACAAGAAAATTAAGCACTAGCAGATATAACCAATCAACCAAAAATTTGCCGACCAAGTGATTGATTGATTGATACTTACTCACAGTGAAGCAATGAATTACTTATCCCCAAAAAAAAGGCAAAGAATTAACCTGTGATCCAGCTAGCTCCTCAAATTGCTTCACCCAATCCTCCATCATAGCACTGCTACCCAAATCATCTCCACCAGTGACTGATTCTAGTCCCTTCACAGCCTCCCTAGTTTGTTGTCTGAGCTTACTGAGAGTTTCTGCTACATGGGCCGTATCATTTGGAGCTTTTTGCTTCCCTTTCTGCCTTTTACTTCTTAAATCAGGCAATCCCATTCCGAGACCTTGAATCCCTGATGGTAAAGGCACAGTTTCCTGCTTGGTCTCAGCACCATGCCCAGTCCTACATACAAATAACAGGAGGCGCAAATGCATTCATGATTGTCAAAGGAGAAACAGCATTGGATTACAAGCACAACCTTTCATAGCCATCATATTAACATCAGAGCTACTAGATCATCAATTCTCTCGTCTCCTCACAATCTTTCCACTCATTCAATTACCAAATGTTCAGCATGTATAAAAACAAAATGACTAGGAGTTTGTATTCAAGATTAATCTCCCCAGTACTGGTTGAGAGGGCAGAACAAACAAGGTCAAGCCCAGGCCCTCATTGAAACCGGAGAGTTACACGTTCTGTCCTTCTACAATTTCTCCATTCAATATTCAATTTTAACGTTTCAGCATCATAGCACCATGCTTCTGAAGCTCTAAACTCAGATAGAGCATATAGAAATCATCAAAATTGTAAAAATTCACATCCATCACGGCACTTTCGGTAATTGTTTCAGGGCACAAGTCAACTGCAAGGAGATGATACCTGGAAGACGAAAGGTTCAAGCTTTGAAAATCATCCAAAGCACCTGAAAAGAGATTCAAACCCGCGCAAACCCATCTCAGAAAAAGCGAGTTCTTTCAGACGGAAGGAAGAAAACGGAGTGAAGAGCCCAACAAAGTCATAGCACTTACTCTCTAGAATTGCGTCCAGATCATCTGGGTGGTGTTCCTCCATGGAAAATAAATATCAATTTCGTTTCTGCTGCACTGTGCCTCTAATTCTCAATTTTCTGATTTACAGAAGCTGAAGTCTCCTCTAGCATAAAGGGAGTTTAAGCAATTCGAGGAGGAAATTGGGAGCGGAGCCGCCAAAAAATCTTGAGACGAGGCGACAAATTATGTGGCGGTGCAACCGCCGACGATGACGAGGAGTAGCTGGAGGATACGTCTGGGGACGCCGTCCCTAAAATTTGATCCAACGGCTGGAAATTTCCCTCGCTTTGTGGGGATAGAACGTCCGTCATCCAACGGTCCTGATCTCATCTTTTTTCATACAATTTCTATTTTCTTAGAAATTAAAATTTTTTTAATACATACTCGCTATGCTGCCACTAGAGTTGTTAGACAGTACAGGCTGGTCCGAAAGTGGCTCGGATCGCCTTGACCTGACTTATAATCTCTATTATCGGGTTGAGGGGTAATTTACACGCTGGATAAAAAAACATAGACCTATTGAATTGTAATCGGCATAAACTGTTATCTTGCTAAACTGATCAAGAACCGCTTAGAAACATGCTCGGAAATGTTCAAAAACCAAGATGAACCAGTAAATTCATACAAATCAACGGTTAGATTTTGTCAGATTAATTTAAAATTTTAATAAAAATATTTATTTAAAAAAATAAAAAGATAGACGATTCACAAGTCAAATAAGTCTGAATAGTAAACCAACCCACTTATAAACGATTCCACTAAGCAAATGGACCGAAGCATAATCAAGCTGAACGGTTCTAAGCTTGTTTTGAACTAGCCCATTAACCAGCTCAGATCACCCATTTTAACAATACTAACTGCCACAATATTATGTGAAAACTTGTTATTTCATCTTTTTTTCACAATAATATAAATTATTTTCATTTATAATACTCGAATCGATAACTTATTTGAATAAGAAAATATGTTAAATTATCTTAATAAATTTATATAAATTTTTTCAACGTATATTTTAATACTTAAATACAATTAAAAATTACTATAATTTCATCACATAACAAAGTATAATTACATTTTTCATCCTTTATATTCATTAAAATTTTAAATATTATCCTCTCATCCTCTTCTTGTTAGCCCGATCACCGCTCCTGGATTCGGCCCACGAGTTAAGCGACCTGCAATTGGATATTTTAGTATTTTCTCCTGTTACAGCACCAGACAGTAGCAGGAAGAACAAGCGTCTTATAGAGTACTAATCGAACAGAGTGGAACGATCTCATCATGGTTTCGAGAGCTGCGCTGCCCTGTACCTCTACGGGCAGAAGCCAGAAGCCCCGTTACCGCGGCCGCGACCGCGACCATCCGTGGGCGGGTCAACGGGGCCGTGATACCTATGTCGAGAAATGGAAAAATAATAAATAATAAACCCTCAAAACAAAAAAAAAAGGAAAATAATAATAGAAAATGTTCGCTCTAATAGATTCACTGTCTCTCTCTCTCTCCGCCGTCCATACAAGACCAGATAAGGGCGGCCAGATCGACGACGGATCTCGTGGCCTGACTAGTCACCACCAGAGGGAGAGATACACAGATGGATGAAGGGATCTCATCGACGCCGGATTCGGGGGAATCGCTGGAAGATGAGAAATCCGAGCGGAGAGCTGGTGACCCGGCGCCGGAGAGGGTGAACAAGAAGAAGAGCGGGCTCGGGTGGATAGAGTGGCTCCGCGGATGGTGGTACGTGATTCACGAGTTCCTGTTCCAGAGAATCATGGCGAGCCACCTGCAGAACCCGCTGCCTCTGCCCCCCGTCAACGAGCTCACCTGCATTGTCACCGGTTCCACCAGTGGCATCGGCCTCCAAATCGCCCGGTACTCTCCTCTCCCCCTTCCCCGCCCTTCGAATGCTCCTCTTCCTCCTGTTTACGTTGGGGATAGAATGATAACTCCGACATGTTTACCCTTAGGCTCGTGGTCTGGTGAGAAAAAAACTGCAGTGACATGAAAATGGAACCTCACTGTGAAACCATTCTCGGATCATGGTTGTCATAGATTCATAGGCCTCTGCCTCTACCGAATCATGATCTCATCCATATTCAATTCTTAGTAGCTGTTCTTTTTTTTTTTTCTGATTTATATTGCGCCCAGCCTGACTAAGTATTTGCTGCTGAGCAGAGTTGTTAGATGAGGTTATGGTGTCGAGTGCCTAGTTTCTTTCTCTTTCTATTCTGTTCCCGCTTCATATTGATAAAACGCCGTGAATTATTATCCAGACAGTTGGCAGAAGCAGGGGCTCATATTGTCATGGCCGTGAGGAAGCCAAAGGCAGCTCAGGATCTGATCCAAAAATGGCAGAATGAGTGGTCCGGCATGGGTCTCCCTCTTAACATCGAGGTAATGAAGACGAGCTAACTTATTGGAGATCTGTTAATCTTATTGGATCCAATACTTGCTGGCCTCATCCGATGTTTTGAAACTTATCAGTTTTGATAGCTTTCACTTAATATTTTCTTTTTCACAGGCTTAAATTTTTATATTGAAGCAAGCATAGGAATTTGTTTGCGTGAGATATACTATTCTTCAGATTGAGGTCTCAGGATGAATTTGCAGTACTAATTTCTTACTTTGGCATCTCTAGGTGATGGAGCTTGATCTTCTTTCTTTGGATTCTGTGGTTAGATTTGCTGAAGCTTGGAATGCACGAATGGGGCCTTTACATGTCCTCATTAATAATGCAGGAATATTTTCTATTGGAGGTTGGTCTTGTGAAGTGTCTACTCTGAATGAGTTTGTACTTAAATCTTTAAAACTACCCTTTCTACTGTATACCCATATTGCAATATACATACATATATATATTTAATGCTTTCTAGTCAAAAGAGCTAGGTATCTCTCTTCTGCTTATTTAGAATAAACTTATCTGTTGAATATCACTCAAGGAGTTTAACTTATGGACACTCGTATAGTTGATCTCCATTCAGCTCCACAATTTCTTGACAATTTAAAGAAGATAATAGCGTTTAATAAGCTTCTGGTAAGTGAATCAGCAACATCTTTGATTCGTTTTCTGTTTTTTGATATATTATATTCTATTCCTATGGATATAATAGCAGTTTGACTATTCATATTCAAAATTCCCCCGATAGTTATGGCATATAGTACACCTTCTTTGCCTACCTCTTTGCAGATCTGGTACTTTTATTTTTAAAAGTTGAATTCCATTGCGATTCTTCGTCCTATCTGGATTTCTTTTCTTCATATCATTCTGGTGCTTATGTGGCTGTCTTCTGTGTACTAATTGCGGGATGTTCTCCTAGGACCTAATAAACAGTCCATTGACCTACCTTTTTGTCTTTGCTTGGTTCAGAACCACAAAAATTTTCAAAAGATGGTTATGAAGAGCACATGCAAGTGAATCATCTAGCTCCAGCACTTCTGTCAGTATTGCTTTTGCCATCTCTAATTCGGGGCTCCCCCAGCAGAATTGTTAATGTGAATTCTGTGGTAAGCACTATCAAAAACTATGCACAAAAGTTCTATTTACATTTTTTTTTTTATTTTTCTAGCTAGTTTTTTGGCTCCAATTGCCAAAAATTGTTATGCTGCAGCACACACTTTCTCTGCTGCTTTTTAGCTATACGATGTTGTAGCATAAGGATTCCTGTTAAGGAGAGTTAATTTATGAAAATTGCGATAATCACTTCATTGATTTAAACTCTTGCTGATCCAAAAGGGCACAACTTTTACCCGTGGTGTCTTGAATTTCCTGTTCTGAAGCCTTGATTGAATAAATGACAGAATCTTGGTCTTTGGAATTAATTTTCGTAGATGCACTATCTTGGCTTTGTTGATGAAGAAGATATGAATGTTGCTTCTGGGAGAAGAAAATACTCAAGTGTAGTGGGTTATTCTGGAAGCAAGTTGGCGCAAGTAAGTCGGTCAATGCCTGGACTGAATAAACTTTTACTCACAGGGTATTTTTGCTTTTGCTGCCTCTTATTTGCCTTAGTGTGATTGTCTGTTCATCCAAAAATTGTCTATTACCACAGTTACTGTCCTAGATTTTGAGCGGTAAACGTTGAACCAGTACAGAAGTGCCTATGTGAGTAGATCCTCTCCTTTTCTCCAGGTCATGTTCAGCAGTATCCTGCATAAGAGGTTGCCTGCTGAAGCTGGCATTAGCGTGTTATGCGTCTCTCCTGGAGTGGTCGACACTAATGTTGTAAGTCAATCAAATCCTCCCATTATTATGCACGCATTCAGATCTGGATTAGATAAAAAGATCCAGTCCAGAATGCTTCGTTTCTCGTTTTTAACTACCATTTGCTCGATAGTTTAATCTCGACAAACCTGTGCTGTGTCATTATGTTCCGTTCTTATGTTTTTATGGTCAACCTGATGGATGCAGGCACGGGATCTTCCCGGAATTGTTCAGGCTGCTTATCATCTGATACCCTACTTTGTATTTAGCCCTGAAGAAGGTGGTTCATCTTTAAAATACTGGGATGTTGTTATCAAAGGGAAGTACAGAAAGCGAGAAATCGGGCCTAATTATTTGGGTGCGTGTTCCATCTTTGATGTCCAGGTTCCAGGAGCTCACTCTTTGCGGCAACGGATCCTCAGGTCCCAGAATACTGCGAGCTGCTGAAATCAGATGATTGGCCTGTCTGCGCTTTCATCTCTCAAGACTGCCGCCCGACAAATCCTTCCGAAGAAGCACACAATCTCGAGACGGCTTACAAGGTGTGGGAGAAAACCCTGGAGATGGTCGGCCTCCCCCCTGATTGTGTAGAGAGGCTTCTCGATGGCCAGGAAGTTAACTGCAGATATGGAGTCCACTAGCGGCAATCTTTAATCCTTCATGCTGTCTACCGAGAACAGTTTCGCATGAAGGATTTGTGGTATGGGGGATCCGAGTTAGCCAGAGTCACTGCAGGCAAAGGTTCTGTGGAATTAGTAGTAGCTACACTTGATGTCATCAACCACGAAATTAACGCATTGAACTCACTGCTTATCTTCGTCTAACACGAAGGACCGGTGCTGAGAGCGAAAGGATTTGGTGGCCGGAGAACTTCGATGTAGATACTCGGAGCGACCTCAGCTGCCACCGTGTCCTGTCACTCGTCTGCTCTACGTTGTATTATCATTTTCAGCTGCTGGGACCGTAAAAATCTAGGCCTTGCGAACGTGTTCGTTCTAGTCGGTCGGATATTCTGGTTCTCCATGTCGGGAACTGGCTGATCTTTCCAACGTATCCCTGAGGTTTGACTGAATATCGTGGACTGGCACGCAACGCTCATCAAGTGGTTGAAGTCCTTCTGCACAGACTAATCCCGTCGACCCCATGTGCCCGTTCAATTCCTCTCTTACATTTGGCATTTATTTTTCTCAACTTAGAGTGGAAAATTGACTACATCGACCACATCGACCAATTGAAAGGGAAAGACCCGATTTACAATTGGTGTCGTGTGGCATCTTTTCTCGGACAAAATCCCATATGTAGTCGATGATGAATTTAGATCGCCTCTCCTAAATTCATGACTCCTAATGTGATTTCATATAAATTTTCACTTAATTTCATGTGCCCCTCGAATTTTTTCATGTAAGACTGAGTCTCACCCCCCTTGAATAAATTTAATCCGCCCCCGTACGTGACACATTTGACCAAGATAACAGGTTCATATGTGGGCATTGATCGGCAAAAGAAAGATGGGCGATACGAGTCCAACTGCCCAACAAAAGCGGGGCATGGACGTAAACTAAGATTTCTCCAGGGACCAGATTGTAAGATGAAAAAAAAATGAACATTCAAAATTGCAAAACTACCTTCTCACCCCCCTTTTTTTTTAGCTTTTCAATCAAGGCCCTACCTATGCCCCCGTGGCCATAATCGACCGCCAAACCAACCCCTCTGGCCCCTAAACCTCTACTTCGCGGCAACTTCAATCCCTAACCTTAATACCTCACCACTGTAGCTCGATCCTCGCCCATCGAACCCCACCCCCCCCCCCCCCCAGGCACCATGACCACCGGTACACGCACCCCTCTCTCTCACCTCCCTCTCCGCTACTACCGCCGGAGACCTACCCATCATCGGCTTTCCCCGATTCCATGCCCACCCAAACTCGGCCCTCACCAAAAAAGCAAAACACACGGCAACGTAGAGCCCTTAGATGGTTCGCCGGCGATCCCGCAGCAGATAGAACTCCGAACGTTAAACACGCAGAGAGAGACAGAGAGAGAGAGAGAATGGGGAGGGAGGTGGCGAGAGCAAGAGAGCGAGAGCTTTAGCAAATACACCGACATGCGCTGTGCGAAAAGAAGAGAAAAGAAACCGTGCGCATTGTTTAAAGGATAGGGGCATTTTCATAATTTTGACGTGCAATTAATTCCCGGACATCACTGCAACCGATCGTGTGGTTGGGGGATTCCCACCGACACCCCCGTGGGACAAAACATGTGTATTCGCCAGCGATGATTATAACCCTTATCGACTGGAAATGCCCATACCCAACCCAGGATTACTCTGATAACGACTAGTAACCATACATTGGTTATTATGCTGATCTTATCTGGGCATACATCAAACTTCCAACTTCCTATGCATACAAAATATTTTTCATTTCCTTAACCTCCAATTCATCATTAGGTGATTGGTCCTTCATGAACTTATCCTATTTAACCATAGGTGCCAGGGAAGACCCGCAGTTGTTCATCCTAAATATGCCAATGACATAAAGAGACTTAACCCGTACCCTTCATTTCAAAGTTTTGAGATAATAAGTTGTCGATTTGAGTTATGTGAATGGAGATAATTTATATTCGACGATATTTATCCATTAAATAAATTTACTCAATTCAAATTTAAATGAATTATTATCCGGGGAGAGTTTTTAAATATGGTATAACTTAAACTGAAAAAAAAAAAAAGCCTTACGAATTGGGCATGATCCTCTATCCACCATATCCCTTTGTGGGTATTAAATTTTCATCTTCTTTTGGCCCTTTTGAGGCAATAACCTTGCGATAGCTCAGTGGAACCACTTGTACCATGTTTCTCCCGGCGAAGAGGAGAGTAGTTACTTCTGGCCAATCTTACGAATGGCGAAAGACCGGCGGAACTAGTTCGGTCAATCGAGATCGTTTTCAGCACGTGGTGTAATTAATCTTCTATCCTAAAACTCGGCCATTCTGTCTTCTCGTACGAGACACGGAGAGTTATCAGTGGAGGCAGGCGGAAATTTTACATTCCGGAGAAATTTATTTTAATTAAATATCAGCTAAGTACTTCACACCGTTCATATAAAAATGCACGTGCTCTTTATATAAATATATATATATATACATACATATATCAGCTAGTCACCACCTGAGGGTGAGAGTGGAAGAGAGGCACGCAGATGGACGAAGGGATCACCTCGAAGTCGACGGACGATGGGAAATCCAAGCGGAGAGCTGGTGACCCGGAGCCGGAGAGGAAGAACAAGGAGAAGAGCGGGCTCGGGTGGATAGAGTGGCTACGCGGATGGTGGTACGTGATTCGGGAGATCCTGTTCCAGAGAATCATGGCGAGCCACCTACAGAACCCGCTGCCTCTGCCCCGCGTCAACGAGCTCACCTGCATTGTCACCGGTTCAACCAGCGGCATCGGCCTCCAAATTGCCCGGTACTCTCCTATCTCATACACATTCAATTCTTAGCAGCTGTTTTATTGTCTGATTTTATGTTGCGTCCCACCTGACGAAGTATTTGCTGCTGAGCAAAGTTGTTAGATGAGGTTGTGGTGCCGAGCGCTTAGTTTTCTCTCTCGTTCTAGTCCGTTCCGCTTCATATCGATAACAACGCCGTGAATTATTATTCAGACAGTTGGCAGAAGCTGGGGCTCATGTTGTCATGGCCGTGAGGAGGCCAAAGGCAGCTCAGGATCTGATCCAAAAATGGCAGAATGAGTGGTCCGGCATGGGTCTCCCTCTTAACATCGAGGTAGTGAAGACGAGCTAACTCAATTATCAGATTTTTTTTTTCTTTAACTCTTATTGGATCCAATACTCGATGGCCTCATCCAATGTCTTGAAACTTACCAGTATTGACAGCTTTCACCTGATATTTTCATTTTTACAGGCTTTATATTTTTATATTGAAGCGAGCACAAGAATTTGTTAGCGTGAGCTACACTAATCTGCAGGTAGAGATCTCAGGATGAGATGCAGTGCTAATTTCTGACTTTGGCATCTCTAGGTGATGGAGCTTGATCTTCTTTCCTTGGATTCCGTGGCTAGATTTGCTGAAGCCTGGAATGCACGAATGGGGCCTTTGCACATCCTCATTAACAATGCAGGAATATTTTCTATTGGAGGTTGCTCTCCTGAAGCATCTACTCTGAATGAGTTTGTACTTAAATCTTTAAAACTACCCTTTCTACTAGCTTCTATATATTGCAATACATGCATTTTTTTAATGCTTTCTAGTCAAAAGAGCAAGAGATCTCTCTTCTGCTTATTTGGAAATAAACTCCTGTTGAATACCACCCGAGTCTAAATCGTAGACTTGTTTGCTTCACGATTTCTGAGAAGTGAATCAGCAATAGTATTGATTTGTTTTGTGTTTTTCAATAGCATTTTTGACAATTCACATTCAAGATTTCCCCAGTAGTTATGGCGTATGCTATAGTACACCTTCTTGGTCCACCCTTTCCTTGCAGATCTGGTACTTCTGTTTTCACAGTTGAATTCCATTGTGATTCTTGATCTTCCTGCCTGGATTTCTTTTCTTAATATTATTCTGGTGCTTATGTGGCTGTCTTCTATGTACTGCTTCTGGGATGTTTTCCTCTTCAAGGACCAAATAGACACAGTCTATTGACCTGCCTTTTCTTCTTTGCTTGGTGCAGGACCACAAAACTTTTCAAAGGATGGTTATGAAGAGCACATGCAAGTGAATCATCTAGCTCCAGCACTTCTGTCTGTATTGCTTTTGCCATCTCTAATTCGGGGCTTTCCCAGCAGAATTGTTAATGTGAATTCTGTGGTGAGCACTATCGAAAACTATGCACAAGTTCTGTTTACTTTTTTTAGTTTTCTAGCTAGATCATTGGTTCGTTTAGGCACTTTGAGGACCAGTGGGATTGGCTTCTATTGCCAAAAACTCTTACGTTGCAGCACACACTTAATTTCTCTGCTACTTTCTAGTTATACTCAGTTGTAGCATTGGGAGTCCTGTTAAGGAGAGCTAATTCATGTGAACTGTGAAAATCACTTCATTGGTTTAAACTCTTGCAGATCCAAACAGGCACAACTTTTACTTGTTGCGTCTTGAATTTCCTGTCCTGAAGTCTTCATTGAATAGATAAATGATAGAATCTCGATATTCCACATTAATTTTTGTAGATGCACCATATTGGCTTTGTTGATGAAGAAGATTTGAATGTTGTTTCTGGGAGGAGGAGATATTATAGTCTAGTGGGTTACGCTGGAAGCAAGTTGGCACAAGTAAGTCAATTACAATGCCTGGACTGAATAAATTTGTACTCACAGAGTACTTTTGCTCTTGCTGCCTCATAGTTTTTTTTTTTTAATGGAAGCATTATTTGAATGTCTGGTTTATGAATTGGTCATCCAAAAATTGTCTATTACTGCAGTTACTATCTTAGATTTTGAGCTGTAAACCTTGAATAGACCCTCTCCTTTTCTCCAGGTCATGTTCAGCAGTGTCCTGCACAAGAGGTTGCCCGCCGAAGCTGGCATTAGCGTGTTGTGTGTCCATCCTGGAGTGGCCTACACTAATGTTGTAAGTCAATCAAATCCTCCCATCATTATACACGCATTCAGATCTGGATTGAGGTAAAAGTTCCAGTCCAGAATGCTTTGTTTCTCGTTTTTGACTACTGTTTGCCTGATGGTTTAATCTTGAGAAACTTGTGCTGTGTCATCATCCTCCGTTGTTATGTTCTTATGGTCAACCTGATGCAGGCGCGAAATGTTCCCGGAATCATTCTGGCTGCTTATCGTCTAATACCCTACTTTATATTTAGCCCTGAAGAGGGTGATTCTTCTTAAAACACCGGGACGATGTAATCAGAGAAGAGTGCAGGAAAGTGCGATGTCGGGCTCATGTGCGTCTTCCATCTTGATGTGCAGGTTCCAGGAGCTCGCTTTTTGCGGCAACAGATCCACAGGTACCAGAATACTGCGAGCTGCTAAAATCAGATGATTGGCCTGTCTGTGCTTTCATCTCTCAAGACCGCCGCCCGACAAATCCTTCCGCGGAAGCCCACAATCTCGGGACGGCCTACAAATTGTGGGAGAAGACTCTGGAAATGGTCGGCCTCCCCTCTGATTGTGTAGAGAAGCTTATCGATGGCCAGGGAGTCAACTGCCGATACGGAGTCCACTAGCGGCAATCTTTATCCTTCATGCTGTCTGCCAGAGTCACTGCAGGCAAAGGTTCTGCGGAATCGGTAGCTCCACTTACGCCATCAACCAAGAAATTAACGCATTGAAACCCACCGTTTATATTCATCTAGCAAGAAGAACTTGTGCTGGGATGAGTCGGCTGGAGGCCTTCGCTATCGATGCTCAAAGCAACACTACCTTAGCTGCTGCTGTGTCCTGCAACTTGTCTGGTCTTTCGTTGTATTATCATCTGTAGGATTGTTTTCTTGTCGCGACTTTTCCAAGCTACTGAAACCATTAATTACCACGTACGAATGACAAACGTGTCAATTTCGGGCATTTCCCTATGGTTTAAATGAATATCATGGATTGGCGCACAACATTACTCAGTTCAATTCCCCTGTGAGTAGAAGAAGATCGACCACATAAGTAGATTAAAAAGGGGGGGAAACCCGATTTAGAAGTAGTGTCTTGCGGCGTCTTAATCCGAGGAAACTCCATTTATAGCACGTTCCACTAAAGATAGCAAGTTCATACGAGGCGTTGATTGGATGAAGCAAAATGGTGGCTACGGCACGAGTCCAACTGCGCAGCAGACGCAGGGCATGGACGTAAACTAAGAGATTTCTTCGGGGACCGGATTGTGAGATTAAAAAAAAGGAGCCTTACTTATTTTTTAGAACTTTTCAATCAAGGTCCCTGCCCCGGAAAGACAGAACAGAACTTCGAGGGGGAGGGAGAGAGGGAGAGAGGGGGAGGAGAGCAGCGAAATTGTCTTCCAGGCTGAGCGAGAGAGAGATAGAGAGAGAGAGAGATTGTTGATTCAGTTGCTTTCTGCATTGGGTTCGGAGATCTCGAAGTCGGCCATTGGTGAAGGTGGCGTCGGCCTTACCCTTTCAATTCTTCAGCAGATCTTGTACACTCCTCCCTTTCCTCGATTAACAGCTCAATTTCATCGCTATTCTGCCACATTGCGGGCTTTCTTGTTTTCCAAATCGGCAATCTCGCTGTCGTGGATCTTAATTTCCATTTACGACGATGCGTGCTTGTTCATCATCTTCCATCTGCCGTTTTTATTGTTCATAATTCGCATCTTCTTTGTTGCCTTTGAGCTCACAGAAATGAAAATTTTTTCTCTGTAAAATTTTGTTAATTTTATTCTACGGAAGCTCAGTAATGAGGCAGATTCTTCCCTTTCCCGAAGACAAACTCAGTCACAATCAACAATTCTTTTCCGGAGAGTTTTCGTTCTGATTTTATGCTCTCGATAATTCTCTCACCGGGCTTCTATGGATTAAATGTGTAGTACCCAATGCAATTAATTCACGTAGAATAAAAGTTTTATATCTTATGGTTTCATCGAGGGTGAGATCGAGCTTCAAGAAAGAGGGGAGACTTGGTTTCCCAGAAAGTGTGCCATCTTTTCTCCATTCTATTAGTGCTCCATATTTGAATGGTTGGCTTTGGTATGGTTTCACTCACAGTGATGAAGGCTAAGAAAGTCAAACGCGTTTGGGGGATAGTGCTTCCAGGATGTTATTCATTTGCTGACCCCTGTACCCATGTGAATCGCTGCTTAATGGCTTAATCTTTCATTTTCTAATATAATTTCCAACAGGATTGTATTCTGCTATGGCTATGGCAAACTCCAAGGGATCATCGAACACCAGAAATTTTATTCACCCTGGCAGGCATGCTTTGTTGCCTCCCAAGAGTCCATTTCCGAGCGTCTCCTCAGCTTATGTTGATTACTTTGTTCCCACCCCATTAAATGGTTCAAAGGCTGTGCAGAAGCCAAGAGATGTACGCCCCCACCACCAAAGAACTTCCTCAGAGAGTTTTCTGATGGAGGAGCAGCCTTCCTGGTTGGATGATTTACTTAATGAGCCAGAGACTCCTGTGCGAAGAGGAGGCCACAGACGTTCCTCGAGTGATTCTTTTGCCTATTTAGATGTTGTAGGTAATTTCACTATGCAAGATCACGCAGCTCAAGAGGAGTATAGACCAAGAAACCCGAGTGTGGTACCTTCTTGGGGATCTCAAGAATTTGATCACTACAAAGAGGGACTGTGTGCTCCTTTCTATGCAGAAGTACACTCAGTTAAGCAGAAGAATAGGGTTGTGGAATCGTCTTCAAATGCTGTGGCCCACTTTACTGGTTTGCCTTCTTCTAGGAATGATCTTGCCGGTCAAAGTTCAGGAATATCTCGTGCACCTCAAGAGGCTTGTCTGCCTGCAAAGCAGAAGCAAGATCAAGGTGAATCGAGTTATGTTGATTCAAAGTCTTCTTCTGACAACAGGGAGACTACACAGGCCAAGACGTCTGCATCAGATACAGATGCAAAACGTGCTAAGCAGTATGTAGTTGCTTGTTTACAGCACTTTCAAATCTCTTTCATGATCACTTCTGATGCAGTACACTTAGAACATATACAGGCCTGTCTGTTTTATTTGCCTTCACTTGTAGCAGTTTATCATGGATCGGTATACTCAAAGCATGAGCGCTGTAGTGACTATAGGAGATCAACTTTGGCTTGTGGCAACACATTAAAGAAGCGTGTTCTTGGTTTTTCTGTAGTATTGCTAAATTGTAACAAATCCTGCCGTCTGGTCTATGCAGGCAATTTGCTCAGCGTTCACGGGTCAGGAAGCTACAGTATATAACTGAATTAGAAAGAAATGTTCAGGCTCTGCAGGTTCGGATTGCTAGTGAGCATGCTGCACAGGATCTAGACTAGTCTGTTCTCAGTTTATGTGTTCCAACCTCTTGGATCACTTTAATATTTTTCCTCCTTATTCTCTATCCTACAGGCAGAAGGCTCTGGAGTAACAGCAGAGCTTGAATTTCTCAACCAGCAAAACCTAATATTGAGCATGGAGAATAAAGCCCTAAAGCAACGATTGGAAAGTCTAGCACAGGAGCAAATGATAAAATGCTGTATGTTTTATTTATTTATTTATCTTCTCGTTCTATTTAGTACCATTTTAAACCTATCTCTCTGTTCAGCCACCTATGCTGCTCAGAAAATTAAAATCAAGAGTTGTTCAATGTTTGAAATAGAATGAATTCTTTCAGCCTGGATCCAGTGAAATTTTGACCAATGAAATCTGTTCTGGTTGAATTAATATCCTCAGCAGCAGGAATTGGTGGTAACCCAACATTTGTTGAAAGACAGACCTATTGTTCAACTTTGATTATAATCAACATTCAACCTTATTGCATAAGAAGATCAAACCATACAATGCAGAAAACTATACAATAGTGAAATAGGGCAGGAGAAAGGAGGGGCTATCTTGTGGTCATGGATGCAGCGTTTCAGTATATAATCCAATTCTGCCATTAGTGGGAACATTAAGTCGAAGTGACAATGTTTGGGAAGGCTTTGTATTTTTTTTCATTTCCCCACCTGAAATGATTACAGAAACTCGCATGGCTTGTTGGAATGGCTCTGAACTTTTCCATTTCTTTCTGTCTGTATTTCATTCCCTTTTGAGAAACCTAAAAATCTTGCTTTCGGCAGTTGAGCATGAGGTTCTGGAGCGGGAGATAGGACGGTTACGGGCTCTATACCAGCAGCAACAAAAGCAACCTTCTTCAAGCCACCGGAGAGGCACCAGCAAGGATCTAGATTCTCAGCTTGCTAACCTCTCTTTAAAACACAAGGATCGAAGTTCAAGCCCCAATGAAGCAAGCGGTCCACTCGCTTATAGTCTTTAGTATGGTAGGGTGGAACTCTTTCATCCACCAATTGATTCTGCTGGGTTGCTTGCCATCTGTTTAATATGGAATTCCTGTTGTTGCAGGCCCCTCTTTTCTTAGACTCTGCGAGTTGAAGCTTGTGGACACACGGGACCTACGATGTTCTGATTCAATGCTTGCGATCCCCCTGGCCTACATAGTAGGGGTTGTGGTCAGATTTTTCCATAAGCTTATTATGCATAAGTTGCAGCTAATCAAAGCTCCATCGACCAAGTTTCCTTTCTTCTCTGGATTCATGACCAACCTTTTCAACACTTTTTTCCACGTTTTCCCCTTCATCGAATCGCTAACTTGTGCACCTGGTAGAGAGCCGCTGCTAGAAGATCATTGTTGTTCCAGCACGTGCTATGCCTGAGGTGATTCCTAGATAACCGCGCGCAGAATCTGTTGGTTCCTCTCTTACCGTTTTCGTTGGACATAAACTACCTCAAGCCTAAGTTAGACTATGAAGCTAGTGTTATTATTTGAGCCAGAGTTGTGGTGAAAATTGTGTATGCACGGTGGTGCTGATATACTGTTATTGGGTTAGTCTCATATCCAGCCGGCTGCGGATTTTATCAACCTTAAGGTTTGGTTCCTGATGTGAGATGAATGTATTGTGACATTTGTGTTTTCAAGATTCCATAAGAAGGCCCATGCTTCGTTGACCGATGTGCATCGTAGTTCTTGTTCTTACACTTCCCGGTTCACTCACTGACAGAGATATCAAATCAGAGAAAGAAGCCCGTGGCCGTGGCCATAGTCTGTTGTTTTTCACGTATATGTTGTTCATACTTAAAGTTCTAACTCTTTCCCTTGGGCCCGAACAATCGACCCAAGCCTTTGCCCTTGCCCTACAGCAAGCATTCCTCTCTCTCTGTTGATGCGCTTGGAATAGACCGTGTAAGTCTCTGTACAGAATCATACCTTATTTCTTCGTCTATTTGATGGTGTGCTTTTTTCTTTTAAGAAAGAAAGATATATTAAAAAAATGGATTCAACATACCCAAGGGATTCAAAACCCTAATTTAAAATCAAGAAATTTTGATTTCATTCTAGTGTATTTTCTTAATTTTTCCCTTTTTATCGTATCTTCTTCAACCCCGACCGGCATCCTCTGTAGCTCGATAGTAAAAAAAGGCCGCAACTTCACGTTTTCACGGGTGCCGAAGACCCCCCAACTGCGGCCACCCACAAGCTGCAGTGCAGGCCCTAAGGTTCAAAACACTGGGACGTCCGAGGGTCAAAGAACAAACAATGTAAACCCGGAGGGCAAAAATGAAAAATCAGCAAGAAAGTGTCGACCTTTTCAGCTGCAGTTCATTGATGGGATGACAAGGCACCAGATAATTTACAGCTAAAGCAGTTCTCACCTACTCGTTTGGGAATCTTCTGGTTGGGATTTCGTGCTTTCAAGCTTTTCGAGCTTGAAATTCAATGCAACTAATCAGACATACATCTCGTTTTACAAAACATAAAAAAGTCGAACTTCATCGTGCCTGTTCCTCGTCTAGTGTTGCACCAGCCAAGACCTCCCTCGACGACAATTTCGCCCTGCAAAAATCGGCCCCGACATTTCTTAGCGAACTTCGGCCTGTGCCTCGAGAGCATTATCACGCTCCAGAGAGGGCTCGTCCACGACGGCCCTCGGCTCACTCTCATCGGCGACCCTCTCTCCAATTCCGCCACGAGGTCCCGTGCGGTGGGCCGGGACGATTCATCCGGGGACAAGCAATGCATCGCCACGCGTAGCAGGTGCTGGAAGTTGCCCTCCATGGTCGCCGGAAGCGGGACTCTCGAGTCACGGATGCCTGCGATTCGTCGCCTGTTGACGAGAGAATTTGCCCAGTCAACGATCGAAGACGGCTCCTTCCGGACGTCGATGGCCTTCCTCCCGCTCAGGATCTCGAGGGCCAACACTCCGAAGCTGAATATATCGTTCTTCGTGCTGAGTTTGCTGGGGCACGTGTAGGACGGGTCGATGTAGCTATCAAATCAAGTCAAAAGAGAGGAATAAATTTGTGATAATCACATATATATATATATATATTCCAGTATACACGAGAGGATGCTCACATAAATGTGTTCGATGGAACCATGCATACACACACACATTACCCGATCGTGCCGGCGGGGCTGGGTGAGCCGTCTCTGGTCACCGCGAGCCCAAAGTCGCTGAGCTTTGCGTTCCACTCTGTGTCAAACAGTACGTTCGCGGACTTCACATCCCGATGGATGATAGGCGGCTCCAAACCGTGGAGGAACTCCAGCGCTCTGGCGACCTGGAGGGTGACGCTGAGCCGGGTGGGCCAGCTCGGGGGTACGGGGGACCCGTGGAGAGAGTCGTGCAGCGAGCCGTTGGGCATGAACTCCATCACAAGGAGAGGCCGATGATGATCGTCGGTAGCCCCCAGGCCGGGACGCCGGGTCGAGCCGAGGAGCCATACTATGTGGGGGTGGGGAGGCAGTGAAGAGAGTAAGGTGATCTCGTTGGAGAGCTTCTTAAAGCCGTCTCCATGGGAGCGAGCGACCCTCTTGACTGCAACCGTCCGGCAGCCACTGGAGCCGACCAGGGAAGCTCTGTAGACGCTTCCATGGCTGCCTCTTCCTATGAGGTTGCTTGGGGAGAAGTCGTCTGTCGCTTTGACCAGCTCTCCATAGTCAAAAACCTCCATCTCCTCTTTCCATCCGTGTCTCCTCCTCCCTCAGCTGTTTCTTTGTTGTCGAGTTATATGTGGCTTCTTCAATCCACCATCTTTCCCCACTTAGGTCGAAACTTTCCCCTACGACTGTCGAATCAGCGAAGACGATAAGCGTACCCGGTAAATTCCAACCCTTACAGAGTCAGGAAGCAAGGCTCGAACCACTACAGGAGACTCGAGCGAGAATATCGAGAGGAGCATGGATCACAGACGTGGAAATTTAGCTTGGAGACGTCTAAGAGGACTATTGGTTCAAATGACATTAGAGATGCGGGGCTGGAGGACAATTATTATTGAGTAATTATATTCTTCTATAATTATAATAAAATAGGGGAAAATTCTCTGTAGAAGGGAGAGAATAAAGGGTTTTTTTTCTGGGAAAAAGAAAAAGGAAATGATAATAATAATAATAAAATGGGAGAAGAATATTATTGAGAAAAGGGAAAGGTAAGAGAGAATCAGAGAGCAAAGTAAAGCAAAGCCTAAAAGGGGTATAGCCCTGACGAAGATGGGATTCCCTCTCCGTGTGCTGGTTGAAGGGTCACCCTCTCTCTCTCTCTCTCTCTCTCTCCTTTTCTTTCTTTTTTTTTCCCCATTTATTTATTCTACTTAAAATTAAAATTATTACAGAATAAAGATATTCCTGTTTTTCCCGCCCTTAGTGGGATTTATCGTTGTGGGCCGATATTGGGCCACAGGCCCATCCAAATTAGCCAGAGGCCCAAAAAGATCGAGAAGCCGCTGCTTACGTGGCGCGGCGGGAGAACCAGCTGGCTTCCCGCGAAATCGACGTCTGTCTCCGCTGGAAAACGTTCATTCTTTCTGAGCCTTCTCCGTCGTCTAATTTTGATCCGAGCGCGGCAATGTCGCGGACGATTGAAGTGCCCTTCGAGCTAGCCTGACCATGGGTAAAGTCTTTCTTGGAAAGTCAATTCTACGGCTTCGATCTCTACCTTTGTTCTCGGGAATTTTCCACTTCACCGAGAAAAGCCGTTGGGAATGATTTGAATGAGACAGAACATTTATGTGGCCGATGATGTTGACTCGGTTCTGACCGATGCTTGCATTCTTCAGCTGTTTTATCTGATATTCATTAGAAATCTAGTAAATTGGTTGCTGTTACTTGGGGTTGGTTATTCGCCCTTTTCTGCTGGGGGTTGGGGGGGTGTTGGTTCAGCTGTACTCTTTTCTTGTACGATGAGCGGCGTCCGATTTTGATGAAGTGTGAGGATTAAGTTAGAATGACGAAAGTTTTATGCATACTTGGCAAGAATTCTTGACTGAGTAAATCACATTTTCTGGATAAATTTCGTTAGTCAGGGTTCAAGAAAAGGGCAAACGAAAAATGCATAAGTGGGACAAGTAGTAGTGGTAACTAATTTTCTAGTAGGACTATAGGTATTTCATGCAATGGTAGCGGTTGTGTTGTAGTTGTTGACACTGACTTGAGGAAGGGGTGTATTGCACTGGCATTGCTCTTAACCTGGGACTGAATTTGATTCTCATATGTATTACTTCCCTTGCCCATTAATCCCTTTGCCAACCACTTCTAGGCTCTGGACCTCTCATGTAACTGGAAACGATGATGTATAAATTTGGCTCAAATTGCATCAGTTAGACATCAGAAGCTTATTCGTGTCATGTACTGTACTGAGATTTCAAGTAGGATCTGTGTTTCTCTTACTGCATGTCATTATGAATCTGCAGCTGCACCGGATGGAGCATATGCATTTATATAAATGCATTCTTCTGAATTTTATTACCATCGGTTATGCAGTCACATTCTTGTGTCATGTTTTGCACCAGAAGACTTAGGAATTTGGGTGTCATTAATATGGTCTTTACTGCTAGTTCATGTATAACCAATATTTTTGTCACGGGATTTAGTTTGGAGCATTAACAATAGCTATGAACATAATGTTTATAATGGAATGGCTTCTCTAAAATTGAAAATTTGGAGCCTAGGATGGTATACTTTGTACACATTGATGTCCATGTTTCTTGCTGATTCTTCCCAATAGTTGGACGCTCTGAGGGCACATAATTCTGCAATTACAAATAGAAATTGGATAGGATGCATGTGTTTTGGAAAGCTAACTGCTGAGAAGTGCAATTTATGTCATGGCTTCTTGGAATACAGTCCATGTTTCTGGATGTTCGATAACTTTTCCTGGTTTATTTTCCTTTATTTTGTGGGGGGTGAGATTTCTGGTCATTAGATTTTGTGCCTGTGATGATGAAATTCCTTCTTGAATTAGGCTCTCAAAATCTTTTCAGGTGCCTCAAATCCGTGCAAGTGCTACAATCTTGCTGTGAACAACGTGAATGTAAGTCAACACATTGTGCTTCTGTCTCCGGCCTTCTGAAGCAGATACCTGAATGAGATCTTGACATCTGTTTATTCAGGGAGACGATGAGCTCAGGTTCTTCTCTTTTAATACGTTTCTAATGATGGCTGATGATGTAAGAGTTAAGAGGTTTGGTTTTCCGCATCATATTGTTATATTTTAGATGGTTTGGCCACTGTACATTCTTACTTTGCAATGCAAATAAAGGAAAACGGATACAGCTGGTACAAGAATACAAGTAATCCATGGAGGAAAGATGGACAAATTTTGTTGCCTCCATTTGTGTTCCAATCATCATATACATCGCCTTCTTGCTTTCCTGTATAAGTGGAATGAATCACAACTCTTTTCGGTACCTTTCTCCTCCATTTACAATGCTTATCTGGTAAATCTGACCTGCGCCTAGTGCCTTGTTCAACTTTGAATCTTAGGGCTATCATATTGTGGCCTTGATGTCGCCCAGTCGGGTCTGCCAGGTCAGTAAGGCTGTAAGCTGCGTTCAACTTTGAAGCATAAGGCTATCATGCTACAACACACCATGTAGACAGGTGCTTAGGCACTGGCAGATCAATTGTCGTCAAGCAGGTTATCACTGGCAATTCGATTGTTAACATTGCACAAACATCTTGAGTATCAGTTAATACAAATCCTCGACTCTGACCAATCCTCTTGATATTCAAACTTAAAGCAGGCTATTGCACGAAGTTCAGTTGAACGCCCGATAATTAATCAAATGCGAATTCTTCACCGGGATAGCATTTTGTCTATGATTGCCTTATTCTGTCGATGGGCATGGTGGATGGTACAGTGGCATTGTCCCTCCACTCAGGGATCTCAGAATTTCGGCTCGGATTAAATTGAACAGTACAAGGTTGCTTGAGGCTGACCTGTTCCACTCTTTATTTTTTATCCTTTCTAAGCCACCTGGCGCGATAAAAAATAGTGAATCCCTTCCGGAGGAATCCAACAGCGCTCCACGGGGCTTTGGCTCCAGCTCTCCTCCTCCTCCTCCTCCTCCTCCTCCTCCACCATCTCGCCCTGGCAGCTTCATTGAGGCAGTCCGCCGATGGAGAGCTCGGTCACGGACTTGCCGTACCACCTTCTCCTTCGAGCTATGTCTCTGATCCCCACTTCTCACTTCCTTCTGGCGGCGCTCTTCGCTGCCCTCGTCTTCCTCTATAACTTCCTGGAGGTCCATTTCCTCCACGACCTGCTCAATGGGTTCAGAGGCGACCCCGTTTCTCTCACCTGCGATTCCAGCTCTCAGCTCTACCAGTCCGTCGCTTCCAAGTGCCGGATCCTCCACGGAAGGTGAATCGCGGTTCATGAGTCCCAACCGCCACCCCCACACCACCCCCCCTGATTCTGGAGAGTCCATCTGTTTTGAGGCTATTGCCAAGGGAATCTCATGGTCGGCAGTGTCCACTATAGCACTATCACGTTATGATTTTGCTTCAATATAACTTTGTAATTTTGACGATTTAGTGTGAATTCATCGATTCTCTTGTTGGGCTGGTTAACCTACAGAAGGATCAGTGGTCGTGATTTACTTTATGGCATCTAAAGTATCCGGTTGCATCAATGATTCAGCATTGTTACAGTGATTTCTTCTTTCAATTTTCTTCCTCGTCTTTTGTTCTTTGTTCTCTATACGGGTAAAATATTTTAAAATAGTCTGTATATTTTCAACTGTCCATTTGTTGAGATCATTCAATTTGCAGCTTCGTGATAAAAACTCCATCATGTGTAGCTCTTTTGCAATCTCCAATTATGCTTCCATCGAAGTTGTAATTTGAGGGTTTTATGTTTTTCTGTGTTAAGTACAGATACTTGGCAACTCCATGGCTTTGTAGCCCTCATCTGCAGACAGCTTTCCTCAGCTTTATCGGGAGGTCTCCCAATTTCATTTACAGAAGGTCAGTGAGTCAGTGGCAGAGTATCTTATAATTTTAACTTTCTTTTTTTGGTGTACATAAGTACCTTAATCATTAAGATGGGAGACTCTCGAGGCCACCAAATATGACTTGGTAATGGTTCTAGACCCTGGGAATGACCTCAATGGCGTGCTTTGGCCTCCATTTGCAAGAACTCTAAGAAGTAGTGGAAGGAAGCTCGAGGATCCTGCATGATTTAAAAGTTAAAACCTTGTTATGCCCCATTCTTTGTGATCATTCACAGGCATTCAACATCAAGGTTCTTGTGGCTTCTCATGTTTTGCATCTCAATCTTGGCATATTTTAAATGAAATGTGTTTCTGTTAGCAGGGGTATTTGGTTAAGATTGAATCCAGCATTTCTTTATTGACATGTGTATTTTACTTGCATATGTAACTCTTCTTAATATATATTGATTAGTTGGTACTAACGAAGTCTTGTTTCCAGACAGCTTTTCCATGCATCTGATGGTGGAACTATTGCTTTGGATTGGCTTTTGAGTTGTGATGGTAATTTACATCTTGATTCTGCATCCAGTCATTTGAAGCTAATTCTACAGATTTCTTCATTTTATTTTATATTGCCTGCATAACTCAAGATAACAAATCATTCTATCCTAAGGACTCTTGTGGCAGGGAAGGAGAGAGACTCCATTCTCTTCCTCATCCTCTGTTTTTTTCCCCTCCTCCATTTTTTAAGTTATTTCTACTTTAATTGAAGTTAAAATTAATATGGCCTGTTTGTGATGCCATTTTAAAAGCTAGTAAATCATATTAGGCCATATATTATAATTCTGATTTTAATTTTGCAGTCATGGAAGATGCTGCATGTGCGGATGAAGACAATCAAATACATGACAAAAGCCTGATTTTGATTGTTATTCCTGGCTTAACCAGTGATTCTGAATCTGCCGTAAGTTGCCATATCCTCTTATTTTCACTTCCTTCTGTTAAATTTGTCAATTTCTCCTTATTAATAAGCTGTAAGACATTTGAATTCATTTAGCACTATCCCAGCCTAGGGTTTTCAATCATTAGTGACATAATGAATCATGCCCTTTCCTCTGTCCCTCAAGACATGCGCTAGAACAATTAATCAGTCCTAGTACTTGAGGAAGAAGCTATCCTGACACATGCTGAAGATGCATGGTGCTTGCTTCTAAGTGTGGAATGGAACTTGGAAAAATGGGTATTGTTGGTTGAATGATATATCACGTGAAACCATTTCTACTTTCCACTGCACAACCCTCAACAACCAAACAATTCAAAAGAAGAAAAATCCTTGAACTGATATAACTTCTTGTATAATGAATTTTTCTTTATCCATACCTTTTCTGTGTATAGTATATAAAGCATCTAGTTTACAAGATGGCAAGGAGTGGATGGAATGTTGTTGTAAGCAATCATCGCGGTCTGGGTGGCATAACAATTACTGTAAGTTCGTACCTCATTTATATGGTAGAATATGTAAACTTGCTGAGTAATATTTGTTGTCAAGAGATTTTACTTTGTACATTGCCATTATACGCCAAAATTTGTGTTTTAATTGCTTTTTGTAGTTTTCATCTCATGATCAAAAACGAAACAAAGTAAAATAAAATAAAAATCATTTCCCAAGATACATTATTGCAGATGCCTTTGAGTTTATGATTGCAGAGAGGACAGGAACCAAGAAAAAGAAAATTACAAATTAATAAAATATGTTTGGTGGCAATCTAGACCTTTTATGTTTTCTGATATGTGCTAATGCATTTCAGTAGCTGCAATCGATATTAAGGGTTTTTCTCCTTTTTTTTTTTTTACAATTTCTTCTTCCTTACTACAAATATTTGTGGGCTTTGATTTGTTAATGTTTGGCAGATCTATGCATTGACAAGTATAGTTTTGTTTGATGTTTAATCTGATCCTAAGAAACTTAAAGAACTGATAAGCGACTGTAGTAAAAAAACAAGAAACATGAGCCATTGTCCTGTTGTCCAATCAATTAAGCCTTGCCTTTGCTCTTCTCAACTCCGTGTGGTTTAGTTATTTTTGTGGCTTTTGCCTCTAGTGCTTGATACGGTTACTTGAATATTCAACATAAGAAGCCAATTCCTCTCTAGTCTGTCTATTAATGAATTTCTCCACAGCCATTTAGTTGTAAACCCTGCTGTGGCATAGCACCTGATTTGATCAAACCAGAAAGTAGATTTTTTTTAAAGCACTTTATTTCAACTAAGTTTACGCATTTGCTACTCCATACCGTCTCATCTTGTTGTTATATCAATGTCCTTTCTAGGGAACGCCAACTTCTTTCTCTCTTCCTGTTAATGACTTAAGAATGTTTCTGCTCAGCCTATCAAGAATAAATAGAAACTGACTATTTGATTCCTTCTGTTAAGTCAGTCTGATTGTTTCTACAATGCTGGCTGGACTAAAGACATTGGGGAAGTAGTTAACCATCTTCACCAGCATCATCTTGAAGCTTCTTTATTTGTGGTTGGAACTAGCATTGGAGCAAATGTTCTGGTACTTCAACTTCGTAATGCAGTTTTATAATCTAGTATGTTTTTTATGCAACATTCATCAGCAACCACAAACCTGGAAATTTTCTGACTTTTTTTTTAATGTTTTAGTTCACATTACTTTCACTTAGTGGCATAAGGCTTGCCCCTTCATTAGTTATCTTCCTGGATACATTTTGTTCTATATCATACTTTACTCTAAAAAGTCACATAGACTTGTTCCTCACTCTTTGTTTGCTGGAGGGGGCAACTATTCATTGCATAATCACCTCAATAGTGACTTGAAGCCAATCCTAGGGCTAGTTCTGTCCCTAGCATCTTTACTAACTTGAGCAGCATCTCTCAGGTGAAATATCTTGGTGAGCAAGGTGAAAATGTGCCAATTGTAGGTGCTGCTGCCATATGTTCACCTTGGGATCTTTTGGTTAGTGGTGGTTTTGGTTAATGTTGCAGATGTTAATCCATTAAATTTACTTTACAGAGATAATATTTTATGGCTTTGGCTAGCAAATTTCTGACCTATATACTCGATCAGTGGGATAATATATTTTTCAAACTTTTTGTGCTGTGGATATGCCAAACGAATTTTTTTAATTATTTATTTTTGGTACTGTAATCCAGCCAATTTCTTCATAACTGCAAATGATATCATAGGTTAATCATCTGCATACTCAAAGATAATGTCTTTGGGTTTATTATTGTAACTTGAAAGCCATTCTCCAGAAATTGGCTATGGTGATCCGCAGAGAAGATGTCTTCACAGGAACTTCCCTCATGCAACATTCTTCTAATATACACGGCTTTCAAAAATCCTTCTTTATTGAGGGTATACCCTCATCTTTCGTAAATTTGTTTACAAGGAATTGTCAGCCACTTCACCTATTAACGTCACTCATTGGGAAGACCTGAATAGTGGCATATTTGTAATTCTTTGGGACTGAAATCATCTTTGTATATATATTTTTTGTGAGTTGTTTTCCCGATGCTCCAGAAGTAGATTAGGATGTTGAATATGACTGCTGTTTCCATTGGTCCTTTGCAGATATGCGACAGGTTCATAAACCGCAGACTTGTGCAAAAATTGTATGACAAAGTGCTAACAATTGGTCTACAAGGATATGCAAAACTGTATGTTCATTTTAATCTGCATTAGGTTGATGGCTTGGCTGCCTGCTAATGTTAATAATCCCCTTTTCTTCAAGGATACAACATCTTTTCTGTCTTTTCATGAAACTATTCAAACTAACTGCTCCCATTTCCCTTTATTTGTTTATCTTTGCAGGCACCAGACCATTTTGTCTCGGCTTGCAAACTGGGATGGCATTGAAAAAGTAACTATTCCTGTATTTGGATATTTATCTTCATTCAAAAGAAGCTTTCTTTTTTACTCTATGCGTATCAGTGACCAGGTGCTTGTATATTTCGCATATTCATGGCAAGCTACTCATCAATTCTGATTTATTTTTTAATTCATTTTTCATATTTGACAGTCACGTTCAGTAAGGGAATTTGACAATCATGCCACATGCATTCTTGGGAAATATGAGGTAAAATTTACTTATCAATACTTTGTTTTATGTCAGTGATTTCCTGGTAACACATTCTTGTCAGACAGTGGATACATTCTATAGACAATGTAGCAGTGCTATTTTTGTGGGCAAAGTATCAGTGCCTCTTCTTTGTATAAGCGCTTTGGATGACCCTGTATGTACCAGGGAAGCCATACCATGGGATGAATGCCGGTGAGAATTCTCCAACTTGAAACCAAAGTATTTGCCTTTTAAGTTTATGTGGTCGATGCCTTTCATACTGCTCAAGTAATGGAAGATTGGCAAGGTTGAATCAATTAAAGGAAGATTATGAAATCTATCTAGGAATTTGGAGAATTGTTTTTTCCATCAAGCAATAAGATGTAACCTTTTCTTATCTTATACAGTACCGTTTCGGGATTGTCGGGTTCTCAGACTGTATGATGAATTTCTTAATAGGGCAAACAAAAATATAGTTCTAGCTACAGCACCGCATGGAGGACATCTGGGTTTCTATGAGGGGATTACTGCAAGAAGATTATGGTAATTACAATCCATATATTCAATTTTAGCAATTCTATGTCTCTTTTCTTGTGTGGCAAAAAAATTCCCCCCTTTTGGCCTTAGTCAAGATCATCATCTGAATATCTATCTGATTTAAAGGCGATACTTGCCAAACATTCACATTTGATTACAGGAAACATTAACTTGGAAAATTTACGTGTATAGTTGGATAAAGTTCACCTTTTAGTTGAATTACCAACGAAGGTGGGTGTCATTCAAAGCACATCCCATGGATTCATTATATTTGTGCTGCAAGTGGCATGGGCAAATTATATGGTGCCAACGATCTTTCTTGCACATGATCATACTTTTATTCGCAGGTGGGTAAGAGCTGTTGGTGAATTCCTTGGCATCCTTCAAGCGTCTCCATTCATGCGAAGAAGAGCAAAGGTACATACCAATATTTACATATTTTAAGTTTTTGTTTCGTGTTGAAATTTTATAATCAATCGCACAACTATCACCTTCCTAGAGGAATTGCTAAATAACCTACTAGAGTCTGCATAGTTTATGGATTTTGTTGCTCTAAATCCATTGATGATTCCACCGCATTATTTAGGAAAAAATCTGTAGAAATGGATTTTATTGTGACGGCTCTCTCTCCCCACCTTCAATCAAAGTGAACATCTGGACAGATTATTTGCTTTGCACTGGTAAATTTTGGTGAAACACATCTGATGATTTATTATTGTGCAGCTGTATCTCAAGCCCCACTCCCCCCTTGTCGAATAGTTTGAATATAAATCACATGCTTATTATAGAGGCTTCTCCTCCAACAAGAAGTGTGTTTTTTCTAATTTCAGCATGATGCTTCTGGAGACATCATTTTCCAGTATTTCCAGATATCTCATTTCTCTCTCATTGGCATTGGAGGCCTGCTTCTGTCGATATTGATTTGGAAATTTCCACTTTGCAGATGCAAGCATCCTTGCCCTCTGTGCTTGAATCTTCCATTGATCAGGGTCCATACATAAATGTTGATGAAGATGGAATGGTGGCTGCAGTTGGGAATGAGCAAACAAATTGTGCGGTGGAAGACGCTGCCAAGGACAAGGCCCTTCCCCCGCCATCAGAGGCGTATATTGACGAAGCAGCAGCAGCAGTTCCCGTCAAAGTATGGATAAGTAGGTTTTCCAGGCGCAGGAGTATATCTGTTGTGCTACTCGCTTACATTGCAATCGTTACCACATGGCCCCTCGTTGGCCCGGCTCTTCTGTTGGCTATCAAGAGAAAGTTCAAGAAACTCGTGCCATCAATGCCCTCGAGACAATGATAGTTCCTTGGATGTTATTGTATTCACTCTTCACTCCCTCTAGGTGGAAATTGGGTCAAACGATGAATTCGGCTGCATCGAGGGGAAAACAAGGTGAAGTAATCTCTGTATCCTTCCAGTAAAAACAATAATTAGGGGTATTGCGACCCAAAAATATTATTTGTATGTAACGGGTAGAATTCGTTTCAGTTTGAATGTGGACAGGATATCTACTCGGGCAGTAAATCCATATTTCATCCGTTTGACTTGTTCTGGGTTACGTGACAGAGCTTTCTAAGCGGCGGGCTTGCTGATATTGGGCCTTGGTGGGCTTCCTCTTATTCTGGGAGGTTAGGCCCGCCGTGGGCCTTGTTTGGGCCCTAATGGGTATCACGTCCACATGGGCCTGAAAGTGGGCTTAGTGAGCTCAAACTCAAATGCAAGTTGCAACCCATTTTGGAACTATTATGGGCCTAAAATGGGCCCAATGGATATTAACTGGGCCAACAAGTTATGGCCCTAGTTATCCTTTGGGCCTTAATCCAACTTATACCTAGCGGACCTAATGTGGGACCAATTTATGACTTACTAATCATGCCCAACATAGGATCTGACCATGGGTCCTCCAAAGGCACCAATTGGGCCCAGCATGCACCCGGCAAGGAGAACTGAATCGGCCTATCAAAGCCTTATCGGGCTAATAGTGGGCTTCACATGGATCCCAAGCTACGAGGCCCATAATCTGTAACTTTTCTTCCGTACAACAATAAAGCAGAACAATCAGCAACACCGGTATCAGACGGCCTCAGTTCCGGCACTAAGCCCAGACAGGACCATACCATCCTCAAATGCAGATGAGGAATCTTCCCGAAGAATTGCAATAATATAATTGTTCGATGTAGGGAAGTACACAGGACAGGATTCGACAGCCATCTAGACCAACAAAATTCAGAAAACCGAACTATTTCCTATGTCAATGCAGATCTAAGAATATCCAATCCTGGTATCTTCTGCCAAATGAAGAGGTGTGGTAAAAATAACAGCTAAAATCAAATGGCCGCTTACGGTTCTGCTATGGCACAGATAACAACGATGGGAACTAGAGAGCCCAATGGGATGGCGAGGTGCAAAGCAAGATGGACCTCAAAGTTGGAATCCGAGTTAAAGCCAGAGGGATCCAACCGGATTCTGAATCTAGTGGGCACGGGTCATCTTCATCCGCGGCACTGCCTTCTTCATTTGGCGGGCACGCCCCTTTGCTTCCTTCTTCCTGAGCGCCTCTGCACTGAGTTTGGCCTCGGCCTCTTCCATCATCTTCTTCCTCTCTGCCTTCCTCTTCTGCAGGGCTTCCTGCCTTCCATTCTGAAGCTCCTTGTACACCTCTAGAGCAGCCTTAGCCCTCGCAGCTTCAGTTTTGGATCGAGCCTGTGCAAATGGATTACATAGTTTGAGATATGTTTCGTGTCCATATTATTTTGTAGATGTCAAAGATTGTGCAAAGCTGATTTGCCTGAGGACTGAGCTTGTGGTGCCCAACAAGATCAATGTAATAAGGAATAAGAGCCACCAATCGAGCCATATCAGCCATGTTGTTGACATCTGGAAGGGCAAATTTAAACAACAGCATCTTGTTGTGGGTGCCTGGATGTTGATCAGAAAAGTGCATTGAGATGAATCCCTTTCCAAATTTCTCAAAAGATTTCTCCCCAAAAATCTGCACCATTCAACTGGGTTACTTTATTGCCATTCACAGAAGAAAACAACCCAATCAAGATGTGATGTGTGAGCAGCTGGCACAGCTTCACATGAAAAGAAAGCACTGTAGCAGTACAGAAGGACATTTGACAACTCCAACTTTGTCAAAATGAAGGAAATAGATGCCTGCAAACTCTAAAAGTAGTGCTATGTTCATGCTTGACAAGAAATTAAAGTTTAACTGGTATCACAAGGAGAGACTCTACAGTTGTTACAATAGAGCAACCTGAATATAGATAATTACAATGAAGAGAGCAGCTTCTAAAGGAAACCTATGCCCCAAGTTCCAGCAAAAACTCTGGAAACAGCCATAGTTGAAACAACAGAATACAGATCAGCACAGGAGGTTCACATCCTCATAATCTTCCACTTACTTAAGCAGAGGCTTTTCAATTGTAAAGGCTTTTGAGAAATACCAAGATGACCCATAACTGTCATCATCTCCGAAAGTCAGCAATTCAGAACAGAGTGTTTCTTCAATAATAATGGGAATCTCAGAAATGCAGTTAGCACATGCAGTTGTGACAGTTTAATAACTCATCACCAAATACTTTTTATGCACCGCTGATGCAATACTGCAACTGCTGTCATAGAATATTATGTCACAAATTAGACAAAAAATTTAATCCAATATGCTGGCAAAAATCTTCTTGCTGGCTAGAAGAAGGCAGGAGTGATGGAGAACTTATGCCACTTCAATAGACTACCACCTGAATTTCAACACGGGGGAGTGTAACATGCTTGAAAAAAATCACAGTTCATGATGCATGATGCCAGACACGTCATGTCAGTGATTACACAGCCAAGGAATTTACTATATGACTGAAGAAAATGCCAGCAGAAAGATTCTAAAATGCTCAGGAAAAGAATGACCAACCTGATCAAGTACAGCATCTGTCATCAAGTCTCCAGCAACCTCCTTGGACTCTGAGATAACTGACAGCTCCTCAGCAACCCATTTTCTCCCACCCGGCGGAGAGAGCAGTCCGGCAAATCTCTGCAAATCCCTCAGTTCCTTCTGCATCACCTTTGCTGCTTTCTTCTTTGCCACGGCAAAAATCACATTGTCCATTGCATCATCATTCATATAGACCTCAAAACTAATCTCGTCTTTGCATGGGACTATCATATCATATATTCTTGAAATTAGATCATGCCTACCCTTCAACTCCATTGTAGCCAGTAGACCTACATGAATCATAAATTACTCAAACGGATCACAACAGTTTCAACAACTATAACTGTTCCAATCAACTAAGAGCTCACAGTATTTGGCCTAATATGACTGGCCACAAAAACTAGGAAGTTGACATGATTCAATTCATTTCTGAAGGCCTCAATTACCAAATAATCCGCTGGAAGAAAAAAAACATAAACAAGAAACACAACAGACCTTGGCAATATCTACGGCCATTAGCATAGAATTTGAAGACATTCTGGCCTTCTTTAAGCAACAGGGGCGAGTCCTCTCCCTCTCCAACGCCCAGTAAACTGAAATTCCTCTAAAAAATGGAGTCCTTGGTGGCGAACTTAGCTGCCCAAGCGAGCGCTATGTTCTCGTTCTCGCGCTTCCCAGTGAAGTAATTAATCGCAAACATAATCAAGAAACTGATGCACACAATCTCAACTGCGAAAGATCTCTTTGTCTTGCTTGCTTTCGGGGTCGATTTCTGACCAGGAATAGAATCCCGAGGTAACGCAGCATCCTCCGCAGCTTTAGATGGTTCTGGCGGCTGTTGCTGCTGTTGTTCTACGACCGGAAGGCCTTCGAATTCATCTTCGTCCCAATAGTCGAACCCAGCTGATGCGGGTCTTGATAGATCGGGCGACGTGGCAGGTTGGTCAGGGGACCGAGACGGCGTTGGATTCGAGTCCGGGAGGTCGGGCTCCGAGGGAGTGAGCTTGGTAGTGGCGGGTTGCGACTCAGACTGGCTCACCGGAGGAAATCGAAGGTTGGAGAATTGGAAAGAATCGGCGGAGTCGAGGGTTTCGTCCTCATCATCAGCTTCAAAGCCTTCGAAATGGGAATCCGCGAGGACGAAAGTGGTAGGGAGGTGGATGATGAGAAGGGAGAGGAGGGAGAGAACACAGAGGAAGTGCGACAGAGAAGAGAACGGCCGCCGCGGCCGGGCCATGGCGGTGGATGATGCGATCGTGGAAGTGCCTGCCGATCTGATCGTGTTTGCAAATGGAGGGAGATGACATCACGTAAATATGGATTAACTAAGCTATCAATTTTCTAGTAAATAAACAAATTTATTTTGGAAATTCCAACTAAAATGTATCGTACGGGTATTTCAGAAACAAATATATAAGTTTGGGAACTTGAACGAAAATAAGGCGTACTAGGGAGGTGAATCATAGTATACCAAAAGGAGAGGGATATATATTGCTAAACAATTCTTTAACTAAATATCGCATAAGCCCCCAAAACTTTCGAATATTTGCGTTCACGACCCTGTGTCTCATATTATTTTCCTCCTCCGCTGTCTCCTTCTCTTGCTCCGCGTTCAAAATATGGCGGCGGCGGCGGCAGCGGCAGCCTTGCGGCCACTATGCGCTAATCTCCGCCACGTTGACCGCCGCCAGCCCTGCCGGACATTCATCAATGCCCGAGTCAAATGGGTCCGTGATCCGTACCTCGACCAGGCGATTCTGAAAGAGAAGCATCTCAAGCCACTCATCTCCCTCAAGAATCAAATCCTCTCCTCTCCCTCCAAGTGCCTCCCTCTGTCCTCCGCCGCCCTCCTCAAGCCCCATCTCGGCCTACCGATGACCACCCTCGACTTCTCCCAGAAATATCCTTCGATCTTCCGAGTCTTTCAGCCCGGTCCCGGACTTCCCCTGCAGCTTGCACTCACCCCTCTGGTCCTCACCCTCCACAAGGAGGAGCTCTCCGTCCACAGCTCCTGCAGGCAAGATACAGTCGACAGGCTTGTGAAGCTCTTGATGCTCACAAGGTGCATGAAGCTGCCTCTTAGCGTTATTGATGAGCTCAAGTGGGATTTGGGTCTGCCCCATGATTATGTGACCTCTCTGCTCTGCGACTACCCAGATTACTTTGACGTCTGCAGCCTGAAAGATCCGTCGACTGGTAAAGAATTGCTCTGCATGGAGCTCATTTCGTGGAGAGACGAGTTTGCTGTGTCTGAGCTGGTGAGGAGGGAGAGGGAAAATGGCGATTCTAGTGAGAGAAGAGGAGTACACATAAGGTATTTGATGAATTTCCCGAAAGGGTTCGCCTTGCAGAAGAGGGTGAGTGATTGGGTCGAGAAGTGGCAGGAGCTACCCTACATTTCCCCATACGAGGACGCCTTCCACTTGGCCCCAAGCAGCGACCAAATGGAGAAGTACACGGTGGCGGTCCTTCATGAGCTGCTCTGGCTCCTTGTGTCGAAGAAGACGGAGAGGAGGAACCTGCTCTCTGTGGGAGAGTTTCTGGGGTTCGGGACAAGGTTCAGTAAGGCACTGGTTCATTATCCGGGGATATTTTACATGTCGAACAAGCTGAGGACCCAGACCATTGTGCTCCGCGAGGCTTACAGGAAGGACTTCTTGGTGGAGAAGCATCCGCTAGAGGGCATGAGGCACAGGTACATCCACCTCATGAATAAATGGCCAAAACAAGCTCGACTGGATTCCAATTCCCGAGTGAGGAATGACGGATCGAGATTTCCAGGCAGAAGGAGAAGTGAAGAGAAAAAGGGAGGCCATTGGAGCCACCGAAGAGGAAAGGAATATACTGAACAGATTTAGGATATTGATGTTGAGGAGGGATCATCGCCTCATAGGATCGAGGCAGAGATCTAAAATGGACATTCATGAAGAAAAGTGAAAGGCCCGACACAATTCACCGGACCTTGAAACGGGGAAAGTGATCATAAGATTGCCTCAGAGGCAGTTGACAAGTTTACGAGACTATCCAGAGTTTTGCCCAGCAAGCCCTGGTCGCAAGATGATATCCCTACTGAAGCAACCAAGATGAGACGGGGACGCTTATATGACTTGGTCAGGAAACCCAATCTTCAGCCGTGCAGCATCATCAGATTAGGCGTAGCTTTGCATTCGGTGAGACCAAAATGGAAACCGGATGCCCTTGACTAGGATGGAAACATCCAAATGTTACCTCTCGACAGCTCTTCTCGTTCCCAGCTTTCGCATTTCGGTGAAGGAGATCTGAAAGACGAAAGGTTTCGATCTAAACAGCCACACTGCCTTTCAGTTTCTTGTAGGAAGATGAACAAACATTTCTCGCATGTTAAGGTTATGCAATCTCACAATGATGCAAATCAATGGATTAAGATTACAGTCTCGAGACTGCCATTGTCGGGATCGAATGTTTTCACAACCCTTTCTGTGACTGACCTGGCTTAATCTCAAACACTGGATTTTTGGATCACTTGATGGCGAAGGTGCAAGCCATTGGTGATCTCCGGTTTACATCTACATCGTGATATCAAGCACTCATCTCTGCGTTCTTTCAACCGAAAGACCGAGAAAAGCAAGTCTCATCTACCTTGCTGTATTATCGTCGGTCTTTCGATCCAACATTCCTCCTCCGAATTCTCCTCAACTTTGAGCCACTGTGATCCAACCAGCCCGATCCTAACAATATTTCACGAGTCATAATTACGGTGGCCAATCCTCCGACCACATGGACTATTAATTATAACCGGTCAACGCGTAATAAGATATGGAAATGAGAAATTACGTGCCAACTAAGTGATTATATGATTACATGTAACGTGAGAATATATATATAGATATATGATGATATATTTACTGCTCAATTTAACTTCTTGATTTTGTGGGTAAATGAATAAATAAATAACCTTTTAATGAAAGGAATAGGCCCTTCAAAGGCCTAAATGTGAATATGGCCGGCCAGTTCGAATTGGCTGGTCTCAGTTGATGGCACTGAGAGATATGACATCTGCTCATCGATAGCAGATGCACAGCCTTGCCTCAGTAACCCTTAGCTCCTTCACCAGTCTGTTTCCCGACGTTGTCCCACTATGCTCTTCCAGCCTTACTGACGAACGGTTCGACTTGAGTTCAACGATACAAGAATTGCACGTGCTTGAATATTATATAGCTCATGAGTCGGATGCCATGGATTTGGAGAGACATGGGCAGTGAAAATGGTTAGCGGATAGATAAGATATCATCGAGCTTCACATGGCCCCCCCACTTGAAATTTTTTAGGACTACTTTTTTCTTTCCTCCGTGCAGTTTTCGTTCGGATAACATCGATCCACCAACGTTAAAATTTTCTGAATCGTGAATTTTCAATATTCACAGTACTACCCACCCAATGATTCACATTGCACAAACCAAGCTAAGCAAAGTCTCGCTGCATAGAAGTTCTGAAGCCAACCCGCACCACCGAGTCGAGAAGCCTGTGCCAAGAAACGCGATCCCGTCATGTGAAAGTCTTCACATTGCATTGAGGATTCATAGCTCGAAACTCGTAACAGTGATCGCTGCATCGATCGTTGGGCCCGAATGCCAAGAGAGTCAAATGTACAGTGAATCACATGCAAGAGAAGCCGCATGGTACTGCAAATTAATTCCATTTGCACCACTTGAAATTCTTCTAGTTCTTACGTATGTATTTGTATATGTACAAGTGTGCGAGTGTTGATATTATTCACTATTTTATAAAAGAAATTTGT
Organism: Sonneratia alba; assembly: GCA_900174645.1. Classification (NCBI taxonomy): domain Eukaryota; kingdom Viridiplantae; phylum Streptophyta; class Magnoliopsida; order Myrtales; family Lythraceae; genus Sonneratia; species Sonneratia alba. The sequence goes on from FWPY01000106.1 coordinate 6,359,020, forward strand.
GAGGCAGATGGGTCTCCTTGTACTATAAAAAGGGGAGATACCATTCTGTGCATTCCCCATTGGAAGCTCAGCTCATTTCTTCACTCAGTCCGAAAGAAGAAAGAGGCTTTGCTTCAATATCAGAGTCGAAGCATTCATTCTTTTGTGAAGGAGAGGGAGAGTTGTGGGATGGGGAGAGAGGCTGAGAGAGCCGAGTCGGATATGGAGAGCTGGGGAGTTTCAATGGCGGAGGAGGAGCTGCCCCTGCTGTCATTGAATCACGTATCGTTCTTATGTAGGTCTGTTGAGGAGTCCATGAGGTTCTACGAGGATGTGCTCGGCTTTGTCCTCATCAAACAGCCTTCTTCCTCTGACTTCGAAGGCTCCTGGTGCACAGCCCTCCTGACCTATACTAGCCACGCATTGATATCATTTAGATATCTATTCCACTCCCCTTTTTGAAGTCCAAAGAGAATGAGCGAGGAATGTCCCAGATACTTTCGTGTAGAACTTCATGGAATATAAGTTCACATCAGGAACAAAAGTTGTGTTTCTTCCTTTCTTCCTATTTCAGGCTGTTCAACTATGGAATAGGGATCCATTAGATAGAGTATGACAACTTGCCACCCAAGAAAGCCGTGATCAACCCGAAGGACTCCCACATCTCATTCCAGTGCTCAAACATGGAGCTTCTATTGATTGAGTACATGACTGCTGTTGTGAAGGATGGTGGCATCACCGTGGATCAGCTCTTCTTCCATGATCCCGATGGATACATGATTGAGATCTGCAGCTGCCAAAACATCCCCATTCTCCCTCTTTCATCTTCATGCCCGGTCAGGCTTCCCAGCGGTATTAAGTCTGATCCCCCAAGCTTTCCTCAGTGTGCTCAGCCCAAGATTTCCTCGGTGTGCATATGCCAAGAGCTAACATTTCTCTGTTGAGTATACTAAGCTCTGAGGGTCTTCTCGCAGGGAGTTGAAGCTTGGAGGCACCTTGTGCTGGAGAAGTCGCAGCCCTCTTGATGGAGAACCTGCTGAAGAACATCATGAACATCTCAACCTGAGAGGCCCCAGAAAAGGAAAGTTCGGGCAGTTCCCAGGCACAGGATGATGTATCTATATGAGGTAGTAAAGTTCAAGAACAAGGAAAAAAATCATTACATAATTGGGGTTCATTTGCTACCATTCTTTTTTGGTCCAGTGTTGCTTCTTTACTGTCTTCCTAGAGGTGCATATGGTCTGATTGGAGATTTTTGCTCTATTGATCTGTCATCCTTTCAGCACAAGAAAATAAAAGCCTTTTCCTTGGAACTGCTTTAGAAGATGCATAGGCTTCATGCTGCTCGACAGCATTTAGTCCAAGCTTTTCTCCTATCGATACCAAAAACAACAGAACCAAGATGTCTAGATCTCTTCAAGCAATTCAAGTAAAATATGCCCTTCATTACATTTATTGCCTGCTTTGCCAGGGGGATTCAATTATTCAAAATATACATGATTCAGCTTAAGGAACTGAACTATTCAGCAAGTGGCCAAAGCAAATACAAAAGGCTCAACAGAGAATTTCCAATCTAACAGACCCTTCAGCTCAGCAAGATCTAACATCTTAACAGTTGTGGGGCTGTGTCTCCTTTAAGCTACCTGTTGATGATGCTAACCTGCCATCGAGCCACTCCATAAAAGGAACCTGTCTTGACTGACCAATGCATTCTGAACAGGAGATTAAATCTTCGATGTCAAGTCCTCAAACACCAGTTAGGCGGAGAATAAAGAATCAGAGGGTATTGGTTACCGAGGATATGACAACAAAGACATCTTCCAAAGACCACTTCCTGGGTTCTGATTTCTTTGATGGATTAATAATGGCGCGCTCTGTATTTGCAAGACAGTAGCCTATCACAATCTCCTGCCTCTGACGGCCCCTTATCATTATGTCATAGAAAGACAGCTCTTCCTGGTCGAATAAATAGAATTCTGCCGGTTTAATGCACATCTCATTACCCTGGTAAATCACAGCAGAAGAAGAAAAAGAGAGACGTCAATTTCTACCATTGTCTCCAACTGTCTGATATACAAGATATATTTACTGAGACATTTTTTCCATCTTGAAGAGAGAATGAGTAAATCTCAGGGGAATGGAAAAAGAGTTGTTACCTCCCCGGCAAAACGTTCCTCGAGAACCCGGTTGATCTGCTTGTCTTCAGCCACCATGGCAAGGGCCATGCTGACCAACTCATTTGACAGAACATAGTCACTGATTCTTGAAACTGAGACCAAATTCCTGGTCCTAGAGTCCAAGATCTCACTGATGATAATGGATTTATCTGAAGCTTGCTGCATCTTACTCATCCAAGAACTGTGGGAAAACCCAGATGGTCGGAAAGAAGAAGACTTGGTGTCCTTGTAAGGAAGACGCTTTGACTGCTCCAGTAGTAGTAAGAACAAGTCAGACACTTGTCAGTAAAGACACGCATATATCCTGAATGAGTTACTTCTCAAAATTTCCTTTATTTTCCCGAAAAAACATCTTTATAAGCTACCCCCTCTGGTGGCCCAAAATCTTCCAATAGAGATTTAAGTTTCTGGTAAGTGCAACTCTTTCAATAATTAATTCATCACAGTTCACCATGTGCAGAAGTACAAGCAAATCAATTAGATGTACCTGTATATCACGGATAAGGAGAAGAGTGGCGAGAGATCGTGAATCAGAATGTACTACGGAGTCTTCAAGTGTTTCATCTGCAAGAATTAATATCTGTCGGTTTAGAGTTAGTAGTCGGTTGCACATTCTAGTCACCAGGGAGCAAGCGAGGGCCCCTCACTGCCCCCTTCATGGGAGGAGATTCTTCACTTAATTTATAGAAGATCAAAGAAGATGACTTACGGAATCAAAAGTCTCCAGAGGAAGACTCTCCAGGTGACGTCTAATGACAGCATTTCCTTCACGATGAACAAGTGTCATGTTCTGCAACAGAGAAACATTCAGCCCACCATTGTACAGCTTACTCTCTCTGTCCTTTTCTGGCACCTCACTAAAAATCCACAATTCAGAACCTGGAGCCAGGAATGCCTCCAATACCTGAGAAAGTAAGTCCCAAAATGTGAATTCTCCTCAAAGTATCCTAGTTTTCTTAAAATAGACTTCCAGTGGCAACAGTAATGTTGTTTTCTAGTCATTACACGAAAAGGCACATATTAATTAGTCATCCTCAAAAGAGTCTATGGCCTTCATTCAATTGGGTAGATGAAACTTTCTCAAGGATATGGCCCCAAACAAAATTGACAAAAATGTCACCAAGCAGACTGCTCTATTAAGTCAATCATATTTCTTTCCTACTAATGTCAAGAAAACTGGTTGTTAAGCAGGCCAATGGTCTGGGTCAAATTTATTTTCCTTTCATCCAACATAGCATCATCTTCATCATCCTAAATTGCTACAAAATAAATATAATGTTCAAAATGGTATCAAAAGATATTCCGCTTGAAGGTAAGGTACCAAGATCATATCATCAATGTCACGGCGCCATCCACATAAAAGTATCCTCTCTGGATATTTTGGGTGGTCAAAAGTTTTAGGAAAAACTCCCCTTCGCACCTGCATCCAACAATAGCATAGAAACAGTCACGAAGCATATCACAATTTTTCTGACAGATGAGAGAGTTGCAAAAATTGCAAACTGCAGAAAATTACTTGCAGAGCATAACGGTATGAGAAAGTTGATCAATAAGGAATTAACAGATGGATCCCATCTTTAAACTCAATAATTGATGACAAATTTTAACAATTACATCATGCCATAAATAAGGAACGAGTGAAGACACTTCGAATATAATTATGATGATTATCTAAGGTGGTGGCTTGCACATCTTCCATGGCAACAGCTCTCTAACTTAAATTTAAGAATCACATTTATTGGCAGATTGACTTAGAAAAGAAAGTCGACCTCTGGAAGGGGACCTGGAGCATAGGTGTCATCATCCTCAGCAATAACAAGAACTTCATCGCCTTCCCTTAAGACATAATTATCATTGGGATTTAATATAATCCTTCCACCATCAGCAGCAACCTTGATTCCACAAGGAACTGCATCAGGAAATGAAATAAGCACATCCTCAAACTGCATGCCATCAAGTTGAGGCCAGCATTTGATGTAGAACTCATCATTCTCAAATCCCAATATATCTTCCCATATCTGCCAAGAGCGTGCATATTGATTATATAATATAAAATATTATTCAATGATAAAACCAAGCACTTGCAAGATGAGCAATGCCACAACCTGTGCAAGCCCAGGTTGCAGAGCACATTGTATCATTAAGCGCCCTATCACATCATGTGCTACAACTGTTTCGATGAGTTCTCCTCCAACAAGCTTGACTAGAGGCTCATTGTCAAGATCACTCATCTCTACGACCACGTGACCACTCAAAGCCTCTTCAACACCAGTGAGGCTGAGCACAACTCTCAAAGCATGAGCATCACTCTAGTGAGAATCATAAAGGTGAGTGTGAGCAATGATGTTGGTCGTAGAACTTCCAAATTATACAAGCATGTGAAGTTTGAATACTGGGAGAGGAAAAAGAAAACCTGGTCTGCATTCTCATCAGATGCTAGTACAACAATTGCCCTGGCCTTTGAAACTGAGAACTTCAAAGCAAGGAAGAAAATTGTATGAAAATAACAATAAAATCAATGAAGGTGAATGAGCAGAGAAACTTGTTAATCAAAACATCTCTCAAGTCACCTTTTTTAAGTCGGCCAAAATAAGAGGGCTGCCACTCCTGCATATTACAGAAGTACCCATGAAATCAAATTCTAGCTTTGCAATGTCCATTTCCATTTCTTCTTTGTCTCTTTCAGCCAGTACAACGACAACACCACCACCCACACTCTTATTAGCTATTGCTAGTTGCTTCACCAGTGAACCCTGCAATGTCCACCTAATCAGACTTCTAGCTTTTACCTCTATCATTACTTGTAAATCATGCACTTCTGAATAGCATGATGAACAATATTCAAAAGCAAATACCAAAAGATGCAGAATTTCAAGGAAGCCATAGTTCAATTAATATGTAGTCAATCCAACACAAAGTAAAGTCCACAGGAATGCACGAGATAAATACCAATTTGTCGCTCCAGCCAAGAATTAAAATGTGGTTTCTCTCAATGACTTCACTTTTCCCTTTCCGCAGAGAATCCACCTTTTCAGATATAGCATCAGAAACAAGCCCAAGCATCATCGCAGATATCAACATGCCTCCAGAGCTTATAGAGACAGAGACGACCCTTGGCCCTGTGCCAACTCGATCAGCATGATTTCCCGAGTCAGCAACAAATGTCCATGAGAGCCAAAGGGCCTCAGAAAAGCTACCATCACTTACTGCATACAAAGCCAATCCTCCGAACCCTATAAGAAATATAGTCGCAAAGAGAAGTGTGAGGAGCTTTGCATAGGGGTAAACAGAGAAACAGACATCCACCGTATATGCAATTCTCTTTTTCATAGGAACCTCCTCTTGGTTATTCCTCATTCTTGTTGAAAGTTTCATTAGTTGTGGGAGCTGGTCGAGATATTTATACAGCACAAATGGCATCAACAGTGTAAAGACCACAGTATACAGGGCAACAGTTCTACTGTCAGTTTTCTGCCAGTAAGAGGTTGATTCTACAACTTCGTTATGCAAAACCTTGGAATCCTCATTTGTGACAAAACTAGCATTGCATACTCTGTGAAGGTTGCCATTTTCCTCCTGCAAGAAAATGATGCACGATTAACAGTTCACTTTCTGTATAACCAGAAATAAAAGGGGAAAGCAAGGCTTACTAATCGAACAGATTATCAAGCATACCCGAAGCCTTGTCACTACTCTTTGAAGATAAAACCCATAAGTTACAGCTACGATACATGTGAAAGAAAGCTGCAAGAATCATACGCAACAGTAAGTATATTTAAGAAACATTCATGAAATAGAAAATGTTGAAGCAAGACACTTCAACCTAAGCTAATGCGGATTTTTAAACATTGATCATGCCGCAGTTGTCAATTTCAGCAGCCACAAATCAAAACCATGAAACAAGCAAAATTGGAGCAACGTTCACACTGATCAAGAACGGTCCAATCAATGCCCCAATAATAAACAGCCACCAATATATATAATAAGAGGGACGGATATCTTTTTTTAAGAAAAACGCTTCTTTACAGGGAAGAAGATTGGCAACAATAAATCAAGCAGTAATCTTTAAATTGGTGGAATATTTAAAGTACCAAGTAAATAACCAAAGAATGACTGAGCCCCTGAGTTGTCCTCAAAGCCAAATAGCCACGTGACGAATTCGTATGAGTCACAGTCGCTTGACTCACTGTCGAGTTAACTTCCCTCTCCTCCTGCTTTGGCTTTAAGGCAATCGCAGGTTGGGCATCGATCCTCTGTTTCTCACGAATGATTTCCCGCTTGGTATCGAATGACCGACGGCCACCGTCAATCGAGCCCAGCAATATGTCATCCTCCCGCGACTTAAAGGATGTGGTTTTGCCTTTGTTGGAGACACGAGACTTGGCAGGGTACGCCCCGAGAAAGGAAGGGTATACCCATTCGCGATCAGAGAAGGAGCTGATGCCGAGCTCGGAAGAGCCGTCTTCTTTGCCGGTTGGGACGCGGAGGTCCGAGAACGAGCTGGCGGCGGCGCAGGCTGTCGAGGACGGGGTTTTGGCGGTGCGGCGAACGGCTGGGAAGAGAGGGCCGAGGAAGTGAGGGGTGGCGTCTTCCATCGTCTTCGGCCTCCCTGACGTGGCGGGGTCCACAGTCGAGTTCTGACCCGGCGTGCTCTCATTGCTGCTCTGCATTCTCCGGCTCACAGTCAAAGTCACCGTCAGAAGAATGGCCGAGTGGGGGTTTCTGGTCCCGAATCTATCCGAGACGGATTTGAACAGTTAAATTTTAAAAAATTAAGTTTGTTTTAAGTTTATAATATTTTTTTATTTAATTGATATATGATTCATATTTTAGCATCTACCCTCATGTGATAATATGATCTATTTTACCATGTACTATTAAAAACTCACCTTCAACATTTATCTACAAGTTGAGTATTTTTCTTCTGATCTTAAAAGAGGGGATAACTGGTCACAAGTCAGGTAATTTTTTTTTTCCGTATTCAGACTTATATCAACTGATCATGAGCCAAACTTCTGAATTTGGGCCAGGTGAAGTGCAAGCTCACTAACTCTGATATTAAGTTAAATTTGTTGTGAGTTCATATATCTAATTTTCACTTAAAAATTTAATTTAATAGGTATTAATATTTAATTTTTTTTATAAATTTATAATATTTTTTATTTAATTAATAAAATATTACAATAGGAAGATAGAGAGAGTTTCCTTTTAGAGCTATGGAGAGCTTCGAAGAGGTCAGTGACGTGCCTCAAAGGTGTGGGTGAATCCCGGCCGTTGTTGATCTGACTCGGGGCATCAGTGTCCCCCTGTTTTGGGACGAGAAACCGACGGCTCTGATGTGGGAATCCGCATGGTATCGGACACTTCTCTAAGGGAGATTGGGAGGGAACGTAGGCAGCTCGCGCGGCCTCTTTATTGTCCGTTACTTGACGACGTCGACTTTTTTGGGAAAACCGTTAGCATAGATGTTCGTTTTTCTTATTATTCCTTGTCGGTCGTTAGTCGTTCTTACAGTTGCTGTTGCTTCCGGAAAAGTTGAGATGCTTTTCTACAGAAGCGTTAAAAATTGACGCGGCCACGTGCCTCTCAAAAATATAAAAATAAGTTTTATAATAAAATTTTATGATTATATTTAAATTAATATAAAATTTAGATTAATTAATTGATTATATGATAATTTTTTATTTTAAAATATAAATTATTTAAAATTTATTATTTGTACGAGCAGGGGCCACGAAGAGCAAGCTGCAGACGAGCCCAACACCTATCGAAACGATGTCGAGCACCTCCTGGGCCTCGTGTCCCGGCATAGGTTAGAGGCGGCTCACCACGTTCCGGTCCCTCAAGGCAACTGTTCCAAACACAAGAACGGACAATATCGCGTGGACCCAATCGATAAATGTGAGTCGGTACTTCCTCAAGTCCGGCAGGCTGCCGGCAGTGGCGGCAGCCGCTGCAGTATCGAATAGGAACATTCCGTTTGAGGCTGCGAATCCATAGTAGACCTGCAAGGTGGAGATTAGCAATCGTCCGGGAAAAAAGAGGGAAAATGTAGGAAGAATATTTAATTCTAATATTGACTGAAGTTACCGGAATTTACTATCTAAATTTCGGTCTACAGTAATTAATATCAATAAATCCGAATTTCCGAGGTAGATTGGATCGTAATTCGTACCTGGCTATCGGAGGCCCTGACGCTGTCGGTGAAGCACGCGAGGAAGCAGGAGGTGGCGAGTATTGCCAGTAGGGTGACGGTCATGGGCCTAGTGGCGGCGTCTCACACGCCGTTGTTGGTGAATATGGGCGTCAGGAGCTGGAAGGCCCAGAGAGTCCCCGTCGGAAGCAGGTTCGCCAGGTTCGCCATCCCACTCAGCGTCTGCGACAGGGCCCTCTGCGACATAGACGGCGGCCTCTGGAGGAGGTTTCCGTCTCCGCTCTTCGGCGCGCGTGTCCGGCTCCACGTCGTGGATGCGGACCCTGGCGCTGCTCGAAGAGGAGGTCTCGCTTACGGCAGGGCCCGGGGTGGCTGCTGACGTTGCGGTGGCTGCGGTGGTGCTCCTCGTCCGGAGAGACATTTCACGGTGGCTGCACGCGGCAGGATCAGACGGCGGAACTGGTGGCGGAGGGGCTAGAGATGGATCAAGAGACGGAGCTCTTGCTTGTCGTGAAAAGTCAAAGAATGGCTGAGGAGAAAGCACATGCTGATGATGATGACATATATTACTAATATAATATTCAGATATTTCACAAGAAAAGTCTGGCCGAGTCATGCCAAAAAAAAATCTGAGCTGGCGTTGTATAGCATTTACGTATATTCATGCATACGTACATATATACAGATGCAATTTTCAGGAAAAAAAATTAAAAATACACATACTAGTGGAAGGAATATAAAATTTTATGATAAAAATTAAATATAAATTTTTTTATCAGTAAGTTGAAAAAGAGTATTATTTGTAAAGTTGTCTTTTTTTTAAATAATCGATTTTAGGAAAAGAGAATAAAATAAATTAATAAAAATATTGACAGAAATGTCTTGACCCCACTGGAATCCATCACTGATGAAAACCACGAAGTTATGGCCCATATCAGCATTCGGAACTGAAAGCGGGCCCAGTAATGAACAGGCCAGCCCAGCCCAACTAGGATTAAAAATGAGGGAGAAAACCGGGGAAATCTACCCGGTTTGACGAAACTGAACCGTCTAACAGGAAGGCGGTCCGGTCTCTAATAACTTCGAGCCCAGCGGTGGATACGACACAGTTTGAAGGCTCTTGCTGTTCCGGCGACGCTGCCCGCGGAGCCCCCAGCTCCTCCGCGATTCACTCTCAGGACCGTAGCTTCCCAGCGAGACCTGTAATAACGTTCAAGTAAGCAGCCCTCTCATGCTCTTTCCGTTTTTTCAGTCACCTCTTTTATTCTTTGATTCCCAGCTCGAAGCTTCTTCTTGCGTCTAGGGTCTTGAAGCTCTTATTTTTAGCTCTCTCGGCTTGAAGAATTTGCATTGCATTCTGCTGTTGAAATCTCCTCGCCTAGGATATTGAATTCGTGGACTATGCCTCTCTATCAGCTTCTCGTGGTGTCCTGTCTTAATTGAATTTAGTGTCTGTGGTTAGATGGGACCCTTTTTGGCGGTATTGTTAATCTTTTGTAATTTTTCTTAAAATCTTGCCTTTTGATTTCAAGAATTTGATGGGTTCTTTAAAAAAAAAAGCTAATATTGGTTTCTTCTATTATAAACACGAGAAACAATTACCCAGTCCTGAAAAAACGAAAAGAAGAATGAACTTTTGTAGTGGTGGAGCTTTCACTCTTCGGCTCTTACAGATGCTTGGACCTGATTCAATTGTATGTTCTGAAAGGATTCTTCAATCAATAGATTCTTCTTGAGATATTTTTCTGATCAAATCCCATTTTGTTGCCAATTGTAATTATGAATTGTGCTCTGTCCTTGATCTAATGGATATATAATGTATTCTGGCATGTTGGATGGGTTTGAACCTACAAAGGTGTAACTCCTGTGGCTTTACCTGATAATTTTTCTTGCTCAATGAGAACTGCTGGCAATCACTTGTCTTACTATTTCACAGCTGAGACTGAAATATTAGCAGATTTGCATTATTTTTTAGTAGAAAATGAAACGAAAGCGTGGACATAAGAAAGGCAAGTCAAAGGGTGCCAAAACAGCTCGTGTCAGTGAGGCATCTAAACCTGCCCCGACACAAAACATGGAAAATGATTCTTCAGATGATGGGGTCATTCAGAATGAACCCAATTCAGGAATGGAGGTTAATACACCATCTTCATCTGGGACTGACCAGCCCCCCAATGTGACAAGCATCAATCCTAACAATATGGTTGAGAAAACCAGTTCAAAACCGGTAGGCCGTGTTAAAGTCAAGTTGAAGACTTCCAAGGTTTCAGACTCTCAGCACAATTCCTCGGATGCTCCTACCCACAGTGATACTGATAGGAGCAGCCAAAAGATGGACGTGGACAAGCAAGTTATAGATGTGGATAAGAAGGAAGATAGTGTTGATTCATTTCCAGAAGTAAATGCGGGTTCTTCGGAGAATCCTTCAAAGAAATCTGCAAGCATTAAAATCAAGACACCAAAGACTTTATCATCTTTAGGCAACCAGACTAGTAATGCAGTTGGAGGGGAAGTGGAGAGTGTGCAACAAAAAGAACCAAAGGAGCCTGTCCGAAATACCCAATACAATAAGCAGGAGTTAGATTCTGCATTGTTGGTAATGAGTTATTCAAGGATTTTATTGGAGTTTCTGGCATAAGCTTTCTTCTCTGTGGCTTCTCTCGATGCATGATAGTTGTGTGTTATTTCCTTTTCCTACTTGCAGGTTATTAGGAAGGTGATGAAGATGGATGCAGCTGAACCCTTCAATGTTCCGGTGGACCCTATTGCATTAGGAATACCTGTAAGCGTTTTTTATAAATTTCCATATAAAAGATTTTTTCTTAGCTCATTTGATATATCTCATCTATTTATATGTGTTTTGCATTATTTTCTCCCTGTCATTCTGATGGATCTTCTTTTTTGACAACCTAGGATTACTTTGATGTGATTGATACTCCAATGGATTTCGGAACAATATGCGCCGATCTTGAAAAGGGTGTTAAGTATAAGAATTCCGAAGATGTCTTTAACGATGTTCAATACATCTGGGGGAACTGTTACAAGTATAATAATAAGGGAGACTACATTTTAGATCTAATGAGGCGGGTGAAGAAGAATTTTATGAAGTATTGGACAGCAGCTGGTTTATGCACTGGTATGATCATTTTCTGCTACCTTTCTTGCCTGAAAACTTTATTTCATTATATGTTTCAAATTTAGCATAGAAGGTGTTTTGCCTGTACCTTTTTCCCTTTACCAGGCGGTGACAGTAATCAAGGAGATAATGCTTCTGGTAGAGGTGGTTCCAAACCCAAGGGAAAAAAGCGTCACGGGTAAATCCATTTTCTTCATAAAATTTATTTCATGAAAGAAGCTCAAAGCTCTAGCCATTTTCTCTATTTCATGACACCTGAACATCTTGAAAATCTTTCTTCTACAAACCTACTTATTTTAGGTTCATTTAATCTGCAGATTCAGACGTCATAAAAGTGATTGCTTATGTGCAATATGTGTTCTGATGCGGAAAAGAAAGGAGCGTGAGGAGAGGGAGAGAATTGCAAGAGGTCAGATTGCAGAGGAACTGAAGCAAGAGGTATACTAAAAGCTTTTGCTTAGGATCTTTAATTACATGTGAAATCGATGATGTCTTTGAAGAATAATTAGTCCATTTTTTTGTGAGTTAGTAGTGCTGACATACGAATGGGAATTCAATCTTTGTTTCTCATGGATGATTAATTCATCTTTCTCTTATCTTCTCAGGAGCCATCAAATTTAGGGAGTCCATATGGTGAGGGCTCATCATCAAATTCTGACGATTCTCAGGACAATGATGCAGATGCTGACATGGAAGAAAAAAGAGAAGAGCTTGCATTGGGACATTCTCAGCAGCAGCGACAAAGCCCTTGGAAAGAGGATGATGAGGATAAGAAGGGTGAGGATGATGATGTGGAGACTCGCCAGAATGATGAAATTCCAACTCAAACTCCTGATGAATCACAACATATGGATAACTTAGGAGTGGAGGGTGCTACTGAACAGCAAATGAAAGGGGCTGAGTCCAGTGGAGTCCGAGAAAGCAGTCAGAAAGAAATTACATTGGAGCAGCTCGAGGAAAATGCTGTAGCTCAGCAACAAAACATGAAGGTATTCTGGTGGTTTTCTCTTTGTTGTAATGCTATAATCTCCAGCACAAGCAGCTTTGAAGGATTGTGCATCTCCATGACATCGAAGTCCATATTAGCAATCCAATTGACTAGGTGTATAGTGTGATACAGTAAAAAAAGATAGTCCAATAATAACCTTCACAAATGGTCGCAGGAGGCAAGGGAGAGGAAACAACGAGCCCAACTGTACCAGAGCTTGTATAGCAAGAATCCTGCACTTCTTAGTCTATGCGGAAGTCTCTTCCCTGAGAACCCGAATTCCGTGTGGAATGGGCCTGGTTCATTAGTTCCACAGCGACGTCCAGCTCAGCCTGCTTCCATCTTTGCAGCTATTGAATCCTTTATGAAATAATAGTCTGACTTCCATGTTAACAGGTTTTGTACCTTTATGTGGGCAGAGCATTACTGACCAGCAATCTTCAATGTATTTAATGTAGTTTTGATATGAACATCTTAAGAAAAAAGAGGGCAAAAAGAGTCCCATGATGAAGCAAGTTTTCATAATTTAAGTAGGTGTAAGCTGAGCCTGGTATTTTGCATTTTCCATGGTACTTAGGCTCTGTCCTGGACAAGATCAGTATCTAAAGTTTCATTGTAAGTTTTCTCCTTTGTATATCTGGTCTTGAGTAACTTGTTTGTTGGATATGAAACCTGAACCAAGGTCTCTATTGAGAATAGACCCAATATTTCCAATCTATCCGATATCCATGCATGCTCTTAAATAAATGCATTTAAGCTTATGCTTGCTTGTAGCAGCCTTTTTGAGTTGGCAAGGTAACTACGCAAGTAAACTGAACTAGTTGTTGAAAGTAGTGAGCTTTTAACTTAAAGCAGACGGCTGTTGACACATTCCATGAGAAATCAATCAAGACATGCACCGCAGACGTCTTTGTGGTGGATCAACTTAAGCATGTGACAGTCGAAGAAGGGCAGTTGAGCATCAGTTTGAGTGCCTGGTCACGACCGTCGGTTGCCCTTACAGGAAGGAAGCCAAAATGAGGTTTGGACTCGAAGATGAAACAAATTGAGTCAGAAAATTGCTGTGAAGCAACCAATATCATATGTGACATGTATTGACTTGAGATATAATACACAGGTGAGAGAATGGCACCCCATCAGAGCCAAAGCCATACATACATACATACATGCAAAAGCCTCACCTTCCCTAAGTCCCAAAAGATAGAAGTTATCCTTGAAAGGAAGTGCAACCCCCAACTTTTGTAAATATTATTCCTACGCCCCTCTACTTTCACTTTTCCCCACTTGACTCCTACTTTGGGAAATTTGTTTTTTTTAAAAAGGCTAAATTCCCCCCACCACAATTGACTCACCCCAAACAATACAAAAAGCAACACTTCAACCACTACCCACTAGTTAAAAAAACTCATGTTTATCTCTGAACAAAAGGATCTTATTTCGAGTAGAGTAGTTTCTTCATTGGGGATACTCCGAGAGCATCTGGACGACCTCCCTCATCGTGGGCCGCTCCACGCTGTTGTCTTGGACGCAGAGCATGGCGACGAAGAAGAGGTGCATCGCCTCATCCTTGGGCACCGGGGCCAGCCTCGGGTCGACGACGCGGTCCACCTCGTCCTTCCTGCACCCGGTCACCCTCCTGCTCCACTGGACGATGTCCACGCCCTCGCCGAAGTCGCCCACAGGACGCCGCCCCGTGAGGAGCTCCAGGAGGACGACACCGAAGCTGTAGACATCGCTCTTCTCGTCAACCCTCAATGTGTATGCGTACTCTACATCACAAAATGAGCAATACTCTAGGTGTTAGAGCAATGTCCAAATCATGCAATTGGAATCACAGAATCGTGGGAATGTGATGAGGGAATAGTAAAGTTGGATGATGAAGTGGGGAGCAGCGGGAACATGAAGAAGCCCTTTACACGTCAGGATCCAAAATTCAATGATCCAAGATCCAAACAAAAGGAAGCTACTTTACAACATTTCACTAAAATTATTTAAATATCAAAAAGCAGGAGGAAAATCTATGTTTAAACTTTCACGACCCTCGGAACCTCTGTTACGCTTGACTCTCTGTCTGTCAGAAGTCTCTGTCGGATTCTAAAGACCAGACTGGCGGGCTTTCTCATCCTAAGCTAAAAAACACATGCTTGAATTTTATGGTTATCGGCTATTAAGTAGTGTACATATAAGAGTTACGGTTTTTCTCACAACGAGTCACTGGGTATCCCCTCTGGGTCTTCCATTCTTGAAAAATTCCCACTGACCCATGATATTTGGTCTGCAATTCCAAGGGATTCCGCATTTCTGATCAGGTCGAATACTGCAAGGAATTTGAGGGTGAAAGACCGGTTGAAAGTTCATATCGGAGGAGAGAAACTAGAGAAAGATTGTGGTCTTTGGGTTAATGGATTTGATTTAAAAAACATCAGGCCACGCTCATTCAGTGCTAACGATTGGGACATAGCAAAGATAGACTTCCTTGTCCCCCAGCGGCCATGATGGAGCCCCGGGATAGACGCGAGGAAGAAGCATTCGATTCCTGAGATGACTCTTTTCCTGACCGTCTGATCCTGTTGCAGGTTGTGCTCTACTGATGGCTAGGATTCCCTAATGGAGAAATGCCACGTGTCGATATGTGGGCCCTTCCGGATCCAACAGTCCAGATCTTGAGACGACAAGTTAGTTTAACTAACTTAACTAAAACAGTGGACGGATAATATCGGGTGGAGCACAAACGTAGGTAGGCAATATGCTATGTAAGGCCCCACCTTTGACTGTCCGAGGTGGTCGGATCGAAAGATGTGGGGATCTTTCTTGTGAAAATCTGAAAGCTTTGGGTGCTGGGGAATGTTATTCGAGTAAACACGGGATGAGAAAGGGAGGCATGGAATTATGTACCTGGAGCAATGTAACCATAGGATCCTGCAATGGCAGACATGCACTGCGAAGCGCCGCCGTCCACCAGGAATTTCGCGAGCCCGAAGTCTGCGACATGGGCCTCGAAGCTCGAGTCCAGGAGGATGTTGTTAGACTTGACGTCCCGGTGAACAATCAGAGGGGAGCAGTCGTGGTGGAGGTAGCAGAGGCCCCTGGCGGCCTCGACGGCGATCTTGTACCTCAGGCTCCATCCGAGGAACCCAGCCTTCTTGCCGTGAAGAGCTTCTCCTAAGCTCCCGTTCCTCATGTACTCGTACACGAGGAGATTCGTCTCCTTGCTCAAGCAGAAGGCAAGCAGCCTCACGATGTTCCGGTGCCTGATGTTGCCCAGTGTCTGGATCTCTGCCCGGAAGCCGTGGTCGTGGCTGTTGGCTCCGAACCCTAGAAGCTTCTTGACGGCAATCTCCACCCCATTTGGCATCTTCCCGTGGTAGACGATCCCTGCTCCGCCTCTGCCGATCACGTTCCCGTCTTTCACGCATTCAAGAATGTCTGAGACCGTGAATTCGATCTTCTGGAAGGCAGTCATCTTCCACGGACTGGCGGAGCCGCTCTTCTTAAACGACTTGGCCTTAATTATTGCCGCAGCAGCGAATACTAGAGAGCACACCAGTAGCCCAAGAGCAAATACGAGCTTAAAGTTCGAGGAACTCTTGTGGGGGCTGTTTGTGGTCACGGTGGAGTTGCACGGCTCGTTTATGATGGATCCACACAGCCGAGGATTGCCGACGAATGAGGATGCATTAAAGAAAGCAAATTGCCCTGACTCCGGCAGCTCACCTGAGAGGTCATTGTAGGAGAAATCGACTGTTGTGAGACTCTTCATGGAACCTAGAGACTCGGGCACCATCTGGTCCAACTGATTTCTTGATACATTCAAGTAATTCAGTATGTGGATATTGGCAATCTCAGGTGGAATTGACCCTGAGAGATTGTTCTGGCTTATGTCGAGGAACGTGAGGTGGTAGCAGTTTCCAATCTCAGGTGGAATCTCGCCTGAGAGTGAATTCTGGCTAAGATCAAGCTTTAGCATCTGATGGAGCTCCCCCAAAGAGGGAGGGATGGGGCCTGAGAATTGGTTCCCACTTAAGAGAAGCATTTGGAGAGAAGAATAGTTCGAGAGAGAAGATGGTAGAGGACCCGAAAGCCGATTGTTCGAGAGATTGAGCTCTCCCAGATTGATGGGCCTGAACGAGGAATTGGTGTTCTCAAATAATGTTTCTGAGAGATAGTTGTTCTGCAACTCCATGAGATTCAGCCGAGGAAGGTAAATAAAGCCACTAGGAATGGTCCCATTCAAGTAGTTCTGTCCCAGCCTCACTCGGATTAGACTCGAGCATGATCCAAGCCCTTCAGGGATTGGTCCGAACAGGAAATTCTTGAGCAAGATCAGTATTTTGAGCTGGTTTTGCAAGCAGAGATTGGGTGGAATCGTCCCAGTGAGCTTGTTCGATGACAAGTCGAGCAGCTGAATTCTCCCATTCTGCCCAAGATTCCTTGGAATCTCCCCCGTGAAGTTGTTCATCCACAGGGCTAGTATCTCCAAGCTTGGGAGATTGGCTACAAACTCAGGGATCGACCCGTGTAACCAGTTCATGAACAGGTTGAAGAGCTTGAGCCTCTTGAGGTTTCCAAACTCGAGCGGGATTTCTCCAGTCAGCGCATTGTTGGAGAGGTCTAAGTTCACCAAGCTTGACAAGTTTCCAAGCTGCTTCGGGATTGCTCCGGACAGGAGATTGATATGCAAGTAGAGCGTGTCGAGGGCCCCCAAGTTCCCCAATTCGTACGGGATCTGCCCGTCCAGTTCACAAGACGAGAGGTCCATGTGGACAAGATTCATCAACCTCCCGAACTCTCTAGGAATCCCTCCCTCGAAGGTGTTGTAGTACCCCAGGTAGATCTCTCGGAGGTTCGTCAAATTTCCCAACTCCCCCGGAATTCTTCCCCGGAGGTCATTTCCTGCAAGAGAAAGGAACTCCAAGCCCACCAGATTCCCATAACTTGTTGGGATTTCTCCATAAAAGTAGTTACCCCCGAGGTTCAAGAGCCTGAGGCCGCTCAAGCTGAGGATTCCAGTGGGAAGGGCAGCATTGAAGTTGTTGTTATAAGCATCAAGCACCTCCAAGTTCAGGATACTCGAGTAGTTCCAATCCAGATCACCAGTGAATTGATTGTTCGAGATATTCAGGAACCAGAGACTGCTCAGATTCTCGATCCTGATTGTGCCAGTGAGATTGTTGCCTGCAAGGGAGAGCTCAAGGAGATGGTCCAGTCTCGAGACCAGAGGCGAGACAGAGCCATAGAGATTCAAGTCTGTCAAATCCAGTGAGATGACTCGGCCCTTCAAGCATCGAACTCGAGTCCACAGACAGACCGAGCTGGGACTTGATGCGTTCCAACTGGCCAAAGCAGGATCTGGGAACTGAAATCCTTGTTTAAGTGCCACCAAGGCATCAAAATCACTCACAGCCAAAGACAGGGAAGGCGGGCTTAGAACAGAAAGTGCCAAGACAATGAGG
Source organism: Sonneratia alba (assembly GCA_900174645.1). Taxonomy (NCBI): domain Eukaryota; kingdom Viridiplantae; phylum Streptophyta; class Magnoliopsida; order Myrtales; family Lythraceae; genus Sonneratia; species Sonneratia alba. The sequence goes on from FWPY01000106.1 coordinate 6,376,907, forward strand.
AGCAACATGCTAAAGCTTAGAGAAGATTGTACGCTCAAGGAAACGGGAATACTGATCAGAAACGGCCAAACAGAAGGCGAGACAATTCAAGAGATTGAATGAAAGCGGATTTCAATTTCCCTGGAGAGGAGAGGAAAGTGAAGGGCATACGAGGAACTTGAGGCATCTTCATTTCATGTACTGAAAAGAGGCTTCATATACAAGGAAGGAAGAAGCTGAGCATCTATCTCTCTTCTCTTGCTCCCTTTTCTTTTGCATTTATCTCATCCCATTTGGGCATGGTTTGAAGGGGAGTGGTGGGATAGAGTTTGGGATTCTCCTTGGAAGCGGCCTCCTTGCATTGTTATATCTCTCAGTCTCTCTTTATCATCTTGTGCCTCTCTGGGTAAAGCGAAGGCAAGGAACACATGAAAAGCTCTAAGGAAACAAGAAAAGGAGAGAGGAAAAAAGAAAAGGAGTTGCATATGAAAATTTTGAAGTGTTGACAAGAAGAGAGAGCAAAGGGAAGTTGATGCTTTCTCTTTCCCTCTTTTTTTCTTTTCTTTTTCCCTGATTTATTATTATTGAATAAAAGATGAACCGGGATGGCAATTCCAATCGAGTGAAATGGCAGATATGTCCTCAAAGTTTTCCTCAGATGAGTTCATCGTCTCAATCTTGAGTCAATTTCTTAAGTAGGGACGGGGAAATCAATCAACTCAGGGGGAGCCCTGTCTTTCTCTGGTATGTTCCCTGAATTCTTTATGTACATATACACAAGTATAAAGTTGTATCCAAAGTACATGCCAAGCGCGACCTTATGCGTCCCATCTACAGAACAGTGAACAACAAGTTGCAGTTGGCATCTCTAGAGAATCTACGATGTACATCTCAATTTTATGTTCGTTTCGATGAACATGGAACAGTCTATAGGAGAACAAAACTGATTTAATGGTGACTGATGCGAAAATGCCGCTTTGAACTCTTTGGCAGGAAGCACCAAGGACCAGTGAGTTCTGCAACAACAGTGCAGACAAGCGTAGTGCAGCCATGAAAGGAAGTAAGAGATGGAAGTCTTGATTATTGATAAATCATTACAAAGTGCGTCTGTATGACGAATTATGAATACATCTTCACGGTGCAGAGCCAGCAAATGCCTTCTTCTTCTTCTGGTGACAAGTTCAGTCACCCTCCTTGAATACGGAAGAAAACTATCGAGCAACATATAAAGTTTATCATCTTTATCCCATTTTTTTGTTGAATTATCTCATCATGGTCTTATTTAACATCATTTCTTAACCCGTATCTCGAGTTTCATTCACTGAGATTCGATTTCTAGATCCATCCTCGAGCACAACTACAGGGTGAAGGATGGAGTGCTTTAGCAAAAGATGGGAGAGGAGGGAATACAGGAATAGTCTTAAAGAGGGAGGCCGAGAAAAGTAAAAGCAGAAGCATTTTGCTTTGCTTGCTTTTGTTTTCATACCTCCAATAACTTCACAAAAATTATTTAAAAAATTATTAAAAAAATAAAGAGAAGAAAGGAAACAACATAGAAAATTCAAATAATATCCACGAACATGTCCCCCCCCCCCACAAGAAAAGGGAAATACATGTGTACTGTCGACATACTGGTCGAAAAAAGGCAGTATACCCTTCTAGCAAAGGACTTCAGCAGCAAGAGATGGAGAAAGCTGATCAACGATCATATACTGTTGACATACTGGTCGTGTCCGTGGGCAGGATGCATGTCTGATCGTCATACTCTACATCCGACTGCGAATGCAAATCTAGTGATTTAGGGTTTTGAAAGCTAATTACGAAAATGATGGGTTCCATTCTTAGGGGTTTTGGCGTGTGTATGTTCTTGGTCGCACGGTGAAGAGCCACGACGGGCGCTGACATGGTTCGACATGAGGAGTCTCTGTCTCGACTTATGTTAGGGAGGGGGCCAGCTCTTCTGCCCTTCCGAGGGGTCACTGTCTTTTTCATAGTGGCCGTGAGCTAATCCCTTCGTTCCTCTCTCAGCAAACCCTAATAATCACCGACTCAATTCGTCTCTACGTTTTCGAAGGGATTTAAAGACGAAACCAGGGAATGGGAGTAGAGGTATCTGCAAAGGTTAGTGATATGATGGATCAAATGTCAAGAATCACAGGATGTAGTTTTACTAGTATACACACACACAAACAGCAGGAGGACCGGCCCTGGCCCTACGCTGGCGGCGCAACTCAAATGTGTGGACGAGTATCAATATCAGCAAAAATATCGAAGTTGACAGGACTTCCGTAGCTGTGAGATAAGAAATTAAGGTTTGCTCCCACACCCTTGGACAGATTAGTCTTAGCCCCCGTTGCAGTTTATGTACGTTCTTCACATGATCGTGATCCGATTAAATTAGTCTGCGAAGGGTGTGCGATTACTGTATCCAGCCGTTGATCTATATATCACATATCATTGAATTCATCATAAACCCATAAAGGATCGGACAAATTTCTATAACTATTTACGAGTTTGATATTCTCCTTCTTGTCTCAAATGAAGATGACAACGAGACGCAAGTCGGACTTCTGTACTTGGGTCGGATGAGGTGTAAGCTTACCACTCTGATACTATATTGAATTCATTATAAACATGGATCGGATTCGTTTTCACTTAGAAATTTAAATTGATGGCTAATAATTTCCAACCAACCTTTTTATAATCATATAACTTTCCCCCTAATCGTCCAACATAGATCGTATCCTCTACAGCTATGTCTCACTCACCAGACAGGCTCCCGACTGTATATGCGTGCACGATAGCCAATAGGGTATTAGAATGGTGCTAATGAATAGCTGGGCATGCATAATGCCGTCTGCGACATCATATCATCATCATCATCATGAGATGATGTCTCTAAATTAAAAAGGCACGTTCTAAATGCACAGCTCCTCGAGAAAGCTAAAAGCTCAGAATACATATACGGCACCATCGATCTCCACAGGTCTGGTGTCATAAGTTTTGTATACGGCCGGGTTTGCATCTCTTGCCCGCACAGGAATCTCGGCTTCATTTCATTCACACCATCTTACCCTACTTAAAAAATATTAATCTATCTACGAGTAATTCTCCTAATTAAATATCGGTCTCTCTCTCTTTTTTTTTGGGTATAGTATTCATTTATTTAAAATTTCCAGGGCTCCTCCAATTGGATCATCACCTTTCGCTTTCTTGCTTTAATTTGACATAAAGAGCCGATGCAATATCAGGAGTAGACCAGAGGGGAATCCTTTGTCTATCTCTCTTTCAGCAAAAGCTCGATGCTTTGGGGACCCCTCCTCTCTCTCTCTCTCTCAATGATCTGTTTGGAGAAACTTTGATGGGCAACGGATGGCCATGGTACTTATGAATCCAGCCCCAGTCAAAACAGCAACAATTGATGTTCCCCTCCCCCACTCCTTTTCCCGTATGTGTATTGTCCATCACTATCGATGCGCAAAGAGGACTAGAACGAAAAGAATCCAGTTCCTCTTAGGAATCAGAGATATCACTAGGGGTACAGTGATAATAGGATCACTAAGTACACACACAAACGTCAGGGTTTTTTGCTGATGAGATTATAGGACACATAGTCGATGGACGATGGATCGATTGATAATGACGCGCCCACACAGCTCATCGACAAACAGTGATTAATCCAAATTCAAACCAAATATCATTTGTTGGGCTCGAATCAGTTAGTCTTTTAGAGGGGGGAGAAAGGGTCGCATTGACCCAACCGGCGGATGTTAGTCGTACACCGATTGACTTTGGCTCTTGTGTGGGGGTTCCCGACATTGGTGGGAATCCAAGTCATATATGTACGTAGCCCACATCCTTTTGTCTTCCATTGGTCTAACCTCACCTTCATCTAATCTCCTAGTACGTACGCTGTGGACACTACTACATCATCGATCTTTTCCACTGTGACGTTCGTGTGGCCGGACGTGGAAAAATCGATAACTATCAGTACAAGATTGAAGTGATTCTCGATGCAGACTCCTATAGTGCAACATCATGTTCGATGCATTTCATGTGCAAACCTCAAAAAACCCCCCAAAAAAAGGATTTAGAAAAGAAAAACTAATATATATGTGGAAGTACACGTGGGATTACTCAAGGGTGATATCACCCTTGCCAACTAGTACCGATTATATGCTGACGTGGGAGCAAATTTTCTTCCACTAAACTTCTTTTATGGGGGTTTTTTTATAATATAATAATAATCTCAATCAATTGAGAGAGGAGAATCTTGACGTGGTCAATGGGCTTTTCAATATGAGATTTGGTCTAATTATTAATTAATGTAAGCAATAATGATGCTCCTTTAGCACAATACGGATCTATGATTATAGTGAGTGGGATTCGGAGGCTTAATTCGTGTTTATGATATCGTAGTGAAAATTGACGCACGCATCTGACCATGAGATCGCCATGGCCGAGCTTGAGATAACATGCTCTGAGCTTAAATTTTGTGAAATCGAAGAAAATTAGGGTTAAAATAGTCTAGCGAGACCTCACCGGACTTAAAGTTCGCATGTAATGGCAAGAAAACTAAAAATGCAAATCAAGAAGAAGACAAAGAGATCGCCTTTATGGACGATCACGTTTGCTAGGAGCGATGCTTATCCTCTCCTCCCCCGATTGATTGCTTCAGTCATTTTCCGTTAGCGTCAGTTGGGTCACGCAATAATAACATATACATATGTCTCAATCATAGCGCGATTTATATTTTTTAAATGGTACAATATCATAAATCATCCAAATTGGAACTGCGACCAACCCAGGGGTAATTTTTTACACGAGGTGATACGACACGGATCTATACGGGTTCGGATTGAATAACGATAAGTCTTTGTAACTTAATAATATGCGATTAATTATATCTAATTAAATGTATTTAAACACGTGTTGAACATGTTAACATATTTCATCTGTCTAATTGTGTGTATTATCGATTTAATTTGTCATATATAATGTGGCAAAGGTGATTTGTTATACTTTATGGTAATAATCTTATTATTATAATTATATAATAAATATTTTGATATAATTATGATTATTATTATTATATTAAATATATTAATTAGTACACGTATAATTGATATATATGATCACGTTGAATCCATATGAATTAAACCGATAAGTCACATATTAGAAATTATTTTCACATAAATTGCATAGATATAACACGAATTATCGACCTACATTTGCACACACGTAACTATGCTAAAGTGTTCCCGTCATCGGGATCCTCAAATTCCTTCCGACAAAGAATCCATCGAAATAAAATAATTATGATTAGAAATTTGTGTCGTTTAATTTATTAGTGTTATTCTCGATTTAAAATTAATGAATTATACATTTGAATATTTTTGTCGATTTTTAAGTCTTCTTTGGTCAATTTCAGATTCATATGTTTCATTTACGACGGAAAAAAGGAAATCGCTATCTTACCCTTACGTGACTAAGGAATTACTGTTGTTAATTGAGCTGGCTGAGAGCACGAGACGGTGATCTCGTCCGAAACACTAGAGTTAAGATTTTATGGGAATATGACGTGGTTAGTGGATTTTTTTTTTCATTATGAGAAAGTTTATGGGTTTAAAATATAATAGTAGAAATATGTAGTAAATAAATAAGTACGGAAAATTTCACGATAAAAATTGAATATAAAATCTTTTGGTTATTAGGTTAAGAGCACTGTTACTGTACCAGTCATCTTTCTCAAATCCTTTCAAATTCGTATTCCCCACTGAACCAATGATGCTTGGCTCGAAGATTATCTGGGATTTTGACGTTGAAGCTCAAATTAGAGATTTGTGGGGTTATGTCGTGCGGGCACCAAGTCGTTCACGAGGGTTGACGTGACCGAACTAACTTATGAAGGCCCATTTGAGGCCCAATTTGATCTGACCTTCATGAAGCCCATTGCTAAATCCGGCCCACATTAAAAGCCCACTGAATATGGGCTGGTTCTTTTCGGGCCCACGGTGACCCGTTCTGTGGACTTTGCGCCGCCAGAGGAAACCCTAATTCATGAAGGGACGCATGGAGCGGGATCTGACGGTCGATTTCGCGCCCCGGAAATCAATCCCTGCCGTCGAATCTTCAGGCAATGCCACTATAAACACTGACCTCTGTGGTTCGCTCCGTAGGGTTTTTGTCAGCCTGTAGGTTGCCTCGTCCATTTTCTTGCCAGATCAGAGGTACAGTGGTTCACTTCTCTGTGTAGCTCTTAGCATAAGCCGTCGACGAGGATTGTCTCGTTTTGTTGTGTGTATGCACGTCTATGTAAGGATGCATTTATTTGTGTGGATTTTGAACTGTGGGCTTTGCTTTAAGATATGGAGGATTGGCGTTTCTGCAATCTAACGTCCAATTAATTGGGTGTCCGTGTGTAATTTCAGATCACTTTCTGTTAGTTCCGTGCCAGCTCTAGCTGATCAGGACAGATGCTTTGTTTGTGATGTGTCTCTTCGCTGCATTTAACTCGACAATTTTTAAAATTTATATTTGGTAGATGATTTAGTCTATAGTTCTCTGCTAACGAATGCTACATAATCCATAATTTTAGCATGCTTTTGCTCCTACGCTTCCATGAATGGTTGAAATGACCCCCCCTAAAATAAAATTGTGAGTAATCAAGGCCGGAGTCTCAGAGGGGCTCTTTGCCAAGAACCTTATATCAGGTGATTGGAAGGAAATACCGCTGAGCCCTGAGAATTGGCATTGTTTAATGTCATAGGCCTTTGGTTGGGGGCATCTTCCGTCATTTGTTGGAGGGTGGGGTCGATATTAAGAGTTGTTATTCTGGTAGATTTAAATCAGATTGTTAAAAGATTATTTTGTTGAGGAATTTTCTGTCTTATCCTGGACACGAGGATTAGTTTGTATGTTGAAATGGCAAGTATGCATCTTCATTGATTTATGTGATAATATCGACTGTCTTTTTTTTTTGGAAAATAAAGGTCACCCTTTACGCTGTTTAATGTAATTAGTTTTGCTGTATACAATTGCAAATAGTTAATTCATTGAAATTGTTACCCTATCACATCAGTAGATCTATACAGAATGTTCTTTCTTCCTCAACAGTCTGTTTACCCCTTGCAAATATAGGTCATTCATTTCAATTGGTCAATTATCTATGTCTTTGCAGGTTTTTTATTTTGTTGATTTAATCTGAAGTATGATATTTTCTTAGTTGTAGTAAGATTAACCCCGGTTCAAATTATTGATCATATATGAACAGTTAAATTTGCACTTGACTGTGTTTATAAGTCTTGGTTTAATAGTTGTTGAAATATATTTTTGAAAAAATTTCTTGTAAAATTTGTTGAGGTTTTGCAGAGGATACTATTAAGCAGTGAGAATGTCTCATCGTAAGTTTGAACATCCAAGGCATGGCTCCTTGGGATTTCTTCCAAGGAAGAGAGCCTCTCGTCACCGAGGGAAAGGTACTATTTGTGCATGATACAATTATGTAATAAAGAAAAATTTTCTATCATGAAATTTCTCCATCTTTGATATGTCTAGGTTTTCCTTGGGTACATGTCTAGTGCTCTTTTGTAGTTTCCACGGGTTGCTTCGGTCCTAAAGGTTATTTTGTTTTCATTAAATTTAGCTCCATATGATTTCTATATATCCTTGTGGCATGTCAGGAAATCAAGTAATTGCTTTTAAATTACTTTATTGAAGAAAATAAGATGAAGAACTTAAAATAATTGCTGTTGTTTCATTCCTAGTTGTACTACTTAATTTTGATGAAATTAGCATACAATTTGTCATTGTGGTTTGTCAATCTGGGGTTTTTTTTTACATTCCAGTGAAAGCATTCCCCAAGGATGACCCAACAAAACCTTGCAAATTAACTGCTTTCATCGGATACAAGTCAGGGATGACTCACATTGTCCGAGAAGTTGAAAAACCTGGATCAAGTAAGTTCCTTTGTGTGGTTATTTCTTGATGTCGGTGTTCATTTTTAATTGGCAAAGGGTGATTTGCATATACATGGAGATTCTGTAGTTTGTTTTTTGTACTAAAATTGAATAGTGTTGACATTTTTCTAATGGTTTTCAACTTATTCAGAACTTCACAAGAAGGAAACTTGTGAAGCTGTGACTGTCATTGAAGCCCCACCTATGGTGGTTGTTGGTGTGGTGGGATACATCAAGACACCTAATGGGCTTCGCAGTCTGCACACTGTCTGGGCGCAGCATCTTAATGAGGAGGTGAGAAGGAGATTCTACAAGAACTGGTGCAAGTCCAAGAAGAAGGCTTTTACCAAATATTCCAAGAAGTTTGAGTCTGAAGAGGGAAAGAAGGACATTCAGTCCCAGTTGGAGAAGCTGAAGAAGTATTGCACTGTGATCCGAGTATTGGCTCATACCCAGGTGCTTAAATTGATATCAAGTCTGCCTGCAAGTTTTATGTTGTTGACATACAGATATATTATTCGTTCAAACTGCTGTTCTTTCATAAAGTAATCCTTGAGTTCTCTGAATTTGCAGATTAGGAAAATGAAGGGGCTGAAGCAAAAGAAAGCACATCTAATGGAGATTCAGGTTAATGGTGGGACCGTTGCCCAAAAAGTGGACTTTGCTTATGGTTTCTTTGAGAAGCAGATTCCAATTGATGCAGTGTTCCAGAAAGATGAGATGATAGACATCATTGGAGTGACCAAGGGTAAGGGCTATGAAGGAGTGGTGACCAGGTGGGGTGTGACCCGTCTGCCTCGGAAGACCCATCGTGGGCTCCGCAAAGTTGCCTGTATTGGGGCTTGGCATCCTGCTAGGGTTTCATTCACAGTTGCTAGGGCTGGTCAGAATGGGTACCATCATCGTACCGAGATGAACAAGAAGATCTACAAGATTGGGAAGGCTGGTGAGGAGTCTCATTCTGCCATGACTGAGTTTGACAGGTTAGTGCTCCTGCAATGAACTTCATATTTTTTTGTTGATTGACAATCTTCTGTGGATGATACTTCCTGAGGGTGGGCAAAAAATACATGGTCAGAAATTAAAATTAACTTGCATGTAAAATTTCAGAGATGGCCTATTCAAATACAGTGAGAAACTGATAGACGTGAGATACCTGAGACTTGATGCTAATTACTTGGAACTCTTACTGTAGGACTGAGAAGGATATTACACCAATGGGGGGTTTCCCACACTATGGCGTGGTGAACCAGGACTACCTGCTGATAAAGGGCTGCTGTGTTGGACCTAAGAAGCGAGTTGTAACCTTGAGACAGTCGCTGTTGAAGCAGACTTCTCGGGTGGCCTTGGAGGAGATCAAGCTCAAGTTCATTGATACGTCCTCCAAGTTTGGTCACGGCAGGTTCCAGACAACTCAGGAGAAGGCCAAGTTCTACCTTGCATGTAAAATTTCAGAGATGGCCTATTCAAATACAGTGAGAAACTGATAGACGTGAGATACCTGAGACTTGATGCTAATTACTTGGAACTCTTACTGTAGGACTGAGAAGGATATTACACCAATGGGGGGTTTCCCACACTATGGCGTGGTGAACCAGGACTACCTGCTGATAAAGGGCTGCTGTGTTGGACCTAAGAAGCGAGTTGTAACCTTGAGACAGTCGCTGTTGAAGCAGACTTCTCGGGTGGCCTTGGAGGAGATCAAGCTCAAGTTCATTGATACGTCCTCCAAGTTTGGTCACGGCAGGTTCCAGACAACTCAGGAGAAGGCCAAGTTCTACGGAAGGCTCAAGGCTTGATCCGAGTAAGTAATAACCAATATGAGAGAGGAGGAGAGGGATCTACTAATATTTCACTGTTATCTCATTCTACTTTTGTTGACATTCCTCTGAAACTTCGGAACCTCATGTTTCATCTGTTCATGCCAGTTTGGATTTGTCTGAGAATTTCTCTAAACTTAATGGAGAGACTGCCTCTGCCGAGTTTTTAGCCAGATGGATCGTCAACAAGCGTTATCATCAGCGCGATGATTCTTTTATGTGCTGATTTGCCCGACAAGAGTAAAAAGAAGAAGTGGAATTCTATGGAGTATGCCTGTACGTGGTCAGATTCATTCACCGAAGTCACGTCTCCATTTCCTGGGAAAAACAGAAACACAGAGAGTGCAAAACACATGCGCATTTTAATGTTCTTCCAAAGAGAGAAGAGGTAGAACCTAAGCGTGGTCGAGTGGTTCGATACTCATCATCTCAATAGAAGGAGTCGAGTTCGAGTCCCATCTGCGGCGGGGAGTTCTTAATCCCTTAAATGAGCTGACCCGGGGCAATTCGAATTAGTCAGTTGGATAAAATTTAACTGGATACTTATGGTTTATAAAAAAAAAAACAGAAGAGGCAGAAAAAAGAAAAGAAAAAGAAACAAAAGTGAAAGAGAGGTGGCCAGTAGAGGACAGGAGTGCTTTTCTTCCTGTCATATTGGGTCACATCTCTTCTCAGAAAATGTCCGAAATGCGAAAAAGGGAGAACGGGTCTCCTGTACTCTCCAGTCTCCGCACGGTCTGGGGAGAGAGACTCTTTGCTAAGACACTCACTTCCATCCGACAGTAATAAGATTCTTGAAACGACGGCGGAGGCTTCTTGCAAGAGGGACCCCGTTGCCCCCATCTCAATCTGTCTCTGTGTGTGTGTGTGTGACTTTTAATAGTTCTCATCTTCATCCACATGGTATGTGTGCCTTGGTTGGTATGTGACTAATGAGATGGAGAGAGAGAGAGAGAGAGCTGTCTCTTTATACAAAGAAATGGGAGAAATTTCCCCTGATGCTGATGCTGCTGCTGTCTTGACATGTGACATGAGAAAATGTTATTTGAATCGCATCAAATGGGAGCATGAGCTAACCTAACCGTCCGAATAGTAGCCATAATCGTAATTGGTTATAGTAATTTTATCAGTTTTCCTGACTGCAAGATTGCGAGGTAGGACCACCTGGTAGAGGGGCTCCCATATCTTCTTCCAAGACATTGTGATTGCCCAGTTGACAAAGAGACCCACTACTCATTGCACTTTCAAAGCTCTCTCTCTCTCTCTCTCTCTCTCTCTCTCTCTCTCTCTCTCTCCCTCAGAGTACTACATTATATGGTTGTCATTATTATTCGTTTCCCATCTGGAACCTTACTTCTCTTCTTCAGTTTTTTCTCTTCTCTCTAATCAGATGTTTCCGACTTCAGTTAATTCGCCTAGCCTTCAGACATGAGTGGAAACATTATCCTGCATGTACTTGTCATGTGTCCCTGCATCAAATTGTACCCCGTGAATGAATGCTCGGTAATTTATCCTCCCGAGTTCGGCGTCCCATTATCTTCTTCCTTTCACTGCATAGCAGACAGATGTTTTGTACTCCTCCCACCACTACGATATTCTAAATGTTGGCTTTCCTAAAGATACTCAATCCACATCACTTACCTGTGGTGTCTATGAAAAAGGTTTAGTGCTTCTTGTCTGAGTCAATATATATAAAGGGAAAGCTGAGGAGTAAGTGTGCTCTGTGATCTGCATCACTCACTCACTCACTCCATACTCATGTGCTTACATATCTATGTGACAAGTATGTATCTTTCCACTCCTGAATCATGGCATCTCTGCCGCTGCATAGCTGTAAGGTACCCTGCACTTATTCTCCTTTTAAGACCCTACAAGGAAATGGAGAGAACATAGTGCAAGAGGTGTAAAGAAAAGATATGACGTGCCCATCAACTCAACCTTTAGCCACAAACAAACAATTCTGATCTCTTCCTCTTTTTACCCCCATTCCTTACCGCTTGTCATTAAAATATGCATATTATCCGGTGAAAATGAGATTTTCTACAGTGATATTACTCTCTTCACGAAACTAAAAGGTTGTTGGTTTGATTCTACGGATGGGATGGGAAGTTCACGTGTCTTCCCTGCCCATGAATGACCATCCTTTTGTAGCCAGAAACAAATATATGCTCTCTCGCTAGCAGCAGTAGCTTTTTCATTTTGTTTTCCCATCTGCTGCTTTTGGGTTTCCTTTTTCTTCATTGAGTGGGATACTATTATTAGTATGATGATGGTGATGATGAGATATCTCACCCTTTTCTCCCATTATTTCAACCTAGTGGTTATGTTGATCTGAATTTTTGAATTATGGCCATCATATAGGCACTCTTTAATCTACCGGATTAGTCAATGCTTAAATCACCACTCTTATGCGCAATTATCCCATTTCCAACCTCTAACGCTCCTTGTCAAACAAAAACCATGTGGTTTTTTCCCCTCATCATGGGCAAACTTTAGTAGTTGCATCAAAATCATCATATGGAATTGTGGTCCTTCCAGCTTGTGATTAGCAGGTAACTTCGTCTTGTAAAGTTATTGGAGCTTTTGCTGCGAAAGTCGGAGCTAGTGGATAAATTACTAAGGTACTCTTCCGCAATTTTTCTTTACTGAGAATTACTTGAAAAGAAGCAAAAGCCAATACTCGGACAGAGGAAGGCCCCATTGCCTTGATGGCCCTCTTTGAACCTCCCTGACAAAGGTGTATATTCATCAATCTATACATCCTGATCATGACATCAAGGCATTAAAGAAAACTGGGCTACTTCATTCTATTTTCAAATTCTCTCTAATTAAAGAGATAAAAAGGACTAGCTGGGAATTGCCTTGTTTTTACTGTGTTTACCATTTTGTAGTTTTTGGGTATAAAAGAAGAATATCTGAGCTGCATTCCTCAAGTTTAAGGAGTTGCAGTGTCTCTTGTTGCCTCGGCAGGTGAATGAACCACAGGAAGCAAACCAGCAATCACTAGAAAGGGAGCTTGCGCATCTGATCAGGACTGAACATCAAAGCCTTATAACTTCTCCAAGTATCAGGTTAGTGCATTTAAGGATGATCATACTGGGATTTTCAAGGCTTTTTTCTGGAATTTCTGCATTTTCACTTTGAAAAACAGCTGAGTCTTCTTCCCATTGACATTTCATTAACAGAAGTAACCCAAGTGTTTCACCTGCAAAGCTTCGAAAAAATTACATTGCCACTTGTTTTCTTGTTTTCCTGTGAAGTGAAAATGGGTATAGAATGCATCTTTCCAACTCTGAAACAGGCAGCATTGCTGACTTTCTTCTCTTGCCCGGGCTTACTTCTTTTCTCTTGGATGTGCTCTCTGCTCTCTACTTCACCTTGCTTTGATGTTTGCAGAAAACAATCCTATGTCATTACTTCTGCAGAGATCTGTGTGCATTCATCTCTTGGAAAAAATGATGTGCATTGGAATCTCTTTCTTATCAGAGCTTATTGAATGAGTTTGTTTCATATAGTGGTGATCAGACGTATTAAAATGCAAATCTTTTGAGCCAGTATAGGAAATTAGTCTTAGTTCCATCTTAGTTTTGCATGCCTGGTAGATTATGGTTCTAAAGAGACCTTTTGGTTGAAAAGTTTCATAATTATGACGGACCTTTTGTGGGTTTAACATCAGGGATAGATTGTCCATGAAATCTGATTTTTCCACACCTTGAATGGTAACAAGAAAAACAGCTTCTTCTAGTTTTTCAGCTTTTCTGATGATGGGAGGAGGATGAAAGTTTTCTTTTAGGAGAAGTTCAGTTTCCTGGGAAACAATGTAGAAATTTTGGAAACTTGATGTGACTGGGGAAGGCCTACTGTGCTCCTAACAAATGTGAACTCCCTTCTGTTTTTCTGCATTTCCTCTAAGACAACTTATTATTCTCTTGAACCTTCCTGCAGAAATATCAGAGAGAATTGCTCCATTCATGAAGTCAGCTTGTGCTGATGAGTCCCGATGAGTCCACAATAACCTCATTGGAGTGCAAAGAATTCTTACTAGAGAGAAGCAAGGCCGGTGCAGGATAGCTCATATCTCAAGATTAGCCCTAAGAAGAGACAGACCTGTAAGTATGGGTGGCTTTGATCCCGGAAGACTGAATACCTGGAACTTAGACACGAGCTCGGAGCCAAGCCCGTCCAGAACATCAATAGATAGGGAAGCCCAAGTCCCTTGGACAGGTCTTGGAGCGTCCGTGAACGCTATATCGTTCGGCTTCATGGCCACAGCCATTCTGATATCTTTGTTCCTCATCATGGCCATTTTCGAGCATCTATTCAGGCCCAGCCCCCACTTCACTTCGCTGGAAGCTGTGCCAGCCAGCACTCCGGAGGCCGGAATGGCAGATAAGCTCAGGAATCCTCACCGAGTAAGCCCATTCTTCTTCAGTCTCCCTATACGTGGATACTTCAAACTTAATCCTATTGTAAGATTTTTTTTTAATTTTTTGGTTTCACTTGCTGTCGCAGGTTTCAACTTCATATGCTGCCGACTTCTCAGTGGTGATGCCGGGGCAAGACCATCCAACCTTCATTGCTCAACCTGCTCCTCTGCCTTGCCCTAGACAAGGCATTCATTTTCCTCCTCATGACCATAATTTCCCACTCTCTGCTGCATAGTTTTCCTCTTTCTCGTGCGTCTGAGGCTATCTATCTATATGTACATTTTCCAAGTGATGCTTAAATATCGAATTTATTCAATCAGATAGCCCATCCGAGAGTTTTTCAGCTAAAGACATGGCAATGGAGTGTTGGTTTCTTTCTTCAAGCAAGACAAGAGAGAATTATCTTTCCTCATCTGTCTCTTTCACAGAGGAATGGACCTGGAAGCCTACGTGTAGACGGAGATTAAAATGCGAGAGAGAAATCAGATCACCGACCAATTACCATACGAAATACTGCTCATGTGTATTCAGTCCTTTCACTCTCCTCGACTCACAACTCGATTCAGTCCTTCCCAGGAGAAGGAAAAAGACATGGGCTCTTCCATGGGTTCTCGCCTCCCCATCAGGAAACACGGCAGTCAGCAGAGAGTGCTCTGCAACGAGAGATAATCCTGCCCTCCACGAAGTCTGTCTTGCTCTTCTTACAGCAGAACAGAGGACGCCACTGTCCTGCTGTCACATTTCTAACCCCATCGAAATTTTCCCTCATTAGTTCGCTGTCCTCATTTCCATGGCGAGGGCAGATTTTTCCAAGTGGTCTAAGTTCGATAATGCTTATGGTATACTGTCCCGGCTTTGAATAGGAAATTTTCCATGGATATGAACCATCAAGCAGCTGCGCTGACGCCTGTTTGGAGCCACAAATCAAGGGGAGCAAATAGCTTGTCTGGCGATTAAACTCGTCAGAAGTTCATTATCTTTATGGTAAGATAATTCTAACTCTTAGATCAAATCAGAGCTGACTGCAGTTGGACATCACTCGATATAGCATGCCCGTCAATCAAATGGGTAGGTGGATATCCCAGTTGAGCCTTCGGGAAATCCACAGCCAAGTTTAGAAGAAATAAGAGATAAAGTGCTAAACAAAATGCATTATTTTTCCATAAAACACCCAGCTCCAAGATTGTTACATGAACGGAACATGTAGTCCAATGAGTGTTTTACCATTATAATGATAAGAACAATCAGCCCCATAATCACATGTTAAGAAAGTTCAAACCATTCCATAAACTTCTCACACCCTTCCCCCCAAGCCCAACAATAAGAACAGGGACAGGCTCATCTGACCGAGCACTCTTTCAAATGACACTACTTGCACCTATCAGAGCCTCAAAACTCATTTCTTATAAACCTCCCAAGGATCAGATGAAGGCCGAGAAAAGAGACGACACCAAACCAAAAAATTCCTAGCATTAGTCTGCTTACTTACTGTCGGTGAAGTCAGCATCAATGACATCTCCCTCAGGACCCTTGTCGCTGGATGACTCGGTGGGACCAGCAGAGCCGCCAGGAGCAGAGCTCCCTGCACCAGGTGCACCTGGTTGGTTGTAGAGTGATTGGCCAAGCTGCATCACCTCCTGGTTCAGAGCGGCCGTTGCATCTTTCATTGCTTGGGTTGAACCACCCGAGATAGCCTCCTTGAGCTCTCCAAGCTTAGCCTCAACCTTCTCCTTCACAGGAGCAGGGACCTTGTCTCCAAGCTCCTTCAGCTGCTTTTCTGTCTGGTATACAACAGAATCAGCCTGATTCTTAGTGTCAATGGCATCTCTCTTCTCTTTATCCTCCTTGGCAAACTTCTCAGCCTCCTTCACCATCCTCTCCACCTGCAATTGTTTTGACACACATATCACCTCAATGACACGTCCTATAACAGTGCTTCCAAAAAACCATTGCATAGTTCACCCCAGCACAAGATTCACAGCTGCCATTTTATTAGTAAAATTTTTTCAAACATAGATTTTAATCACAAAGAGCAGGTGATATCTTCATCTAGAAGCTGCAGCACAATTAATAAAATCTATAGGACCTACCAGATGAAATTGTTTAGACAATTTGTAAAAAGATTAAATTATAGATGATGTATTGGACCGGGATGAATCATAATCAAAAAGATGTCCTAGCATTAACAACAATTACCCCAATTATGGTTTTAATACTTCCCTATACTGGATAGACTTTGATTTCCAACCAAAAGGTTGCAATTGTTGATCCAGCTGGCTGCCCTAAAGTACTGGCAAATGATTGTTCTACACTGTTCAAGCACCACAGTATAGCATACCTCATCACCAGGCAAGGTACTAGCACCAGTTATGGTAATATCCTGCTTCTTTCCTGTGCCCTTGTCAACAGCTGTTACAGAGAGGATACCATTGGCATCAATATCAAACTTCACTTCAATCTGTGGTACCCCTCGAGGGGCTGGTGGTATGCCATCCAACCGGAAACTTCCCAAAGACTTGTTATCTCTGACAAACTCTCTCTCGCCTTGAAGAACATTAATCTCAACACTTGTCTGACCATCAGCAGCTGTTGAGAAAACCTCGGACTTTGAGGTAGGCAAGGTAGTGTTCCTTGGGATAATCTTGGTCATAACACCACCAAGAGTCTCTAACCCAAGAGATAATGGGGTCACATCCAAAAGCACGATGTCACTCACATCACCAGAAAGAACACCAGCCTGCAGCCAAGTACAGGATCATTCACATAATTTGAGATAGACTAAATTCAACTTTCAAGGCATAGGAGCCCTATGATCATAAAGGAAGTACCAACCTGAACTGCTGCTCCAAGAGCAACAACTTCATCAGGGTTGACAGTGACATTGGGATCCTTCGTGGTCATCTTCTTCACAAGCTCCTGAACAGCTGGGATGCGTGTTGAACCACCGACAAGGATAACCTCATCCAAGTCATTGAATGTAAGTTTCGCATCTCTCAAGGCATTCTCAACTGGTGTCCTTAACCTGCGAACATGTGACTTGAATAATAGATAGCAACTTCTACGAATATCTACAAGAACATAATGCAGGAGAAAGCAAAATATCTCATTAAACACACAAATTATGCAACTGGATACCTGTCAAGGAGGTCAGAACACAGTTCCTCAAACTTTGCCCGGGTAAGAGTGGTTTCAATGTGCTTGGGGCCATCTGCAGTGGCAGTGATGAAAGGCAAACTGCACAGAAATTGGCCCATCAAATGATGGAACTTTCCAAAAAAAGAAAAGGTTTTCTGAGTGCGAAATTCCCAATCAAAGGACATACCTAATGTTTGTCTGCGTCAAAGATGACAGTTCCATTTTGGCCTTCTCAGCTGTCTCAGTCAATCTCTGAAGAGCTTGCTTGTCTTTCAAAAGATCAATGCCCTCATCACTCTTAAAGTTTGCAGCAAGCCAATCAACTATCCTCTGCATAGTGAAATGAACATTAGGATTTAGAAGATAGCTATGCGGATCTACTACTCCATGACCTTAATCCAGAAGATGAGAGCATTAAGCAATCATCTAGAATCACAAGGAGGGATCTCCTCCCAGGAAAAAAAAAATTGCCCTTACCTTGTCAAAGTCATCACCACCAAGATGTGTGTCTCCAGAAGTAGAAAGCACCTCAAACACTCCATCACCAACCTCAAGCACTGTCAAAAGCACACATCCATAATTAGCAAGGACTTACCAGACAAGCGGACGCATATGAATAGTAGGAAAATGACCTCTTAGGTAGGACAACAAGAATACCTGAGACATCAAAGGTGCCACCTCCAAGGTCAAAAACAAGTATGGTCTCATTGTTCTTCTTCTCAAATCCATAAGCCAGAGAAGCCGCAGTCGGTTCATTGATAATACGAAGGACTTCAAGACCAGCAATACGGCCAGCATCCTTAGTAGCTGTCCTCTGGGAGTCATTGAAGTAGGCAGGCACAGTCACAACAGCTTTGGTCACCTTGTCATTCAAGAACTTCGATGCATCATCCACCAGCTTCCTCAAAACCTGCATTGCCAATATCAAGAATCCTATCACAGGTAATCTCAACAGCTAGTTGAGTCTGAACGCAGATACATCTATTATCAGTTACAAGTTTCTACCTAGTCCACCTTAGAGGAACCTAAAATTGAGGAACTTACTCTCACAAATATAGGCTCAGCATGCCCATAAACTGATATCCCAAAACAACATTCAAATCAGAGAGAACAAAAGAAAACTCTATGCTCATAATAATTAAGTTTTTTTTTTAATTAAGAACGCACGAAATAACTCTTCGACACTAGTGCAATTCTTCAGAAACGCATAATATACAAAGAATATTAGGGCAAACAGAAATCAATACCTGCGCAGAAATCTCCTCGGCAGCAAACTGCTTGCCAATAGCAGGGCACTCAAGCTTCACATTACCGTTCTCATCCCTCACAACTTTATAAGAAACCTGCTTGGACTCCTCATCCACCTCAGACATCTTCCTCCCAATGAACCTTTTGACAGAGAAGAATGTGTTCTCGGGGTTGACGACAGCCTGCCGTTTGGCAATCTGCCCGACAAGCCTGTCGCCGTTCTTCGTGTAAGCCACAACCGAAGGAGTGGTCCTCTGCCCCTCAACGTTGGTCACTATTGTCGGCTTCCCTCCCTCCATAGCCGCCACCGCCGAGTTCGTGGTCCCCAAGTCAATGCCCACCACCTTCTCGTTGACCACTTTGACGGGACCGACGGCATACCGTCTTGGCCTCGACCCCCGGGTGCTGAGCTTGAAGAACGGCGTCTCCTTGGACGAATTCAGGGTCTGGCCGAAGAACAAGGATTGCGACGGCCGCCCCGATTTCGGGGTCTTGGAGGATGACCCAGCCCCAGTCAGACCCAAAAAGTGTATTTGAGCCGTACAAGAAGCCATCGTCCTCGAAAAAGCTGGGGAACTGAGGTGGATATGATGACGAGCTGAAACAAGGAATCTACAAATGGAGGCTCTCAAAGGTCAGCGGGCGAAGCGACTAAACAGAGAGAAGAAAGACAATTAAACTCCGAAGCCTTTGAAGGGAAGGTCGCCACTCCTTCCCGCTGCAGAGCCGCTTCTCTATCGGGGGATGGTCTGATGGAAGATGGTGGAGACGGGAACGGAGATTGGAGATAAGAGGAGGGTTTATTGGAAGGGTGAGGGTTACGTGGTGCCACGTGGCAGGATCTAGAACGGTCTATGGCGGCCGCAATGGATCCGAACGGCGCCTTATGGTCGGTGCTTCTCGGGCCGCTCGGTTGGAAGTGTCGAGAGGCCAGAAGGTAGGCCCATTTGATTACGTCTGCCCAAGACCAACCCAATTTCAAATAGGGCCCTTGAGTGGGGGATATGTAGAGCTGGTGGCAGTCCTTTCCACCCAAATCAATTCTAATTGAATGCTGCAAGCTCACCTAATAAATGCTCGTAGATGATCATTTTGCACTTAAATAAATCTTTGGATTCTTGCTTTTCTAGTTACATTCTAAGCGGCACAGGCAACGAACACATTCGAAGAACACAGATGCCAAAACATCCATCCCACTAGCAACATTACATGTGCTCGGATTCATTACATTACTAGCTATTGAAGTATCGCAAGCACCTCTGTCTCTAGAGATGTATGTATGTCTCTGGCATGAATCCATTTGCTGTACTCCGTTTCCAACACCAGGTTATTCTGCAATTGTACGATCAAATCAATCACCTTGTATGGCTAAATATAGCCTCCACCTACTAGTTCGAATGAATAGAAACTCTCATCTCATACCATAAACTCCTGCAGTTCTATGGATTCGGGGGAGGATAAACTTCTCTTTGTTTATGTCTTCAAAAAGGCAACTTTAAATATATAATTGTTAAGTTTCATGTAGGGAAGCAGTGCCCAAATCAATGGATGACTTCCCAAATAGATCATTGTTACACGTAACAGTAATCATACATCATGATGATCATCATGTGTTTTCTCCCATAAGACCACAATTAACAACAGCTCTTGTACCTAATATTTTTTTCCTCTGGCCAATGTCGGAAAGCATTCTTCTCTAGGAAATGTCTCCACCCTTGGCTGAATGAAAGTCACTTGTTAGCCGTTTGCTTCTTGGGAAGTGCTCTCCATCCAATATCCTGCCTGTAAAACCCACCAGGCCAGTTGATAGCTCCAACTGCTTGGTAAGCTCTATCCCGTGCTTCCTCAAGATCTCCTCCCTTGGCAGTTACCCCGAGAACACGACCCCCAGTAGCTATGAAATTGCCCACCGAATCCATGGCAGTCCCTGCATAGAATATCTTAACGGACGGAGCAAGAAGCTCAGCTTCCTCAAGATTCTTAATAATGCTACCCTTCTCATAGTCCCCAGGGTAGCCCTTACTAGCCATTACGACAACCATGGCAGACCCTGGAGACCAGTCTAGTGTCACTCGACTTAACTCTCCTCTGCAAGCCGCCAGCAGAACTTGCACAAGATCTGACTCCAGGCGGACCATTAATACCTGCATCTCGGAGAGAGAATGATAACTAAGCTCCACAATCAAGATAATTGACAAATTCACACTGTTGAAGAGCTCACGTCAACGCACTAAAAGGAAGAAAAGAATATCAGGGGAAAAATCAGGTTCCAGTCAAGAATTCTGGGAAGTTGTACCAGCTCAATCTGGAAAATTATTGGTTTCCTCCAAAAGAAAAGAGAGGGTAACCAGTGTTGGAGGCACTCTTCTTTTTATTTAGATAAAACACAGAGAAACTTGTCTCAAATGCGTTCTCGTGGTGGAGAACAAATACTGAAGCCATTCCCAGACAGCCAAAACGTATGCAAGTGCAATTTATCAACTATGTAACCTGTGTTTTTTAAGATCAATTGACAAACCTGACACTCAGGATCTCCAAAGCGCACATTATACTCGATTAATTTAGGCAATCCAGATTTCTTCTCTATCATAAGCCCAGCATAGAGAACACCGACAAACTTGCATCCTTCTGCTGCCATTCCCTTGACAGTGGGAAGGATTATGGAATCCATGACTATGGATTGTAGTTGCTTGGTCAGGACTGGTGCAGGAGAATATGCTCCCATTCCACCAGTATTAGGGCCAGTATCACCATCACCAACTCGTTTATGATCCTGGGCAGATTCTAACGCGATTGCATTCTCTCCATCCACAAGGGCGAAGAAAGACGCTTCCTCTCCTTCCAGATACTCCTCAACTATGACTCTGCAACCAGCAGACCCAAAAACACCTCTAATGAGCATAGAGTCAACAGCTTCATAGGCATCATCCAGTGTCATGGCAACAATGACTCCTTTCCCAGCAGCCAATCCATCAGCTTTGATAACGATAGGTGCCCCCTGCTCCTTGATATACTGCTTTGCTTCTAATGGGTCAGTGAATGTTTTATACTGCATCAGCCATTCAGGATTTTTTTTTAAGGAAATGATATACATAGACTGCATCAAAGGAGAAAAGAGCAACCATAGCTCTCGGGAAAGGTTGCATCTGTTCAGATATCATCATCTATTTCTGGAACAGGAAAATGAAAAACTTACCTTAGCCGTGGGGATACCGTATTTGTCACATAAGCTCTTCATAAAGTTTTTAGAACCCTCCAAAGCAGCTGCTTCTGATGAAGGGCCAAATGTAGGGATTCCAGCCTTACCTAGAGCATTTGATAGACCTGAGACAAGAGGAGCCTCTGGTCCCACAACAACAAGTCCAACTCCCCACTTGCGGCAGAAAGAAATAACGGCAGCACTGTCAGAAATATTAAGGTCTGGAGTGCATGTGGCATCTCCCGAGCTGGAAATACCGGCATTTCCAGGTGCACAAAAAACCGCATCACAAGATGGAGATTGTTTCAGGGCATAACATAGTGCATGCTCCCTTCCTCCTCCACCAATGACCAGAACTACCACCCTCTCTGGTGCAACAGTGAAAGAGAGGAATCAGTGGAACAGACAAACCATAGACTAACTTCATTGATGAAAATTCCCAGTATCCTCTACTTCGCGTATCAAAGAGGGTCAAACACACAGATCCTTCTTGTTGCGACAAAAACAAAACTCTTGGACACAATGATGCAGCGCATATCAAAGCAGGCAACGTTATATCACTAACTTCTAGTTCGAATGTCAATAGAACCCTGGTGACTTTGCCTAGAATCAGTGAAATTTTTAGTTTGTAGCTCTTCATCCTTCCTCCATCAATTACAAAAGCCCAGAAACACTTAATTCACTAATAGCAAACATATTAGCAACAACGGCTAAACCACAGAGTAAAAGTATCCAACTTTACTTCCAGTATTCATCAAAGATTCAAACTTTGACTACCATCTAGAAATGCAAATTTAATAAT
This sequence comes from Sonneratia alba, assembly GCA_900174645.1. Lineage (NCBI taxonomy): Eukaryota > Viridiplantae > Streptophyta > Magnoliopsida > Myrtales > Lythraceae > Sonneratia > Sonneratia alba. The sequence continues at coordinate 6,399,475 of FWPY01000106.1, forward strand.
CGAAAAACGACCTAAAAAAAAGGGTTCAAGAGAGTGAATTCGGCCATTCTTACCGGTGGAAGCGACATTACTGCCGGGCTGCGAATCAGTGGAACCAGAGGGGTTTGATTCCCGAGCAACGCAATGCAGGAGCACCCCAGACCGACGAGTAGCAGAGGAGCATCGAAGAACACTGCGGAGACGGTTCTCTGAGCTCCGACTGATGGAAACTCCAGCCGCGAAATTGTCAGAAGTGTGGAACAGAGCGGCAGAGAACCTGGAGCAGGATGGGCTGGCGTTGGAGAGTTTGAGGCAAGCTGTAATCATAGAGGTGGCGGCGGAGGCCATAGCTGATGCTGCTTTATCTCTGCCAAAAGCAGCCGAAGCAGCGGGTAATTTATCGAAAGATAGGGGTGTCCAATTGGTTCTTCAAATTGAGGAGAAATGAACGGTGGTGGGGCGGAGCCGCCGATGCCGGGGACGGAGACAGTGACGCAAGGGAGGCAAAGGTCGCAGACCAAAATCGCGGCCCCGCCGGCAGGGCGGAGCTGAGGTTTATGAAGTAATTAGGCCTTTGCGGTTCGGGCCGGGCCGGTCCGATCCGACCCGAAGAAACATAAGAATCATAACATAATGAAGACCATCTTTAGGTCCCTTGAGGACAAGCCCATGGGCTCTACCCGGTCTTCCACCAGGCCGGGCAGGCTCTTACAGAACTCCGGACTGACCATTGGGCCGAGCCACACTTGGAGACACAGCCGGCGAAGCATCAGTGGCTATGTTAAGAATGCTCTACACTTCGATGAGGATTGATGGGGCTGAAGGAGCCTGCAGAAGATCACCATCAAAAGAAAGGCCTACATAGAAAATCGAGTATCACCAAGACCTAACGATCAGGATTGATTGGACCCAAATGTGCGGTTGAATCCATGTCCATCTGACTTTGGAATGGCGGGTCATTTCGGGTGGTACGGGCCAAAAGGCCCGTCGATGATGTGTATCTTTTAGAAACCATGTTAACAGGATTGAGCGAGTCATAGAAGATACAATTATGTTTACAACATTTTAGTAAAATATATATATCAAAATGGAAAATTATATAAAAATAAATGCGGGAGATTTTTATATTTGTTAATTTATAATTTAAGAAAATATTATAGTAAGTAATATTGATATTATAATATCAATTTTATGATGCCGGAATCTAATGGATCAGGAAGAGAATGAAAATTCTGATTTATTGAAAATTTGTCTGTGTGTGGTTAATTACAGCGAAGCAAAATCTCAACCTTCCCCTCGGCACAGTGCTGTGTTTGTATCTCCGCACTTCACCCACTGTTCTTCCACTTCCAGTTCCCTGGCAGACAAGGGCAGAGACAGCTGTGCTCTGTCTGCGCAAGGGAGAGAGAGACTGCAGCATCTTGAAAAACTCTCTCTCCGCCCCCCATCTTCATTCCAGTTAGTGTCTCTCTCTTGCTCCTGTCCTCTTCCCTGCGCCCTGATTCCTGTCTATGTAAAGTTTTGATCTTGGTAGATGGGGATCTTGATTTGTGGAGTACTGTTAGTACTTTGGTGATTCGTTTGGTGGGCTTTGCTGATTTCTTGTTTATGAATTTGACTCTGTGCAGGTGAGAGATTGATCGTAGGGAGGGGTGATGGGAGAGAGAATCCCAGCTGGGAGCTACTTCCAGTACCCTCCTTCTGGGCCTCAAGCCTCTCCCCACCGGTCCTCCTCTCTCCCTTCTGATAGAGAAAGGTCAGTTTCTTGAATCCACTGCTGTGGAAACTTGTTTGATGGAGTCGCTTCTCGTTGTGAAATGAATGGTTGAAATTGTTCTCTCTCGATCCCAGATGCAACTGTTGATGGGCATCTATGATCTTTGGCTCTTGTCAGTGTGTCCTCTTTTCCATAAGGTTGTTGTTGATCATAGGATGATGCTCTTTGGTCCAATCAAATTGATCTCTCTCTGCTGCCATTTGCCGTCTACTTGATCTTTAGAGACGTGTTTGGATTGATACAATGGTAATGTAATGGAAGGGAAGCACCATAGAGGAGCTATTTCATTCCCACACATTTCTGTTCCTCCGAACCACATCTCGCACAACATTAACAAGCTTTTGTTTTATTGCTAGATGAGCTGTAATTAGCAGCTTGTCTGCAAATGGAGCCTTATCTCGGCTAATTCTATTGTATTGATGCAGATATTTGGCTGAATTACTGGCAGAGAGGCAAAAATTGGGGCCCTTTATGCAGCTTCTCCCCCATTGTGGCGTGCTAATAAATCAAGGTTTCTTACCATGGAAGATATGAGTACTGATAAAATTGTTGTCTGCCTATGTATTTCATGGTTGTCACCTTTTTCTATCTAGAGCTACATGCTGTTTGCATTTTCACGTGCATTTCAGCATTCCCGAATCTAAATTGCATCATTTTGTGCTGTCATACTGGGGAATTCATAATCATGAAAGTTGTCTCCAAATACAACCTATTGCAGAGATGAATATTTTAATCATAGATGTTATAAGCTTCATTCATTTTCATGCCAACAGAAATCAGACGGTTATCAACCCATGGTGCTAGCTTCGGAGAGCACGAATTACTCGAACATTTGAGTCCGCATAGGGCATTCAATCTACATTCAAATGGAAGGCCGTTAGATCGTGACAGGTGGTCAATGATGCAGTTGGAGGTAGTACAAAGCTGTGCTTATGTTTTCTTTAATATATATTTCTTGGCTTCTATACTAATATTATAACCTTACGATAGTCAATCCTTTCCTTCAGGTAAATGGGGGGCATACGCAGAAAATTCCTCCATTTCATTCTTCTTCAGCGGGTTGGCCTGGGGCAATGGGTGTCCCAACTAGTCCAGTCATTAAAAAAGTCATCAAACTTGATGTTCCTGTTGATAAATATCCAAATGTGAGTTGTTCTTAGCTCTTGTCAGTACTTATCTTCACCCATGTTCTTGTCCTCTTTATAATAAAATGGTCAGAGTTATTGTCCTACGCCTGAAGTAGCATTTCGGTTTAACCAACTCTGAGGTTTGGCAGTACAATTTCGTTGGAAGAATTCTGGGGCCCCGTGGTAACTCCCTTAAAAGAGTTGAGGCCATGACAGAATGCAGAGTGTATATAAGAGGCAAGGGATCAGTAAAAGATTCCGTGAAGGTATCGCTAAATCTGACATTTATATACTTCCTCCTACGTATCCTCTTGATATTCGCTATTGGGTCGATAATTTTTTTTCACTTCTTGAACGTCTGTAAAGTTGCTTTCTTTGAAACTAAACTTCTTGTCCTGGTTGGATAAACATGTAGAAATTGCCTGTGAATTGTCTATTCTAGAATCACGCATATCTCAACAAATATCTTTTAGGTGTAGAATTCGGTCGATATTTCATTCAGTCAGTGAGGAAACATTCAGTGACTACATTTACATCTGAAGCTTCAGAATATGAAATGACTCTCTCTGGTCTGTGTAGTCTCTGATGCTGATTTTTTGTGTGTGTAGGAAGAGAAGCTAAAAGACAAGACTGGGTATGAACATCTGAATGAACCTCTGCACATACTACTGGAAGCTGAGTTTCCGGAGGATATAATGAATGCTCGATTAGAGTATGCTGTGGGAATACTCGAGGACCTCTTGAAGCCTGTGGTAAGTGACCTGCAAGGTTGCAGTGTTTTCTAAACGTTCCCTGCTGCCATCGTTTCTCAAAGACCATATTGGAATCTCTTTGTTCTTTTCTGACTATCAACAAAAAGCAACAAATTCAACCACTGTAATTGACAGCAAAGATGCGTCTCAGCCATTTTTTTTCTTCTTTTCAGAGGAAAGGAATGGAAAATGGAAAAAGGTTTCTTGACTCCATTTGGGTTTGCATTTTTTGGCTTGACGATTCGTCCGTTAGGGTCCCTCTGCTGACCCTTATCTTTTCTCCTGGCTAATATAGGATGAATCGTTTGATCACTACAAGAAGCAACAGCTGAGGGAGTTAGCTATACTGAATGGTACTTTGAGGGAAGAAAGCCCAAGTATGAGCCGTAGCATGAGTCCTAGCATGTCTCCCTTTAACAGCACAGGGATGAAACGTGCCAAGACTGGAAGGTAGTAGTTGAAGCAATCTGACGGATCATTGATTCGATTTGCTGACAACTCCAACCGATTGATCATCACTACCTAGCGATAATAATCCAAGATATCTGACCGCAATCCAATCCAGGCAAGTTCAGAGGGCTGAGACGAGAGAACAATTTGGGGTGGGACTTACTGGAAGGACCATTTTCGTATCTGGGGTCGTCACTACACCATCTTTGATGTGCTTTTCTGTCTATCGCGATTTGCAAGTACATTTCCATTTGAACGTCTGGCTAGTTACTGACGGGACTAGGAATTCTTGGAATTCTTTGGATGACAGTTCAAGGCCTAGCTCTGTTATGCATCTTTCTTGAGTTCAATCTGTAAGACATGGTAGTCCAATAAATGTCACTGTCAGATGTAGTGTTTTTCGCCACATAAAATAAACCGGGTTCTTGCAGCATCTTGATCATATGTTTTTCAGTGCGATGATCATAGCAGCATAGATCTTACCATCTCTCTAGTTTACTGGCATGGCTCATCGAGCCATTCGCAAAACCGACATTCCAATGACTAAGACATATTTGTTGTCTACTATAAATGATTGCTGCCAGACAAAATTCCACCATGAAAGATGAAACTCGATCACCAATTGGGAAAAGTATCAGTTTTACAATTGGGGTAACACCTCAAGTGCTTCGTGCAAAATTTAAGATCTCATCACCGTACATGCGAAAAGAAAGAATTCCTCATATCTCTATCCTTGGTGCATATGGATACACAATAGTACAATTTGAGATCATAGACAAATATGTACGCCAGTAGAAATCCAACTCAGCCTGCAGCATGAAACAAAATGTAAATGTCATTTCAGCTATCTCCGGAGACTATATTCATGATAACTTGAAGTAGATAAAACAGTCAAAACAAAAGGCCCTTTACACATATAAGCACCAATTGAGCAATTTTCAAATATGTGACTACACTTCAAAAATATCCACAGCTGAAGTGGTTCCACACAGCAAAGGCATTATGCTGAAAGATCATACTTCCCAACAACATCTGATAAAACATTAACTTAAACATCTGATTATGATATAAGAAATACGGTAATTCCAGCTCGTGACCAAGTGATGCCATGGACAAATTATACCCAAACGGGAGAGAGGTAATTGCACTGGTTGGAAACAAAATTTAACAAGAGAGATCGGATAATAGCCTGGGAAAAAGAAAGTCATCAATAAGTTGCAGCCCCTTTACCATGATATAGAACTTCCAGATTAGAACAAAATATGGCAGCTTATTTTTCTTTCAATAGCAACAATATGGTTGGTAACAGCCTTTCCACCTAAGCTAGGTTATCCCTCAATACATCCATCTCATGGAGCCCTTGAAAATGCATGCAGGCATAAACAGATCAGAATTTTGACACTACTTGGTTAAACAAAAATGTATGAGAAAACTCATCTTACCTACATTTACCTGCAGAATTAGTCCCTTAGGCCTAGTTCGACTTCAAGCTCATCGTCCTCTTCAAACAATTTAAGAAGGCGTGCATATTGCTCTTCTCTCTTCTTTCTTTGCCACAGCTTATACAGAAAATACAAAACCACAGTGACAGCCACAACAATAAGCAGCACTCCTACTACCATGGACCCACTACTACTTGATGTGCCATGGGTCTCGCTCTTTGTACCATTTTTAGAATTTGATGAGCCAGCACCTAAAATGTCACAGCAGAGGAGATACTATTGCTGATAACATAGAAATAAGAGGAGTGCAAAATTGAAAGGGCCATATATGATCAGCAAAGACAAAGAGATAAATTTTCATGGAGGCATCAAGACCCTTATCGGCAAGAATAAATTTTCATGAGATTCAATTATAATGCTAAATGTCAGATTAAAGTAAACAGTTGTTTGCAAAGTGGGGAGCTCATGACGAGGATGACCATACACACCAAAGGAAACAGAAGTGCGATATCTAAATTGTCTGATACATTTAAGCTATTCATACAACCGTCACTTTCACCCAACAAGATAAATTCCTTAACATTAGCACCTGAAAGCAAGTGACGCATCAATCAAAGGAGCCCCTTCTAAACCAAACAAGAGATAAAACCGAATCTCCAATCGAGTCAACGAGCCTATAAGAGCTAAGAGGTCAATTCAAGGATAATATGCTCCATGCAATAGCGTAATTAAAAGCCTGGAGATCGCCTCCTCGGAGGCCTCTATCTCGCAAGTCATCAAATTCCAAACACCAGGATCTGTCAGATCCCAACGCATTCTCCTGAATCATAAATAACTACCACGCGCGACACTCCGCCTGAAACCATTCAGCTTCAAAGACCATGCAATCAATGAGAAGAATCCACACAAGCATAGATCCAGAGACCTGATTGAGGATTTGCAGGAACTTATTCCCATATAACAAGTACTTCAAAGGCGGATTGTATACCTGCGATTGCTCGGAAGGAAATCGTAGCCACCAAGACAAGAAGGAGATGAAGATAAGGCGACCTGAGACCTCCGCTGATCTCTCTCCTCATCTTCCTTCTCCGCCCCCCCCCTCTCTCTCTCTCTCTAAAATGCTATGTCAGGGACTATGTCGGTAGGAATGTCGCTCCCTCCCTCTCTCTCTCTCTCTCTCTCTATGAGTACTTTCAACCACGTAACCGAGCATCGAGAATAAGACCATTCCCCTCACTGAACTTTAGTTGGAACCAGCATCCCTGGTTCAGTCTACAGTTGGGATATGTATATTGTTACATTTGTCTCTTCATATTTTCTGGAATAGGGTCGGATTTAATCCTTTTTTATTTTCTAATAAAAATTTATTATTAAAAATTGCTGACATGGAGAGGCCGGCCGTCCGATAAGAGGAGATGCAATGGCACATCGCGCGTCACAAGAAAACTGGATAGCCAGTTGTCTCCGAAACATATATGATATATAGAAAGCTCGCACTCTCGAAACCAAAATGATTAATAACATGTTATGACTTGCTAAAATCACGGTAAATAGTGGATTTGAGTCGGGTTCGGTCCGCTCAACCCGGTAATTTAACCGGGCTATAAATCCGGACCTGGAGGAGGAACTTTGCCTAAGCCAAAATTCAAAGGGCCGAAGACCGTCAGCTGCTACGCCTCACTTGAAGCACTTGGCATCCACCAGAGGCTCTCCCTCAAAGGGCTCAGCGTCCTCGATCATCTGGTTGACACGCTCCTTCTGCACCTCATCAGAGATATCCACCTTTCGCCAGTCATAGAGCTCCATGTCGTAGCATTCATCGATGACAAACTGGGGGATCTCAGGACCACGGAAGAGCCACAGACCCTGCACCTTGTAAGGCGGGTCGGCACCGGTCACGAGCATCTTCCCAAAGGCATATTTGCGGGCCAGATCCATGCGCTGGAGGAAGCCACCGACCTTGTTCATGGTGACAAAGGTGACAGTGTTCTCTTCATTGTACTTGTAATCGCAGAACCACAGGGAGTATCCCTCCGGATCATACATATCCCAAAATCCTGCATAGCACAAGCACACGATGATGAACTGTTGTAACTCAAAACAAAAAAAAACCACATTTCATTGCATCATCAGGTAAATGACAGGAGTATATAGTAGAGCTGGTTTCCCATGCATTCAAGTGTCACAGCTTAGAGGCGAATTTGAGCAGCAACAAGTGAAAGCAATAGGTGGAGAATAACCTTTAATAGCAACTTCACGGAAGTTTGACTTGGTGTTAGAGTAAAGCCTCTTCCAATCATCCAAAACCATCTTACTGGGAGGCAACAGGTCAAGAGGGTTCTTCGGCTTGGGCTTGGGTGCCTCTTCCTCCTCCATGGCAGGTTCAGGTTTGGGCTTTGCTGATTCCTTCTTGGACTCCTTCTTGGGTTCTTCCTTCTTTGGCTTAGCTGTCTCTTTTGGCTGGGCAGGCTTCTTAGCGACAGCTGGAGTGGCATCAGTCTGCTTCACCTCCCCCAGAACCTTTTTGAAGTTTGGCTGATTAACCATAGTCCAGAAGTATCTCTCTACATGAGGGAACTCCGAGGTAAAGCTCTTGGGCATGAGGTAGGTGAATCCCATGAACAGATTGCAAGTCATTATGATGTCAGCCAACGTAACCGAGTGCCCAACCAAAAACGTGCTGGAAGCAAGGTAGGTGTTCAAAGCGCCCAGTGCCCTCTTCAATGCTGCGATGGCAGCTTCCTCAGCCTACATAAGGTAAAAGAAATACAACAGTGCTAAAGTAGGCTTAATGACTTATTCAGAACAAGCAATATCAATAATAAAGAAAAGCAACCCTGTTTCTGCTCCCTAGGAAAAGAGAAGCACATTGCACAATCACTGCATTTTGTTAAATTTCTAGTCAACATTAAATGCAAAACAGGAATATACTAACCGGAGGAAGGTACACAGCACGTCCTATTCTTGGTCTGAACCAAAATATGAGATTGGCATCAACCTCCAGAGATGCAAAATCAATCCATTGTTCAATGTGGGCCTATAGTCAAACAAGTAAAAAAAAAAAAAAGGAATATATTTTAAACATTACTGACTCTATACAGGTAGAAACAAAATAATGCAAGAAAAGAAATGCTACAAGTAAACGATGAAGAGCAGATTGCTTTACATAATCGATTAGAGATGATCCATATAACGGGTTGTCTGCCTTCAGACGGGTAACTGCACAACATAATTGAAAAGTAATATAAGTGCCCAGAAGGGTAAAAAGGAATATCAGAGCCCCTGTCACCAGCTGTAGTGAAGTGCACGACTATCAGGAATTTTTATTCTTACCATAACGTGTTATGGCGTTGCTCTCAAAGACAGGGCCATCAGGAGTTTCCAGCACCGGAACCTAGAAAGAGGAAAGATGTTCAGTGAAAGAACATAGAACATAGACATTATTACAGTAGGCTTCAAAGTTAAGTTCCAATATAACATGCAATGAAATGGGTAGCAATTTTCTTTTCCAATGCAAAAGGCTAGCCATATTAAAATGTAGTAAATTGGACTAGGCCAATGCATAGTCCCAAACACACAAGAGTAGAACTCTGCATCTCCTGCATAGGATGCATTTATTTTTCCACATAAATTTACCTTGCCAATGGGATTCATCTTGATAAACTTTGGAGTTTTGTTCGAAACTCCCATCTCAAAATCTGGGGCCAGTTCAACTTTCACTCCAGAGTACTCTGCCGCAATGAGCGCCTTGTAGGTGTTTTTGTTTGTTTTTCCACCGTGCAATACCTGCAATAGAGATACTAAATACACTTGAAACCCAAACTATACAGGCAGAAACATCAGTTTTTCCCCTTACTGGAATGTCCAGACAAATAAAAGAAGGGTTCAACAACATAATACAAGCTCATGCATAAGGGTCAGACCTATTCAGCAACCGAAAGCAATGAAACCAGCCAAGAGATTGGTATCAATCAGGGAAGAGAAATGTGGCATTCCACTTTCGCCTAGACGAATCGCATCCAAGAACAAAAACACAGAATTGCAAATGGATCCGATGACACTGCCCAAGTAATAGAAAAATAATTCGACTCACCGGCGCCATGTCTCTTATCGGGTGCGCTTATAGTTGTGTCTCTGATTTCAGATCTGAAATGAGGAAACAACACGAAGAGGTCGGTCAGTTAATATCAATGAGCTCCCAACAATTGACAGAGCTATAATTCCACGGGAATGAGAAAACAGATTCAAGACGAAAAGAATTGCAGGTATTCGTCAGGTAAATGCAGGCCTTAGATGCAGATCGTGTCTCAGAGAACAGGAGACTACGGAGTGAGACAGGGACAAACTGACGACCGGCTAGTAGGGTTTTGCAGAAGACGAACCTCATTTAATGCGGGGCTTCTTATGGGTCCGGCAACAAGCTAAGCTCGATTCGGCCGTCAATTGTTGGGCCGATGGCCCGATAAAGCCTATCTTAACAACAGTGGGCTTCAGGCACAATCTCTCTTCCCCCCCACCTGCTCGAAGACATTAGAGATAGAGATAGAGAGAGAGATGATGGCACTGGTAGAGTTATTAAACGGAGCGGTCTAACCACGAACGGATCACTCAAACCTGGAACCAGTCTCAATCATCCCTAACCTAACCTATAATTGCTTTTATTGGATTAATAAGTGGTTACGGGATTGAGTAAAAAATATAGGCCATTGAACTATAACCGGCCTGAACTGTTACCTTACTGAACGAGTATGAAACCATTCAAAATTAGTCTAGACAATAAAAAATCTTATAAATTAACAATTGAATTTTATCTAATTAATTTAAATCAATAAAAAAATAAACAATTCATTAGTCAAACTGATTCCAACCGTAAACCGATCTATTTATAATCAACTTTACATCGGTTTATATATACTTAAGACCGTAACCCACAAATGGTTAAACCATTCTAGTCCCATTTTAGCAACACCGGGCGCCGGTAGTCACCACGGAAGGCACTGATCACCACCACTCTCTCTCTCTCTCTCTCTCTCTCTCTCTCTCTCTCTCCAGGGCGATGAAAACAGTCCGCCCTGGAGTGAAGGGCACATGGAAACGTACTTTTCTCCTCATAATTGATGCGGTTCGGCATCTCATTCATGGAACAGTGCATATGATTCGAGACCTATATATATATATTATATATATAAAGTGGTTCGAGTGTTGCGAATAGTCGGCGAATAAAAAATTACTTTTCCTTGTTAGACAACTCACGGTGGCCGACTTGAAAGAGGCCTCGTCGAAGTATCAAATAAGTTAGGTTTTAGAGTTACTATTATTATATTTCCTTCGTGCCCTATGAAACACTATATTAAAATAATAAATAAAAAATTATAATATATGAAAAATTGGATATCATTATTCTATCAGTTTATATTTTTAAATTAGATATAAACTCATTATTATTTTAAGTTCGGTAAAAATTTTACATAGTATCATACCAAGTCATCTAAACAATCCTACTCCAGATATTTCGCATAATCAGCAAGAAGCCCCTCTCTTCAAACGAACCTGCCCCCCCCCCTCCAATAAAGATGATCGTGGTTGGCAAATAGGAAGTAGACTTGAAAATTCGAGCTAGTACGGCTCACCATTTCAAGCGACTAAAAAATGTCGGCCTGAGTAGGAAATATTTGTGCTTGGAGCTGCCTAATTAGATATGAATTGTACGAATAATTATTTTTTAAAAATATATTAAAATAATTTTTATCATATAATTAACCAATTAATTTAAATTTTATATTAATTTTAATAAAAATATTAAAATATAATCAATTGTTTTTTTTAATTTCTCATAATAATTTTTTATTATAAAATTATTTTCGTACTTTTCGGGTCAGCAAATTGTGTCGTGCTAGCACGGCTCGAAAAATCAGCCAGCTCAATAACACCGAACCAAGCACGATTTTTTTAGACCATGCCAATTTTTGCCACCTTTAATCGGAAGCCACCACGAAGAAGTCCCACTACTCTTTCGCATAGAAACCGTGATTTGTGATATGTATCTTATGAACCAATTTTTCCTCCTACCCTTCTATTCTCACGAATTCATCTTCTTGATTATGTCTTCTCTGTTGTTTAATTTTTTCTGTCACAAACTGCATCTTGGTCATGTTTTCCGACATTTTATCGAGTCTTTTCAGGATGTCATTTGCTATTGCCCAAGCTGTCCTTCAGATGACCTTCACTCAGAACTAGCAAGGGATGTGCGCAGGAGGAGACGTTTCTCTCTACTGTTCGAGTTTGCGGGACCGGTGAAGCTTCCTCACCTCTGGTCGGGTAAATCCCGAAACTCCAACAGCACTTTGAACCTCCCCAGCATCGATATTACATCAAGTGCGAGTCGATCACATTCCCGAGTGCGAGGCGAGACTGAATCTCAGAGCAGAAGCCCGAGATAGAATAGTAAGTGCTGGGCCACTGCCAGCGGTCCGGGCCGGGCCGGGCCGGTCCACCACTTTATGGAGCTCGGACCTGTGGACCTTATACTACCCTATCTTAAAATTTGTTTTCCCCGACTTTCATTATTATTTAACTATCCATATGTGGGTTTTTCTTTTTCAATTAAATTTCTCATTTTTTGAGGTTAGACAGGACTCAGCACGGCCCGATATTTTTCCCGGCCCGGCTTGATAACGGTTCATCTGCCCTCCGCGGGGCTTTACCGTGACTGAGCTGATGGATCGGGCCCAAAATTGCAGGCCTTGATGCGGAAATTCTTCTCCATTATGTCTCATGGTAATATTTTTTTAATGCAATATATATATACACACACACTGTTTAATCCAATGGACTATATAAATAATGTATATTATTTGGGGTGAGTCAATATGTTATAAAATAAAATTATCTTTATCGAAGATATCACTTATGGTAGATACATATTTTAAAACTCTTGAAATTTGGTATATGAGAATTAAGGGTGGACTCGAGATTGTATAATATACTGTTCGGTAGATTAATCGATCGTTATAATATCGAATATTATTGATATAGAAAGAAAACAAGTCACAAATGGTAAAAGATGTGAAGGTATATCTCGTAGAGTTGTTATTTATTAAAAGTAAATTCTACCGTCCGTCATTGAGCCATTCATGAGCTATAGAAAATTCTTAGGAGCTGGTAAATACTTTATTTATTATGTATATATGAACAGTTTATTCTTATTAGTATAATTTAACTAACTAATTCGAATTGAAACGAATCAACTCATTTAAAGATTAAAACTCTTAGGATGTATGTATTTATTTATAAAATTTAGACTTAAAATATTATTTAAAAGAAAAAGATATTCAAAATCTCCCAAATGTGTTATATTGGCATACCGTCAATTTAACCGTTGATTTAGGTGAAAAATCGAAAATTTACTAGATTAGTCTGTCATAAGAAAATTTCTTAAATCAGAAGCTGACAAACACGGCGCCGCGAAACGCCACGCCAGCGATACTGGAGGACATCGAAACGAAGTCTCGCATTCCGAAGCAGGAGGCTCGGACAATGTAGCTGGATACAGGCTGTCAGCAACAATTTCCCACTCACCACCTGTTCTCCTCACCCCACACACACACACACACTCTCTCTCTCTCTAACTCCGTCCTATTCTCTCCTCTCTCGCCTCTCTCCCCCCGCCCCCCGGTATATCTTCTTCGTCTGCATTGAAGTTAGGGTTTTCCATCCTGCCATCGACGATCACGAAGGATTCCTCAGGGCCTTCCGCGGAATCGGAATCTTCTGCATTGTAAGCTCTCGATTTTCCTTCTGTGTGCGCTGATTTCCTCCCCTCCATCTCTTATTTCTGTTGAATTTGGATATTGCTCCTGTTGTTCTCTGGCGACGAACCTCTTTCTCATGCGATCGTGATCACCGGAGAAAAAGTTCCTTTAACTGTTAGCTTTTGACGACGGTCATAAAGTGCGCACCTGATGGCTCGACTCCCTAGATTTGAAGCTCGCTTTTGCTCTTTCAGCTGTTCTCTTGTCTTTTATGCCGGGAGGGACAGTAAGGAGGAAAATGCGAGACAAATGAAATTGCCTTCTTGAACTTGGAGGTATCAGAGTTCGTATTTGTCTACGTCGTATCTGGTGGTCGTGCTGCTTATAGGTTGCTTGAGAAAGTATACTGTGGCAATGGTGCTTTTGGAGTTGATTGGGGACATAGGAAAGGGATGATATCCCTGGGACATGCTCCTCAGAAGTGAATACACTTCTAGGATGAAAAGATTTTTGCTTACGTTGTTTCACCTGCTGAGGGCTTGCAAACAATAAGCAGCTCCAAATGTAAAGGAGAGAGCTATTTTTCTACAGAGGAACGCAGGCACCGTTTAATTGGGATTGGCTGAAGAACAGATTCAACTGTGATCTTGAAGTGGGAGGACTCTGAAGAAAAGAGATTCTCTATGTTTTTATGTTCGCATACTGGTTTTCATGTCTGATATGTGGATGAATTCAAAGCGTTACTTCCCAAATCTCTCGATTTATTTACATCCTCTCTTAGTCACTTGCCTAACATGCGATCCATGATACTGTTATATCACTTTGTTGGGATGCTCTGATGCCATTTATACGGAGATCTGCAGTCCGATTTATTTAAAATCACCGCAAGGGAACACCTAGTATTAATTCTTTGAAATGAAGGTCCATTCTACTAAAATTCTCATTTTACATTTTTACATTATCACCTAGTAAAAAAAACATATTTTTGTATCGTATTATTTCTTTGCATCAATTCATGCGACTGTTGTATTTTACTGTTGAATTCCATTTTCTATGTCCAAACTTTAGAACTTTTTGTCTTGGGTATTCACCACGGTATTCAACCTGTGTTACAGGTTTGTTGGCTCATCAGAAGATTTCAGCTGAAGGAAAGGCCTCTAATGCAGTGTTTGTAGGAAAAGATTCTGACTACCCCATTCAAATAAGCTGTGGCCGCTACTGGACTCTGTCATGATAGTCAGGGATGTCAGAGTTGACTTCTGGCATGACTAGAAGGACATATAGCAGATAGATTGCTTTGAAAATCGCAACTTAGTTCTCCTTTGTAGACGAGGAAGACTAGTTGCTCACTGAAGATCTTTCTGGATCATGCTGGCAGAGAACTCTTGTGGACTCTGTGTTTTGGGTAATGCCCCTGACAGGATTTGCTACGGATGTGTTCGGCGTGGTTACAATCTGCCTAGTTGCTCTCCTCATACTTCATGGGCTGCTGTGCATCCTTTATTCGATCTACTTCAGAGCTCGCATACATAGTCAGGGTTACATCCTGCTTAACTACTTTAATGGTCCATGGATAATCAGGATCATTTTCATTTTATTTGCCATTTGGTGGGGTCTTGGTGAGATTACTAGGCTAAACTTTTTGAGGCGTGGGGGAAGGGTGTTCAGTTCACTTAGTTTTAGATGGCAGGAAATATTATGCAAAGGCTACATTATCTCGAACTTAGGGTTTGCAGAACCTTGCTTGTTCCTCACATTGGTGTTCTTGCTTCGCGCACCCTTAGAGAATATGGAGTCAGGTATTTTAAGCCGAAGGTGGAACAGGAAGACAGCAGGCTACATAATGCTCTATTGCTTCCCTATGTTTGTTCTTCAGCTTATCCTCACTCTAGCTGGACCCCTATTAGACAAGCTTAAGAGGGCTGGAAAATTGCCACATTATTTCACAAGTGCTGCGTGGAGGTCAGACAACGTGGGTCTCTGCACCTACCCTTTACTGAGCACCATTCTCCTCGGGCTCTTTGCTCTTATCCTGACTGCCTATTTGTTCTGGTTGGGAACACAGATCCTGAGGTTAGTTCTAAATAAGGGGTTGCGGAGAAGGGTGAAAGCATTAATATTCTCGGCTTCAGGCTTCCTTCCGGTGAGAGCTCTGTTCCTAGGGCTCTCTGTCTTGTCAAAGCCAGAGCATCTTCTCTTCGAGGCCCTTGCGTTCCTGGCTTTTCTTACCGTTCTATCTTGTGCTGGCCTGTGTATATGCGTGCTCGTCTACTTCCCCGTGGCAGATTCTTTAGCTGTGGGGAATCTTCAGAACTTGAACCCCCGAAGAAGAGCCAGTGCTGATTACAATGAGGCCTCATCCCTCGTTTCCAATATTGGAGAGAGCAGTGCGATGAGTCTCGGGAGAAACTCTGATGCTTCAACAAAGCGCGGATCGATATCTTTTCGAGCCTACGAGAAGGATGGCTCTTCTACAGGGGCTTTTGTGGAGCTCAGTCTCTTCTCCCCGAGTCGAGATGCAGCACCATCAGTTGCTGGCTGGCCTCTGCACGCAGCAGCCCAGATTCACGAACCGTGAGACCTCCTCGGAGGGAGCTCGCGAGAGTCAGTTTTGTGGGTGAAGAAGAGATCACTGTAAAGAGTTTGGCTGTAATAGTCAGTCTAGTCCTTTGTTGTTTTATTGTTTCCCTTTATTTTGTTTTTTTAAGGTTTTTGCCTGTGAAAATTGTGATTGTGTGTCTTTGTACTATAACATGTCTAAAACTTCTTTTTTCATTAGGAAATTGAGTTTTTTTCTTAAATTTTTTAATTAATTCATGATATATACCTTCTGTATCTTGTCCCACACATCTTATTTGTCTTTATTTATATTCTTGGTGCATTACCTGACTAATCGACATAACTGGGAAATTTAAAATGACATTATATAAAAAAATTTAAAAAAATCAGTAAATTTCATGCATAATTTCTCGGTTTATCGTATTATTAATCGAGAATGAAGAATTGGGCTGAACTGTAACGTCATCCAAGCCCATGGGCTACATTTTTGGCACTTCAGCGGCCGGACAATGACAACTGTCTCAGAAGGTTCGTAAAACTCGCTGCCTACCAACGTAAAGGCCGCCGCGAGACTGCCACGTAGGCACGGTCATGGGCCACGAATCCGGAGCGGAGCCCCTCCGAAGCGAAGGGGGCTCCACTCCGGACCTGGAGGTTCGAAGATACAGCTGCATACAGCCTGTCAACAACAATTTTCCACTCACCAGTCGTCGCCTCACAACCTGCTCTCTCTCTCTCTCTCTCTCTTACTGTGGGCGTCCTTGTTAGGATTTCCCCCTCTGCTGTTTTTGGCTAGCGCGCGGATTCTTCTGTTCCATACCGGTACCTTGAGCTCCTCCGCATTGTAAGTATTTTGCTTTCTCTTTCTCGTGCTTGCTGGCTGTAATATGGCTCGTTGCTCCTCGTTTTGTTTTCCTGCAATGTCTCTAATGATGATGCTAGAATCTGTGAGGTCCTGGCATCTATGTCCCCTGTGCGATTGTTTGTAGCTGCTATTTCACTGTTTTTTAAGCGGTAATCGGAGGCGAGACCTGGCAGTCTTATTGAAAGGTCTAATTGCAAAGAGAGTTTGTCGGTTCGGTTAGATGTTTTTTCGTGCTCTTAGTTGGTTGAGCTCTGTCCGAGGAACTTCCCGCAGAAATATGACGTACAGGCTCGAAATCTGAATGTAAGAAGTGCAATGCTGCTGATCGATATTATATTGAGCTCTCATGGAATGTCCGTGCCTTTTAATGGATTACTTGAAAATTTCTGATGGAAGTTGGATCAGTTTGGTGGTGGCAGTGTGCATGGATGGAGAGGATTTCTCCTTGCCTGTAGATATACTTACATCGGCTGCATCTGTGAACTGGTGTCTGTTATTTTACAATGACTAATTGATCTTGTGGTTTTTTTTTCTATAAAGACTATGTTTAATGTATTGTGAAGAAGGTTTTGGGATCGCAGTTGCATATCAAAGGTTGCATAAAAGAGATATCCGGAAGAAAGAATTTGATTAGCAGTTCATCATTCTTTATTATGTTCTTGGTTTCATTGAGATGTGGAAGACCCTGGAAGGTTCTTTTCAGTTTGAATGCGACAGTTCTTATTACTCTGTCTTTAGTCATGTTATGGCAGCAGTAATCTCTTCTACCATGATTTTCTAGTTATCTTTCTCCATGAGTGTGCAACTGCTAGCAGATTTGCACAGGGTTTGTATTTGTATTTAATCAGGAAACAACTCACGTTATGTGTTTTAGCAATCCATGTTACTTACCTATTATGTATCTTATAGCTATTACTATATTCTTCTATTTGTTTATGGTGTTGATTGTGATGGATGTATTGATGTCTTTGCTGTAAAATTAGGTACTTGTGCTGGCTAAGATGCAGGGTGCTTTTGGAATTGCTAGGAGTTGGGGAGCCATTTGATTTGCAGCTATGGATGATTGTGATGTGATATTCATAGTCTTTTGAAAAGGACTTGAATTTTGACCTGATCTGTAGAGGGGCCTGGAGCAGTTTGTCTTTCTGAACATGAGATATGGCTAACTAGGCATCATTGGCATGGCCCAGCTTTCCTTGGAAACTGCTTCTTGAGCTCTCTCCAGTAGGACAAAGAATAATAGTTGCTGCCTGAAATTTTCTCTGCATTCATGCTGACAGATAGCATGTGTGGATTCAGTTTTTTGGGTAATGCCCCTGACAATAATTGCTACTGACGTGTTTGGTGTGGTCACTATCTGCCTAGCTGCTCTGTTGATACTTGTTGGCCTGCTCTGCATTCTTTACTCAGCCTACTTGCGTAGTTGTATTCATAGAAGAGGATTCATCCAGCTAAACTAATTTAGTGGTCCTTGGATTATACAAATCACATTTATCTTATTTACAGTTTGGTGGGGTTTGGGTGAGATTTTGAGGTTGAGCTTGTTGAGACACGGGAGGATAGTGTTAGAAGATTTGGATTTCAAATGGCAGGAGACGGTCTGCAAGGGTTACATCATCTCAAATTAAGGGTTTGCAGAACCATGCCTGCCTCTCACACTGGTGTTTCTCCTTGGAGGACCCTTAGAGAGGACGGACTTGGGGATTTTGTGCTGGAAGTGGAATACCAGAACAGCAGGATATATAATAATATACTGTTTTCCTATATTTACTCTTCAGCTCTCTATTATTCTACTTGGGACCAGAATTAAGCAAAGTTAAGAGTCCTGGGCCAGATTTGCTGCATTATTTCACAAGCGCTGCAAAGAAGTCTGACCATATTGTTCTCTGCACCTACCCATTGCTGAGCACCATCCTCCTTGGGCTCTTTGCAGCTGTCCTGACCACCTATTTGTTTTGGTTGGGAAGACAAATCCTGAAATTGGTGCTTAACTAGGCTTTGAGAAAAAAGGATTAACATATTGATACTCTCTGCTTCCAGTTTCTTACCATCAAGGGTTCTCTTGCTTGGTCTGCCCGTGCCATCCGAGCCAGAGCATATTCTCTTTGAGGTTCTAGCTTTCTCTGCATTTCTTGTTCTTCTGAGTTTTGTGGGTCTGTGCATATGCATGCTTGTGTACTGTCCTGTGGCGGGCTCTCTGGCTCCAGGTGATATTCATGACTTCTAATCTTGAAGAAGGGCCAGTGGTGACTACAGCGAGGCCTTACGCCTCTTATCTAGTTGGAGCAATCTCGGGGAGACCAGTGGATTCAGTGTAGTCAGGGACAATGGTGCATCAGTAAATCGTGAATTACTATCTTTTTGAGCTTCCGAGGGAGGCTGTGCCTTGATGGGGAGGACATTCGTCGAGCTGAGTTGAGTCTGCTCCCTCCCAATCAAGATCCAACACCTCAGTACCTGTGCTGGGCAATGCAGAGATCGGCTCTAGACTGCGCTCCACGAATGGGACGGTGGATTTTTTCGAGGAGCCCTGCCAGCTTAGGTCAGCACCTCAATACTCGCGGGACCAGTGGATTTTTTGGAGGAGCTGGATCACTCGCGAGAGTCAATTTTGTACAGAGTGACAGTAATAGATGAAATCTCTAAACTCGTTACATTTCTTCTAGTTCAAGTAAAGTTTCCATCTGCCTTCTTGAAAGACTTTAGTTGCAAGATTAGGCGACATTAAGATTCCCTTCTCTCAATTTAGCGTCATTTATTTTTCAGTTAGCGATTGGGCCACTTCTCCTATTTGTTAGGGTCCGCTCGAAGCCCATAAAACACCCACCCAATCACCCCCCATTCAGGGCCAGGCGTGTGGCAGAGCTGACTGTTATTTATTGCCATCCCGTCCCAAGATGACAGGAGATCAATTTTGAAAACCAGCTGAGCCCGATGGGACAGATTCTAATTCCTCCGTCCTGGTCCGACTCGTCCTCACGTTTGCTCCATCGAGCACCACCACCCACACAAAACTGTCCATTAAAATCTCAGAAAAATGTCCCTTCTTTTTCCCATCCACCTGTGCTAGATCAGTAGACCGTGACCGATGGATGCACCGGACTGGGCGGGATAGCTTAATCATACGTAAAATTTTCGTAGTCGGAGTATATTAGTCTCTATCACTCGACTCCATATCAAAATTCTCTCTCTTTTATTTCTTTGAAAGAGGTTTGAAAGAGGGAGGAAGGAAGGAAGGAAGTCACTCTACAATTACCGAGAGAGTACGCTAAGTTATTCGCACGAAGTAAATGGACGAACGGATCAAGCGTTGATTCACGGTCAATCGTCTCAACTAACCTATCGTATAGGTTCCTAGGGAATTTAATGGTTATGTGTGCCTTCGGTCTAACGAAATCTAAATGCTTCCGCGTAAACTCCATAAAAAAAAAAAAAGAAATAGAGGGCATAATAACACCGTATTAAAAGTCATTAATTTATTATTAAGAATTTATTATTACTCGATTTATTTTTATGACTGGAAATTAAATAAATTAAGATATATACTAAACTTGTACATACGGCCAATTTAACTTTACCTGGGAGGCTTTTTTATTTTTTTAGTTGGGTTTTCCCCGCGTGCGCGTCGCGTCCCTTGTCGTGGACCACATGGATTAATCTCCACGTTATGTCCGCAATTAAGAGGAAAAGTAGATGCGACGCCGTTGGTGTGTACATCACATCGTGGTCGACACTTTGCGATGCGTGTAGGAACATCTATGCAGTGGATAATAGAGGCTTCTAAAAATGACAGCTTGATAAAATATTAAATGGGGATGATTCAACCGAAAACAAAATTAAATTAATTAATTAAATTCAAAATGTAAATTCATCGGATGCCTCGCTTTACACTGATACGATTTCTACGTTGGACCGAGCGCGGGGTTGTCGGACGCCACACGCAGTCGAAAACGTGGACGGAATACCGCCGACGAAGCAGCCACCCAAGTGGTGTCAACAGGGCTAATTTAATTCTTGGCGCCTCATCTTTCAATTATTATCACAGGTGCCATAGTTCTTGAACTTCTCTTTCACCCATGCCCTTGCTTCCCCGAGTGAATTTCAGTGTTCGACAGAGCCCGTACCGTAGCTTCTAAGGCATAATGGGATCTTGCTTCAA
Organism: Sonneratia alba; assembly: GCA_900174645.1. Taxonomy (NCBI): domain Eukaryota; kingdom Viridiplantae; phylum Streptophyta; class Magnoliopsida; order Myrtales; family Lythraceae; genus Sonneratia; species Sonneratia alba. Next base: position 6,420,336 of record FWPY01000106.1, read on the forward strand.
GGAATTAGCCCTTTTCCTGAATTTTCAATCAATGTCAAAATTGGAAATTTGATAGCGTACAAATAGGTGAGGGCATAAACTGGGCTGGGCCGATCTGGTCCAGTTTTCATAAATAATCAAATTACACTTTAAATTAGGTCAAATTCGGTTGAATCGACTAATTTCCAATCGAACCGGTAAATTCATTTGAACCTGTGAGAAAATTAACCAACTTAAAATAAAAAATATATTATAATGTATTTATTTTACTTTACTAAATTTATATTCATATTTTATATTGAATTTGAATCATTATATTAGTTGGTAATGTTATAAATAAACCGATTTATTGGTAATGTTATATTATTAATATTATTTATTAAACATGCGGTTTAATCCATTAAACCCCCGATCCAACCCATGAACCAATACATTGACCGGTTCCCAATCCGGTCTAATTTTAAAAACCATGATTGAGGGATGGACTCTGACGAGGATCGCATACGTCAATTCCCCGAAATATTCCTATTCGGAGTGCGACTCCTCTCAAACCATCTCACCTCGAAACTCCTTCCTCCTCGCCCTCGGTTGTGCGAATCGTGGGAAGCCATCTTACTGCTGTAACCGATACTCACCGATAGAAAATATCTGCGACTCTGTATCGGAATCGGTTCGCACCGCGATCCTGTGACCGCAGCTGCTATTCTTGTGTGGTGCACTAATGTGCCAAGAAAACTAAGCCAACCACATGCGGAAAAGTATGGAAATAGTCACTATGTTGCCATAAGGGATGATGTAATGAGCAGTACAGATAGAAGCCCCCTGTGTCCGGCATCATCCCGTTAATTTACATTAGAGATATTAAGCATAGTATTTTAAAATCGGATCGGACCGAGAACCAGTGTAAGCATGGGTTCATAGGGCGGATTGGAGTTCAATGGGTTGAATAACATATTTAATAAATAATATTACTAATAAATTTATATAATATTACAATTTGAATGTGATTTATATAAAAAAATGTTAATATAATTATTATATTAAATAAAAATTTAACTTAAAATATAAATATAAGTATAGTAAAATAAAATACATTATAATATATTTTTGTTTTTGTTTTTATTTTTATTTTAAATCGATCGGTTTTCTATCGATTCAATTGGATTTACTAGTCCAATTGAAAACCAGCCGGTTCAATCGGAGTTGGCTTATTTGAAAGTGCATTTGGATCTTTTACATAAATCGGACGGGTGAGTGGTTGGTTCTTGGTTGAACCGTCCAGCATGGCTTTTAAAACTACGATATTAAGAATAAATTGAGCCGTGTTCCCTGTTGACCACACCTCCCTGGAAGTACATCTTCGATGAAGAAACGAAAAGAAAATTCTTCATGGACGAAAATTCAATACACTAGACATTTTTTTTCTGTTATGATACTGCATAAAATTTTTACAGAATTTGTTAGAGGGCATGGTCCATGTCTAATGTAAAAGTTGAAAATGATAGGATGATGTAATGCCCAACCTTTTATATATATATATATATATATTACTTCACTCAAATTTCTAATGTGAAATATTCGTTCACTAACAAAGATCGAGATTTCTATCTAATGCCCTTCATGACTTTCCACATATTAAAATAAATGGAAGAAAAGTTCTTTTTGCATGTGTAATTCTCGATGACATTATTTATATATGTGCTTTGTATATAGATTTGCTTGAACTTATAAGCTTATAAATTGTAAGGGTTTATTATTTATGAGATTGGAAAATAAATTTTCATGGTCAAATTTAAATTTGAAAACTATAGGGGTGAATTTGCAATGCAGGAGATACATGAGGATTAAAAGGTAATAAAATCATACGTAAGACAGTCGACGCCATCCATCATTTGAAAAGTCTCGGCCTTCCCAGAGCTGAATTGAAGATTGATTTCCTCTCAACAACTTCGACAGTTTGATCAAGCGACTCGATCGATCGACTGAAGAAGCTCTCGCTGCTCGCCGGCTTCTCATTCCCTCCGGTCTCTCTGCCGCTTCCATTTCTTCTGTCCCCGCTTCTACCGAGGTAAGGTAATCCAGATCAGCTTCGCGTTTGCAGCGCCTCTCCGTCCCTTCTTAATCTGGCCTCTCGTACTTGGTGGATTCTCTGCATCTCTTTCACGTATGCGTTAGTTCAGCATGCTCCCCTCTGTCGGTTACTTCGAAAATCTCCCTTCCATGCAGAACTTGTCGCTGATTCTACTCTTGAAGGCACACGGAATAGATCGATTCCGTTGTGCTGGTTTAAGTGTACTATGCTTTTCTTTTGGCTTATTTAAGTTCGTCGTTAGCACTGCGATCATATATATGGGACCCGTTCGGTGTTTCTCTGTTACCATTTGGTTGCATGAAATTTGTCAATCCGTAGTTATAGTTTAATAATTGTTCAGCTACTTCATATGGCTTGCGGGGAGATCCTGGGGTGGCACAAACATGTCAGGTTTCTGAAACCATAGATTATTCTTCGAAGCTGAATATTGCCACCAATTGTACTTTGCTACCTTTGAGTATCGCTAATTTGCTTTTGAAGAGAATTTTCGACCTATGCACAAAAATATTTAGGATTGACCTGGTTTTGGAAAGTTAAACTTTCAACTGTTTATCGTGAAGAATGGATGAAGATAGACATTTCATTAAGTTTAGAGCACTTTGTTTGTTGTTATGATTGATATGTTCGAATGAATTTTATTGGTGTTCCTTTCACCTTTTTTGTTTCAGAAAGATGCTTGAGAGTAAAATATCTGAGAATGGTGCTGATCAGGGGGAAAGAGTATGCGATAATTGTCATGATGATGAAGTAAGTCTGACGCTAACCTTTCTTTCTACTGTGATTGAAGGAAATGAATTATCATCTTGTTTCATTAGGAGATTTGTTCAATGTTCGTGCTTATAGCGCCCTTTTGTATCTGTAGTTCCAAGATACTTACTCATGTTCTGCCTCTTCTATCTTTTGGTATATTCGAATAGTTCTAAATGCTCGCCAGTTATTATTTTGGCAATATGTACGACAGTTCTCTCACAAATAGTTTGTATATTTCTAGATTAAGGTTGACCCTGGGAAGCCAGCAGCATTGACTTGGAAAAGAAAGATAAACAGCGAAAGCAATGCCCTTGTGGAGTTCAATCTGAGTTTTCAAGAGAAATTGCATTTGGTATGTATCGGGACTCAGATAATTTGTTTAGTTGAGTCAAACTACCCCAGAAAAGAGATTTAGGCACGTGCATTTTGTTAGCGTTTTTGTTTGCCTCTGTTGTGGTGTCAGCATAGTACTACATGAAAGCACTTGGAGATCATGGCCTTCTCATTTTATTTTTCTATTTTTATTTGAAAACATAGTACTCCATAATATCTGTTAAGCGTTATTACTTGGATTTAATAGGCTCCTATAGGTTTCCGGCTGTGGCGTTATGTCCGAGCCGAAGCCGTTAAAGGCAAGGTAATTTCTTCTTCATGCATTATTTCTTTTAAATTGATGGAATTTGTCTAGAAAGGGGTTTGATTTTTGAACAAGGAAACGAAAGAAAAAAAAGTAACTTTTCAGTTTCTAGTCATAGTTTTGACATTTTCTTGCACTACCGTTTTCAATATGCAGGGGGTTATTATCAATCCATTTATCAAGCGTGCTGCGACTTCCTCTCATGCTGTTCCTCTTGGTGGGATTGGGTGGGTTTCATTCTTTGCCTTTCACCCGGTTGTCATGTAGAATACATCTAATTATAGATCTAAGCGTGAAAATCCAGAAACGATAACAAAATGAATCTAGAAGGCTTTTCCTACAGATATAATTATATACAAATTCCAGTGACACTTGAATACAAGTTATTTCAGTTTAGTGTATGATAAACAATTGATTTTTGTGACTTGATGTACGTGGTTAAGCAAATCGTTGTGGAGACAATCTAAGTGCCAATTATTGGGATGAAGATGCGATAGCTAAGATCTGGCATATTACACTTCTACCTATTTTATATTTCGATCTCAGAGTTTCTGTATATTTATGTATTATAATGAGCAGTCCTCAAGCATTGATTATGATGCTTACCGCATCCAACACTCACCAAAAGCAAAAATTTCAGCTCTGGAAGCATTGGACGAAGTTATCGAGGTGAATTTCTGCGCTGGCAGATATTCCCGAGGATATGTGAAGACAAACCTGTATTAGCAAATCAATTTTCTGTGAGCTCTGTTTCTAGCTCCATCTCTAATTGCAATTGTGTTATTCAAGCAGCAATTCATATTCAAAGTATGTGCATGATTTGTTCGGAAATTTTTACTTGTATAGTATTTCATGTGATGGACTAATATAAGTATTATAGAGAGTTCTATGTTTCAAAAGGCAAAACAAGGAAGGAAAAAAAAAGGAAGGAGGAGGAGGAGGAGGAGAGAGTTGATTGTGGTTGTTGTGGACCCTATTACTGTCCTTAATCTAGGACATTCATTTGATTAGTGAATATTAGATTTTGCACTATGTGAAATGTAATTCTTGTCTGTTGAATATTAGGTCCATCCATCTTCCATTTCATCTGTTTTTCGAGACAACTGCAGACTATATTTTCTAAATGGTGCCATGCTGGTGGTAAATCCATGCAGGTTTTTGTTTCACGGCACAATGGTGAGAAATATTCCACTGTCCTCTGTCCAGGGTCTCCAGAAGCACTAAAGTAAGCAGTTTGCTGTGGAAAATAATTTTAATGATTCTAGAAGAAATAGTATCTTTTATTATGAGCTTATGAATAAATATTGAAAGATAGAATGATAATGATGAATGTGCGTGTAAAAATACAATGAAACTAAAAGATCTGTGTGTAAACAGAGAAAGTCCTGATTCGGGGATCAGATCTTGGGACTGGAGTTTGAGTGGACAAAATTCCACATATCATGCTTTATTTCCAAGAGCTTGGACTGTTTATGAGGGTAATCTTTATTTTGAGCACTACAAGTCTAACTAATCTGTCAGAGGTCAGAATATGTCACTTAGCTGAAAACAAGTTGCCTTTGATCTTTCAATGCAGGAGAACCAGACCCAGAACTAAGGATAGTTTGCCGTCAAATTTCACCATTTATTCCTCATAATTACAAGGAAAGCAGTTTCCCAGTCTCAGTTTTTACTTTCACGGTAGGATGACCTCTTATAAATTCCTCTGCTGCCTCCTACACGATAAAGTTATTCTCAATATTGATGTCTGTTGTGATTTTCTTCAGCTATATAATTCAGGGAAGACTGCTGCAGATGTTAGCTTACTCTTCACATGGACAGTAAGTTATTCACCAGATAATGCTATCAGTAAATTTCACTCATATTGTGCAGAAAGTAGCATTTTCCATTTCAGGAAATTACCTTCTTACACCAGCTCGACTTTGAAAGATGTGTTAGGAGGTGAAAGTGGTAAAATTTTGTCGTTTTATTCTGGGTTTTTTTTCAGAATTCTGTTGGAGGGACATCTGAATTTTCTGGTCACCACTTCAACTCTAAGATTCAGTAAGGAAGATATCTTTCTGAATCAGGTTTTGTATTGTAGATTTGTCTAATTGTAACAACAAGTCTTTCAAATTGACATTTAAATTTACTTTTTCTATCAGGATGAATGATGGGGTTCATGCTGTACTGCTGCATCACAAGCAAGTTTTCTTGAGATATTTAATTTCTCATTTTACTGATTTTGTTATTTCTGTCAACTTTCCTTCACGAGCAACTTATGCACAATGTAACTGTTTAACCCGATTCAGGACTGCTAACGGACACCCTCCAGTAACTTATGCAATTGCAGCTCAGGAGACTGATGCTGTCCATGTCTCAGAGTGTCCAAGGTTTGTGATATCTGGAGATTCTCAGGGTGTCACAGCCAAAGATATGTGGAATGAGATAAAGGAGGTGGTGCTACTTTAAATGCCTAATGAGAAGAGATTATTCGGCTTGTGCATAGTTTGGCATGAAATCTCATTTCACATAACCTCATATTTCTTTTTTCTTCATGTTTTTTAGCATGGGTCCTTCGACCAACTCAATTATGCAAGTATATCAGTTCCTTCCGAACCAGGATCATCCATTGGTGCAGCCATTGCAGCTTCAGTCAATGTTCCACCAGATACAGTGCGTACAGTAAATTTTTCCTTGGCATGGGATTGTCCTGAAGTGAATTTTATGCGTGGGAAAACATATCACAGGTGAATGACCAAAGAGCTGCCTCATGTGGCAAAAGATAAGCGAATTATTATTTTGCTGATTAAGGTTGTACTGACAGGCGGTATACTAAATTCTACGGTACTCATGGTGATGCCGCTGCAAATATTGCACATGATGCCATTCTCGGTTAGTTGTTTATCTTATATGCGGTTGAGAGTGAGTTTCTGGCCCAGAAAAAAAGGACGAGAATGATTTAATTTCTAAGAGTAAACAGTGTTGTTGTGAAAATTTTAATGACAGCAATATCTGTTCGTCTGCAAGTCTGTCCCCTTTCTATCCAGCATTTAATTACTCTCTCTTCTTACCGAAAAGACCTCTTTCTCCCTGTTTTACTGGAACAGACCACCAGCGCTGGGAATCCCAGATAGAAGCATGGCAGAGGCCTATTCTTGAAGACAAGAGACTTCCTGAATGGTGAGTTCGTATCGATTAATTTCTTCCATATGTTGGAGTATATTTGCTCTCCACTTGAATCAGAATCTGAAATTTCAAGTTCTCTCCAGGTACCCTATCACTCTGTTCAATGAGCTCTATTACCTTAATTCTGGGGGCACAGTTTGGACCGGTAACAGCCACATACTCGGAGAATGATAAAGCTTGAAATTTGCACCACCTGAGACATGATTTCACTCGATAGCTCTGTCTTGCAGATGGGTCTCCCCCTTTATGCAGTCTCGTTAGCATCGGAGAAAGAAAGTTCTCTCTCGAGAGGATGAAATCGGCGGTCACGAACTCTTCAGATGTCACCCACGAAAACGGTGTCGCCGTCGACATTCTTGACAGAATGACCTCGGTTCTCGAGGAAATACACGTACCAAGTGCTTCTAATTCTGCTCTCGGCACGAATCTGCTCGAGGAAGGACAAGAAAATATCGGCCAATTTCTATATCTGGAAGGAATCGAATATCATATGTGGAACACCTATGATGTTCATTTCTACTCATCGTTTGCCCTCGTCATGCTCTTCCCAAAACTCCAACTCAGTGTCCAGCGGGACTTCGCCGCGGCGGTGATGATGCACGATCCAACGAAGATGCAACTCTTAAGTGACGGGCGGTGGGTCCCAAGGAAAGTGCTCGGGGCCGTACCTCATGACATTGGAATCACTGACCCGTGGTTCGAAGTCAATGCGTATAACTTGTACAACACAGATAGGTGGAAGGACTTGAACCCAAAATTTGTCCTTCAAGTCTACAGGGATGTCGTGGCCACAGGCGATGAGAAGTTTGCAAGAGCTGTATGGCCCTCTGTTTATGTGGCGATAGCTTACATGGACCAGTTCGATAAAGACGGGGATGGAATGCTTGAGAACGAGGGCTTTCCTGACCAAACGTATGATACCTGGTCTGTGACCGGTGTTAGTGCGTACAGTGGCGGTCTGTGGACGGCAGCCCTTCAGGCTGCATCGGCCTTGGCACGTACGGTGGGGGACAAGGAATCTGCAGACTATTTCTGGTTCAAGTTTCAGAAGGCAAAAACGGCTTACGAGAAGCTATGGAACGGCTCTTACTTCAACTACGACAACAGCGGCGGCAAAACCAGTTCTTCCATTCAAACCGATCAATTGGCCGGCCAGTGGTAATGGTTCTGTGAATAAGACATAGCCTTTGGTATTCTAAGCTGGACGATTTTAATCTGTAAATCTTACATGCCTGTGTATGTCTGTAGGTACGCTCGAGCCTGTGGACTGAACCCGATTGTCGATGAAGACAAAGTGAGATGTGCGCTAGAGACGGTCTATAGTTACAACGTCTTAAGGATGAAGGACGGAAAAAGAGGGGCTGTGAACGGAATGCTACCTGATGGTAGAGTTGACATGTCCTCGATGCAGTCGAGAGAGATTTGGTCGGGAGTTACGTACGCAGTTGCTGCAACAATGATTCATGAAAATATGATCGACACGGGCTTCCACACCGCAAGTGGAATACATGAAGCTGCTTGGTCCGAAGGAGGACTCGGGTGCGTAGTTTGATCTCCTCTTCCTCTTTGCGCATCACAGAAAGTAAGTACATATTTTCCATCTCACACTTTTTTCTGATTTTTGCATTACTCCTCAGGTACTCCTTCCAGACTCCCGAGGGTTGGAACAATAACGACGAATACCGGTCATTGGGTTACATGCGACCCTTGGCGATATGGGCGATGCAGTGGGCGCTCTCGAGACCAAAGACCCTCGAGCAGGAGACCGCGACCGAGCCCGAAGTAAGCCAAGACAATCTGCTCAGGCACCACGCTGCATTCTCGAAAGTGGCCCGCCTCCTGAAGCTGCCGGAAGAGGAAGCTGCGAAGAGCCTGTTGCAGTCTATGTTTGATTACACTTGCAAGAGGATGTGGAGCGAGTAAAACTGCCCCCATCCAGTGAATATCATATTCATCGTGTCAAAATTTTCCCACATATTTAACCTGAAAAGGAGTTTACTATTTAATATAATAATATTGTCATGATATCTTACAATGTTTTTTTATTCTCATTCATTCTAAAAAAAAAGAGATAGTTTTATTGAAATCGGGAGTTTTGCAAATTTTTTTTTCTTTTGTGTGGATAAAATATGGAGTTTGAACCTTCATCATAAAAAAGAAAAAAGAAGTAATTTTCTTATCCAAAGAGGAGAGCAGCTCGCGCGTCTTACCGAGGTACATTGCACTCTCCGATTCGGCACAGGGGCCGCTTTCTGCGAAGTTGATTATCCGATCCGAACCGGAGCTTCCCACTTTCCACCCGTCTTCTCCCTCTGTTTTTTTTTAATATATGTTTTTTGGGGATAAGGGGAGGCTCTCCACGGTATCAGGATCGCCGACCGTTTACCCTTGTGTCCAAACACACCTCCACCCCCACCCCCTCCCCCCCCCTCTGTCTCGCTCTCTCTCTCTCTCTCTATTTCTGAGCACGTATAAATAGCACCGAAACCCCCAATTTCAAAATTTGTAATATAAAGCGCGCGCGGGCGGGGGGGAGATAGAGGTTCCGACGATTACCGGACCGGTGAAGAGAGGAGATATCTCTTGCCGGGAGGGCGGTTTTCTGATTACATTGGAGAGCCGCTCTTGCAATTTGGTACTTGATTCTTCTTCCCTCCGATGGTTTCTCGTCAGTGTCAGATCAATTGCAGCACTAAATAAACTCCCTAGAGTTTTGTCTCCGAGCCAATTGTTATGGGGATCAGTTCGCTTTGACATTCCTATAATAGCTGCATGATTAGGCAGAGTTTTGTTGCTTGTGCAATTTGATGTGATTTTCGGTCAGGTTGAAGTTGATCTTGTTCTGTTGCTGGAGTCGGAGGTGGAACTCTAGCTCCCACATGTATCTGTTGCTGGCTATATTTTATATGCATTTTGGGGGATCTGAGATTTCGTGTGCAGACTTGGGCTGCATTGCTCAAGACTTGACTTACCCTCCTGCTCATGCTGTTGAATTTGTTGTTAGCGGGGTGTCCCATGGGAAGCAATGGCTCGGAATATTCAGTTCTCGTCTCTTCATCCCTGCAAATGGATAAAGGGTATGGCTATTGGGTCGGGGTCATTTGGCACTGTCCATTTGGCCATGACCTGGGCCACAGGCGCCCTCCTTGTGGTAAAAACAGCCCAGACTGAGGCAGCACTTGTGTCCCTAAAAAATGAGGCTGATGTTCTTGAGACTCTGAATTCGCCTCATGTTGTTCGCTTTCTGGGAGAAGATGTGGTGCGGGGTCAGGATGGCAAGGATAGACCTGCAATTTTCATGGAGTATGTGGCTGGGGGTAGCCTGTGGGATGTTGTGGAGAAGTTTGGCGGGACTCTGGATGAAGAAGTTATTCGGGTGTACAACAAGGAGATCCTCCATGGGCTGTGTTATCTTCACAATAATGGGATCGTGCATTGTGACCTCAAGTGCAAGAATGTTCTACTGGCTTCTGATGGGAATGTCAAATTGGGTGATTTTGGATGTGCAAAGAGGTTGACAGGCTCAAAGTGCAGCCCTACTTTGGCTTGTTCTTGGGGATCCATTGGTGGGACTCCTTTGTGGATGGCTCCAGAAGTATTGAGAAATGATGGGCTGGATACCAAGTCGGATATATGGTCTTTGGGCTGCACATTGCTTGAGATGGCCACTGGCAGACCACCATGGACGAGTGATATTTTCACTCTGGAGGCTGCCCTCATGAAGATTGTGAGCAGCAATGAGATGCCACGATTTCCCAAACAGTTCTCTGCGGAGGGGCTTGATTTCTTAAGACAATGCTTTCAGAGAGACCTCAATAGAAGGTGGACAGCTGAAGAATTGCTCAATCATCCATTTATCTCACAAAAGTCAATGAAGCAGGATGTTGTTGACTCACCAGCAAGTGTCCTGATGTCTGGTTTTCATGAAGATGACCCTAACTCTGATGCGGATGAAGTAGGATGCAACCATGTAGATCAGTTCATCAGAAAGAATCCGTTCTCTGGAAACTGCCACTTGGAGGAAGAACGGATAGTTTTAAATCACCCTGAAGATAATGGGCTTGTCTCATCGGGGAATTGGATCACTGTTAGATGAGGTTGAAAAGGTAAAAGTTACATCTCTTTTCCCAAACTCAGGTGTAGATGTATTCAGAGAGAGCTTCCTAATGTGCAGTTTACAGCAGACCTTTTCCAGATGCAGGTGTAGATATAGGCAGAGCTTCCAACATGCAATTTGCAGCATAGAGAAACATTGCATTAGGTTGTATATTTGAACATAATAGTTGTATGTGATAAGTGAATATTTTTGTTTTCACATATAATTTTTGCTGAATGATCATATGTCCAACCGGCACTTGCATCTTTCCTTGTTGATTATCTCAACATAGAAACAGAAATAAGTAAATAAAAGTCATGGATGCTTCTTTTGGTTAATGGTGTTGGTCCCTTCATCTAAAAGTTTGGTGTTGGTCTGTCTATCTGTATGGTTTTATCTGTAGTCTTCCTTTGGCAATTGGCCAATAAAAATAGGACAGTTTCAATTAGAAGACAGAGTACAGCCCTTAGACTCATTATCGACTATATCTATTAATGGATCACAATTCAATTTTAACATTCAAACCTATTAATAGCAATGTAGAACTCAATTGACTTGATCTGACATTCCCATCACCAGTTTTTTTCCCTTACAAAATGAGGAAGTTGGAAACATAAATCCTCCCCTCCCCCTTTTTCTCTTATGCATCATGCTTTTTGGTTCTTTGATATGCAGCCTTTTGCCCTGAAAGTGGTCGCAATCTATTCAAACTTCATCGCCCTGCCAACTTGCTTTCATCTTCGGTCCTGTAGGTCCCTCTTCCTTAAGAACCTCATCAGGAACGCTCTGAAGGATACTTCTAAAAGTGGTTTTAAGCTTCCCAGGCAATACTTTCACGACCTTCTGCATTTCCTCTGCAATGTCATAATCCACTTTAGGACCCCATTCCCTGCAATAGTTCAGCCATGGTGGTTCGTTAATCGCTGATCCTAAATGCTCAGCTCCAACCACTGAGAAATTTGCTCCTACATCCATGAACATCTTGCTCTTTGCAAAGTCATTCCTCACTCCAACCCCATCACTGCCCTGGAGAAACGTTCCAGGCTTCCAATACATGGCATGCCCATGCAGAGATGCATAAGCCACGAATTTGTTGGTATTGCTATTCTGAAACTCGAGCTCTGATGTACTGACCCAAATGCCTGCACTATGTTCAGATAAGTACACACTCCAAAGCCGACCATCAAAGTTGCTGATTCTCAAAGTTAGATGCTCCCAGTCACCAACATGTTCACCTATCCTCCCTAATGAAATATCAAAAATTTTTACTTTTGCTCTTGCAGGTCCATTGAAAGGGTAGAAGAGCCATATAGCTATGTCGGTGAAGGTTGCTCCGAGCATTGGTTTTACGTGCAAATATGCCTGAGAGCTTTGCAGGTATCCTCTTTTGACTCTATCTTTGGCTGATCCATCTGAAGGGAGGTCCAACCAGTATGCACCATCACTTGAACCACCCTGGGGTAGGTTTGAGCCATCTGGTTCAATTGCAACTGGTTTTGCTTCCTCTCCCTTCTTGTACAGTAATGCCCCATTGGTGAAAAACCAGTCCACTGAGGATGGGAGGAAAGCTTCATCAGGATGGAAGTACACCAATGGAGAGTAAGCTCGAATGAGAGCTTCGATTTGGTTTTTGTTAGGCATAGAAGACATATCGTACTTCTTGTTCCTCAGACAAGCCAGGACAGAGGCATTGGGCCCACTGGTTTGGACAAAGAATGCCCCCACACTGACTCCACGAGCTGCAATCCCTCTTATGCTTGGCCTTGAAGTGAAAATATTAAGGGCATTTCCATTGCCCCAAATCCACATGTCAATCTCGCACTGGTCTGTTAAGTCAGATCGAACACATTGGACTTTGTCAGTGGATGGCTTCCGGGATGAGGTGGTAACTACGTATCCTACTGCTTTATAACCATCAGGTGGAACTGGTAACCAAATGTAGCCGCTGCCCTCTTGATTTATCTTCAGGGACTCACTGCTCCAGATGAGTGTGTAATCAATTGGCCTCTTCAAGGTTCCATTCGTTGGGCTATTTGTTCCATCTTTCCCTATGAGTATTCCACCAAACAGAGCTCTGTTGTTTGGCTGGGCATAAGAGCCCAGCATGAAATATCCTTCTGATAAGACCGAAGGTTCAAAAAATGTTGCGCCAAGGTCATCAAGTCCCCCTTGATGAGTAGCCCAAATTTTTGTGAAAGACGTCGCCTGTTGCACTAGCAATCCACCGAGATCGATTGTCCCACTGGCAAATCCTTCTCCTATACCATGAAGAGTCAAAGGGAACATAAATCTTGGGAGATAAAGATGTTCAAAATGACTGGGAATTGTAATGGAACAGCAGTGCAGAAATACCTGCTGGCCAGCTTGGCAGAGGCGAGGGAAGGTTGAAAATGGTGTTAATAGGCAAAGCCTCGACCTTCCTTGATCTTGCAGAAGCACAGAAGGCAAGGCAATTCCCTGTTCCAGTGGTTTGAAACAGAATCATTGCCAATAAAAATGGGCAGAGGATATGAAAATTGAAGGTAAAACACACCCTGAATTATTTGCTATCCATTTCATGGTGAAAGGAAAAACCTTTCTTTTTTTTTTTTGTCTATCTCAATGACGGTTGCTTTATATATACAATAGCTAATCAAGGAAAAAGTAGAAAAGGAGATCCCCTAATCTTAGGCTACAAACCCAAAAAACTAATTCCCTATAATCAGTGAGTAAAATAACTGCTAAATATTCTACGTTATAGCACATGATTTCTAAAAAACCAAAAAATTAAACATGTTTTCAGTGCTGTCAAGTTTAGTCGCAGAAAAGGCTACATATCCGTTGATTTTATAATGTCTTCCATCCATAGTCATAAATTAGTATGCGTCGCCAGGATCATTTTTGTTCCTGACCTTCACTCAGCTTTCTTTCCATTTGAAAGAATTTGGCAACTGAAGGAATGGCCATGTAGCAATAGAGCTAGAAAAATCACCTATAGATGCATTGCAGATGAGCTAATAACTATCTCTATTTGGATGAATAGTAGGGTTAAGCTATTCTGGGATCTCAATTAATTTCTTCCATTTATACCGTTATATCCGTATCATCTCATGTGAATACAGCAAGCATCATAATTGTAGCTGCACGCTTCTGCTCTAGGTTGTCTATCTAACGCCTTGACTTTTGCTTACACTGAAACATCTTTTGCCTGGTTTTGGTTTCCCTGGCCTTTGGACTTCTGTTGTTATGACTAGGAACCACCTAATACACCAGAACCAGCCTGAAAAAAACTCCCCGTTTCTTTCAAAACCTACCCAACGAAAGATGGAGGAGTACAACTGCTGTACAGAGCCACCGGCATGTACGGTGATCCTCTGATCTATGTAGTTTGGAACAAAAGGAGAAAAGGGGCATTAAAAAACCAAGCAAATGGATTTGTGTTGGGAAATAGATTTCAACTATCATGGGCTAACAATTTGATGGCTTACCATTGTCCTGTTGCTTTAACAGATCACTGATCTGCAGAACTGAGATTTGGTTCTTCGGATGAGAAAAGACGGGCTTAACCAACTCTGCACTGAGCCCAGATCCTTCTCCCGCAGCACTGAAACCGACCCCACCACCCTTCAAATTTTTTACTTGGACAGGACCTTCAGGGGAGAATGTGGGCAATGAGGCATTTCTGTTGGACAGCTGCAAGAGGTTCCTTTCTTTGTAGTAGCCTCTAACCAGGTGCACCCTCAGGACCCTCTCAACCTCCTCAGTTGAGTCCGTGGAAATCTTGGACATAACCCTGTTGTCCACTGCAAGAACTGTGGTCTTCTGCCCCACGTTGATTGAATCTGCCAACTGGGTCTTGCTCAGGTAGGTACTGAAGGAGCTGAATTCTGGGTATTGGTCGAAGATCTCGGTAATGTTCAAAGCAGTTGCAGAGAAAAGCGGAAACAAGAAAAAGAGTAAGAACAGAGACCAAAAAACAGAAGAGCTGCTGAACCACATCTTTGTCGCATGCTCCCTCGAACCCGGAAGCATGACAACATCCAACAGAGAGAATGAAAGAGGCTCAAGTGGCCAACGGAGTGAGCGCTTTCATAGTCTCTGAGATACGTAGATTCAGAGCCAATGGCACCGGTCTCAGGCGATTTCTATGGATGGGGTTAAAAGAGAAGCCGATCTCTATGTGGAGTGCCAGGTGAGAGCTTTTGTTCTATTTCTGCAGCCGACACCATGAAAGAATGTGCATGTCCAAGATTCCTTTTTCTGTTTATTTAATTCTTTTGCCTGTCTCTGTCAGACTGTCTTAGACCCTTAGTCTCTGTCTCTATTTATCTCTCTCTCGCTCACGGGTTTGCTTGTATTTGTGAGGAGGAATTAGGCATTTTATCATGGGAGATGCAGTCACAGCCCTCTGGAAGACATCAGTACCACAGAGTAAGAAGAGTGGAGCTGCTGGCCCACCGAGGCCCAGGGCATTAACCAGGTAAGGTTCATCTCAAAACCAAGTTGCTCCATGCTTTATTAACATGTCGTAGTTAAAGTAATTCTTCTTCCCTTCAGCTGGTAGGAACGGGCAATTCATTCATAAATTGGACTCATTCAACTTAAAATGAATTGGTACGATAAAAAACTCACATTCCAATTTTATAATTAGAAAAAATATATGTGATAAGTGATATTTTGTCCTCAATTGATAGACTTGCTTAAACCTAGATCGATCTGGGTCAACTAGATCATGTGGTACGAGCAGGAAAAAGTTCTTAGTTCTTACTAAGAACATGGGCAACTAAAGTCTAAATAGGAAGAGTGAGAATTAAATCTAATAAAGAATGATAAATATATGTCATTGATAGAGTGGTTAATACCTCTTTTATAATATCAAAATATCCACCTCATTTTGAATCTAAAATATACCGGAGGCCCCCTCACCATTGAAACTTTGGGGCTGCCATTTTCGGCTTTTAGGAATGGTGCGTTAGGTTGAGATCCAGGAATAGTTTTCAACCAGGGACGGGATATAGATGGCTTGCCTTTTGACTGGTGATATTGGTGAACTGCCGAGGATGATGGGCACCAGCTGAATTGCAGTGTCCCATTGTCCACAATGTGCTAGTGGTGGTGGGTCAGTGCGGTTCACGTGAAGTTTTTCCCTCTTTTTTTAATGACAATATATATAATAACAGCCAGTTGTTCTCCTCTGGATGTACTGTAAGCTTGACTCGTGTCGATGCATAGCTTATATCCAATGAATAGTCATGGCACAGTAATGCTATCAATATCCCTCATTTAATGTTATAATCTCTTAAAACTAAATTAGAAATATTTTTTTTGTTACGTTGTAAATTTATAAACTTAAAATATAATAAAAAAAATTAAGAGAAAAATAAATAAATATGAAAAAATTATAATAAAAATTAAATATATAATATTTAAATTATTAAATAAAGATATTATTATATTAAATCTTATTTTTCAATATAAATTCTTTTCTTAGTTTTCTTCTCTTTCTCCTCTTTTTTTTTTTTTTTTCCTTGGTATGATACTTTTCTTGCCATTGTTCCTTCTGAGCCCACTTGCCTCTTTTTTTTTTTTTTTTTTTTTTCTTTTCCTTTTTCCACATGACATGAAACCCGGAAATCACGTCGATTTTCGTTACCTCCGCCACGGCGGTGTTTGTTACTGTGAGCTTTTCAGGATTCCCTCGTCTTCTGGTGGGGCTTTTCATCATCAAATGCGACAATGAACCCCATCATCTGGCTCGTCGAAGTTGCACGCAACCGACCCGGATGAAGTGTCGGCTGCAGACATCTTACGTGTTAGGTAGGGGACGCAGGACTTTCGCCCCATCGGTGTCGTCGATGCCTGCTCACTCGAACACCTCTGGGGCATCCCCGAGAGAATTTCAACCGTCTTCCTATTATTATTATTACAAAGGTAAAGACTGAGGCTCATTGACTTCTGGTTTCTATCACTAGAATTCGTCTTCAAGCTCGTGTAAATTAATTACAGCTTTTTTTTTCACTTTAGACTGAAAAACAAGGTACCGCCAGAAGTCAGTGGCCCCTGATCCGGTGGACAGGAAGCCTGTGTCCTCCCCGGGGGGGGGGGGACGGGAAATCGTGAGCATTCCAACGTATCCTTTGCCATAATTCAGATAAAGGGGTTTAGGTATGTGATGTCAGACTCGTCAAGCTATGTGAAAATGATCGTGCATCACTTCACTGTGATCTCGCGAAGCGTAGCTTTCACCCTCATTGGTCGTCCCGGAGAACCGAATTCAATGCTGTCCGCTCAATTAAGTGCATGCTAGAGTTTTTGGGGTCGTAGGGGTATGGCTCGAAAGTCAAGATTTCATGATTCATCCCACCCGTAACTTAAACCCATTGGGTGGATGCCCTGAGTGCTTCCACCTTTTTCATAGACTTTCGCTAAAAAGCAAAAACAAGAAGAAGAGTAAAGTGGGATTAAAAAGAAGTTCTCACTTTTGTTCTCTTTTTAGTATGCATGCTCTAATATCTTGAAGTTTAACTGAATTGGTACATTAATAGATTGAAAATGACTTAAATGTCGTTTTTTTTTTCCCATTTTACAGGCTTGGGACGAGAAATATATTTTTTTTGAAGAAAATGAGGTGACAGAGCCGTCTCGATCGACTTAGGTCGGTTGCTTCACTTCATCATTTTCGCGGAGGAGGAGGAATAAGGACAGCTGACACGGTTTAATTGTTCACGTGAACCTAAGTCAACTCTCCTCCCGCCGTTTTCACACCCTCCGTCAACCTCAATGATGGAAAGAAAACACGAGCGGGACATGATGGGCCAATTGCGGGCCCATTTTCATAATGGGCCAGGTCTTCTCGGCCCAATAAAGTGCGTTTTTTTTTAAAAAAACGGGCCAGCTGCTGGACTCGATCACCCCTAGCCCACTGATATAGCCCCTCGAGCCCACTAACATGACGGTTCCCGATCTGATGACAAGAGAGTCGTGTAATCTCTTTCTTCACCATAAGGGAAGAGCACGATAAGGGCTGACCCAAGTAAGACCCTTTAGGATATAGTGCCGGCCCAGACCGGCCCAGTAGCCCGATATTCTCCCCTGCCATTTTTTCCCCCTGGTCAGGCCTACGCTGGAAGACTTGAAGTTGAGGGAACGGCCGTGCATTGGGTAGCTTCAATCGTGATTTTCGTGTTCGTGCATTGCTGGTACGGCTTTGCGGTAGCCAATATGCAAATGAGCTCACAAAGGGGTGGACTAACTAAATAGTAAATGCTGACAAAATTTTACATTTTTTTATTTTCCTAATTAGATTAACGTGTTAGCACGGCTCAGAGATTATCGGACCTAACACGCCCAATAAAATTATCGGGTTATGCTAAGCTCCTGGTACAATAAGTCCTAGCTCACGCATGGTATTATTATGTTAGGATCGTGCTGGGCCAAAATTTGCCAGGTGGGTGTGGCAGTGGCGACAATATCTAATCCATGAAGGCTTCGACTCCCTCTAGTGTCGCTGTCGGATTCAGAAACGTCACGGCTTGGATAAGCTCGACTCCTCCATCTCCTTTTACAATATGTATGTATATATATATATATATATTCTAGGTAGCCATCGTCCGTCGTTCTCTGAATAGAGAGAAGAGTCCCGACACGCACTCTTTTTATCGGTACGTGATCTACATAGCGCGAACACGTGTTGGGGTGAGTCCGATGAGCACGGCGAAAAACAATTCAGTATCGTCCTGCCTATAATCTAACCCAGTCGGTAGAATAAACGGGTCGACATTCAATTCTCATTCATTCTCGACCCGATACGGCTTTTATCTCGGATTAGTCCAATTTAGCTACTGGTCCGGGAGGTGGGGGAAAAAAAAAAGGAGTAAAAGGGTTAATGAAAGCTTAACATAATCCATCTCCAAGAATGAGAATCCACCCATATTTGAGGGTGTAGTCAATCCCCACCAATAATTGCCCACTTAAATGAACGTCCAATACTAAGACAAAATTCCATGATCATCCAATACGGTTGCGCACGATCGTGACATCTAAAGTACAGTATTCCAAGTGTATATGTATATGTATATATTTTCCTTAATAACAATAATTAATTAATATATCTTTCATTTAAATAAAATTTTTAATGTCGATAATATTTAATATTATAACAATCAACTAATTCGTCGAATAGTGTATAGTATAATACGAGATTTGTTATTAATTTTCAAATGTTAACTTTTGACTGCCAATTGGTTTCTCCTACGGCTATTTAAAGAATCGAGTGTAATTCATGGTTAAAGAGCTTAATCGCTTCAAACGTGCGTGAGAAGAAATTGCACACGTGCTTCGCTCTCCCGCCCACGATTCCTTGACGGTACCGTCTATCGTTATTCGAAAATTTTCTTCTACGGCCGATCCCACCATAACCCGCCCGTCGATTACTTAATGGGGCCCCATTTCTCGTCTAGCTGTCCAATGAAAGAGGCTGAGTCCAGCATCATTAGTCTGAACTGAGCGACACCAGAACACGGCTCTCGGCGCCGTCGGCCCCTCCCCTCGCCCTGTCTCTAGTCTTTTCCCTTTGTCACCGGTTGGAGTTGCACTCTGTCAGTAATATTTACTGGAAACTCAATTCCAACAGCACCCCAATCGCACCAAAAGGAAAGCAGAGGAAAGCGAAAAGGTCCCTTTCTCGGTCCATATACTTTAGGGGGTCTTTTGGGTTTATCTTTTGCGGTGGGGCATTTGCAGAGGACTGAGAGATTCTGTGACTGCAGCAGCAAGGGAGGAAGATTAACAGGCTTCCTGCTGCTCCTCCTCCTCCTTCCTTCGTCTCCTGTGCGGTGCTGCTCCTGCTTTGTCAGTGCGGCGGTCGTTGTTGCAGGAAGGAAAAGCTTCTCCTTGGGCGTATACAGCTCTTGCTTTCCGTAGGGGTTAATGATGCCTCTCCCGATTCATCTTTGCCCGTGGGCTTTCCCCTCAGAAGCTCTCTCTTCATTTTACCATTCGATTTTTATTCCCTCTTTCTCATTATTCCTTCTTTTGGGTTTGGGTTATCCTCATAGATAAGGCATCTGCATATGTTTGATTCTTTGGAACTTCCCTGAAGACACCAAACTTCGTAGGTTCTTCTTCTTCTTCTTCTTCTTCTTCTTCTTCCTCCCACTTTCTCTCCCTGCGTGCGCTTGAATATTTATTTGTATATATTTTTGGTGTATTTATCCAATAAAAAATTATGTGCTTGAGATTGCTCTGTACTAGTTCGATTTCCCAAGTTGTCATGGTCAGAGACCATGTGCAGTTACGAGTTTTCGCTGTCGACAAGGTTTTGATCGGGAGTTCTGATGTTGTACTCCCCCTTTATGCTTGCTACCACGTGTTCTAACAAAGCGGAAGTTGGTAGGAATTCGTCTTTTCTGTTCTCTTGCAATACATTGCTATGCTAGTTTTTACTTAATTATTATTATTATTACTATTATTTGCTGTTGATTTCGTTCGTTGCTCCTGTTTTCTCCTCCATCTCCACTATTCAATTCTTGAGTTGGTGTCCTCTCGAGTGCTTGCACTGATAATCAGCCTCAGAATTGTTAGTTCAGCCAAGCAGTTTCAATTAATTGAGATCTCTTATGTCAACTAAGCATGTAAAGAGCTCCGACAGCAAAAAAAAGCATATAATTATCCGAGAATATTGACAGGAATGATCTGGCATATAAAGGGTTCTCGGCTGAAGGTTAAATAAGAAAGAAAATGATGAGAAAACATGAGCATGCGAAGTGCCTGAGCTGTGTATCTTTCTTTACACGCACAACTTTGAAATCTCTAATGTGAGAATGTGAAAATGAGGTTGCAGTCCTCATCGCTTAGCTGTTTACCTATCTGTTTCCTAAACTCTGCCCTGAAAGGCGAGGTCACACGATTTTTAACACACAAGATGTTTGGCATAGAGAATTTCTTGCAGCTGATCCCACTCATGGGGAGATGTCTGGTGAAGTTGATCTTTTAGTTTATCAGCAACTCGATAGTTTCTTGTTCTTCCGCTAGTTTTAAACTAGGACAGGTATTCAGGCAGTAGATTCTCCAGTAAGGTGGCTACAGTTGCAGCATTCTGTGGTTTTTGGAGTTCAACATCAACCTTTACACGGATTAGTTATGGATTTATTTGCAGTTATCTGTATGCTGTCTCTTTGCCCATGTGCTGCAATTGTTCATCTGGCTGATTGTCTATTACCATGCATTTTGGTTGAAAGTGTGGAAGGCTTATGCATCTGATGTCCTTTACAGGCCACTATGTTGTCCGACTCAAAGAATAGACTGTGGATCTGCATTGTCCTCATTGCAGCTTCCTTAATATGGGCTGCTTACTTCTTTAGCGGTGCATTCATCAGAAAGGAATACAAAGATGTTGGTACTTCTTTCCTGGAACCATCTTCTATTTGCAGAATTCCCTATTATAATTCTGAGGAATGGCTTCCCTTCCCATCCTTTCAAGTTTGACTGTGAAATTCATCTACTGGAAGTTGTCAAGCCATGATAAGTGCACATAAGGTTTTTGTAGCATGGAGATAAGTTCAACATTTTAATATAATTTAAAATACTTATACAAATTGTCGCATTTTTGTCATGCAGAGATTCATAAGATGGGAAATGATTGAGACCATGGAGAAGAGGGATATATCTGCATGCACAGTTTGTTCCTTTTAGTACTTAAAATTCCTCTTTGAATTCTTTTGTGATAACTAGTTCATGTTTTTATAATCTGCACTTTCATCTGTTCCTTGTTCACTCTTTATTAGGATCACTGCAGACCTCCAGGAAGTGAGCCTTTACCAAAGGGAATTGTGGTTAAAACATCAAACTTGGAACTGCTGCCTCTCTGGGGATCCGTCACAGATAATGTATGTGCAATAACATCTGGAGCACAAAATTTTGATTTTCAGTTTAATTATAGAAATATTTCTAGCAAATATTTATCTATGTTCCTATCATTTATGCCTGGATAACGCTCATGCAATCTCTCGGTCAATCTCAGAAAAAGTCGAGAGCTGAAAAGAGTTTATTGGCAATTGCTGTTGGGATTAAGCAAAAGGAAGTGGTGAATGATATTGTCAAAAAGGTAATCAGAGTCATCTCTGTTGATTGTCTGCTCTAAGATGGCCTGACTGAATTTGGTTTCTTCTCATCTGTTTATTACCATGTTACAGTTTCCACAAAGTAATTTCATGGTGATGCTTTTTCACTATGATGGTGTTGTGGATGAGTGGAAGAATTTAGAGTGGAGCAGCCGAGCAATACATGTTTCAGCAGTGAATCAGACAAAATGGTGAATCTTGATAATGTCTCTCTTTCTCTAATTATTTCCTTACTCCGCGGCGCTGTCTTTAATTCAATTACATGACAGATGCGTTTATTTGCAAATTAGGTGGTTTGCTAAACGATTTTTGCATCCCAACATTGTATCCGAGTATGAGTATATTTTCCTCTGGGATGAGGACATTGGTGTTGAAAATTTCGACCCTACTAGGTAAAACCTTGCTTCTGTTATCCATTCAGAAGATTCATTTCTATATGAGATCAGTATAATTTCGCTGATGCTTCCACTGGACACACGGTCAAATCACCTGTAGATATCTGCTGATTGTCAAAGACGAGGGGCTTGAGATCTCACAGCCAGCACTGGACCCTGTAAAGTCCGATGTTCATCATCCAATTACCGCTCGTGTGAGTAGATCGAGAGTTCACTGGTAAGCTTGAACTCCCTGCTGTTATTAGTGAACTCTCTATAGTTATTTCTCTTGTTTCTGAGGCCGGTATGTTCACCAGTCTGATCTAGACATGGGAAATATTTTGCACTTAAGTGGTTTAGCTTTCTTGGTTTCTTGATGCTAGAAATATTCTGAAGTGCAAGAGGGTGAAAGTGTGCTTCTGTAAATGGATTGGCAACTTCTTTCATGGACCCATCTTTCAGATGATTTGATTTTTGCAGGAGAATGTATAAATTGAAAGGCCATGGAAGGTGTGATAGCCACAGTACTGCTCCTCCTTGTGTTGGGTAAGCAATCTTAATTGCTTAAGCTCTGGTTCCTTGGCATTTCTTTCATATCGTGGTGGTCTTGAGGACCAATGAGATAATCTCGGGAATTAATGGAATCTTTGATGTAGTTGGGTGGAGATGATGGCACCAGTCTTCTCAAAGGCTGCTTGGCGATGTGCATGGCACATGGTCCAGGTATTCCTTCCTCTTCCTCAGTCCTGGAGAGAATTGGTACAAAATCATGTGTTTTAAGTTGAAAAGCTTCAACGTACTCAAGACGGACTCTATAAGACACTACTGAAATTATTTGAAGGGTTAATTTTTCTTTTTCCTCTTGTGATTTCTGCATTTGCAGAATGACTTAATCCATGCGTGGGGCCTCGACCAGCTCCTTGGATACTGTTCCCAAGTACGTAGGATAACTAATGCATCCGTTTCTCTCCCCTCTTTAAGTTCTTGAAATTCTTTTGGGCATTTTGATGATATTTTTCTGGATGAAAACCAGGGTGATCGCACCAGGAAAGTCGGGGTGGTTGATTCTGAGTACATAGTGCATCTTGGTCTCCCTACACTTGGTGTCATGGACCACAACCAGGCATGTTCCAGAATCTGGTTCCTTCTAGTTTACTTGGCTCTTTGCTGATGATAAAAAATAGGGTCTCAGCTTGCTTGTGCTTGATGCATGCAGCTGCAGAAAGACACACATGTTGCCTCAAAACGAGGGACAAGCTCAAAGTCTGACGCAGTGGTAAGTTCCCCCCACACGACACCCACCCACCCCCCCCCCCCCCCTCGGAAACTACAAGCTCCTGAGCATAGTTGCAGTAACAAGACTGGACCCTTGGAAGAACGGTTCTCGGAGAACAACTTTAAATATGTGAAACTCATGATGGCGTAGTCTCTTGTCTGTTCCTTTGGCTGCGTCAAACTCATTTTGATGAATTGCCTTTTGCTTATAGCTAAAGTACATCAAGTCTATCCCTCAGAATGGTTGTTCTGTTTTGTGCACGTAAACCTGGATGTACCCATTGAATCATTAGACAGTTCGTATCCGAAATACTCCACAGTACTTTGTCCCGGAGAACGTAGAAGAAAGACTTGTGCAAGTTGATCTTTTCTTGTGAAATGCAGGCAAGGTCAGGTCCCAGATTGGTTGACAACAGAGTGGAAGTAAGCTTCGGTTCCCTGTCACTGAGGTTTATGGAAAGTATTTGCTGAATAGCTCCACACTCACTGATGGTTTTTGCTCAGGTGAGACATCGCTCCTTCGTAGAGATGCAGATCTTCAGGCGAAGATGGAGAGCTGCTGTCAAAGAGGACCAGTGCTGGGTCGATCCTTACCAAACACCGACAAATCGAACCCCTAGCTGACCTGTTTGGAGTCCCAGAAGACAACATGCAACATACAACACATACACACACACACACAACCACACAGGGTTTCAGTGTCGATGGATAGGTGGAAAGAACAATAATCTCGGATAAAGCTTGTCACTGAAGCTATTGTCTTCATGGGCAACTGCTAAACTTGCAGATGTGCATGGTCATATTGTTGGATTTTGGTTTGGGCGATTAAGCTGCAATGAGCTATGAAGGCTGCAGCTTCTTTTTTTTTTTTTTTTAAATATTTAAATCTGTATGTATGTATATACTCGTCTATACGAATAATAATAGGGTTTGTACACTATATATATACATATATTAATTTTTATGAAACAGCACAATATTCGCATTTATTTTAATTATGCCAATTATTTACTATTAAACTTGCTACACGCAATTATTCATCGTTCTATCTCCTGATTCCTGAATTTTGAATTATAAATATAAAGTAAATTAAATTAAATAACCATTAAAATGAACATGAATGATGAAACATATAACCTATATAACCTTAAAATAATAGAGGAACACGTGAACCCTCTCTGTCTGTCTCTCACCTCCTCCGGCGGCTCACGGTCTCTGCTGTTACTGTTCCGCTCTCTCTAGGGTTTAAGCTCGCTTCCCGTCTCTCTTGGCCCGCCATGTCACTCTACCTCTTCCTTCTCCGCTCGCTCAGCCGCCGCTCGAGTCCCGCCGCCACCCCTGCCTCAACTCTCCACCTGACTCACTTGCTCCACCGCGACGATTGTCGGACCCCCACGTCTGTCTCCCGTTTCCAGCATCGGACCTTCGCCTTCAGCTCCGCTGAGGAAGCCGCGGCCGAACGCCGCCGCCGTAAGCGACAACTCCGCATCCAGCCGCCGCTCCACGCCCTCCGCCGTGACAACTATCCCCCTCCACCCCGCGACCCCAATGCTCCCCGCCTTCCCGACTCTACTTCAGCTTTAGTCGGTCCTCGCCTCAACCTCCACAACCGCGTCCAGTCCCTGATCCGAGCTGGCGACCTTGATGCTGCCTCCACTGTGGCCCGCCACTCGGTCTTCTCCAACACGCGCCCCACGGTCTTCACTTGCAATGCCATCATTGCATCCATGTACCGTGCCAAGAGGTACAACGACGCTATTGCCCTCTTCCACTTCTTCTTTAACCAGTCCAACATAGTCCCCAACGTTGTTTCCTACAATAATTTGATCAACACACACTGTGATATGGGGAATGTCGATACTGGCCTCGAGGTCTACCGTCATATTATTGCCAACGCTCCTTTCAGTCCATCTTCGGTGACGTATAGACACTTGACCAAAGGGTTGATAGATGCTATGAGGATACAGGATGCTGTGGACCTTCTGCGAGAAATGCTGAATAAGGGTCACGGAGCGGATTCTTTGGTTTATAACAATTTGATTGCAGGGTTCTTGAAGTTGGGGAACTTGGAGAAGGCTAATGAGCTGTTTGATGAGCTTAAGGAAAGGTGTCTTGTCTATGATGGGGTTGTAAACGCTACTTTCATGGATTGGTTTTTCAATCAGGGGAGGGAGAAGGAAGCAATGGAGTCCTATAAATCATTGCTTGACAGGAAATTTAGGATGGTTCCTGCAACTTGCAATACCCTTATTGAGGTTCTGCTGCGACATGGAAAGAGTACTGAGGCGTGGAAGCTGTTCGATCAGATGCTTGATAATCACATACCTCCGAGTTTCCAGGCTGTGAATTCAGACACCTTTAATCTGATGGTCAATGAGTGTTTTAAGAATGGACAGTTTGAGGAAGCTATTGCTACCTTCAGGAAGGTAGGGACTAAGGCAGGGTCAAGACCCTTCTCAATGGATGTGGCAGGTTATAACAACATAATTACCAGGTATTGTGAGCATGGAATGCTTGCAGAGGCTGATAATCTATTCAGAGAGTTGACATCTAAGTCTCTATCCCCGGATGTTCCCAGCCACCGAACATTGATTGAGGCATACCTGAGAGCAGAGAGGATTGATGATGCTCTGAGCATGTTTCACAGAATGGTGGATGCTGGGTTGAGGGTTGTGGCGAGTTTCGGTAACAGTGTATTCGGGGAATTGATCAAGAATGGCAAGGCTGTGGATTGTGGGCAAATCTTGATGAAAATGGGAGAGAAAGATCCTAAACCAGATCCCACTTGCTATGAAGTCGTGGTTAGGGGCCTCTGCGATGAAGGTGCACTGGAAGTGGCCCAGAACCTTATAGGGCAAATGATTAGATATGGGGTTGGTTTGATTCCATCTTTGCGCGAATTTGTCTGTGCAGCTTTTGGCAATACAGGCCGTAGGGAAGAGATTGAGAGGCTGCTAAGTACAAACAGATGGGGATATGCTCCACGTGTTCGGCCGCAGTTGCCTAATCACATGCCCCGACCACTGAGCAATACCCAAATGGCAGGGACACCTGGATCAATTCAATTTAATGGACCTGTAAGTCCTCCTCAAGTGGGAACACCGTCAGTTTTTGGATCATCAGGCTACTCACAATCTCCTACAAATGCATATAAGGGACCCCCGCAGATGGGTGGCCCACAAGGAATGCCTTCTGAGTCCCCACAGTCTTTTGGGTCATCAGTATACTCTCAATCTTCTACAAGTGGATATATGGGACATTCAAGGTCCTCAGAGTCTTTCGGGTCATCAGGATACTCACAGCCTTCTCTAAATGGATATAATGGAGCTTCACAGGTGGGTGGACCACAAGGAGTGCCATCAGGGGCCCCACAAGCTTGTGGCTCATCTGGATACTCACAGGCACAGATGAATGGATACAACATGCGTGGGCTGCAAGGAACGCTACATAATTTCAGTGCAAGCCCCTCTCAATCCAATGGCTCACCACCAGGGTCTACTGGGATGACTGGGATAGCTGGAGTGACGTCAGTTGAAGGAACACAGGTTTCCCAACCTGCTGATAGACAATCTGAACTTCCGCCGACTGTGAGACAGGCAGAGCTTTGATGCTAAATCTGATTTATGTATCTGAACAACCTCCATTATTTTCCATAGGTTATAGTTGGAAAGTAAATTGGGTGTTTTGCACTGAGTGTGGCCTGGATGCACGTCTGAATGATGAGGTAGGTTCCTCATAGGCATATTTTGTTCCATTGGAGATTTTGAGTGATTATACCTTATTGAATTAACTCACATCACAATCTGAACCTTTTCTTTTATATCAGATAATAAGATTATTATTCCCTAATCTGAGTGTTGGAGCTTATTTGCGGGATAACAGAAATTCATCTGCTTGAGTGAAATTAGCCTCTGGAGCTGGTATACCAATTTATTTGTCACTTGCAGATGCTCTACGTGCATTAACTGTTGCTTGACCAATTTTATGTTAGCTTATTTAAGTGAAAGTTTGTGGTTATATTGGATGTTGCCATCCGATTTTGTAGCTTTTCCATTCACTGGAAATATAACTGCAACCTTATGTCCATAGAAACTGGTACTCGGATGGGTGGAAACCCGCATTCATATATGGGCATTCATGACACTTCTGCCGAGAATTCTCATGCTGTTGTTGGTTAACGTTGCTGGGCATTGTATCTCATATGTGCCCCTGGTGCATCACCACGCCCCTCATGTCCCCATCTTCTTATCAGGGTACTTGGTGGATTGTCGAACTGAGTCTCACGTTAGCGAGTATATGAGACGGGAGATGGGACTCTTTTCTTCGGAGTTGGAAGAAGAATTGAACTCAAAACCCAAAGTGTACCGACACCTCAATTAATAATCATGGTGTCACCGACTAAAATTAGAATGAGCTACGCAACCACGACTGTAATGTACTGTATGGAAAATTCAAATCTTACATCCAGACAAAGTTATATGTCATTTTAAAATGAAAAATGTTGTCTATACTGGACAAGAAATCACTTCACTTTTTGTTGATGTTGGGTGTAAAAGTGGAGGAGGCGAGGGGGGACATGCCTGTCATCAATGGTCGGTTCCTCTTTTGGTCAAGCGTCCATTCTCATGCACTAATCCAACCTACATTTCCTTTTCCCCATACCCATACATCGTCAACTTCCCCATTAAGAATCAATATATATATATATATATATAATTGACTAATATGGACGGTTTAATAGGATAGGACCACCCCTGTTTCTTATGAGCATCAAAACGCCCATTTTGATAATTGAAGACAATTTCAAGCCATAGCCTCTCATGAATGTCAATCGGACTATTTCCCCATCTAAAATCGTATTCGACGGCGGATCGTTGGAATCTGGAAACTTGATCTACCGTGGAAGACAAAAGTGGTAAAAGCTCTGTCAACAGTTCCGTATAATGTATGGCTACTTCATACCACCTGGGGAATGGAAGCGGCTCATGCTTCTGCATTCTAGGAAGTCCATCTTGTGAGAATCGGAGGGGGAAAATGAGAAAATTAGTAGGAAGAGCAGCAAAAGTCAAACAATATAAAAATACGGGGATGTCATTGCAAAAAGCTAAGGTCTTACCATATTACTACAGCGAAACGGGGAGGGGTGAAAGGAGGAGGGAGATAGGAGAAGATGCCCTTCCGGCTCGGTTTTCAAATGGTCTCTTGGGGGAAGTATAAATCGTCCATGCTCGCCTTCGCCGCCTCCTATTCCTCCACTTCCATTCATTTCAAACCACCACGCTGTGGCCCACTACGCGTTTGAATTCAACCGGCCTCTCGCCGGAACCCTAATTTCCCTCCCGGATCTCCGTCCTCGCCCATCGATCGCTTCTGCTTTTGCTGGACCGTAGCGTCTTCTCTCTCTCTCTCTCTATATCCGTTGAATCTGCCGCGCGTGAACATCGATCTCTTTATCTGCCGGACCTCTGCTGGGCAGGCGAGCGAATCAGGTGTTGGAGCATGGAGGCGATCGAGGAACTGGTTCAGCTTTCGGATGCGATGCGGCATGCATCTGCCGTTCTCGCCGACGAAGATATTGACGAGAGCTCATCGTCATCCGGCCGGCGCTCTTCCACCTTCCTCAATGCCGTCGCTCTAGGCAACGTCGTGAGTACATTTCCCTGCCCCGCCCACCTGTATCTGAATTTTAGGTGTTGGTGTGGGTTTGGATCTTTGGATCTGTGTGTTCCCAATGGGGGATTCATATGAGGAGTGGCGGAATTGTGCTCGAGTCATTGTGCGTTGTTGATAATTAGGAATTGATTCTTTGAGCCCCCAACATATGGGAGTGGCAATAGAAAAGATTATTGGGACCTGTGCAGCCTTATGTTTGAGCAAATCAGGCTTTACAGTGAGCTTGCCGTAGTAGAATCCGCTAAATCTATACTGACAGCAGGAGCTACTGAACCTGATCCTGTTTAGCATCCATTTTCATCATCCATCTCCACTTCTATGCCAACAAGTGGAGATGCTAGCTAACTGACTGCTACATATTTATTTGCTTCCATGCTTTGCTCCTCTAGTTGCGCTCTTGCAAAATGCACTGGTCCTCCCTTTTCAGACGGTGTTCTGGCATTGTTATAAACACTAAACTGTATATGTTAAATGCTGATGTGTTACAAGTCTAGAGTTATTTCTTGGTGGTGTGAAAACTTCATCCATTTCCTTTTGGTTAATGCTTATCTGATATCTTCATTACTTTGGATTGAATGAGCAGGGTGCTGGAAAGTCTGCTGTCTTGAACAGTGTAATAGGACATCCCATTCTTGTAAGTTGGATCCAACTTGGCACGTTGCTCCATGATTTTACTTCCATGTGATGCCAATATCTGACTTGCAATCTTGTTTTCTCAGCCTACTGGTGAAAATGGTGCTACCCGGGCTCCTATAATAGTTGATCTATCTAGGGATAATTCTTTAAGCAGCAAATCAATCATTTTGCAGATTGACAACAAGTCTCAACAGGTTTCTGCAAGTAAGCCTTTTGCTGAGCTGCTTCTTTGTTTACTCTGTTTAGTGGGTGCACTAATTGATAACTACAGTGTGTAAGCCTGACCTGCTCATCCATTAGGTTAATTGTATTTGTTTCTAAAATGGGGCATTGCAGGTGCTCTTCGGCATTCTCTTCAGGACAGACTTAGCAAAGGTTCATCAGGAAGAAGTCGGGATGAAATATATTTGAAACTTCGCACTAGCACAGGTAAGATCTACACCTTTGTACCTGCATTATGGTGAATTAACTTCCGGGTAGATATTTAATTGAAGAAATAATTTAGAAGAGGTTGGCTGTGGCCTTACGTTAAGAACGTTGATTGGAAAAGAAAAAGATTTGTGCTGCTTATAGCTGTCCCTCTTGAGTTTTGTTTAACTATGTGCATTATGCAGATAAATAAATGGTCTGAATTTTGTGGTGTTAATTCTTGTTACGGATCATCATGGTTGTTCTATAAATTCTCAATGGGTGTTTTTACTATTTGTTTGTCTGCATGCATGAGATGTGTGTCCCTGGGCTATGGTCTTACTATGTTGCTCTCTCTATTAGTTATCTATTTGTAGAAATGCTTTTTTTTTTTAATACAGGGAGATATATTTTTAGGCAGTAAAATGTATGATTTTGAAGAGTGGCTCATATTCAATATTGATCCCTGACATATCTGTTCAAATTTCTGCAGCTCCACCTCTAAAGTTGATTGATTTACCGGGACTTGATCAAAGATTTGTGGATGAATCAATGGTTAGTAATTGATTGTTCCTTTGAGCTTGGTTTCAGGTCTAATTCATAAGCGTTTGATTAATGGATAATATGGATCATATGCACTTATATTTTTGTCATGTGCAGCATTTTTTTGTTTTGGTATTTTGGTTTCAAGTTTTCTCTGTCCCCCATATAATTCTTATTTCTTTTCTTTTTCACTTTTACAGATCAGCGAGTATGTTGAACGGAATGATGCCATTCTTCTTCTTGTAATTCCTGCTAGTCAGACACCGGAAGTTTCATCATCTCGTGCCCTTAAAATCGCAAAAGAATATGATGCTGAAAGTAAGATGTCCTATCAACTTTTGTCCTTTTTATTGCATTTCACAACATTATTTATGGTTAAATTTCATTTCCTTCCATGAATCCCCTGGTGATGATCCATTCTCTGTTTCCTACTATTTAGGTACCAGAACTATTGGTGTTATAAGTAAGATTGATCAAGCTGCTTCGGACTCGAAAGCATTGGCAGCTGTTCAGGCTCTCTTATCAAATCAGGGACCACCAAAAACAGCTGATATTCTATGGATTGCTCTAATTGGTCAATCCGTATCCATTGCTTCTGCACAATCTGGAAATGTTGAGAGCTCTTTAGAGACTGCATGGAGAGCTGAGAGTGAAAGCCTGAAATCCATATTAACTGGTGCCCCTCAAAGCAAGCTTGGAAGGGTAGCTTTAATTGATGCTCTAGCAGGCCAGATTCGCAATCGTATGAAACTCAGGCTCCCAAATCTCCTATCGGGGTATATTTACATATCCCTTTTCCTTGTATCTATGCTGTAACTGTTCTGTTGTTTCAGATGGACTGCAGGGCGTTTTCTTCAAAGATTATCCCTGCTTATGAGAGTGTTAGACATTTCTCTTAGATTTTTTCTTACACTGTTGAAGTGCTTCACCAGTGTATATATGCTTATGTGAAGCTCCTTTCTTTCCAAATACTATATGTGACATCCCAGCAGAAATTGCTTTAGTTATTTGATATGATATTGTGGAATTTCAACATTTTTAATACTCATTTTTGTTAGTTGGCATACTTTCCTTGACTAAGATTCTTAGTCTTCAAGAGATTGGTTGGCATGCTTCTTGACTATAAGATGGATCATTTTTGAAGGTCACCTCTGTCTATTCACAGTTCATATTAGAATAAGAAAGGTTCATATCTGTTGAATAGGTCATATTTCCTGTCACTAAAATTTTTCTTCCCTAAAGATTTACCTGTTTATTCTGTAAATTATTCTTGTACTAAAAATTTCCTTGCTTCTTGTACAGGCTTCAAGGAAAGTCTCAGATTGTTCAGGAAGAATTGTCAAGGCTTGGGGAGCAAATGGTTGACAGTGCCGAAGGTACAAGGGCTCTAGCTTTGCAGCTTTGTCGTGAATTTGAAGACAAGTTTCTCCAGCACATCACCGGTGGGGAGGTCAGATACCACACACTTGTGTACTTCCTAGATCCTTGATTAAAGCTATTGTAATGAGATTCTTACATGATTCTCAGATGTCCTTAAAGAGGCTTTTACTTGGTAAATATAGCTATGTATGTTTTTATGTCTATCTAGATAACAGTTGGGAATCCTTATAAGAAATTTTGGTTGGTCTAGAAAAAAGGTAGTGCGTCCATATATGTGTGTGTGTGTGTGTGCGTGCGGCTTTTGGGGATACTGAAGCCATTAGGAAATTGTAATCAAAAGTGACCAATATTCAAGAATGTGTGTCTGCCCAAATGGGTATAGAAGCTCTCTCTCTAGTGTGCTTGAACTTGATTTCTACAGTTATTTTCCCCTGATATGCAGTTATGGCTGCATTTGTACAATTTCGTTTTGTTAGGGTAGTGGCTGGAAAGTTGTTGCAAGTTTTGAGGGCAATTTTCCTAATCGGATCAAGCAGCTTCCGCTGGACAGGCATTTTGACATTAATAATGTGAAAAGGGTATGATCTCATTATTTTTCTTCTTTTGTGAAGAGTTCAGTTATCTGATGTATTTGCTCATGGTGCCGTCAGCATTTTCATATTGAATAAATCTTGGAACAGATTGTGTTGGAAGCTGATGGATATCAACCTTATCTTATATCTCCCGAGAAAGGTCTAAGATCTTTAATTAAAATTGTGTTAGAGATGGCTAAAGAACCGTCACGACTGTGTGTTGATGAGGTAAGATTCTTTTTGGTTGATGTGGTGTCGTATTGTAATCTCATGAAATTAATTTTGCTTGACAGCTAGATGTTGATAATCTCATGATCATTGGCTAGAATCCTTATGATCTAGGTTCATTGTTCCTCCTAATGACTCTTGTACCATTGGTAACAACTATTTCACTAGCTCCTTCTTGAGCCATGTTTTATGAGAAATCCTTTTCCCAGAGATAGAGCAGTTCTTGATTCTTGTTAGTGCGAGTTTGGATTGTAATGGACGTGTTTATCTTACTTGTGTGAGAAAAGGGCCCACTGGTTCAAAGAAGCAAAATCTTGCATGCAATTTACTTTGTAACTATTTCTATTAATAATCTTCCATCAACATTCATTTTTTATGTCATTTAGGTGCATCGTGTACTGGTGGATATAGTTTCTGCTGCTGCAACTGCTACTCCTGGCCTTGGAAGATATCCTCCTTTCAAGAGAGAGGTATAGTTTTTCTGATCTTGCCATTTTTTTATTATGGGATAGTGATACATTTTTGAGATTTTCCATATTGATGCTTTTACAGATTGTGGCAATTGCCAGCGCTGCTTTGGATAACTTTAAGAATGAAGCTAAGAAAATGGTAGTGGCTCTTGTCGATATGGAGCGTGCTTTTGTTCCTCCTCAGCACTTCATCCGATTGGTGCAAAGACGGTAAATATATATCTGCAAAGCAGTTACATGAAATTTGAAGTTGACAATTTTTATAAAGAGGGATTGAGATCAGCAGCATCAGCTAGATCTTTGTGATGCAGGCATAAATTAGAGTACATCAGTGCAAAAATAGTTGTAGAATTGGAATTTTTGTTTAGTTTATAGCAAGTTATAGCAGCATCATGTTCAATCATTGATGATCACTGTTGATGCCTTTAGAATTCTGATTGACTTATATTATATGTGCTCCCCCAATTTGTCTTTGCATGAGAGGAATTTTGGCTTGTTTCACATAGTGAGTATTCAGTCTCACTTGCATTTATTGGAAGAATTCAAGAAAAGCATTTTTTGTAGGATGATAAACTGGCAAAACTTATAAAGGATGGGTGTAAATCAACAAGTCTTCTGAAGTAGATGGCTTATCTAGTTTTATTGACCTGCTATATTCCTTGGTGTTGTTAACAGAATGGAGAGGCAGCGGCGGGAGGAAGAACTAAAGAACCGTTCCTCCAAGAAAGCTGCAGAAGCTGAGCAATCCATGTTAAACAGGGTATGAACTATGAAATGTTCTAGGTTAAAGGACGTGTTGCTTCAGTTTGTGCTACTTCTAAAAGGTACACTCTATTCATGGAGAATAGCTGCCCTAATTTGGTTATTTTCCAGGCTACAAGCCCTCAAACTGGGGGTCAACAAAGTGGAGGTAGCCTAAAATCCATGAAAGATAAATCTTCACAGCAAGATAAGGATGTTCTCGAGGAATCAACACTCAAGACTGCAGGGCCGGGTGGAGAAATAACTGCAGGTTGGTGCAGACCTATAAAGATAACAGCAATTATTAAACTAAATTCTGCAATCCACACTTAAGCCTGCCTTTTTCGCTAGACTTTTGTTAGTTCTTTATATTGGTCTTTCTGTCTAGAAACTTCTTTAACCTGATGATGGTGGAGAAAGGTACTCGGCCATGCACTTGTCTGACCTTAAGGGGAATCTCTTGTACTTTCTTTCCTGGTGATTTAGAAATTTCTCTGAAAGCATTGTCTTTTGCTGCTTCCAGCAGTAACGGTACTTCTGTTACACCTTCTTGGCATATGTGCTAGTTAATCCATTTTATATATTTTACTAGTTGGCTGGCGGCTGTTCATTTACATCATGTTTTTACAACCTCAATTTTATTTTATTTTATTTTTTTATACTTCTATCTTTTCTTATCTTCTGCTATCAAAGAGACCAAACTGGAAACTAAATGTTAATGTTCTAACACTGGTCCTTGATTTATCTGCAGGGTTTTTGTTGAAAAAAAGTGCAAAAACAAATGGATGGAGTAGGAGATGGTTTGTTCTGAATGAAAAAACTGGCAAGGTAAGTTTGGCAAAGTATTTTTATGTCCCCCTGAAATACATGCTTTGGCATGAAAATTAGAGCAAAAGGCTAGATTCCTATCACACCATTGTTTCTTATAAAATTCTTCATATAGCTGCCTGATGCTCATATATCTTGTCCTTTGTTCTCAATGTTAATATGAAGACACCTTCACAAGTCAAAATAAATCCTAATTTTAAATTTCTTAAGTTCAACTTTCATACTTGTATCATATAGGCTGCAATTATTTCGGTCCTATGGTATTTTAATTTTTCTGTCATGCAGCTGGGATACACAAAAAAGCAAGAAGAAAGACATTTCCGAGGGGTCATCACCTTAGAGGTAAATTAGGTTCTGATAGGTTTATGTGTTTGGATGGATGACATGCAGTTGATCATTACTAGTTTCATTTACAGATATAAAGAATATTGTCCAGTAAAAGAAAAGGAATATGACTTGAGATTGTGGCAACTCACAGAGAGGGAATAAGACAATGTCTAATTGATGAGCTTGTCACAGTTTTATGCATGACTTTCCACATTTTAATATAGTAAAGAAGTTACTTTTCAGAAAAATATATGTATAGTAAAGATGTTGTATATCTTCCTTGATGCTTCAAGTCTTCTGTTGAACTGTTCAGGAATGCAATATTGAGGAAGTCTCTGAAGATGAAGAACCCCCATCAAAGAGTTCCAAGGATAAAAAATCAAATGGCCCTGTAAAGGGGCCCAGCCTTGTTTTCAAGATAACCAGCAAGGTTCAGTACAAGACTGTTCTAAAAGGTATTCCTTTCTGGAGCACAGATACATGTTAGAACCACCTCTTTTAATTCTTTCTTTTCCTCCTGATGGGTTGCTTATGTGAATTGTAATTTTGATGGCAGCTCACAGTGCAGTGATCTTGAAGGCTGAGAATGCAGCAGATAAGCTTGAGTGGTTGAATAAGTTAAGAAATGTTGCACAGCCTTCTGGAGGTGGCCAGATGAAGGGAGAATCTGGTCATCCTATGCGGCAGAGTCTATCTGAGGGTTCTCTGGTTAGTTTATCGAATAGCTACTGTCATCTCTTTTATCCGGAGACAGCTTTGAATATTTTTTTCCTAGTTGTGCATGTTATTTTAAAATGTTGAATTGTTAGTAAGTTTCCGCGGTATGTTGTCCAAGTTGAGTTTCTTTTTCTCCATGTGCGGCTGGAGGAGTTCTTGCTAGTACCTGAGGTATTTCTCTGGCATATCCCACAGGATACCATGGCTAGAAGACCTGCAGACCCAGAAGAAGAACTGCGGTGGATGTCTCAAGAAGTACGCGGTTATGTGGAGGCAGTTCTAAACAGTCTTGCTGCCAATGTTCCCAAGGTCATTTCTTTTCTGCATGACCATTGCTGCCAAATTGATTAATAAATTGTTTCTTTGACTGAACCTTCTTTTGTTCTGTGCCCATTGTTGTGCTTGCTCAGGCTGTTGTTCTCTGTCAAGTGGAGAAAGCCAAGGAGGACATGCTTAACCAACTATACAGTTCAGTCAGGTTGGTGTGAGAATTTTACTTTTTTTTTAAAAAAAATTTTTGAGTAGGATATCTTACTTTCCATTTTGTCATCTTATTAAGGCATTTTACTTCCCATTTTGCCATCTCGTGTAAAGAGTTATATGAAAGATTACTTTATTCTAGGTATCTTTGAAGGTATCTGCAAACATCTCTCTTAAAGTGTATCCTTAGATAAGTAATTCAAGATATTGATTTTATGTTGTTCATGATTTTATGTTGGTCTTTAAACTTTTGTATATGATATTATGTGCTTTCTTGGTGTTTGATTAAGTAATTTGAGCTGTTGCCTCACCATGATTTGGTAGCTCTCAAAGCAATGCAAAAATTGAAGAACTTCTTCAAGAAGACCAGAATGCGAGGCGAAAACGAGAACGCATTCAGAAGCAATCTTCTCTTCTCTCAAAGCTGACGAGGCAACTCAGCATTCATGACAATCGAGCATCCGCAGCCTCCAGCTGGACCAATGGTGATGCTAGCACAGGTAACGTTTTTTCACGATAGCTCTCTCCTGTCATCTGAACCCACCATCTTGTTACCAGTTTTTGGTGGCAACATAATATTATGATGACTCTAATCACAATGATGCAAACATATTCCACAGAAAACAGCCCAAGAACCAGTGGGCCATCAGCCGGTGAGGACTGGAGGTCAGCATTTGATGCAGCCGCCAATGGATCAGCCAATCCGGGCAGGTTTGGCAGCAGCCACAGTCGGCGTTACAGTGACCCTGCTCAGAATGGAGATGCTAGCTCTGGCTCAAACCATGGAGGACGAAGAACTCCTAATCGTCTTCCACCGGCACCCCCGCCGTCCTCTGGTTCGGCTTACAGATACTGAGTCAAAGCTCCCCAACTGGAGACATATGGTTATTGCATATCGCTGGGTGGTGGTTTGGACATTTTGTTCTGATGAGGTCTGAATCAAGCGAGTGGCTTGATGGAGATAACCGCCCATCTCTAGTTGTTGCGTATGATTTGGGGATTTGGTTGATGGTATCCATATATATTGCATTTGGTGTTTCATTTTGTACAATAGTCAGCAGGTACCAACACAACTACGTACAGTCATGTCGGTAACTGGTAACCCCTTACCTGGCATTTTGCTCCGATGTATTGTTTCCATCTTCTGGTTTCGGCTCTCCCACGGCATTCGTGTTTGGTTTTGGATATATTTGCATATATATATATATATATATTCTAGAAATTGACGGATTGCTACAGGCATAATTTTTGTACACCATCTTGTAGTGAAAAACAATCATGCTCTTTAAGTGATGCTCGACTTGTTGCATTCAGTTAACAATTCCCCGATCAAAGTTCCAGTGGCTTATGCATCTCAAATGTATGCCTGGCCTTCGATTGATGCCGCCCATTGTGGTGGGGCTACTACACACACCAGCGTACGGCAGGACTTTGCTCGAGCAGCTGCGTCTCTCGGAGACCAGATCCGTGGTAGATCCATCAGAGGGAGCACCCGGAGAAGGTAAACGAACAGTGCCGGTGGGCTCACTTGGTAATGAAATCTACCGTCTGTGTTTTGCCTCGTGTGGCACACGGAATTGGGAATGCAATGAATCAGGAGCAGTACCTCAGGCTTCTCAAGAAATATTTCCCTTTCTTGTCCTGAACGGGACTGAATGGCAAGGACGAGCAGCATCATTGCCGTCGGAGCACCCAATTTACTAGTAGTTCTACAATTAACAATTCACTCATCTATTCTTTCACCCGCTCGGCGATATGTCGGTACTCCCTGCCACGGTCGACAGGTGATCGAGATCAAGACGCCAGTGTGGCTTTGTGAGTGGTTCGTGTTGGCCGGTCCAACCACCAGAGGGCTTCGCTCGGTTCAGAATTATTTCATTGATCCGGTCCGTTCCGCTCATCCATGAACGTTCTGGGTTTAGCTGTAGGTTTTTTAGACTGGAGTATAATTAATTCATCACGCCACTCCACCTCTCGGCGGGTCGATGCGGAGAAGGGCCAAAAGAGGAATAAACGGTTCAGGGAGCGGGGGTAAAATGGTAATATTGGAGTCAAGAACCGACCGGGGATTTCTTTACAACCAAATTGCATTAGTCCTTAATTTTCATATAATCCCTTAAAAGCAAAGACGAAGGTATGATTGACTGATTGATTGATAGAATAATTAAGCGGTGAATTAGTAGTGTCTTTCGTGTGGGAAGACACCGAGGCAGGCAGCATTGGCAGCTTGCTGGGATCCGGGGGCACCTGTTTCGTGTCCCCACCCTCTCTGGCCCGCGTGACTGAATCATATCTAAATAATAATAATAATATATTTTTTTTATCGAAGTAAAAATAATATAGTATT
Organism: Sonneratia alba; assembly: GCA_900174645.1. NCBI lineage: Eukaryota > Viridiplantae > Streptophyta > Magnoliopsida > Myrtales > Lythraceae > Sonneratia > Sonneratia alba. Next base: position 6,459,156 of record FWPY01000106.1, read on the forward strand.
ATTTTTATAGACAGTAAATGAATAATATAACGTAATCAATATTCAATTCTTGGTCTGTACATATTCCGACATGCGTGCTGTCGTCGTACTGCTGGACAGGGGCATCGCACCCTCGGTGGGTCCCAATACTACAGTCATCCCTATCTTCTCTGACGGACACAAGAAGTGGATAAAATAAATTAATCGTTCGTAACCTTAACCCACCATTATTTTCATTATTTACTAACCACTTGATGCACGTGGACTTCAGTAGATGCATGCGAGACCTCCTCGTGAATTGATTGATTAGATGATGTTATAATTTATAATTTATTATATTGGATATTTACACCAGAGATATTCATATTCGACCTCCTAATATCATAATAAAATTAAAAGCCGTCGTGATCCTATGTCTTAAGAAGTTAATTTTGTTAAATAATGTCATAATTTTTTATTATTTAATAATTATAATTTAGATTAATAATTAGAAAAAATGAAAATGACGATGAGAAAAGTATTTTTAATGTTTTGGATTATTAAAAAAAAATTTGCCGGGGCGGTGGGGTCCTGGGGAGACAAGAAAAGGTGGGGAAAGAAAATAACAAGACAGAGGGAGTGTGTGTGTGTGAAGGAAAAGGAGGGAAAGAGAGAGGCAGGCATAGAGGGTCGTGTCGGCTTCAACCAAGCAAACACCAAAAAGCACCCTTCTCTCTCTCTCTCTCTCTCTCTCTCTCTCTCTGTTTTCTCCACCACTTATCCAACCGATCTTCTCATCTCTTGATTTTCCTGTTTCTTCCCCCAACTTCTCCTCTGTTCTCTTTCTACAGTCGGCTGATTACACGGTTCCATCTCGGTTGAGAATCCGAAGCTGCTGCAGTAATCTCGGGTCGGTGCTCAAGCCTCCCACGGTCACCGTCCGCCGGGAATACAATTTCCTCTCCCCCTCGTCCTTCCCCCCCTCCTCAGGTAATCTTTCGATTGAGTTTGGCTTTTTTTTCTCTTCTTCTTTTGTGGGTCTGCGTGATTTCAGCTCGTCGATTGGATTCTCGTGATCTGTCACCATCTTGGTTTGTTCGGGGAGCTGAGGATGATAAGTAGAGGAGAAAATAACCAACTCCAGCGAGCACTGATTCACGCTCTGCCTAGCTGTTTAGATCACATGAAACTACCCGCTGAGCTCACTTCAGCTTCTTCTCCCGTTGCTCTTCCGGATCCGTTGTCCTGGAAATGAAACCGTGGCCTGTGGCTGTTTCGAGTTTTGCTTCGTTTTTTTTTTTCCATGAAAAATCATGAGACATTCGATACAGTAGCGATGACCCATATATGTATAACATTGTGACATTGTCGCATGTTGATTTTGGATGTCGCAAATATGTCACAATGTTATTCTATGGCCCAGAGCTGAAAAACCTCAAAATTCTGACTCGGCATTGTGAACTTGGATGATTGTGTAATAGTTTCTCCATGCCCTTGATCTCCCCTGCTCTCTCTGCTCTAGGATTGGCACGGTGATATCAAAGATAGACATAGAAGGAAAATTTGTCTTTTCAGGTGTCGGTTCATCTCTTGAATCACTCATTATGGTCCGTAGATTAAATGGGCAGATGCTGCAGAGGCTTTAATAACGTCCTTTACCTTTTCCCGTTTCGGTGGTCCAGACTCTGCCCATCTTTCTCACGGTATTGCCCTCCTGATTAAACACTTTTGGCCTGGAAATTGCCCAATTCGTGCATGAAGTTGGGAAGAATCCTGATCCTACTGTGGGGTCTTCACGCTTTTAACCTGTTATTGTTTCTCTCCTCAAACCGGCGTTGAAGGACAGTGGCAGCATTTCCCTCTGCATTTAAGGCACGGAGCTTCTATTGGCCGACTCTGAATCTATTAGCATTAATAGCCAAGTGCTCTTAGTACATTCAATTCATAGGCTAGTGTTAGTTTGCGAGCTAGTAATTGCATCAGTATTTATGCCCCGGTAAAGTTAGTTAATTTATTACATTGCAGTATATATCGTCTGATTTTCTTGTTCTCAAAGCACTCTTTGCCTTTCAGGGTTGATATAGGTTGAATACCTTCAGAGATCTTCTTCTGCTTTTGTAATGGCACATGCAGGTTCTAGTCATTCTTTATCAGGAGCCCAATCAGGTAATGTCTCTTCTCCATAAGCTCTGTCATTAGGACTTGCTGTGATAAATCTGGTGCTTCTGTGACTTCTGTGCATCTATATACGAGTATAAGCAGGCTCTATGTATGCTGGTCTTTTTGTAATGTAGTTTTTAGTTCACGTTAGCCACTGTTGAATAGGTTCCTGCTCTATTAAGCTGCTAAAGCTGTACTTAAGTTTGCATTTTAACCTCTCTCTCGCTTTTGGTATGAATTTGTGTAAAATGGTACTTATATTGTATTTCTTTTGTACTTCCGAAATAAAAAGCAAAGGAGAGACACTGCTAGAGAGTAAAGTACACGAAAATTTATCCTCGCGGATCTTTTGAGATATGATGTACTGCATCCTTATGTAGATATGTATTTTCCTGTCATGTCTGACTTTGTATTTAACTCTAGGAACCTCAAGTGATGCTCTACATAGGGAACTATGGCTTGCCTGCGCTGGCCCTCTTGTCAACCTCCCTCTCGAAGGAGAGCGTGTTTATTACTTTCCACAAGGACATATGGAGCAGGTCGATTCTGGATACAGTTGTGAATTTTTGCTTCTGCAGATGAAATTCACCTTCTTTTCCTTTTATTTCCTTACATTTTTGTGATCTGGTGTGTAGCCATATTAATTTTTCTCACTCCAAAAAAACTTACATAATATCTTTTACCCACATAGACAACTGTTTTCAGCATCTATCTGTCCTGTCAATATGCTCTATCTAAAGAGGCCTAAAGTAGTTTCATTGTTGGTCATATTTATATGATAGCTTGAAGCATCGATGCACCAAGGCATAGAGCAACAAATGCCCTCATTCAATCTGCCTTCGAAAATTCTGTGTGAAGTGGTTAATGTTCATCTTCAGGTGAGTCCACTGTGATGATTCCATTTGATTATTATATCTGTCTTTTGTCTTTCCTTGTTCCATAATCCATATGAAATTAGTGCTTCATTTTCATCCTCAATAACTTTTTGTAAGCTTGCTTTGCACTCTAGGCTGAACTAGATACGGATGAAGTTTATGCACAGATAACTCTACTTCCTCAACATGATGTGAGTAATTTTTCCTTTCTCATATCATTTGGATTGGGCTGACCCTGCCAATGCGTGTGTGGAGTTACGTGGTCATGTTTGAACTGTTTGCAATTTTCATGCTTCAGCAATCTGAAGTTACCAGCACTGACCCACCGGTCCCAGGGCCACCCAGGTGCAAAGTCCATTCCTTCTGCAAAACACTTACTGCTTCTGACACCAGCACACATGGTGGATTCTCTGTGCTTCGTAGACATGCAGATGATTGTCTACCTCCACTGGTAATATAGGACTGCCGTTGTTGCAGAGTGAGATTTCCCTAGAGCTGTATATGTGTTGTGCTTTGTCTATTTGGTTTCTGCAATTCTCCACATGACTCCACTTTCTCTTTACAGGATATGTCCCAGCAGCCTCCATGCCAAGAACTGGTTGCAACAGATCTTCATAGAAATGAATGGCATTTTCGGCACATTTTTCGAGGTTTGGTTTGAGTTTGTGATTATATGTGGTGTTTTATTTCCTTAGATGTCTTGTTAGGCTGATAACTTATGACTTCATTTTTTCTTTGAAGAATCCTAATTTTGGCTAACTTTCAGCTATGACTTATTCGAACTGTTCAACTTGATAAATTTTGATCACTAATATTCTAACTTTCACAATCTTAATTGCAGGTCAACCTAGGCGCCATTTACTCACTACTGGCTGGAGCGTCTTTGTGAGTTCCAAAAAATTAGTGGCTGGTGATGCTTTTATATTCTTGAGGCAAGTGGTAGTTAATGTTGGCTCAAACTTTTAATGTTTAAGTTTATTCTGTGTGTATTTTCACTATTTCCATCTTCATTCATATTTCAGAGGTGAAAATGGAGACCTGCGTGTAGGGGTGAGAAGGCTCATGAGACAACAGAATAATATGCCATCATCTGTTATTTCTAGTCATAGTATGCATCTTGGGGTTCTTGCCACTGCATCCCATGCCATCTCAACTGGAACTCTCTTTTCGGTCTTCTATAAGCCCAGGTCTGTCTCACCTTACTAGAGATATAGTCTTTTAATATTTGTTGCTCCTTTGAGTCCATTTCTTTATTTAAGTATATAAATTGCAGACTATTCTTTGTTCAATGCTACTCGTTTTATCTGAAATCGTTTCTGCTATGTACAGTTGTATTTCTAGCTAGAAGTGTGAAACTGAGTCCTTTGGCTTTCTTATTGATGGAGTTCTACTTATGTATAGAGTCATCTATATTCTGTTGGAGGAAATATATGCATTTGTATGGTTGTTGCTTTCTTTTTTCTGAAAACTCACATTGCTGTATCAGAACAAGTAGGTCAGAGTTCATTGTAAGTATTAACAAGTATCTAGAAGCTCGTAACCACAAGCTTTCTGTTGGGAGGAGGTTCAAAATGAGATTCGAGGGAGAGGAAGTTCCAGAAAGAAGGTAAATAACCAGGTTGATAGTCACTGCAGCAAAATTTTGGATATATTGTTAACTGGACTAATTACTTCAAATTTCTGGTTTAGTGGAACAATCGTTGGAGTTGGAAATGATAATCCATCCGGATGGACAGACTCCGATTGGAGGTCTCTAAAGGTCTGGATCAATTCCGATCTCTTTTTATTTGTTTATGGATAATAGATCTATATATGTTTTAACTATTTACTGCATCTCCTCAATGACCACATTGATTTCCTTTATGTCATCTATTCTTTATTAGTTATGCTTTCTTGTCAAAGATGAGGTTAAAATTTTCAACAAGATGCAGTCATGTCTTTCCAGCACATGTTATTGGAAATAGATGTATGAGAGAAGTGAAAACTCCTCATGCTGTGTCTATGACATTTGCTGATTAGGATTTTTTAGTGTTGAGTTGCTGGATTAGAGTATCCTTGCTTGTCTAATTAGTTGGTCACTTGTTAATGTAACTCGAGAATTTTTTCTGCATCCTGGTATATTGGTCCAAGATTCAACTTCATTTGTTCAGCTATAGTGAACAGGTTATCATTTTTTAGGTTCAATGGGATGAACCTTCATTGATCCCTCGGCCAGATAGAGTTTCACCATGGGAAGTTGAGCCCATCATGGCTGCCACCCCTTCGAACTCCCAACCTACCCAAAGGAGCAAGCGACCACACCCCTCCGTTCTTCCTTCGCCACCAGATATCTCTATTCTTGGTATAACGTCATTCTTTATGGTATATACCGGAAATGCCACTATTGCTAATCATGTTCCCCCCATTTATTTTATGATATCCATGCATTAGGTTCTTGGAAGTCTCCAGTTGATTCCTCTGCCTTCTCCTATGGTGATTCACTGCTTGGAAGGGAAATCTACTCTTCACGTAATTTTTCTTCAGCTACAAAGTGCGGCTCTCTTTGTTTTGCTGGTAACAGTTCAGTAGCTGCTGCTGCTAATGGTTCGCTACATTGGCCCGAACATGCCGCGACAATTAGCGAGTCTTTTACACCCCTCAACAGTTATAAAGAATCAGGTGGAAAAAGACAGAGCACTGGGAGTGGCTGCAGGCTATTTGGAATTCAGTTGCTTGACAGTGGCAATGCAGATGATGATTTGCCTGCAGCTGTTACTTCTGTAACTGCTGGGGATGATAGGGCCATTCCATCTGCAGATGCTGACTCTCAAAACTCAGAACCATCAAATCTTAATTGCTCTAATGTCCCTTCTGCGTGTAGTGATCCCGAGAAGTCATGCTTGAAATCTTCTCAGGAGTCACATGGCAGGCAGATTCGGAGCTGCACCAAGGTGACTATTGATTCCATTTTTGTTGAATAATCAACATGCAGCAGCAGAGCAATAAATAAACATAATTAATAGACAATGATTGGTAGTCAATTGTTTAGAAATTCCTATACTCTTTTTTGCCCTACATTAGTATAATGATATACAGTACTCCAGAGAAGATGCTAGTATGGGAAATGTCGTATATTACTACTGGACATGGACATCTTGATCTCTTGAGGCAGCTCCCTGACTTGATCAAGCTTCTGTGGGGGCTGCAAGCAGTGATCGTTAAGATTCATCTTACTCGGTGTATATTTTTGCCCAGGTTCACATGCAAGGAATTGCTGTTGGGAGGGCTGTTGATTTGACACAATTTTGCAGATATGAGGAACTCCTTAGAAAGTTGGAACAGATGTTTGACATTGAAGGTGAGCTCTGTGGATTCGAGAGGAAATGGCAAGTTGTCTACACTGATGAGGAAGATGACATGATGATGGTTGGAGATGATCCATGGCAGTAAGTTGTCTCTCCCCCAGTGCTGGTATTATGTTAAATTTGTTATTTGATATGTATTTTACTTTGGCAAAAATAATAGTCGAACTACCTATAGGATCGTGAAAGTTTCTTTCAGGTTGTTTGCAAAAAGCGAGAAAATAGAGCAACACATCAACTGCGACTGAGATTTTGGATAAATCTCAATTGTTTAACTTGGAGAGTATGCCTGGAGTACTTCACTTAATGAGCTTAAATGGTTAAATATCTATTTCTCCTGTTATTGGCATATAAAGCTAGCAGTAATGACATTGTTAAGTATTGTTTGTTTGTTGCAGTGAATTCTGCAACATTGTGAGGAAGATCTACATTTACACAAATGAGGAGGTGAAGAAATTGTCTCCTAAGGTTAAGCTCCCAATAGATGAAGTTAAACCGAGCAAGCCAGATTCAGATACTGATGACCGTTTATCCATTGTGTGGTCTGGCTGCTGACTTCCCTTGCCTGCTTTGAATTTTCTCAAAACCATCATGCGGGCACATATTTAGATAATTATTGTCAAGAGAAGGAAGAAACGATGTCAATGAAAGCCGGTCCTAGATTTCTTCCCTCACAAGGTTAATTAAGAAACAGCCAATCACGAGCTTGGTGCACCTTGGGCTGCAGGGTTTCCTGCCATAAGGTGGCATGGGTGCAACGGGTAACGCGGTAGGGGCAGAGCAGCTTTGCCGCCAAGTGTTTTACTTTCTCCCGGGGTGAGATGAGATGGAGGATCTGGTTGTGTTGGTTGAAGTGATTTTGGCTTCTCCATGAGTCTAGGAAGCGCTTGTGCGCACTATTCTTCAAAAATGGAAGTGATTGTGTTGTAAGCATAGGCCTAAGAGATTCTGGAGAGAAGATGGTTTGGCCGCCTGTGTCTATGAATTGAACGCCATGCCATGCATGATATGATCCATCTGCTTGTATAATATAATAGCCCTTTTCCTTACATCTTGCCCAATAGTTCTTTAGCTTGAGAGCTGGTTTTACCCTCCACAGCTTCTATTTGTACTGTACCATTGGGTTTTAGACAGAAAGGACTGAGATCACTAAGAAGTTGTTGACAGGAAGTCCCACACCAGCTCGACTATTGAAGGGTTGTGTGACATGGACTGTCAAGCAAACCTAACTGCTCGGACAATGAAATGCGAATGATTCCGATCCCGATCCCTTGCATTTGTTAGTCCCGAATGTTCTTGTCTGTCATTATCAGAGCTTGACAGGATCGAGTGTAACTTTTGACAGTGGAATGAATGCCTTTAACTTGAATGCAATGAAACTCCTGATATGGAGTGGAGTGCCAGTTTCTTGCAGATAAAGTGAGGAAAACCAGGCAGTTATGATCATATCAGGACAGATTTGATCACTTCAGTCTTGTAGGTGAGGAGATAATGGGGCCGACAGAAAATTTTGGCAACGGGCATGAATTTTGAAAAGGCCAGTTTCTTTTCTTTCTTTCTTTCTTTTTTTTTTTATAAATAATATCTCGAATTCGAATATTGTAAATGTTCATCTCTTATAAAAGTTCAATATCTCATTTAGCCAACTTCACGATACTTGGTATCGGTGATACCGTAAAAACAGAACCGTGCAATACATAGATATTGTTACGGATTGATTTATCGCGTGCTTTCCTTACTTAAATTCAAATCACGGATGAAATCCACAATTTAGTTCTACACGCCAATGTCTCTATCCAGCTCGAACTCAGATTAATCGACACCGGACGCACTACTGAGCGCGATGTTTGAACAGCAACAAAGAATCTTCTTTCATCTTCTCTGCCTTATGAAAAGAAGACTCCCATTAACTTGACAGGACGCTCTCTTTTCATTCGCACTCTTCTTGATGACATCCCACGGCACAGAAAGAAAATGCCACAAAACAAACTAGTGAAGAGACTCAATAAGCTGTGGCCTCCCAAGAAGAAGAAGAAGAAGATCATCTTGAATTTGAACGATCAACACCACCATGGCTACCTCGATCTTCATGCGCCGCCACTGCTACACCACCATTGCTCGTGCTCAAACTCCTCCTCTTCTGCTCGGCCCTCGGCTCCGTATCTGTCATCCTGGCTCGAGCCTGACCAGACCCACTACGCCATTCCCGAGCTGACGGTTCAGGAGGACGGCAGAGGAGGGGTGACCCGCTCGCACTTTATCACGTCCCACCAGCAGTACAGGGCTCTGAAACCGGTCCACAGAGTCCCATTATTTTCTGCACCAGCTAGAAGGGGGAGATCGGGTGGCGGCTTCTTCCGGTGCCTCACCAAGTTCGGGATCAACGCGATACGTTGCTTCTGCCCCTGTTTCCACGTCCGAGAAGTTCGTTAGGCAAAACGGGACCCCAACCCCAGGAGAAATTCTTCCCGTTCTGTTGTCGTTAATTATTCTTATAGACTATAAATCAACGAGATGGGGAATGCTGTGTTCGATGGGTGATAGTTACTCCTGATGAAATCAGACTCAATTGAAATGGGGTGTGATTGCCTACCTGTACAGGACGAAAAATGCTCATCCACCATGTGCTCGTGTGGTCTGCTGTGTTGAACAGTAAATATATTGTACTGTCAGTTTAATGGCAACTGCATTGCTTCTTTTGTGCATGTTCTGTTCGACCATCACCGGGCACATCATTCTCGGTCGGAATACAGGAGGTAACCCCGCCGAAGAAACCAGCTAGCTCCCTCTTTCCGACGTCAAATGTGGTATAGCACTCCATAGTGCCATGTGGCTCCAGGAGAGCCACAGGTGAAGTGGCACTATTCGAGACATATCCTAGCCAAGACTGGCCGTGCACCGCTTGAAAAGGATAGGTTCCATATTCTTCATTCGGATGATCGGTGTACCGATGAGACAAGATTGGGGGAAAGGAAAGGGCAGGACCGGAAGTCGTTGCTCTGAAGTAGTGAGTCGTATTCCAGGGACAAGGAAACCGGAAGATCCTGCCAAAATGACGATCCCAATTCCATCTTATTCTCTTGTGCCAAATGAGACCTTAGAGATTTAGATTTTAATGGAGTGTGATAAGATCTTGTGTTAGTCAAGTGAATGAAACTGGCATATTCGCCCTTTTTAGCTATCCCTATGTTAGCAATAAATAAATAAATAAAAGAGAGAGATAGTTCAAAATTTTGGTATATATTTGATTTAATATAGTCTGCGAATTTAATATTTTTTAAAAGTAAAATTTTAAATAAATAAATAATTAATTAATTTTTAGGGTATCAATCGCAGGAAATCAAAGTGGGGGAGATAAATAGGAACAAGATGGTCTTCTCCGAAGTATTCTCTTGTGGCCTTTTGAAATCTTCAGGCGCACTACGTGTGGAAACAGAGAACGGAAGCACGCCGGAGGGATAGATCAGCTTCCCGTCCCGATAATGACGTCGTTTAGCGTGCTGAGCCGGCGCGGCGGGGGGAGCTCCTCCCGCATCGTACTGATAACTGGTGTTAGCAAGGGTCTAGGGCGCGCCCTGGCCTTGGAGATGGCCAAGCGTGGTCACACCGTCATCGGCTGCTCCCGCTCTGACGACAAGCTCATCGCCCTCCAGTCCGAGCTCCCCGACTCCAGGCACCTGTTCGTGAGCGTCGACGTTGTAAGTATCCGCCTCTACGTCTCTCCTCCTTTCATATTGCCTCCACTAGCCTGGCTACTTTTAGGGTTTCTTGAGCTCCATCCCTTCTGAATGAAATTATGAAATGAAAATCTATGACTGCATTGATGTCATAGACACTTCTTTTGATTCGTTTGTGGGAGATGAGTTTTGCAAATTGAGATTGTTGGCAGATTTGTAGTTCTTCGCTATTTGTAAGATTACCGCTTCAATGCTTAGCTTACGTTGTTACGATGCGACTAGCCGAACGAAGCTGGCTGAGTACACGTTTTCTTGCAGAGATCAAATAGCAGTGTAGAGGAGCTCGCGCGCAAGGTCATGGAGAAGAAGGGTGCTCCTGACATCATAGGTGGGCTTTAAATGGTTAGGTTATTAGGATGTAAATGTTGCAGCAACTTTCTGCTTACATCTTTGATGGGATATATATAGTAAATCTAACAGGCAGTGTGTTTGCCAATGCAGTTAACAACGCGGGTACTATAAACAAGAACAACAAGATCTGGGAGGTTCCGGAGGAGGAGTTTGATGCAGTCCTTGACACAAATGTTAAAGGAACAGCAAACGTGTTGCGGCATTTCCTCCCTCCCATGATTGACAGGAAGCAAGGGATTATTGTAAATTTCTCTTCTGGCTGGGGCAGATCCGGCGCTGCCCTGGTAAGTGGTAAATACTTGTGAAGATATGCCTTTGCTTTTCCTTTCTAGTTACCAGTATGTTCATATATATATAAATTGTTTTTTCCTTAAATACTGTGCACATCTTAAATAGTGTAATCACTAGGCAGAAATTGAAGGTTCCAACCAGTATCCTGTGGTGACTGAGGGCAGAGAATAAAGTGGTTTGATCACAATTAAATGGCTGCAACAGCGATGAATTGACAGGGACAATTTGAAATGAAGTATGATAGAAGGGTTATGGATTTTCTGACGCTCTTCCATCTGGGACTGAGGACTGTGGAAATGGATTCTTATCTGTTTCTATGTGCCATAGTTGTATCTGTGTCTTGTCACTTCCCAGTGATATTCACTTCATTTGGATAGGCTCCTGGGGGCTGCAACCTGTTGGGTGGAATGATCAGATTTTGATTACTGCTCTGCATAATATTAGACTACACCTCATTTTCTCTTATGTGGCGAATGGCTTGGTTCACTTTGAGGGAAATGCTAGACTACTGATGCTTTTATGGTGTTCAATCAATTTTCAAAAGGTTGCACCTTATTGTGCATCAAAATGGGCTATTGAGGGTCTGACCAAGTCAGTGGCAAAGGAGTTACCGGAGGGAATGGCAGTTGTTGCACTTAATCCAGGTGTTGTAAACACTGATATGCTTGCTTCCTGTTTTGGCAGTTCAGCTTCCCTTTACCAGGCACCTGACGCATGGTATGTTATAACTGAACTCATTCACATATGTTGACATCTTTTGCAGTACTAAACTTCTAGGTTTTGTCCGAAGACAAACACTAGTATAATGTTTTACATATTTGAAAATATTTACAAGTCGAATAAAAGGATTCACCTAATTCCAGTGATCAGTTGCTTTTAACAATGTACAGTGCAGTGTCTCTACGCTGAATAGGGTTCTTTGTTGCTTTGAATTATATGTTAGACCTGTCTGCTAACCATTGAATTTGACTTGTATCTGTGCTCTGAGTCATTGGCATCATCACAAGTGGAATTTAGTCTTTCTTGTCCTCTATACTTGTCAGGGCTGTGAAGGCAGCAGCAATGATAGTGAATCTCACAGGATCAGATAATGGTGCATCACTCACTGTCTGAGGCTACTAACTGGCTCCAAAAAATTTATACCTTGTCAGCATTTGTATGAGTAGCTTGTTACTAAGGTAACAAATGGAAATTTGTCCTACTAATTCTGATCTAGATTCTTGTAAATCCAAACACATGCTAGTTTGCTGTTAGGGGATGATCACATTCTTCCTGTGATATCGTATTTTCTTTCCTGCCCTTGGCATTGTGAGAGAGAAATTTCATGGGATTGTCACATTTTTGTTTGAGGATTTAGCGTAGACAGAATGGAGACTTCTTATAATTTACCATCGTTGGATAAACTTTCCTGGTTAATTAACTGTATTGAGAGGTGGATTATATTATCTCGAGGAAAGTAGGCAAGAACAATAGGCTTTATTTGTCTGGACTTAATTGTGAAGTTGCAGCATACATGGAACTGAGGCTGACAGAGAGTTTAACAAAGGTAACGACAAAGACAGACGTCGTCCATCCCAATTCCGTAGGTAACACTAGTATGGAACCTGTTTTTGCAATCTCTATCACACAGGTTGATCTTGCAGCCCTTTGGATCTCTCCACAGCAGCGACTGGCACTCATCAAATCCTCTCCGTGCCTCCACTACCCTGTCCTTTCCGTTACTCCCTGCAATGACATCCGCATTGTTGTCGATCATATGGAATTCGATCGTGCATCCATCGGTACTGCCATTGAATTTAGATCAAACCTCCCCGTGTTTAATTTTAAAGGTTAATGTTTAATGCACACGAGTTCGATAAATGCAGCAAGAACTGTGAGGTGTGGAATAGGTTACCAGTGGTGACGAGGGCAAGAAGGAAGAGCAAGGCAGCAGCTGTTGACTGGCTCTTCATTGTTGATTTGATTGGTAAATGTTGATCTGCTAAGCAAACAGATTTGTTCAAATCTAATGCTATTGGTTCAGCTAGATGTGATATATATATATATCTATGTATATATGGAGAAATTACAAGTGATGAATAAATACTCAACCACAATCAAAGAATTTGTTGTATTTGACATGTTGGGAATCCCACAATCACTTTTTTTTTATGGCCATTTAATTTGCGCAGTCAAAATTCATTGAACAGTTACCAATTAACTACTAAACTAACATCACATTTTTTCCCCTCTTATGGCAAGTTGAGGCAGTGGATTAGGGCCATTGCAATAAAAGTGATTCTTGTTACCTTGTTCGGCCGGTTGGAGTTATAGCAATGCGTATGACTCTAATGATGTGCATTAGCAATTAAAGAGACTCGTTCTTACCATTTTATCAATTATTCCCCCATTTATCATATGTATATGTATATATATATATATACACTCTATGGCATTAAATTTGACAGTGCGTGAAAAATATTTTTATGGGGCATAAAAAGTACATAGCTCAGATCAGCACCGCGAGTGTCCCGTACGGTCAGCCACCCTCCTGGAGAGAGCGATGTTTACGAACAGCGTTAGCCTAATCATGATAATGGAATTAAGAATTATTAATATGCCACTGTATTATTACACATTATTTTCTCGTATCCATAAATAAATTTAAATTAGTAAAAAATTCTTATCTCAATTAGATTTAAATATTCATGCACAAAAATACAATTAAATAAGAGGGGTCAGACTATACATGTAAAAAATTGCATGACATAAAAAAACCGTACTGAGTTCGGGATTTTCGGGTCACCGAAGAATATTGGATTATGTTAGCATGGCACAAAATATTAAATCACGTGAATTCGAAAATATTAAAAAAATATTTACAATAAAAAGAAAATTTATGATAATTTTTTTAAAATAATTAATTATTTTCTTTTTTAAATTAATATAATATTTACATTAATTAATTATATTGTATAAAAATTTATTTAAAAATGTTAAATTATTCAAATTCATTTTTAAATATTATTTTTCTTTAATTTGGGCCAGCAGGCCGTAGTAGCACAAAATATTCGTGTGGCACGGCCCGAAATCGTCGTGCTAGCCTGTCAATCAATTCAGGCCTAGGTCGGACGGAGGGAGCCGAGGTCAGCCAGACGGAGAGCGAGCGGGACCGAGCAGAGAGCCCTCTCCCCGAATATTGGCGTGAGAAAGTGGCGCCTTAACTTTCAAATTAAGCCTGTTAGTTGTCGGCCATATATAATGGACGCCTCCATGATGAAGAAGCTTCGACTTCGACGGTGAAAGACGAAGCTGAGGCGATAGGGTTTGGCACAGGAGAAGACGCTCGTCGTTTGTCGTTCAAATCACCGGAAATGATCCTGCGGACTCCCCCTCCAAAGAAGCCGAGAACCGATGCCAAGGCTGTGGAGGAGAGCTCTCCGGTCGGTTCGGACCGCCAGCTCGTCATCTACGAGGACCCACCCGCCGTCCATGACCACCCGTCCGAACACTTGCTCTGCACCTACCAATGCCGCCAGATGGTATTCTTCTCTGTCTACTCGATTTTCTTTCTCGCATTTGAGCTACGCTTAGCTAGTTAGGTCAGTCATGAAGATCGATTCCATTGTGAGTTGTATATTAGCACTGGCGTCAGCAGATGATGAGATTCGAGGTATACCACGCGGATTTTGCGTTTTAGTGATGGAATAGGATTTAATCAGGCGAGGTATCATTAGGCGAATTTTCTGAGTTTGTGTTCACTTCTAGGTTGTGGATTTCAATTCTCAGAGTGAAACTACAGGATGGATAGTTCTCTTCATGTTGTGTTTAAGTTTTTTGAGCTGTCGTCTAATTCTAAGCCCCGATGTTGTCTGGTGCGTAGACATGGAGTTCAACAGTTCTCATGAATCATACAGTACTCTATGGACCCCAAGCAGCAGTTCGGAGCTTCCTCTACTCTCTCATCTATATAGGTGTTAGTACTTTGTGGTTTATGCAGTACTTTCTCTTGCTGATTTGCAGGTTAAATCGGAATTCTTTGATGCCTTGAGCAGTGCAGAGAAGGAAGCTCGTGATTATAAGTCTAAATGGGAGGCATTAAATGATAGCTTCTGCAAAGTGGGTGGGTTACCAAAATAAAGTGTTCCTAATCTATTCTCAACCATATATTTCTTCAATTTTTTCCCAGGTTATTTGCTGTTTGCATGCTTATATTTTATCTCACATTTAGTTCCAAGAAAATGCTTTTAGAAACCATGAATGCCAGAAGTGTGGCTCCTTACTGTGCTATTTATGCTGCTGGGATTTTAAAACTTTTATGTAAGTTGAAATAAAAAGGAGGCTGGGTGGAAATGAATAGTATGTTTTGCTTTAAAAACTGCTAGGAGATATTGATATGTTAATTAGGGTTTCACTAGGTTCTTAATTCTGAGGAGTTTCCCATTCATTGTCATTTTAGTTTTTAAAAAATATTTTTTATGTGATTGTGCAATTTGACATGGTGAATCTCTGTTTGCCACCCTACCGTCTTTGAAATCTTACAGAAGCAGAGAGGAAGAGATTCAGGGAACAGTTCTTATATGCAGAACAAGAACTGGCTGCAGCAAAAGGACGTGAGCAGTCACTGCAAGGGCAGCTCTTGAAGGAAGTGAATGATTCTAAGGAACGCTTCAAAAAACAGATCCAATCATATAGTGAACTTGAGGTGCAATCTCTTTTTCTTCTGCAATCTACTGAAGTATTGCAGCATAATATCTGCATAGAATGTAGAGAATTCTCTCATAGAAATTCCAAGAATGGTCAACATATATTTTGCCTTTCCCAAGTGTTGTATGGTTAATGCTTCATTTACCTTCAATTGAAACAAATTTTCTGTTACTTTATTTAATGCTGAAGTGTTATCATATATATGTACGTATAATGTGCCAGTTTGGCTCATAGCAGCTCAGAGTTGGTTCTTGAGAGAGAGTGCTGTGGTAATTGTCAATAGTTTTTCAATTAAAGGCATCTTGAGGGAGGAAACTTGTTTTCTAGGAATGAAATTTGATGCCCCAATTATTTCTGCTTTGTAATTCCTTTTCCTTCCCTTCTACAATATCTCAAGTAATTTTTGGATTTTTCCCCCAGATTAAACTCCAAAATGAAGTTAATCTCCGGAAGAAAGCTGAGTCTTCTGCAGCTTCATTTGAGGAGAAAGCAAGTGCTGTAGAGGGGCAACTAAATCGTTTATCTGAGAGCATGGAAAGGGAAAAGCAGTGTTTCCAAGTGGAGATTGCACAACTGAAAAAGGAATCGAAGTTTTCTCTTTCTAGAAAAAGTGCAGAGGTGAGAATGTAATTTGTTTGCTTTGATTTATTTACTTAATGGTTAGTTGATTAATTCCTTTACATATAGCTTGAGAAGATGGAGAGCAGGGCTATCAATGCCGAGAAAGAACTAGTGCTACTCAAGGAACACATGGAGGGCCTTAAGAAACATCTCGATGAGGTATAAAATCTTCCTCTTTCTCTTGATATCTGATGTACCAGTTGGTACTTAAAATTTTTTCTTCTTGTGCATTTCTTCTAACAGGTTTTTGCTTCAGTGCATGTTTTTTGTTTCCTCTTCACTCTTCTTTCTGATTTCTCCCTGATGCATCACTTTTGCCCTAAACTATATTGCTGACCTTTTCCAATCATAGTAGTTTTTGTGTATTATTGTCTTCTCTGCTGATTATTTGCTTATTGACTTACAATCTTCAGTGCTTGCACGAGAAGAGTGAGGCAGAGAAAAAGTTAGCTACTTTGACCTTTCAGGAACCCAATTCTACTGAGGCTAGCTTGTTGGTGAAGCATTTACAGGAGGAGCTGAGAAATTATGTGAGTTGCATCATGTCCAATATTGTTCTTAGATATTTTTTAAGTGGATGCCAGTAACAGTTTTCTCTATATTGAACTTTATATCTAAATATGAAATTGGTAAACGTAGACAAAAATCACAAGCAATGCTAGTCACATTAGGATTTCTCTCCATGAATGATAAGGAAATGATGGAAGACACACAAAGACATACATGTTACCAATGCTAAGTAAAATGCAGAACCGCTTCTTGTATAGTTAATGGTAGATTTGCATTGCCTTATCTATTGTGTGATGCATTTTGTCAATGTTTGACAATATTCCATGACCTCACAACCTTTTAGGAACATTAAATGTGGTATCTATTTTGAAGATAGTTCAAGAATAATTTAGGGCTATGTGCTTTGCAAATCCGGCCAAATTAAGTGTAATATTTTATGTCCACGCTGTCACTCACTCATGGGCTGTATATCATTCTAATTTTCATGGGAAAGAGATCAGATATTGTAAATCTAGGTGCTAAATTGCAATTTTCAATTTTTTTCTTTGCCGGCTTATCATTGACAATGTACTATCTTGTTAACCCAAATGCTTGTCTATTTTGTGTCATCGTGCATCTATATTGTTCTCCAGTTGTTTCTTTTCTCTGGACAGTGTATGTTATCTACCATAATAAATGGCTTCACTCTTGACTAGGAGTTAGAAGTCCGGGAAGCAAGAAAACTTAAATCATCTTATGAGCAGACTGAGTTATTGAGGGAAAAGTTGTTGGAAGAAAGGAGCAGAAGGGATAGGGCAGAATCAGAGGTATCTAGATTGCAAGAACTGCAGTTTAGCGTGAAACGTTTAGAGGATGAGTTGTCATCTTGGAAGATGATGATGCAAAACATCCCAGATGTGTCATCCCCTGATGATGTGCCTGCTAAGTTTGCTTCTTTACAGAAGTATGTCAAATTTTTTGTTTGATAACTTTGATGGGAAATGCCTATTTTCAATCACCTTATGATTAATGCAATAGTTTATGCCTAATGGAATTAAGTTTTCTTTATTTCACCTGTATTATTGCTATTGCTCTAACAGTTGTCCCGATTGATGCAACATACTAACAGCTTATGAAAAAGGAACATTAACTAGAACTTGATATTGATTGATGAGATTTGCTTACTGTTCAGGGGTTTATATCTTTATTCATGAAACATAAAAAACATGATTTTCTGATTCTTTTCTTTAAAGTTATAGTTTGTCAACTCCTTTTCCTTCTGATGATTATTCCTGAAAGTTATATTGATCCTTATTATGTTTTCTGCTTTAATTGGTTTTGGATCAAGCCATTTCCTGTTAAATGGAATGACACATTATTATGTGATGTGAATTACAGGTATTGCATCAACCATCTGTCTTTAATATCTGACTATGTTATGCAGGGAGGTGTTGGATTGCACAATGAAGCTGGGTGAGTTGAATGCACGCTTGAAACAAATGGAGGTGGCTCTTGATGCTGCACAGCTCAGTAAGCAAAGCGCTGAAGCAGATGCTGCATTGGTCAGGGAGAAGTCGGAAGAAATGGAAGGGGATGTCAAGCAGCTTCAGTTAATGGTGGGTTACACAGCAGGTTTTGTTTTTCTCTTAATACATGATTTTACTGTTTGTGTAGTTAGAAAAGTAAATAAGGGATGCAACCCATGCAAATAATTCTGTAAAGCTTTGGCATAATTAAATAAAGGTAAACTCCGGGTGACAATTTGAGCTAGTGAAAATGTAACTGTTAAACTCAGCACTAAACTAGTTTTGTGGACTTTGTGGGCAAGAGAGCTTTATCTTCTGAATGAGACGGTGGTTTCTTCATGCGCGACTCTTTTTATTTGTGATATTTACTGCTGGATTATATGTGTCTGAATTGTCATCCAGAGATTTGACAATATGCTCCCTCTCTTCATCACAGCTATCTATGATCACTGATGAGCGAGACAGGTTAAAGCATCTCCTTGAGGAATCAAAGAGCATGAAGAACGATGTGGGAGGAAGTGGGATAACTGATGAAAGACACTTGCAGGTCAGAGACCAAATCCTTTTCATCTCCTGGAATGGTAGAGCTGTCTTTTTAGATGTCATTTCTTTTCTTATGATATACCTGTAAACAGGAGCTTCAATCATCTCTTGCAAATAAGGAATGCTACATCAAAGAATTGGAGAGCAGTCTACAAGTGAAACAGGAAATGAATAATCATCAGCGAGAAGAGATTAAGTTACTAGGTGAGAAGCTAAACAATGAAGCTAGAAGGATAAAATCACTGGAGAGAGAGAGTGATCGTCTTAGATCGGAGATCTCTCTTTTGGAATCAAAGGTAGGATTCAATTCTTTACTACAAATCCACCACCTCTTTTACTCCCCCAATCTATCCTTTACAGTGGAAATGAAGCTTAGTCATATAATATTTCGTCCTCCAAATGGAGAGCTAACAACTAGGAAACCTTGGTGAATAAACTTGGTGAATGCAAGAATACTGGATGAACTCACTCCAATAGTGTTTCTACTTGATGAAACATGATCTCACGTTTGGTGTAACAGAATGAGATATCAGACAGATTATGATGCCATGAAACAGTATTCTCTTTCTATTCCAAGCATCTAGATGACTATGAGATATTTTTCCTTTGCATCAACCTAGGAAGATGCTCTCTTTTGTTTTTTCCCCTATTTTCATTTTTAACATCATGTTTGCCTTTCTCTTCCAGCTGGGACATGGTGATTTTTCTACAGAAAGTACAAAGGTGTTAAGGATGGTGAATAGCCTTGCATTTGATAGTGAGGCAAAACAGACCATTGAGGCTTTGCGATCTGAATTGCAGAAGACCAAAGATAAGTTGAAGGCAGTTGAAGAGTTGAATAATCAGTCAGGTATGACTCTCTTTCACATTGAAAAATGAAATAGAGGGACAATATATAAAAAATGGTGGCATTTGCTTGTTGCCTATTTCCTACAATGATTTTTGTCCAGCTCATGAAATTTTTTGCTATAAATAAAATAAAAAATGGTTCTTAATTTGTCCTATAACAGTTATGGGCTTTGGAAGCAAGGAATTTTGATGTCATCCCTTTTTTTTTTTTACTTTAAATGAGGTTAATTTCTTTCTGATTCTTATTTATGTCCATAAAGTTCAGGTGATAGTGTGAAGTCTGTTGATTCTCATATATCTGAAAAGCTAATACGGTTGAAGGAACAAATTGCAACACTTGAAAAGCGTGAAGAAAGGTATATGCTTTGTAGATACGATTATTTGCTTATTTATCTGGTTGAGTTCTCATCTGAAGAATGTTATGCTGTATAGATACAAGACTGTCTTTGCGGATAGAATCTCTGTGTTCCGGAGGGCTTGCTGTGAGCTTTTTGGATACAAGGTATAATTGATTGTTCTGAATGTTTTCTGTTCCTACTTATTGAAGATTTGAGCTTCGATTGGGTAATCATACAGCTAGGACATCATCCATTTACCAGAAGTGAAATTTTTCCTCAGAGCAAAGTCTTAGCTTGCATCAACTAAATAGATGCCTTACCAACTGGATAAATAGCTAGATAATGGCAATCTAGTAGCAAGTTATCACCATCTAGTGCTCACTAGATCTTATGCTATTTTGTGTTTGCCAAGTTCTTGACTTTGATTCCCTATTCAGTCTGTGTGGTACTTGGAGATGGGACTTGATTTCGCACTAGAGTTAGCAGTACCCCTTCTCTCTCTCTCTCTCTCTCTCTCGTATGACTGGCATGGGGCAGGAACTCCTTTAGAACCCTAGTGATTGTATGATAGGTTCATTCTAGGATGTTTAACTACTATGCCAGATATTCAGCCAATAAATAAGTAAAGAAACAAATAAATGCTGCGCTAGACTTTATCTGATTGACATTTATCAACTATATCCACGCGAATTATGATACTGTTTCTTTTACTTGCACTGTTATAACAACATAAGGATGGTTAGATATCTTATTTTTCTGAAGTGAGACCTGTTGCTTTCTCTAAAATCTATAATAGATTGTGATGGATGAACACCAGCGTGCTAATGGAATCCCGGTGACTCGTTTTACACTTCAATCTATTTATGCTCAAAGCGATGAGGAGAAGCTGGAGTTTGAATATGAATCAGGGAACCTGGCAATCGTTGTAAGTTGAATGGCTAATTGTATTCTGTTATTCTGCTTGATTTTACAATCAATTCGCCTGTCCATTTGCCTCACTAAATTTTAGTGTTTGGGAGGACCACTTCTTTATTTTCTGTTTCTTTACAGGCAAATGCTTATATCTCTCAGCCCGACATATCCCACCAGGTATGTCTGCCAGAGTCTGGTAATATGCAGTTGTGCTGAATGTTTTGTTATCACTGCCTGAGTCGTGCTCATTTTCCATAGCTCTACCTCTGTTACGTACGAAGGTAGTTGATGGACAATCTCCTCCTTTGGCCAGTGTTACCTAATCTGTGAACGAACCGTCACTGCAGGTTGGGATCTTCATTCACAAGTTGAATTCCATTCCAGCTTTCACTGCCAACTTGACCGTGGAGTCGTTCAACAGGCGAACCTTATCTTGAAGGTAGTAGGTAAACAAGGCTATGGCTCGTTGGACTTTGATGAATTGCCGAGACTTTGTATGCGTAGCCGAGGATTTTCGGTTCCTTCAATGCTTTATATATGCCTAGCTTGTCTGCAAGGTCATGCAATTGGTTTGGGCTGAATATTTTCCAGGACTCATGCCTGTGGATCACACGACAAAGTGTTTAGCAGCATCCATGGATGTGTAGTATGATTGGAGTTTTCAGTGTAACGCTTGTTGGAACATTGGAATTATGTTATGGCTGTAATTAATCACTGAGAAAATCTATGGGCGTCCAACAGTCCCATCAAAAGCTTAAGCTCGACCAGCCCAACATGCTAGGGTTCGAGGGCGGTGCAGATGCTTTGGTGTCTTGGGCCTTCTGTGGGCTACAGGGTTGTCCGATTGGGCTTTACCATGGACCCCCATGGGGTTGCAAGTGGACTTGTAATGGACCTCATACGAGCTTGTAAGTGGACTTACAATGGGCCCACAAGGTGGACTTACAATGGGCCATTTGTGGGCCGCAAAGTTGACTCACGTCCGCATTTGGGTTGTCCGTGTGCAAAATGGGCCTGTTATGGGCATACAAGGACTCAAGTATGGTATTGGGCCTTATGTTGGGACATGGGGCATATAATGGATCGTCGTGGGCCCCGGATTGGTCACGCAGCGGCTTCATTATGGGTCTTACCATGTACAGTAGCTGAAGCCTGCCGTTGCCTATTTAGTTTTCAAAATTAATGGGCCCATGCAACGGCCCAACTGCATCCTTCGCTGCAGGCCCCGCATAACCATTATTATGTCTTCCGGCCCATGAAGAACGTCGGTGTCGATTCTACATCATGTTCAACCCCCCCCTGCTAGGGCCTATGAGTAGCAGGCTACGTCCTATGCCTATATGCTCTGCATCGGCCCAGATCAGGGGTTCAAAGAGTCGGACGGACTTCTAAGTGCTAGGACTAAACTGGCCCGCTGGTGAGAGCAAGGTAGGCCCTGAACACCTTTCCGAAACAGCACAGGCTCCGGAAGGACGGGCCTGATCTGGTCCTCACTGACAGGGAAAGAGGCATTCGCCTGACCCATTCTGTCCCCTTTGAAAAGATATAAATAAGAGATGCTGCAACTCGACAAAACTGGGCCGGAGGGAAAAGCAAGGGAGATGGGAGTGACAGAAGCCTCCACATGATCAGGCGAGGTCACCGGAGACTTCTAGAGATGCTGACAGCGTTGCTTGAAGTGGGCCAGTGACTGGACGCCGGGCGTCACTGCTCTTATTTGGTGCTACCCTTTGCATGAAGAGCCTGTACCAAGAATGATGACCCCCAATGACCATCCGTCGGGAAATGACCTCATTCTTGGGAGGTGGAGCTCGTTTCCATAACTCACAAACCGCTTGCTAGATCTTTTGACGTAAATAAGTTAAGACAAACTCTCAAGGGAGAAGGGGGAAAATGAAAACCGATGCTTATAGCCAGGAGCAAGGTAAAGACCGGATATATCATTTCTTCAGAAGCATTTGCCTGAACTCATCGTTGGACTTGGGCTTCTCCTCTTCCCCTTCAGTAGTCTTAGGCTTACCTGCAGACCAACCCATAGGCTTGACACTTCTAGGCATCGCAAAAGTGTTTTTCCCTTGCAGTACCACGTTTTCAGATCCCCGCTTGCCTACTGCAAGTCGGGGTCTAGGAGGTACACCTGACTGCTCCTTGTGGGTATCTAGAGCATCACTTGAAGCAGACTTCCCAGCTTCACCGGTTTGGTCACCAGAGGCCACTGCATATACATTGAAATGTTCTCTTATATCAGAGACTTCACATCAAAGTGTCAAAAAAAGATTTACATTGAAATGTTCTCTAATAATTAGAGAAAATGCAGCGCCACCCCCACAACCCACCAACACAATACTTGAAGTCATTGGAGATATTGTCTCACTAATACCAGGCAATTATGGTATGCCATATATATCACAGCTCATACCTTAAGATTTGCAATAACATCAGCATATCCATAATGGGCAGAATGAAAATTTAAACTAAGACAATAAAATTTTCAAAATTAAGATTATCATTGTACTTGAGAAGTATGAAGTGCATATTTCCCAAAATGATAATTTGGTCCTAGGAAGACTCAGTTCCTATAATTGTAATTTATAGAGACTTACCATGACCAGCAGAATCTTTCCGACTTTTCTTTGGATCAGAACGAGTAACGCTCAATTTCTTTCCAAGTAGTATCCGCTTATTCTTTGCCACCGCAGCAGCAAGGTGCTCTTCATCCACAAAATCAACATAAGCAAGTCCCTTCACAAATTCATTGAAGTACCAAAAATCATGTTACTAGGGTGCAGCCAAAATGTTTTTGATGGAAAGGTCGCCATTTTCAATCATAAAGCCCTACTAAATGAGGTATAGTAGTGAGCACAACTGCGTTCTTAGACATCACCTTTCCAGTAAATAACAGTGCATTGGAATCAGGTGGAAGAGAATGCAGAAGGAAGAGAAACCAACCCTTGATTTTCCTGTGTACTTATCATGCAGTATGCGAATGGCCTTCACCCCTCCAATGTCACGAAAGAATTCTGAAAGATGGTTATTATTTGCCTGCAAGAAGTACATTTGTCAGAATATGATCTCTAGATCACAATATTTAGTATTTATGTCTAAAATAGGTAATACCCATATACTCTCTCATTAAGAGGCAGGGCATGCAAGGACAAACCTTGAGATCAAGGTTTGATATAAATGCAGTGCACTGATCTGTGAACAATTTAGACTTGTCGAAGTATGCATCTTTCTTCCCTTGTTCATGCACTTTATCTGATTCACCTGCTTTTGCTTTGCCATCCTGAATTTCAACTGATCCAGGTACATTGTCTGATTGAGATTTTTTCTTTCCTTGACTTTTCTTTGGCAGTAAACTCTCCTTTTTTCGCTTCGCAGGAGATTCTTCATCAATTATGTCAGTAGATGACTTTCTCTTCTCATGGATGCCTTTCTTGACATTATTCTCCTTCTGATCAGTTAATCTGATTTCCTGCTGTGATGTAAATACCTTAAGTTCTTCCAACCGAGGAGTCACCTAGCATACATTGAGCACCTAAACAGTTACATGCTAAAAAACTTTCTTTCATTGTAATTGAAATTAAGAAAACATTCCAAAAAAGCAAGCAAATAATTTCTTCAGTGCTCTTAATCAAGTACTACACGCTATTAACAGATTACACTGAAAAAGAAAACACGTACCTTCTGTACGGCATAGTCAAAATCTTCCAACTTCCCAAATTCCCTCTCAAAGCGTAACCAGCAATAGCATATTTCCTGAATGAATCTGTTGTTTAGAAAGTGAATATATCATCCAATCCAAGGAAGAATATAAAGCTATTGAAAAACCTCAGATCAGCCTACCACAAAACTACAATTGAAACATTAGGAATTGAACAAATATTAAGGTGAAAGAATTAACTTTTATTTTTTGAGTAATAAGATGCATGATCTTTTGGTTCAGTTATAAACATCACAA